>CM076726.1:14490689-15795689 GCA_038501795.1 Pseudopleuronectes americanus | reverse complement strand
AAATTATGATTATTGCACCTTTATGAGTTTAAATCACAAATCCAAGAAAGAGCAGCACAGAGCGGCCACTATTACCCTAAACTCTGTTATAGTGCAGTCATGGTGTCAGAATACTAAGTGGTATAATAAGCAGTGTGTAAGAAATTTCAGGGAATGTACTGGTACTGCAACAACTCTCGCTAATAAATTACATTTTTATAGCGTCCATGTTGTTTCCACGGTCCACAGATGAAAACTCAGAAGTCTCAAGAACAAGTTAGAAAGTTGTGGAGTGAGATGAACTGAGGAGCATGTGAACCTAATCTATGATGGATTTCTTCCTTTTTGGATAATGTTGCACAGTGGTGGCTGTAAATGGAGTTTTTGTTCAGTCCAGTTCCCCTTCATAGTCAGTGGACGATGGTTGCTTGGCCTGAGTTAATCCTGTTTAGAGCTTTTGCTGCACGCTTCTTTGATATGGTTCAGGTATTTTGTCTTTCTTCTTCAAGTCAAGAAAAAGTACATAATAAAGTTTGAAGCTTCCTTAAGAACCACTCACCCCCCCCCCAAAAAAAAACAATACAACCTACACTGCACCTACCTGGGTCCTCAGCAATCCACCTATCAATATTTATTATAAGTTGCCAACTGTAATGCCACAAAATTATCTGTTGCTCCTTTTAGTAAGTAAGTTAGTAAGTAAGTAAGTAAGTAAGTAAGTAAGTAAGTAAGTAAGTAAGTAAGTAAGTAAGTAAGTAAGTAAGTAAGTAAGTAAGTAAGTAAGTAAGTAGTTAGCTAGGCTACTCACAGTGCACTGCAACAAGTTAGCAAGGGGAAGGCCTCCATAGTTGGACGATCCCAACTACGGAGGCCTTCCCCTTTAAACAGTGTGGTTATCTTTTGATCTTGATCTTCCTTTTTAATCGTGTGCTTGGGTTTTGTTTAGGCTTAAACAGACACCACCCTCCAGAGTCTTTGTATAGAGTCTACGGCTCTTCAACGTGTGGGGAAATCTAAAGGTTGACAAACCTGCCATGCCCAGTAACAGTTACTAAGCTATGATTGGACAATCTGAGAGAAAGCCTTTAGCGAACGGTCAGTTGATTGTATTTCTAACCATCCTCACTTATTCTGAAAATGCCTACATGTAGAGACATGCCGTCCCCACGTCATAGGTGAAGGGAGTGAAAACCAAGGAAAACACCAGTGTTCAAATGGGTTGAACACCCAATTGTTGAGCCCATTGCACAAGATTCCATTTAAAATCAACATGTTTCAAGAGAGTTTTTTGAAATGATACTGACATGCCTCAAAAAGTGCTCCAGAAACCAGCTACAGTTGAAGCTGGAAACAGGACAAAATACATTACTTCTTTGGCAGACCTCATTTTAAGAGAAGTAACATCAGAGGTAGCCAGAGGGTAAAAACCTTTCAGCCGTAAAAAAGTCAAATTTCATGAGAATTAGGAAAACAGGTTTTCTGGAACGATACATTCTCAAAAAATGAGTTTCAGATGCGATGCAAGGGATTTTGGATCATTAAATCAGCTATTTAAAAACACCAAAAGAGAAGTGACTTGACATGCACTGCCCACAGGCGTACCAACTGCATGGAGATCTCTTATTGGAGTCAGACTAGGGTAAATAAGCACTTCATAAAACTACTATAGTGCCAGATAAACTCTTGAGTGCGTTATTCAAGGCCTATGAATTCTGTCCAGAGGTGTTTCAGCTTTTTCTGTTTCCTCCCAGGTGGCACGGTAAAGAGAAGGAGTGTGAGGATTACACTCACACGCAGCCATACTCCTGCAGCATCACCCGAGACCTGCACCTCTTCACGCCCTATGAGATCTGGGTGGAGGCCTCCAACCAGCTGGGGCGGGCCTCATCTGATGTCATCACCCTTGACATCCTAGACGTAGGTGAGTGTGAGAAGAAGTGAACTTTGACCCTCTATCTTTGAACCGCTGTTTTCTAGAGTTTAGAGAGTTAGTGAGCCCTCGGGCTGAGGGGGTAGTGGAAGCCAAACTCTTAATCTTATAAGCCTTCAAAATTAGGGAATAAAACTGACATGGTTAAAGTAACCGTTTTGATTCTCATCCAGCCAACTGGGCTCTCGGAACACCTTTGAACGATTGATTTGTTTGTCTTAGAAACCAATGCTCAGACATTGTGTGAAATGCACCTTCTTGCAAAGCGTTATGGGAGAAAATCAATACCACTGTCATATTGGCTGGGACTCAATTCAGGGTCTGAATCCTTCTGAAGATGCATTCTACCTGGTTGAGTAGACAGCTAAGGCCAATTTGAAATGAGACAGTCTGGTCTACGGAGGATTTGCCTTGATCTGCGTCACCAGCTCGTCCCGCCCGTATTGCTGTTGCCAAACTACAGAACACAAGTTGAGTTGAAGCGTGATGCTCAAGCATTGGACGTATCCTTGCTCCCCAGCGCCATTACCTCTTTAAAAAATGGTTCATAACTGAAGTGCAATGGATCCTTGGACAAGTTGGGCTGGGAAGGATCCACCCATTGGAGCCTTGGTTACTCAGGGATGAAAGGACCCATTTTACCACTAACTCTACAAAAATGTACAAAATTAAAAGTTTTTGTTTCAATGGAATGACGTGCTGCATCTTGCTGGGCTGCCATCTTGAACGGCTGTATCCAGTTATCTACTGGGCAGGGCACCATCCAGGGGTCGTCTTTGTCAGGTTAACAGGCAGAAATTTGAATTGCTTAAGCAAATAAAACTTAAAAAATATATAATAATATACAAAAATATACGCTGGTTAGTTTGTCAGAGGGACGTTTGTGGAGGGGTGGGAAAATACAATTTGGAGTGGATCGGGATAAACAGGCAGGTCCAGGAACTTTGGCATAAGCCTGGGTGGAGGTATATGTGCTCTCTGAATTCCCTTCTTTATTAAAGTGAAAATTCCAAATATGTGTAATGTGTACAAAATGATGCACACAATATAATATAAATGTTGCAATCCTAAAAACACATTATTGGGTTTTACTATTCATCCCATCATTAACTTCCCATTTATTAACAAAGCTGGAACAAGCCGATAGAGGATATATACTGTGTGTGAGCAATAAAGTTATTAATAATAATGACCATGAAGCTAATGAAAGGCAGCACAAGGGGGATAACTACGCTAAGCGGTTCATCCCAACGTGTTTTTAGCTCCTCTTGATCCCTCAGATTCATCTTGTGACCCACAGGTTGGTAACCATGAATGGCTTCAGCTTCAGCCCCAAGTAGGCATCTCTCAGAAGAAGAGTAATCCTTCGCTCTACAGCCGCATCTCCTTTATTGCTTCAGTCAGGACACTGGCTGGAGTCCTGTGGCCTCCGGCTGCCGGAGAAAGTTGTTTGCAATTTCTTGCGCTGATTCACACTGATAGGAAGTGAGCAGTGTTTCCTTTTAAAGCTTTGTTATGTGGTCCGTTGCTTAGCTTAGTGCGGTTTAGGCAAACGGAGCATGAAACTAGACCCAGTTCTTCTCTCAGTATCACCAAAACATACACACACACACACACACACGAACACACACGCATGCCCACACCTGGACAGGCGTAGGTGTGTGACAAGGGGAAACACCCTCTCCCTTTGAAGAGCTAATTTTCTCTTTATTCATGCTCACTGGACACACACACACACACACACACACACACACACACACACACACACACAGAAAGCAGTCGCTTACGCTCTTTTATGTAGTGTTGGAATGTTCCAGACTGATCCTCGAACCTAATCCCGTCTCTGAGCCGACTGCAGACCCCTGAGGCCCGAGGACTTTGGGCTTTGAGGCTTTGAGACTTACACCTGACATAATACAACCTGATTCCCTTGGAACGCTTCACCTGGTTCACCCCTAACACGCTCCTAACGAGGTCGGGGAAATGTGCCATGAGAACTCCATATAGAGTGTAGGGGCGAACACGTCACTGGCAGGGAAACAAGTGTCCATCAAACTGTAATCCTTCCCCGTTCCCTAATGTATGCAGGCACGCACGCACACACCTGTTTACACATCCCCAGGGCAGGGCAGGGCCTGGTAACAGTATAGAAACAGAGAGGCGGGTTGGAGTGTAGGCGGTTTCTGGACTTGTGTACGTGCATGTGTGTGTGTGTGTGTGTGTGTGTGTGTGTTTGCTTTGTTTCGCTCACGTTGCCCTTGCCGCTCTTTTCTGTCGAGTAGTTTCCACAACAGCAGCGTGTCATAAAACACAGCAACCGCCCCTGCGTGCTCCGGCTGCCGTGAGTCACCCGCGACTCCGGTCATGTCCAATCAGTTAT
Source organism: Pseudopleuronectes americanus (assembly GCA_038501795.1). Taxonomy (NCBI): domain Eukaryota; kingdom Metazoa; phylum Chordata; class Actinopteri; order Pleuronectiformes; family Pleuronectidae; genus Pseudopleuronectes; species Pseudopleuronectes americanus. The sequence goes on along the minus strand of CM076726.1, from coordinate 15,791,400 downwards.
GAAGGCGAGGCAGAAACCTCCACCTACAGTAGTCGCTGCATTCCTCAGTCACGGGGAGAACGGGGGGCGAGAGGCAACATGCACCGCTGTGTGGAGGGATGACGACATACAGTGTGCTAATGATTCATGTGTAATTTGTCATGTCTCATTGACTTTTATTGCTAAAATCATATAAAGCACAGGAATCATAATTATTTGTCACAGAAACCATTTAAAATGGTTTGTTCTCCGCAATAATGTTAGGTTGGATTTAAAAGAATGAGGATTTCCTTGGGATCTGGATATTTATCATACCATACAACAGACAGAATGATGTGATAGAATTGAATGTCCTCGTGAGATAATAATGAAACAACACAAGTTAGGAAACCCGTAATCTAGACTTTAAAAATGCTGTAAGACCTTATACTTGGTGCTAAATAATGCAAATGCAGCTTCTGAAGAGCTCAGTCCTTCAGTGCAGCCTCTTGCAAGTTCGACTCTTGTAAATAAAACTAATTTATTCAAAGTTCAGAGTGGTTCCTGCAGCGCTGCTCTCAGATCCAGCTGCAGACATCAGCCTGTTCGCAGCCTGAGAGGTGAATCACAGGGCAAAGAAAGTCCAGGAAACCCCCCCCACTGCTGCTCTCCTCACTGTGATGGCAACTGAAATAAGGAAAGTGCTGGCCGATGCTGGTAATAAGACAGAGTACAGAGGGTTTCAGTGAGTAAACAGACTGAAACTGGAAATATGTATTGAACCAAAACACGATTCTGAAAAGTGAAAATTAAATAACTGGGTTAAAATGAATCTGTCACCATGAGAAAAGTGATCTCTTACCCACTGAGTACAAGCATATGATATATACTGTCATGATATTGAAAAACTACCATTATCATTTAAAACTTTGCTCTTCTCAGTTTTACTCTCAACTTTTGTGTTTAAAATAAATATTATTCGGAGGGATGTCCTTGTAGCCACCACTGGGGTTTTATCCTTTTATTTCACCCACGAGAGCCTTCTGAACAAACACCTTTTTCTCTGGTTCCTTTGAAACTCTGGCGTTTCCCCCAGTGAGTCGTTCCCCATCCTCTTCCTCCCCCCCCGGGGTCGTCTTGTTTGTTTGCCGCTGTGGGCCGACGTCGCGAAGAGGAAACTGACGTCGACATCGAAACCAGCTCGAGGGCTCAGAACCCAACGCAGCGGAGGGTTAAAGTAATGGTTCTGTCACCACATGTTTGTTTGTCGAAAAAGATAATCACTGTCAGATGAAGGAGCCGCCTCCAGCTCCGCACAAGTCCAGCCTTCAGAGAGCACAAGGCATCTGACCGCAAAACCTCAGCCAACGTCGAACGATCCCTCAATGTGCTCTGACACTCGGACGTCACTCCGACCACTTACCGTTTGAACTGAATGGATTTTCTGACCCCGCAAACTTCACCTTCAGTATGAAGAAACCCCTGAGCTGTGGAGTTCTGCAGCCGTGGTTGGAAATGAAAATCTGGGCCATCTGTCCACCAGAGGTTTTTCATTTTCCTCTCAGGGTAGAAATGAACTTGTTAATGGATGAAATGATTAAAATGAAACAATGTCTGCCCTTTGTGAAATCCCTGTACAGTTAAGAGTCTAATCCATGATTTCACTGTATTTAATAAGGACTACTACTATTTCCCCCCCCCCGTCTGATAGTTAGTTTGAATTTCATCAGGATTTCACAAACTCTAACAAAAGGGAATTCCACGAAACTTGGTGGAAGGATGTGACTTGGGTTTTTATCATTGTCTTTAACCTTGTGAAATAAGGTATTCTTCAATATTTTTCTTTGACTTTCATGGATCTTGATGAAAGAAATAAGGCAGATTTAGACGACTGATATTTATGAGTGTGTGGAATTTGGTGCAGATCCAACTAAAAATCTGGATCGAGTGAATTTAAATGTGATTTTATAAGAGGACTGTTGGACCCTGGTGGAGGAATGCACTCTACCGCCTGCCATTTGAGTGTTTTCATTTTATTTTTGATCTATTGACTGCTGCTAGAATCCTTGAAGCCATGCTTATCAATATCTCTAAATTGCCAATGGATCAAATCAGAAGTTTGTCAAACTAACTTGTTATAACACAATTCTACACTTTCCCTAAAAAGCTCTGGGAGTCTTGAGGGCCATCTTTTCTATTTTACAGCTTTTTGATTTCACTGCTTTACTGTTTTTGACTGATGTTCACTGCTCAGCAACTTAGGGAGTCAACACAGTGGAGAAATAAGAGGAAACTTTTTCATTCCGGAGTCGGCAAAGATCAATACAAGGCCGAACAGAGACTACCCAAGAGAGATAACTTAATGTAGCTGTGCTTAAAATGTAATAGTGTCACATTAGACACAGTAGAACGCTCAGTGTGAGTAATTAGGAGCATTTTAAATAAAAGTAGTATCAAATAGTTTAGACTCATTTAGGTGAAGAACAACATTTCACATTTGACGGTGCTGATTCGATGTGTTTTGCTTCTTGCTCAACAACCGCCTCCATCTCTTCCCCCAGTGACCACGGACCCTCCGTCAGGTGTCATGGTGAGTCGCGTCGGGCAACTGGAGGACCAGCTGAGCGTCCGCTGGGAGGCCCCGCCCGCCCTCAAGGACTTCCTGTTTCAGGCCAAGTACCAGATCCGCTACAGACTGGAGGAAAGCCAGGACTGGAAGGTAAAGGACAAGTGGGCACGCGGTTATGGGATGGATGGAGGATGAATCTGCTCTCTCTGTCTCCCCAGCCTCAAACACACACGGCATCCCAGCTGGTTCTCATCCTCGCGTTGTAATCACCTCTAATCTGGTCTGATTGAAGCCTCCTCTGCCAGACGAATTAAAAGTTGGGCTCGTCAAAAAACTTTCATTAGTCATAAATCCAGCAGTCGAGGTTCGAGCAGGAGGGAAAACACAGGCCAGAGCCGCTGTGTATACCTCTATCTGAGCTTTTAATGCATGAAAAATACTGTGTGAAACCTCTAGCCGCGCAGATGGCGCTCTGCAGAGTCCTCTGGGTGAGAGAGAAGATTCTCCTGTAATTAAGGCGGAATTACACAGATGTAATGTAAGCAAGTCGTTGCTCGCAAAGTGGAAAAAGAAAAGAAGGGGAGTCGAGAGGCGGCGGAGGGATGAGAGCGGTTCGCAGGAGGAGAGAGGAGGATTCGAATCCAAGTGGCTTGAAGGGGTTTGGTGGTGAAAACTAAAAAACGCCGTCTCCCTTCAGGAAAAGCGTCCGTAATCATGAGGTCATGCTCAGGAATGGAGGGATACATCTCAGCTGTTAATGTCTTCAACATGGCTGTAAAATAAAAAAAAACGCCCGGCGCTAACTTCTGCCGATTTGGCTTTTCGCCACGTCACGTCATTAGCCCTCCGATGCTTGTAATTTCCATGTTCTGCTTTCCGTTGGAGTCGCTCTCTAACAAGTGTTTACAGACCGAATGCCTGAGAGAAAGTGGGGACTATTAGGCCAGATTATTAACTCCAGCGCGTGCCTTTCTCTCCCCGTATCTGTTCTCCTGCCTGTACCTTGCACGCTCTCCTGTGTGTGTCCCAGGGAATCCAGCTCTGTAATAAGTAACAGAGAACAGATTTTTACCCGGCGGGCGCAATTACATTAAAATAGTTTCATAAACATGCTGATCAGGAGCCATCAAACAATGTGGTGTGCATGTTTAGGTCCGTACATGGATTATAGTTGTGTTTCTTACATCTTGATTTTCCCTGTGATCTCGTTTATGCCCATTGGTATTTAATATTGTGGTCGGACCTCCAGCGCTCAACTATTCTGTGTTTGTGTCTTCTTCTTTTTTTCCAGGTGATGGATGACGTGGGGAACCAGACCTCTTGTAGACTGGCCGGACTCAGACCTGGAACTGTTTATTTTGTCCAGGTATGGTGTAGGGGGAGCAGTGAGTGAATGTGTGTGTGTGTGTGTGTGTGTCTCCATGTGTGTGTTGATGAGTTTGATATGTTGTGTTCAGGTTCGCTGTAACCCCGTGGGCATCTACGGCTCTCGCAAGGCTGGGATCTGGAGTGAGTGGAGCCATCCCACCGCTGCATCCACACCCCACAGTGGTGAGCTCACACACACACACCACACCACACACACACACACCACACAAACACAGAGAATCTCAGTTCTCGTTTTGTGTATTCAGGTCGGTTTTTCAGGGAGAATATTTTATCACCAAACTTTTTTTTTATATCACGGTGCACCACACATCCCACTGCCTGAAACTGGAAAAACCTCTGAGAAGAACAAAACCTGTGCTACTTCACCGTCCTTGTTCAACGTCCTCACTCTGTTTTGTATTGTATTGGCAGTTTAATTTGGAGCAGATGCATCAGTTAAATCAAATCATTCTTAAACATCCTTAAAATCAAACCAGACTCTGAAGGTGTAAGGTTCTCGTTCCCTCCCAAAGAAACAATGATGAAAAGACCGACACAGGAGGCTGAACCAAATTTGATTTGTTAAAAACCTGTTGCTCTACTGGATGTCATAAAGATGTGGGCAGCCTGTGGTTCCTGGTTCCCCCAGACCTTAGCAACGCAATTGTTGAGTAAATGTTATCGTAACTGATAGGAATTATAACCACAACTATGGAAACACAAGTTCTGAATTTTTACTTCAATGGTTTCCCAGACCTTTCCACGAAAGCCAGGAGTTTGGGCTGAAGCACCAGACTGATCAGGGTTTGCATCATTCAGTGGCTGAACTGTTCCATGGCTCCGAGTTTACATTAATATTATATCTCACACACACAGACACACACATGCTTAGCAGTTATTCAATTCTTCTCTGTGGATTTCTCTCCTCTAACTCTGCTGCAACGTAATTAATATATAATAACTTTAATTAAATAAGGTAATTGAGTAGTTTAGTACATATTACTCCTACTTATCTGTCTCTAGCTATTTTACGTGTAACATATGCAATAAGATGCTTTTCTAAAATTGACCAACTCTCCTGGGCTGTGGACCCCTTCAAATTAAAGCTCTGTCTCTTTGGGCCCATTTCCCATGTCATCATCAGATCAGAGACATTTAAGATGTAAACTTCTCACATGGTTTCATCACCTCCACCAAGGCAGTGATGTTTTCTCTGTGTTAGTTAGCAGGATTTCGCAAAATCGGCTCGACCGATTTCCATGAAACTTTATTTATGGGTGGCAAAGGAGCTGAGGAAAGACGCCATTAAATTTTGGTTCAAATTTGTATTAGGAGACAGATCCAGGAAATGTTTAATGACTTTCTTTAACATTGAGAGATGGGTCTTTTATAAAACAATTTACGATTTCAGAGAGATTTATTCATGGATTGTGATGAAATAAACTAATATAGGGGATTGATATTTGAACTATTCAGATGGTTTCATTTAAATAAAAAACGAATATATGTACTTTTCCTCAAGTAGAAAATATAATGCTGGACTTTATCATAAAGAAGTATTTATACCTGATATAAGCAGACAGACAGATTGTTAGCAGTATTACACAATAACGAGTTGGGTGCAGATCCAGATCAGGGGGCTGATGTTGTGTGTTGGTGGAGGTAGATGACGTTCTAGTTACAAATCATCAAATATGTTGCAAAATATCCAGAAAAAGTAGTTCCTGGTGATATGCATTATCTCGGAACCCCTAATTTGATATTATCTGGAACTATATGTGAATGTTAATCTCTAACTTCTTCTCTTTTCTAATCTCCCTCCCTCTGTTCTGACCGTGCAGAGCGGCTGATGTCAGGCTCCTGCGACTCCAAGTCCAGCGGGGACTCCAACTCCACCCTGCGCCGGGAGCTGAAGCAGTTCTTCGGCTGGGTGCGGAAACACGCCTACGGCTGCAGCAGCATGTCCATGAAGCTGTACGACCAGTGGAGAGTGCTGATGCAGAAATCCCACAAAACTCGCAACCAGGTAGGTAAGCATCAGTAACGCAGCGATAACAAAAACGCAGACACAAACACACACAAACATCAGATAAAAACAGTCGGTTCTTTTACGAGAGATGATTTTTAACAGATTTTGTCTTTTAATTCAGGTTCTCCAAGGGGATAAATCCTAGCACCTGCTGCCGTTCACAGGCACAAAACAAGTCAAGAAAAGAACTGAGTGCGTGTGATTTGTTGCTTTTGTCTTTCTGTGTATGAGGAATGAGAAAGAGATTGTATTCGTATATGGGAATTATAAAGACAATTTGTTCTGGACACTTTGTGCGGATACCGGCACTGAAACGTGAGAGGACATCCAAAGAGAAGCCATGGGATTTTTCTCTGCCGGTCGAGGTGCGAGCGCTGTAAACATGTTCCGCTGGGAAGGACCGAGGAGGGAGGACACGTCACGGATATCCTGGTATCACGTGGACTACTCTGCTTTCACACAGGAAACCGTAGCATGAATAACTTGGACACCAGTTAAAGACGTTTGACATGTGCCGGCTCTAAACGTGCACAGGGGTGGTCGGAAACAAATCCAAGCGAAGCAGGAGCATGTGAAAAAGTATTCTGTGACCTTTTATTGGAGGTTTCTCCAGTGGATTCAAAGCACCATCTAGTGGCTGTTCAACACCAATGGACTCTCCCACCAAAAGCTTCATGAAAGAGGGACAAAGAAAAAAGTACCAAATTATCATTCAGTATTTGTAATTCATGCTTTGTTATATAAGTGGATAATGTGCCAAACTGGTTCATCCAGGATTCCTCCGTTCCAAGTGACTGATGACGTGATGATGGTGTTTGGGTATGGAAACTTTTTCACCGCCTTTTATTTTTGTACTGAGTTGAACCAGCATATTTAAAACTGTATAAAGTTATGTTTTATTTCTTAAGTTATGTTTAGTTAGTAAAGAAATATCAATGACTGAAGTTGTTATCAATCTGTAATGTTGCTCTATAAAAAATATTGTCAGAAAAACTGAGTTTGCAAATGACTTTTATGGCAGATTCTGTGGTTAAAAGATCAATGATATGGAAAGAAATCTCATCATTAGTTATTTTTTGGATAAAATCTTGCACATGATGATGCACCTACAACTAAACACATATCCATCCATCCATCCATCATGGAGATGTAGGAGCCAATCCAAGCTGCACCACTGTGCTACTAGAAAATTAAAGCAGCACTAGCTGTGTCTCAATCAAACGTGTCCACTGCGAAGGTCAAACTGAAATAAGACGGTCTAGTCTTTCTATTATTCTATCACTCTTTCTCAAATTGTTGAACTTTCTTTTTTTTTCAACCGATAGCTCTTCGGTTGAGTACTTACATTTCAAACTATTTCACCGCTTTTAGACGCAGCTTATATAACCTTTACTGAGTGGCAGCGCCCTCTGCAGGCACAAGTGGTGATTCATTCTGTTGGTGTCAAAAACAATTAGGCAGTTTTCATGTAGAGAATAAAAGTATATTAAAGCTTTTACAAATGCATCAAACTCTGTTTAGAATTCTATATATTTTAGATATTAATTAAAATGCTATGCTTCTTCACTGGTTAGCAGAGACGAACAGTTTTTATAGAGTTCTACGTCTTTTTAACTGATCTGTTGCTCAGCGTTAGTTAGTTAGTTAGTTAGTTGAACTTGCGGAGTCTTATTCTTGGTCCCAAAGTTTGTCAGGGAAACTGAAGACGCTGTTTCCTGTCGTCACAGCGAGTTCATCTCCTGCCGGTGACACTGCAGAGTCTTGTTACTGATCCTGAGACCACTCAGAGTCACTGGTGCTTAATATTTAACCAGTGTTGCGTTTTTCTTGGTCATGGCTCCGCACTAAAGGCTTTAGTTACCTCTGTGCTCGGGGGACAGGAGATCAGAAGGACGAGGGAGCAACAGGCTGAATGTCTACCTGAGTTTCTCTCAGTGGAAAGTCAAAGAGAGCAGCAGTTAATCATCCTCAGGGCTTTTCTGACACAGTTGACACTTCTTCCGATGCTGTCTGGGTGAAAACTAGCAGACAAAGTGACCTACTTTAGAATTAGTCGCAGGTTTCCAGCTACGAAAAACAATTTTTGTGTCCTGAAATTGTCACAGTCGCAAAAAGACGTGTTTTCAAAAGCACTGACACAAACTTTCAGTGAGGAAATCGAGGTTAATATATATTTCAAAAGTGTTTATCTTTTTTATATATTTATATATCACTCTGCCTATCAGGGAAATTTAGGATTTCAAACTCAAGGGCTTGGTCAAGTTTTTTCCTTCCCTTTACTTAATGTACACTGTAAAATATATTCTGTAAAAATTCTTGGAGAGTAAACGTACAGCAGTCTTATCTTTACATGTAAATATTTTTGGAACATAGGAAAGGAAGGAAGATCTCTCTTGCTTTTGAAAGTTGCCTCTCACATGAAGTTGATTAGAAAAAGTGCTTAACTCCCCTGATGAAAGCACATTTAAATTCATTGGAATCAGATTTTTCTTTGTACCTGACCCAAATCCCACTCCTAGATATCAGACCCCTAAACCTGCTGGAGATTGATTTTTAAAATCCATGAATTACTAATGAGAAAGAAATCTTTGAAAAAAATCTTTGAAAAAAGCTCCACCTCGCAATTTTAAAGAAAGAAACCGAAATGCTTTCTCTTCTTATATCATGTACAAATACTCCTTTATTAGTAGAATTCCTTCAGTAAATATTCTATTGAAGTAGAGTTTAACCTACAAAAGTTGTGCAACACAAATTCATATACGTTTTTTGAGCATCCAAGTGTAATTTAAACTTTCTAAAAGGTTTATCAGGGAGTTCCCTCTTTGCTTTTCACACAACAGTCACATAATGCAGCACTGAATGGAAATACCAACAGGTAAAAAAAAAGAAAAGTAAAAGTTAAATTTAGCTCAAGCTCAGTACTTGAGTATATTTCATTACTGTACTTTCCACAGTTGAGTGCTGTAAATTTGGGCTTTTACCTCTAATGGCTCCTTTTTTAACCAATAGAAAAGAAAAAAAAATCCCTGGAGAATATTCAACTTTTAAAAGCCTTTTTTTTCTCTCTTTGCCAAGTATTGAATTAAATGTAGCAGCTGCTCTGGCAGGTAATGAATCACTTGAACTGACTTAAATATGATTTTTTTTATTTAAAAAAAGGACTCTCAGATTATAATGCTCGCCACTCGATGGTTTTCATTACAGCGTCGTTCAGTCTGTCAAATATCCACATCCAACAGAAGATCAATGTGAGCGCTTCAATTTTTTTAATAGCCCACGAAAACATTCATTTGAACTACAGCTACCTGTAGTGACTTGGAATGAGATGAGTAATGCTGAAGTGTTTTACGTCAACTGAGCACTTTACGAGTACGTTTTGTGAATTCAGTGCATGCTAAACTATTTGTTCTATCATCTTTGACATTTTAGTTCCAAACAATCAATAGTTATCTTCTTTTTAGCCTTGAAAGAATCGACTTTTGGCCACAGATGTAAAAATATTTTGTCTTAAAAGGACCTTGGGGGGAAAAGGAAATGGAGAGCAGGTTGGGGCGTACCCAGCTCCCTTGTCAATATAGGATTTCTTCACCTCATGGCCATGTATAATTCAGCCTGGGGAGGGAGCGGATCACCTGGAGAGAGGCACCCGAGAGAAGAGGATGTGTCTGAAGTGACCGAGGAAGAGGAGAGGACGAGGACGAAGAGGTTGGCACAGTATGGAGGAGCCGGTGAAGAGACGGCCGATAATCTCTGCCCGAGAAAGAGGTCAGTTTAAGAAATGTGTATCCCACTGTGTGTTTGGTGTGTGTGTGTGTGTGTCAGTGTGTGTGTGTGTGTGTGTGAGAGTGAGTGGCTCTAACATCCACATGGACTGTATTAGAGCTGAACTGGCTTTGGTATAACATTTCTCACACAGTATTTCTACAGCCGTTGCTCCATACTCGTTTGAGACTCCTACTTTGTTTAGAATCCGTTCCCAAACAAGCCGAGGAAGGACGTTAAAATGCATAACCATAGAAAATCAGTCAAAGGGCTACATATGGAAATCATCAGCGACAACACAGGCCGAGCCAGAGAGTCAGTGGGTGTGCTGTCTACCTCTGCTGCTTGGAACTAAGTTGCATCATTTTCATCAATGTCCTCCTCCTCCTCCTCCTCCTCCTCCTCCTCCTCCTCCTCCTCCTCCTCCTCCTCCTCCTCCTCCTCTTCTCTCTCTCCCTCTCTCTCTCTCACTGTCAGGCCCGGGCCCTGGACGCTATGCTCTGCCCCCTACAGTTGGATACATCAACCATGACATCACCAAACCCAGCAGCCCTGCGTATTCCTTCCACATCCGCAACAGCGGTGAGTTTTCATATGTAAATCTCTTGGGACGCTACATGTTTTTACTTGTTGGTTTGCAGTTCCCCAGCTTTTGACTCACGGCCAGCTAGAACTTGTTACTTTCTACATATACTGTCTGGAATTGGATGATTTGGACGTTTTTGGATGATTGTTTGTGTTTTTTTTCTGTAGTGGTCTCTGTGGACTCCAGCCCGGGACCAAGGTACCACGTTGACGCAAAGGTCACTCGCTTTGGCCGAATGGAGACGCCCTCCTACTCTATTTTGGGCCGAGGAAGGAGCACAGGAAGTAAAGGTGATTAAAAAAAAATATCTCAAGTAATGCTGGTATATTTAGTTATAATGGTTTGGGATCAAGTATATTGGAGAACGTAACAACTGTTCCATAGAGGGTGTATTGTGAAGACATCTGATCAGAGGATTCTAAAGCTGTTTCAGATCCAAAAATTTAGGTCCTAACAAATTGTGTCAGATGCGTTCCTAACAACAGGAAAATGTTTGTGTAGAGCAGCAGGAGGAGGCAGAGCATGACGTTCAAAGTGACCCAACACAAATCCTCTACTCCAATTTCAAACTGCTGCCCTCAGGTCGACGGTTCAAGAGCCCAAAATGTAGATTGAACTTCAAAACAATACAAAACATCAATAAGGACAACTAGTGTTTTTCATTGCTTTGGTAACATACCTGTGAAGGAGGGGATATTTGTTTTCTTTTGATGTATTTGTTTGGTGTATTTATATGTATGTGCTGTATATAATGTGATACAGTGATGTGGAGCAATAAAATAGGCTTTACTTTATCTTACCTTACCATACCTTACCTTAGTTTATCTTATCTTAGTTCAGCTCATCTTAGTTTACCTTATCTAACCTTACCTTATCATAGCCTACCTACCTAACCTAACCTAACCTAACCTAACCTAACCTAACCTAACCTAACTTACCTAACCTAGGTTCAATTCAATTCCATATAGGTGATAGATGACTTCCCTAGGCAATCTCTTTTTTTGTGTGTTCACAGGGGAGCTGTTCCCGACTCCAGGACCCGGGGCCTACAGCCCAGAAAAGGCTCCACCTCTCAATGCTCACAGCCGACCTCCATCCTACACCATCGGCAGCCGCACCAGATACCGCTCTGTGGACGCTGTACCAGCTCCCAACAGGTTTATTACTACTATCATTTATCAACTACTAGCTGATCTATTACAGATCATTAGACAGTTTTGTCTGTTCAATCAAAGTCTGATATAGATTACTGCTCTGTGCCATAGAGCTTCATCAACTCCATTAAAAACTAGAGAATAGAAGTTAAATAAGACGATACGGGCCTTTAAGAGTGACATCCTCAAACAGGTATTAATACTTATGGTAATGCAGTATTCCACCTTCACCAAGGAGGTGATGTTTTCAAATGCGTTTGTTTGTTTAAAAAATGCCCAATCAATTCCCATGAAATTTTGGAAGGACAATCAAAGTCTTGAATCTTCTGGTCGAACTGCAGTTATAAAAGTTTTTGCAAATTCTATATTAAAATACATTTATAGAGGAAATTTACAGGATAGTAACATCTTCATTGTCATTAATATTTCTTGCAGTAATGCAGTTGCCAGGGATTCAACTTTCAGATGTGGATGTATTTGTAATTTCAAAATTCAAAGTCTATGAAGTACAAATTAACTAGATCAACTAAATCAAAGTAATTAAATTAATTAATTGAACTAAACTTTCTTTCCTCCACCAGCTACAGTCTCCCAAATCTGCTCGGGTGCCACGTTCCTAACAAACCCTCCAGCAACAGCTTCAGCTTCTCAGGCCGCAGGAAGGTCGGCGCTCCCTCTGAGGATCTCTCCATGAGCCCGGGACCAGGAAAATACAACAGCACCAACCCGGACGTTTTCCGCCAGCGCCAGCCCTCCTTCACCATGCAGAGCCGCACCAAGCGGCCCAGTTACTCTGCGACCATTCCCGGCCCGGGAGCGTACAGCCCGGAGAAGTTTCACGTGCACCTTCCCAAACCCCCGTCCTTCTCTCTGGGGGTCAGACACTCTGAATTTGTCACCCCGCTCGTGCTGCATGTAGTCGACTGACTCCTCGGTGGATTGTATTCAAAAGCTTTATTTTTATTTTATTTTTCACAAAATTTGTTGCTGTTTCCTTGACAATAAAACCAACAGTGTTAAAACAAAAACTACGGCAATAACAAAAATTAAGGTTCTTTATAAATACATTTTAAATATCAACGACCTTTGCCTGCAATGTATTTGCAACAATGATCCCTGTAGGTAGCTTAGAAGGAGAGAGATAAATAAAACCGGGTGTGAGAGTCTAAGGCTTTGACTTCGGTAAGGTGATGTTTACAGGTGAACTCCAGTTGCTGCACTTGCCGAGATCCAGCAGCTCCTTGGCGCACACCTGGAACTGGTACTCCCTCCCCGGGCTCAGCCCCTTCAGCTCCACCTGGGCTCTCTCAAACGGACCCAACTGGAGGAGAACATATACAATGGGTTATTTTCAACATCTTCAGTTGGAAAATAAACACAATGGCTGAGGTTTGCAAATGTGAATTTAACACAAATAGTCTCAATGAAAGATTTAATGTTATTTATCATCTGGAAATATATGTGGTTCTGGTTTATTATGGATTCTAACTTTATTAATGATAGAACACTTCATCTATTAGCAGCTTGACTAATGACAGCACTTTTTGATTTGTCAGGTTGTGAAAAATCCCTTTGAATATTATGTTTACTTAGACTTTTTTGTAATAATACAGTTACAAACGACAGTTATCATTAATTTAAGTCTCCAATAATACAAGTTAATAGGTTTTTAGTTGGTAGACTTTAGTTAACCCTAGTGTAGACAGAATAAACATCAGCTGGATACATTCTTATATATATAGATAATGCGAAGAGGACAATATTTACAAAACAGAAAAGAAAATGACGCAACACTTTCAAGATTTAAATAGAATATTAAATTGTTTCAATCAAACAATAGAAAATGATTAGGAGACATTAAAAAAAACTATGTAACGAGAATTTGTTTACAGAACACTTTTGGGAACAAGGACATTTTGAAAGAGTTTCACATATCCCATCATTTCTGATGTTGCTGCACTTTAACCCTGTAGATTCTGATGAAGCTCTTTCTTACATTGACAGACGATGCGATGCCCCTGTTCTCCCACTGGTACATTATCTGGTATTTGAGGGGGAAGATGTGCAGGTTGGTCCAGGTGGCCGGAGGAGACCACTGCACCAGCAGGTTTCTGGTGTTGCGAGAGGAAACCCGGACGTCTACGGGAGGATCTGGTTTCACTGCACAACCAGAGACAGAGACAAATGAATAATGCTTCTTCTTATATTATCGTTATCAAGTCAAGATGTAAAACTGCATCTCCATCAACAGAGGTGACTCACACTTTTACATACATTTAAAAAAGTTTTTAATTCGATTATTCATCATTGCCGTTCTTACCAATGTCCTCCAACATAAAACTTGAGAGGTAGGAGCTGCTTCCACCAGAATGAACAGCCGTGATGTTGATGATGTAGTCGGTGAGAAGCTTCAGGTTGGGCAGCTGGCAGTGCCACTACAGCAGAAAGCAGATTGGATTCCAGTTAGTACATCTTAATGGTAAGTCTATTTGATAGTATATTTCAAATTTAAAGAAACTATAAATGAGAGTATTTTGCTAGTTTATATATACCTAGAATGTATATTTTATATATTTGTAGTATCCCTTTATAAAAATAAATAACTGCTTATTACTTGATGTTACTTGCTGATCCAAAAACTTTTAACTAAAACTACTTTTTTATTTTGTGTACCTAAAGCCCTCTGAACTGTGTTTATGTATGAAAGCTACTTTAAACAAGCTTTAATATATTATTGTGATGAACACACAACTTAACAAAAGTCCTTATTTCTCTTGTCTCATGTAATGGTCCCTATGACCAGTTTGGAAATGGGGTTTAGAGTATTTGGATCAACATTGCAGATTAAAACCTTCACAAATGAATAATGTGTGTTCAGATTGATTTAGGTTCAAATCTGCTTCTCCACATACGGGAAAAAAACCTCTCAACTGCAAAGATAAATAACCATTTACCTGTTGAGATGATGATGATGATGATGATGTAGGGGATGAAGAATTACGGGAGGGTGGGATGATGAGACACTTCTCAGTGATTGGCTGCCCGTGTCTCTCACTGTCAAACACACACATTTACATGAATACAAACAAGCTCCTTAATGACACTCAACAACTGCAGTCCATGCTACTAAAAGGGGTCAGTTGTTTGGGTTAGCACCAGCAGGAGGAAGAGGAGGATGATGAAGATGAAGAAGAGTTGCTTAATTTGTCCGATTTACCTGTAGGTGGCCACGTAATGTGTCGGTGGGCAGTGGGACGGTTCAGGCCAGGAGCAAAGAGTCACATTTGGAAAACTCGAGCACCAGCAATGCACTCGTGGAACAGGGGGAGGAACTGGTGGAACAAATCACGTTCAGTGAAAAAATATACATAATAGTACAAGCAGAGCATTTACAAAATGAAAGTGTTTTTCTATCCATGACAAAAAATTTAAAAAACTTATCTTTCCTTGATTATTCTTATTCTTACTATTTATTGTTATTATTATTATTATTATTATTGTTTTTAATTCAATTATTTTATTTGCATTTTCCCTCTTTCTTTATCACTTGAAAGATAAACGCAATGAAAACAGAGAAAATTGAAATACACATACACATAAAATACAGCTAGATACATAAATAAAACAATTTTTTTCTGTAAATAGATGAAAATAAACAAAATTACAGACTTAAAGTGACTGTATAAAGCACAATCCTAAAACTATGATACAATAAAACCTGGTTATTAAATACATAAATAAGGAAGTCCTCTATTTTAGCATATTGGTTCAAACTAATTCACACACAAACACACAAAACACACACAATGTACCACACACAGCACACAGCAAATAACTGTGGGGCTATCTGCACAGACTGGCACTCACCCCCTGATGTAGCTCTCAGCAGGTCCAGTGCTTGTCCTCCCAGTACACACAGGAGGAGAGTCACAGTGACCAACATCGCAGCCATCATCCGTCTTTGAGAACAATAATTCTGCCCTTGATAGTTGTCTTTTAAAAAGATATCTCTAAAAACCCTGAGGTGAAGCCTGACACGGACAATACGATTCTTTTGTTTTCTGCTCCGTTTCCTTACTACACCAGTCAAAGTTCAGAGATAACAATCTCCTCTCGATCTCTCCCCGAGTGAGTGAGTGTGTTTGAGTCGCGGCTGATCAGCTCTTTAAAGGCAGAAAATGAAAGAGGAACAGCCAGTGTGGTTTACCTCCCACAGAAACAACTGTTTCACTTTGATGTGTCAGGTTTCCTTATGTCATAAGCAAAAACAGCAAGTTTCCTACTTGAGTATTTAACGTTTTGTGTTTTATTGTTTACAGATGAAATAATTATGTACAAGAAGATGCAGTTCTTTGAAAGTGGTGAAGAGACATGAGAGCACATGTCCAGGTTCTCCCTCTGCTCCTCTCTGTGCTCCAGACGCTCCTCTAGTGTCCAAAACGACAAATAGCAGCGATAGCATTGAAAACACAGTGTGCAGCTCACATTTAAAAAGTCTTGAACAAGCCACAATGTCCATTTCCAGCTGATCAGTGTCCACAGTCTGAGCTGTCACATATTTTCTGGAGAGGGCAGGCGAGGTGGGGGTTCCAGCCCAATACGGACGCCCCGTCCCTGGGTTGTGCTTATACCATTGAGTCCCTCCACTGGATGTGCGCAGGGACGTGAAGGCCTTGTTGATCCAGTTGTTCTTTGCTGCGTGTAGCTGGTTGGCCATGAGACCCTTCTGGTGCTCCAGGTCCTGGAAGAATAACACAGCCTTTATTAGAAATGTTACCGAAAAGGGTTGCCCTTGTATTTCTCTGGAAGTCCTTGTGACATTGAGGTAGAAGATAGAAAATTATTACATACGGAAGACAAACAGGCATACTGTATAATAAAAACAACTTCATTGTGCTTGAATCAAACCGATCATAACATCATTTTATAAATAATGAACGAATAAAAGTGGTCAATCAGCAAACTTATGTGCTTTGTGCTTTAGTATCACTCCTAAAAAATTCTACTAAATAGATATATTGTCACTTTAAATGAAAATTTACTGAGAAAATTGTTGTGAGTAATTTCTAGTAGTACCTGAATATTCATTATGTTTATACTGATCAGAGTCTACTTCAATAATAAACTAAATGGACATGTTATTTTGCATGTAAGAAGAAACAAAGTAAAAGTTAATATACTTGTTTTAAGTACATTGAAATACTACTAGACCTACATGAATAATACAATTTACAGTAGAACAGAGAAAACCAATTTAATATACTTAAAAAAAACAAAACTCAAATACTGATATTTTCATCTTGATCATTTAACTGAAATCATTCAAAGTGAAGGCATTTCTCCTTTCAAGAGGATTTCCTGGATATTGTTAGATCCTGTTTTCTTAAGTGTAATTAGGTCATTTTAGGGAAGAAGCTTTTTTTCAATGAGGAAAATCTTTTCTTTCACATTTTGTTTTTGTTTCTTCCTGCTCTCATTTTCTCTGTCACTTCTGCTTTCCAGCAGCAGCGTGGAGAACTTGGGAAATCCTGTCTGTTATTCTACACTCAAGCTGTTACGCTAAATGGAAATGCTTCATGTCAGTGAGGTCTGGTGGCTGAACTGAAGGTAGTTGAGACACTTAGTTTCCTGAGTAACAAGTCAGGCAGCAGACATATTCCCTGTTAAACTCCTGTGAGTACAAGTTGTATTTCTGTTGTTATTAAGGAAAAAAAAGCCCGATTAGCACGATGTTTACCTGGATTTCACACTTAGCCTCCACCATCTGGAGTTTGGTCTGCGCCAAGTCCTGCTCCATCCCCCTGATCTGAGCCTTGAGGGACTCCCTCTCCTGGTCCAGCCTCCTCTGCTCCGCCTTGCTAAGAGGTCCAATGTCCCCGTCCTGAGCTGTGGTCGTCATGAGGCCTCCTGTCTGAGCTGCTGCTGCTGGAGACGATGGTTCATCTGTGTCCACAATGTGCTGACAGCGAGAACAAGCCTTCACTGCACTCTGCGAACACGGAGAATAAGATATGTGAGACGAGAATATCACTGACACCTGCTGCAATAAACCATCTGTAATGAGAAAGTTAAGCAGCCGAGTCGTGTTAACAATTTTCTTGAAAGCGTTGAAAATTGCTTCCTTCAACATTCTGCTCTAAATGTGGCTTGAAAGAGATAGATGAGATGAAAGTTTTTTGATTCTCACCTTGAGTGAATCCAGCTCCTCTCTGTGGGCGGTCTGCTGCCTCTCCAGACGGTTAGTCAGCTGGGAGCAGATCTGAGCGGAGGAGCGTTTGATGATAACATCATTAATAGCAAAAACACAACTGAATTCTTTATTGTTATATATATATTTATTATTTTAAGCGTACACCCCGATTCTCAACCCTGACGATTGTCTGTACCTGTTTGTAGTCTGCCATGATGCCCGATGACCTTTTGACCTCCTGCTCAGCCTTCTCAAGCTCTTTTCGAAACGTCTCCTTCAGCTGTAAGAGGAGGAAATCATTTTTGACCTCTAACGCCGACAATAAAGTGATTATTATAATGACTGTGGGAGGCAGTCGAACCAGTCTTAGGTTTTTACCGTGCCAGCTTCTTCTTCCTTCCTAATCTTCTCCTCCTCTGCGGCCTGCAGGAGAAGTCTGGTCCGCACGAGGTCTTTGACGAGTTCGTCCTCTTTGTCCTCCGCCTGTCAACAGTCCCAAAAACACCTCGATGCATTATTCTATTTTTAAATATCAAGTAAAACATGTTTTTTTCTAAAATTGTCAAGGTTTTAGAACAAAGTTAGAAAAACTATACACATAGAAACTAGAAAACATGTTTTTGATTTCATATGAAGTGATTTCTGTAAAATGTCATTAAATATATCATTATAATAACTGTTATAAATAAAAGAATTAAACATTTTGGGACTTGAGAATATATTTAGCATTGCTGACTTCTATTAATAGCATTATATAATTTTGCTTATCTCCAGAACATCACTCTTGGAAAATCCATCTCATTATTTTACATTTGAAGAGATGGTGCTTTCTTCTTACATTTGGCAAAGCTTAACGTGCTGAGCAGGATTAAAACACACAAAACAGCACCCCATCATTTCAGGGATTTGTTAAACCATTTCCTTTAAAAAAAATTGTTTACTATGATCATAAATGCATGCTTTATGTTTCTCTGGATAAAATGAGAGCTCAGCTTAGCACTGTCAGTTTGTATATTTGAATTTTTTTAAAGCAAAGACTAGCTTTGGTTTTTTTGTGTATATAATTCTGCCTCTTTCTATGAAGGGCTGGAGCTAATCGCACCTTGTCCAAGGCTTTCCTCAGGGCGACCTTGCTGCTGATGAGGCGATGGGCCAGGTTGTCGTTCTCCTGCTCCAGACGGAGGCTGGTCTGCTCCAGGAGACGGTTTTCCTTCTGTAAAAAACACTCAACAATCAGGGTTTGTGGCTCACAAACAATTAAACAATTTATTTTCTGCTGATACAGGAAGTGACTGCATGTGAGGGCTGAGCTTCAAAGACATTGGGTTTTGAAATCAAGTCAAAAGTCATAGATTTCTGACCATGTATTTGTCCACAGGATCTTCGACAGCCTCCATCAACTGAAGCCGGCTTTCCCTCAGCTTAGCTTTCTTTGACGGAACCTGAGGGGAGAGAGAATCAGATCTAACTAAATACACCGATATGGGAAACACTGTCCTATTTAACTGAAATGAAGAATGATATCTCCTCCACACAGATCTGGTGCCGGATGCAGAGCGAGTGCAACAAATCAAGAGCAGGCCCCAAAAAGAGATCTGGATAAGACTGAGATAAGACATAGCTGAGCACATGGGGATGCATGAAGGAATAAATGTGGAGGGGAGGGTTGTTTTAAAGCCTGAAATTACAATTTCCATATCTTGAATATCTAAAATTTATTTTCTAATATCTCAAATGACAAATCATCACACAGGATGACACTAAAGTCATTTCCCCCTTTTTTTTGGAATCAGTTTAACTCATAAATATTTTATTGACAAGTCCCCTCTTGATGTAGGAAAATCCTGTGAATCCAAGTTGTGCATCAGTATGTTTTTAGATGCATTGCACTGATTTCCTGAAGAAACACTTAAGTGAAAGTTCAACTAAATCCACATCAGTTATGAGTAGATGCTGCTTAATACATTTACACATTTTTGAATAGTGCCACGGTTTTGGTCAGTGTTGTTCTTTTGTCGGTATCGGTGGAGCTGCTCTGAAAAGCTCATTTAACTGAATAAATCCAAGCAACATTGAGTCTTACTGTGAATTTAGGTCCCGTTTCCGCCACCAGGCACGCCAGGATCTCGTCCTCGCTCATCTGCTCCATAAATTTGGCATCGTACGCCATCATCGTGGACACCTCCTCCATCATCTTGCCCCAATACGCAGCCCGGCTAGCTGCTCACGCTCACACAAACAAATCAAGGCCTCTGCTGGAAAAACACCTCCAACTCCAGAAATCACAGCCGATTCACCAGATGTAAGGTGAGTTCCTCAAGGGGAAGACGTCTTGTTTTGACTCAGGGTGAAGCAGGCGAGCAGTGAATCCAGCATGAGAGTGTAAATAGGACTAAAGCCGCACGATGAGGGTAAAGTCCACTTCGTTCCCAACACGAGGAAACGCAGCTTTACAGTCCAAAGGTGGAGGACAGAGAGAGATACACCTCCCAACAGGTACAGAGCAGCTGTGTCCTTTCACACCAGAGAGCAGAGCCACTTGGACACAGTGTCATCTGACGGGGTGTGTATGTGTGTGTGTATGAGTGAGTTTGTGTGTTACAGGTGCACAGGCAGTAACAGGTTCAGCAAGCTTTATAGGAGACCTGAGAGAGTGTGTGAAAGAACAACAGCCTCAGATACACCCACTGCAGTGCTCAGCTTTCAACACAACACAACCCACACACACTTAAACACCACTAACAACAATAATTTGATCCCACTATGCATTTTGTTTGGACATTCATCTTAACTTTCATCCATTCTCCACTTTCTTCTGGCTCATTCTCTGGCACAGACACAGTATGAAGCTGCCACACTGCATGGACCCACTTTAAAGGATATATGTGACGTAAGTGATGTGGTATTTATGATATTTCCCCCTGAGGTGCTGGTGTGACACACATTATTGTTGGTGTCTGATCAGCCTGGCAGGAGAGCAAACGGGTCCGGCAGGTAAAGCATGACTTTGCAGAATAACAAAAGAGGATTCTGCACCTCCGCCCACTTTATCCCCTTTATTCATATTTTCCCTTGCAAGTTTCTCCCGACTTCTCCCTCTGTCACGACGTCGCTCACTTAATTTTGTGTCTTTTCTTTTCATGGCGGATGACAAATTACCTAAATTCCCCCCCTGTAGGTTTCACTTCCCTTTCTCTCAGCGGCTTGTGGCTCCTTCTCACTTCCGTCTATGATGTACTCAACTTTGTCTTTGATTCCCTAAACGTCTGTAAAAATATTTTTTGTCACTGTGGTTGAAGACAAAAAAGAAAAAGTCCAGTCAGATGTATAAACATTTATTCCTCCTCAAAAACAAGGAACCATTTGTGAAACACGGTGGATTCTTTTGTGTATCAGCTTATAACACAACTTATGGTGGTTTGAAACGGACAAATCTGAAAAATACACGTTTTTAACAATCGGAAAGAAAACAAGGAACCTGAAAATATACAGGTGTCAGTTCTGATTCTGTTGTGGTCACTGTGGTGCAACAACAACACAGAGCCGGTGGCCGATAGAAATCAACCTTTCACCAGACAATGGGAAACCATATGTGCTGTGTGAATATATCAAAGTGGTGAGCCTCCAACGCTAAATTAACAAAAAGTTGTTTTACATATTTACTGTAATTTAGCACAAACTTATTCACAACAATGGGAGGTGAGGAAAGAATCGTAACTCACAGCTCAGTGGGAACATTGTGAGAATACAGTGAATAAATATATTTATGTCTTTTCATCAATAATCTTTCATACAATTGTGTTCATATATTTATCTCAGTTAAAGAACAACGTTGAATAATTGGACAAAGTAAACTTTAATTTCCAAATGTTCCATTCTCTCACAATCCACAAGGAAAGTAGATGGATAAACTCACATTTGGTACAAACTTACTGAAACACATCTAAACCCTGACACCCTTCACAAAAACTACAACACTCCTTGAAAATATATAGATCCAGGCATATACTGTGGAATAACACTGCGTTTCCTCACTCTACAGCAGATATAATGGCTTTAGATAAAAACATGAACCTTTTATAATTGTCCCTTTCCTAAAGCAAGACTCAAATCTTCTTTTCATCCACCTCAATCTGTAAACATGAACATATTAATAACATCAAATCCCATGGAAGACACAGGTCGAGCTCAATTTCATAAAACCTGAAGTGAAAGTAGAAGCAAAATAAATTCTCACTGCAGTAAAGGAGTTTTTTTTTACCAGCCTCTTAGACTGAAACTGGACTCTTCCAGATAATTGCATGATTCACGAAAATGCTCACATATGGGAGTTTCTCCTTTGGAGTCTTCTCCTCCGCCAACAGTAGAAACTATCGATGGAGCCGAGTCGTTCCTGTCCCAACGAGCGCCTCGTAGAAAACTGTTAGCCCTCATGTATATTAAGCAGCAGAGGAGTGTGGGGGGGGGGTATCAATACAGGAGGGGAAACTAAAGAAGGTGTGGTGGTCCATGTTTTAAACTCTGCATTATGTTACCGGTTGACTTCTTGTGAGCAAGAGCCCCCTCGTGGCTAACCTGTGATTTGTGATATTGGGCTATATGACAGAAAGTTGACTGGACTTGTTCATGAGTTTGTCCTGATATTTGTGTTAATGGATGAGTACAAATCCACCTTTTACCTCTGACAAGCAGAATATGTTTTCACACCTGTCTGCTTGTATGTTGATTTGTTTGTTTGTTTGTTTGTTTGTTAGCAAGATAACGCAAAACACCCCAACAGATTTACGCAAAAGTTATTGACAGGATGGGGTTTGGCTCTGATAAGAACTGATTCACTTTTGGTATTGATCTGGATCAGGGGGCGGAGCCAGGATTCCCCCCACAACACACACACTTTTTTAACATTGCTAGATGTTATTTTTTCAACAATTTCACTAACTTCCCAAGGAATGTTTGAACACTTTTTGCACTTTCATTTTTCCTTTGGAAGGAAGTTACTACTTTTCTTAATAACTAGCACACAACATTGTGACAGCCCAGAACATGTGATTCAATTGTGAAATAATTTGGATATGAACCAATAACATAAAGTGTAACTGATTTTTGGTGGAAAAGTGAATTCATTAATTCTTTAGAACTCAATTCCTTTTGGTTTAATAAAACAGTTCAATTTTTTAAAATAAACTTTCATGGCAACAAAAAATATGCAATCTGTTTTACAGAATTCATCTGTAAATGATCATCAACATGTTTTTTGTGAAGAAAAGAAAGAACAATGACTTGTGCGTGGGGCCGCTGATGTAACAGCACTTCAAGCTGCCCTCTGCTGGTCCGTGGATCTGTTGCCCACACAGAGGCTCTGCTCAGTCTATGGGTCACAGTTCTAGGATGAATCTGTGGCTGAAGTGAGCGTGTGCGGTAATGTGGGTGTGTGAGTGTAATTGTGCTGTTTTGTAACCTGTCCCCTGAATTTAGTCACATGTGCTGGATGTGTGAATGTCAGGTGTATGTATGTAAATCTATATGTGTGTGTGGTGAAGCAGAGGTCAGACATCGGTGCTGTAGGGGCGCGGCGGTGGAGGGAACAGGTCCGAGGGGCCGAAGTAACTCAGAGGAGAGGATCCCTGCGGGTTGGGGGACAGAGGAAGACAGACGGACGGGTTCTCGTAGTAGGTGTGGAAGCCCAGCCGCTCCCCTCCGTTACGCATTCCGTCTGCGAGTCCAGAGTGGATGGGGCGTGGCGAGCAGGTGGGGCAGGGGCTGTGGTGGGAACCCGTGTCCAGCTGATCCAGGGAGACGGGGGAGATAGTGGCGCCGTCCATGGCGAGGGCGTTGCAGGCGTTGCAGGGAAAGTGAGAGAGGGGGTCCTCTCCCACCACGGAGCCCACGTCCACCTCAGAGTCATTTTTCTTACAGCAGTAATACTGCAGAGGGCGAGGGAGGAGACAGAGGGGAGGGAGTTTGAGAAAGAGGGAGTTTGAGAAAGAAGGGTTCAGGGTTTAAAGGAAACATAGAAAGCTTAAACACTAAACACTGATATATATTTTTGAATAATGTAAATGCATGTCTAAATTTAACTTTTTCAGTGAACTATCCCACTTAAAGATACAGGAGCTAAAACCAAGTTTTACAGACAGAGGCTGAAAAGAGGAGCTGCAGAGATGGAGAGTTTGAGGACAGTGGTTTGTTTTCTGAGCATTAGAGCATTTAAACCTTTTCAAGTGAAAACACAAGGGAACATATGTATGCGATGTTAATCTCATTTCTATTTCAAAGTGTCATGATGTTAACAGATCAATGAGCTCAGTTATTATTTTGTACAAGTCGTGTAAAAAAAGCTTTACAGTGCAAAGGCTTTAAATGGTTTTGCACAACTGTATAATTTGCATTTGTATATTGTATTTTTGTGTTTGTATAACTTTTTTTACTGTATTTTATGTTTATATTTTTAAGTTTACACATGTATATTTCATATATTTATCTCATTATGTCCAAATCTTGTGTTCCCTTCTTGTGCTCCTGCTTTCTTTCCATCCATCTATACATTTCAGATTCATGCACACACAGTGGTACCTGGAGTCTACAGTAACAGAGCACTGCTACGATGCACAGCAGTATCACTCCGGCGAGAATTCCTCCGGTTATAACGATAGTTCCCGCTGACATTCGACCAGCTCTCCATCAAACCCTTCAGAGCGAGGCGGAGCGATGATGAGAGCAGTAGAGCGAGAGACAGAGAGAGAGAGAGAGGGATGTAGAGCGACAGAGAAGAGGAGGGAGAGAAACTCAGATTGAGCTCATTTGACATGTGGATTTCAGTGCAGCTAAAAGAGCATCCTGCAAACTCACGTCCTAAGGTTTCTGTAACGTCGGCAGCAATAACCAGTGCCGGCTACATTATGTTCATGTGTCATCGTGATGTAACTGCAACTGATGAAACATGTTGTAACTGGATGGTTGTGGTGCAGCTGTTTTCAGGCAGCTGGGGCTGTGACAGGCCTCACACACACAGATTCAAGTGGTAAATTAAAGTTAAGTGTGTTGATATGAAGCTCGGCCCCAACGAACCCAAGGACTCGTTAGTATGAGTCTACTCAGTCCTGACTTGGTGTCACATGATATGATGGGACTAGATATGATTTATTTACAAATTACATTCCAAGTAATAACAAGTTCAAGTGAAACTATTTCAGTGTATCACTTATTCCAACATGTTTCCAAGAGATTAAAA
The DNA here is from genome assembly GCA_038501795.1 of Pseudopleuronectes americanus. Lineage (NCBI taxonomy): Eukaryota > Metazoa > Chordata > Actinopteri > Pleuronectiformes > Pleuronectidae > Pseudopleuronectes > Pseudopleuronectes americanus. The sequence goes on along the minus strand of CM076726.1, from coordinate 15,766,553 downwards.
GAAAAAACATAAGACATTAAAAGAATATCCTGTAATCCAATAACATGCTTCATACAAACAATGTTTGCCCTGGATGCACATATTACCTAAACAGGTAAAGCTATATTTAAATATATTAATTCCTGTAATTATTTCATAATCTGTTGTTCATATGACTGGGTATATATTGAAAATCGAATAAAAGCAAAACAAAATATAATGCATTAATAAGCTACAACATAATTAAACATGATATCATTCCATTCATGAATAACTTTTCAATATTATATTAAATATCATATGAGAAAATAAGTTTTTTTGGCACTATATTTCTTTTAATTTTGAGTGATCAGCACCAAAAGTTAATCCTCTGGAGATATCCTCAAAAATAATATTCCCATTAGTTTTAGTAAAAATTCATTCTCAATGTTCAGTCTCACTCAACCCTCTTGCCCTCGTGCCCTTGTTCTGTTTTTCCACCTGCTCTCTCTCTTTCTGACTAAGTACAAATTTCCCCAGATCAGCGTCCGAGACCGAGATATTGGAAATTTCGGGCAGCTGCAATATATCAGTGTCAACAAAATATCTACCATAGCTGGCAGTGACATCTACACTATATAATGTCCAATAGGAACGCCTATATAAAGAAAGTGAAAGCAGGTATTTGCAGTGTGTTAGTATCTGCTTGCACTCAAAACTAATGGATCGAACAGAACTAAGGTAAAAAATAAACAGCTGTTCCGTGAAAGAGCAACTTAATTCCCTTCATGTTAACCTCTACATTACACACATGATTGTAAAAGCTTGGTAAGTTTCAGACATGTTTGCAGTTTGCAGAGATATTGAGCTCAGTGATGTCATAGCAGGAGAGATGGACACCTACATTAGAAGACAGCGGAAGATGCAGAGATGGAGGAGAGTGACAGGTAGGAAGCCATGACAGGCCAGCGGAGTGTCACTCTCAAGACCTCCTCTCACTGGAGCTCCTGCAGGGAGAGAGAGAGAGAGAGAGAGAGAGAGAGAGAGAGAGAGAGAGAGAGAGAGAGAGAGAGAGAGAGAGAGAGAGAGAGAGAGAGAGAGAGAGAGAGAGAGAGAGAGAGAGAGAGAGAGAGAGAGAGAGAGAGAGAAGAGAACCATGGGGCTGCAGCTAAGCATTATTCTCTTCTGCTCTTTGGACGAATTAAATCACAGATTATCTTTAGATTGCAGCGTTAAGTGATGTACTTCAAACTGATATTCCTATCGGGGCAGTCTATTTCCTGTGATTTGAAAAGAAGCAGGCAGCAAATCCTCACGTTGGGAGAGGCAGGAACCCTTTGACATGTAGGATTCTGACAGTAAACGACTATTAACTATTATTCATGACTCGGAATCTGGTCTTGAAACGAAATCCCTAAAAAGGCACAAATTGCACAGACTCAAAACCAAACCATTTTTGGATGTGAACCTCTCACTCACGAGGACAGCAGCTTCACCCACTCTGCACAGGAGCCATATGGCCTGTGTGTTATATGCATATGTGCAGTATAGTTTCAGAATACTAAACCACATGCCTACGTGCATCTCCTGTCATCTTAGTTTTCTGTGAGCGATTCAGAAGCTGCTCTTACAGTCGCATGGATAATTGTCGTCATGTGGACAGAATTCACTGAATACTGAAGGTGCTCATTAAGACACATGAGCAAAGAAGTATTTATTAAACTATTCAAAGAAAGAAATCATGCAATTTATTGTTCTGCTGACTATATAGGACAAACCACACAGATTTGTACAGAAACACTTTGTCCCTGTTGTTCTATCTCCACGATGCAGGTAAATAGTTTTTTACCAAAACAGCCTTGATTCACACAGCAACAGAAATATTTTCAGGTAAACACAAAACAATGTGCACACAGTAAATACACCGTCTAGCTTTAAATAGACCTTCTTATAAACAGCTCTTTCTGAGGGAAAGCAATAAATTATTATGTGTGATATAAGTGGATTCTAAGGGCTGATATCGGCAAACTGCTGATATAGTATTGGTGTGTTTGTTGTCTGATATGTGCAAATAAATAATTTTTAAAACATACCGAAAAATTCTATATTTATCGTCTATATTATTTTCAAGTTCTATATATGTGCTTGTATTTTTATATATAGTGAAAAATTCATGCTTAAACTTTTAAATATCTAGCCTCAATTACATTTCTTTCTCATGAGGGTTTATCTTAGGAATCATACCAACATACACACACATACCGTATAAACATGCAGTCCACTAACAGTCAAGTTACTGTACTCAAATACCAAATAAACGCACATTCCAAACATGAATTCACTAAGTGAAAACGACCTCATATATCAGTACATAAAATACATTCATTTGACCTTAAATTAGACATTTATATGATTAAGCTTGAGGCAAAATGATTCATTTTAAGCGCTGCCATTATAGTAATTACAACACTAGACGACTTTGTTTATCTAGTGTTCAAGGTGATTAACTGAAACATCCAGATATTTCTCAGCGGAAGAACCAAATTTTATTATCCTAATTAAATTGATTGAAAAACTGAAGTTTCGTTCTCATTACTGGTGAATTAATGTAATTTGGTGAAAAGCTACGAGCCTCCCGAGGCTGCAATTTGAAGTGAATTTTCGTCATCTTTCCTAATGAACAGGTTGAACTGCTCTGGCGCTTGTTGTGTCGTCATTACTGGCGAATCTCAGCCAGAACATTTAGCATGTTGGTTCAGGGTTGGCTGGTTTTGGTCTGGTGCCCGGCCGGGGGAGGGTCCTATCAGTGAGTGAGTGTGCAAAATAACTCATGCTCAATATTATTTGAGAGTGTATCTAAAGATGATTTACTTTTGGAGTTGATCGGTCAGGGTGTGCGGCACAACACTCCTGCAATAGAAAACTGTGTGTTTGTCATGTGAATGTGCACCAAGAGTCTATACTGAAACCTGCCTGCCTGCCAAAGACAGTAAAACCTTTATGGATGATTTAACTGCCACTGACATGGGTAGGATGTCTCCTGGTGCTGCTGATGGTCAGTTAGTTTGTGTGGGAGAGAGGGGCAAGGCAAAGAGCGCTGCCCGCCTGTTGTATTTGATGCGATCTGTTTTTGTTTAACATTTAAAAATATACTGCGGATCCTTAGGATTTAGCTAACAGCAGCATTAACTATAGGATGTTCACCTGCACATGCAAATTCTGTGTCTGCACACGCAGCTCTCTCTCTCACATTCGAGAAGCAGGGATACAGAGAGGGGATGGCGGAACTGGCAGGTTATGAAGGAGGATGAATCCGCCATCATCCCCGCTACAAATCGCCTACTGGCCTACCCCGTAAAAATTGTTTTAAGATAAGGTAAGAATCATAAATTGCGCTGTAACACAGAGCAAAGTGTGTGTGTGTTGAAATGAGCATGTGAGCTTCCATCCCAGACAGCTCACTCGCTGCAGCTCCTTCCATTGCATCATCGTACTAAATTATATACACAACGGGCCACGATAATGTCGTTAAAAGCGAAGTGAAGTCTCTCATGCTCCCCGTTTCTCCATCTCCTCCCTCTCTAGCTCACTTTCCCTCTCCACCTCCTCAGTCGTCCTTATGCTTCCTGTCTTGTCTTTACACTCCATCTCCCATTCACTCTCAAACCCCATCCTCCTCTTTCACCACACCGTTACACCATTCCCCTCCTGGTCTCCGGCATCACTTCAGTTTAAGACCTGCGTTAAGAGGGCTGAAGCTGCTGCAGCAGGTTTATGCAGAATCTGTGGTCGTCTCTGATTTATATCAACACAGACAAAGCAAAGGAATCTAGTCATTTGGACTCACATGCAAGCAAATTATGTTAGAAAGGGAGTGCAGAAGTAAAGCCTCGGATTAGGGAGTTTCCAACGGCCCGGAGAGACAAAGAAGCAAAGCGATGGAGGTTGGAAGACTCGAGTCTAACCCTGTCAGAGCATCTTAACCGATGCGGTTCATGTGTGGCTCTCAGAGGGTCCACAGCTGTCTGGTTGAACTGGGAAACACAAATCCAAGGAAACGCACACACATAACCATCCTTGGATTTCACTGTGGCTCAAAAGGAGCAAGAGGATCTGCCAGAAATCCTGTCAAGTGCTGACACGGAGACGTGACAGGGATGAAGAGGGGGATGAGGAAGACTCAGATGAGCCAACAGGCATCTGATGTCCACAACACAAAACCTCTTTGAAGCCATTAAGTGTACGAGTCCCAGGTGACCGGCAGACTACAGTTGTTATACTGTGTGTATCTGTGAGATGAGCTTCAGTGACAGAAAGTAAAAGCTCCATTTCCTTTACTGTGCAGCAGAAGAGTATCCCTGAGACTCACAGGGGATTTTGAAGGTAGCCTTTGTGTGTGTGTATGAAACTCATGGGTATTTTAGGATTTTCAGCAATCTAACACCCAAAACACTTTATTAAATTGTTAAAATATCCATATCCTCGTGCTAAAAGAAAGACATGCTCACATGATTTAATCACCACCGCCTCATGCAGTTACCACCTTCATGATGTTAGAAATGTGGAGAGAGGTGGAGAGGCTTCACACTCCACTTGCAGAGGTATATTTAGAAGTTCTGGTGTCTCTCGACGCAGCTCAGAGAGGCGTCATATTTTAATTAGTTTTCTCTGTGGGATATGCAATGATCCAAGCAGTCGGATAAACGCACACAGAGACACACAGGTGATAACAACCACACACACACACACACACACACACACACATCCAACATTAAACATCCCTGATCGCAGCAAAACTCTCTGCCTCCCTCAGAAGTTTCAGGTGGGATGATGTGATGATGATTGGTCCTTTGAAACTTTCTCCCATGTGATGCCTGAGTAAGTCACAACAATTTGAGACGACTTTCAAGGAGAAGATAATTACAAAATCCAATTTATCTACAAGTTGAAAGAATAATTTGACATTTTGGGGAAATGTACCATTTCCTTTTCGCGCTGATACCGAGATGAGACGACTGACATCACTTTCATGTGTGTCCATTTAAAATCGAGCTGGAGCCGGCAGCCAATTAGCTTAGCTTCAGTCGTGGAGTGAAAACAGGGTGAAGCAGTATTCATCATCTTCCAAGCACCTCTAAATCTCACTAATTAACACATTAAATGTCGTTTCTTTAATCCTTACTAAAAGGGTCAGTTTCGCAGGGCTTATGTGCCGGAGACTTTCCAGACCAGGAGCAGTGATTCCTAGACTCTGTTACCTGACGGAGAGATTCCAAGAAGTTTCTTCACTTTGAGCCAACTAGTTGTTTCCCACTGTCCTTCAGATGGAAAACTTATTCTGGCAAATACATGTGCCACATTTTTGTCTTACATCTCGCTCAATACGTGCCCTGTTCCCCGGCCCAGGTCCTGTCCACGCACAGCACGACTCTAAGATTCCACATCTGGACCCATTCTGGTGCACACTGAGAACCTTGCTGTCAGCCAGCAGCTGGAATCAGCCCAGAGGTGGAGGTATATGACCGGAACTCAGGCTGAGGATCCAGGAGTTTCATTTCCTATTTTTAGGCAAACCAATCTAAATGCTAATAATAATTAAAAAGCCCATCACACGTTCTCTGAGCCCAAAATGAAGTCTTCAGAAAACTGTTTTTTTCTGACCAACATTCTAAACACAAAGATTTTCAGGTTACAAAGATGTTAACAGAGAAAGAAATCTTAAAAGCTTGAGAACTGGGGACCTGCAGATAAATAGAATAAAACTATGTGAAACAGATGGTATGAGGAGGACAATCTAGCCATAATCCTATCGCAATCTTTTTTGGTGGGATGACAATGCATGATCTAAATCACGATTCTCTCCCTTGACACAAAGTCTTTCACACTAAAGACCCAACTCATAAATCTCGGCAGCGTGTTTTTTGCCCTGATTTGATTCTGACCAAGAATATTTATGCATGTCCGTATTCCTCACCCATAATGCAGCTTTCTGTTTACAAATGATTTCACAACGAATCACACTTTTGGCTTAGAGCTGCAGTCATTGTTCTGAAAGCATCCTGGTTAGCAGAGGCCGATCTTTTAAAATTGATCTTAAAGGATCAGTGTGTAAGATTCAGTGGGGAAGCTGGACGTCGCAGCCGTATTATGCAACTTTTACTGAGCAACAGCGCCCTCTGCAGCATCACAGTGTAATTAGATAAAAGACGGCAAATGTTTTGTTATTCAAAAATGACACTAATTAAAATCTTAAGTTAATATGGCTATCATTTTCCGATACAAATAACAGCCACAAGTGATGATTATTTCTATTTGGTTCCGTGTTCAAACGGTGAAGATTTGAACATAGTTTTCATTGAAAGAAAAAAAGAACAAAGCCCATCAATGTGGTGACTGCGTAATCCCACTCACTGAACTGAATCACAGCAGCTTCCTGAAACAGAAATGTCCTCAGTGAATATTGGAACTAGACTCTGGTTTTTAATGATTTCTAAATCTTTAAAATGTATCTATTGTTTGACGTTAGTTTCAAACTTGCTGGACCTGATAGTAGTTTTTTAAACCACAACAATCAGTCTGTTACGCGCTTCTCACACTGGATGTTACATAGAGCAAGAAGAAGAATGAAAGCGACACCAATCTCCCCACTCCATCAAAATAAAATTCGAGGCTGATATTTTATTAAGTGTGCCACTTTAACACATACACTTTTAATCACGCGATCTGCACGATTCGAAATGTGAATCATTAACCAAATTGAGAATGTCCACAAAATAAAATGGTCTGATTGTCCGACCCCTAAGAGAAACTGAGAGTTGATTTTACAACAGCATAGAGAAACCTTACACAGAGAGAGTGTGCAGCACCTGAGTGGCTCTCCGATATATCTGTTCTTAAATAGTCATATGAATATTTCGTTGCGGCGGCCTCCCGACTTTGCGCTGGAAATCACAGCTAGTCCCCTGCAATTTTAAAACCGCGGGGCTTCAATTATTCAAGTATCGTTCCCTTTAACAATATTTTTCCATCACGGGGGCAATTTAGCCAGGTAGTAGAAATCAGGACTCTTCTGCCTCGTCCGCCTCTGAAAGCACTCATCTCGGCGTGTGAGGAGAGGAACACATCCACATCTAGGACAGAGCTGCCCACCGACAGAGCAGGAGGGCGGCAGAGGAGAGGAAAGAAAAAATACAGGGGTGATTTCATTTTCATAAAGTCTAAACAGAATGCGGTCATCGGTTTTTTTCCCCTCATGACCGACAATGATCCAGGTCTCTCTCTGTGTTTGAAAGGGGCTAAAAGGGGTCGTGGCTTCCTCAGCGTTAATTATCACAGATCATTTATACTTGAATGGACAGTAACATCTGGATTGATGAGATGAGCAAGTTAAATATTCAAACATGAACGGTGATTCTCAAACACACACCTTAAACAGTAGAAGTCAGCATCTTGGGTGTGTGGCATCCTCAACAGTGCTGCAAAAACCCCTGGGAAAAAGCCTCAGGGCCCTCGGCAGGTGAAGGGTCGGCCCTGCAGCTCCTGTAAATGAGCCTGTTTGGTTGACAGGGACGGAGAAGGCCGGTCAGACAGATGAGTTTTCATTCACTTCATAAACCCCAGCATTCATCACTCCTGTGTATACCCCCATTCATTTACTGTCACTGCTCTTTGGCCCATTGGAATATTTGTAGATTGTAGTTTTTACACATCCAGAGCATTAAATCGAAATCAAAATGGTCTCAAGCGTGAAACATAAATATTCATATTGATTTTACCCACAAACTCTGCAAACTACATGTTGCATGTGATTACATTTTTCTTCCTCTAATAAAAATATATGTTTTATTATTTTTGTAGAATCACATCCACTCACCTCACTGTCCAATGGAGTGTTATTAAAACATGTTGCTCATCATTTGGAGTAATGTCAAACTACAGTATATAAGAATTATGTGCATATTTCAAGGGTAACAATGTATACTAATACTTTCCCTGAAACAAACAGCCTCTGTAACTCCACTGGTTTCTGGAGCTCCATTGACCGACTGCTCCATCGCTGATTGGCCTCATCTGTTACCCAATTAAGCGGATAGATTGATGCGCAGAGCCGCTCAGGGCGCACGGACGGTTCCATGATGTCTTACCTTCACGGGACCTGTTGGGGACCGTCTCCTTCCCCCGGTGTCGTCCTCCACTCGCGGGTCCACACACAGTCAGAGTCCGGTGCTCTCCTCTGCAGCTCCGGTCACTAAAGGCGCCGGCAGCCGCGCTTCACTCGCTCCACCACCGGAACCATCACGTCATTATCCGCCGTCCGTTGTCCGCCGCTCCTCCGCCTCACTCCCAGCCAGGTGCCGTCCGGGGCCTGCGGGGTCTCACGGCATCTTCCGCCCGTGTGAGGCGCTGGAGACGGATGAGACGAGGCGGCGGTCCGGTTGGTGAGTGTCGTCGCTCGGCATGGCTGCGTCCTCCTCCTCCTCCTCTTTCTCGTCGGCGGATCCCTGGGGGCGGTTTGGCACCAGCTACCAGCGGTCCCGGTGGGGCGGGGTGGCGAGAGGAGAGGGGCACAAGGGGCGGTGTGATCTCTCCTCACCAGGATGGAGGTGATGGAGATGGAGGAGGTGGTGAATGTGGTCAAGGGGTCGTCACCATGCTGAGATGAAGGTTTAAAACGAATATATCCTACTCTGTAGCTGCTTTTTGTTGCAGTAAACTCCGGACATTCTCCGGAGGAGCAGAACGTAAGAACAGAGATGTCCGAGTGAGAAGCTCAGGACTTTCACCGGAGTTTCTCCATCGGGCCTCCTGATAAAAACTCCTGAGAATATCTGATTGAGCTCTACAGGAGGTCCTCCGGAGGGATCCACCTGGAGCAAGTGTGTTGATGATGTTTCTAACACGGGACAGACGAAAACTGGAAAAATAATAATAACACAAATATCTCAGGCTTAATTTAAATATACGGCTGCATGTGCTTACATGATCTACAAGTTTGAAAGGGTCAAGCATGTGTTTATAGGAAAAAAATAGATGTTACAGCCAAAGCAAGTTTAATCTTTTGACCATTATACGGGATCAAACTTTAATGGCTTCTATTCAGGTCCAGGCTTTATCCCTTTAGAACCAAATTTGGTGGAAATTGGTTATACAGAAAATCGCCTGCTGTGTGTTCATAGGCGAACTATGAAAAATGTCCAAAACAAAATTTTCATTTTTCATTTCCAAGACATTTTTCAGAGTTCATGCCTGAAAAGGTCTTTACAGCAACTAAATAATCACTCATAAATCCTTTCACTATCTTCATCTTTCTAATTCCCTAAAGCAGCTGAAGCTAACCATCGCAAACTAATACTCCGACGAAGTCAGTCTTGACCATAATGCTTTAATAATGAGGAGATTTCCGTCTGGATTCACTTGTTTAAGTATAATGTTAATCCAGGGAAATGGCTCATCTCTCTGGCACTGCCCTGCTTCTGTCTGTGTGTCTCTGTGGCAACGTTAGCTTTGTAGCACGGGCCGATGAAGGAAGGCCAGTGGGGAGTTCTAAGATTACTGCTCGAATCAAATAAAGGAGCCGACACATTATAGAGGCTTAGAAGATACACCCCATTGCACTGATTCATTTAAAACCAGCACAATGTTCAAGGCTCAAGGAAACACACACACACAGACACACACTCACAAACAACATGTGGAAATCTGGCCAGCGTCGGTCTTCAGCTTCTTCCTCGATTCACCTTCTGTCTCATTTTCTCTGAGATACTCACAAACACACACGTGTGCACACATGAAGACTCACATCCACCCAGCATGCTCCCCTGCCTCATGCCCCGAGTTCATTATTGCCTCGGCAGGGTTCTTCAGATGACAATAGGAATGACAGAGGAAAGTTTTCATAGGGTGAAGACGAATAGTGTGTATGTGTGTGTGTGTGTGTGTGTGTGTGTGTGTGTGTGTGTGTGTGTGTGTGTGTTTTGTGCACACTGAACAAATCTAATCTTCTCTGATTCATGGGCAAGCTTGTCTGCATGCATTTGTGATACTCTTCCTCTCCGCGTATGTGCTCAGTCAACGAGATGGAGAGCGAGAGCGCGTGAGGCCGAATGGTTTGTGACAGTTGAACACAGCGTGAGCACAACTCTCCGGGGCTAAGTCACAAAGCCTTTCTTAGCGGGACCACCCGTTACTGCTGACAGCGCAGGCTGAGTTCATTTACTGGCAATACGACTTGTGACACAGTTACACATCCCAAAGGCTGAATTATGACTTCCCCCCCCCGATCCGAAGACATGCCGAGACACTGCTGCTCTCCGTTGCACACCGAGACAACACGGGGAAGCCGATTCTCATATTCCTCAAAAGCACAGACAACTACAGATGATGTAGGGACTGGCAGGTTACATCACTCCAATGAATATTGTCTTCTGAGGATTAATGGTTCGTTTTTAAATAAGTTGCAGAAATAAGTGCTTGCTTTTCATGTAGCATTTGGAGATAAACTGTTGATAGTTATATTTTTAGCAGTGCTAGGGTGGGTGGCTCTGTGGGTGGTAATGTCCTAGACTGTAACATCTAAAACAACTGGATGGACCGCGTTGGATTCTGGTCCCAGATGATGTATCCTGCTGATTTTGTTCCTCTGGCGTCACCATGAAGTTCATGATTTTGGTGAGAACATCAATCTTGCGATAACTTTGTCTATCCTGGATTTTCCTTATAGCGCCAACATAAGGTCAGATTTATAACTAGTGCAGCACTTTGGTTTATTACTAAATAAATGGAAGTGAAGTCCTGCTCAACCAATCACGAGTCAGTCTCAGCTGTCAATCATGACATTTGACCTGGTTTTTAATACCATCAAATAACTAATTAGAACCAAACTTACTAGAAAAATGAACTATGTCTAAAATGAGAGAAACCATCTTTGAGAAAAATGTATTTGATGTGCACTTGGTCAACAGCTCCAAACAGCAGCATGGTGCAGTCTCACTGAGTCATAGAATTGACGTTAACTCCCAGACCTGTTTTCTTGACCTCCAGAAAGGTTAATAAAATGTCTCCAATAGCAACAAATGATTCTAAAGGAGACTTTTATATATATATATGTTTACAAGGAATCTGAAATTGAACCTTTTCTGCAAAGAGAAGGTATAAATATCAAAATGTTTCACTGCAAGCTTGACATGAACTATTAAATCTTTTACTGCCACTGACAGGTGAAAATGGTCGGCTGTACTGTAGTGAGGTATGATGACAAGGAGTATATAGCTACAGTAAATCTTGTTATACTGGTAAAAATCTGATTTATTTCTCAAAAGACCTTATATAGTGCCCCTGCTTCCAACTGTAGGAGAAAGAAAGTGAAGGAAATATCAGAGGAGAATTGGTGATATTAGCCGGAGTGAGTGCCACGTAGTAATGCACCAGGTTTAAAGGAGCCCTAACTGTCACTGCTCCTCCAGAGGCCAAATAGTCTTAGAAGTGTTTTCATAAACACCTAAATAAAGTCAAGTGCCGTCTGCGGCCTCGGAGCTCGGCACATAAAGACATCACTAAACCTTTAAGAGATCCTGGGGCTTAAAGTGTGAAAATTGATTTTCAAGTTCTTTAGCCTTCAAAGAACTGAAGGCTTTTCTTCTTTAGAAAGCGGATTCTAGTACACGTGGTGTCTGGTACCAGTATAAACAGGTGCGAGGCTTTTCTGAAGCTAAAACGTGCCTGTCTTCAATGCTCGTAGTTCATAATCACATAATCAGTTTTGTCTATCAAAGCTACAGTATCTGCGCCTTGGTGTAATGTGGGACGACCGCCCCGTGCGTAGTATCCTGTATTCCCCATGGAAGAGATTAAGGCAGCTGATCAACAAGGGAGACACAGCTCAGATCACAATAAACTGAAAGCTAATTAGATCTGTTTATCACCAGGGGCGCTCTGTGGGACCGTGCAGGGCTGCATGCTGCCACCATACACCCAGATCCTGTCCAGTGAATTCCATGTTGGAAGACTAAAAGTGTCACAACACCTTCATGTTAATACAATTCTCCAGTTCTCCACTTATTTTCCACAGAACACATCAGCACTTTAGCTTAATATGAAGAATACATTTGTCACAGTCAAGGCAAAAAGACTTATATATAAATTGACAATGCATCTCTTCTTCCTCCCTATATCCAAAAATGAAGCCAACATATCCAGGATACGAATGCCCCATTGGAACCAGAGTCTGAGAAGTCACAATCAGAGAACATCTTCAAATTAACTTGGCACGCTCTTTGACTTTTTATTTTGGTCCATGTCCCATCCACTTACAGGGAGGAGTCAGGTTTAATGACCTATACTGCAGCCAGCCCCCAGGAGGAAATCAAGACACATTGGGTTTACCTTGGGCGAGAGGTCATGTTGTCCATCCCTATATATAGACTATGTGACACAACAGGGACACTATGTCTTTAAGTGTGTCGATGACTCTAATTACAAACTTGAGCTTTGCCTTTGGGCTGTTTGGGCAGAGCTCTTTACTTTGAATAGGCATTAGTCACGGCAGCCACTTTGACTTATAGCAGCACAAGCAGGTGACACAATGCCACAGTTTAATTACGTGTCCCAGGAAGCCTCTCCAGTTAACCTGCATGTTCAGTATCGGGACCCTGGGACTGGCTAACGTAAATGGAATAAAGCCTTCATGTCATCAATTACACTCATGCTTTAACTGCTTGCTCTGTCAAAACATCTGCAGGGAACAAGATCTATTGAAGTGGTCACAAAAATGCTTGTAGCAATTAACCCCACAGGACAGAGAGGAATAGTCCAACTCTGCAGTTCCACCCCGTTTAGGTTATTTCGTGACTTACACCGTCCAAAGATATCTGTTCACTCTGATGTCCGAAGCATTGCAATATCCATAAAGCTGCTTGTAAATCACAGAAAAGACATTCCTTGGAAAGCCAGAAACATCACGTTTTTAATTTTTTTGTCCCTTTCTTTATGAAATAACTAAAAATACTCTGGAAAATTAAAGAGAAAGGAAATCTGACAATCCTGCAGAGCTTCCAACTCAACCCCATTCAATATCCTGACTGCGGGCCAGGCCTTATCACACATCAGACCAACATCACTAATGCTCTTATCATTGAATAGAAGCAAATCCCTGCAGCCAGGTTCTAAAATCTTGAGGGTGGCATTACTAATTGAACGGAGGATGTTACAGCAGCGCTTTAATCACCACGCTTCTGGAACGACATGTTGAACAAGCACGTGGAGCTGCAGCAGCAACACACATCGCTTGTACTTCAAATGTGGACAAACTGGTTTGCCATCCATTTTATGTTGTTGCAATATAGCTCAGTCAGGACAGGCTACTGTGTGCGACAGTGTGAGACCTTCCTGTGGGCACATTAGTCAGTTCTGTCAACACGCTCCGCTCGGCTCCGGATTAGTTTTTAATTACATTCAATAGTACAGAGTGTCGCCAGCCACAGACCCACACAATATCGCCTGCAACAACCTTTTCCTCCGAGAGAAGGTGGAGAGTGTGTACACATTTAAAAAACATTAAAGCTGCATGAATTAAACAGCTGATGCCATACTCAGTCATCAGCATGCACACACTTGTGACTTTTAACAGATCCCACCGTTTATCAGACAGCGGGTTGTGGAAACAGTCGGCCTTCTGTTTGGTTTAATGGGATTTAAATAGCAGGCGTGTCATGCTAAAGTTTAAATATGAGCTGGTAGACAAAAATTCACTTTCAATTGTTTTCTACTTCTACTGTAAAGGCAACTTAATAGATATGTTTTCCAATTCGTTCAGTCACAGATTTATTTCTTAGCACAGTTTCATTCCATGGCACAATCCAGGTCAGCTTATAACAGTAGTGCACGGCAGAGCAAGAAATCCAGAGCATGCTCACTCAAACACGTACATGTGGAGTTCAAACAACTTTAAAATGGCATGAGGCTCAACCTGCAGTGCGACAGAACCAGTGAAAAGACCGATTCATCAGCGGAGCTCAGAGAACTAAATAAAAGAGATTTGATTCAGGATTTTGAATAGTGGAAGAGAATGGGTCCTCTCCCACACTCCCAGTGTCTGAGGATAAAAAACAATTGAGTGTGAGTAAACAGAATAGATTATCACTTGGCTAAAAAGAAAAGTCTATTATCACTTCCAGGCTTTTTTGCTTGTGCACACAGTGTTAACTAAAATCAACAGCCGGGCCCCAGAGACAGAATCCAGGTCAAGAGAGGAGCCGTTTCAACCGCCCTTCACCTCCACATATTAAGCGCCTGCATCTCTAGTGAGGCAGCGTCCCCCAAATGTGGCTCAGAGCTCAGAGCTAAGCCCTCTGTCTGTCTGACAACAAGTTCATTCCAGTATCTTGTGGTAGGGGAAGAGGGGCAGGCCTGTAGTGAAAGCAGGAATATCCATGATGGAAATGGCGCCCGCCAGCTTGGGTGAGGCAGGAAGGAAAGTGAGTTTGGACACTTCACAGTAGGTAGCGCCAATTATATCCTCCTCTTTGCTTTCTTGTTTTTTACCACTGGCGTCCTCATCGTTCTCCTCAGCACCAAATCCCACCACCTTGAGGAGACAGGGGTAGATTCACTGTGTTGAGTATTGCACAAAAATAAAGAAAAAGGTAAAGTATCTTTGATCTTCTCCATCAAACACACACACACACACACACACACAAAAGGGCATTTCTTACATGCACACTGAGTTTGCGGCTGTTCTGATCTCGATGTTCTTGAAACCATGACACCAGCTCATTCCTGCTCATCTGCTTCAGAGCCTCGATCTGAACACAGAAACACGGATGTAAGAAGAACACTGGTTGGGCTGACGGACAAAAAGACATTCATTGGAAATTTAAACCTTTATTAATCAATATCTATAAAACAACGCTGAATCAAATGACGTCTGTGAAGAGGGGGGGGGGTTAGTCGTCACACAATTGTCAGCCATCTTTTAAGCCTCGTTTAGCTTCACCATTTTTTGTTTTTACAGCTCATTTAGAGTTTGCTTAAATTCCACCAGTTCATTTACTAGCTGCACACAACCTGCTGATAGGAAGCCAGATCTTTCCCTCTGGATCTGACGGATTCCAAGCCTCAGCTAAATTGGACTTACACTGGACAGGTGGTCCGATACTTGCTGCCAATGGGAGAAAAAAAAATTTGCTATTCATCTGCCAGATTAAAGAGATGATATGTCAGAGCTGCACTTCTCACAGTTTATTTTCATGTTCTTCTGGATCTAAAGAGGTCTAATATTAGGTGTGAAATCAGCTGTCGTCAGGAGGTGGTGTCCAGGAATGAACAGCACTTGGGACCAGTTTGTTTTGAGTGATTCATAATCCAAACTAGAATGGCACTCAGTAGAGAGCACACACAAGTCTGTGGTAGGATAAACTAACTATCAATACATGGAAGCAGAGGAGAATAGGATGTTTGGATTTGTATGTATACTTGGTTAAAGATGTGTGTGTGTGTATGTGTGTGTGTGTGTGTGTGCCTCACCTCTCTGTTAAGCCTGTCGAACACATACTGCTGTGTAACCACCTCGGCCCAGTTCCTGTCCACCTCCTCCCCGAGGTGTGTGTCCTCACACTCCTTCAGTTTCACTAAAGAAATCACCTGTACATAACACACACATACACACAAAGACACAAATCCCTTATTCTACTTATGCAGATTTTGTGCATATATAGTTACAAAATGTCCTCGTAATCCAACAAAGGAAAAGATAAACTGTTCACATTTCTGAAACCTTTTTAGCATATGTACCATTTTCACCTTTTGAATTAACGAAAATAACGAACCCACAAAATAATGCACACAGACAGACACACACAAAGACCTGAGTATTGAAGGCCTCCTCAGTCAGAGCATTTAGCATGTCCCCGTATGATACCAGGAACTCTTCAATCTTTAACTCCACCAGCTCGGTACTGAGAGGGAAAAAACAGTTCATGAGAGGAGAGAGATATATTATAGGCTTCAGGGTTTATTTGATTCCTTTATTCATTCATCAGTTCCTCTCTCTCCTCTTTCCACCACCACACAGATAAACTGCAGCTTGGAATTGGGTGAACAGTCAGACACATTACACCTTGGTTTTGGGTAGGCGGTTGAGATAAATGGCGTCTTGCTTTGGGGCAAATAAAAGGTTACGATTGTGTCTCGGACTCACTTGAACTTGGTAGCCTGTGTTTCCACGGTGACAGAGAACCCCAGTACACCCGAGGTGTTTCTGCAGGTCGGGTAGACATGGTACCTGCAGCAGGTAAAATGAACAAAGAAAGAAAATGCATTATATTTCCTGTCCTGACTTTCTCCACTTTGCAAGATATAAAGCCAGTCTGGAGGGCCAAGGGTAGGTATTGAATTAAACAGTAGTTTAGCAGTAAACACTAAAGTCTGGCTAAATGTGGCAAGCATTTTTTTCAAATCCACTGGAGCAGTTTGGTGCACAAAACGCAGAGTAAGAAAATCCTCCCATCGGTTAAAGCACAGGCTTGCTCTTTTTAAATACAATAAAAACTCACAATGAAGAAAAACATGCAAGCAAAGACACTTAATGGAACTATATCCATATATCCTGACTATATTCATATATTTAAAAAGTCCAAACTATTAAAATATAGTAATTTAGCACATTTCTCACAGAGGATTCAAACAATGAGCTTCAAAGTTGACAGATACATAGAAGAGGATCTATGAAGTATCAACATTTAAATATTGACAACAAGACATCACATTAAAAGTAAACTAATTTCAAATGGTATTATGAGAAAGTATTTAAGTAAAAGCGAGTTTGTAAGGACGGGTTTTCAAATGTGGAAGTGAAAAAACTCACCCCAGAGTCTCTTTGGTCCTGAGGAAGTCAAAGCAGGGTTCCTCCATGTGCATCTGGAAACAAACAACAAAGATGGAGGGATGACCTGATGGACTGAGAGTGAATGAAAGAATGGGTGGAGAAAAGAGAGATATACACTCACCACTAACAGCTCCATCAGTGTGTGCTCCTTTAAGGCCTTGAGGCCAGACTAGATAAATGTAAAGGAAAAAAAAATGGGCATAAAAACAAAAAATGCTAAAAGGTGTATGTTGTACAGATGTGTGCAGATGTGCTTACCTGGTAGTAAACTGTGACCTCGGAGTTGGCGTCTCCCTTACTGAGCGACTTGACTTTACAGATGTGGTGCTTCAGGGGAAGCTCCACCACTCTGAACATCACTGGCACAACTGCTGGCAACTTTGAGAACTGCAGCTTCCTGCCAGAGGAGGAGAGAGGAGGAGAAAAGGAGAGTGAGGGAGGATAGAAGGAAAGGAGAGAGAGAACAAACCCGGTAAGGATTCGAGGGAGTAGAGGAAGAAACAAAGAAGGGAGAAAGAAGATAAAAAAAAGAAAAGAAGCAGAAGTGAAGAAAGTTTAAAAGGGGATCATTGAACAACCGAAGCTAATGCAAATTACAGATCAGTGATTGTAGAGTATTAGTGTTCTCATTAGAGAGCATTCAGGATAAGAGCTGACTTACTCTGTGACATACTGCAGGAACTGAGCTGACTCCTGTGGAAGAAACACAATTAAATGATAATGAGCAGGTAGAGATAGGAGAGAAAGAGAGTATGGAAGTCAAGTTCACTCAGAATCAGTCGATGAAAGTACCAATGTTATTGTTAATCAACCTATTTGTGTGGGTTCCAGCTGCGGTGGACTTACAGTGCTGCAGAAGTTGCCCTGCACCAGTCCCTCGGCGTACAGCTCCGTCCTGAAGCTGCGGCTGAACTCCGTCAGGTCGTCACTGGTCAGCCCGGCCGTCAGAGCCTGGCACTTGTCCACCATGGACCAGCGACAGTGCTCCAACATCAACAGACGGACGTCCCTGACACAGAAGAGAGGAGGGAGAGGAGGAGCGAGTGAGAGAGGGAGAGAGAGAGAGAGAGGGAGAGAGAAAGAGGAGTTCTCTTTGAGGTTGACACATTTCACCACTAGAAGGCATCGTAGACTTGTTGATGAATCAGAAAGTGAGTCAGAAAGACAAAGACACAGGATGAGTCTTACTCACTTGCCAAGTTTGTCAGGTTTGATGAGGATGTTGAAGTAAGTTTTCTTGAGCTGCTCTGAGAACATGCTGAAGACGCCAGGAGAGGCGGAGAAATCAGCGAGGCGGTCGATGATCAGGTGGAACAGCAGCTGCAAAGAAAACCAGACACACAATTATTATAACCAATTAATGTGAAAAATAAATACTGGGGAAATAATGAATGTATACATTTGTATCTTAAAAGTGTTTTTAGATTAACACTAAGATGCAAAAGTTAATTTATTCCTGATACATTCACTCACAGACAGTTTGTGGTTGAATCCTTTGACCTTGATGACCAGGCCATGTTCACCAGCCACCAGTTTATACTCCAGCTGAGCCACTTCAGCCTCGTAGGCCGGCTCTGCTAGGTTGTGTCCCAGGATGTTGACCATCAGGTCGAACAAGACCACGCTGAGGGAGGGAGGACAGAGAGAGGAAAGGAGGAGCAGGAGGGAGCAAAGTGACAAAGAAAGAAAGAAAGGAAGAGGAAATGAAGTTAAGGAAAGGTAAGGTAGAGGCAATAGAGGGGGGGGGGAGATTGGTGAGATTGGGGGGAAAAAGGAAATAAGAGTGAGAATCAAGAGTAGGAGAAAATTATTTTTATAATTATGAAAAAGACAAGGAGGTGCAGTTGAAAAATGAGTCAGGGTTGAAGGATATTAATAAGTGTTACAGCACAAGAGAAACAAATATTAATTTCACAAGATTATATCTGAGCCTGCACTTACTTCTTAGCAGATTGCTGGATTATAGGAGAGATTAAGTGGAATCTGATGTAGGCTGCAGCAGGAGAGAGGACAAACATGTATCAACACCTCTCTAATGATATCAAATGTCTTTAGGAAAACAGCTTGCATGCCAAATGATGCACACACTCACACACAAACACATTTCACCTTTTGGGATTTTGAACTTGTTGTCCTTCCTGTACCACAGGCAGCCCCTGTCGCTGTCGGCGATCCGGACGGGGACCTCTGTGTCTGGGCAGTCAGAGGGCTTCAGGCTGAAGTCAGTGGCTGAACAAATACACATAAACAATAAATCACCATCATTCCACTTGGTAAAACCTCATAAATAATGTGTGAGTTCCAACAATTCAATATGTCCAGTTAGGGGATGAACATGCAGTAATTCAATGTAGAGAAAGATGTCGTCTCCCCCCCCAAATAAATGATTCAGGAACCCTTAGGGCGAGCACTGAAGACGCATTCTCCCTCCACATTTTGTCAGAATACCGAAATGTATCAGGCCTTAAAGTTCGGTCGGAATTGAACCAGAGCTGCTTGTTTGCTGAGCCAGAATAAAAAATCTTGACCTTTCATTAATGTGCTCCAGTAAATCAACCATTGTCGTCTGCTGAGGTAGCTGAATAACTTTTTATGCATCAGTCAGATTGGTGGTGAAAGAAAGTTGAAAATTGTAAACTTGTAGTAAAGTGTCGCCAGAAAGTTTTATACAAAAAAATTAAATCTGAATCTGGGATTATTGCCAAGTAGGTTTACACATAAAAGGAATCTGCTGTTGTGTTTTGTGCAAGCATAAATATACAAATTTTACAAATATTAAATAGTATAAAGTATTATAAGAACATAGAACTTGATTGTGCGATATGTTGTAATCACTAGAAAGGAAAATAAATAATAATCCTTATCAAGGTTTCAACTAAATTCCCATTCAGCAGGATTAATGTGACAACAATTATCAATCTGTGTTGTATATCAGCCGCTGGTTTAAGTGGCTCAGGGGAATTTATCATCTGCATCTGGATGCCTGGCTGCCTGAGGCTGACCAGTGGCCGGCTTGATGACCTGCTAGCGCGGATTGACTAACACCGATTGACTTTAGTGATTTCACGTCACATGAATTTCTTGCTCGAGTTCAAATAGTTTAACTTGAGCAGGTGAAGAGAATGATGTGAATGTTTGGTCTCAGTTCATCCAGAAGTCCAAGTGAACATTTGTACTAAATTTGAAGAAATGTCCTCGCAGCGCTCAGCAGATATCGTGTTCACAGGAATCGTTCAACATGACATAATATCTCCGGGCAACCAGAGCAGATTTGTATCCAAGTCTGATTCCCATGAAATAGAGTCATCATTGAGTTGCATTGGCTGCGGAAGTTTGAAAGAGAAAACAAATATGTCTGAGGGAACGATGTGAGCTCATGAGATCTCTGTAGCCCACTCAGCATTTCTGCCTGAGGCCATAGGCTACACATCGCCTGCTACTAGCATAACAAACTGAAATCTGTTGGTGGGCAAGCGTCATAAACACGTAACTTCACCCACCGATGAACTTGTTCTCCTGAGGGAGGTGGATGTCGCTGTTCAGCTCCAGGTTGCCCGTCCACTGCTCCATCCACTCCTGCTGGATGTCTGTGAGAAGACAAAAAGGCTGTTGTCGTGACACAAAGTATTTAGAATTTAGATTTGTGTTTTAAGTTGAGGGATCTTCAGACTTTATCGCAACAAAATTGAAATACGTAATTTTTCTACACTTTTTAAAACATTTAAATGCTGTTTCAACACTATTGTTCGCCATTAAAGAGACAAAGATAAATGTTGGCATTTCTGTTTCTGGCTTAGATCAGACTGACTATCCTCACACAAGGGGAAAGTATTCACTGAATCTCTGCATTGTGGGAAGGAGCTGTTTTGTGACAGTAAACAAGCAAATAAACACAAAGAGAAAAACAAAAACACACCTTCCACGCTGTATTGTGTTCCAAACCACTTCTCCCGCAGGGGACACTGGCCCTCATGTTCTGGTGACAACAGCATCAGGTTGGCTTTCTCAGGGGTGAGCAGGGACAGAGCCGCACTGATCACCTACAAACACAAACAGACAACACAAGGTCCCAAAAAAATAAACTACTTTCAGCAAAGAGAGGAGAGTATGTTTTTTTTCATATTCACATCTGCACTGTTTTTTTGAGAACAATTTTAAGCAGTCAAGATCACAAGAAGAAGCAGAAAAGCCAAAAGAGGCATAGTATATATAAGTATATTTGTACGATAAATAAGCTACAAAATAAATTTCATTTTAGACAATACATTTTTCCCACATTAGAATGATGTGTTTATCAAAAAAAGGGAAACAAAGGATTCCTGGAGCATCTCTGACCGATTTCTTCGATTTATGAACCTTTTAGACAAATCATTATCAGCGTCTATTTTTGCTGATACGCGCCAATATGAAATGTTTTACCTTAAAGAACAAATACATTGGTTATACATCTAAGTTTGTGCATTTTACATGAATTGTTTTTACGGTTTATTCTTCTTCAAGTTTTATATATTTGATTGTATTTATGTTTTCTTTTCATTTATAGTAATTTATGACAAAGTTTAGGTTCAAACTGTAAAAATTTCAAGCCTCAACTACATTTCATTGTCACAAGAGTTTGATGATGTCATTTTAGTGATCTCAGCCATATTATATAAAAACATTTATGAATTTTAAGTCAGGCTCTACAGTGAAGTACTTACTTCCGGGTTGTACTCGAACATCAGCTGATCTCCTGTTAGGAAATCCTCTTTGGGAAACAGCTGCATGTTCTCACAAATGTCCTCAACATACTCGATGGGATCAATCTGTCGAAACAGAAATCAGTCGTAACAGAACATTAACTTACATCTAACACAGCAGCATGTGGACGTTTGGATGTTCTCACCTGCTCCTGGTAGTGAAACTCATTTGTTTCAATCATCTGGATCTCTTCGTATACTCTGCATGAACGTGCAATTAACAACACAAAATCAGTATCTATATTCATCCCAGATTATGTCACAAATGTCACAAAATTAATAAGTCGGAGACACAGATGATGGAAAATAACAAAAGGCATAAATATAAAAAGTACAAGAGCCAAACAATCACATTATCCTTATGATATGAAATATAATGAATTGTTCACTATCTCCGACCTTAAAATGAATCATAAAGCCAAAGAGAGTACGACCAAGGTGAGTGAGAGAGTGAGTAAGAGAGTGAGTTAGTAAGTGAGTGAGAGAGTGAGTGAGTGAGTGAGAGAGTGAGTGAGTGAGTGAGTGTGAGAGTTAGTGAGAGAGTGAGTGAGTGAGTGAGTGAGTGTGAGAGTTAGTGAGAGAGAGTGAGTGAGTGAGTGTGAGAGTTAGTGAGAGAGTGAGAGAGTGAGAGAGTGTGATAGGGAGTGAGTGAGTGAGTGAGTGAGTGTGAGAG
This sequence comes from Pseudopleuronectes americanus, assembly GCA_038501795.1. Taxonomy (NCBI): domain Eukaryota; kingdom Metazoa; phylum Chordata; class Actinopteri; order Pleuronectiformes; family Pleuronectidae; genus Pseudopleuronectes; species Pseudopleuronectes americanus. Next base: position 15,744,304 of record CM076726.1, on the reverse strand, counting down.
TGAGTGAGAGAGTTAGAGAGTGTGAGAGTGAGTGAGTGAGTGAGTGAGTGAGTGAGTGAGTGAGTGAGTGAGTACCTTTGCTGTGGTCCAAGTGTCTGCAGCATCTTCAGGTACTGGAACACCAGGTGAGTCACCTGTTAAGACCACAGAGAAGAATAAGATTTCATTAATTTTAATTCCCCCAATTCATTTGTTGCTAAAATGTCAAATGTACCGTCAGCATTAACGATTGGCTTTATGAGATATGCAGCGCTAATGTTGATAAACCATAAAAATCCCACTGACGAGACAGAGGCTGCCATCAACATGACGTTGACCGTGGATGTTTTAAAACCATTAGAACGAGCTCTGACAGTCATTAAAATAGGTGATGACATTTAAAAACTAAACAGGAAGTTAAGCGTGGATTTATTTGTCCACTTTCGGAGACTCAAATATGGAAATGAAAATGTCAGCTCTGCCTTAAGCATAAGAATTATTAACTCTGAACAAAATCTATCTCCGTCCTGACCCGACCGTTTGTACAAAACAGAAAACTGTGCTTTAAATCTGAGCAGTTTAAAAAAGGGGAACATTCACCAACGGTAAACCTTTAGCACTTTATTTTTAACTCGAGATTTTCTTTTGAGTATTTTAACGTGTTCAGGTCAACTCTTGAACTGCAGACCCTTATAAAAAGGAATAGTCTGACATTTTGGGAACTAGGCTTTTTCTTTGCCAACAGCAGTTTCCAAGCAACCAGAGGAGAGACCAGAAAGGTTAGTGGTTACCGACATGTTTCCAAGTCTGTTCCACATGCAAATAGTGTCTGGTCAGGAAGAAGTTCACTTCCATCTCCAGGTCTCATATTTATTATTTATGGTATTCATGAATTTAAATATGATTTGCTTGAACAAAGGATTTATCTGTATGATGTTGGATGTTGTCCCGTCTCTCCTACACAATAAAGGCTAATTTCTGCTGAGAGGTAGATATGTTCACAGAAGTACTCTGCTTTAGTTTCTTCCACTTTTCTGTATTTCTTCTAACAGCTTTCGGGGGTTTGTGCATGTTTGTGCCAGATGTAATGAAATCCCCTTTGGACGGTCCTGCTATATCACGTTCACAAGAGCCTGAGGTTCCAGTGACCTTTGACCTCTGACCACCGAACTGCATCAGCTCATCCGTGAGTCCAATTTTTTTTTAACAAAAATTTAGAAATTCAAAACCTTCTTGAGATACTGTGTTCACAAGAACAAGGACAGACCCAACATAATGCCTCCAGCCACTGGCTGTTGCCGGCGTGAGACAGAAAAATATTGAATCATTTAATCAACATTATCTAAAGTTAAGATGATTGGCCATGATCGTTAGCTGTCCTTTAAACCAGCATTAGCCAATGATTAGAGCTGGAGCGATAAATCGGTTGGCTGATTAAAAATGGACGATATGAGCCTCTCACATCTGTATCTACGCTTATGTTTGTGGATACAAAATGTTTATTTCACGGTATAAACAACGCAAAAATGTTGTGCAATTGTTTACATTTTACGAAAAAACATTATGTTTAATCAATTGAAGTTCTATATATTTGGTTGTATTTGTGTTTCTTTTTTATAATAAGGTTTATGGTTAAGACTCACATTTCCTTGTCATAAAGGTTAAATAACTCTTTGTTTTCATATACATCTGGCTATTGGAGAGTGTCTGAGATCCTCTACTTGTGAATATCAGTGTTCCATATGGATCAATCTCGAGCATCTCCAGAACCAAATGCTACAAGTGCGTCACGTACTCATCGCACTTCGAGAGCCACACTTGACTGCATTTGCACCGTGATTCAAAAACACAGACAGCCTCTGATCCAAGAGGCTCCAGGTTCATCCTCTTTGAAAGGAGGAGTGGAGGATGAAGTGTTATTCGTCGCAGTAAACAACCTCCTCAGGGCCGACGCATTATTTATACAGCAGTTAACAATGCAAGTTTGTTACCTGAAACATTTTCTCCATTAAATTCTTAAGATTAGATAACACTGGGCCTGCTGAATAATTGCCATGTGCCTCTCTGCTTTACACAAGAGTTGTCATAGCAACTGATAACTGATTGTTTTCCTGAAATGATCTGATGTATCAATGAAAATAAGTCAAATACGGCAGCTGTGTTCATGACGAGTAAATCTTAGTTACAGAAGCAAACAACACAATGATTCTGTATAATCGGACAAGAAATAATAATAATGATCAAACCTAGGTAGAAAGAAGAAGAGGCGAATATAGGAGGTTTAATTTACCTCGTAGAAGTTTCGAAAACCTTCGTCAGTGAGGGTGATGGAGATGGAGAAGATGGAGTAGGTTGTGTTCTGGTCAAAGCCGGTTTCACTGTTTCCTCCAAATAAAGCCAGAGCCCAGCACCTGCACAAAAACACACACAGGCGCACGCACAAAGATTTTAAAAATAGGACGGCAGGGTAAAGATTAACTCTCTGCCATAACCTTGAAAGAGACTGCACATTAAGGGCAAGTGGGTGGAGGTAGAGCGGGTAATCCACAAAGCAGAAGGTCAGTGGTTCGATCCTAGAGTCTGTGCTACCAGTGCATGAATGGTAAGTGATGGTAAAACACTGCTAATACAAGCGCTGTGTGACGTTTGTGTGAATGGGTGAAGGTAACTTGTACAGTAAGGTGTTTTGAGTTGTCGATAAAAGGGAAGAGTTTATAAATACAGTCCATTTACCATTATAGATATCTATGTAATATTTCCACAAATCTCTGTCTGTAGGAGCCGAGAACTGTTTATTATATCAGCTTCACATTTCGAAGGTGTATTGTTAAGGACCCAGAAAAGTGTATTGTGGATTTAAGTGCGATTTAGACATACGATACAATTACTATTATTAAACAGGCGACCAGCGCTCTGTTGAGGCGGTGGGGATTCATGTTTTTTTGATACACACTTCGTTGGTCATGTTTAAAAAACCCTTAATGAAGGAATTCCATGTATCATTCAGTTTTGTCTGCAGCGTTTGAGACTTTTAAACATGAAAAACAACCTGAAAGAAACTTGAAGCTTTGTGTTAGAGGATTCTTCAAGTGAACATCACATCTGCTTTTATCTCTTCGAGTTGTAAAAAAATGTGTCTGCACTGCATTACCACACAAGTAGAAGAGACGTTAACTGTGATTGATCACACAGAGAAAGATTAAATCTCTGAAGGTTTTCATACTGCACTGAAATGAACTCAAACCAGTGGTGGGAGAAATAATGTATGATGGACTTTTTGAAAAAGACCAGCAGTGATGTAGAGAACATATTTTTATTGATCTGCTGTACAGTACAGTCAATAAAATCTGTATTAAATCACCAATATGGCTCTTTAGAGGGTTAAGGCAGGGGATCAGCAACTCAAACAGTGTGTGTGCGTATGCTGTGTGTTTGTGTGTGTGTGTGCGTGTGTGTGTGATGACGTATGCACAGAGAAGTCCTCTCTTACAATGAGCACAACAGTGGCCTGGTTTCAAACCAGCCTCTCGGCTCTTGATGTTGTTATTGTATGAACTATAAAAAAACAAAACACTCCACTGCCTCAGCACTTTGTTACGACTGGGAATTGAGACGGAGCACACTCCAATGTCACTGTTGTCACTTATCAACAATAGCAAACACCACTAACAGTAAGCAGGAATATTCTATCAAGCGCTGCGAGTGGCGCTGCTGGTAAAGGGACTATTGGATGGGGTCCCTCGCTGTATTGTGGGACTACAGCAGAGTTTTGGCCAATCGCTTTGCCACTTAGCGGCAAGAGGCGGAAACGCTCTCGCACGACCACATCCAGCCAGGGACGAGAACTTAGGAATCATATCGTCGAGTGGGCAGGCAAAGTGTATAGTTAGAAGATAGGGCTCGATACACTCAGAGCGTGAAAAGGCTCATGTATACCGAGCAAATTGAAGACCTTTTAAGTGGGCTGTGGAGTGCCCTCAAATCAGACACACAAACAAACAGACAAACCGAGGCAATAACACTCACTTCCTCCTGAGCAGTGAGAGGATGCTTCCTGTGCCTTCATGGCCAATCAGCCAGGAGATGTAGTGGAGAGGCTTCACCCTAAAACAAAAGAGCGAAGAGCATGAAAAAGGAAAAACACAACAATATTGATGCTGTCCCTCTACAATCAGGGCCAAGCCTGGTGTCTGTTGCCTCTTGTAATTCTATGTCGATATGAAAAGCCACTACTCTCCAGAGAGTAGACAAGGACATGGCATGACGCAATTTCTCTCTAGTTTTATTTAGAGCCAAGAATAAGGATTTAGCATAGTAATACAAAAGAGCAAAAAAAACAACACATTAAAAATGTCAATGTTCAAAGGAACGTTTAAATTCGAGTTTCACCAAATTCAGTATTAGTTGGTCGATAAAAAAATAATCATTGGTTTATTTTTCTTTCTTTTTTTATTCTATATTTATATATATATATATACTTTCTATTTTCGGTATTGTTAATGAGGTGTATGCGTTAGTTTCAGCTCAAATAATTAAAGTGATCTTAGATAAAGAGAAGCGCTAGTTTGCAACTGCAACCAGTGAAGAGAGAGACGATTGTAGCTGAGGAAGAGCAGAGAAAGGTGCTTTATAAAACCCAAGTCTGAAAGATAGAAGGTGGATAATAGTTTTAGCAGCATGCGATGATGCAATAGGTTGGATATAGTTTCTGCTTGTTGTAGCTCACCTGTAGTGTTCCTCCTGAGGAGGAAGAGCCCAGGTGATATTCAAAGCATGAATCTTCCTCACGGGTACGACTGTGAACACACAAACACAGGAAACACAAACAGGCGGATTACACACTGATCAGCCACATCATTAAAAACCAGTTGCCTGTCGTAATGTTGTGGCTCATCGGTCGATTTCTTCTACAGCACCTGTCCCCAACCTCTTTGACTTCAATTAACACAAAGCTTTGTGAGTTTCAAAAAATATTGTCTGATGTCATGTATTCACAGGTTTGTCGGCTGTGTAAACAAACATTCCTTCAGAAATTTTTGTAGTGTGAAACATTATTTAGTAATTAATAAAAAAATCAAAGAAAGAATAACCTTCGTTTTGTGCAGTACTTTCATTTCTTTTCTGCTTTACTATCTAGGATATTTTATTCAGAAGTTGAGAAACCAACACTCCTAAGAATTAGAGTACAGCAGATGTGTACAGACAGAAACAGTGAGCTGGATCGGTACCTCGGTAGAGCTTGTTGAAGGCCGGTGTCTCAAAGGGATCCGGCAAATGAGAGAAATTAGGCTGGGGCAGACCACTGCAGGCACAAAACCAGGATTAGAAGAAGCAACAATGACAAATACTCGTCTAATATCGATTAAACAATGTCAGTGTGTCAACCAGTTCAATAAAAGGGTATGACATCCACCACAATGGTTTTTCTAACATCTGATAACCTCCCTGGTGGATGTTTTCACCCCAGTCCAATTGTTTCATTGTTTGTCAGCAGGATTACACAAAATCCAAATGACGGATTTCCACGAAACTTGGTGGAGGGATAAGACACAGGCCAAGAAGAAAACAATTACATTTTGGGCTGGATCTGGGGATCATTCTTACATTTCTTTAACATTGCACGTTTTTTTTTAATTTTCCACAAATTTCCCAGGGAATCATACAGGAATCTTTAAGGAAAACAGAGAACATTTTCGTTCTACAGAAATCACAGATATTTTTAACAAGAGATTGTTAAATACGTTTCCAGAGTAAGTTTAATTATGTTAATTCATAATTATACATCACAAAAATAGTATATTGTTTTCTGCTGGATGGCATTTCCTGATGTCAACTATTCAAATGTTTTTAGCTTGATGAAAATTAATTTAGTTAAATCTGAAAGCAGCTTAAGTTGCCTGAGAGGATTTTATAAGCTCATGGATGAGAGAGAATTCATTTAACCCATACAGGAGCATGTAATCCCTTAACTGAAATGAAAGCAGTGGTACGCAAGTTTATTCTCTAAAAACCCTACTGCAGTGACTCATAAAGAAAACGGAAACGGAGCTCTGTAAGAAAACATGAATTCAGCTCAGCTTTATGGAGAAATTATCATTTCCAGGTGCACGCTGTTGATTACACCTGAGACGAAGAGAGGAAAAAAGGAGCCGAGGAGGAGATGGAGGGAGGCTTGACATTTACATTCGAGCGAAGTCTGAAAAGGACATTCAGACTCCATCTATTATCACACCAGCACCTCATCACTGTGACTGAGAGTCTCTTCTTCAATACTCACTTGTTAGGCACCTTGCTGAAGATCTCTCTCACCCACTCCTCCAGAGTGTCCAGCTTCTCTAAAGGACAAAGCAAGTGAAGGAGGATGAATTAAAGTTGTCTTCATAATTCTGGCGTAGAGTTCAGAGTGTTTGTTTTAAAGCAACTGTGGTGTTGCCTTCAAGCTTTTGCCCTTAAAAGGTCCAATTACTTCCCTCACTGGTTTGCCCTCAGATATATTCTAGAGCCCGGGAGATTTACGGGTTGGCCGATAAAAATCAGCCAATGTGAGCCGCTCACAGACATGTTTATTGTTATTTATGGTCATTTTTTAGCTTAAACAGTAAAGTATCAAAGCTCAATTACATATCTTTGACATAAGCTTTTGATAACGAGATCTTAGTTATCATTAATAGTGTTTTTAAATATAGGCTATAAATTATCGGTTTTGGAGCTTTTTAACTGGCTAATATCAGTAACGGCTCAGTCAGACTCTACTCTACTACATTGATTATTATGACTTTAACATATTGTAGTAATGTGTTTAACATTTAGAAGTAGAAAATATAAATATACTACAGTTTTAAATGCAAACACACAGAAGCATAAAACAGCATCATAAATATTTTAACTGCAAACCATCAATGGTTGAGTGTTGCCTTTGAATAAAAAAAAGTGCGATTAAAGGGCGAACTTAAACATTTACATTGATTTCTCTGGGAAAGAGTGTGTCAAATCAACTTTTGATTTTCCAGGTGAAGGCAGGTTTATCCAACATGAGAGAATGTGATGTACGCAGTTTCATGAGGAGGCTTTTTCTCAGCAAAAACACTCATCATCAATTCACTTTGTTGCACTAGTTAATTAGCTGTGTGATAGTTTCTGCGAAAGCTTGAAAGAATATCTGTCAGATAGTTTTCTACTGTGTGATTTGTTTTGAGAAATAAAGCAATTTGAGTTGATTTGGGAACGATTATCTACAGTTGGCTGAGCTGAATCCTTATTAGAGTTACGACTAATGGCCGTTTTGATTGTTCATTTATCTATAGATTGCTTTTTCATTTAATCATTTCATTTGTTGTGTAAAATAAATGAAAACAATTACATTTCTACCAATCTACAAATTGACTAGTTTGTGATGTATAACGAATGGGACAGATTTTCCAAACCTTTTGACTGCACAGCAAGAGTCATGTAGTGGGCAGAGTAGTGTTTCTTCCAGAAGGCACGCAGCCGTTTATAGACATTGATCTTCTTCTTCTTCGGCTCCTGCTTCAGAGTCTGGGCATTTCCTAGTGTTGTCATAAGTGAGCAATCAATTCAGAAAAAACGACAAAACACAGCAGAGAAACGTGTCTACAAATGCAGGGCTGTCAGCAAGACCGTAAACTTGGCGTCTGTCTTGGTTCTCCTGTTTGTTATTGCTGAACGTACCCCAAGGAGGCCCTTGTGTGTACTATGGGTCCCAGTGGTTGTGTTTGCCAACTCACCCCAGCAGAACTTGCCCATAGGGTGTCCAGGTTTGGCCAGACTGCCAAACAGCATCTCCTTCCTGTGGGAGTCGGAAGGCTTAGCCAGCTGGTACTCTGACAGACAGAAGGAGAGATGAAAAAAAAATCAAGACGACAGAGAAACAAGGTGACTGATGGCGTGCTAAAGGGCTACAAAACTAGCGTGCACAAGGAAAAGTTCACACCAGAGCACAAAGGCCGAACTTTAACCTCATAAGAGACCCACCGCTGTCGACGGCCTCCACCTCCCTGTCGATGGCGTCCCTGATCATCAGGGGGCAGATGAAGAACTGCGCCCACCTGAGAGGGGGACAGGACACAAGGGTCATAATCAGGGGGCTACATAGCAGCCAGATGGGACGGGATGCAGGTCAGACCCAATCAGGTGTAGACAGACAAGGACTGATTGAACCTGTGGTGTTTGTCCCAATCAGTAGGTTCACTTCATAAACCTGTGGTTTCTGAGACCTGGACATGAAAATTTAACTGAAGCCAATGTGCCACTGTTTTAATGTTATTTGATAGCAAAAACTTTACCCGCATAAGCATTTGCAGTGGTAATAAAACAGGAATTCCTGGAATATTATGGGTCGCAGGATAGAGTGTAAATGTACCAAGAGTTTCAAAGTTCAAAATGTACATATATCCAACAGAAAAACATTTAAACGTACAAAAGAACAGATAAAAAAAACACGCAGATTTTGCCACAGAAGTTATAGCAGATATGACAAGATTCAAATGAATTGTCCCGTTTTGGTATTGTATGTCTTTAAGGACACGACAGTGGGCTTTCTCTGAATGTACAACAATGCTAGGACGTGGCTTTAAGTTACTGAATGTTCATTACCAAGTTTATTTCATACTTGGGAATAAAGGAAGGTTGTGTGTGATCTGTAAATCACTGCAGAGTTCTCTAGAGGTCCACTTCTTAAGACCAAAAAAAAATAAAATAAAAATGCTTCTGATGCTTCCTCACCTGTCAAGAGCCTCTTTGAAGCTTTTCCTCTGGACGTCAAACTGGAAGATCGTCCTCTCACAGTCAGTGGAAGCATTGTCAATCCCTCCGTGCTTCTTGAGGAAAGCATCAAAGCCGTTTTCAGAGGGGTACTTCTCACTGCCCATGAACACCACTGAGACACAGAGTGGAGGGGAGATGGGGGGAGGGGAGATGGGGGAAGAGGAGAGGAGAGGAGAGAGGGAAGAGCAGAGGAGTAAAAAAAGGCGAGATGGAGGAGAGGGGGCAGGGAGAAAGGTGGAGGAGGTGCAAATAGTTGAGAGGAAGAGGGTAGAAGAACGAAAGAAAAAGAAGAGGAGATTGAAGAGATGAAGGAGGAGATAGGGAAAAGAGAAGAGAAAATACTATAAATCCAAAAATTCACCACAGCTTCTTCGTGATGTCACAGCTGTAGGTGAGCCGCGACAGAATTTTGTAGATCTGTACACTCTGCTCTAAAAATTACTGTGATCTCTCGACAACAGTTTTTCATGACAGGAGATGAGAATGAACAAGGGTTTCCTCACAGACTGAACATTTAGGAACAATGTTCAACAGTCACATCAGCAGAGGAGACAAGTACAACAGTATCTCAGCTGACAGCAGCATCAATGGCCAGGAATGAAATCCAGAATTCAGAGAGATGTGTACAAGTTCCTGCCTCCTCACTGCAAGAGGAAGCAAGGCTGGATTACCGATCAGGAAGAGTGGGCCCTCTGAGGGGCTCTAACACCCCAGTTTGGGTCTTTTGATTGGTAGTCAATTCATTATTAATTATCCTATAGAGGCACAAGGAACTGAAATCGATGTGTAAGAAGCGGATTTTCAAGTAATATTGTGATTATCCACATAAAACAAGACCTAAGTACCAACATTTATGTAGAGCAGACTCTCGACAGATAGTCCTATTTGTGAAGCAGCGTGAACTAAATTGCTGCTTTCAGATATGAACTGAACTTCTTTTCATGAAATTAGCAAGAGACGCTCAGTCAGTAAAATGTCCAGACATTTTCCAGAGTTCATGTCTAAAAAACGTTTGTGTGTATTTAGTGGCTGGTTAGATACACGGCCAGCAACAAGGAAAGTAGGTCACAAGAAGCCCAGAAGCTCATGTTTCCCTGCGGCTCCAAAGTGGGTAGACCTGGCCCTGGGAGAGGGGTATTCTGGGAAACATCAGACATTGTTAACAGAAGTAAATCTAGACAATAGAGGCCAAGAGGGCACAGTGAATACAAACTATCATCTATGCAATCAAAACTGTGATGAGTGATATCGAAGAATGGATCTGAGAATGAATAAACAATTGAATCCAAATAAAGGAGGAGAACCACCATCTCAAAGAAATGACCTGAAGCGCTCAGGTTAAATACTCACTGTGTTCCAGAAAGTGGGCGAGGCCGGGGAGGTCACTGGGGTCACTGAAGCTGCCCGCTCCGACACACAGAGCAGCTGCAGACTGAAACACACAGGAAGTCACGTCTGAATCTAATGATGCACTTAAGAGATATTTAAGGGACAAAACTCATAAAAAGACCAAAACCAAAAAAGTATTAATTTTGAATAGCATGTGTTACATTTGTGGCCTGATATCTATTGTTATCAAAAGCAACTAAAAACACACAAATGAGAAACAGTGATGTACTGAAGCACAGTAGTTTGTTTAAGTTCTAGATAAAATTGTAAAATATAAAGTCTTAGCTATATGTCTTTTTAATAATGGTTTGATAAAAACATCTTACAAATGTATTTTATATATATCAGCCAAAATTTGTCTTGGAAATGTTTTATTTCCTAATATCTGTATCAACTCCAGCCCCTAAAAACCACATCAGTAACCTCTAGTACCTGTTTGTCTGCATTTCCTTTCTTCTTCTTCCCCTCCCATCCATCATCTTCATCATCATCACTGCCACTGTTCTCCTCCTCATCATCTTCCTCAGACTCGTCTTCTGTTTCATCTCCAGATTCCCCCTCCTCCTCTTCCTCCTCTTCTTCTTCTTCTTCTTCACCTCCATCCGAGTCCTCATCTTCCGACGCGGCCGGTCCATTGTAGTCTGAAATGAGCAGAGCTCGCAGCCCGTTCTCCAGCACAATGTACCTGAATAGAGTCAAGTCAAAGGTGAAACAGCACAGGGAGCTTTGAGAAATAGTATTGCACCATCGTGTTTTACAGCTTTCATTGTTCTTGCCTTCAACGGGCTGTTAAATCAAAATGTCTTATTTTCAGCCTGCATCTTATGCCCTGTGAGACTCCCCCGCTTTGTTTTCTCACAGCAAATTTCCAGTGTATGCCCCACGGAGGCCCGAGGCACTGGTGTGTGCTTATAGCATGAAATCGTCCCATCAAACTTCAATAACGCTGTACTGATTCGGCTGGAAAAGAAGTTGATATCATTTTTGATCTGGGTTAGTGGATCTGGGTCATTTTTTATTTCAGTACTTTCACATTCACAAATACCCCCCAAAAAATCCCCAGAGGAATACCATCACACATGAAATGATATTAATAACAATGAGAGAGAATAAACTGAATAGAGGAGATCAATCAAGGAACAAGTATATAGTACAGTGCATGAATTAAATAATCAGAGGAATGGCAGCATCTAGCACGGAATAGGCTTGGCCACAAAGCAACATGAATGAAGCACAATGAGGAGGATATACCTCAGAATTGTATAAATATTTTGTCTTTGTATTTCAAGTAAGTCATTTTCTGCACATAAAGAAAAACTTACACCCAGGAGCAAAACTCTGTGTTAAAACTAGAAAGGCTCTCAGTAGAGCACATACCTCTGACAGGGCCAAACGGTTCCCTCATGAAACCACGTTTTAATTTACTGGATCCAGATTTTTATTCGGGCCTGAACCGGATTGCACCCAGTCATAAATATCATTCCCCTGAACGTGACATATTTTATCATCAAGATCCATGAATTCAAGATGAGATAAAGTGGAAAAATAAATCCTGGATCGGCACCAAACTTGTATGATGAATTTGTGTAATAACTATCCTATGACTGTTGCAGTGTTTAAAGGGGACATGATGAATGGCGGTTGTCAGACTGAGGAGAGTTGAGTTATACGGCACAGCTCAACAGAAGTCTTCCCCAAAGCTGTGAGAGAGTCATTTACCTGTACTGTTTGGGGTCACTGGGGGACTTGATGATCGTGCTGTCTCCAACATTGTCCTCTCCTCCTCCTCCTCCTGCTCCACCTCCTCCTGGTGCATCCCCAGCAGCCAGGCTCACCTCCCGGGACACCAGCTCCGGATCCTCTCCAGCCGCTCCCGAAGAAGAAGAGGAGTCAGGCGTCTGGGATTTTCTGGACTTGTTTGTCTGCGGCATCCTCAGCAGTGATGATGATAACGTTGTTGATGATGATGATGATGATGGCCCTGTGGCACTGCGGGCTGACAGCAAAGTGCGACCGTAAACCACAGGACAGCTCTCTAACACCCGTACTTTACTCCTGAGCAGCAGTGGCAGAGTCCAACGTGTCAGCCTGAGCACAGCTATGATGGAGACCCTGATCCTTGACAGACACACAGAGGAGGATGGAGGAAATGTGAAAAGCCCTGATAACAAGTGGGACCAAAGAATTAAAAAAACACAGATGAACCAAGAGTTCCTGTGTGGCAGAGGCCTGGAGGTCACACACATACACACACATATATACACACACACACACACACACAAACACACAATACAGCTATTCACACTGGCTGTCTGGTGGTTTCGCCCTATTCAGCTGAATGTCAGCTAAAATACGAGACCTCCCCAAACACGAACCCTGAACCCCCTCATACCCACACACACACACAACAACAACAATACACACACCACAGAAGGAATGACAACACTTTTTCCCTGCGTACACACACAAGTAAACACAATGGCTGCCGCGGGCTAGTGGCAGAAATGCAAAGTGGGTTTGTTCTTTAAAAGTAGCTTTAGCTCCCTCGGCTAGCGAGTCATTTAAAGTCAACGAGGAGCTAAAGGAGAAAGTTGGAAGAGAAGCCGGTGACAAACCTTCCTCCCGGTGACAGCAGAGGAACCTCAGCGAGTGACCCCGCAACAAGACGCGCTGCGATTGGACGAGAGGAGAACCGGGGCTTGACTGTGCCGGGCACCAATTGGCTGCAGGGGGAGAAGAGGCGTGGTCTGCGGCCCTGCCTAGCACATGTGCTCTGTGCAGACCTGAGGAGGCTGGAGAGAATGAACATCTGCAGAGAGGAGCACGGGTCCGAACATCTGTATGAGAGCAGCTGCTGTCTGTGGTGTGTGCAGGGTAATGGCCGCTAACCGGTGGGTGGTCGACCCGCCGGTAAATGTCACGATCGGTTTTTCTTTTGTTTTTAAAATCGCCATCAGACTGGAAGTGGATTTGAAGGGGTCTTATGAGGTGAGAGCCACTGGAGCTCCGCGGATATCCCCCCCCCCAAAAAAAACACACACACACACACACACACACACTTCTTAATGCACCTGTACACGGAGGCAAACCGGCCCGCTAGGTGGCAGGCACAGGCCGCAAGGGATGCCGGGCAATTTTGTACACTTGGTTAGGACGATGGTCCAAGATTTAGTTGCTACTCATATTAAAGGGATAGTTCACCCAAAAATTTTATTCACTCATCTACTCATCACCACTTTGCCGGTGGAGGGGTGGGGGAAGTGTTTGAGTCAACAAAGCACCTTTGGAGTCTCAGGGGTAAACAGCCAAATCCAGTACAATTGAAATAAATGACGACCACTTATTAAAAAATCTGAAAAAAACAGAAAGGGTCTCCATACTGCTCCTATGTCATCCAGGTGTCCGTAAGCCACGACATTCAAATTCGAATCGAAGCAGCATCATTTACTCCATATTTTTAGCCTTAATATCCTCTGCCGCAGCTATCGCAAGAACTTTTACAAGCAGATATGAGGGAGCACTGCAGCAGTAACTAGGAGGAGGATAACAGCGGCCATTAAGTCGCTGTTATCATGGTGTAAAGGACATTTATTTCAATTGTATTGGATCTGGCTGCAACGCTGTTCACCCCTGAAGCTCCAAAAGTGTCCAGATGGAAAATAACTATAGTACATCATATATCATAGTAATATACAGGTCTTACTATGATATTTGTGGAACATTGTTTTAATGGGACATGATGAATGTGATCTATGAGTATTGCACATGATACATGTGATAATATTGCAAGGTGGAGTCTTGTCAGACTGAGGACAGGTTGTTCACGATAATGGCTGCAAACCTGAGAGCGTTCAAACGGCCGCTTTGTCACAGCCGGTAAATGTCATGCTCAGTCATTTTTCTGGTTTTAAATTCTCGGTAAGATTGGAAGTGAATGTGAAGCACCATGCGAGCAGTGAGCCACACGACAGCTGCCCGTGCACTGTGGAAATTGTACCCCCCACACGTTTCCACATGGCAGTAAACTGGGATGATCGGGTTAGGGCCCGCTAGGTGGCAAGCACAGAAACAATTTCATTTTTGATGATGGTCCAGGAATTAGATGCTTTTCAGTGTCATTTTAAGCACCACCTTCAATATCGAGTTGAAAGGGCTTATAAAAATGTATATCAATTAATGAACTCTGTATGTGATATTCAACTCAGACAATATATTATAATACAATATAAAAACAAATTTATTAATCTTGTATGTTTATTTTGAAAGTATATATTTCAAAGCAAGTTCTATTACTGAAGTGTAAAAGTGAATGTGCTACATTTACTTTTACTTGGTTAAATTTGTGTTTATTTATTTGTACTTTTACATAAGTAAAATGTAGTTCCTCCACCACTGCGTGCAGACATGCACCGACAAACATTAACAAAAACAACAACACAATAAAGGAGCTGTTCAGTTGCATTGAGCGGAATGTACTATACTATGTACTGAAATACTACAGGTCATAATAATAACACAAATACGATATAAATAGTCCACAGGGCAGAGAGGCATTTAAGGCTATTAGTATTTAAGATAGGAGTAAACACTAAGAATAATGAATGAATAAAGACATTTAAGGTGATTAGATCATACAAATTTGAATTACTGATTTATACTGACTAATATCAGCTGAATCAGATGTTTGATCACAGTCAAATGGTCCACAACAAAAATCTTATTATGAATAAGCCACATTGACATTTGTCTAATGCTCCTCCTCAGCCTCCACTTTGCAGTGTGTTGGCATTTCACCCCTCCGCTGTGCCAATATGTCCTCCCTCTCACTCACCAACTCTCTTCCCTCTCTATGTGTCTCTCTGTCCGAAGCCAATCTGATTTGCCCCTGGGCTTCTGTCGGCAGAAAGAGGTGATAAACACTGCAACCATGACAACCGGCGAGCCAGACACACACTCACACACACACACACACACACACACACACACACACACACACACACACACACACACACACACACACACACACACACACACACACACACACACACACACACACACACACACACACACACACACACACACACACACACACACACACACACTCACGAGTTTCTGTATCCTAATGGCTTAACTTGGCATCCTCTCCTCCTTTAATTCATCAAGTCCAGCCTTCACCTGAGCTGATATTAATACACTGTGGAAAGACGGAGGCGGGGGTGGCTCCACCGCAGTTTTGAGCCTTTTCATCCCCGTCTTTTGAGATAAGCGTGTCTATCAGCCCGCAAGATGAAAATGTATTAACTCTAAAACCTCCACGATGCTTAAAATAGAGCCCAGATATTAGTCGGCGTGTAAATATTTCCTCAGCCTGATTAAAATTAACAGAAATGTTTGCATATTGATTTTCCAACTTGCTTTAAAGCAGTCCGACCGAGAGTGAAAGCACTGAGCTGGTAGTCCCAAACATAAACTATTGATCACTAATGGAGCCCTTGTGAAAGCCCAGTGAGTGATATTTTGAGAGTAAAACTTCCAGCACTAGGCGAACAGTACAGCAACCACGGAGACATTGGGGGAAATTGCTGCAGGAGCTGCGGCGATACTTAGGATAAGCAGGGAATTATCCACATGGAAACTTGGCCTACTCGTGTTAGAGCGAATCTTTAATGCACACACACACATGACCTTCTCGAGGCGCGACATTATGCAAGGCGGCAACTTGAGACGTCATAATTTCCCATCTTTTCCTCTCAATGACTGAGCCCACTTTGAAGCTCAGATGGAGGCACCTCAGGCCTCTCCAGTGTAACTTGTCTGCATGAAACCACAATGCCCAGCGCAGCCAGCTGAATCATTGTAGGTATAATGAATTTGTGCTCCACAGTCGGCTTCCTGTAGAGTCATTGGAGACGGCAGCGGCAGCAATGAGAGTCTTTACCTTAAGATTCCAAGGGGGCAAGGTTCCCATAGCAACTGATCTGAATCCTAATTAAAACAGGAGATTTGATTAATTAGTTTAAATGATGTGTGTGTGTGTGTGTGTGTGTGCATGTTGCATGGCTCTCTGTATGTGGCATGTGTGTGGGAGGCATGTTCTTGTGAGTCACGGTGTATCTTGTGTGTAGTTATGCTAAATGAGGAGGGGGTGTTTTATGCCTATATGTGTGTGTGCGTGTGTGTGTGTTTATGAGCCTTCGGGTAATCGTATGAATCACTGCTGTGTTTTCATCATGTGTGCGTGTGTGTGTTTCATGTCTCCCGGGAGGCTTGTCCTTGCCTGCAGTACCACTGTGAATCAGAGGTGAGTTGTCTGGAGTTGCCCTCTGCTTTAATCTGGAGTTAATGACAGAACTACCTGCCCTCCCGGCCAACCTCCCCCTACTCCCTCCCTACATCTAACCCCTTTATCTGTGTGCTTCTCACCCATCACCACACATATCAGCCAGCTCTCCAAGTTCCCACTGCTCATTGTCTCTCTCATCTCTGTCTCCCACAACCCGTTTTTCCCTTTTGCTCCTTCGCTCCCTGTATTCCTCCTCCTTCCCACAGTGCAGAGCGTGCCCGTGCCTGCTTTTCTGATTGCCTCATCCCGCTGAGTAACTAGACTGGGGGGAGTGCAGGCCCCCAAAGAATCCAAAACCCAAATTAAGGGACGAGGGCAACAGTATCTGAACAGCGCCTGGCTTTAAGGAGATTTCCTGACCCGTGGATTGGCAAGGGAGGGGAGGAAACTGCGATCTTACTCTTGTCAGTGTGTCTGCTTGTCCTCGAGTCTTGAGTGTGTGTGTTCACTCGTGCATGCAAGCCAGTCCCCGTAGATATCTCGCGAACAAAAGGATAATTGGAGAGAGAACCGCAAAAATGGGATGATCACTTCCTGCAATATGAGAGGAGAGGAAAACAAAAGCAAGGGAAACAAGGAAAGAATGACATGTAAACCAGTCTGAATTGACAAGAACCTGCAGGAGAATCAAAGTAAGAAAATAAAGAAGGGATAAACAGAAAGAGGGGCAAAAAGGAAGAAAGAGAGGGGAGTGAAATAGAAGGAATCTAAGTATGATCTGACAGACGAAATTCAGATGGGAGAAAGGAAAAGGGTTTGGGAAAGGCAAACGCGGAGGAGGAAGAAAGGAGAAGTGGCTCAAATGAAACAGCATGAATCCCCATCCATTTCAGCACCGGACAGCTCCACAGACAGCACTAGGCCAGTATAAATAGATTCCCTACTTTAGAGGCCCCGTCAACGCTCCAAAAAAGTGCTTTATGTGCTCAGAGCGGCTCCTGCCCCTAGAGAACAGTCACGCAGGTATCTGATGTAGCCTGATAACCATCTTCTCTCAGTTCCTCTCCGTTTGTTTTCTTAATTTAGGGAGCCTCCACGGTTCAATGACAGCACCACAGTGAGGAAAGAAGGTGTTTTTCTCCCAGATTCTCCGTCACGGCCATTCTTGCGCTCTCAGGGAGACGATATGGCCTCAGGTCTGGGATCACATTACCCTTGCCTTAGATCCGGCATCACCAATCTTGATGGAAATGATACCTCAGCACCAAAACCCATGCATCACTGAGCCTCATTTATATACGTCAGCTGCAGCCTCGCTTGCATACTTAAAAGTGCGGATGCATCTTTAAGCAATCTCCACAAATGCATGTAATCATATGACCGTGCATGCATGCCCTGCATCTGCCGGCCTGTTTCCACTGCAAGCAAGCATTAAGTAGCCTTGTGGGGAGGCTGTAATACAGCCTAATGCACCTGAGAGCCCTGAAATCTATAACCATCATCTACATCTTCCTGATATTACTGGAACCGTCTCTGTTACTGTTTCTGATAGCAATCTCCAGGGAGAGCTTTCCCCTCCACTGCTGTCAGGCGAGGAAGAGGAGAGCATGTGCGCATGGGAGGAATGCACCTCTCCCATTTCCTCAAGGTGATTCACCTTAATGCACGCTGAAATCAATGTGAAATTGAACTGAAAATTGAACTTTCAGCTCAGTAATGCGGAAGACATGTTGTTATTAAATCTTTTCCTATAGCCGTGAAACCGGTTGACTGTTATTTGGAACGCCTGTGTGCGCTTGCTTTTAACACCATGGCACCATGGTGTCCTTGATGGAGGAAGCCCTTGCCATTGGTCCACTGGGGACAACCGGGCCTCACAAGGGGTCTATAGAGCTCTACAGCTTCAGGATTGTGAAATGATTTTATATGGTCCTGTAGAAGCCACAAGTCCAAATGATTTCAACTGGGTTTAGAGAAAAACAATCAGGTGCATTGCAAGGTCTTTGATTGGTGGAGCTCGCTGTAACCATGACATTTTGATTGGATGGTTCATTACTACAACAAGGTTACATTTAAGAAGCTGTGCTTGAGGTGTCTTCGTTGCTCTCTACCTCCAAGGCATCTGTTGGGCCCCTGCACCAACCTCCTCCATGCGCCAGGACAGGTGAGCTTCCAGACCTCCCTGTAGTCCCCACACACACACTCATGAAAGTCACCATAGTTGTGATGCTTGCCTGCTCGCGTGCGTGGTGCTGGTTAGGGTAAGGGGGGGGATTTGTGCGCGACGAAGCCAGCTGGCACGAGTCGCCATGGTAACGCGCACCGGTTTCACGAAACCCGTCTGCGCTTAAGGGCAAGAAGGAGGGAGATGAATAAACTATTGAGATTATAAATTATTGTCGGTAAGGCTGAACAGGTCGGGGCATTTTTTTTTCTATATAGCAGACTGCACACGCGGGCAACGTGAGGAGAAAGTTTATAGTCTGCGCCTCTTGTTGTGTCTTTCTGTGTAATGTGTTTATGATGAGGAACTTAAACAGCCTCCTTTTGGCGAGAGGAGAGGAGGAGGAGGATCCACCCCGAGCGCGCGTAATGTGCGCCCCATGTGCACGAACCGGGAGCAGTTGCGCGCCGTCTTTTATTGCGCGATTAATTCCGGCGCCTCCGTGTCTCTCTCTCTTTTTTTTCTCCCAACCTCCCCCCTCCCTCCCTCCCTTGTATCCTCCATGAATTAGCCGGTTGTGTTGGAGATGAAGAGAGGATTCTCCATCACTACGCACGCCGAAAACTCCGCGCAACATCGCACGCCTGTCCAGCGGTGTGCGCGGTGCCGCAGCTCCCACGGGCTGCGCTGAGGAGAAGCGGTCCTGCATCCTAAAGCCAGCCTCTCTCTCTCTCTCTCTCTCTCTCCTCTCCTCTCTCTCTCTCTCTCTCGCTCTCTCTCTCACTCTCTCCCTCAGTCTCTCTCCCTCTTCTGGTTTGTATCCTCCACCTCATTGCAGTCTCATCACGTCCCCCCCTCCTGCTCTGGCACCCCCCCCTCCCTCCCTCCCTCACCCCCGTCCATCCATCCGCCTCAGCCGCTACAGGAGGAGAGAGAGGGAGAGAGGAGTGCGGCTGAATGTGAACGACATGTCGACAGTCAGCCTCTAAAGTGTTTTCTCGGTCGTTCCTTAATTCTTTGGCGGCGGACAGAGTGAGTATTACCCGCATCCCTGCTCTGCTGAGCGTCGCTGCATGTGTGGATGTGAACGAGCTGCTGCTGGGGGAGACACAGACAATGGGGAAAGCAATTGGATTGCGTTATACTCTGCCAAGGATTTTTCATACATAGCCTGGTAAATGTCTTAATAGCTTCTGTTAATGACTAGACTGCCCTAATTGGTCATGCTTTAATTCTGCTAACTATCACAATTTGTCATTGCTGTAATGTTGGAGAGGGGGCTAATTGATTTTCTTGGAGGGCTTTGGGCTATCCAGGCTGATATAGCCCCCCCAATGCGTTTGATCAGTGATGCTGCTGCTGCTGCTGCTGCTGGTTGCCTGATAGTGCAGGTCTGTGCTGTGGGAGCAGGCAGGGGCCCATGATGTAAAAGCTTTGGTGAGACTGTGGGTTCGGACGGACGGAGAGAGAGAGAGAGAGAGGACGGAGAGAGGTAGACACTGGAATTATGTGACATGAATAATACGGCGAAGAATGAAGCAGTGACCGTCATCTGTGGCTCGCTTGCGTCAGTGTGTAGAGGTCTGGAGGAGAGAGGGAAGAGGAGAAGAAGAAGAAAAACTCAAAAGAGTCGGAGAGAGTCAAGAAAAGACAGGGAGGAGGAGAAGCCACACCTGTGTCAGGCCTGTTCTCAGATGGACATGAAGACAGACAGAGAGAGAGACCGATAGATTGGTGAAGGGATAGATTGATAGATGGATGGATTTGAATTCTGCTGTGCTGTCACTAGTCAACACTCGAGTCCTCTCGGTTCTTGTTAACATAATGATGCACAGCAATGCCGACTGCTGACTAGTCCACTTGGCTGATTGGAAAAAGAGGCTCCACTGTTGACTGTGTTTCTTCTCGTTAAGGAGACATGGCCGTCCTACAAAGCAGATTCTAACAGGAGGGATCCCAGTGGTCTATCTGGAGTCTGTATTGATCTCTTCATGTATGGGGGGGGGGCCTTCGGGCCCGGCGATAAACAATGCATTTCTTGGATGAAAATGAGGATCTACTGGGACATCTGAATGGCTTGTGTTTCTCATTGTATTCCAATTTGTCAAACACCATCGAGCACGTTGGCCTAGATTGTCCTGCATTGCGAGTGTGAGGCGTACCTGCTCCAAATACTTCGATGAACGGGAGAATTCCCCTCGTCATACGTGGAAATAACATGTTCTCCTTCCTCCCAAGCTTCTCCAGGTTTGTCCAACCACTATCGCAGCATTGACGACGGTCTTGTTACGAAATCACACACTCATCTACATGTGTCAAGCTACCTGTTCCTGCACTTGGCAGGCGATGAAGGCATACTTTTTGGATATGGTTTGACCTTTCTGCTCGCACACTCACACACTCGCAGGCAACTTGGCTCCAGCACTGCTTCTCTGCGAGGCAGGCGTACATTGTGTGCAGGGCGAGAGGAGGGCTTTTGATGTAATCGATATCAGATTTCAGCGGTTTCACTCTGAGCTCTCGTCCTGAGTGGCAGCCCTGACTGACTTCTTAATGCTTATGCAATCCCACTCGTCTCTCCGCACCTCACCCGTTTCCTCTCCCTTTGTACCACACTCTCTGCCCATTACTCTTCCTTTATCTGTCTGTCTCTCCTTTGCTCCTTTCCTTTTCGCTACCCGTTCTCACTTCTCCTCCTCCTCCTCCTCCTCCTCCTCTCGTTTCCACCTCTGCCTTCATCTCTCCCCGTCATAATCATCTCTCTGATTGCTCTTCCTCTCCCGGGCGGTGATGTTTTCACTGCTGCCTCCTTGTCTAACTCGCTGATGCCAGATTATTGCTGTATGATTACAGCTACCATACCATCATGATCATTATTGCATTTCGCGTGGCAGTGTTCAACAGTGTATGAGCAGGTCGAGATGCTTTATCCAATTTAGATCTCATTAAGACTTGAGAGGGAACATCCCCCATGCAAGACTCTATCAAGAATCTATGCTGTTTTCCTTTTTCTTTTTTTTTGTTTGTTTCCTGGACGACAATGATTCAGTTCCCGTTCTGTTATTATTATTATTATTATTATTGCACTGCCACTCTCATGAACATCATCATCATCTTCGTCAGCACAGCCACTGTCAGTTCAGGCTCCTGCTCATCACAAAGCTTCCTCCACATCAGACCTTCTTTGAAAACGTTGAAGAGTTTTGATTTGCGGCGACGCTTTCACTCCACTGTCATTATCACAGTAATGATTATGACGGGACTCGATGGCTGCTGATAACCCAACGTATTCTGCTGATTTATAATACCCGGTTATTTTGTGCCTCATCCGTCTGTTGTCTGATTGCCATTCATCTTATTAAATGGAGCAGTTCATTAGACAGGAGCATTATG
The DNA here is from genome assembly GCA_038501795.1 of Pseudopleuronectes americanus. NCBI lineage: Eukaryota > Metazoa > Chordata > Actinopteri > Pleuronectiformes > Pleuronectidae > Pseudopleuronectes > Pseudopleuronectes americanus. The sequence goes on along the minus strand of CM076726.1, from coordinate 15,722,312 downwards.
AATCTGATTTGAATTTACCCATATTCATATTGCATACATTAAAACAACACGTGCGTGACATTTCAGCTTCGCCGAACATTTGAGAATACAGATGAATATATTCATCACAGCCACCACCGCCTCCCTCCACTCGTCCAAAAAAGCCACTTTGAAAATGATAAAATGTGATTCACAGGTGAACTAGCCCACATGTTTTGCCTTTGTTATGCATTTTCAATGTCAGTATTTGAATATCTAATTCAAGAGCAACATTTTAGCGGCTGAGAGTTTGTTGTTTTTGCATCAGCATTTCTTGCTCTTGTGATGCCTGTAAACCCGAAGCCTTTTTTCCACGTGATAAATACATGTTATATATGTTTCCCATGGTTCAGCTCATATTGCTGCATCTACAGTGGCCTCCGGCCGGCCTTATACATCATTATTCCAATGGAACGTAATTCTTTCCCTGAGGCACTCCAGTCCGTGTGATTTAACTTTTATTTTTCTGACTGCTTCAGTATGCTTGTGATGTATCATCAATCTGATTCATCATGATCTGACTTTTTGCTGTTGCCTTCTGAGCTGCTTGCCCTCTTTTAACCATGTGTGTGCATTTGTGTGTGTGTGCAGTGCGGTGAAGGGCCGATGTCGGCCTGTAGCCCCAGGCTGCTGAGCTGAGAAGGAGAAGCAGGAGGATGCAGTGGGTCACTCTGGTAGTGGCCCTGGGGTGTGTGTGTCTGTCCTGGGCGTCGCACACCCCCACCCCTACCCCCACCTCCACACACACCCCTCTGGTGGACAACTCCGAGGAGGAGGTGGACGAGCCGTGCTTCGAGCCGTGCACGTGCGAGGTCAAAGAAGGCGTGCTGCACGTGCACTGTGACGGGCGGAGCTTCACTAATGTCACCCAGGTATCAATCACTCTCCTTCCTAGTCACTCTCACATGGAACTGCGCTGCACCTTATTGCATTTACATGATTAAAATACTCTCCTAGTCTAATATCCTCTCTCTAATGCGGCTTATGGGTGTTTTTAACTGTTGAATGAATACGATAACTAATCAGACCTCTAATTAATCACTCAGGTGTCGCAGTCGTGGGTCCGCCCTTTCAAACTCAACCTCCAGAGGAACTCTCTCAGGCGTCTCTATAGCAACGGCTTCCAGCACCTTGGCAACGCGGTGTCGATAAACCTCGGCAACAATGCACTCCAGGACATCCGAGTGGGAGCTTTCAACGGGCTGGCCAAACTGAGACGCCTGTACCTCCACGAGAACAAGCTGGAGGTCTTCAGAAACGACACCTTCGCTGGTTTAGAGGCTCTGGAATACCTCCAGGTAGGTTTGAGATCCAAATCCCTCAGAAAGTTGCACACGATTATAATAGGTGGCTGTGACAGGAGCAGACAGTGGGTTCGCAGGGGCAGGAATTATATGTGCGTCACATTTGTGTCTTTCCCACCTGCAGGCCGACTACAACGTGATCAAACGAATCGACAGCGGCTCTCTGAGGTTCCTCTACAAGCTCCGGGTCCTCATCCTCAACGACAACCTGATCCCCGTCTTGCCTGCTCATCTGTTCAGGTGACATCCCCATTATTTTACTGCAAAGCTTCTGAATTACGCCGCGACGGATCTGTGTAAAGTATCATGTCAGACACAATTAGCTGGTCTGTGCTGATGCTGAATTAGTGTTTCTGTTGCACATTATTTCTTACTATAAAAGACGTATTAATCATCAGATAAGCAGATTTCTCGGCAAAGGAACGTGTGAGCCAATGTTTTCTCTTACTATCACATTGTGCTTTCATCTAACCCACATTACTACCCCCCCCCCTCCTGCTGCACCAGATCTGTGTCTCTGACTCATCTGGACCTGCGGGGAAACCGTCTGAAGAGCTTGGCATATGCTGGGACCCTGGAGTATGTTGGTCGCTCCCTGATGGAGCTACAGCTGGAGGAGAACCCTTGGAACTGTGGCTGTGAGGCCGTTCAGCTTCAGCAGTGGCTGGGTCAGATCCCTTACACGGCGGTTGTTGGGGACGTCACATGCGAGTATCCCTTCCACCTTCACGGCAAGGACCTGAGGGAGATTCCCCGCAAGGCGCTGTGTGCCGACCTGCCGGACAAAGAGCTACAATCAGAGGGGGGTGTTTCCACGGCAGGGTCGCACCCCCGTCATTTGCCCCCTATCTCTAAACCCAACGCCCACCCAGGGCGAGTCAGGCCCACTAAACCCTCCTCCATGGTGCACGGCTCCCGCCAAAACACTCACACCTCCTCCACGTCCTCGTCCTCCTCCTCAGCAGAGCGCAAAGACAGAGAGAAGCACCTGAGGCCGACGAAAAGGCCCCGACCCTCCAGAATATCTCCCACTCCTCGCAGTCTGATGCCCAACCAGAATCCCCCCGTGGCCGGTTACCAAACACGACCCCCCATCCCAATCATCTGTCCCCTGGGCTGCACTTGCAACCTGCACATCTCAGACCTCGGCCTGACTGTCAACTGCAAGGAGAACGGCTTCCTCAACGTGTCCCAGCTCACACCTCGGCCCCTCAACGGCCGCAAGCTCTACCTGAGTGGAAATTTAATTCAGAGGATCTACCGCACAGACTTCTGGAATTTCTCCAGTCTCGACCTGCTTCACCTGGGGAACAACCGCATCTCTTACCTGCAGGAGGGGGCCTTCTCCAGCCTGACAACGCTGAGGAGCCTCTACCTGAATGGCAACAACCTGGAGAGGCTCAGCCCCCATGTATTCCTGGGGCTGCAGAATCTAAGGTAGGATTTTTTCTTTTTTTGCTTTTGGATCACTCACATTTCAAGCACTTTGCCTTCGCTGCACTTCAAACACACTCATTGACTGAAGCCACATGTCAGCAAAGGTATTTAGACATTTGTTTATAAGTATTTGGGAATTAATTTCTCAGTAATGGTGACACAGCGCAGAGCAGAACATTTTGATTACCATTATGCTGGAGTTTGATTGAAATGAAAGGTGCCCATTCACTGCCTGGATTGTCATTTGTTAGTCACAGCACCTGATTCCGCTGAAGTGAGGTGTCAGCCTGGTATGAGTGACAACGTGAGAATTAATGTGTTTTTGTATTTGCATACAGAGGTGTTGATAAGGCAGTGAGACGTCTGGGTGATGCCAGGAATTAGCATTTATGAGAAGGGCTTATGATTTACCAAAACACACGTTGGAAAAATGCATAGGTATCAATGTCAGATTAAGCTGATGAAAATAATTCCTCGGCAAATAATGTGCACAGCTAATATCTACAGTGAGCTATTGTAATTATCTGGTAAATGTCATGCTTTCTTATATATAGAATAAAAAGGTTTGTGCCATAGTATCTTCATATTCAGCACATCTTCTACTCTTTACTTTTCCGCTCTTTATTTAAAGATCAGAAAATTTGGAGCCCTGTTAATTTGACTATTAATCAATAATACAGATCCTCTCAGGACGTCCAAAAAGTTTTCCTCTTAACCTCTCGTTAGCCCTTGTCAGTGACTCTAGGGCGGGTGAGCCTCTGCGGATTTCTATTATTGAAAAACACTTTAAAAATGCAAAGGACACTAAATTTAACATGATGATCAGACATGTCAAGGCAAGTGTAAGTAGTCATCAGTGTTAAATTACACAATATCATTTGATACTGATCGTCTAATCAGCTGTGAACAGGGAAGGTTGCAGATTAAATCAAATCTCTGTTATGACTTGATGTAATTACCGTGCTGTGGTGCAGGAGAGGTAAATAACCTGCTCAATATTTCAAAATAAAACCATTCAAAAGGAATTCACCCTGTGCTCTAATCAAAATAATAATGTTTTTGGTACCAAGCTGAGACAAAGACAGACGATCGTATTGACTTGTTGTGATCTAACGCGCTGGTTTCCTTATTTATCCTCTTTTCACCATACTCCATCACCAGTGTCTCCACGCTCTAACACTGTCCCCTCCTTTATTTTAGGTACCTTTATTTTGAGTACAATGAGATCCACGAGGTAGAACCCGGGACACTTGACTCCATGCCGTCCCTCCAGCTGTTGTTCCTCAACGCCAACCTGCTGCGGAGCCTCCCCCTTGGCGTGTTTGCAGGAGTTAATCTCGCTCGTCTGAATCTGAGAAACAATCACCTCCTGCTGCTTCCCATGGAGGGCGTGCTGGAGCACCTCACCGGACTGGTTCAGGTTGGTGCAAACCCAAAACTTTATTGACTCAATGACTGAGGAAATATTAGAATTATTATAATATTATATGTGTGTGTGTGGAGAGTTGTGTATTTGTATCTCAACCTGCGTTTGCGTAATCCAATTTCTAAATGAATTTCAGAATCCTTGTGTGTTTACAAAGCTACGCATACGCAGATTGAATGCACTAAATAAATAACAAATACACCTTATGCCTAAAAGAAATTTAGCAGTACAGTGTGCCTGTGCTTGTGTGTGTGTGTGTGTGCATGTGTGTGTTTTGTAGAGTTGTTTAATTGTATCTTAGTCTGTGTAATCAGACGTACAGATTCTGAATAGACATTTACAAGTTGCTGTACGCGTTCTTAAATGTCGGTACATATTTGCAGATTCTTTTACACATATAGAAATCTGATTACGCTCACTTGGATTTCTTTACAGTTACACACACACACAAATACTGTAGCTACAATATTGGCCCCATACACTTGACAGAAGGTGGGTTATTTTGGTAACAAAATTAGGCCAAATAACATTTTCTTAGTTATATGTTGATCAACAATGGCAGAGTGACAAATTGAGATTGTTGAATGGGAATACCCCCATTGACTTACAAAATTAATAAGAAAAAATGTATTATTATTTTAATTGTCATTGCTGAGACCAGATATTTTCACAGCTTGATGAAATAAACAAAATGAGCTGAAATCTTGGCAAAAGACAAACCTGCATTTAAAAACTTCTGGCAGCCCCTGATCTCCTGGTCTCTGGCACAGCTGCAGTTTCCTCCATCCTCTGCGTCGTCTGTTGTTTTGAGAGTTCCTCTGTGGCATGTGGGACGCTGCTTGCGCCTCAGGTATTCTAATTGGAAAATTGCAATTGTCTCGATTTGCATAAGTGGTCTTAATAAATCACCGGCTAAAGCGGGGAAAGCTGAACCCCTCAAGTTTTTTCCGAGCATGCTTAGACTGCACAGTATGTATTCAATTCACTGTTTGTGTTTGGCCTCACCTCACACATTTAACTGCAGCATTATGAGGCTGGCTGCTGTGCACAATGCCACTGATAACGGCCGAACCCGAGATATTACATTTATTTTCATCCTGCCTCCTCTCACTTCAGCACATTTAGTGTACCAGGCTTTTCTTAGACAGCCCGAGTAGAATGAGGAAAGGTGGGTGTGTGGATTAGCCCCAACGTCATTGTGAATTTCCGCTTTTTCTTGGCTCCGTGAAAAATTCCTGATCCTTGCTAGTGTGGGTTTCTAAATATTCGCTCGAGGCGAGTTCGACGGTGGTTTACGGAGCGGGAGGAACCACGTGGAGATGGATAATGGTTGTGTGCTGTTCTACGCCTCTGATGTCTATGAACATTACAGCATTCACCAAATGGAAGAAACACCATGGGCCATATTCATAAAGCCCAGCAGTGGCACCATTGTAGTGCTCAGAATCTGCGGCACAGTAATTGAATTCATTCATTTACCTGGGTCGTTAGTAGACTGACAAAGCCACATTAGCGCTGCCCATGGACGGCAGAAAAAATAATGTGACACTGATATCACCTGTTGACTTACTGCGGGCCTGTGTGAAGCTCGGTAAGTGGGATTTCTGGGCGCTGGCGTATGTTTTTGGAGCCAGTGTTTGCACAGTAGAAATCAAAGGGTAACACAGATGGAGGCCGGGTGAAGCTCGCAGCTGCTGTACGTCCATTTTGATAATCACAAAGCAGCAGCGTGTATAGCTTAGAGTCACTGTCACAATCAAGGACGGGATTATACAGTTACACCCACTTATGTACAGACACTGGTATTTTTTTGGGGAAAAAATCCCTTCTGGATGTCTCCTTTATTTTGAAAAAAGAAGAGAAAATTATGATTTGTATGCTATAATTCCTAATAACAACCGGAAATATGCAATAGAATTAAGTTGAGGTGAATCGGCATCTGAGTGGATGTCATAAATATGTGCGGTGCAGGGATGCATGTCTTTCTCGGTTCATAAAAACGTTCAGTTTGGCAGCACCTGCTCCTTATTACACTGAATAAATTTGCCCGCAGGAACATTTCACCTTGAGGGATGTCGGATAGAAAACAATGCACACTTGGTCAAGATAGATGGGAATCATACGTTATACACCAGGGTCTGGTTCGACAGGAAACCGTTGCATTGAATGTCAAACATTTATGATTGATAAGCAGTTTTTACTCGACTCTATTACTACTACCTCTACTGCTAAGTGTACTACTACTACTACATTAACCAGTGTGCACTGCAGTTAGGTTCTTCTATTAAACAAGGCATGTTATGAGCGGTGACTGAGGTGAATTAACATCGCAAGTGACGTATCAACTGTTTTTCGCTCAGCCAGTATGCACAGTATGTACATAATAATAATAATAATAATAATAATAATAATAATAATAACTTTCATTACGTTACAAACTGCCTCACAAAATGGCGGAATAAAAGTTAAGATCAAGTTAAAATGTATAGAAACAACCCATTAGCTCCCAGTTAAAAGCCTAATGAAATAAAAAACAGGGAAAGCTACAAAAACAATCATAATTTGTAACTTTTGTTGCAGTTGGCTTGTTCTTTTCTTTTGCATACTCTGATTGCTGTATGATGGTATTTATTATTTAAATAGTATTTATTAGGCCGCATTAGGCCGACAGAGGTACTGTCTGGCCTAATGCAGTGACTCGAAACACCATCATTTACTGTTTACTGCCTAATGAAAGAGAATTTTAAAGATTGTAAAGAGGTGTGGTGCAGGTGCAGATTGGTAGACTTCCCAGTTGCTATGACGATCAGATGGTTTTGCGTTGACCATTAACACGGAGCACGTGAATTGCATTAACATAGATTCAGTCTGAAAACTCAGCTGAGAGTCGGGTAATAGACTTGATTATAACCTCTAACATTTACCAGATTAAAATCTAATTCAATATATAACTTTGCTCAGGCCATTGTGTTCAGCTGGTTGTTTCATATGATAAGTAGAAAAAACATTTTTTAACACAATATAGTATAAACTACTGGATGTGTTTATGCAGTGGAAACTCTTGAGATCCTTTTGCAATATAAACTAATATTTCACTTGATATTTTCACTGCACAACAAACACAACACCCCCACCGGTGTTTTAAACATAAATATAGTATCTCTATAAAAGCCTCTAAAAGTACTCAGCTTTCTGACTGTTCTGCCCGTCCTCTGGGAGACACACACATTTCCTTTTTCAGGACAGGAAATAGACCTTCGTACGATCGACTGTCTGTCTCAGTATTTCAGATTTACCATTAAATGCCAATGAAGCCATTTTAACTGGCTGTACAGATTATTTTCCCCTGCAAAATGAAAGGCAGGATTTTTCCTACCACTCAGAGGGAGGAGTAATTGTGTGTTAATAACCACTTCCATTCGGTTCACTGTAGGGGTGGATGATGTGGCGTGACATAATTAGAATTAGATTTATTATTGCAGTGTTATTTCAGTATGTTAATGTTTACTTAAGTACTCCTATTTGCACTGTTGAAAGTTAAATGCATTATTACCCAACTAGGTCAAAAGTTTATATTGCAGTTTTTACAGGGGCAATATTTACAAAAATATTAGTTAGTAGCATTGATTCAAAAATGAAACGTGAAGAAGCAATTTGGGTATGAGAACGTTTTCAGATTAAGTTTCCTTTATTGTCTCCGCGGGAGAAATTTGCATCAAACCCGACATGGAGTAAAAACATTAAATACGATAAATACAATAATTTATGGCCGAACATTTAACTGAGATAAACGACTAAGCAGTTTAGTTACAGAACATTCGCACTGTTAATTAATTTGCTGGATTTCACATGTACAGATATAAGCTGCTTTCACACATCAACTGAACTCCAGAGATTCTCCACACTTTCTCCAGAGGAGGTGCACGTGGGAACGCACCCGCCCCAGTTAGAGCCAGAGTGTGTTTTTACATGTCTACGTACTACATGTACACACGCCATGTTTACCACATACATTTCAAACAGAAAATCCATACATCGAATGCAGCGGCATTAAAAGTCAATGTTTTTTCTCCCCCTCAGAATAAAAGATCAAGGGAGTTTTTTTTCTCCGCTCTCATAATGTGGCACTGATCTTCAGCGATCACACAGAGGCAGAGTTGCCAATTTCTGCTCAAACAATGACCTCACTGGACCAGGAGCTCTTGCTCTCTGCTCTTTGCTATTACCACCGCTCCCTCTCCACCCACATGAAACACCGACCTATGGATTGAGCAAGTTCATGCCCTTTCTCGAGGGGTTGCTTGAGTCACTCCGGGATTTATGAAAACTCACTATCTGAGGTAGAAGTTGACGATGCATGCAAAGCATTTATAAAGAAAGAAATGGAATTTAATCCCCCCTAGACTGATGGAGAGAAGTACATGAATGAATTTCCATTGACGCACCTCTCTGGCCTTGTGTGTATAACATGATACGTTTACTGTGGCCATGAAATAAGTTTTCCAATATACACAGTTTGGCACGTACTGCCTGGTGCTTCTTCAATATGCACTCTTTTCATTTTCGCTCTGTGCACTGTTCAAAAGACTATGAAACGCATGCATCAGTATGGAGAAGGCTTGGCGAGCTGATGCTCAGGGGCGGCGCATCACCAGAGGCTACAGCAGAATCCCTGCACCACAACTTCCAAAAATCCTGCTTATGTTGACTCTGTTCCTGTGAGTTAACTGGGACAATTGTAATGACTGACAGGATGTTGCTGTTTTGGCAGCAGTTTTAAGTCACATGGCTCACCGAGAAAATCCTTACTCTCTCCCTTAATGGGATTTACTTTATGGCTCCCCAGTAAGTGTTGGACTGTTATTGTTTGATCTCTGATCGCTTGTCATAAGGATAAAAAACCCTCAAGAGCAAATTAACTCTTCTTTCGGTAGATGTGGCAGATTCCAATTAAAAAATAAACAACCTTTTTTTATGAGTCAGACAAAATAATTTCTGGCGAAGGAAATTCCAAAGTGTGTTTTGAATGAATGTCTTCAAATATGCAGCTTCAAACGAGTGAAGGCTGCTCTCAGATCTGTATCATGCTGGAATGTGGAATGAATTTACTAAAAGCCTCATAATAAAATCTATATAATGGGGTCATGCTCTTGCATTTCCTGCTGCGACTAGCACCTGTCGGGCTGGCGCCTATAATTTTCGCTCCACAACACCGCGCTGATTGACAAGTTGACAGCAAATCACACATCGGGGTGACCAGGCGTATAAATTGTAAACCGAGTTGGACATGTAAGAAGGATGCTTTCAAAAGTGAAAAGAGGATAAAGCTCCTCGGATCTGCGTGAAAACAAAACAATTCACGGGAATGAAATGCGTCAGGAATTCCAGGCAGATGTAAGACTGTGGTTATGTTATGAGACTTCACAACAAGCTGACATTTTAGTCATGGAGTGTTTATTTAAAATGTCACCTGGTTTATTAATGTTCGTTCCTGCCACATTATGGCCCAGATGTCACAATAATACACCAACCTGCAACGCTGCACTTTTCAGAGAACCTTTAATACAATGGAGTCAAAACTGCAGCTGAGTTGTTGTTTCCACTCCTGTTATTTCATTATGGGAGCCACACAGAACACACACACACACACACACACTCACACACAGTGGGCCAACTTCAATAAAGTGAAGGAGCATCCTGTTGTTCCGGGTGAGGCATGGGGAAGCGTTCGCACCACGGCTCCCGCAACAGCAGTGCTGAATCATCACGTGGAGCATCCATCTATTCCTGCAAGCCGGGGAGACAGTCTAACCAAATTAGCATGACAGCATTCGTGCAGGCTCGTTGGAAGTGTGACAAAGAGAATATCGGCTTTCATTGCCAGTGTCATTGCTAAAGATACGGAATGGATCAGTTCTGCAGACAATCACGACGTGATGTAAGTGATTCCCTTTGAGCATAATCTGCTTTAGCCCCTTTTTCTTTTTTTTTACCAAGTTCGGCAAAGTGAATATTTGAGTTTGTTTTAGGACACGCGATCAATATGGCAGCGAATGAAATGGATTCATGCGCACACCTATTGGATTACGGCACAGGGGAGCGTTGCATCACATCCCGTCTATTGTTAAAAACAAAGAGTTCCTATTCGCACAAAACCCTGCCGGTGAGTTTTGTGAATAACCACTTATGTAAACTCTGAGTGGTCTTTATTGTAAACTGAAATAATCCAGTAACCTGCTGTAGTGCGCGTGTGAACGGCTTTTAACAGGAGCACTTGTGGGTGGGACGAGTTCAATTGGTCACGGCTCAGGTTGCTGTATATCACGGAAAATATATGACGCTTGTGCGCAGCCATTCAGTAAATGTAAGCACTTCGATGTGCTGATGACCCTATAATGACATTATTTACATTAATCAGTGGTATTCAACCCTTGCATATTTAACAGAAATCATTTAAAGACACTCTGCACCGTTGAGAGCTGCACTCTGTTACGCAAATAGCTGGAAAACTCATTTTCCACATAATGTTGCTGGTGAGAGAAAAGGTAGCAGAGGGATGATCATTTTTCTTGTTGTCATCTTATTAGAGTGCGAGCTACTGGCCTATTCTTCAACGCTGCAGACATTTAAAGTTACTTATACACATCAACAGCATTTCAGAGAAAATTATCTACTTTTGTTTACATTGCACAAAGTGATTCATGGACTTGCATTGCATGGCAGACCAGTAATTAGTGTTCTGTTACACGATGACAATGTGCTGTGGTGTTGTGTATTCCTCCAGGTGGACCTGCAGCAGAACCCGTGGGAGTGTAACTGTGAAGCGGCTCCACTGAAGCGGTGGCTGGAGGGGCTCAGCGCGGTGGTGGTGGTGGGAGAGGTGGTCTGCCATTCCCCGGAAAAGACCAAAGGCGTGGACCTGCGCTCCCTCTCCATGGAGCTGCTCTGCCCTGAGCTGGAGCCCCAGGAGGACCAGGAGCAGGAGGCGCACACAATCACCTCCACAGCTGCAGACAGCGGTGTGTCGGTTGGCTACCCCGGCTCAGGGCTGGGCCCCCTGATCCCTCCGGGGAAGGATTCAATCCCTCTCTCGGTGTTGGTGCTCAGCCTGCTGGTGTTGTTTGTCTCTGCGTTCTTCGCGGCAGCGGCACTAATCGCCTACGCCCTAAGGAGGAGGGACAAGCTGCCGTTCCGTCGCCAGGGAGAGGTGGATTTGGCCGGCATCCAGATGGAGTGTGGCATCTTCACTGAGCAGACGCACCACCATCACCACCACCACCACCACGGCCTACCGGAGACGCCGCCCCTACCTCCACCGGAACACAATCACGTCTACGACACCATCTTGTCCCCCGAGGCTGCGTCGAAAGGTCCCGACCCCGCCGCAGCTTCGCACATGTGTAGCAACCCCATCTACAAAGAGGAACAGGACGCCGCGGTGAAACAGCGGACACGGCAGCAACAGACATTTGCAGCCTCCAAAGAGAGCGAGGGAGGATACTGCTCTGCGGCAGAGAAGGAGAGGAACTGGACTCTGGAGGTGTCCTCGTCACCCATCAACACCGTCACCGGAGCGATGGGACAGCTCGCCGGCCTTCACGGCAACGGCATCCTCTGCCCCACGGTGATAGACAGCCAAGGCCCCACCCCTAAAGTCGAACTGGTGGACTGCCTCTTCAGACTCCCCGCCCCCGAGTTCAGAGACCTGCCAGACAGGTACGCGAGGCCGCCGCCCCGCTACCCCCACCCCCAAGACTCTAAACAGGACAGCAGACCCGACCAAGTGCTGGTGGTCACCACCCTCAGCTCCGCGTCGGGCGGCGGGAACGGCAGCCAGAGCGAGCAGGGTGCGGGGGAGCATAGAGCCAGACTGAGGACCACACCGGACTACATGGAGGTGCTGGACCGCTCCTACCAGTTCTAACACTCCTCCCCTCTCTCCCCCTCCTCCTACTCTTCCTGCTACCCCTTTCCTCTCATCTCCTCGTCATCCCCCTCTCGGGTGATGAATCATCCAGTAACAATGACTTCTGTACAGAGGCTGGCATGACTTTGAGAGGAGCCTGTGGGGGAGCAGGGCTACACTACACACCATGTTTATTCCTGGATAACGAGCTGAGGTCAGTTTTTCTATTCCCCCCCCCCACTACCGGCATATAGGATTGGCAAGGATTTGCTGATCCCAGATCTCAGCCTGGAGGCAAAAACCTCCGCTGCAGCTACTCCAGTATTTTTTTTCCTCCATTACACCTCACGATTCGCAAAAGAAACCAAGGCTCTGTTTTTTCCGCTCAGTGCCACGCTGCGCAGGAGACAGCGGCGGTGGTGGGCGTTTATGTTCATATTATCACTCTCAGAAGACCTGCGTGGAGGTGAAAACACACCAGGTCTGTGCAGCATCAAACACAGAGTCACAAACTGTGACAGGCGGAAGGTGCGGAGCGAGCCGGGGCGAGACACTTGAGACGGAGACACGAAGCGAGAGGGAGAGAAATGACTGAAAAACAGCCAAGTGCCTTAGCAATGAACAGCCAGCAGTGTGGTCAATGCTTATTTTTCTATGAATACAGATCTATTTATCTAAACAAAGAGGTTTGACTACCAACGGACGGGACGCTGATGGACGACGGAGACTAAAACCAATCGAAAGGCGCCGAATAATTGCATTCCCCTGGATGAGCCAAAAATAATAATATACCCAGTCAATATTGGAGTTGTTTGTATGCAGTTCAGTTCATTTTCGTCTCATCCAGTTAACTTAAGTTGCTTATCCAGTGGAATGTCTTCGGAGCTAGATTCCAGAGGGACTTATCAGTGAATGGTTGGTTGCTGTGCGATATCACCAGGGGAAAAAAAAAGAGGCGTCTGGTTTTACGGAAGAGAGGATAGAGAAATGATAATTATTTTTTGAATGCAAGACAAAACAAAAGGAAGGCTGTCACACAAAAAAGACACTGTGGCGATGGATGCATTTGTTTTGATTTCTTGATCAGCTAGACTTTATGGGGCCACGAGGACCTCGACACCATGGTTTCTTTCATCGGAGAAGAGCATCGAGGTTGTTGTATTGATTTTTAAATATTTCTCAGAGGAAAATTGAATGGCAGAAAAAGGACAACAAAAAAACAAACAGGACACGACGGCATTTTTTTTTGTTTTTTGTCAAAAAAAGAAAAAAGACAGACACTTCTATCCACTTATCGATTATCTTTTACGGAGGTACCTTTTTATGCTTTCATCTCCTACCAATAGTAGAGGCAGTTGTGAATATATTTATTCTAAGTTTTTGCGTGTTGAAGCTCTCCTGTAAGGGATCATGTTATATTAATGTATAGGATGATTCTGCATCTGGTTCAGCCTTCTTACCGCCGACCCACGAAATACAATAAAGGGTGCTACGTAAAAACCTTGCGATGGCAGCTGCTATGTGTCACACACTCACCACACACACACACACACACACACACACACACATACACGAATGCCCTGACCCCCATAAATTCACACTCACTCTCTCCGTCTCTGCTGCTTTAATGGTGCATGAAAGAAACAGCTCGAGGTATTCTAAGCCTGTAAGCTTGTCCACGCAGCGTGTTGGAGAGATCAGATGAGAGTTGAGCAAAGCTGAGCGCCTGCAGGGTTCCTCACACACTAAAGGGTGGAGATAGAAGCTAATAGTGTGAAATCTACCACATTAATGGTATAAAATCGATAGAGGCTATCTGTGGGATAAGGACATGTAAGGCCGGTGGCCTCGGGGACCAAGGTCGCGAATTGCTCCATCTCTTACCAGCTCTGTTTCTCTCTTAATGATTTTATCCCTATTCCCCAACTCCACCACTTTCATTTCTCCTTCTGACTTGTTCTCTCTCTCCTTCTGCTCTTTATTCCTGTCCAGCCCTCTCACCTCTCTCTTTTGTTCTTTCTCCTCGCCCTCCTCTCTTTCCCTCTCGTTGCTCCGGCTGTCAGCTCAGCCTCACAGGATGGACACAGAGATGCTGTTCTATATGCTGCTCGACACACAGGTAGCTCACAGCGGAGTGTGTCCACGTACGTGTGTGTGTGTGTGTGTTTTTGCTTTGTTTCTGCTCGGCTCTTGCCATCCTTCGGTGATGAGTGCAGTTCTTCAGACGCCTCCTCACTCTCAGTGTTCAGAACTCTGTTGCACAGATAATCCCCCTGTGGGTGAGTTTGTGCGTACACGCAGGACTGTGTGAGTGTGTGCGTGTGCATTTCGGAAGGGGTGTGCCTGTGTTTGTAGGAGGTGTGTGTGTTCAGGGAAGTGTGTGAAGCAGTGGGGTGTTTGTGCAGCTCGTTGAGTGTCTGTTTGTTGTGCGTGACGGAGGGAGCGAGTGCGGCGCCACAGCCTCGGTCCGGCCTTAATCCTCTAAGCTGTGTAGTTCACTCATGCCACATCAGCCCCATTGTGTCTACAGACAAAGACGCCTAGTTAAAACTAAATGCCAGTTAAAGCAACAAACAACTAATTATAGCATCATTTTCTGCATCCTATACTCTCGCTCTCTATATATCTCACTTTTAATGCTCAATCCTGCCATGAGCGCTGAGGGCCTGATTCTTTGCCGACACCTTCTGCTCTGGACTGATTCCAGCTGCGTGTACGTGTGTGTGTTTTGGTATTTTGCACTTGTGTCTCCCCGTTTGCACGGGTCCGCATATATGTGTGTTTGACTATCTGACAGCCTTGCCACGGTTCATGTGTTTGGGTCCTGTCAGAGCTGTCCTGTCACTGTGTGAAAAAAAATCATTCATTTCCCAGAGTCGAGGATGAAAGAGTCTTTAGACTTCAAACGCCTGTGGGCCTCTGTGGCTTAGATTGCCTCTCGCTCTTCCTCCACCGCTGTGTCATTTATTCCTTAAAAAAAAAGAAAAGAAAGGGCGGAAAACACAGTGCTGCTGTGGCATCGGTTAAGTAGAGATGGCAGAGACACGGTGAGGAGCTGGACAATTAGCCTGATTAAAACACTGTCATTTTGCATAATAGATTTAGCCTGAGCTGCAGTATAGGCAGATCTTCTCCGAGCAAGCGTGTGTACGTGTGTGTGTGTGTGCGTGTGTGTGTGTGTGTGTGTGTGCGTGTGTGTGTGTGTGCGAAGGCATGAAACCACATTCTTCTCTGCATAAACATGCAGGGTATTAAAAATGCACAGTTGGCCATGGTTTGATGTCAGTGAAAAGAGATCTATTTAAAAGTCATGGTGCATAGCTGCAGAAGCTTTGGTGTTTGGGCATGACAAATAGTTGTGGTTGAGCCGGTCATCGCTCACAGACACACTAAACATTGACATCATTGTATCAGTGCTGCAGATGTGTGCACACTTTGCCCCCACGCGCAAATACGAAAAAATGCACGGGCAAACAAAGTCCATTTTGAGTATGTACACAAGCTGTACACAAGCTGTACATACAAGCGCACATGGAAACACACAGGAGTGATGCTGCGGCGCCGTGATGTTGTTTGGTTGCTCTGCATTGCAGTAATCGGCTCCACTCTTCTCCTCTGCTCTCACCCACAGACAATCACTGGTTCTCGATGGGCAACATCGGCGAGGGGAATACCTACGGATAGAGCGAGAGATACAGGGAGGGAGGGGGGGGGGAGAGGGAGACGCAGAGGGGAGGGTGAGGGGGGGGGGTTTGCTGGGAGGAAGAAGGAGATGATGCTGAGGAGAAGGTAGGGAGGGAAAGAGGGACTAAAGAGGACAGAGGGAGATTTGAGGGAGGATGGGAGGGGGATGAAAAGAAGAGGAGAAAGATCAGCGAGCGGGTGTTTCCAGGCTCAGGGCTGCGGGAGGACTTGTTAATTTGTGCGCGAGTGGAGTTCTACAGTCGGCAGTGAGACGGAGAGATTGACACTAGATGTGTGAAACAGACACAGACACTGAATTTGCCATGTGGATTCTCACACTCTGCTTTGTGTCTGCTCCCCGGCACACGACGCCACCCACATTATCTCGGCATTAGACTTGCAGCTCAATTACGTGTCGACCGAACAGCCAACGGTCAGGAGAGGACGATTTCGAGTGTCTCTCCCATTGTAGCTCCACAATGCTTGTTTACAGTGTTGTGAGGCAAAATGGTGGATTACGCGGCACGTCGGTTAGGTGTTATTATGGTAAGCTGATATGTGTCTGTTGCCGTGTCATTCCGCCGCCTCAGTAAGCCGGTGAGGAGACGCTAAGATGGCAGGGAACGGGCCCGGTTGACGTTTGAAAAACATCACATGACGGTTGAGTTTTCAAAGTGCGCGCTCGTGTCGCTGTAAAGCTTTGTGCACATTTGAGTGAGTTTTGAGGGTTCTTGTGTGAGAGATCAAAAATCTGAATAAGGAGAACATGGATGGAAGGATATTTGAGTTTTTTGTATCGTTTCTTCTTGGAGGATTTCGCACAAACTACAGGACGGATTACTACGAACCTCGGTGGAAGCATGTGGAAAGGTTCAGGAAGGAACATGGTACATTTTGGTGTGGATCCGGATCAGGGGGCAGATCCAGGAGTTTGTTCTCACTTTCGTCAGCATCTTCAACATAAGACGTTTTTTTTGACATTTCCACTGATTTCCCAAGGAATAATTCACAGCTCTTGATTAAAAAAAAACAACACATTCAGGCAGCTGAGAGCTTTGAGTGTGTGCAATTTGGTGCAGCTTAAATTTAAGAAGGAGGTATTTGTGAGTGCCGCTCTAGTTTTTTTTTACATAAATCACTTTTAAAAGCTTTTCACCAGCATTTAAGTCTCTTAAATATCACATATCCGAGAAGTCTCCTGCTGTAAGAAGACCCTGTTCAACTCGGGTTTCTTTTAGCCCTTCCGACAAGACGACCTGCATCACGTGTCTTTAACAGTAACAATGAACAGTAGAAAAAACCGATTAATGCTGGAAACAGTACTTTGACATCCCACTTCGCTCAGCTATCGCCACTATTTCCGTCTTCAAATCCAATGTTCCGCTTTCTTAATAATCACAGTGTACAGATTATTCGCTGGATTGAGAGCTACAACAAAAAACTGCCGAGCCTCGGGATCAGTGTCTCTCTCTGAATCAGCCATAAGACAGGGCTGATCGCTCCATAAATTCTGATTTGTGAACGTGTCTCTCTGCTGTTTCGACTTGTTTCCTCCCCTGTCAGGAGCGAGCCAGGAGCAGAGGATTACAGCCTACCTCAGCACTGGAATGCCTGGTGGCTGCAATTGCACAGTTCCCATCACGTAAATACCCCGGCTGGTGGTTTTTAGTAGTGAGAATCAGTGGGCCACACAACTGTCGACTTTGCACTTCATTTGTGATAAACTTAAGTCAGCTTTAATCTGCGCCCGTCGCCGTGTGTTGAACCAGTGTTTGGAACAACATGTGTATCTGGCGGGGAGGGAGCCAGGGGAAGGCACCCGTTCACAGAGAGATAACCTAGAATGTCTTCTCTCCCTCCAAAGGGCCGGCTACGAAAAACTGGGAGCGGGACTGTGTTTATGTGTCTGGCTGCAGGGGCGTATCTCTGATTTATGGGTGCTGTGCACAGTGGGGGGGAATTCAGGGCGCTCTCTTTACCTTTTCGAACACTAGAGTTATTGCATCGCACGTCTCAATTCGGTGGAGCAAAGTTCACACTTCCCTGCAGGGTTTCTGGTGGAGTCAAGCTCGGGTGGCACCGCTGCTGAGATTATACATGTGGCGTAAACACACGTGACGTCAACGTGCATTGAATAAACGAGATAGACGTAAACGTAGGATATGGATTTGCATGTTTTTGTCAACGTGGTGACTCGTTCAAATGGGTGTCAATATTTTTCCTCCTCTTTACAACAAGCACCACGAAAGCTATAGTGGTACGAACAAAAATAAACACAATACACACACATGCATCATGTATGAGATCAACTGAGGATACCTCGCAGTAAAGCAAGCTCATGAAGGAGTCAAACAAGAAATAACAACAATACAATGTATGACCTGTATAATCTCAAGACATTAGTCCTGTTTGCTAACATGTCTAGTGCTCCCAGTTTGACGTCTGCAAAGAGAATGACACAAAGAACATCTCTCAGGATTTGAAGATATGAAGATAATTAAATAGCAAATTGAAATTGTCATTTACAGTCCAAAAGGAAGACTTGAAGGTTATGGACACAACCAACTGTGGGTTTTTTTTTGGCTTATCTTTATTTTAAATCATATACAGTCGAGGGTATTATAAATACACCACAGAGGAATTGATTCCTGTAATAAAGTCAATAGTATAAGGTTGAAATCTATCTTGTGTTTGCAAAAACAGACACACAAATGTTAGTGAGACTGTGGAAAGTTAAGATGAATCAGGCGTTGCGGTGTGGACCTAGTCTGGAGCTCCTTAATCAACCTATCAATCGTGAAGAGAATTGACTGCAAGTATTGACATCGCCACGAGTTATGTGGCCTCCGCCGAGCATTTTAAAAAGCTGCACTAATCAACGCTTTTATATTAACGATGAATCAAATTACAATGTGTAATACGAGAGGGCGTGCGACAGAACCATAACGCGACTCAGCACGTTTAGCCGGTTTCAGCTTTAGTTTTAATGGCCCCGAGCTTCAATGTGTTGATTTAATACCGCAGATCTTTTCAACGTTGTTTTCCAGCAGCAAATAAAAGAAAAACACCGGGTGCTACGTGCACGGCGACAAACAGCAGAGCAACTCGCTGATGAGCACAGTTAAGCATTTAGCAGAGTGTAAACGGAATATTGGAGCTTCGTGATCAGAAACCCTCCAGATGACGTTCAAGGCTGTTGCCTGATTTTATCCCTCATTGTGCTTTCTCTCGACGCCGTGACACTTGATGCATGGTGCGTTTTATTTGTTTGTTATCACTGTTTCAGGAACCCAGAGCAGTGTGAAATAGAAGTGTAAAATCATCATAAATACCACTTGGGAAAGACAAAAGGCATCGGACAGTTTATCCCAGCGAGTTGCTGTTTATATGAATACAGGCACAGGGGGAAAAAATGGAAATGTGCATGTGTTTTTACTGGATGACAGCAGGTTGGCATGTGCACGTGCCAGTTCTTCAGTCGCGGAATGAATCAGATCTACTCTCCAGACCGTGTACCTCTTTCCAACGGAGGACTCGTAAAAGAAAGCCCTACATGGAATCCATTATGCTTAATTCCCTAAATCCATAATACCCACAGAGGTCTTAATCTCCATCCCATTCTTATATAAATTAGCTTCCTCCTCTCTGGCAGACAGAGCTCTGTGTCGACATGCCCAGACCTCTGCGAGTTGGATTCACAGCCACTACGAGGAACAGCCATGATCTTTTCCATTGTTTATGGTTTTCGGGTTGAAGAGTTTGATGGAAGTATTGATACCACTCACTTATCTGTTAAATACTGTATAAGACAGGGTGGTGCTGCTGAATGTGAGAGCGAGTGGTTGTTTGTATGTTGCTCCTGCGGATCAATAAAACTCCTACAATAATCATACGTCCTCGAACGTCACACTGGAGGGAAAATATCGACTGTCATAAAAGAAAAAAAAAGTGGTTGGGTTTCTCGATTCAATTTACGCCACTGACAAAAAGTAAATTTTTTTCACCTCCTTTTTAGTGTAGCTACTTTGGCTTTACTGCTTGTTAGTATTATCAGGCAAGTTTAAGGTATATCAAGCAAATATTAATTGATAAGGAATATAACTCAGGAATTATTTGACCATCCAATTTCACTTAAACCCCTTCATTTTACACCCAAAGTGACCTATCAGAGTGTACCCTGCCACTGGTCCAGAGTCAGCTGGGATTGGCTCCAGCTCCCTTGTGACCCTCAAAGGATCCGCCGTATCGATGGACGGACAAAGACTGAAGACAGAAAGCTCTTGCTCTGTCGACCATTAACAAAATAGGCCTAACACCACCTCTGAAGCTCCCTAATTAACACGATTTGTCTCGTTTGTTTGATCTGTACAAAGACGACAGTTTGCCTGTTTTTATGGGTCATTATGTGCCAGACTTCTCTTGGCCAGGCTCAGTGACTTCTTGGTATTTTTTTCTGCCGCTCAGCGCTCGGAGCCACAGCACCTAACAGCCATAACTGGTATTTTGCATGGTTTTTTTTTATACGGATTAGACCAGAAGCTTCTCAAACTCTGGCCCAAGTGCCAACTGCATCTGAAATGATGCAACTAGAGTCAATGTGATTTCAGCCCAGACTTTATGTTTTTCCTGTTTTCAGTGTCCCTCGGACGCAGAGACATCTCGCACTGGAATACTTTGCTGCTAAAGGAAACAGACACGATGGCGTCTGGGGTAATAACGAATACTTTGAAAGATTTCCTAACAGATTTATGAGCATTTTTATTTGAGAGCGTATGTAAGCGATACAGATATCTGTAGTATCACTTACTCATGTTCAGATTTCAGTTTGATTTATTTTTAAACAAAATGCGGAGCTAAGAAAGGGCTTTAAGTACATTTACTGTCTCCATAAGCTGTGTCCCTGCTACGGCTCAGATCTAAGACTTTGCTATTTTAAAAACCCACAATGCACCTGTCCCTTTCAACTCTTTAATATCCATACACAGTGCAGATATGAGAGTTTGGTGTCAATCACTGTGTCCTAACTCAGGGTCCGCCTCCGATGGCTGTCTATAGGGCCATCAAAAGAGGCGGTCTTTATGGGTCGTGCTCCGCCATAATGCTGTCGCCTAGCAACAGCACTGCAGTTGGGCTCATAAGAAAGTTGTAATGCTCCTTTGCTTTTAACATTTGCACCTTTAATTGTTAAGGTGTATTGAAGCCTTATAGTAATGTATCGGACATCAACTTTGAAAAAGAGAAGCGCAATGAATCCTGGGATAGGTTGGGCCAAAAATCGGAGCCTTTTTTTCTCGAAGATGGAAGAACAAATTTTTAGGGGCTTTACAAATGGGACTGTCTAGTCGCACAAATGCAACCTCTGAAGGAAACTGACCCTGAATTGAGACATGGCTAATTTTGTCCTTAGTTTCCCAAAGTGTAGATGGACATCAATGTCTCCGGGGGCCTCGTCCACCGGGAACCAGAGTGAACTTTTTATTTGGAGGGCAGAGAAGAAAGGGACTTTTATTCTCTTCTTTCTTGTCCGGCTCAGATGTTTTGTCGGCCTCCAGTTTCTCTTTTTGTTCGGGGCATCCGTCAGAGGCTGTTTTCTCAAAAGGGGTAATGGGACGAGGCTGAGTGAAAGGCTCCGGTGTGTGTTGCGATGTGTTGTGTTGTGTTGTTGTGTGCGCGTGATGGCAGATAACCGGGGGCGATGCACCGCAGTTTTTTCGAACCAGGAAATAAAAACAACATTCCAAAGAGAATAATGCAGCAGGAGGAGGAACCTACTTCTACTCAGGTCCCCTGGCATCCCACGCTAGCCGTGTGTGTTGCCTCCACCAGCGTTTGTGCATCCCTGTGTGTGCTGGTTATGTACACATGCTTGTCCTCCAGCGCTAGAGTGAATCACACACACACACACACAAAGTCACATAATTAGTGCTGGGTCCTCACAGCGGCATTTTCCAAAGATTCTTCTCCACATTTCCAAAGAACACAATGTTTTGCTTCTCTCTTGCGCAACATTAATCATAGAGAAAGACTTTTAATGTTTTTCAGCACATTTGTACCCCCCCACCCCACCACCCTTTACTTATTCACTCACTCTATTACCCCTCCCTCTCCTCTTAATCGCTCCCACTTTCAAACTAACCTCCCTCTGTAATTATTTCTTTCCCCTCTCGCCCCAATCTCTCTCCCCCTCTTTTTATTATTTCTGCCTCCCTCGCCGTCCCTTTGTTACTTCTTATTTAATCTCACTTCGTTTTTTTACCACCTCCCCACCACCACCTCAGCCCCTTCCCTTTCCCTTTCTCCCTCTCCTCTGTCTGTCTCTGTTAAATGGGAGCAGTGACCCCATTACGGAGCGTTGGTGCCGCGGAGTGGTGGAGGAAGAGGAGGAGAGGGAAGGAGGAGCAGGAGGAGGAGAGGATGGCAGGATGGATTGCGTTCTATGCGTTTGAATGGGATGATTAATGAGCGTTGCCTCCTGAGGGTGTTATCCCTGCTCCGGACCAGCAGGGACACCACTGGGTCACCTCTGGTCACACTCTGCTCTGATACGCACCGACACAGAGCACATGAAAGCCAGCACACTCCTCAAACACACACACACACACTCCTCAAACACACACACACTCACACACCCGTGCACTGCTGACATTATCATTAACAATGGTGGGACAAGGGGGTCGGGGGCCACAATAGAAAACACAAGCCAGAGACTGGGAGTGTTCACAGTTCATGAGACGGGGACTCTGTGACTCACTGCTGCTCGGGCAGATTCCTCCTCAGGCTCCTAACTCTCTCCTGACAGCTCCCCTGTGATTGATTCAGTTTGATGACTTCATTTAATCCTGTGAATATAAAAAATCTTGATATCGAGCGCAGAGCTGCAACCAACGATTATCACCAGTATGGATTTCCATGGTAAATGGTCAATGGCCAGTTTTACATGTCGCTTTTCTTGTCTTAATGACCATTAAAAGTGCTTGACAGTACAGTTTGCCATTCACCCATTCACACAGACCTTTTTTCTATGAGGGGCCATTCGGCGTTCAGCATCTTGCCCAAGGACCCTTCGGCATGTAGGTGGGGAAGACTGGGATCGAGTGGCACCAGTCTGTTTGTCTACTAATTGTTTTTTGATCGATGCAGACATGGTTTGGTCTCTGGATGTTAAATGTTTTTCTGTCTGAAGCTGAACAAATGTCCTACCAACCTACTCCAGTGGGGAGTAATTGAAGAACCACTCATATTGGGGGAATTAGTATAAATCCTAAAGGTTTTCATCCGGTCTCATTTTAAACAATTTAAGGTCGGCACTTTTCTGCATCAGCCGTTCAGTGTGTTTACATTCAGTAATTGTCTCACTATATTGTGGCTTTTAGTGGTTATTCCTGCGCCGGTGTCAGATTACCTACCTAAGCACGAGGGATTCACAGAAAAACAATGTAGTGCGTAATTTACATTTTGTATCTCATGGATAACAGCCCAATTGTTAACTGTTCACTTTCTTCACAGAACTGTGTTATTAACTTGCTGCTCATCCAAATCAATCATCCAACTGCTAATGCTATACATTGAAAGCATTCAACTGACAGGGTGGGTTTTTATCCTTTCACATAAAAAGGATTCTCTACTTGAATTATCCAGATATGTAGCAAAGACAACCCAGATGCTAGCAGTGCTATTTAGACCATTTGGAACCAAAGTCTGCACAGTAGCGATCGAAGGAGATGCGTTAGCGAGGCCCTGACAATAATAATGGATTTTGGTTTCCCATTTTGTGATGTGCTATGTCGTCCATCTTTAGAAACAGTCAATGCTTTGTCCCATAGTCTATACATGAAGACTTATTGACGCGTGGCCACTCGGTGAACTGCAGGTTTTTGCGACTCTTGTGTTGGCCCTGGAGGTTCGGACCTCATCACACAGAGAGTTATCAGGACACATCTAATCCACTATATCTTTACGTATAGAACTGATTTGCTGTTATATTGATGTTCCAAATCTCATGTATATATAATTTCAATCTCTTCTCCAGCTGACATCGAGCCCCTGGGCGAGCTAGATGTCATCTTTGCCCGATGCACCACCTGTTTTTCTTGTCAATAATCTTTCCGTCTTGTGATTTAAGTCCTTTTTTTTCTGTCTAAATTACACTTTCTAGTCCCGGTGCTATTTGCTTTACCTGCAAGGGGTAAGGCTGTTTATTTCTACCAGGTTAAACTTTAGACCCATTGTACGTTTCTCTATATAGTCATGCCCCACAGTTTGAACAACACAGATTCATAACATGTCAAAGAAATAGTGAAACAGAAAGCTTAAAGTGCTGTCGAAAAAAAGGTTTTGTTTCATCCAAGATATTCTCAAAAGACAATTGACTCCAAAAAATTAAACTAAAAAACAGCAAATCGTCTGAGCTGAGAAACTAAAACCGGCTAAATGAAATAATTGATGAAATATATGTTATTTTCTTTTTAATTTATTGATCTATATTGACTTAATGTGTCAGGACTTAAAGGTGCGATAAATAATTTAAAAAAAAGAAATTACAGTGAAACGTGTTTTTTTTAGAAGCTTTAAAACCTTCTTTTTTTTTAAATGATTTTAAGAATCTACTGTTTGACCTCATTTTTATTTTCCGCTCTCATTCCTTCACTCCACAGGACATTCTACTTCTGCCTCCCCCCGCTGTTTCTCTCTCTATAGAAACGGCCCTCGCACACTTCAGCCACATGTGGACAGTTGATGGCACAATGACTGTCACTCATTCCCACAATGATGAGGGACGATGGGGGACCGGGGCACTGCTGATGTCGACTGCAGCGATTGAAGACGCTGCTGTCGATCATTTCAAAAATATTATTAAGCCGTCCAGATCCCGACCAAATGCTGCACCGGCCTCCTTTCTTCTTTTTCCAAGCTCGACAAAAACTTCTCATGACGGAGAATTTGCAATTATAAGTGTTAGAAGGCTGCAGATACCCAATTGTTGAATCGAATAAATACGCAGCAAACTAACCGAGAACTGCACAGCTGAGCAGACTCAGCAGGGCAGAATGTGCTGCTCTGTTCAACTCATTCCAGCCTAGAAGGGCTTTTTAAATGTTGCAATGCAAATGCAGAATTAGCACGTCCGCAGCTCTGCATCCAGACCGCGTCTGTGCCTTCTGTTATTCAAATAATGAGCTGGTTATAGACCAGCGCACGCTCACTCACACACGCACATGAAATCCAGTTTTAACAAGAGAAATGTGAAAGGTAAGGGAAGTGCCAAGGCTGCTTATGCGCTGCTTCTAGAGCTCACATTTTTACCTGTTACAGCTGTATTTCTCTCTACTCCATTATTGCCTTATTACACATGGCTGCCTCCCAGCACCTTCCCCTTCTCTCATTTCAGCCTCGCAGAAACACTGAACCGCACAATCTCTCCTTCTGCCTCCCTCCATCTGCCCCACTCTATTTACCTCGCTTTCTTTTAAGGTCCACATTTGAAGTCCTTCTCTTACTCTCTTTCTTGTCAAGATCAAATGGTATCAAAAAAATTGCTGAAATTGACGCCCAGCACGTGTTTACACTTGATCTTCAGGGTTTAGCTCAGTTTGTTCTCACTGGACTGGACTGGCCACGTACACCTTGTCTACACTACTGCAGATCTTTCTTATATATTTCCCTGCGTTTAGAAAACTATATTGTTGACATACAAAATATCTCCAACCAGACAAACGCAAAAAACAACCGCAATCGAGTAAACAAACATGCAGGGTCAGTAGGTGGTGATAAAGTGTCCACCAAGAAACCGTCAAATACCAGAGAAGAAGTTGTGATCATGTTCAGTGAGCTAAGCTTGATGTTTCTGGTGCATGCTCATTATGCATTCATTTCATGATGGTATTAATCAGAAAATTCACATGAAGACCAACCTCAGAAAACCTGGATTTTGGTACAGGAGTAAACCAATTAACATAATTTTACCATCAGGAGCTTTTAATATCAACTCGAAGCTGAACCTTAGGTCTTAAATATATTTTTAGCCATTATAGACTTTTTCTATGATTAACCTGCATAAATGTTAACTTACTTTATATGCCTGTCACACCTGATCTCTTTTATTTGCTCTTCGTTATCGTGCAAATATTGGAAAGCGGTGTCACAGTGTTGATTTGACGCATCATTGCACACAACAACATGCACAAAATACGCTCATCATCATTTCCCAAGGAAGACGTCTGCCTTCAGAAATCCTCTGTGCATGTAATACCTCCCCTCTCTCCACATAAATGATACGTATGTTTATTTGCAGCCCTGAATGACTGGAAGTAATAATAACAGTTCACCTCAAGTAACATTTTCATTCCGCGGTGTCCTTTGTTTTGGCACGACTTCATAAATTGTTGACCGCTGACATTCGCTGTCGCTGGAATGTGTTTATGTCCTTGTAGGTTTTCACTGCGTCGCTCTCACAGGCAGTTACCTCTGCTGAGGAATCGCATTACGTGGGAGAATGTATAGCGGTTGTCCCGGCTCGGCTCAGTATGCAGAGCATGTGAGATCCAAGTCGAGCTTTCATAATGATTCAGGCTCAACAACAACATGAGCGTTAAAAAATCCCCTGCAGGAGAATATATCACGTTAATAATTAATCAGGCTGTATACCAACCACGATTCTTGAAATGAAACAAGAACACATTGAACAACCTCAAAGGGTTGAAACATAAGTCTGCTGCACATTAACTCGTGTGTAGGTCAAAGACAGAAGAGTGGAAACTAATGAGATGTGATTCACTCTGTCAACTGCAGAACTCTTCCAACATTGTTTTGTAAGTTGCTAGTTTGTCAACTATTTAGTTTTTAGTCTGCAACAAACACCTTTATTTTGAAAAACATTTAATTCTGGTTTTTACTTTTCATTAAATAATTTTAGGGCCTACAAAGATGGTTTTGAGTTTTGATTAATGGCTTTAATAATGAGTTGTGAGTTACGCCAAGTCAAAGTTTATTTATGTAGCACAGTTAAAACAACTTAAGTGCTATGCAGGCTTAAAATATGCACAAAAAAAAATATATAAAAATATATAAAAAAAACTGAATGAAAAGGAAATACAAAACCCAGTAAGAAGAATTTGATTAATTAATGTTTAAGTATTTATTAAAAATGTATAGATCAGTTATCGCACATTGTGAAGAACAACTGTGTGTTTGCTAATTGATTTCTTTACTTTTTTGCTGTAATTCGTCAGCGTTTCAAAAAGCTTTAATTTATGACTCATGAACATTTTGAGCTGTACTATCGGTTCTGGCTGCAGGGACGGAAATGTCGATCTGTTAGCCTTGTTCACCGCTTTGATCCAGACTGAGATAAATATCTCGACAGCCGGTGGATGGATTGCCATGAAATGTAACAGTCACGGTTCCCTGACCATAAATCTTAATTTAGTTTTTTGATCCCCTAACCTTTCCTCCGGTGCCACGGGTCCGTTGACATTTTGGGTGCAAATTGAAATATCTCAATAAATATTGAATGATTCACCATGAAACTGGAAAGGAGAGAAGTACAGATAGTCACGTGGCCATCCCTCAACTTTTTCTCAAACATCTGTTCAAAATGCTTAGTTTGTCGGCTGCTTTTGCTTTGATCAAATTCTTATAAAGAAAGGATCAGAGAAATCAATCTCAGTACTTAGTTTAGTGATAATTAGCAATAGTTAGGCTCTTTGAACAGAGTCAGCCATTATGCCTCCACTCTTTTCTAAAATAATGACTCAATCATTCTTTTTTTATAGGAGGGGAGGTTTATGTGTAAAATGATCTCTAATATAATGAGGTGATGGATGAGAACCATCAAGTCATCCCATCAATATCATTTTGCATGTGAGGATGAGGTTTAAATGCGCTAAATTACTTATACTGCTAAATATCACATACAGTTTCTGCACTGTAATATGTAAGTTTCATCTCTACTACACAACTGAATCTTGAATTTTGTATCTGACTGCCTCTTGCACAGTTGTGGTGCTCCTTTGAGCCGTTTTCAGACATGACCTGCGGATAAAGTCCGGAGAACTGAGTCTAGACTTTACCCGCTCTCTGAAAATGCCTCAGTGGTGGTTCCCTCTACAGTAGATCACACTTTGCCACGATGACACACACACACTCAGGATGAAAACAATACGAGACATGCTGTCGCGCCGGGAAAATATGTGTGACAAAAGGGAAGAACTGCCGCGGCATAACCTCAAGGCTAAGTTGACGCAAACAGCTGAAAGCAGAATATGTTTTTATTCAGAAGCATTTTCAAGATGAATGTTGTCTTTATCCCGTATTTTGTGCATAACACTTTATTTAAAGAAGGTCTTCAACATGTCTTGATGCAAAGGTTAGAAATTATATACGAATGCAGTGACAGCCGCTCTGTAACCGACACAGCTTTTTAGGTTTTGATTCAGTGTCAAGCCCCTGTGACTGGAAGGCCTTAAATTTGATGCATTACTGGGCATTGGAAGGTTGTAAAACATCTACCTGCCTCTGGAGGAAGACAAACCAGTCTTTCAAATGTACTGAAATGTGTTGTTCAGTACAAACCAAGTGTCCGTGTCTGCAATGACATATTTTATACCCCAACGATAAATCCACCATCAACAATGTGCCCGCAGAATACTTAGTAATAATCTTAGTAAAGCATAATGGGACAATGTGAGGTTATGAACTTCCCTCCTCTTAACTGGTTATTTAATGGATTATTTTGGAACTTCCACCAAAGGTAGATACATGGAGACACTTGTCCATTTGATTAAACAGTCTTAATGCACCAGAACAACAACATGATTAAAACCACAGTGGCTCTGAGAACTCAACATACTTCAAAAACGCAAATGGAGGAAACTACGTTTTACATTTTGACAACACATAGGCAGCAAAGAGAATGTACACTGAAAATAAAGTGTTTTGCGAAGCAGTTTGCTATGCGGTAAAATAGTTAATAACAAAAACAGGCTTACCAGTTTACGTGACAGGATATAAAAGACTCAGATGATCCAAAGTTCAAAACTCAGGCAGTGAA
Source organism: Pseudopleuronectes americanus (assembly GCA_038501795.1). Lineage (NCBI taxonomy): Eukaryota > Metazoa > Chordata > Actinopteri > Pleuronectiformes > Pleuronectidae > Pseudopleuronectes > Pseudopleuronectes americanus. Next base: position 15,693,489 of record CM076726.1, on the reverse strand, counting down.
ACAGGTAAAAACTCAGGAGCAGGTGCAAGAGCTAAACTGAGAGGAAACCTGAGGGAAATAAACAGATGAACTGATAGAGAAGACTGAGGAGCACAGACTGAATACAAATGGGAGGTTTGGATAATTGTGAACAGGTGAAACACATTAGGGTGAGACAGAAGATCGAAGATGTAAGGAAACCAGACGAAGAAGAAGATGACTTTGTCTGAAATCAGTCACTCACTCACTAACCCATACTCTTGCTATGGGGTCTTCTATATACATGACTATTTAGTGAGCTCAGCAAAAAGTGGACTGTATAGAGTGATTAGTGAGTGATTTCGGACACAGCAGAGAAGTAAAAACAAGCAGACACACAGGGTATGAAACATCTGGGTAAAACAGGGATTTTTTTTTAAATAATAGAAATTCAAATTCAAAAACATGGCCAACAAGTCTTTCAAACAACTGAACACTGGACTTCATTCCACATCCTACGGTTAAGACTGAATGATGTGATTGATGTCTGTGCATGTAGAAGTGAGCTAATGGGTCAGGGTTTATTTTTTGAAATAACCAGACTGCTTTTTCAGTTTCAAGATGATTATTTCGTGGATCGATATTTTTTTGCCAGAAGCAGCGACAGTGAGCTGAGCCACGCGACTGCACGAACTTCTGTAGCAGTGAAGCTGTTGCTCAAGGCTGCAGCTAAACCCTGAAATCTTGCTGTTTCAGGTTTACTGAACAAACTCGCTGGTGATGCAGGGCAGTCGGAGCCCCGGTTGGTGTTGAGGTGGCTCTGTGGAAAAGAGACGAGAAGCTGCACCTGAACCTCATTAACCCTCTGTGTTTGTTTTTTATATATTTGATGGCAGCAGTCAGAACAGCCTGATATGGGAAATCACAATGAGCTGTGGGAACAACACCTACTGAAAAAGCTGTCGAGTTTCATTACGGCCAAAGAGTCTGTTTGTATCATATCTTGCAGACAGTGTGGCTCCCGAACGGCAGAGATAAGTCTCTCCCTCGCTGCACTCTGCATAACTGAGGAGAACAAGCAGCTACATTGTAATAACTGTAAATATTATATTATCATACCTTTCAGAATACTACGAGTTCATATTTTATTGAAGGCGTGGGTTGCTCGCAGCTTACTCTGGGCCGAATCCTCATTACAGCACGTAGCAAAGAAAATCATAAATATCATAAATATATGGGCGGAAATGAATGAAACTCGCAGAATATAACCTTGTTTCAATGTAACTTATCTCATTTAAAAGTTTTTACAACGGTGCAGCATGAATTCATACTACAACCCACGTATGAGGGTGTTTTTAATCCCTTAACCTTCAGTTTTTCCCTTTTCAAAGAAGAATGATTTTTTTTCCGTGAACCTGTTACTCTTTGACTCTTGGGTTTGAGGCATGAGGCATTAATCATCTGTGGGTGAAAGGTTGCCCTCACCTCAACTCACCCGTCTCAAACACCGTCCAGATTCATTTTTCATGCATGTAATCATAGTTATATAGGGGAAGGTTTATTATTAGTGCTTCCAGGTAGGGATCTAAAGTGGGTCCCTTGCACGCTAATGATATGTCTGTGACGGAAGAATATAAACCTGAGACTGGACGACATGACAGCTCCCAAAAGTGAAGCTGAAGCAGTTTATATATAGTGTAAGAGGCTACTCACATCACAGAGGATGCTGGCCATGCTAATTAGCTGATAGCTGAGAGTGTGCTGCACCCAGGTCTACAGTACTTGACACCGCAAATGAGAATGAACAGACCAAGTGGCTGACAAATTAAGCCTATGCAGAAGTGCCAAAAACTGCAGTTCACTGACTGGCCACTTGTGGCTTGCTCCAAAAGTGAGTCAACGTACGAGTTAAAAGTGCATCTTAGTACATTCTATGGAAAAAAACGTAGAAGCATATAGATGGACAACATGACAGCTCCTCCCAAGTACGGCAAAATCATGTAAATCGCCCTCTGGTGGCTGGATGCAGTGTGGGTCCCAAACCCTGCTTCCTCCATGTTAGTGGGTGGAACATGCCCCAAACTAAAAAGTAGAATAAGATTTTCATTAAGATGGATTCTGTCATTTCAAGTGTTCATTTTCCAATAGGTTTAGTTTTAATTAGATATGTTATGCTATAAAACAAGGCAGGCTCGTGATTGGTTGGACCTCGATACCGCGGCTCCGCATCATTCTGACTAGCTGAGTGGCTTCATGTTTGTACAACGAGAGGAAGTGGAGACGTGTTTTATGTGCAGTATATGATATAAACTATTTATAATAGTCATGGTCAGGTCTGATGGACTGATCTAATCTCTCACTGTGGTGACCCTGAAAGACAAAAGGAGGTTCATATTTAATAGTTTATTGTCCCTGTGTAATTATAATGTATTGTTCTTGTTCTATTGTGAACCACTGACTGTCAGATCATGGAGGATGAGCTCGTCTATAACTTCACCACCTGACAAGAGTTCCCATCCCTGCACGACCAGCTCTAATTAAATTGCTCCAGGATCACCTCCATCCTGCTCCTTCATGAAATATTAGGTATTTTAATGATGCTCGTGTACACAAACAATCCCACACACACACACACTGACGAGTGCACGTACACTTTTAATGACAGCCGAGCACTAGCAGTCCTTTTAATATTCATGACTTTTACATAACCTTTATGTAACTATGGGACATGTGTACACGATTCTACGTGCATGTGCGTGCCCCATGCGAGTGTGAGCGTGTGTGTACTTTGGGTCTTTTCTCTGTAGTTTCCCTCATTATGAGAAAGCTCTTTAATGTTTGTCTCCCAGTGGAGAGGAGAGGGGAGTGTGAAACTGTTATTGCAGAGAGAGAGAGAGAGAGAGAGAGAGAGAGAAATCTAAGTGAGGGAGCCAGACAGACAGTCCTGCTCATGTGGTATGATCTCTCAGATGATGACACCCATATTTGCCTCGCTGGCATCTGCGGGGGCACCTACTCTCATGCATGTGTGCACAGGGCTCGCCTGTCTGCCTGTGTGGCCTCAGCAATGAACCTGCCAATGATGGCGGGGAATGTGATTGGGGTGTTTTGCTTAAGAGGATAATGGGGGTTCGTTGCACGGTGGGAGGGTTTTTGGGCTGAGAGATAAGAGGAGAAAGGAGGGAGCAAAGAGGTGCAGGACGGAGGAATAAGAGCGGCTGAGGAGAGATGATGGCAGGCAAGGAAAAGGCCAAGTCTGCTCCCATCAGACTCGAACTGTACATAAGAGTGACTGGAGAGCCCTCAGGACTGTGTGTGTGCGTGTGTGTATGTTTCTGTGTGTGTGCAGGGGAAGGTCTATATGCGTTTGTGTATATGTGTGTCAGGGCATGCTCTGTTGGCCACTGATAACCCCACAGCAGAACTGTCACAGTCACGCTTTCACTCAAAGTCACAGAATTTTGGGCACAGACTATGTGTGTGTATGTGTGTGTGTGCACGCATGCAAGTGTCTGAGTGTGTGCTTGTGTCCATCTGCCTCTCCCGGTCGCTGTCTGCCTGCCTCAGCATCAGTCTCTCGCTCTATTCCCTGATACCTCTCCGCTATCAGGGGCCACGATTAAAAAACGCCTCAGTGGCCGTGCGGACAGGCCGCAGATCGGGAAAGAAACTCGGTGAACGTTGTTGCAGAATAACAGGAGCCTTGTGGCCATTACTCCTGCACTGTAGCTGAGCAGCCAGCTGGGGTGCCAGGAGGCGCCTTGGTGGGCTGCCGCTGAAGCAAAACAGAGAACAGAAAAGAAGTTGGTAGTTGCTTTGTTACTCGCCAAGGGCTTCTCAAATTGGAACCCAAATTTAATTTGCTGGAAGATAAAAGGGAAAAGATAACAGAGATGTATCGTCACTTGTGCTTTTTAAATGTTTATATTTTTAGAAAAGGAGGCACTCTCCTCCGTGTTTTCAATGAGTTTGATAACTCCAGGCAAGGAAAACTGTGTAAATGACATAGGCTAACAAAAAAAAACACTCCACCAGCTGTCAGAGGTGCTCATTAAAATCATTTTTTCTCCGCCAGTGCCTGAGGGCAGATTTGACACAGTTCGGAATTTTTAAATTCACAAATATTATTAGCAATAAATATTAACAGTTAGGTTTGACAGCTCTTCACTTACTAATGATTTGTGCTCTGCTGTTTTGACTGATGCCTAATAATTATTGCATTGGGATTTTTGGGGATGGTATCACATTATCATTCTAAAAAAGTGTAATAGACTAAATTAGTTATTGAAGTTTGATCTGATGTGATGCATACTAATATAATGGAAGTTTGTTAGTATGGCTGCAAAAACTTAAAGTCAAAGACCTCATTCATCACTCAGAGTACATTTGGGGACATTTTGACCCCAGAAGTTGCTGCAGAGTGAGCGCTCCCCGCTTCCACACTGCTCTCCGGGATGAATCTTTCCAATGGGTTGTCAAGTTGTCCTGTCTGCATGTGGAAGATGTCTGTGACGGGTAGAGGCAGCTGCTGACCCGGACCCGGGTTGAGGCTGACAGAGCAACTCAACACGATATAGTCACTGGCCTTTGTTGGATATCTGTGTCAGAGGGAAAAGGTTGTCACTTGTTACTATGTTAGGAGACTGTCACCCTGAACATCCTGTCAAACCTCATTTAAACATCTGGCAGCTCCATACAAAACCTTTATTGATAGTCTTACTGGAAATAAAGGGCCAAATTGTTAAATATGAGTTATGAACAGCCATTAATCAATAACTTCTTAGTCCTTTAGTTTCGTTGCAATGGAAACATAACATTTCACACACAAAGGATGAAACAAGACATTCTCACACTTATGTTTCATTGTGGACTTTTTTTTTATTTTCTAACCTATTTAATCTTGACTTATCCTGGAAATGTCACCAGAACATCTGGATCAACCCTGGCAGCTGGCTGCAATATTGGTCATAAACCCCTCCTCCTCCATGTTAGCAGATGAGACATGACCCAAACTAAAAAAGCCAGAGCCCAATCACTGTTTTAGAAAGATGATTTCACACAAATGCTAGTTCATTGTTCCAGCAAGTTTGTTTTAAATTTCTGAAACAAGTTCAAATGTCAAGATTGGCAGGTGATATTGATTTGCGATTGGTCGAGTGTGACCTCGACACCCCGGCTCTATACGACGATCACTGCTGCGTAGACTCTCAAGGCAAATGGCGTCAGAATCACAAGACAGAATCGTCTGTGACAGGAATATATTAGCTTCATTTTTGTGCAGTGGATGGAAGCAGAGATGCATCGTCCATCTTTATATACAGCCTATGCTCACGGTACAATGTAAACATGCTAATGGGGATTAGCTTAGTTTGGCGTGAGTATGCTAACATTCTACACAAAACATGGTACACCTCTAAATCAAGATGTCTACATGGTAAACATTAAAACTTAAGCCTATTACCTTAATGGTTTAGAGCATGAGTGCACAAATTTGAGCATTTAACGTGAAGACATACAGATACACACACACACACACTGAGCGACTAGCTGTAAATGTTGTTGTAGCCCACGGGAGACGAGAATGAATAAAGCTGTAACCTTAATGTCGTACTGTGTTTCGCAAAGTATAAGATAGTTGGTTCTCCATTGGTCTTAGATTACATTAGGAGTCAATCTTGTCCTACAGTCCTTCCTTCAATGTGTGTTTTATTCCTGTGTAATACATCATGTCATATCTCCTGCCATCCAAAACTGAAGATGACTCGTGCATGTTTAAAATTCATGGTTTTCTGTCAGTCAAAAGTAATGCAGGCATAATTAGAAATCAAATAAGTCATTTGTCATATTTTGGTTGTGCTTGTTCTCTTCAAACTGTTTATAAATGGAGGAGTGCCGCTTTTGGAACTAATCACGGGAAATCAATTTAGATTTGCTCAAAGTAACACTACATGTGGCACAGTAGCCTACAGAGCGACAGCAGCAGGTAAAGATCTGATTTCATGTCCCCTACCTTGCTAGTTTGTAGTGAATGCGGCAAAAACAAGGTCCTCAGATCAGAAAAAGATTGAGATTGAGCTTGACATCTTCACTGTATCTGGGCATTTCCTCAGTGAGAATCATAATAGATATAAAACAAAGTCTGGTAGCATCGTTCAGCTAAACAATTAGTTATTTTGTGTTGTGAAATGGTCCTTTCTTTATTTTGAGTACCTGCTCATCAACTAAATTTGTCAATATCAAGGCAGCATAATGAAGCATTTTGTTTTCTTGAGAACAACCATTTTTAAAACATTGTCAGGCTTACCTTCAGTAATTAGAGTTTTGATTGCACACAAATGGAATAGGGCTGTAAATCGAGAGCTCGGTAAGATTCACAGTTTGTTTCCATGTCTGTGTTTTATTGCCTGTCTGATTAATTTTCTTTTTTATTGTACTCTTAAGTACAAGTCTAAACTAATTCCAGGGAGCTGTTGGAACTTCACAGTCCAGAAACAGAGGTTCTAGGATTAGAGACAGACATGTTCATTAAAGCTAATATAATGTAGTTTATCTTCTTCTTGACAAACAGTAAATATGAAGCATGTAATTGGTTCTGATTGGTCTCTCTTTTTAATAAATGAATCTGTAGTTTTGGGGAAAAGTTTTAGTAAAAGTTTATACGAATGTATTTTTTCAGCAACAATCTGATCATGCACTTTTTGTGTTATACAACAGTTGTAATTGTGTTTCCTGCCCTGGCGGGATTAGTAACACCAGTATTGGCATGAATTATAAATCAACTTCATTTCCAGAGTTGCCATTTTCTTCTGTGTTCTTAGGCTGGTTGACAAAACATCCTACTGTTTACTACAGTTCCCTGATTCCCAAACAGCCTGACAGCACAGGGCGTCAGCGGCAAAGCCTGATGAGCCGAACTGATCGTCAGGGAACCGCATTTTTCAGCCATACACAAACGTTCCGAGGTCAGTTTAATGGATCGAAAAGACTCAACAGAGGCAAATCTTGTACGCCTGTAACTGTGTGGGTTTGAATCGGTTCCTGACCTTTCCTGCATGTTATCTTCTTTGTATTTCTACTTGTACTGCCTCTCCTCACACATATTCTGCCTCTTTGTAATGCTCGCCAAGAAATACATTTTCATTATTTAACATTAACACCTTTTCCGTTAATTCACCCAAGTTTCGATTAGATTTCATCAAACAATTTTCACCCTTACGCCAACTTTGTCGAGGCTTTTTTGTTTTTTCTGATTCTTCTTTGCCTTCTTCTCTTTTCCTACTACCAAATGCTTTTCGATGTCTCTGGCTCCATATATACACTTTTGTCCATTTGACAATTTTCAGCGATGTGATTGGAAGGAAGGTGTATTTCGAGTGAGAGTGTAGGAAGCAGGGAGTCAGGAGTCAAGACTAACAGAGGGTGAAATGTTTTTAGAAGTCCCATTTTTATCTCAGCTTCACAGTTTGTAGTTCTTCTTTCTCTGCCACTTCATTGCTTTATACGAGAGCCAGGAGATATACTGTATCAATATTATATTGACAGAAGGAATGAGATCAGAAAACGTATGATTTCGGTTATATAACTGAAGTAGCTCATCCTTGTTTTATCTTAGGCTTAAAGTCTTCAGTATAATTAAACATATTAGTTGATGTTGTGAAGGTTTGAGAAAACATTTGCATTTTAAACATCCAGAATTTATTGATTACAAATACTAGTACTAGTTAGTTATCATCAATGAATTGTTATTAATGCAAGTATTCAAGCTCCTTTAGCTCTACGAACATTTGGGGACATATTAAGATATTTGTTTGCTAACTTATTGTTCCATTAGGTTCATCATCTAGTTGTTAGCTGTGTCTATCAGCAGTTGGTGCTTAGCATTTAGTGTAAAGTAGGATTTAAAAAAGCAGCTGCATGTTGCAACCGTTGATATGATAGTTACAAACAAATGAACCCAAAACATCATGATCATCCCCTGGTGGCTAGCTGCAGTATAGGCTGTAAACCCCACCTCCTCCATGTTAGCAGATGAGACATGGACCCTACAGAAACTTGAGGTACACGTCCAATGCATTTTTGGAAATTTTAATAAGTCGAGGACCTGGACAATTCTCATTTTTTAAATCTATACATGAACCTTTTTTGAAGACGATTTTTCGTAGTGTTGAAACTTCCAGAAACAAAGTGTCAGTTCTTAATTTCCTCCTGTCAGTGGATGTTAGAGGTCTCATCTCCAGTGCTCTGCTTTTTTCTGTTACACTTTAATTTTAGAGCATTCCCTACAGTGTGATACCTTTCCCTTTGTTTTGGCTGCTCTAAACGAAACACGCTTGAAAGTGCCAACATGTCAAACAGACTGCAAGGTGGTGTTTAGCTGGACAAGGACTTCCACCCACCTTATGCTGTTTCCTGTTGAAACAGTATTACTGCAGTGTCATGGCAGGTCAGGCTGATGTTGTCCACGCCGCACACTAACAACTGAAGCGCTGGGCGCTGTGCCAACCGATGAATGCCAACGAACAGTGGAGGGAGCACTCAAGGATAAGAATCTCATCTCTCCACAGTCACCTTTAAGTGGCCAAATTCATACAAGAAACATGAAGTCCGTCTCACCCTCTGCAGATTGTGGAGGCAATTATTTTATCTTCAGCTGCAAGTTGAGAGTCGACGTCTGGCATGTTGTGTTCTCGTTGCCTCGTGTCATGGTTTGCGAGAGTTGGTTATCTGAGCACACCTTATAATATTTTAACAAGTTTCCCTATTTGGTATCTACAGTGACGCTTTCTTTTGGTGGAGATGTATTTTGAAAACTCCATTAAGAAAAGCTTTTTGTGTGACCTTAAACAAATCAGTCAACGGTTTAAAAACCCAGTTTATCCATCCTCATAAACATTTTAATTTTATTTCATCTCAGCAAAGGCCGAAAGTGTAATTTTTAATTTGTGCGGTAATATAATTTATTCCCATGGCATGGTACCAGCTTGCACAAACAGCATCTTGAACACCACCTGATGGCTAGCTGAAGTGTATGTTGTAAATCGTTTTAGCACACTGCCAGAAAGGTTGGTTTTAAAATGGAATTGAAGTCATAAAAATGAGGTGAAACGTCATGATTGACAGCTGAGACTGACTTACAATTGGTCGAGTGCATATATTGGTGGGACCTTGCCACTTCAGCTTCATCCCCCAGTCGCTACTGCAAAGACTCTGACTCCAAATGTGCAAGATCTCACATTGGATCTGGACAATTTGGCTTCATTTCTTGTAAGTGGAAGGAAGTGGAGATGCATCTTCCATCTTTATATCCAGTTTATGTTTGCACATTGTAGTATGTACAGTCTCCAGTTCTGGCAAAGAATAGCCAACAAACTGTATTTGCATCACTCAATTTGCATTTACTCTTGAGGAAAAGGCAAATGTACATACAGCCATTTCTTGGAAATATAACGTTCTTCCTTACAGTCATTTCTAAGACTGAGTTGTTAGTTCTGCATTTGTTTCAACAATTTATATTGAGTCTAGGGAAGAAAAGAACTTAAAGCCTGAATGCTGGTGGATACAGTCGATTCCCCAAGCTGCCTGTGTTGTAGGTTGACTGCTCCTGAGTTCCTCTGGAGGTGTGTGAGTGTGTGAGTTTAAATAAAGTGCTGAAAACATTCTGCGGCTGTGAAAAATCGCTTCAAAGGGGTATTCAGCAAAGGTTGACTCTGCTAAGATATGTCTTAAAGAAAATTTTTTTCCTCTGTGATGGGTATTGGTAGAGACACATCCAAAGAAGACAGCAGAGTCAATATGCACGAAAATTAGCGGTGCCCTGTTTAAGGGCTTCAATGCCAACACAGAGGGGATGTTATAAAATACAACCCCCCTGAATATCATTGTTCTGGGGCACATCACTCGTCATGGCTCCCAGCAAGCCTCGGAAAAAGAACAGGATACAACAACAATACAAACACAGACGGAGGCACAGATGCAGACAGATACATGTATAATGCCCTACATAAAACCCTGCTCACAACAGAACACTTTTATCCAATTACAGCTTAGCAACCGTAACTGCACATTTAAAAACCGGCAACAAAAAAAAATGGAGCAAAAGTGTAAGAAATGGATTAGACATCATAGGTGTAGTGCTGCTGGGGTGCACAAGAATGTTCCTCTGCCACTTTCTTTCTCAAGTGAGGAGAATATTTACAATTCGCTTAATCCAGTTAAAACTTTATTGCACTTCAAGAGCCAAACATCGCAAAAGACAGAATTAGCCAATAAATACATAAGGAAAGGTCAAAGTAACCATTTTGAAATCTTAGGTGTATAGATTGATTCACAACGTCAATTCATGCATTGAGTAACAAACAAGAAAATGTGTGTCTTATGTTTTAGAAGATCCCGGTAGTTGCTGGTAGCTTTAGAAGAACAGTAATATTTATTTTATCGTTTACTCATAAAGACAAGAAAAGATCCTTTAAATCACACACTCCTCTGATGGTTTCTTTACTTGTGCCAAGCCTGTTAAGCTTGTGCAAGATCCATAATGTCTGCTGGAAATGAAAAGGTTGCTTAGCTACGTCTTCAGAGTGAAGTCTACTAGAAGAGCTCGACCTCTGCCTGCATTGCAACTTTTCCCTCAGAGTGGATCAGCTTCATTTGTTAGACACAAGTAAATGAAATCATCCATAATACAAACCCATATGCTGCTTAATGCTACGCTACGACATGTGGTATCATCAGATTGTAATATTCGCAGAATAATTGAACTATTCGTGAAGTCAGTCTCACATTTGATTGTGCGCTGTATTAGTCGTCTTATGTAAGATGACTTATCTCTGTAGGAACAATGGAACATTGAGGTGAGACACAATATAACCATGCATGTGCTTGAGTGGACGCACAGTGTTAGAGAGCTACTGTGTTTCTGTTGTAATGGAAACTGATGTTAATATGTCCAGAATGTATGAGGTATACATTCTGCACGTATTAACATCAAGGTTAATGCCTCTCGCCGTGTTAAGGACAGTCAAAATAATTCCTACATAAACCCATTTAATGGGTTCTTCCTTGAGTCATGTCCCTACTCCTCCACGAAATTTCATGATAATCTGTAGTTTGACAAATCCTGCTGACAGACAAACAGCAATGAACTTAATCTCCTTGGCAGAGGCAACAATTCTTGCGTTGGATTATGTTACGACAAACGTTAGGGACCCTTTTGTCGGGTTGATGGCTTCAAGCATTAGCTGGAAATGGATTTTTAAGCATCTCATATGCTTTTAGGATTCGCAAGGTAAACCGGCTACTAGCTAGCTGTAGAGCATAGAAAAATAGCTCTTGACAGTCACTGACAACCAAAACGTTTGTGCTAACATCCAATGACAATGCCTGTCCATGCAAGGCTAAAGGTAAGTGCAAGGGAAATAAACTCCACAGCTGGACGAACACATGTGACCCGACAGTGTTTAGACTGACAATTTGTCTTTCAAACAGCCTATGGGTCATACTAGACCCCAATGACCTCAGTGTGCATGGAAACAATACAATTCTGGGGTTAAAGAAGAGCACAGACGCGCCTTCAGTTCACAATTCAATCTTGACCTATAATGGGAGGGCTAGAAGGGAGGAACTGAGGAAGGAAAAAGATACAGATGATTGTAAGTAAAAGCAAATAACTTTTATTTCCTTATCTTTATAAAAGCTAAAATAACTGAAATACTTGGAGAAATAGCAGGGACAATAACGTAGGCAGCGTAAATTCTATCACAAACCCCAATAGACACCACCACGTGAACATGCGGTGATCACTACCGCTGCATCTTACATTACAAGGACAAACCACAACACACTGTTCAAGTGACCACCAAGCTTCAGGCCTGCCACAGTGCGTGCAAAGTGGTGTGCATCCCACGAAGACCCCTCGCAGGCCGTCCAGCTGCCTAAAACAAGGAAAAGAGTGAGACTCAGTTGGTTCAGGATCACAAATTATAGAAAAAAACGATCAGTACAATTATTAAAAGACAATTTTAGCCCCAAATGAATGTGATGCCTGAGACGTTGTACCAACAGCTTAAAGGCATAAACCAGGGGCCAGACAACACTGGTATAGGAAAAGCAGTTGTCTGGCCCTCGATCTGCAAAGAGGTGGAGACAAGGTCAGTCAGCAAATTGCAACCAAATATATTAGAGGGGATCCCCCTTTATGTTGCTATTAAACATTACCTTGGTCAATATGAGGCCCTACTTAACAGTGACGATGGATGGACGACTGTGTACTGTGGCTCAAACCGGGAAGAGGCGAACCCTGAGTCGTCTCCTCTCGCCACAGACATGTGGGCTGGTATACAGCCACACAACTGAATGTACAAGAAGATTTCAAGCAGAAAAATAAAATCCATCTCTTTCTCCCAGTCTTCCTTACCTGCACGAACAGAGCCGTCACCATCTACCAGGCTTCAGACAAAGAAGCAGTAATTGCCAGCACCTGTCTTTATAAAGGCGTGGAGCGCTCCAATCCCACCCACCAGGGCGGTGCTCTAACTCCCGAGCTGTCAGCCCCCATACACAGATTCAACAACTTTCTAAAACTCGTCTCCTTAGACTAATTTTGAGGTTTTATGTCCTCGACATTAGCTAGCAGCGTTCCTTTCCAGGATATTTGGCTTCCTGACTGAATAGTGGGAGGAAGTGGAGATGCGTCGTCCATCTTTACGTAGAGTCTTAGGGCAGGACCTGTGCTTTAATATTATTTGATTGGATTGGACCTGCTTGTCTCTTGAAGGGTTAGGGTTTTCCCAACTTTTTTCGCAAAATAAAAAAGCGAAAAACAATGGAACCACAACTCAGTTCACAATCACATTATACAAAGTGACCGAGCACGATTTCCGTTGAAACACAAGCTCGTGAGCTGTGCCCTGTTGTCGTTCCAGCCGAAATGATTCACAGCCATCAGCTAAAAAGGAGAAGCCTGCTTTTGTTTACTTCTGTGTGAAATTGGAGGACCAGTTGTTTTCAAAAATCACAGCAAATTTCAGACGGTAAACCTGCTCCCATTACCATATGTGCGTTGCCAAAGCAGGCAGCCAGACAGGTGTAGGAACCTCTCATCCTTTCATGCATCAAGCCGTCCCCGTCTGTCTCCTCTCCCCGAGCACTTCCCTCTGTCCCATTTCCCACCTCAGTCTCTCTCCCCTCGCTCTCTGCCAGCCAGGATACTGACAATAGCTTCAATAAAGATGAATTGGAATTGGCTGTGGCCGGATTCTGCTTCCCAAGACACACAATGGAAAGAGTGGCGCAGTAATCATTGCTCTGGATTCCAGCACACCGCTCAGCAAACTCATCTCTCCCATGTTGTTCCTTTCGCCCTCCCCTGCCTCTCTGTCGTTTTCCACCTGCGTTTCTCTTCCTCTCTTGTCAATATTTCTCTCCTCCTCCTCCTCCTCCTCCTCCTCCTCCTCAGTCTGTCTTCAGCTTCTCTTTCACTCTCTCCCTCCTTCTCTTTTCGGCTCCCGTCTTCTCAGCCTGTTTAACTCAGTACAGTCCATTATTGTTGTTTGCTAAAGTATGACTACAATTTCACAGCTGAGGGGCCAGATCAGGTCTGGAGTCGTGATTAATAATCTGACGGTGAATAATGATTTCATCCTCCATATTCAGCTGTAGGTAATTATCCGCTGTGTAATTGTGGAATAGATTTGCTGATGAAAAACAGACTTATTCAAATGTGGGATAGGAACCGAAGCGCCTTGGGTGTGTCGAGGCATTCGTGAAGCTACATTTACATGGGTTTGCTTCCAAATATAGGCCCGGGAATAAGATTAGAACATTAGTGTGGGCGTCACTTGCAGCCTCTCCGGTCCCTAAGTCGCACCCGGGCTTGTTTCAGCTGCTGAAGTGAGGCGCACTGCCTGTCTATCGGGCTCGTCACAACTGTGATGAATGTGTCAAAAGAGGCGATGCAAGGCGTTTCATTCTCTTTGTCCTTGTATCTCCTCTTGTCCGCAAACATAATGGATGCATTTATTTCCTCGATGGAAGTCGCGGGATCAAGAGGTGACGGGCGAAGCGACAGAGACGGCGAGACGAGATGGCGAGGAAGGGCTGCATAAAAATGAGCCTTCATCTTTTGTTGGTGTTTGCTTTGTTTTTGTTTTTGTGGGGGGGGGGAGGAGGAGGGGGGGTTGGGGGTTGTGGATAATTTAATGGGTCTCAAAGCAGCCAGGCAGCGTACCAGGGGGCGGAAGGCTCTGAAAACACTGTAACTCACTTACAAGGATTCAGGCGCACAAAGAGGAAACACTCGCTCCAGAGCAAGACCACACACACATTTAAGTCCATGAAAAGCTTGTAACAAAACAGGATTCACAATTTGCATGCTTAACCAAGACGTCTTTATTTATTTGTGTGTTATGTGTGTGTGTTTGTATCTGCACAGCTTTGGTTATTTTGGATCTTGCTGAGGATGCTAACATGCACATTATACAGATGATCAAAACAAAGGTCACAATGCAGTTAATCCGGTATTTCATAATAGCCATGCACTGTACAGTGTGTGTGTGTGTGTGTGTGTGTGTGTGTGCGTGTGTGCTAACATGGAGGTGGGTGTGTTTGCTCAGGTAAGGTTATTTTTGGTGATGTCAACGTCGAAGTCAAATTATTTTACTGTAGGTACAAGTTTCTCTATCTGGTTGCCAGGCAACCAAAAGCCTTGAGTTGGTCCACAAAAGGCATAAACACATTTATCCAGATGAACACACCCATGCACACCACACACCAGCATACACACACACACACACATGCATGCACACACCTGCATGTTAGTGTGGTAAACATTCGGCTCTAGTGGCAAATAAACAAGAGCTATCATCCCCGTCACAGTGTCCACTCTGAGGTTTGTTCTCACAGATCACATGCCAGAGCACACAGTGTGTGTGTGTGTGTGTGTGAGAGAGAGAGAGAGAGAGAGAGAGAGAAGGGGATTTGTAAAAGTGGCATTGTTTAGACTGTTTAGATTGTTCTGCTTGAATCAACAATCCCCGTTTATATGCACACACAGCAGCCCACCATTATAGAAACATATACATGCACACCCCAAAGTACATGCTCCACATACGCATGCATAAAAACACACCCCACAAATCCACACACACACACTTACGCAGACACAAACTAATGACAAGAAAATTCTCCTCCCCATTCAGGCGGTGAAGACGGTCGTCAGGTAGAGTTTATTTTTTTCCCTCCACATTTTCTCATGATGACAGGGGGGGTAATCGGCCATTAGATTAGCACCAAACAGAGGCGGGGGGTTTCGAGTCTAGTGAAATGCTCTGTTGAAAGAAAACCAGATTCTGCTCTCCTCCTGACTTAGGTGGGGTATTTTCTGCGGTATATGCCTGCACACACTTCACTCAATATAAGGCCAATGATGATAGAATGAGGCAATCTCTGCTTTTAAGAGGATAAATGTGTGCGTGTGTGTGTGTGTGTGTGTGTGGGAGTGTGTGTGTGGGTGTTTGGGTGGTTGGTGTGAAAAGAGAAAGAAAGGAACATGGGCAAAGGAGATGAGATACAGAGTATGCATGTGGGGCTGAGTAGTGAAAGTGTGTATGTGTGTGTGTGTGTGAGTGTGCGCAAACTCATTAAAACAGTAGGAGAGGGAGAGTGGAAAAGAAGCATGGGAGGGAGAAGCCTCGGTGCCCGTCAGCAAGGATTTACTGATGAGGAAGTAAAGGGTCTCTCATCTCTTCTTAAGACGTTCCCTCCTCAGCCGGCTCCTTCTCCTCCCTGCCTGCTGTTAATTGCCATTGTTCAATGCTGTAAATTCCCTTTGTCAGCACAAACCCTGTGAAGACGGAGAGTTAAAATTCTGACCACTTTCAAAGAGAAAAATTTCGTTCTGTATTCCTGCTCGAGGTGGAATCGATGAATCCACAGCTCCTTCAGCCGCGGCTCGTTTTAAGTTGAAGCAGACGGCTGGTATGGCGCCCGTGCAACAGGTCAGCCTGTACGACTACTAAGCAGCGCTAAGTGAAGATGATTCGGAACAGCGTGCACGACCTCACCATCACCTAGTCGTGATGTTTACATTTTGCCTTCTGCTGGCAGGAGATGATAAACTCAGATTTATATTTCAAGACTTCCAGGCTCATGAATAAGGGAGAAACCATCCTCTCTGGAAAATGTGTAAAGATACAATGACAGAATATTAGAGTACAGTTCGAAGCATGAAAGCCTGGCTAAGTTCTCACTATGGAAAACCATAGTTTTCAACATTAAAGTTCAGCTGCACTCAAAAGTGTGTTATTTTGACTTCACTGGGCATTGAGCGTCGCTGTGCAGAATGATCTATTTTGGAAGTTTAATATTAGAAGAATGTTTTCACATTGATCTGCTGCAGAAAGGGAGGTTATGTGTTCCCCACAAATCTACATCTAACATAACAACTTTCACAGGTACAAATAGGAAACATCTAGGTGATGATATCGCTAAGTGATGAGGATTCGGAGCAGAGGGAAATATCACACCATCCCCTGACTCGAAAGAAATGTGTTTACTTTTTGTCTGCTGCTTTCAGGAAATGATCAAGTCGGAATTAAATTTGAAGACTTCCAGGCTCCGGCGTAAACAAGAAATCCTTCCTCTCTGTAAAATATTGAAAAATACAACGAACGACGTGATATATTAGAGTAACTTCCCGAAACATGAAAGGTAAGCTTTAGTGCAGACTGACTTACTATGGAAAACAGTATTAGAGTTCAACTTCACTCAAAAGTGTGTTTTGCTTATTTTGACTTACTTCTGGGTTAACCTTTAACCCAAATTTTATTTTGGAATATAATTGTTTTCAAGATACATACAGGGAAGACATTTATAAAGTATATTTAATGAGGTTAAAATGAGAGGCAGACTTTTATTTTACTTAAACGACATTACACCAATGAGGACTTTCCTGTTACCAAATTTATCTCCATGTTAGCAACAGTTAGCAATACCATACAAAAAGCTAGTGTTGCAAATGAAAATACAACTAATCCCACGACTTAAATTAAGGTGATTTTAATAAACCAACCTATGCTATCTACCTGGCCGGGTTGTGAGTTTGAATAGTTACCCTTTTCAAATTTTATATTCAGTGTTGGATTTCTTTGGCGATGTTGTGATAAAGCCCAAAAAAATACAGCAATCTCTGTTCCGAGCACTTCCCCCATGGTTCCCCTCATTTCTGTTAATTTACTTTCCATGGATTTGATAAGGGTGATATTCAAATGTGATACAAGGTTTTCAATGTCAGACAAAAACTATTAGATAATTTAAATATTTTGTATTGTGGTGTGTTACGGGTAAAACTAATATAAGGCTGAGCCAATTGAAACCGATTCCATTATATCCTATAAAATCAATCATATGGAAAAAGAGTTTTAAATAAAAAAATTATGAAGAAATATTTCATAGTTTATTCAGTAGCACCTTTCGGACTCTGTATTGTACCGACTTGGTTTTTTCTACAAACCAGAGACATGTTGCTGTTTACCAGGGGCAAGGCTCAAAACTATGGGTCCCATAACATCTACTCACCAGCTGCTCAGACACCATATCTCCAATCCTTGACGTGCTCTAGGGCCCTTGTCCAGCCCTGGTTATCTCCACAGTCAACATTTCACATGCACAAAAAAAGTATTTTAATTTTGGATGGGTGACGATGCATTGTTGACATTATCCAATCACTTTCTCGGAAGTATTCATGAGCCACAGAGATGGAAAAATAGATATAACTACAGAATGAGTCACCGAAATTGGATTTTTGCATAAGAGGTATGTGAAAACATTTTTTCATTACACACTGTAACCGAAGTGGACATTGGAGTAGCACACATCGGTTGATAACAACGACAATGAGTGTTTGCGAACCAGATAGTGGCAGAAATTAAATGGGAGTCGGCTGTTTTTGTTTGCAGTGCGGTGACGGCAGCAGATCAAGATGACTGAGTAAGCGAGCTCGTCAAGGCCGAGCCAAAGAATCCATATCAGGAGTGAAGGAGAGTAGTGGAAGACAGATCAATGTGCAAATAACCCAGTCTTACAAGAGCAAAGGAAAGGCAGCCATCTGCTCTCTGGTTGGAGGAGTTGTTTAAAAAAAGGAAAAAGACCCAGCATCCTTATCTCGAGTCAGGGCTGAGAAGTATCTGCGAAAAGCTGTTTTTGTTTTATGTCTCTGGCGCCTCATTGCTCTGCTGCTTATGCACTTTACTCCGAGGAGAGCCCTCGTCATTTAGACGTCATTCTTTCTCCTTGGAAGGTTATGTCTCTGCAGTAGGAGCTGCTTTTGTGTGCATGATGCACAACGCATGTTACTGTTTCGCATGCAAACTTCCCCCTTCCTCTAGTCAAGCTCCTGCTGCTGCTGAGCTCAAAACACTGGTGTGCTCTTTTAATTGCCCGTAAAGGAAGAATAAAAACTGACATTTGCTTGCACTTAAAGGTAATGGATTATCATAACTGAAAGACGGTGATTGTATTTGACTTAAGGACATTTTCTCCTCTTAAAAACACAGCAAACAAATGCTGGTGGAAGAAACAACACCTTACCAATGTCACATTTTAACAAGCCTTTGTAAATAAAGTGGAGGCAGGTTGAAGAAGATTCTTATTCTTAGAGACGATTGTTATGCACAAAAGGGAGTTCAGCTCGATATTTGAGAGAGTGCACCGAGGCTTTCTGTTTTGCTTCTTTCTTAGTTTCTTTTCTCGGCCTCAAAGGTTACATTGCCATCCAGCTCTCTCCTCTTGGCCACCACGAACAATGATGTGCTGTGCAGCAGGCAGACAGACAGATAGGGAGAGACAGATTTCCAGACGGATAGATCAGGAGGTGGTTGAATCATTCTCTGCGGCGAATCGCAGCAGTTACAACTCGTGATCACAGAAGGAACAAGAGGCAGGGAGACGCAGGGAGAGTGACAGACGTGTAGAGAGAGAGAGAGAGAAGTGAAAACAGGTGAGGAGGTGCAGTCGTAAGTAGGAATAGAGAAGAGGCGGGAATCGATGTTCCCCATGCAATCTATAGAAGTCTCAATTATCCCCGTGCAGCCTGTCGACAGCGGCTCTTGAAGAGATGAAGAAGGAAACCAGAGTTGGCGGAGGAAACGTCAGCGCGGAGTGGAGCGGTGATGGCGAACTCTTGTGTTGCGATGCAAATTTACTGTCCTGTTTGTCTGGCGGGCGCCGGCTGCAGAGGACGAAAACACAACACTCGGGAGCGGTGAGAGCAGATAGAGGGAAACAGTGACAGAATGGAAAAAAGAGGGAAAGAGAGAAAACGAGAGAGGGGAACAAAGGAAGGGAGGGAAGAGAGATCAAATAAAAACAGAGAGAGGCAGAGGCAGCAGGCAGCGGGGAGAGGGGACAGATGATTTGAATGAAGGGAAGTCAAAACAAAAGGGGGAAAATAACAAGAGATGATGTGAGGGGGGAAAAAAGGGAAAAGGCTGAATTAATTCAATAGAAACCTTCCACTTACAGCAGCTGACTTCCTCCCAGAAAATCAATGCAGACTGTATCCTGTGTCCCCACAGGCCAGAGGGGAAAAGATCCACCCTGCATGAGCATTTTCACACTCACCACACACGGGGGCTACACTACACCTGTGAGGGCACTGAATTGGCTCAAATCTCATTCGCTAGATTCGAAGACCTAAATATCTCATGTCCAACATGTTTAACAGCCACGACAATTACGAAGCTCCAAAGGGGCTTTGACCCCCTCTTCCAGACAGGTCATGTTTTCCCCCCTGTGTGTGTGTGTGTGTGTGTGTGTGTGTGTATGTGTGTGTGTGTCTGTGTGTGTCTCGGATCTGCGTTTGGGTCTTATTGGGTGCGGATGTTTGATCCACATTCAAATCCAGATCGAGCAGATTGAAATGTGGCTTTTAGCAGATTGGTAATTAGCAACAATCTGTGGATTCATTTTGGAATAAACTGTATATATATACATCTTTAATAGTTTTAGAACTATGTCCAAACTAAGCTGATGTTTTTGATGCAGAATTAAAGGGGACTCTTGATGCCCTAGTGCCCACTGCCATCCAAGTCTTATCTGTTTTGTGTGACTAAAGAAAATATGGTAAGAAGAAAAGCGGCTACATTTTAACACGTGACATGGGAAAGACTGTATATCACAGCTTTATGTAAAAGGTCATTGTGTTATTTATAATGCTTTTGTTATGAGAAATATCGTGACGTGAAATGCTGTTGTGTTTCATTCGATTCCGTCCAAATCGTGAAATGTGTGTTTTCAAAAATGTGTTGGGTGAAATGTGCTTGTGTTTCGCTAAATGTTATCTTTTATTATTAAGTGTGGTGATCGGTGAAATGCGTTTGTGTTTCTCTTTCTTTCATGTTGTGTTTTTCCAAAATATTGTTTTCTGAAATGTTGCGTTTTAACCTAGCAGTCCACCGGGGGAAATCTGAAATGTCCTCACAAGGACAATGGGTAGAAAGTGTAGAAAACATATAAACCCGAACACAAGCATACATGTATAGAAACATACAATCAATCAGTCGCTCCCTACAGCATTTACACACACATGCAAAATGACACTTCAACATTCTGCACAGAAAAATGAATGCCGTCTAAAGGCTTGTTGATGACTCATTTTAATCAATGGGAGACGGTCTACCCACTCCAATCTCCAGGGACGGCTGGCTCTCCCAACTCAGTGGTGGGTCACTGGGAGAGAGATCCACCAGATCAATAGATCACTTACACTCGGAGGGGAGAGGAGCACAACCAATCCATGAATCTCGTGAGTTGTGTATGTCGGTGTGTGTGTGTGTGTGTGTGTGTGTGTGTGTACGTAGAGTATGAGGAGAAGAGAAGATTTGTGGCACTAAGAGCTCGTCTGGGTCCACGAGACCAATTTCTCTTTAAAGAAACTTCATCATCCTCCCTCTGTGCCTTCGATTGTGTGTGTGTGTTTGTGTGTGTGTGTGTGTGTGTGCATGTGTGTACGTTAGCCCTCATAGAGTATGAATGTGTGCTTGTGTTTGATAATTGGGTTTAAACAACAGTGAGACAGTAATTAGGGATCTGCCATTTCCCTTCTCTTCTCGGGTGCATTGTCTTTAAAGGTGCCAATGATTAAGATTGATGTGCCTTTTATTAAGTGTGTATGTGTGTGTGTGAGAGAGTGTGTGTGCGTGTGTGTTTGTGTGTGTGTGTGTGTGTGTGTGTTTGTGTGATAAAAGGTTATTGTATTCGGACTCAAGCTGTGCTGCATTGAAAGGGGGCTGTACTGAGTCATTATGGTCAGAAAGACATCCATTGATCAAACTGTCAAGTATCTATGTTTGTGTGTGTGTCTGTGTGTGTGTGTGTGCATGCGTGTATGTGTGCATGCATGTACGTGTGCTTGTGTATGTGTGTGTGTGTGAATGTGTGTGTGTGGGGGGTTGAGTGTGTGTGTGCTCTCGCCTGATAAGCTAATTGCCCCTCGGCCAATAGAAACACACAGTTTAATGACTTGGAAACATCTAGTCAATTAGCACATATAACAACAACCAACGATATAGTTATTCATTTACACATTTGCCCTCATCAAACATGTCATGCTGCTCTGAGGAACATGGATGCACACACACACACTTACTGCAGTATCGCTTTACTTACATGCAAACTTGTGCTAGGCGGCTGAAAATGAGGCTACAAAATGTGAAGAGAGCTGAGAGGTGGTGATACCTCAGGGAGCTGATTTACAGAGCAGGCGTGTGTTACACGTTAAGACTCACACACACACACATATACACGTGTGCAAAGCACAGTTACATAGAGACACAGATGCTTGCCATCACAATAATTTATTCATGCTAAAAAAAGGAGATTCAGCTTCTGAATCCCTCCATCAACACAACGCCTGTAAACGTTAACACACACATGAACACAGCCAAGCAGTACATGGCCAAATGCACATGTTCACAAAAACACACACACACACACACACACACAGAAGTATCTGCAATAAAATGGGATTAACCGTGGCTGCAGTTAATCCTGTTTGTTTGGCTGTTTTTTTTTCTGCACCACATTCACAAAAAGCTCAGGAGTTGAAACCTAAATCTGTCAATTTCCCCTTTTCTCAAGGAGAGTGGGCGACCACTTCCACTGCACCTCGCACACGAACACGCTGAGAATCTGGAGAAGCATTTTATCAGCGCCGCGATCTCGACTCCACATCTATCCAAACGCAGATTGTGATCTAACGTAGCTGAGAACATAAGTAATTCCATAAATATTTTCCAGCCTCAAGGTAAAAAAACATGGAGACTGCAAATTCTGGTTCAGCTCCCCGGGTCAGCTCATGGAAAGCATGCACTGGAAAAATGAATGAGAGAGGCAGTTAGCACTCACATGCTCCAGTGGAGCCGCTCAGCAGCCGACAGTAGCCGACAGGGCTTCCTCTCCCAGGTGTGAATGTTTGTAGAAGCAACAACATTCAAGGTGGAGAATTGAACGTGTGCAAATCCAACGGCTGTCCATCACGGTACAGCGAGCAGTACTCACTCTAACTCCAGATCTGTGTGTGTAGGCAAACACAAAATGCAGGTCAAATGCATGCACACACAAATAAACATGTTCTTTCTCTCGCCAGCTGCTTTCAGACATTGCATTGAAATCTGGGCTGTACTTGAGAACACAAACTGTCTCAGTTAGCTGCTCGGAACATTTTGCTGAACTTTTCCTGCTTATGTGTGAATGCAGCAGTAAAATAAACAAGCAAGTGGCCATGTTGATGTTTCTAATTTGCGAAAGTTAAAGAAACAAAAATAATACAATTAATGGAGCTGACGAAGATGTCAACTTAACAGGATGACTATTAGATTCGAGAGCTTGTGGTGAGATGAGCCTCCGCTACAGTTCAGCTGCTGGAAATGATAATGCTTGATTTCCGCAGTGGAATATCTGCGTCACATCCCTGCATGTTCTACCAAGGCTCCACCCTCGCCTGAATGATGTTGTCCATTTTTTGTGATCAGGCCTCACTCCGACAATCTCCTGCAGTGTTCGAAATGTGAAGTTAAGGGAAAATTTCCAGACCCAATTTTCTTGACATGTTCCTGTTGTTCTTAACGTGTTTGTCTTGGGATCTGCTTTGTTTATATGTGGCAAACTCCAGACAATGCCCAGACATAATTCATCGCATATTTTCAGGAGTTCGTGTCTGACAACTGCTTTAGTTGTATTGGAGACTTTAGGTTTAATGAGCAGAGGTATTGAACTGTTGTCTTTTGAAACTTCCCCAATACAACGAGGATGATTGTGATTTTATTTGTTTTCCTCAAGGACAATTTATTTCTAATAGTTTCTGAAAAGCACCCGTGTAAATTCACACTAATTGGTCCTAATCTTTCACGCCTCTCTGCACTTCCATTAGAGCAGTCACCCGACCCAGAGCCCTCCAGAAACTGTGTCCGCCTCCCGACCACCTTAATTACTTACATCAAAAGGAAAACGTGGGAGGAGTTATATATCAAAATGTAATTAAGATTAAGACAACCACTACAGCATGTGTCGATACAATGGAGGAGAGTTATATCTCAGCTTAACTCCCACGCATGATCCTGATAGTGCAGCAGCCTCCGTGCATACCACCCTGGATGCTGTCGCTGGTGAATCAGAGGACGTCAGCTCTATGGTACAAGGCACAGACATGTCAGCCAGCTCGGAGAGAAAGCCCCACATGCTGTCAGAAGTAATTATTCATCGTTAATAGAGGAAAACTAAGATCAAAGCCAGGTTTCCTTTATCCAGGATCTATTGAGCCAAATATTTCCTTTAAGTATCAGTAACAATGACGTCATGAGCTTCTTTACAAATAGAATAAAAAAACCGTCAGATAAAATAATTAATCATGTCCTTCCCAGACCTGGAGCAGATGTTGTGTCCTCAGATTCAACCGTAACACCTGATATTTATAACCTCTTCTGTTTTGATCTTCCTGAGCTTCTTTTAATATATAATATAATATTTTCTTCAGCCAAACCATCAAATTGTCTTTCAGACCCTGTTCCATCTCGACTGTTCAAGGATATTTACCTCTAATGAACACTTCCATATTAGATCTGATCAATGTATCTTTATTAACAGGCTCCGTACCGCAGGTTTTTTTAAGGCTGCAGTAATTAAACCTCTGCTTAAAAAGCCGACTCTTGACCCAGATGTCTCAGCCAGCTATCGACCTACATCCAACCTCGCCTTCGTTTCTGAAATCCTCGAAAAAGCTGTTGCAAACCAATTATGTGATTATTTGCACAGGAACGGTGCGTTTGAAGATTTTCCGTCAGGATTTAGAGAACATCACAGCACAGAAACAGCACTGGTGTGTTACCAATGATGTTCCCATGGTGAGGGATGCGGCACAAAGGACACATAATTAACCATGCCACATTGTTGGATGGATTCTGTATTTGCTCCCGGGCGTTAGAGGGAAAACATCACACATGCAAATACAGATTAAAACGAACACATTTGCATGTGGTCATGGGGTGCGTGTCACTTCTTTTAAAACCATGGATCTTTGATTTTGAATCCAAACTCTCCACATATGCTTCCCGCTGCTCCGGTCCCCCTGTTCTGTTTGACCTGATTTATCCGTCTAACTTCTGGCTGGTTAAGCCTCGCAGCTTCCTCTATGATCTTGTCTAAATTTACATCCCTCTACATGCCCCTCTTATCGTGGCTGAGGAGAAGTTCCCATCGCTGCTGATGAAAGAGTGAGAGGTCGATAAAATGCAAAGCAGGCGCTCCAGTGCCTCCGTTGCATCACGCGCCGCTCTGTCTTTGTGGCCCCCAGCTCCAAACACCTCCAGGATGGTCTGAAGGCAACACTCCCATGAAAATCAATGGACTTTTTGTATTGCTTCTTGAAAGTGTGAGAACATTTCAGAAACAAATAAGGGGAGTGAGGGGAGGGGGTTGGTATGTATGAGCGTTCAACTGTAATACCGACAGCAGGGAAAATACATGTTTGTGTGTCTGTGTGTGGCGAAAAAACAAACCTGATGGAGCAGAAAGACCAGAGACATTTGTCCTTTAACGTCCTCGATACTTTTAAGATGTATGAAACTTGCTGGTCAGCATAAATCAGTGTCAGGTTCAACCTACAACGCAGAGTACAATGCAACAGTGAGTTTCAGCTGAGGTGACGGTGCAGCTCCTTCTGTCAGATCCAACCACCCTGCAGAAAGAAAACTGCAGGTTTCACATGCTTAAAGGTAAAAATTGCTGTAGTCACAAATGTTTTGATTTGCTTCAATTGGATGTTCTCCTTATTAGAGCTAAACTAAACTTACCTTATTTCTATTAACAGTCAGTAGTTATTGGATGATATCCCTTAGCTTTTGTATTTTAGCATCGTTTAGCTAACTGTTTTTATTGTTGTTAACTTGTTGTTCACCATATATAACTTTTACAGAGCAACAGCGCCCTCTGAAGCCACACATGTTGATCAATTCTGTTGGGCTCCGTGTCTGAGCATTTAAGAGGTTTTCATGTCGTGAAAAAAACGAAGCCTATCGTTATTGAGTGGTGGATATTTCCCATGATCCTTAGCTTCCTGAACAAGACAAGCTGCTGCTGATACAAATACATCAAACTCTGCTTAGAATTGTTATTATTTCAAAAGTTTCCCAGCTTAATATTGGAGACAAACTTTGATTTTTAATGATATCTAAGTAATTTTTTACTGATCTACTGTCGGACATTAATCTTGAACTTGCTGGATCTGATTCTGGAAAAGTTAGGCTGTGAACACTGAGGGCTTTTGGAGTACAGGGAATGGACAGACTGATCAGAAGGACCAGCTCAGTCCTGCGATACCCGCTTGACTCAGTGGAGGTGGCGGGACAGAGGAGGATGATGGGGAAGCTGTGTTCTCTGATGGACAACCAGTCCCACCCCCTGCAGGACACCGTCACAGCACAGGGCAGCTCCACAGGCGACAGACTGATCCACATTAAGTGTCTGAAGGAGAGGTATCCCAGGTCGTTCTTTCCTGCAGCTGTAAGACAGTGGAACCAGCTCTACTCCCAGTGAAGCATGCACCTTTAATGGACTTCTGCACTTTTCTATATTTCTTCCCACATTTAAAAGTATTGCATGCTACTTATAATTACTTTGCGGATGTCTATTTTTGACTGCCCTCTTGCTGCTGTAATGCCGCTGTGGGACTAATAAAGGATTATCTTGTCTTATTTTATCTGTCAGTTCAGGAAGAAGAAGGTGTTCGGGTGGAAATGAAAGTGACGCCATTCTCATATTCCGAGTCAGTGTGTCATTAAACTAATTCTGAAGGTGCTATTATAAGGTAAAAAAAAACAGTTTGGATGTACACTCAACACGCTCTCCAACCAGAGGTTTGTCCTCCTGCCACCAGGAGGGCCGAATCCAACAAATATGTGTGATAATTTGCTCCATCATTGGGCGCCATGGTGGTGCAATGGTTTCCACTGTTGCCTCACCACCAGAAGTCTCTGGGTTAATACCTGCCGGGGCCTTTCTGTGTCAAGTCTTCTCCCTGTGTCTGTCCGGGCCTCTCCAGCTTCCTCCCTCAATATAAAGAGGTTAATTGGAAACAGTAAATTCCCCATAGTTGTGAGTGTGTTTGTCTCTGTATGTCAGCGCTGTGATGGACTGGGGACCTGACCAAGGTGCACCACGCCTCTCACCCAATCTCAGCCAGTCTGCCTGTGACCCTCAAATGATAAGTGGTACAAATAAAGGTGTGATGGATGAATGGATGGATAGGTGGATGGATAACAAGCTGTAGGTCACCTGGCTAGGATGAAGAGTCCTGTTGTGTTTTCATATTTCATTACAATTTCAAAGTGATGACTCCCACCGTACGTCGATATATTTTTGTCATGTATTTATTGTTTTGTCTATTTCTTTTCAGTAATGTGAGCATCAGCGTGGACTACTGTGAGCCAAATTGCCCGCCGGGGATAATAAAGACAATCCATCCATGTTTTTGCTTCAGATAACTTTCCCCGCGCTAATCGCTGAACCCTCCAGCAGCAGGAAACAGCTTTCGGCAGAAAACTTCAGCTGAAGATTCCAGTTCACAAAAACTTGTGTTGTTCAGACAAATTGTTTAGTAGCAATCTGCCTGTCCTATGGTTTATTTTCCAATTTGTTATCAGTGCAATAACAACAACATAATCACACATGCTCTTTCATTTCTTCTTCTTCTTCTTAATTTCAGTCTTCAACGACTTCAGCCCAAAAAAAAGAATCTTTACTCAGGGGAGCAACAACAAACAACATTAACTTATTTTTAAATATAACCTAACGTGATATCTGTACACAGTAAGGCCTCTTTAGTTTTCTGATAAGCAATTAAGTTCAGTGTGCAGCAAGTTGTGATTAAAACGAGAATGGCACTCAGTAGAGCGCATATCTCCACCAAAGCCCAACAGTCTCCTTAAATCAAGAAAGGCCTTGTAGCTCAGGGCACTTTATGTTTCTCAGGTGGTAGTTCCAGGTTTCTGACCCTGTTACCATTCAGCTACTGAAAAAAGCCTACACCCCTTTTAAAACCACATTAAAATACAGTGGATCCAAATTCGTGGGTATCCACATGAAATTACACACACTCACTGATACCAATTTTGAATTTCTGAATTTGTTTTCAACAAGATCCATGAACTATTCACTGAGAAATCAACAAAAAATTTAAAAGAATGCCTTTATTCTTCCCAGCCCTCCACCAAGTTTCGTGGAAATCCGTTCAGAAAACTTGTGTAACCCTGCTACCTCAACAAGATCGAATGCGGATACATAAGCGAGAACATTACCTCTTGGCGGAGGTAATTACTGTTCCTGACCTTTACATGAGATGCACAATATGACGACTGTTGACTTGAGACACACTAGTCAGAAATATAACAGGAACATCCACCTCAGCAGGAGTTTAGTCTTTAGCCCGTTTCAATTTCATTTTACGAGTGTACTTGAGTTCCTGCCACCACACTTACAGATGCAATAAAGATGCCGGAGACAGCAGCAATCCAGACAGTGGAGCGGATAATGGCTCTGATGATGATGATGGTGGTGGTGATGATGATAATCTGCTGAGCCCATCAGAAATGTCCCGAACAGTGTGCACCTCAACAACATGATAAGACAATCCTCACTGCTGCAATCTGGGGAAAAAAACATGGCAGGTAGTAAAATATGTAATATATTGATTCCCAGGACACCACAGGTACAATACAGTCGTACAATGGTGCAATGACAGATAACCGTTAAGCAGGAGTCCACATTTATCATCCTACGTGTGATATGTGCTGCATTGTGCTGTCCGAACCGATTTCCTACAGCAGGTGGAGACATTGTCCAGAAGAAAAGTGGTGTTAAGTCACCACAAAGGGCTGAAGGACCTGCTGCACTCAAACATATGCAAAGCTGCTGCTGTCATTCACTTTAAATACAGCAGCCTGCACGGGCACTAATAAGACATCGGCACGGGTGGTGGGTTAAGTGTCCTCCAGGTAAATCCACCGTGACTCTACTGCTGGTGGGAAAGAAGTTGATTTCACTTGACAGTGAAAATCATTCAAAGAAAACTAAATATGACAGAGAAGGACTTCTTTTTAGTCCTATTTAAACTCTCCAGGAATTGAACTTGAACATCTATCTAGATGTAATAGAGACAAAAGTGTGTGAGCTAAATTAGCTAATGCATGTGGTGCATGGTTTCCTCAAAACAATGGATCATGCCACTATGGCCTGTGGATCTAAACAACAGCGGATCAGTGGGCAAAAGCAGAAACAACCAAATTGTTGTGAAACAGTTTATTTTGTTCAAAGAAAGAAGATAATAAACTCTTCAAATATTAGAACTTTTACCTCATGATGGACTTTTGGTAAAGCTACACCGCAAACATTCACTGTACCACAAGAATGTTTTTATTATCTTCAAGGAGGTTTTCATCTCTTCAGCAGTGTTCGTTTAGCTGCTTTCAGACATGCAGCTCAGACATTTTTCCTCATATTTTCTGGGGCAAACGTCTGAGTCGGTTAATCCGGACGTTATCTGGAACTTTTCCTCCCTACCCCTCAGCTCTGTGGAGCATTGTAGCATCTTTCAGCTCTTTGCTTTGATTTTGGCTTGTAGCTCAAGTCTCCTTGCTCTCATTTATTTTTCTGCTGACTGTCTGCTGAGGGAGCCAGGTGGAGAAAGTCCTCAGAAAGTTCGGAGACTCTCACTCAGAGATTTGCGTTCACACATAAAATTCCTCTGGAGATCGGAAAGCAGCTCAAGACTGGTCCTGCATTATCTCGTTTGGATGTCATGTGGCCCTGTCTCGAGGGCCCTGTTTCAAAACTACCACAGCAGAGGTCAATTCTGAAGGGAAATCATGGGAACTTAAAGAACAGAGGGAAGGTTAATTTAGGATTCCCAGTTCCCACATGCCAACCTTTATGTATTCATGTATGTATACATTTACACAAATTTCCCCTGTGCATATATTGACAGTATGTGCAGCCGCAGTCCACAGTATATGTCAAGCAATCTGATGATTCAATGATGCTTTATTTCAGGAATGGATGTTTTTAACTATCATCGGCCATGAGGGAAACAAAACACATACACCTCAGTCAGACAGAACCCGGCTGACGCAACAGCAGGGAGACCTGGTTAATGTTTGCGCTCTGGTGACATCTGCTGGTGAACAACAATAACTGCGCTCTAAAAGTTTGACTTCATCTAAGCCTCTTTTCTCTCTGTGCAAATCCAATATCTATTGTAAAATTACATATTTTCTGTTCACACCGAATATATTCCATTGAAATGTATTAAAATTTTGGTTGTGTTTATTGATTATCTTTTGTATTTTAATTGTTTTTACTATCACGCACTGTGCATGCAATGACATATTAAAGGAATACAGGATTGAGAAGTTACATTAACTAACTAACTAACTGTCACTTTTTCCCTCCCTTGCGACCCACATCTGGCAAGACTCAACAACAACAATTATTATTATTATTATTATTATTATTATTATTATTATTATTATTATTATTATTATTATTATTATTATTATTAGGGCCTGAGCACCAACAGTCACAACAATCTTTGAGGGCCTGATTATTATTATGAAGCCTCTTGGTGAAAGTGGTGAAAGATTTACATATTTTGAAATGGACATGGCAAAAATGGCTCCATAGCGCCCCCTTACGCGTAGCCCCTTTGCCTCGTATAGCTGATCTTTACAAAATAACATTCACATATGTATAATGGCGAGACGAACAAAAACTTTTGAAAAAGCAATACACTAAAACAAACAGGAAGTCAACCATTTTTAATCAAGCAGTTTTTTTCGCCAATTTACACCCCAGTGCTTTCATCACATCAACCTCATAACTTGCTGTCTTCTTAACCATTTGGGGATTAAAAGTTATCAAAAGTTTTATTTGAAATTACTCCAGAATACATACATTTTCACCACTTTTGAAATTTGAATTAAGTTGGGCATGAGTCATACGTTTACGAGCAATCCTGCCCTCAAAAATGTGAGGGTTTGCGACCGAACGATAATAATAATCGAAGCAAATCCAGCAGCGTCCTCACACCGTCAGTGCTCGGGCCCTGACTTCTCCTGTCTTCCCCATTGTTCTCTGCTCACCCCAGCTGGTGGATGCAGATGTGCGCCCACAATGAGTCTGGTTCTGCTCAAGGTTTCATCCAGTTAATGAGAGAGGTTTTTTTTTCTCTTGCTAAAGTGTTTGCTCGTTGTGGGAACATGTGTGCATTGAACTTCTGGGGTTTCATACGACTGGACTACTTGGATTTAGGCAAAGTATATTCTCTAATTAGCTTCTCTGCTAGATTACTAATGTATCTGCTGCTTTAGGTTAACTACATTGATAGTTTGTACTGTTTGGTTTTACCTTGAATTGTATGAGCTAGGATTTTGTTTAAAATTCGCTCAAGTGATTGAGAGTTAAAAGGGAACCAGCTAAGGTTAAAGTGCTTGATTTTTATTCCAGTTCTGTTAGGGACTAATTTCTTTTTACTTTCTACCTTTTGAAATAAATATACTTTGTCCATAATCCGCTTTTGGAAAATGAGGAGATTTTGTGAAACTCACCTGATCTCTGATTAAAGTGACAAGTTTCTCTTGTATTGAACTCTGCTGATTTTCTTTTGCTGGGCCATTACCACCTTGTGCCTGATTGACTCAAGAGCAGGGAGTGTGGTCAGCACTCTCACCGAGACTTGGATCACACCAGACAACCCATTCACCCCAGCTGCTCTCTCCACTGCCTTCTCTTCACTGCTAGGCATGGTGGTACAGGTTTACTCATCTCCCCCAAATTTAGTTTTTCTCTCTACCCGCTTCTGCTTTTTACCCCAACGTCTTTTGAATTCCATGCTGTGACAGTAACTCATCCGGTACATTTAATTATTGTTGTTCTCTATCGTCCACCAGGTTCTTTGGAATATTTATTTGAGGAATTAGACGTCCTCCTGTCAAACTTCATGGGTGACTTTAACATCATGACAGAGAAATCCTCTGACCTATTACTTTTACTGTCATCTTTTGCTCTCTCACTCCGTCCTTCCCCTCCTACTCACAAAGCCGGTAACCACCTTGACTTTATTTTCACCAGAAACTCTTCAACATCTCACCTCACTGTAACCCCACTTCGTGTCTCCGACCACTTCTTTATCTCTTACTCTCTCCCACTATCTCAAACTGACAACCCTACCACATCAAAAGACTTTGTACCTGTTTGTCGCAACATTTGCTCCCTCTCTCCCTCTTGTCTAGCCTCACAGCTCCGTTGCTGTCTGACCCGGTGCGTGACGACAGAGCCACTATGCGAGCATCAGAAAGGAAATGGCGAAAATCTGAACATTTGGACGACCTGGTGATTTAACAGTGTCCTCTCTCCTCTTTCTCTTACTCTATTTTTACAGCCAAATGTAATTTTTTTTTACCAAACTACAATTCAATCCTCATTATTTAACCCCAAAAAACTATTCTCCATCTTTTCCAACCTCCTTGACCCCCCAGTCTCCCTCCTCCTTTCTCCCTTCTACTAAGCCACTTTGTCAACTACTTTACAAAAAAGTTAGATGACATCCACTCCTCATTTTCTAATCCTCCTTCTATAACTACATTTCCATCAACTTCATATTCATCCCCTTCGCTTTCCTCTTTCACCTCCCTTTCTCCCAATCAAGTTCTTACCTTGGTAACCTCCGCCCGCCCGATCACCTGCCCCCTTGATCCCATCTCGCATTCTCCAGTCTATCCCTCCTGACCGTCTTCCTTTTCTCACCTCTCTCTCCTCTGTCCATATCCCTCTAGACCTCTCTCTCATCTGTCCCTATCCCTCTATACCTCTCTGCTACATTTGACACAGTGAACCACCAGATCCTTATTTCCTCCCTTCAGGACCTGGGTGTCTCCGGCTCTGCTTTCTCCCTGCTCTCATCCTACCTCAACGGCCGCACTTATCGGGTAACTTGGAGAGGATCTGTGTCTGAACCTTGTCCTCTCACTACTGGGGTCCCTCAAGGTTCCATCCTGGATCCCCTCCTCTTCTCTCTGTACACTATCTCTCTCGGCTCTGTCATTCACTCACATGGCTTTTCCTACCATAGCTATGCTGATGACACCAAACTAATTTTCTCTTTTCCCCAATCTGAAACACAGGTAGCAGCACAAATCTCTGGCTGTCTGACTGACATCTGTCAGTGGATGTCTGCACACCACCTGAAAATTAACCTTGACAAGACTGAACTGCTTTTCCTTCAAGGGAAAGGCTCTCCCACCCACTACCTAACGGTTAACAAGGCGTTTACCCCCACTCCCTGCTAGGAACCTGGGTGTGACACTCGATAGATAACTCTCCCTTACTGCAAACATTACTGCAACAACTAGTTCCTGTATATTCATGTTGTACAGCATCAGGAGAATACGACCCCTTCTCAATCAGAAAGCGGTACAGGTTCTGGTCCAGGCCTTGGTCATCTCATGCCTAGACTATTGTAACTCCCTCATCGCATGTCTACCTGCTACTGCCATCCGACCTCTGCAGCTCATCCAGAATGTAGCACTTTCTATGCTGTGATGTGAATACGGAAGATTGTGATGATGTCAGGGTTTGGGCCACTGAACCAGGGCTGAGGTAGTATTTCACCATGCCTGTGGGGATGGATGGAAGACAGTTAGGACGGAGTCCAAGACACATGTGGAGCTCGTCCTGCCTGTCGTCAAGGTATGCAGCTTCAATGGGGAAACAGGGGAGAATTGAAACAGGGACTGAATGAAGAATGGAGAGGGTACGGTTGGTGGGGGGGTGATCAGGTTGCTATAGATGGTGTTGATTTACGTTTGAAAGATTGAGGGAAAGATTTTACAACTGTCAGGCTTGTTGATTGGGGGGCATTAGATGCCCATGCATGTCCATTTGCTGAACACCGCGGTTTCCTGACCTGTGACCTCTGATTAAACTTGCTTAATTTTAACTTGAGAAGGACGACTCCTCTACTTTGATTTCCACCCGCAACAGAGTCTACAACAATGTTTTTCAGTTCGCCCAGACCCTGGAGATGTACAGGTCAGTGCAGGAGAAACGCCACGCAAAAACTTGATTGGTTTTTGATGTAACACTGTTTACCCCTGAGACTCCAAAAGTGTTTTGTGGACTCTAACACTTCACCAGCCCTCCATCGAAATAGTGGTAGTAGATAATGAGTGAAGTGTCCTTTTTCGGTGAACTACCCCTTTAAGTGGTCCAATTCGGTTATATAACATGCTGTTTAAATTTGATGATAAAAGAAAAAAAATAAGCATCTGTTATCTTACCATGATACAATATTTTTCTCATGTTTATTGATGCAATCTATTATTTCTATTTATTTAATTTCTTAATAAGTTACCGTGACTCAAAAAAGATAATTAATTTTCTTTGTTGAAAGAAGGTATTTGTATTTAGAGTGTACTATTATATATTTAACTGCTATTTACTACATTGTATGATTTTTCAGGAGAAGTTTTTGCACTATTGCTTTTGCACTACTCTCATCCTATCCACCGTGTGACTCTTTTGTGCATACTATGTTTTACCATGTAATGAGTAACTAATATGTAGCATATATGTTCTGTCTACCCACAGTAAATGATTAAACCTGGTGGGTTAGAGAGAGACAGCATTTCAATCTATGTCCTGTAAAGTTTACTTGAAGGAAATAATTATATGTCGAGTCATATGTAAAATAGTCAACATTTAAATACTTTACTTTAATAATATTAGAACAGAATGTAAACTATATTAATAAATCATAGGGGTTGTTTTACTTCATTTTTTCCACTGGCATATGGTAAGTGATAAGAATGACAGTTGTGAAATGTGTGCACTTTGCTCTGCCCTGGAAATAAAACCAGTGACGCCCCCCCCGATACTATAGAAAAGCACAGCTTTAAAAAAAACTACAGAGTTTGCATTTGACTGTGCATCTCTTTCCACTTCTCTAAGAATCACATCAGCTTTCGGTGAGTCACATGATTTTTTGAGGATGATATTCACTCGAGGGAAAAAGGTGTATATATGGGAAAATCTGCTACTCTGTATTTTCAGGACTTATTAATTAAATTCATCTCAAGGTTTTTCCTTCTTTATTAGATAACATGTGTTATGCTTAATGAATTGACAGTATATATCAAACTCTTTTGAATTTATTTGACTTTGCTTAAAAAATACGTTTTTAGCGTAACTTCAAGTCAGCTCTTCATGTTCCACTGGTTTGAATCTACTACATCCTGTGTCAGGTCCTCTGATTTTAATGCTCTTTTTACTTACAACAAGCTTAACATTGTGAAAGTCCTCTTTTACCCTTGTATGACATGTTGGCTGCAGTAACACACAGTATCACTTGAATGCAGACAAAACTAAATCATGATCTTTTAAAGCCTCTAAACTCACACAGGGGTTATATTTACTCTCAAACATTGTCATGTTGAAAATGGTTGGAAATAGTGATTGATGGAAAGCTTTCAAACATTTATCACCTTTGCAGAGCAGGTGGAGACTTTATAGCTGTCCGTTTGTTTGTCGAATGGTTTGTTCGGATTCAGAAAAATGAATTATCCCAAAAGGGAAATTGACTTTACAATCTATCTCATTCATGTAAATATAATATTTAAAAACATAACTGACAGCAGCAATCAAAACAGTACACAGATCCAGAGGAGCCAGTTGAGAACAGTTTCAGGAAGGAGACAATCCATAGGGTTATGGGGTGGCTGAGATGCCTGCAGGTTCACTACTATTCTTATTGGACATGTGATTAAATATTTGTTTCCTTTATCAACTTCTACAGAAACCCAGTTAAACTCTCTAACTGTGGTTCCTAACACCACCACAGGTTCGAATGGACAAGGTCAAATATTTAAAATGGAAGTTTTTCCTCCTCTTCATTTGTACCTTCATCTTCCTCTGCATCCTCATTGTGAAACCGCCCATGAAGTATATGTCAAATCCAGGACCCTACAGACCGAGCAAAACGTGCCCCTCTCATGTCTCTGATCAGACCATCACCCCCCTCAACGACACCAAGCACCTACTGGTGTCAGCCTTCATGGACCAGAGGGTGAAAGGCTTTGATATACGCATCATTGGCATCTTCAGGATAGACTCCATCCAACCCCTTCACTGTCACTTCTGCTGTGAAAGTTTCTTGTCGATCACAACTCCGGCAAAAATTTTACAACATTCAAACAAGTTTGGATTTCCCTTCGTCGCGACAGATGTCATGTGTCAAATTCCTGAAAACTGCAACGCGACACATGTCACTCTTCTGACTCAGCCAGAGAGTGGGATTGCACCTAAACAGATTTGGCTCCCGATAAGAAACAGAAAGACCAACATGGACGAGGAGGAAAAGTTGCAGTTTAACTTCACAGTCTGCATCTCCAACCTGTTTGGAGACTATAACAACGTGCTTCAGTTCGCCCAGACCCTGGAGATGTACAGGTCAGTGCAGCAGTAACGCCAAGAAACTCGGTCAGAAATAAACAACACCTGACACTGTCACAAGAAGTACTGCAAACGCTGGAAAGCTTCAGTTTGTTTCAGGGAAGCTCCAAGACAAAGACACCCATTCTTAAAAAACAAAGCCCAGTTTTAAAATCAAACCATATACGCTATACTGCAGTTTAAGGCCGGATGACTCCCCAACTTGAAAATAACGTTTCAAAACTAACGCTGTGTCTGAAATCATTCTCTAAGTCCTACTTTACTAAGATCTTCTGGACTAATTAGTGAACCCATCAGCGAAAGAAAGATACTATTTCACACTCAATGCATTTTACCTGCACCGATAATGCAGGATTATGACTCACAACAACAACAGCTTCGGAAAATTTCACTACACATTTGGACAGCTCTACAAAATGGTGAACAAACACTATATAGTGGACTACATAGTAATAAGTGGGTGATTTCTGACACAGCTTTAGTAAAATTCATTCATTTAATTATGGGACAATTTGTATTAGACACACGCACATATTTGAAGCTGGTGGCGCCCCCTAGTGTGGGATTTCAAATATAATTTTACACATATGATTCCAAACTCTTCAACTTCAAAATGTTGTACTGTTTTTACTG
The DNA here is from genome assembly GCA_038501795.1 of Pseudopleuronectes americanus. Taxonomy (NCBI): domain Eukaryota; kingdom Metazoa; phylum Chordata; class Actinopteri; order Pleuronectiformes; family Pleuronectidae; genus Pseudopleuronectes; species Pseudopleuronectes americanus. The sequence continues at coordinate 15,656,853 of CM076726.1, read as the reverse complement.
TTATAATATATATATTTCATTGTTATATTAAAGAAGAAGAAAATTGGGGGGTATTTGTGGTGCCCCCTATTCCTACTCATGTCACGATGATGTCTATCAAGATTTATGATCATTTGAGAAATTGTTAATGAGTTAGGGCCCATTTCCTGTTAAGCTAACATTTTGTTACATTTATTGGTCAGAATCCTTTGAACTATCTTCAAAAATGAGATATAGACTTCCTTCATCTTTTAATCAGCTTGGTCAAATTATGATATTCATAAAATCTGGTAGCAATTGGTTTTGGAAATGTAAAGAATACAGTAATTATGTAGGGCATGTGGAGCTGGACTAGTGTGACGAATTCAATCAAGTCAATTTTACTTTCAAATTTCAATCTTTGGGCCCTTAATTACAGCGCCATCATCTGGTCACTTTGTTGTCTGAAGATTGAGCCCTAGTAATGACAGGCATGATAATTTACAAGAACAAGAACGGACAGAAAGGGAACAGGATTTAGATTTGTTTATAAAGATGTGGTTGGCGTCCAGAGTCTGCAGAGATCAGGGGAAATATAAGCTACAATGTTACAAAGGATATAATGTGTTTACAACCAGACTTGAACTGACACCTCATCTCAACAGCTGCCGCTGTAGCTCTTACTGTATCAGGAACAAGCAGAAATCACTGTGGCACTGAACCTGCTTTTGGATATTTTCTAAAAGGAAAAAATTCTAACTCTTGCTCCCCTGTGGTTTGAAAGTGCTCATAGAACTCATAGAACTCAGGTTCCACAAGTGCATTTCGCTTATCAGAAAATTTGTGGAACCAGGCCTACCATTGATAATGACAAGATGATAATGACCTTAAAACATTTTATGTGAGTTGTCTCACTGAAGTGCAGTTCAGGTTCAGGTCACTCACATTCGAACATTTATTGCAGCAGGCGTCGCTCCATTTATTTGAACCTTTGTATCACTTTTGCCTTCAGGTTGCTGGGTGTGGGCAGAGTGGTGATCTATAACACCAGCTGTGGCCCAGAGCTCGATCGTCTGTTACAGATCTACAGCCAGGACGGCTTCCTGGAGATAGTTCAATGGCCCATCCACCAACATCTGATTCCATCTACAGGTTGGCGCTTCTCAGCGCACGGAGGGGACGTGCACTACTTTGGCCAGTTAGCCACGCTCAATGAGTGCATTTACAGATCCATGGAGCGCTCACGCTACGTCTTGCTGAACGATATCGATGAGATTATAATGCCTTACCAACACGACAACCTGATGTCTATGATGAACATGCTCCAAGAGCAGCATCCAAATGTAGGATATTTTTCCTCTGTATTAAGAAATAACTCAACATTTACAAATTTCTTGAAAGTAGGAGTCATTTGTTTTCGAATTCTTTTATTTCATCTGTCAGACCTGAACCTATGTTCTGCAGGTTGGGGCGTTCATCATAGAGAACCATTTCTTTCCCAAGAAACCCTTTGGGGGAGACAAACCAGGTCCACTGCCTCAATGGAGAGGGGTACCAGGCTTTAATATTATGGAGCACATCTACAGGGAGGAGCCGGACAGAACCAAATACCTACCCAACAAGTTGATAGTAAAGCCAAGGTAGGAGAACTTGTCAGAATGCTGAGCTGTTTTTTAGACATAATCTCCTCTTTCACCATATGAAGAATGCAACAGGAGTTTATCCGGGTCATAGACGTTCACAACAGGACAATATACAGAACATCCAGGCGAGGGGTTGAGTCTGTGTAGAGCATATAAGAAGGCAGGACATAACGTATGAATTTTACTGCAGAAAGCAACGTTATCGCCAAAACTCCCGAATCTCACTGTCTTACTCAGTGAACATCTTTGTCGGTGTCTCCGATGTGTATGACATCTCTTTTTCATCCTGAGATATTTTTATTCTTTTTTTGTATTTTTAGTTTTGTGTCTGCTGTGTGTTATCAGCATCATCAGCATCATCAATGCATTAACTCACTCTAACATCTTCCCACATTTTACAGGGGGTTGCCAAGAAAAGGTTCTGGAAATTTTCCGAAAAAAAAGGAACGTGTCTATAGTTCAGTACATGTCTGAAATCAGCTTTCTTGAAATTGCAGGAGAAACAATATATCCATGTCCTCAAAGCTCAAGTGTAATAATGTGGCTGAATGTGGCTCAAAAAGCTACAGATATTTTAAAAGAAACTGTTGAAATGTATTCATTATAATGAGCATAATCACCTTACTGAATGTCTAATTGACTGTGTGTGGATCACAGGGCAGTGGAGCAGACCTCGGTACACGAAGTGCTCAAGCAATTCAAAGAAACTTTCAAGGTTCCGATGGAAGTCTGTCGGATCATCAACTGCCGAATGACGTACCCAGAATTACAGCTTGACCAACTTCGTGTTGACACCCGACTGTGGGACTTCTCAGATGATCTATTGACGAGCGTGATGAAGATGCTGAGGAGAGCCGGGCTGCTGAGCTCCGAGCTGGAGGGTCGACAGATTCGATAAACAGGCTGAGTGAATGCACATTCTCACCAGCAGGACAAATAAAAAACGTTTGAAAAAGGAAGGAACGACATTGAGCTTTCACCTTTTTAATGGGCAGGGGGCCGATGTCTACTCATTATTGTAGAGAGCAGGTTGGCAACTAAAAGGGGACAAGGGCCCCGAAGCTCTGGAGCGACTTGCCAGAGGAAATTAGGCCATCAAAATCAGTAGCTGTGTCTAAATCCAGGCTCGCATCATCCGGCAGACTTGGTTCATGGCCTCTGTGAGAATTTGCCGAAATAGAGGATTATATATCTGCAGCTGCTTTTCACTGCATTGCATCGGCCCCAAAGAGGGTCCACCCGGGTGGATCCTATGTAACTTAGAAATGACGGATTCACAAGCAGCATTTGAGGGAGCATTTTCCACTGCATCTGCATATCAACACCTAAACAATGGGCCTGACCACACCTCAGTTTTATACCAATGGGTGCTCAGATGGGCCCGAGTGCATTTACTTCATTTGTCCTGCACTGCTGCTGGATGTCTGTTAAAATGACAATAAAGTAGGAGCCCGGTTTCAGTTCAGAGTAAAATCACTGATCAGAGAAATGGAGGCTTGAAGTAATGATGCTCAGGTTGTTCAGGTAACCCTGGTAAAGGTGTGTAACTGCACGTGTAACTGCACTCCGCTACACTTGACTGCAGGGGTCTTCAATGTTTTTCAGGCCAAGGGCCTCCATACTGATGGAGAGATGGAGAAGGGACCCCCTACTATATTTATTTTGTATAAAACTGTGTTTTAAATTAAATTGGACCTAGTGCCATGTATTAACATAGCTACCCTGTTATTGTGCATTCAATAATAAGCTATTCAAATAATACACATGTGCAGGTTCATATGTCCATGTTTTTATTTTAAACATGTGCAAGGTTCAGGATGGCTGTGCCACTGCCATATATAAACATACATATTGCATACAACACTGAGTTATTCAAATAATTCACAGATTAATTTTTTTATTTTAAACATGCATGGATAAGGGACATGGATTCCTCAAGTCATCTGTGGATGGCACACATACTCCCACATTAGTGAGATGTCTGACCCTGATGATAAGCACACAAATTATCTAAACTTGGACTGATGGAGGTTGTCAGGCAGAGGTCATATCAGCCTCGGGCTGCAGTCTTGACCCGTTTTTATTCTTCAGGTAGGTGAGTGAGGAAAATCCACTTTTGCAAAAATATGTTGTTGGAAAGGGCAAAAGGCTCATCATAGCTTTCTGGCAAGAGATCCAGAACTGGGTGAGTGGTTAAGTTTCATATATGTTTCTGAACGTACTGTCAGTGGATAGTTTGATGAGCTGATCCTCCTCTGTCACTGTCAGGCGTTTGCTGTCCGCTGCGTTGTCTCTGAATGGAAACAGTATCCATGTCTCGTCCCTGCGCCAGGAGATGTGCGAGAGCACAGCAGAATCTCCCAGCTCATCAACTGATGGAAACGTGGAAAACATTCCCTCACCGACGCATCCCTCCATCTTCAGATGTCTATTGCGACATTGCATAAAACTGTTAAGTTTGTTCAGTTTACATCTCTTTTCATTGCAGAAGAAAAGCTAATTGACCTAACTCAATGTTCGTTGTTGTTTGAATGTAATTTCTTAATAACTTACCGTGACTCAAAAAACATCAACTCAAACTGTTGTTAATTTTCTTTGTTGAGACAAGGTATTAGTATTTAGAGTGTACTGTTATATCTTTAACTGCTATTTAGATGGATAGATAGATAGATGGATACTTTATTAATCCCGTGGGAAATTCAGCTCATCCAGTAGCTTGTACACTTAACACATCACTCACGGAGAACATATTTACAGATACAGGAATGGAATGCAATGATATTATTGTTTCAGTGTCCAAAGTGTTCTTGTGCTGCTGGAGTTGATAGTACAATAAAATATATATCGATAAAAACAGCAGAAATATATATATATATATATTAATATAAAAATATATAAGAATATGTTGTGGTAAAGTCTGTGCATGGGGCTAGTATAGCCAGTAAAGGGATTGACAGTTGGTTGGAATATAATAATCAGATGAGATGAAAAGAGTAGAGAAGAGAAGGGGAGGGCAGACTGATCTAAACTCATGCAGGGAAGATCACCCCTCCACCTTTTCTGCGTGGCGTTATGTAGCTAAATGGCCCTGGGGACATGTCGGAGCCTGTCGGATGGGCATGACAGTGACAGGAGTCTGCCACTGAATGAGCTCCTCTGTCCGATGAGAGTTTTGTGTAGTGGGTGGTGCACATTGTCCAAGATAGTCCGCAACCTACTCAGGGTCCTACTCTCTGCCACTGTTGTGAGGCAGTCCAGTTCAGAGCCAACAACAGCTCCCGCCTTCCTCACCAGCCTGTCCATTCGCCCTGCATCCCTCTTCTTTATGCTGCCTCCCCAGCACACAACAGCATAGAAAAGGACGCTGGCAACCACACACTGGTAGAACATGCACAGGAGTTTGTTGCAGATGTTGAACGACCTCAACCTCCTCAGGAAGTAGAGCCGGCTCTGACCCTTTTTGTAGATTGCATCCACGTTGGCTGACCAGTCCAGTTTATTATCCATATGGACTCCTAAATATTTGAAGGGTGTTGACCACCTCAACACTGACCCCCTCGATGGAGACTGGAAGCAGAGGATGCTGACACGTCCTAAAGTCCACCACCATCTCCTTGGTCTTAGTGGTGTTCAGTTGCAGGTTGTTATGTGTACACCACTGCACAAAGTTATCCACCTGGCTTCTGTACTCCCCCTCCTGGCCATCCCTGATACATCCCACAATAGCAGAGTCATCAGAGAACTTCTGGATGTGGCATGACTCCGAGTTGTAGTTGAAGTCCGATGTGTACAGGGTGAACAGGACTGGTGAACGCTCAGTCCCATGTGGAGCGGCAGTGCTGCACAACACAGTCTCAGAGACGCAGTCTTTCAGCCTGACGAACTGTGGTCTCTCCGTCAGGTAGTCAGTGTTCCAGGATACCAGGTGGATGTTCACACCCATCTTCAAGAGCTTGTCACTCAGTCGGAGGGGCTGGATGGTGTTAAAGGCAATGGAGAAATCCAAAAACATGATTCTCACAGCACATTTCCCCTTGGCCAGATACGAGTGTGCCATGTGCATTAGGTAGATGATGGCATCTTCCACGCCCACCTTCTCCTGATAGGCAAACTGCAGCGGGTCGAGTGCATGGCGTACCTGGGGTCTGAGGATGTGAAGAAGCAGTCGTTCCATTGTTTTTGAGATGTGGGATGTTAAGCCCACTGGCCTGAAGTCATTCAGCACACTGGGGTGTGGCTTCTTTGGAACAGGGATGAGGCAGGATGTTTTCCACAGTGCAGGGACCTTCCCCAGTTGGAGGATCAGGTTGAATATATGCTGCGGCTCTGGGTGATCGCCTGAGGGAGGGGTGCTGCTGTGGAGAATGGCAGAGGGCTGGAAGCTGGAGTGAGTGGGCTGTGGTCCGAGCAGGGGGGAGGGGATGATCTGGTGAGGGTGAGGTGGTTGAGGCATGCAGTGAGCAGGTAACAGCAGCAGGTGGGGCTGACGGGGATGATGCAGGACTAGGTGTTAAACAGTCATTACCCCCTGGAGTAGGGTTGTCAATTTACTACATTGTATGATTTTCCAGGAAGTGTTTTTGCACTATTGCGGTTTGCACTACTCTCATCCTATCCACCGTGTGCCTCTTTTGTGTATACTATGTTTTAATATGTTCTGAGTTACTAATATGTTGCATATTTAGATGATCCGTCTACTTACAGTATATGATTACACCGGGTATTAGAGACAGCATTTCAATCTATGTCCTGTAAAGTTGACTTGAAGGAAATATCTATATGTAAAGTCATATGTAAAATAGTCAACATTTTAATACTTTACTTTAATAATTTTAGAACAGAATGTAAAGTAAATTAATAAAACATAGGGGTTGTTTTACTTTATTTTTTCACAGGCATATGGTAAAGGACCTTTACTTTGAAAGGACTGACAGTTGTGAGATGTGCGCACTTTGCTCTTCCCTGGAGATAAAACCAGTGACGCCCCCCCCCATACTGTAGAAAAGCTTTAAAATCGATCACCTACAGAGGCTGCATTTGACTGTGCATCTCTTTCCACTTCTCTAAGAATCCTCTCAGCTTTGGGTGAGTCACATTATTTTTTGAGGATGATATTCACTGGAGGGAAAAGGTCTCTGATTTTTTCCTTTTTGAAATGCTTATGTGGGAAAATCTCTGTATTTGCAGGACTTATTAATCAAATTCTACTCAAGGTTTTTCCTTCTTTATGAGATAATATGTGTTATGCTTAATGAATTAATCGTATATATCAAATACTTTGCTTAAAAAATACGTCTTTATGCGAAATGAACGAAAACAGGTAGACTAGTGGAAACACCCATATAGTCCTGAGGAGAGGTCTAATCAGAAAGTACATCCTGCATGTACTGTTGGTAGGCGGAGCTATTAAGCTGATATGTAAAACGTGTTTGGGAACATTTATTACCTTCGCCGAGCAAGTGGAGTTTTAACACCTGTCCGTTTGTTTGTCGAGGGTTTGTTCGGATTCAGAAAACTGAATTAATCCCAAAAGGGAAATTATCTTACAATCTATCCCATTCATGTAAATAGGATATTTAAAAACACAACTGACAGCAGCAATCAATACAGTGATCAGTTCCAGAGGAGCCAGTTGAGAACAACAGTTTCAGGAAGGAGACAATCCATAGGGTTATGGGGTGGCTGAGATGCCTGCAGGTTCACTACTATTCTTATTGGACATGTAATTCAATATGTTTTTTCCTTCATTAATTTTTACAGAAACCAATATTGGGTTTATAATTCACACCTCTTCAGGAGAATTCTTTGCAGTTTGGTCAGAGTTAAACTCTCTAACTGTGGTTTCTAATCCCACCACAGGTTCGAATGGACCAGGTCAAATATTTAAAATGGATGTTTTTCCTCCTTTTCATTTGTACCTTCATCTTCCTCTGCATCCTCATTGTGAAACCGCCCATGAAGTATATGTCAAATCCAGGACCCTACAGACCGAGCAAAACGTGCCCCTCTCATGTCTCTGATCAGACCATCACCCCCCTCAACGACACCAAGCACCTACTGGTGTCGGCCTTCATGGACCAGAGGGTGAAAGGCTTTGATATACGCATCATTGGCATCTTCAGGATAGACTCCATCCAACCCCTTCACTGTCACTTCTGCTGTGAAAGTTTCTTGTCGATCACAACTCCAGCAAACATTTTACAACATTCAAACAAATTTGGATTTCCCTTCGTCACAACAGATGTCATGTGTCAAATTCCTGAAAACTGCAAAGCGACACATGTCACTCTTCTGACTCAGCCAGAGAGTGGGATTGCACCGAAACAGATTTGGCTCCCGATAAGAAACAGAAAGACCAACATGGACGAGGAGGAAAAGTTGCAGTTTAACTTCACAGTCTGCATCTCCAACCTGTTTGGAGACTATAACAACGTGCTTCAGTTCGCCCAGACCCTGGAGATGTACAGGTCAGTGCAGCAGTAACGCCAAGAAACTCGGTCAGATATAAACATTAGTGACACTGTCACAAAAAATACTGCAAACGCTGCAAAGCTTCAGTTTATGACAGGGATTTTGGATTTCATCCAGTTATTCTCGTAGAAAAGGGAGCGTCAGGTGGTGTCAAATGTCACTGCAGCGTTTACAACTCATGCTCTCACATTTGACATCCTGTCAGTATGCTGTAATAAGGCTGCAGCCAAAGAACTCAGATGTTGTGCAGTAATGCTACCATAAAGTGATACCATAAAATGGTGTGTCTTTCGGGATTCAATAAATGTGCTTATCAAAATAAAATATAAAACATTAATATTTAAAATATTAAATCATAACTTTAGTTGGTTAAAGTTACCTCGGGGAACCAGCCTTCAAAGGAAGGGACAAGATATCAAATTTATTGATTGAGATCAGTCTCATTTAGATATAGTTCAATTAGAAATCTCAATATCTATTATTAAAGATTATATAATGAACAGCGAAGGTTATGAAGTTACTAGGTGTAGAGATATGCGTGTGTCTGTGTAAATGTTAATCAGAGATTTGAAAGAGTCAGGGAGACCTACAGAGGAAGCCTGTGAAGTGAATTACAAACTAACCTTACTTTCGAATAACTTATAAATAACAATATCACAACACATATCAAACTTATAATCACCACACGAGACAAATAAACAGTATTGCTTAGCCTCGTATAATTATTAAGCCCAGATTTGTTACCGATCCTTGGAAAGGGGAAAAGGAAGTTGCAGTTCGCAATTCTGTGAGGTCTCTGGGCTGGTCGTAAGGCTGGGGCCAGAGTGACCAATTGGAGCTGACCCTTGTGGTTTTTCACACCTCCGTTTGAAGTTTTCCGGAACAAAGGGACATGTGGTTTCAGGCTTTTGACTACCCATGAAGGCCAGAAAGGAGGCCTGTGGCTCCACAAAAACCATGTCCCAACCAGTGTTAATTTTGGCAGCTATTTTTGATTTAGTCTTAGTCTTAGTCTTTTGACGAAAATGCATATTAGTTTTAGTCACATTTAGTCATTTTTATCCTTCTTAGTTTTAGTCTAGTTTTCGTCGACGAAAACTCAGAACATTTTAGTCTAGTTTTAGTCACATTTAATAGCCACATTAAACTCCTTCTCTATAAAAACATATAGCTGCAGCCTAATAGCTTAAACATATATATTTAGTTTTAAATGTGAAAACAAAAAGGGAGAGCAGGTCAGACTGGAGGCGGACACAGAAACTGCAGCTCGGTCGAAACCAACTGCAGCTTCTGCTCTGATCAAGAAGCTGCTGCGCTGATCTGTGATCAGCTGATACCAGAGAAACTCTGTGTTTTCACTGTTTCCATTAGCCTGACGTTGTCATACTCACAATTCTAGTCAGAATGTGAGTCTGAGACCGCTCCATTGGGCTGTGATTATGGGGCGTGTTTCAACCGAACCAGGAAATATAATTCCTCTTCGCTCAATTGGATAGACCTACAACCAATCAGAGCAACGTAGTATGTGACGTATGTTAAGCGAATCATTGTGAGTTATTTACTAATGCCGGGTTCACACCTGACGCTGGAGCGCAGCGCCAAGCCTTAAATAACAGTTGGCTCCCATCCACTCCCATGTTAAACCTTTGTGCGGGTCACACCGGAGGCTGAAGCGCCGCTCTGCACCGAGGCTGCCTCGCTCCGTGCAGCGATCGTTTCGGCGTCGAGTCTATTTTTTCCGCTTGACGCGAGCGTATCGCGACAGGAAACACACTGAAATTAATTTAAATACTTTGAAGTCCCCTTCTGTTTTCCTGGAGTTTTACCAATGACATTATTAAATGCATTTACCCTCCACACCCGACATTTAACGGAGCAAACAGCGGAGAAGTTCTTCAACATGGATGACATTAAATTAATAATTGAAGTGGAGAAGTGCAGTGAGTTGTATGATCCTCGGAACATGTTGTATAAAGACAACACCAAGAGAGACAAATGTTGGGACGCTGTTGCTTAATGTTGGAGCAACAAGTAAGTATACCGGTATGCTTGAATACTACTGGATCAACCGGTGATATTATTAGCGCTGCCCGGCGGGTCAGCGTCGCTTCAGCGTCCGGTGTTTAACAGCCAAGCGCCGGCGCGATAGGGATTAGCGCGACGCGGCGCTTTGGCGTCGCCTCCGTGTTCTCTGTTCCTCTTTCAAAATGAATGCGCTGTCGATGTCTCCTAAAACAGACTCAAATGCAGCATCTACACATCTCAGCTCTCCAGCGGCAGGCATGTTTGTGGAAAACAAAATCAACCCAGGCGCTATTTGGTGACGTGGTTGATTACGTCACTGCAGATCATCTGTCAATCATCGTATAAAGCCCGCCCTGAAGATTTGATTGGATCGAACAGCTTCTGTTCGAGCATAGTTTCCCCCCAACGGAGCGACTCCAGACCGAACTTCCCGAACAACAAATGTTGTGGGCGGGGCTAAGTTCGTCTGGCACCCAGGCTATGTTTCCATAGTTAAGAAGCAGTCAGTCACTGAGAGGCATCTTCACGTGAACGAGCTCAGAGAGACACTGTGTCTCTCTGAGCGAGTGCGCGGGGGCAGGGGGCGGGGCTACGGACCGGAGCGCTATCTGAGAGCAGACGGATCACACACACACACACACACACACACACACACACACACACACGCACACACACACACACACACTCGCCCGCTCCAGATACTTCATGACGGCGTGATACGATGATGTTTTAAAAATTATTGTGACTTAGTCAACCACCAACATTTTCGTCTCGTCTCGTCTCGTCAACGGAAGTTAAAAAAGATTTAGTCTTAGTTTTTATTTTTGAAGATCCGTTTTCGTTACGTCTTCGTCTCGTCTTAGTCATGGGAAAAGGGGCGTTAACGAATAGTTTTCGTTATCGTTTTCGTCAACGAAATTAACACTGGTCCCAACAGAGATCAAGTCCTCCTAGGCTCAAGAGAAGGAAGCAAATCAATAGGATAAACATAAAGCTCCAAGCAACACAACATCAATCCAGTACCATTGTTTCCACCATGACTGACTGAATTATTTCGCTGCAATCTGCATGCAGAGTGACAAAAGTCTTCAAACATTTCAACTTAAGCAGGGCCACTAAGACAAAGACACCCATTCTTATAGCCCAGTTTTAAAATCAAACCATATACGCTATACTGCAATTTAAGGCCAGATTTATGATAGCTCCAAATTTGAAGATAACTTTTCAAAACTAACGCTGTGTCTGAAATCATTCACTAACTCCTACTTTACTAAGGTATTCTTGACTAATTAGTGAACCCATCAGCAAAAGAAAGAAACTATTTCAGAAGCTACTCAGTGCATTATACCTGCACCGGTAAAATGATTTGAACCCTGACATTCAATAGGCTGAGAGCCCACAGAGCCCCAAAGCCCCCACCTCAAGGGGGCAGGCACCTCTCAGATAAATAGAATGATCCGAGCTCCTCAGATCTCTGCTTTTTCTCCTGCACTGACGTTTCAACCAGACCTCTCCAGGTCTGACCAGATGTTTCCAGTTGCTAAAGGAGGCAACAACCACAGATGTTTGTTTTATTTTACCCTTTCCTTTCGTTTTTATCTTAAGTCGATGTTTTATTTTGATAGGACTATTTTTGTTATTTTATCTTGATAGGCCACACAACAGGAAGTTCACTCGGCAGGCCGAGCTAACAAAGACATTCTTTTCCATGAACCCAAAACATCTCCGCCACGGTTGTTATTCCTGCAGACGGGCAAAGTTCATTCAATCGAAAAAGAAAGAAAAATTCTCTTCTGTTCGGCCCAGGGCTGATCTCCGTCGTCACCAATCGAACCACCGGACCACTGCTTGAGAGGCCACGAAGTTCACCCGGCTTCCCGGAAATTCGCGTCACACACGCATGACCACACCGCGAAACAACGGCACAATAAGAGGCTTTATTGTCTGGGCAGAGACAAGTTTTAATACTTAGAGTGTCTCATTTTGAGTGTATGTTTGATAAAGACCTCCGTGTCTACTTTTAGCCGTAACGATCCAGCACTTTCGGTTCCTTTGTTACGGCCCTGTCGACTGTATCGAAGTGCCATCGCGTCATGACGTAGCGTCTCCGGCCGCACTGTCATCGTCCTACCAAGTTTGCGGACACTTTACCGGTCAAAAGATCGGTACACAACTCCTGCGTGGGTACCGAGTGGTAAAGTCACTGTAAACTTTTCTCTGGTGTGTTTTTGAGAGCTTCTCTGATCTTCCCTTGCATGTTCTATCTATCTCTCTCACTCTCTCTCTTCCCTCCTAAACCTGCCCTCGCACACGTTCCGACTTGCATTCACACATTTCACGTTACATATATACCGAGACCTAGAGAGCCTGAACGCATCTCTACGCCATTCGGCGCCAAAACCACGAGGAGTACAGAATCTCTTTGTCTTAAAATTCCTTTGTTTAACTTACGCAACTAACCTCCATCTTGATTATGGCCTCATGGCGTCCGCAACATAATACTCCATTTTGAATCACATGAGTGTTCCACCATTGTGAATTCGGCCAGACTACGTCACCACGTGACTGCGTCATTACACCATTGCCGCTCCCCCTTTGTCTCTCTCACACACACACACACACACACACACACACACACACACACACACACACACACACACACACACACACACACACACACACACACACAACACACACACACACACACACACACACACACACACACACATAACACATAGAGACACAGACAGGTAGACACGAACACACACATCCATACACACACATAGATATACCGTCAGTATTACATTTGTGTTCTAAATTGTGGTAAGTGCTGATGCTGTTGTTGTCTTTGATATATTGGAGTTTTGTTAAATGAAGAATCATTGAATAACATTAACAACTTTATTACCCTTTTTTTATAAATCCTTTTGTTATTAATGTATCTGTATCTTGTGATTATTTGTGCATATGTATGTCAATACAGTTGGATTCCTATAGCCTGTGCTCGAACTTAAAACCCTTCATTGTTTATTATATAATCATTAGTATTAAATATTGAGATTATTAATTTAACTTTTATAAACTGAGACTGATCCTTATCGATTGACTGTTGGTCCCTGTAACTGGGGTGGTGCCCCGTTGATAAATAATAATTACAGATTGTATTATTCTTAATTGATAATTTTATTGTTTTCATTAATTATTTTTAACTATTCTTAATTTATAACCGTAACATTTATAATTTTTAATTATGTTTAACAAATTATTTTTATTATTTTAATAATCATATTTCATGATTATTAATAATCAGCCAACGTCAAGTCTACTACTATTGCACAACAGTTACAAAGCACATAATGTGTTTACAACCAGACTTGAACTGAAACCTCACCTCAACAGCCGACGCTGTAGCGCTTACTGCATCAGCAACAAGTAAAAATCACTGTGGCACTGAACCTGCTTTTGAGTATTTTCTAAAAGGAAACACTCCCAATTTTAGATTGATAACTCTTGCTCCCCTGTTGTTTGAAAGTGCTCATAGAAATTTTACAACAGCTCAGGGTCCACAAGTAAATTTCGCTTATCAGAAAATTTGTGGAACAAGGCCTACCATTGAAGATGACGAAATTACCATAAAACATTTTATGTGAGTTGTCTCACTGAAGTGCAGTTCAGGTTCAGTTCAGGTCACTCAAATTCAAACATTTATTGCAGCAGGCGTCGCTCCATTTATTTGAACCTTTGTATCACTTTTGCCTTCAGGTTGCTGGGTGTGGGCAGAGTGGTGATCTATAACACCAGCTGTGGCCCAGAGCTCGATCGTCTGTTGCAGATCTACAGCCAGGACGGCTTCCTGGAGATAGTTCAATGGCCCATCCACCAACATCTGATTCCATCTACAGGTTGGCTCTTCTCAGCGCACGGAGGGGACGTGCACTACTTTGGCCAGTTAGCCACGCTCAATGAGTGCATTTACAGATCCATGGAGCGCTCACGCTACGTCTTGCTGAACGATATCGATGAGATTATAATGCCTTACCAACACGACAACCTGATGTCTATGATGAACATGCTCCAAGAGCAGCATCCAAATGTAGGGTATTTTTCCTCTGTATTAAGAAATAACTCAACATTTACACATTTCTTGAAAGTAGGAGTCATTTGTTTTCGAATTCTTTTATTTCATCTGTCAGACCTGAACCTATGTTCTGCAGGTTGGGGCGTTCATCATAGAGAACCATTTCTTTCCCAAGAAACCCTTTGAGGGAGACAAACCAGGTCCACTGCCTCAATGGAGAGGGGTACCAGGCTTTAATATTATGGAGCACATCTACAGGGAGGAGCCGGACAGAACCAAATACCTACCCAACAAGTTGATAGTAAAGCCAAGGTAGGAGAACTTGTCAGAATGCTGAGCTGTTTTTTAGACATAATCTCCTCTTTCACCATATGAAGAATGCAACAGGAGTTTATCCGGGTCATAGACGTTCACAACAGGACAATATACAGAACATCCAGGCGAGGGGTTGAGTCTGTGTAGAGCATATAAGAAGGCAGGACATAACGTATGAATTTTACTGCAGAAAGCAACGTTATCGCCAAAACTCCCGAATCTCACTGTCTTACTCAGTGAACATCTTTGTCGGTGTCTCCGATGTGTATGACATCTCTTTTTCATCCTGAGATATTTTTATTCTTTTTTTGTATTTTTAGTTTTGTGTCTGCTGTGTGTTATCAGCATCATCAGCATCATCAATGCATTAACTCACTCTAACATCTTCCCACATTTTACAGGGGGTTGCCAAGAAAAGGTTCTGGAAATTTTCCGAAAAAAAAGGAACGTGTCTATAGTTCAGTACATGTCTGAAATCAGCTTTCTTGAAATTGCAGGAGAAACAATATATCCATGTCCTCAAAGCTCAAGTGTAATAATGTGGCTGAATGTGGCTCAAAAAGCTACAGATATTTTAAAAGAAACTGTTGAAATGTATTAATGATAATGAGCATAATCACCTTACTGAATGTCTAATTGACTGTGTGTGGATCACAGGGCAGTGGAGCAGACCTCGGTACACGAAGTGCTCAAGCAATTCAAAGAAACTTTCAAGGTTCCGATGGAAGTCTGTCGGATCATCAACTGCCGAATGACGTACCCAGAATTACAGCTTGACCAACTTCGTGTTGACACCCAGACTGTGGGACTTCTCAGATGATCTATTGACGAGCGTGATGAAGATGCTGAGGAGAGCCGGGCTGCTGAGCTCCGAGCTGGAGGGTCGACAGATTCGATAAACAGGCTGAGTGAATGCACATTCTCACCAGCAGGACAAATAAAAAACGTTTGAAAAAGGAAGGAACGACATTGAGCTTTCACCTTTTTAATGGGCAGGGGGCCGATGTCTACTCATTATTGTAGAGAGCAGGTTGGCAACTAAAAGGGGACAAGGGCCCCGAAGCTCTGGAGCGACTTGCCAGAGGAAATTAGGCCGTCAAAATCAGTAGCTGTGTCTAAATCCAGGCTCGCATCATCCGGCAGACTTGGTTCATGGCCTCTGTGAGAATTTGCCGAAATAGAGGATTATATATCTGCAGCTGCTTTTCACTGCATTGCATCGGCCCCAGAGAGGGTCCACCCGGGTGGATCCTATGTAACTTAGAAATGACGGATTCACAAGCAGCATTTGAGGGAGCATTTTCCACTGCATCTGCATATCAACACCTAAACAATGGGCCTGACCACACCTCAGTTTTATACCAATGGGTGCTCAGATGGGCCCGAGTGCATTTACTTCATTTGTCCTGCACTGCTGCTGGATGTCTGTTAAAATGACAATAAAGTAGGAGCCCGGTTTCAGTTCAGAGTAAAATCACTGATCAGAGAAATGGAGGCTTGAAGTAATGATGCTCAGGTTGTTCAGGTAACCCTGGTAAAGGTGTGTAACTGCACGTGTAACTGCACTCCGCTACACTTGACTGCAGGGGTCTTCAATGTTTTTCAGGCCAAGGGCCTCCATACTGATGGAGAGATGGAGAAGGGACCCCCTACTATATTTATTTTGTATAAAACTGTGTTTTAAATTAAATTGGACCTAGTGCCATGTATTAACATAGCTACCCTGTTATTGTGCATTCAATAATAAGCTATTCAAATAATACACATGTGCAGGTTCATATGTCCATGTTTTTATTTTAAACATGTGCAAGGTTCAGGATGGCCGTGCCACTGCCATATATAAACATACATATTGCATACAACACTGAGTTATTCAAATAATTCACAGATTAATTTTTTTATTTTAAACATGCATGGATAAGGGACATGGATTCCTCAAGTCATCTGTGGATGGCACACATACTCCCACATTAGTGAGATGTCTGACCCTGATGATAAGCACACAAATTATCTAAACTTGGACTGATGGAGGTTGTCAGGCAGAGGTCATATCAGCCTCGGGCTGCAGTCTTGACCCGTTTTTATTCTTCAGGTAGGTGAGTGAGGAAAATCCACTTTTGCAAAAATATGTTGTTGGAAAGGGCAAAAGGCTCATCATAGCTTTCTGGCAAGAGATCCAGAACTGGGTGAGTGGTTAAGTTTCATATATGTTTCTGAACGTACTGTCAGTGGATAGTTTGATGAGCTGATCCTCCTCTGTCACTGTCAGGCGTTTGCTGTCCGCTGTGTTGTCTCTGAATGGAAACAGTATCCATGTCTCGTCCCTGCGCCAGGAGATGTGCGAGAGCACAGCAGAATCTCCCAGCTCATCAACTGATGGAAACGTGGAAAACATTCCCTCACCGACGCATCCCTCCATCTTCAGATTTTTTGAGAAAGCCATTCTGTCATACAGCTGAATGGCATGTCTATTGCGACATTGCATAAAACTGTTAAGTTTGTTCAGTTTACATCTCTTTTCATTGCAGAAGAAAAGCTAATTGACCTAACTCAATGTTCGTTGTTGTTTGAATGTAATTTCTTAATAACTTACCGTGACTCAAAAAACATCAACTCAAACTGTTGTTAATTTTCTTTGTTGAGACAAGGTATTAGTATTTAGAGTGTACTGTTATATCTTTAACTGCTATTTAGATGGATAGATAGATAGATGGATACTTTATTAATCCCGTGGGAAATTCAGCTCATCCAGTAGCTTGTACACTTAACACATCACTCACGGAGAACATATTTACAGATACAGGAATGGAATGCAATGATATTATTGTTTCAGTGTCCAAAGTGTTCTTGTGCTGCTGGAGTTGATAGTACAATAAAATATATATCGATAAAAACAGCAGAAATATATATATATATATATTAATATAAAAATATATAAGAATATGTTGTGGTAAAGTCTGTGCATGGGGCTAGTATAGCCAGTAAAGGGATTGACAGTTGGTTGGAATATAATAATCAGATGAGATGAAAAGAGTAGAGAAGAGAAGGGGAGGGCAGACTGATCTAAACTCATGCAGGGAAGATCACCCCTCCACCTTTTCTGCGTGGCGTTATGTAGCTAAATGGCCCTGGGGACATGTCGGAGCCTGTCGGATGGGCATGACAGTGACAGGAGTCTGCCACTGAATGAGCTCCTCTGTCCGATGAGAGTTTTGTGTAGTGGGTGGTGCACATTGTCCAAGATAGTCCGCAACCTACTCAGGGTCCTACTCTCTGCCACTGTTGTGAGGCAGTCCAGTTCAGAGCCAACAACAGCTCCCGCCTTCCTCACCAGCCTGTCCATTCGCCCTGCATCCCTCTTCTTTATGCTGCCTCCCCAGCACACAACAGCATAGAAAAGGACGCTGGCAACCACACACTGGTAGAACATGCACAGGAGTTTGTTGCAGATGTTGAACGACCTCAACCTCCTCAGGAAGTAGAGCCGGCTCTGACCCTTTTTGTAGATTGCATCCACGTTGGCTGACCAGTCCAGTTTATTATCCATATGGACTCCTAAATATTTGAAGGGTGTTGACCACCTCAACACTGACCCCCTCGATGGAGACTGGAAGCAGAGGATGCTGACACGTCCTAAAGTCCACCACCATCTCCTTGGTCTTAGTGGTGTTCAGTTGCAGGTTGTTATGTGTACACCACTGCACAAAGTTATCCACCTGGCTTCTGTACTCCCCCTCCTGGCCATCCCTGATACATCCCACAATAGCAGAGTCATCAGAGAACTTCTGGATGTGGCATGACTCCGAGTTGTAGTTGAAGTCCGATGTGTACAGGGTGAACAGGACTGGTGAACGCTCAGTCCCATGTGGAGCGGCAGTGCTGCACAACACAGTCTCAGAGACGCAGTCTTTCAGCCTGACGAACTGTGGTCTCTCCGTCAGGTAGTCAGTGTTCCAGGATACCAGGTGGATGTTCACACCCATCTTCAAGAGCTTGTCACTCAGTCGGAGGGGCTGGATGGTGTTAAAGGCAATGGAGAAATCCAAAAACATGATTCTCACAGCACATTTCCCCTTGGCCAGATACGAGTGTGCCATGTGCATTAGGTAGATGATGGCATCTTCCACGCCCACCTTCTCCTGATAGGCAAACTGCAGCGGGTCGAGTGCATGGCGTACCTGGGGTCTGAGGATGTGAAGAAGCAGTCGTTCCATTGTTTTTGAGATGTGGGATGTTAAGCCCACTGGCCTGAAGTCATTCAGCACACTGGGGTGTGGCTTCTTTGGAACAGGGATGAGGCAGGATGTTTTCCACAGTGCAGGGACCTTCCCCAGTTGGAGGATCAGGTTGAATATATGCTGGGGGGGGGCTCTGGGTGATCGCCTGAGGGAGGGGTGCTGCTGTGGAGAATGGCAGAGGGCTGGAAGCTGGAGTGAGTGGGCTGTGGTCCGAGCAGGGGGGAGGGGATGATCTGGTGAGGGTGAGGTGGTTGAGGCATGCAGTGAGCAGGTAACAGCAGCAGGTGGGGCTGACGGGGATGATGCAGGACTAGGTGTTAAACAGTCATTACCCCCTGGAGTAGGGTTGTCAATTTACTACATTGTATGATTTTCCAGGAAGTGTTTTTGCACTATTGCGGTTTGCACTACTCTCATCCTATCCACCGTGTGCCTCTTTTGTGTATACTATGTTTTAATATGTTCTGAGTTACTAATATGTTGCATATTTAGATGATCCGTCTACTTACAGTTTATGATTACACCGGGTATTAGAGACAGCATTTCAATCTATGTCCTGTAAAGTTGACTTGAAGGAAATATCTATATGTAAAGTCATATGTAAAATAGTCAACATTTTAATACTTTACTTTAATAATTTTAGAACAGAATGTAAAGTAAATTAATAAAACATAGGGGTTGTTTTACTTTATTTTTTCACAGGCATATGGTAAAGGACCTTTACTTTGAAAGGACTGACAGTTGTGAGATGTGCGCACTTTGCTCTTCCCTGGAGATAAAACCAGTGACGCCCCCCCCATACTGTAGAAAAGCTTTAAAATCGATCACCTACAGAGGCTGCATTTGACTGTGCATCTCTTTCCACTTCTCTAAGAATCCTCTCAGCTTTGGGTGAGTCACATTATTTTTTGAGGATGATATTCACTGGAGGGAAAAGGTCTCTGATTTTTTCCTTTTTGAAATGCTTATGTGGGAAAATCTCTGTATTTGCAGGACTTATTAATCAAATTCTACTCAAGGTTTTTCCTTCTTTATGAGATAACATGTGTTATGCTTAATGAATTGATAGTATATATCAAATACTTTTGAATTTATTGGACGTTTTTAGTATCTAACTTCAAGTCAGCTCTTCATGTTCCACTGGTTTGAATCTACTACATCCTGTGTCAGGTCCTCGGATTTTAATGCTCTTTTTACTTACAACAAGCTTAACATTGTGAAAGTCCTCTTTTACCCTTGTACGACATTTTGGCTGCAGTTACATACAGTATCACTTGAATGCAGCCCAAACCAAATCATGATCATTTAAAGCCTTCAAACTTACACAGGGGTTCTATTTACTCTCAAACATTGACATGTTGAAAATGGGTCAAATTACTGTTTGATTTTTTTCTTTTTAAAATGATTATATGGGGAAATCTGCTACTCTGTATTTGCAGGACTTAATAATCAAATTCTTCCCAAGGTCTTTCCTTATTCATGAGATAATATGTGTTATGCTTAATGAATTAATCGTATATATCAAATACTTTGCTTAAAAAATAATAATAATAATAATAATAACTAACTTCAAGTCAGCTGTTCATGTTCAACTGGTTTGAATCTACTACATCCTGTTTCAGGTCCTCTGATCTTATTTTAGTTTTTTTTGGCTGCAGTAACACACACAATCCCAAGCCAAAACTAACTCATTATCTTTTAAAGCCTCTATACTTCCTCAGGGTTTTTATTTACTCTCAAACATTGTCATGTTGACAATGGGTGGAACTAGTGATTGATGGAAAGTTTTCAAATTACAAAACAAACAAGATACTATTATCAAAGTGAAATGAACGATAAATGGTCCACTAGTCGAAAAACCCATATAGTCCTGAAGAGAGGTCTAATCAGAAAGTATATTCCGCATGGACTGTAGTTAGGCAGAGATATTAAGCTGATATATAAACATTTATTACCTTCGCCTAGCAGGTAGAGTTTTTACACCTGGCCGTTTGTCGATTGGTTTGTTCGGATTCAGAAAACTGAATTATCCCAAAAAGGACTCAGGGCTAAAAGCATTTGCCCCTCTAATGTCCCTGATCCCACCATCACCCCCCTCAACGACACAAAGCACCTACTGGTGTCCGCCTTCATGGACCAGAGGGTGAAAGGCTTTGACATACGCATCATTGGCATCTTCAGGATAGACTCCATCCAACCCCTTCACTGTCGCTACTGCTGTGAAGGTTTCTCGTCGATCACAACTCCAGCAATAACACAACCTGATGTCTATGATGAACATGCTCCAAGAGTAGCATCCAAATGTAGGGTATTTTTCCTCTGTATTTAGAAATAACTCAACATTTACAAATTTCTTGAAAGTATCAATCATTTGTTTTCGAATTCTTTTATTTCATCTGTCAGACCTGAACATTTGTTCTGCAGGTTGGGGAGTTCGTCATAGAGAACCATTTCTTTACCAAGAAACCCTTTGGGGGAGACAAACCAGGTCCACTGCCTCAATGGAGAGGGGTACCAGGCTTTAATATTATGGAGCACATCTACAGGGAGGAGCCGGACAGAACCAAATACCTACCCAACAAGTTGATAGTAAAGCCAAGGTAGGAGAACTTGTCAGAATGTTGAGCTGTTTATTAGACATGATCTCCTCTTTCACATATGAAGAATGCAACAGGAGTTTATCCGGGTCATAGACGTTTACAACAGGACAATATACAGAACATCCAGGCGAGGGGTTGAGTCTGTGTAGAGCATATAAGAAGGCAAGACATAACGTATGAATTTTACTGCAGAAAGCAACGTTATCGCCAAAACTCCCGAATCTCACTGTCTTACTCAGTGAACATCTTTGTCGGTGTCTCCGATGTGTATGACATCTCTTTTTCATCCTGAGATATTTTTATTCTTTTTTTGTATTTTTAGTTTTGTGTCTGCTGTGTGTTATCAGCATCATCAGCATCATCAATGCATTAACTCACTCTAACATCTTCCCACATTTTACAGGGGGTTGCCACGGTTGTACGGCTGGAGAAACTCCGTGTTGACACCCGACTGTGGGACTTCTCAGATGATCTATTGACGAGCGTGATGAAGATGCTGAGGAGAGCCGGGCTGCTGAGCTCCGAGCTGGAGGGTTGACAGATTCGATAAACAGGCTGAGTGAATGCACATTCTCACCAGCAGGACAAATGAAAAACGTTTGAGAAAGGAAGGAACGACATTGAGCTTTCACCTTCTTAATGGGCAGGGGGCCGATGTCTACTCACTATTGTGGAGAGCAGGTTGGCAACTAAAAGGGGACAAGGGCCCAGAAGCACGTTCTGATGTACTTTTTGTTATTATGTGTTTTTGAAGAATAATAATTATGACGACAATACGAAGTATGGGGAATAATAGTAGATGTGCACTCATTGCATTACTCCACACATAATAACTAGGGCGGTGCGGGCCACTTAATGTAAGTCGCTTTGGATAAAAGCGTCAGCTAAATGAAATGTAATGTAATGTTATGTAATGGTCCATACCATCAAAGGCAGACCACACAGTGAAAATGTAAATCAAAATTAAAGTTGTAAAACGAGGCTTACTTCCTGTTGCCAGTAGGTGGCCCTAGTACTACATACTCGTGTCAATCAATACATTTGTCCAGGTTGGAGCTCTGGTAAATCCTGAGCAATTTGGGGGCGGATTGGACACTATGCAGTGAAGTTAAAAGTAATTATCGTTTCATGGAGAATATGTGGGTGGCGCTAAGACCGTGACTTAGTTTTGATATAAGGAGCTGTTAACCATTTGATACATACATCATTCAGTATTTCAGGTATTCCACAGCAGCTGATCAGCAAACCTACAATTAGAAGGAGGGATCTTGTCACTGAGAAATTAGTTGCTTTGAATGTGTGTGTGTGTGTGTGTGTGTGTTTTCAAAAACCCATCTGACTCTGCTCTGTGCCATGAGGTCAGGATGCAGAAAAAAATCTGAATTCATGCCTTTTGTTTCCAAGGTCCTGGGAGATTCTAATTAATTTCAGCTTAGCTAGCCTTCTAATGTAGCCTGAGTCTGAGACCGCTCCATTGGGCTGTGATTATGGGGCGTGTTTCAACCGAACCAGGAAATATAATTCCTCTTCGCTCAATTGGATAGACCTACAGCCAATCAGAGCAACGTAGTATGTGACGTATGTTAAGCGAATCATTGTGAGTTATTTACTAATGCCGGGTTCACACCTGACGCTGAAGCGCAGCGCCAAGCCTTAAATAACAGTTGGCTCCCATCCACTCCCATGTTAAACCTTTGTGCGGGTCACACCGGAGGCTGAAGCGCCGCTCTGCACCGAGGCTGCCTCGCTCCGTGCAGCGATCGTTTCGGCGTCGAGTCTATTTTTTCCGCTTGACGCGAGCGTATCGCGACAGGAAACACACTGAAATTAATTTAAATACTTTGAAGTCCCCTTCTGTTGTCCTGGAGTTTTACTACCATGACATTATTAAAGGTCTCCCTCTGCCCATCCACTACAGCCACACAAGCAGTGATAAAGATAAAAAGAGAGAGGGGGGGGGCTCCACATAGGCTTGAGTGGAGAATACGTAATTTACCCTCCACACCCGACATTTAACGGAGCAAACAGCGGAGAAGTTCTTCAACCTGGATGACATTAAATTAATAATTGAAGTGGAGAAGTGCAGTGAGTTGTATGATCCTCGGAACATGTTGTATAAAGACAACACCAAGAGAGACAAATGTTGGGACGCTGTTGCTTAATGTTGGAGCAACAAGTAAGTTATATGCTTGAATACTACTGGATCAACAGGTGATATTATTAGCGCTGCCCGGCGGGTCAGCGTCGCTTCAGCGTCCGGTGTTTAACAGCCAAGCGCCGGCGCGATAGGGATTAGCGCGACGCGGCGCTTTGGCGTCGCCTCCGCGTTCTCTGTTCCTCTTTCAAAATGAATGCGCTGTCGATGTCTCCTAAAACAGACTCAAATGCAGCATCTACACATCTCAGCTCTCCAGCGGCAGGCATGTTTGGGAAAACAAAATCAACCCAGGCGCTATTTGGTGACGTGGTTGATTACGTCTCTGTAGATCACCTGTCCATCATCGTATAAAGCCCGCCCTGACGATTTGATTGGATCGACCAGCTTCTGTTCGAGCATAGTTTCTCCCCAACGGAGCGACTCCAGACCGAACTTCCCGAACAACAAATGTTGTGGGCGGGGCTAAGTTCGTCTGGCACCCAGGCTACTTCTAATGCACAACATGGGTCTAAATGACCCGTATTTATGCTCTACAGCAGTGGTCACCAACCTTTTCAAGCCCAAGATCACTGTTTAATTCCAAACGTAAGCCGATGATAGGAGGGCCATATTTATTATTTTTAGCATTTCTGTTTAAGGCTCAATGAACCAGAAATAAATATACACAAAGAGAGACAGTTGTGCAACTTTTTCTATTCAATGCACAATATTCAAATGAATATTAATTCATGCACAATACTATGCAAAATATGTAGCTTCTCAGTTCCACATCATGTTCTGCAGAGGAGCTGTGACTGCAGCACAATGTTTTACATATAGGCTTTGATTTGAATATGGCCACAAATATGATTATTGCCCTGTATGAAAGAAGTCCCTTGTACTCAAATAAATACCAGTACTACACAGTATGAAGCCGTGCATCTTCCGCTCTTTCAAATATTTCAAGATATAAAAACCTTTAAAAAAGGAAATAGATTCCATTAAATGAAACGCTGGAGTGCTTTTTTATTTTGAAAAGTTAGACAGAAAGTGTTTCAACCACTTGTCTGTGACATAAATTCATCAGATAAACATTAAAACTCAGGTGAAAGATCATTTTCTCTGTTTATTTTGCTGTTAAACACAATGTTTATCTCTGTGTGACACAAATGTACTTACAACACTTTCCAAACACGTTTAAAAGTTGAAGCCCTCCACTGTTTCACTTTTGGAATCCACTCATTTGTTCCAACAGGGCTTTGATTATTATTGACAGACCAAAAGATTTGCATCTTCATACCGTAGAGTCCTTACATTTGGTTCGGTATTGTTATGTCCTTTACCTACAGCTGAGGAGCTCACCTCTCTTTTCCATGGATCAACGGTCTTCACAAAGTTGGATTTACGCCAGGGTTACCTGCAAGTTCCCCTTCACCCGGCCAGCCGGGACCTGACAGCATTTGTGACACACGCTGGGGTGTTCAGGTACACACACATGCCGTTTGGTCTTAGCTCTGCCCCCAGCTGCTTCCAAAAGGTCATGTCTACAATTCTCGCTGGGGTCCCGGGGACAGTAGTTTACCTGGACGACATTGTGGTGCATGGGCCAGACCAAGCCACCCACGATGCCCGCTTACACAGAGTGTTTGTGGCCCTCACCAAACATCACCTGACACTGAACGGGGAGAAATGTCTCTTCTCAGTACCGACTGTGGACTTTATTGGATTCCGCCTCTCAGCTGATGGCATTGCACCTCTCTCCTCCAACGTTGACGCAATACAACGCATCCCTGAACCAACCTCCACCACACAGGTTGCATCGTTCCTAGGAATGACGGCTTATTATTTGCGTTTCCTGCCCAACTACTCACAAACGACAGCACCCCTCCGCCAGCTCCTGAAGAAGGAGGAGCCGTGGGCTTGGTCACCACAGTGCTCTGAGTCATTTTTCATGTTGAAAAAACAATTAACCTCACCTCCTGTCCTTGCCCATTTCAGCCTCTCGAGCCCAACCTTCATCACCTGCTCCACTGCTGCAGTTGGAGCTGTCCTGTCGCAGCTTCATGACGGCACGGAGAGGCCAATCGCCTTCGCATCTCGGGCCCTGACACCCACTGAGCAGCGGTACTCCGTGGGTGAACGTGAAGCATTGGCCTGTGTGTGGGCGTGCGAGAGGTGGCACATGTATGTCTATGGCCGTCATTTCACCATCAGGACGGACCACCAGGCCCTCACAACGGTGCTCTCCACGTCAGGTTCGGGACACAAGCCTCTCCGACTCCATCGCTGGGCGGAACGCCTCCGCCAGTACCACTATGACCTCATCTTCACGCCGGGCAGGGAAAACGTGGTGGCAGATCTCCTTTCTCGCTCCATCGCAGCCCCAAACCCTTCTGTACCATCACACGATGAAGAACCAGCTCTCATCCAAGCGCTCTATGCACCATTGCAGCCAGTAGTCACACTGGAGGAACTGAACACTGAATCAGGACGAGACCCGATACTATCCAAGCTGTGCACCTACATCAGAAACGGCTGGCCGTCCCACATCCCGGAAGAGTTGAAACCGTTTGCTCGGGTGAAAGATGAGCTCTCCTGCTGGGCAGACACGTGTGTCTCGAGGGGGCTCTGCACCGTCGTCCCAAACACTTTGCGTGCACGTGTCCTGTCAATGGCACATGAGGGTCACCTGGGAATCGTGAAACTCAAGCAGCGGTGCCGTGAGTTGGTGTGGTGGCCAGCCATCGACCGCGATATTGAACATCTGGTCCAGGACTGCTCAGCGTGCCTCCTCAGTGGGAAAACCGGACCCCCTTCAACCCCTCCCCTGCAACCGCTCCCCTGGCCTTCACGTCCCTGGGAACATGTACAGCTGGACATCTGTGGGGAAATCCATGGCCGTGGTGTTCCACACCACCAGCGCTTCCTGGTGGTCGTTTACGACCTCCACTCTAAGTGGCCGGAGGTTGTGCCAGTGGGGACGGTGACGTCGCACGTCATGATTCGGATACTGGATGGCCTCTTTGCCCGCTGGGGCGTGCCTCAGGGCCATAACAACAGATAATGGCCCGCAGATGACATCTGCGGAGTTCTCTGACTTTCTTGCCAGCAGGAGTGTCAAGCACATCCGAACCGCTTTTTACCACCCACAGGCCAACGGTGGAGTAGAGCGTTTTAATGCAACACTGAAGAACGGGATTCGTGCACACCTGGCCCAAGGCTGTGCATTCGAGGAGGCACTCAACCAGACCTTGCTGCACTACAGAGCAAGCCATCACTCCACCACGCTTGTGTCACCAGCGTTTCTGATGCTCGGACGAGAATTGTGACTGCCATTACACAGGCTCCGAGCACCAAATAGTGACTTTCCCATGCCCTCCCTGGCCCGAATCCGAGAGACTGTTGCTGCACGGCAGCAGAAGACGAGGGAAAGGGTGGACAAGAAGTGCAGGGCGAGGCCACTGTCCCTTCAGGTCTCAGACTGGGTCAGGGCTCGACGGCCGCAGCGACACAACAAGTTGGCCTCGTTCTGGTCCCAACCCAGACAGATCAGTCGCGTTCTTGGCCCCGCCACATTTCTGCTCGACGACGGATCACGGTGGCATGCTAGTAGGCTGAGGAAAGTCCCGGCACCCCTCTCTGAGCACTTGGCCACGGCACGAGCCCAGTCACCATTCCCCTGCAACGTGGCCACTGATCCGGGCCCACCCCCGGCCCTGGTTGCACCCCCCCGCAGCACCACACCAGGAGGTTGTGGTGCCGGACCCGAAATAGATGTTCATATAGTGACGAAGTGTCCTCTTTTTTACAAACTCAAATCTGGTCACCCTATGCCTATCTGCTGATCATATTCACTTATATCCCCTGAACAGTGCTACCTGTCACCAGTGTGCAGCAGAGACTGTGCAGCAACCAAATGAGAATGTCCTTCATGCTCTGGGCCCCCTGCTGGTTCACATTACATTACATGTCCAAAGCGACTTAGGGGTTCAGTATCTTGCCAAAGACACTTAGGCATGCAGATGGGATAGAGTGGGATTCGAACCGGCAACCTTCTTGTTGCAGAGCACCCGCTCTATCCCCTAGGCCACGCTCTCCCTATTTGTTTGGTTTGAACAGAATACACATTTGACTCCTAGTGAGTGATCTTTATCAGAATATGAGCTCAGCAAATGATACTAATCAATCATCATCCTCAACTTAGACTGTTTATATTGCGCTTGTAATGGTAAATTACACTGATCAATATCTTAGTACTGTTTTGACAGTTTTCTGTGCATTTATCTGATGCAACCTCTGCTGTTCATCACATTGTATAAAAACCCTCCTTTTTAACTTTCTCGGGGTTGAACTCTGAGCCATGCTGCTGACTGTGTAACCCTCTGCAGAGCTAACAATTAAAGCTTTAAGACAACTCTGGTCTAAGAAACTCATTATTTTAAATTTCCACAACAGACTTGGCATTCGTCCTCCCTAACAACAAAACCCTCCTCAATATGATGCAGTGACATGAACAGACTCTACCAACCAACGAAGAGTCAGTCGTGGGAGGCCCTTGCTTCAGTACAGTTTATCAACCCACTTCCTCGATGTTAATGATCAGGCAAGTACCAAACTAAAAAGTCAAATGGATTTTTCTCAAAAAGGGTTTCTCTCATTTAAGGCAGCTCTAATCACACAGATGTGCATTCGGGTGTTATTTTTTCCCCCAATAACTTTGGTTTTAAATAGTTGTGTGATGGTAAACATTGGGTGAGACTGATTTAAAGAGCAAGGTGTGAGCCCACCGTCTGAGAACAACATCACTTCGACTAAGATCAAGCAGGAGAACATAGTTTCCACTGGCAATAATTAACAGCTGTTAGCCTTAATCCTTCACTTTCTAAGATTTGTTTTGATTCACTCACAGAGACTTCTGAGTTGATCAGTGTTGAAAAGCTCATCACTTATCACAGCATTTCCACAGTATTTAAAAATTGCAAACAGTATTGAGTGATAATGACTATTTTTGTCCAACAACACACAAGCCGACCTCCCTTCTTGCTGTTTGGGTTTATGGAGCCTGTGATGAACCCTTCTCAAGTGACTGAGGCCAAAAAAAAGTTCCAGACTCCTTTGCATTTTCAGGTTAGGAAAAAACCTTCAGCTGTTTTTATTTACAGATTTACAGATTTTAGACATTGACATAATCTAACTGATCTAAGATAGTCGACAAAGAACCTTTAGACTGTAATATAATATTTTCTCCTTCACTGGGATTGGTGATCAGCAATATTTCAGAAAAATATATGTAAATAAAAACAACTACAACAATACAAACGGAAATTTATTTGTTTTTACATCCTCCATTTTCTTGATATGCTTTAAACTTCTGCTTTACATTGAGCAGCATTTTATGCTATGAAAAGGGAAAATTATGACTATAATAATTGTTATTATTATCACAATACCATTTTTTCTACCATTATCACTACGATCATATCATTATTATCATCTCTACTATTATTATTATTGCCCCCCCCCCGCCCCGCAAAGAATCAGTCCCACCCACGTTTTGGCAGTTATCTGATGTGAGAGAGGGTTGGACACCTTTCGCATAAGGACTTGTTCACAAACCAGGCAGAAGCAGAAGGACGTGGATTCGGTCATTAACTCACTTCCTCTTAGTGTGTTGTATCACCTGCCACTACTGGAGCTCCTGCACTTCAGCTCTGAGTGAGTATCATTATTTATGATATTTATTTATGCTTGACTCAACTTAAAAAGTTCTTTTAACATGTTCATATGTATAAATATAATAGTAACAAAATATATAAAACAGTTTTCTTTAAAATAAGATAAGATAAGAAGTCCTTTTTTAGTCCCGTAATGAGGACATTTGCAAGGTTACAGCAGCAGAAGACAACACAGAAGTAGCATGCAGTACTTGGGTGAAGGAATATAAAGAAATAGAAATTTACAACAATATATAGAACAAATTTATAAATGTGATAAAACCGGTTTATACAGTGTAAAGAAATATACAAAGAAATTGTTCTTTCTTGAGTCTTTTTGTTCTGGGTTTGTACCCTCATGGTTGATGCACTTAATGTAAGTTGCTTAGGATAAAAGCGTCAGCTAAATGAAATGAAAAAAAGAAACAATGTTGTGTAACGTACTAATAATTGGTTACTCTACTTAAGTCGATTTTTCACATATCTGTACTTTACTTCCTCTAGATCAGGGGTTTCAACTCAAATTTAAAGATGTCTAGTTTGATAAAATATCTTGAAGCAAAGAAGCAAATATATTTAAGTAGCCTTGTATTATATCCACCTCTACATGTACTAAATACCTGTCTGTCAAATCAAATGAATTCAGTGAGATTTAAGAGCCTTTTTACAATATTTATTGTCACGTAAGATAAGGCTGAACATATATGTATGATTGCAGATATGTATAATGTTCTCTGATTAAATAAATAAAAGTAGGGCTGCATTTCGAAATACGAGAAAATAAATAAAATGTGAAAATTGTGCATGTTCAAATAAAGGGCTTAACTTCAGAAAAATTAAATAAAGGGAGGCAAAGCTATAATTTCAATTTTTCTGTTTCACATTGATTCAAAAGTCTCAACCAATTTTACAGATAAGAAATCACTAAACCATGCAGTGGGTGTGGCAATGTGTGTAAAAGTGGCAGGGACTTAATAAACACGAGCACACTCCCCATCCATTTATTCCTGTTAGAATTACCCAGGTGCTCGGTTCAGTTCAGTCTTTATTATTCAGTCTGAAATTTGGCCTGCAGCTACACCAGACTGTCCAGTGGTTTTTTCTTCTCTGTAATAGCACTGTGCAGGTTGTTAACAAAAGAGGAAACCTATCCTTTTATATGTGCCTAGATCTTGTTTCCTTTTGCTGAGTTATCATAATGGGCATTGTGTATCATTCCTGCTATTAATTAGAAAGTGGAGGGCCCATGTTTAGTGATATTTACAGTTAACAATTTTGTTGTGGTATATACCGTGGTCTATTAGTGGTCTCAGGCCGACACAAGAGGCACTTGTTTATTCTGTTGTGTTGGTTCTTTGATACTTAAGTACATTTAATATGAGCTACTTTAACACTCTTACTCAAGTCATTTTCTTACAGGTGACTTTTACTTTTACCAGAGTCACTTTCAGGTAAGATATCTGTACTTTTACTCAAGAATGGCTTTCAAGTACTTTATGCCTGTTCTGATCAAACTTAACAGCAGTGCGGGGAGGACAATGTGATGATGAGAAGCACTTCACATCACATGTTCTTTATGAGAAATAACCTACTACAATTGATTTTACTGAGATCAACTGGAGATAGGAAATATCTTCGCATTTGTTAAACTTGATCATGTTCTGTTAACATGTGAGTGTTGGTCAGGGTCATTATATATGGAGGATATATATAAATATATATATATTCACTAGCACTACCCTACTACGATTACATTGTGCTTCACAGAAAACATATGGAGATTGAAAGAATAGAAATAAAGAATTTATATTCTACTAAGATTAATGATTCTAGGAAATAACTTCCCTTTGTGCTTCTGCTGGCCTGTAGGGCTATCAAACGTTGAACAAAAATTATTGTTTGATATCTGAGCCCAAGTTCATAGATAATTTTTTATTGAGATAATTTAGGTCACAAACTTACGGTCAAGTGTTTGGTTCTGAAGCGGATCATGTCTGCGGGTTGCTTCACTCATTTAACTACTCATGTTGAACTAGTAATTATTGGTTTAGAGACAAAACAACCTCCATCTGTGGCTTTAGCATTAGTATAAAGACTATTTTCTCCAATAGAAACGTACTATTGGAGAAAAGGTACTCATAAAACTCTTTAAATGTTGTGTTAACTGCTCTGTTGTTGGAGCTGTCGGACATGTACGGGTAGTGAAATAATAAAGGGGTGTCACAAGGAGTGTGATTTGTAAAAGACATCGAAGTCGATAGTTAGCATTCAGGACAATGGTTACTGTCTAGCTGAACCATATTAAAGGATTACCTTGGTGAGGGAGCTGAAAAGGGAAGAGGAAAGTGCATGTGGGGAGAAGACAATGCCGAATCTCAGTTAAAACAAGTTTGATTCAAAGGAATTTAAATTGGGAAACAATGCTTTGCTCTCTTCATTCCCTGCACACACAACTCCAAAGCTCCGGTTGGATTGGTGTTATCTCTCCTGATAAGCTTCCTCAGGATTGTGATGCTGGTTGTGACCTTTACCTTTTCATTTTAAAATCTTAATTATTGAAATGAAAAGTAGGTCTTAAGTTGAGCTACATGACAGTCTGGTGAGGAATATTGTGGTATATTATTAGTGTAATTCTGCTTATGCTTCAACTCTGTCAGATGGCCTTGTTTTGTCTGTTATTCATTTATTTTTCCAATTTGATCATTTGAGGTAGTTTGTTAACATAAACAAATATATAAGTTGAAAATATCCTACTGTGTTTTTTATTTATTTATTATTATTGTTTTTTATTTCATAAATAATTTTGGCGATGGGTGCCCTTTTTTTTGGGTTTGAGCACCTGCCCCCCCAAATGTCTGTGCACGTGCCTGACCACTGCAGACACAAGCAAGATGTTAGCAGATGCCACTGTTTTTTTGACAAGTGGAAAAGGGTTTTTATAGAATGACAAGAATTAACTTTTGTTGATCAGTGAAAAATTAACTTTTGTTGATCAACAAAAGTGATTTCCATCA
Organism: Pseudopleuronectes americanus; assembly: GCA_038501795.1. Taxonomy (NCBI): domain Eukaryota; kingdom Metazoa; phylum Chordata; class Actinopteri; order Pleuronectiformes; family Pleuronectidae; genus Pseudopleuronectes; species Pseudopleuronectes americanus. Next base: position 15,624,660 of record CM076726.1, on the reverse strand, counting down.
GTTGGCAGCTGCTACATTAGCCTGATATATATTTTATAATTTTGCACAACGATTCTCCTGATCATCCTTTAAACGATCAATCGACTTCCTTCATAAACCCATAACTGACCATGAAATAAAACATGGGCTGTTTTGTATAGATACAGGTGAATTGCAGCCAATCATTGATCAATGATGTTTTGGGGGGGTGAAGTTGATATTGTAACTAGACAGAAAACACCAATGCTCCATGTGGGTTGGGTGTCTGATCTCACTGTGTTTGCTTTGTTCCCTACATCTAAATGCTCCATTTGTGGTTCCTTATTCTACCGCAGGTTGGGAATCTCTCTTCTGTGATGGACAAGATAAAAGACTTAAGACGGAAGCTCTTCCTCCTCTTCATTATAACCTTCCTCAGCATCTTCATCTTCACTGTCAGCTCACCCAGGAGGAACAGATCCATCCCGAACCCACTCAGGGCTAAAAGCATTTGCCCCTCTCATGTCTCTGATCAGACCATCACCCCCCTCAACAACACCAAGCACCTACTGGTGTCGGCCTTCATGGACCAGAGGGTGGAAGGCTTTGATATACGCATCATTGGCATCTTCAGGAGAGACTCCATCCAACCCCTTCACTGTCACTTCTGCTGTGAAGGTTTCTTGTCGATCACAACTCCGGCAAAAATTTTACATCATCCAAACAACTTTGGATTTCCCTTCGTCGCGACAGATGTCATGTGTCCGATTCCTGTAAACTGCAAAGCGACACATGTCACTCTTCTGACTCAGCCAGAGAGTTGGATTGCACCTGAACAGATTTGGCTCCCGATAAGAAACAGAAAGACCAACATGGACGAGGAGGAAAAGTTGCAGTTTAACTTCACAGTCTGCATCTCCAACCTGTTTGGAGACTATAACAACGTGCTTCAGTTCGCCCAGACCCTGGAGATGTACAGGTCAGTACAGCAGTAACGCCACAAAACTCTCAGTCATCTTCTCTCTTATATATTTTAGTCATGGTCTCATCAAGTAATTTTAGTAGATGAAAGGAAAATGGCAGACATTTTTCAGAGTTTTCCTTTTCATGTTTGAGGAATGTAGCAGGTGATTGTTTGGAAACGTTCACAGCGTCAAGAAACCAAAGATTCATTCCTGCTCTCCTTGGATGATTTATTGTGATTCCTTTACTTTTTCAACAGTAGCTCCAATATAAAGTCATAGTATTAATTTGTCCAATACTTTGGTTTATGGCAAACATTTGGTAAATATCAGCAAAATAGAATCACCATTGTCCACATGAATGCTGACTTTTGCAATTTGCCCGAAGGTGCATATAATGTCTATGGATAGCCTTACAGAGGGATAGCATTAGCCTGCAGACACAATCTAGTTAAAACTATCATATCTTGATAAGACTTATCATCAGACTCTGTTGCAGCTTACTTTATAGAAAGCTTCGTACATTTTGGTTCATCAGCCTCCAACATTACTTTAAAGGTCCTAAGATCTATCCTGCTACATGCCGTGTACCAAACAAGTCATGATCAAAGTTAGTCCCATCAACTAACAAGGAGGAAACCTTTTCTGCACCCATCCATCAGGGGGCGACCAAGAAGTTTTAGCTTCACTCTTCCTGACACGTCTTCCAATTTATAGAGTCGATGGGAAATCAACACCTGCCTGGCGACAACAAGCGTAATGTGTTTTTGTAATATGTGTAAAGTAATGATTTAACCCTCGCATCACTTTTGCCTTCAGGTTGCTGGGTGTGGGCAGAGTGGTGATCTATAACACCAGCTGTGGCCCAGAGCTCGATCGTCTGTTGCAGATCTACAGCCAGGACGGCTTCCTGGAGATAGTTCAATGGCCCATCCACCAACATCTGATTCCATCTACAGGTTGGCTCTTCTCAGAGCACGGAGGGGACGTGCACTACTTTGGCCAGTTAGCCACGCTCAATGAGTGCATTTACAGATCCATGGAGCGCTCACGCTACGTCTTGCTGAACGACATCGATGAGATTATAATGCCTTACCAACACGACAACCTGATGTCTCTGATGAACATGCTCCAAGAGCAGCATCCAAATGTAGGATATTTTTGAGAGTGTATTTGAGGGTATTATTTATAAGTTCAATTTGTTTTTCTTAATGGTTATATTTGTCTTTCCATCTTCCATGCTGTGCCATATTCTGTAGACAGGGGTATTCCTCATCAAGAACCATATTTTTCCCAAAAAACACTTTGAGCCAAGTGGGAGGTTTCACCTGCCGCAATGGAACGGGCTGCCAGGAGTTAATATTCTGGAGCACATCTACAGGGAGGAACCCAGCATAAACGTTTACCATCCGCACAAGATGATACTTCAGCCAAGGTAGATGGATTTCTCTATACATTTTAAAGTCTTTTTGAATATTGAATTGAATACCACTTGAATACCTTTTGTATTTAGTCATTTGTTTTTTGCCATGAATTTTGTGAAGCACCACTAAAAAGTTGCTAATGCTTACAGCAGACATTTCAATCTAGGGTACAGCTCAACATAAACTTCATGGGCCATCCACTGTCTAGCATGTGAGCCCATCTTCTAATCATGTCTTGCAGAAGTTGATCCTGATATCACCTTTTCATGGGACCGTTGGCTCTAGTCTGGTTTAACTGTGTTTATGCTTTGTTTGAAGAATTCAGCTGACCAACAACCTAACATCACATGATACTATTCCCCCTCAAACACATTTAGAATGCAGCCTATCAGTCACACCTTATCAAACAATAAGTTCCAGAAACAGCACAATCCATTCACACACACTTCTCTGCTTGTCTTTGGATCAGGAGGACACATTTCATCTAACTTGCAACCTCCACCTCGCCTGTTCGATCCTTTCTGCATAAAGATTTTTACATATACATTTACAAAGACATCTTGTCTCAGAACTCCGTTTGTTGACCATATTTCCACCTTAATGGAGACCCTAAAAAGAGATGACATCACTGGGAGTGTATTATGAACAAATATTTGTTACCAAGTGATGTCTCTGTTCAAACACAGGTTGGTGGAGCAGACTTCAGTGCACGAGGTGATCAAACATATGGGAAATCACTTCAAGGTTCCACAAGAGATCTGTCGGATCATTCACGTCCGCGTGGCTCTGCAGCGGGCGCTGACGTTTGAGCAGCTCAATGTGGACAAACGACTGTGGGACTTCTATGAAAAACTGGTTCCCAACGTGGACAAGGCGCTGAAGAGAGCGGGACTGCTGAACTCGGAGGGGCAGGGCTGATTGACGGGACTGATTTGGAAATGCAAAATGTGAGGAAATCAAAATGTCCAATACAACTGAGGGTATATACTTGTTATGTTTTTTTTAATCTAAAGTATGTAAAGTACAAAAATTTCAAATGCAAAGTGCATTTTATAGTAGGCCTATACAGACACAAAACAACCCACAACTGTTCTCTCCAGGATTTATTTCAATTGACTGAAAAAATATAACATCAGTAAACATACAATGTATAATTTTACAAATTTGGAACCCCAGATGCAGAGGTTAAAATATGAATGGATTAGTGCATCTGAACTTCAAGTGCATCTTGTGTCTACCTAAGAACACACTTATAGACCACAGTATAACCACTAAATGATTCTGTAAATATCACTAAACAATGGACCTTTCATCAGTAGCAGGAATGATACACAATGCCCCCTATGATAACTCAACAAAGGGAAACAAGTTCTAGCATACAAAATAAGATAGTTTCTCTTTTGTTAACAGCCTGCACAGCGCTAGTACAGAGAAGAAACAAATAGAAATGTTTTACCCGGGACTTTCTTAAATGATTCACATGTGGGTTCCATATATGGCAGCATCGAATTTACGTTGACAAGCCTATCAAAAATTCAATCCATATTCTGATATTTTCAGTGGAACGAGGCAGGACTTAGTGTGCAAGAACACAAAAGTAGGGAGATAAGTGCCCCCCCCCCTATAAAATTTAGCCCTCTGTAGGCTGAAAACTTTTATTTCCATCAAAGATGTGGCATCCTTTTGTTCCTAAGACATTAAACTGTCCATATCAGTATAAATATCCAACATACTTTTTTTTCCACAATGAGATCTGATGTGTTTTCAAAGTGTTCCTTTAATTTTTTTGAGCAGTGTAGGTGCCAGGTTTTTGACAGGGAGAATGCAGTCCAATGTGATTCCAGTGTTATATCATTGACTATATAAATACTGACAACATAGCTTTCCCCAAAGGACAAGCCAAAGTGTCTCGAACACCACCTGGTGACTGGCTGCAGTATAGGTCTTAAATACCTCCTTGTTGTTCGTGGACCAAAATCAAATCACAAACTGAAAGTACACTAGAGGATGGTATCTGTCATTTTTTGGAAGTCATAATGGGATGAAAAAGTCACGATTGACAGCAGCGACTCCTGCTCCATATGTGCAAGATGGGGGCGTTCGCATCTGAGATATTTTGGCTTGATTTCTAGAAAGTGGGAGAGGAGACATGTTACCCAACTTTATATACTGTGTGTTATACAAGTGCAATGCTGACTCAGTTACCAGTCTATAGTTACACCTACCTTACACTACTGCAGTACAATACATTAGCCTAACAGAACCTCCTTCATAATAAATTTTTCTTTCTACGTTATTTCAGCCAAAGAAGAAATAAGAGGACAAAAAAAAATAACCCTCAAATTAAACTCCTTTTCATCAGCATGATGACACATATTGGACTCGGACACATTTAAAAAAGCATCATCATTTGGAAACTATTTATTGAACATTTGCAACCAGATATCAGTTAAATACAGAACTTTCATTTCTCTCTCTACATCCCCCACAGCAGGGACTGGCTCCACTTCATTACACTCTGAGAGGAGGGAATGTTACAGGACTTGGTAAGGCGCACACTGTGCTGGAAGTCATTTGGCTTTCTGTCTTCTGATAATAAAGAGAAATTAAATCTGAGTCTGCCTCCTAAATGTCCCGCACTGTTTCCTCTCCTCTCCTTGCAGCTTTTTCACCTGCGGTCAGGTGCTTCTGTCAATCCTGCGCGTTCAGCCCATGGCGAAAAGACACAAATGGGAGGCGAGAAGAGAAAACCAGTGTAGACGGCTGAGACGGGCCCCGTACTGAATGCGGTGTAGCCATATGTCTGAAAAGCTAAAAGTAAAATGATCAACATGAATATATTAGAAAAATGGCAATCAGTCTTTGAGAAACACCTAGCCTCACCTACTCCCAACCAAAGACCAGGGTTATAAATTAAAACTGTCCAAATAAAATCAATCAATCAACCAAGACTTTGGGCCCATTCAGTTCCACTTCAAGACTGGAAAATCCTCGTTGAAAAAACAAATGGCACTTTTCAGTCTCTTGAACTGGAATCTAGAATCTCGACTCCAACGGAATCGACCCCCCAACCCTAAAATCAACTCTTTCTAATTTACATATATGGGTCAGGCGCTCTTCAAGCTTCCACCATTCAAGCAGTTGCTCCCCACAGGACACGGGGTGGGTGGGGGTGGGTGGGGGGGACTCTGTGGTCTCCGGGGGCTAGGCAACGGGTTTGAAGGTCTGCAGTATGAGGTTGGTTTGGTGGATGAGCCGGTTTGCACTGATGAAGACATTTATCGCCCTAGGAAACGAGGAAAAACAACAACTTGAAAACAGAACAGATAAAGGCCTGAACACTGTCTAAACAACTGGTGAAATATTGCTGGGGAAACAGCATGAATGGAGCCGTTGCTGCCAAGACATTGAAAGACTAATAAGTGACCAGCGGAGTCACAAACAGTCCTGCCCTCAAGTGCTCTCTTGGTCCCTCATAAAAAGTCGGATGTTGAATTAAGAAGGGTATGAGCAGATGGATGATTTGATAACAGTGGCATGATATCCAGAAAATATTTTTAAAATACACTCAGGTTAATGTCTAACCAGCAACATAAATATACAGCATATCCTTATGAAGCTTATCATGTTGTGTTGTTATTGACACTGTGATGACCTGTCAATAACATTTATCTTATCAACCTAACGACATGACAGCCTGACGAACGTGAAGACCAAATCCTCTTGAACGCCCCCTGGTGGCTGGCTAAAATGAAGGTCACAAACCATCTCCACCATGTTCGTTGATAAAAATGAGCAGCAGCAGCTCAGCTTGGCACGAAATTTGGAAACACAAGGAAACAATTACCTCAGTACCTTTTTTAAAGTAACCTATCAAACCTAACAGCACTTCTAACACTTCCTAATTAACACATGGTATCTCGTATGTTTAAACACTGTAAAAAACAAATAGCCTAAGTGTGACTTTTTTTGGGCCCCAACATCCAATAATCTTATTGTCATTGTAAAGTTGCAAAGCATATTCAAAAACAATAAATACAGTGCAAATATAAGATGAATCAAACACAGTCACCCGGTTACACTTACTTTCCGTCTTTGAAGTATGTTTTGAGGGTGTCGCTGAAACTTTTGGAGTATTTGACAAACTCCTTTTTCTGGTGTTCCAGGGCCTTGATAAGCAGAAATAAAAGACACAGAAATGTCATTGTTAAACAAGGAAAACGTTTTTAACTGTATACAGGTGTGTATGTGTGTGTCTGTGTGTGTCACTCACTCTGCGATTCTGGTACTGATACTTCTTAATGACATTGTTGACTGTATCCAGGAGCTCTTTTATGGCGCTGGCTATGTCTCTGTCAGTAACAAAAAGGCAATAACAGTGATAATACGGCAAAGTCAACAAGGCTTGTCACGGTAAGTGATGTCTGTAGAGAACAGTTAACAATTGTAATATTTGCACTTCCCTCTTTCTCATGAAAGTTTTTCTAAATGTGTAGTGACCTCATGTGAACTAATTTTTTTTTGTTTCCTCCACTTCCTGTTTTGTCTTGTAACTGTTGCCGAAAACCTCAAACGAAGCATTTCTATAAGAATAACCTTTGGTAGAATGTTACCTCCAGCATTAACGCTCTGTAGCAGCAGGGTCTTGACATTTTCATGGAGGAAAAACAAAGAGCGGCAATGCTCGTCAGAAAAATGAAGAATGATTCACTACACTAGCTGGTATTTGTTGGCCTAGTGGCTATTGCGGATTTTTAAAGCTGAAAGTTTCAGGGAAGAAAGGATTTGTGGCTTGTCAGACTTGCCAGAAAAAGAATCAGCCTCTATTTTCATCTTTCATTTATCATCTTATCTATTTTTGGATGGAGAAAGGGGATGATTATTCCCTCCAAATGAAAGACTAGCTACTTTTCTCCGCTGTATAACAGACATAACATTGCATTCTTGGGAAACGTTTGATGGTCACAATCAGCTTATATGGAATAATGATGGAAAGATGGGCATACGTTATGTGAAATGGTATGAAAATGAGGAGGCTTATGTGTACCATATAAATATATGTACATCTATATGAGATTCATATGCAATTCCTGTGTAGTATAATATTACACAGTTGGTTAATAGCGTTATTGAATCTAAATGAGTCTCCAGTGTGTGTGCCTATGTGTGTGTTTGTAGCTCAGTGCTGACACACATGAAATACAATGCTGGAGAAGTTAAAGATATTTTAAGCACAGCCTGTGCACTATACAAAAGATCAGTATTTAATTTGTTATGTGTACATTACAGATATTTATAGGTGATTAATTGTAGAGCCTGACCATATGGATTTTTGCCCATATTGAAAATTATAAAGTACAGATTTGTCTGTGAAAGACTTATAGCGGTGGATTTTTGACAATATATTGGGTCGGGCTCTAATAAGTTCTCTAATCTCTAACAGTGCACACTTGTGTTTTAAATATGGCGTGACTTGCTTGTCTGTGTACTTGCTCAAACTCACTTGATAGTCTGTAGGAAGCGTACTCTGTCATTGATCTCATCTGGGATTTTGCTGAGGATGTGTTTCAGAGCTCTGGCCTTCTCATTTAGATCCTGGAACTCCTGCTCAGGCCGGTCAATCATGAAATCTGCAGGAAAACGGGGGTTTGCAGAATATTACCAGGAGACTCAATCATGTACGTGAGTCAGCAGATGCACAAAAACAAACAGATGGCTGAGTCAGAATAGAACAAACACTAGTCTCCGGTAAACACAGTGTTTACAGGAGACAGGATAAGCTATATCTCAGATCATCTTTCTATCAAACAAGATATTTACCTTCCACATCATCCGCTGCCATGCGCAGTAGCGATTCAGTGAAGTTGATTTGGACATTCTTTTTCTCCAAGATCTTCATTATGATGTCCTGAGTCAAACCAGGGTTCTCCCTCTCCGCCTGACAAAAGACGAGATCACAGGAAGTGAGAGGAAAATCAGGGGCAGCACAAGCAAGAGGAGGCCTTGGGGCTATGAGAGAACGATGTTAGAAGTTCGCTGAAAGTTAGAAGTCCTCTATGGGCAGTTCAGGTGGACACACAAAAGCTTTCCTCCTGAATAATTGAAACTTGGAGCATCAGGGCTGTAGAGACACCAATCAATGAGTGAACAAAAGACCTACAAATGCCATTGTAAAACAGCTGTAAGTTAATCACCTCTCCCGGAACGGCAAACGCTGCCACTCATCAGCAGCGGTACAGAGGCGATGTGTGTCCACTGTGTGTCTATTGTTCCTGTGCATCATGGCAATGCAAACATATTTGTGATGTCAACCATCAGGCATCACTTGTAAAATCACAACTGATAAAGTGTAAGATTTAAATAAACATTTTATGACTTCGTTTGTTCATTGCTCTCATGGCACCCAGGTCACAACACACACAGTGAACACACAGAGCAGTGGGCAGCGATGGACAGCGCCCGGGGAGCAGATGCTCGGTGGGTAAGATGCCGTGCTCAGGGGCCCTTAGACATTTTTACTGTATTCAAGAGGCACAGCACGCAACGAGACTAACAAGGCTTTGATTTCTCATTTCAAAGTTTATTACAACTCTGCATTGTTTTCCCCTCCTAAGCAGGGTTAAGACTTTGAAGAGAGGGAGCAGGAATGATGAATGGGCTCCTTCGTGAGAGACCTTGAGCAGCAGCAGACAAAACTCTGACTTCTCCCACGGGCTTGAAACCAGCTGAGCCCTCACTTGTAAATAAATAAATAAACAACTAAACGTTATGGCCATCTCTGCTATGATCCCTCCCTCATCTGATTTATGATAGTAAACCTCCGAGACTGAATAACTGTGTCAGATATTTGATTGGTTTACCTGTTGCTCTGTGAATATTCATATGAAGATATTTTGTGCCCTTTCAAAAGACCAGACAATTAGAAAAACAATGATTTAACAAAAAAAGATGTTCATTGGTTCCCAACCCTATAATTCTGTTTTAGAGAAGTGGCAGAGCCCTGAAATCTAAGCATTTACTTTAATGTGTAAAATGTTACAATGATCAAAGTAACTCACGGTCTTATGTATAAGAATAAATCTCAAGTAATAACCATTATACTTCCTTAAATGCAGCATTACAGCTTAACTGCACATGATTAGCCTGACGTTGTCATAACAATAATTCTAGTCAGAATATGAGTCTGATACCGCTCCATTGGGCTGTGATTATCGGGCGTGTTTCAACCGAACCAGGAAAAAAAATGCCTCTTCTCTCAATTGGATAGTCCTACAACCAATCAGAGCAACGTAGTACGTGACTTATGTTAAGCGACGCATAGTTGTTGTCAACAGAACTCAACTGCACGCACGCTGGAAGAAGTACAAGAACTTACATCGACCCTTATTATACTATGTTTACAACATTTGATTCGTATCACGACATTATGATCAGTGGCGGTTTTGAGCAAGGGTGAACCGGCACCTTTTCATGTCACGTGTCACTCAGAGACACCCATAGTGAGATCAGAGTTCGTTCACGTGAAGCAGCCAGTCAGGGACAAACAAGAGACGGTGTTTAAGAACCCAGGTGATAAATTAAACTTTTTCCGAATCCCGTAGGAAGGACGGCAAAAACATATTTTCAATCTACAAATGCCTTGATTGCGTTTCTCTGTTCCTCTTTGAAAATGAATGCGCTGTCGATGTCTTCATTCTGTTTCCTTTTCATTGTCTGAAATTTACAACAGGCAACACCTGGAGTTGTGACTATGTCACCCTGGAACGGAAAAGTTACGGTACTTGTTTTGACCACAGACCGCAACCTAAGTATGTTATTATAAGAGGTAGTGACAGTCAGGAAGTTGTGATATTTCAGGTGTTGTTTCAGGTCATCTGATCCATGCATAGTCTTACCTTAATGAAGGCTGCTCTGAGCGTCTGAGCTGCTGATAGGTTGATCCTCTCCAGCTGATGGCGACAAAGGGAAGAACACAGAACTTTACTGAAAAAGTCTGGTAATAACATTTGGCCTAACCTTTGACCAGAGGTTGCATTACACTTTAATGCTCAGACAAAAGAGAGACACAAAACAGGATTAATGCTGAAGTAACAAAGTCAACAACACAAAGGTGATTGTAGGAACAAATACATTTGCCACTATATTATTATCTATGGAGAATAATGGGAATCACATTGTATGACATTTTTGCTGGAACTATAATAGTTGTCAAATGCATTTTAACTACATGTTTTAATGTGTATAAGCGTTCTTCTATATCCTATTTTTTATATTCCTTTTATATCAATTCCATACCATTTTTATACTCTCTATATTGTATACCATACCAGCCTATATACTTAGAAGTCTATATATGCCAGTATATGTGTTTATTTTCAATTTCTCATATATAAAATGTACAAACACAGTAGACATGCTCGAGCAATCATCCTGCATACCACTATACTTCAAACAAGTACATTTCTCTTCAAATAATATTTCCTTTTGTAGTGGAAGGTGTATATTGTGTACATATTGTACATCTTGTCTACCTCAATCTGATCATCTGCTGCTGAGTCAAGTTCATTTCTCAGGCGTGGAACCAATTAAGTTGATCTTATCTCTTCTAACCTTATCTGATTTGAATCTTTTATGAAATCTTTAAAATTTAGCCTATCATGACTATGTAGCACGTGTAAAGGAGCGGTAGGTTAAATGTAGAAAGACAGGGCTGGAAGCAGAAGCGCTGCAGCCTACTGACGTGGAAAATCAGTGACAGAGGTCAAGCCTGAGCTACGGAGCCAACACATTAATAAAATAAATTAAAACAAACTTAAATTGTAAGTAAAGTAATCAAATAGTATTAACATTTGTAATATTAAAATTATATCAATCTCCCGAAATCTTTGCCCTAAAGCCCTAATGTCTCTCTCTGTTAATCTTCCAGTTTATATACAGTATATTTATGTTTCTCTGTGATTTGAAGCATGACTCAACAATGCATAAACCCGCTTATTGAGTGACACAAACTAACTTCACACCTTCCTTAATGGTGTCTTAATTAATACTTTATTGCTATGGAGGGACCTCAGTTTCCCCCTTTTTTGTCCAAGTAACACAAAAGACTTAGTGATGATGAAAAAAAAACATAACAATCTTCCACTGGTGGTACAAAGGTCAAACTAATCCTCTAAGAATGAATGGTATTTAACATAATACTGACTGAGCAGTCAAGAATGCTTCAGCAAACTATTTGCGAAAGCCAACTTCTGTCAGCACTGGATGTTTTTACCTCGTTGAAAACTGGGTACATCACGGCGTACAGCGTCATGGATACCATGGAGTTTGTCTCCGCTTCATTCTTCATCTCCTCCATTGTCATCCTCCAGGGAGGAGCAGCTCTTGGTTAAACTGTCAGCTGGAAAGTGCAGCTTACACCCACTCACACATACACTCACCCACACACCCACTCACAAAACCACAAAAGCTCCAGAGCGTCAAGAGCCTGAAAAAAAAGAAAAAGAGAAAGACTATTGATATTTTATTTTTAAAACACAGAGTATCTACATACACTATATCAACTTATGGGGTCTTATCCTGACATGATGAAGTCATTCAAGTGCCTGCTGTAATCACACATCCAAATCAAATACCATTTTACTGGTCAGTGTCTATAAATATGTTGTGTGTCAGCTATTTATTGAATTCTTGGAATAACTGTACTGAATTTTCTTATTTTGATGCATGCAAATGGTTTTCGTCCCATATTAATTTGTAGATTTCTCTCCCCCCCCCACTAAACAAAATTAAGATGAACAGAAAAAATTGCCTCTTATAATTTCCTGCATTGAAATATCTTAGTTTGTTAGTAGCCAAAAATATATTGATCAAAGAAAAACCTCCCATCCTTATATTCCAAATGAAAAGAAATTGTTTTATAATAATTATTGATATTGTTTTGTTGCCAAAATATATATTTTTAACAGTGCATTATTACAATAGCTGCAGATCAGTTATCTATTGATCAACTTATGGTTCTATCTTTGCAACCAGCAGGAAGAGGGGACATGTTGAGCCTGGAGGAAGGAGCGGCACTTCCACTGTTACAGATAAATCACTAGGCAACTGACAGCAAGACCAAAGAGCAACTTCAACATGCATCAAACCGTTTGAGCATCAAGAAAACAAGGAACACAGCAACAAACAATGGCTCGATGACTGTTTCCAAGATGTTACGTTGTACTGACAGACAGAGTCTGGGGCTGGGGGAAGTGACTGGGAAAGTAACGTTTAGCACAGTTGCTAGCTTACTTAAAAGGTTAGCATTCCGGCTAACTGTGTACGTGTGTCATTAAGAGTGGAAATAGTGTCAGATATGAACGATAACATCACAGTTTGTGAGCTACAGTGTCAGACACGGCGGCTGCCTGACTGGAAGGCTACACCAGGCAGCTACTCGGCTAACTGGGCATAGCTACCGAGCAGCTCATGTGAGGCTAACTGAACTCTGCCCTGTTAATCCGGAGTCACACACTATTAAAATCCAGCGTGGGGACGACAATCGAGTGTGAACGGTGACAAGCGAAGCTCGATCTGACCGTTCAAGATCCACAGCCGAGGCCTGTGGCCGAGCAAGTCGAGGGAAGCGAACTGCTAGCAGTGCACAGCGTAGCCTACGTGCTAGCTGCAGCAAATCGTACATTTGCACTTGGATGGTGATCTGCGGCGCGTCAAAGAACCGCTTCGGGTCACATGTGCGAGTCGGTACACGCGTGTCAGATGTGGACGCATATCTACCTGTGGCCTGACTTCTTAATCGGGCTGGTTCCGCCGTCGGTCGCCTTTTAGCTGCTGTGTTTTCTTTACAACTTAAGGCGGAAGTTTTTCAGGACTGGCCTCAGCGACATCTTCCGGACCGTTGCTACGTGAACACACGCCCTCCAATCAGAGGGCGGGCGGGTGCGTGGAGAAACCCTGACGTAACACGCTCTATCTGCGTGTTTTATCAAAGTCTCTGTTCTCGTCGCGTTTTTAGTGGATTTGAGGGCGTTTTTAATACAGATTGTTTCGGGAAGTATAATGTAGAGCCCTGAAGCTATAGATTTACAGTTTATAATCAGGCACTTCAGAGTAATGAATACTGGGGCATAGAATAGATAATCTATTATTATCTAGCACCGGATCGCAGCCCCAATGAAAGATGTTATCAAGTTGCATTAAATTTAAATCAAGATATCTCAGCAGCTTCAATGTGACTCTTTCTTTTTTTTCTGTTTTTAAATTGTCGGAGCCAACGCTGTTACTATATTTTTGGTGTTGGGGGATCAGATGCTTTTGGAGTTTCAGTTGTAAACAGTCTTGCAGCCAAATCCAATAGAATTGAAGTCAATGGCGACCGCTTCTTCAAACATGTAACAAAAACTAGGGCTACGTTGTAGCACTGAAAGGGCCCTAGCACACAACACTCAGGATCTGCCACTGAAGAGTGATCGGCGAGGGGCCACACGGCTATGTGTTGCATGCGTTTTGGATAAACGCTTCACTTCCTGCGTCCATCACCCGAGGTCGATCCTTGCCTGCTAATTGCTCATTACGGTCCATGCTGTCAATTGCAGATCACTGGATGACAATTTTATGTAAATTGAATGATAGTTGTAAACAAATGTTACTTCCTGTTGCCAGTAGCTGGTGTCATGGATCTAATCAAGGCGGGACATTGAATGTGTGAATGAGGTTTGAGGCTGATAGAACAATGCAAAGAGGAGTTATAATAAATCCCTCTTTTTTGACGAATCATCAAAATATCTCGCTGTGTTGGCAAACAGTGAAATTCTGTACTATCTCAGGTTCAAACTACACCATATTTTCAATAAATAGATTTGAGAAGTGGAACATTTTCCTCGATTTGGGTCACGTCTTCTCTTTTAGGGGTGATTGTGGATCTCCAAGCCAGACCAGTTGAGAACCACTGATTTACACCATGTTTTTAGCCTAAATGTCCTCTGATAGCCTCCTCCAGAGCCACATTCATTTCCTTCAATTGTATTGGATTTGGCTGCAAAGCTGTTTATCCCTGAAACTACAAAAGTGTTTTGTGGACTCAAACACTTCCCTCACCCCTACATCGGCATAGTGGTGAGTAAATAAAGAGGGAAATTTGTTTTTTTTGGGTCAACTATCCCTTTAAAAGCTTGATAAAGAAAGGAGATGTAGCTTCTCTTCCCCATATCTCTAACAGGATGCACAGTGATGCCATTCCTTTTACACCCTTTCAATAAAACTGAGTAGTATTTTCTCTTTCCCCCCCTGATCCATATCCACAGTCCCCATATCTGCCCTTTCCAATCAACATGTGTCAAGTGGTTGATGACTCGTCTGTCTTATTGTGGATGAATGTGGAGGTCATCTTACAGCTTGTCAGTTGAGTTGTCTGGTTATAGCGTCAGGCTCCATGTGGATTGAAACCCCAGCTGGTCTGTAAATCTTGCATGGGAGATAGAATTCTCTCATTTTAATTTAGTTTAATTGATGGAAAGTGTTGTTTCACCCTGGAAACAGAATTAAGTGACCGACCATGAATGTTGGTGCATCTTAGGACCAAGGGATGGATTCAGGAACTTTTCTTAACTTTCATGTGAAAGGGGCTTGCTCCCTGCTCTCGGTCCAGTACTTTACATTATACTCATTGATAATGTGAATAACATCCTGTGTGAACATGCATGTGCTGCTCCCGGCTCTCGGGTCGGCATGAGCTGATCTGCACCCTGACAACCGGCCCCTACGTAGTTGACATCCACGCGCGTTATGCAAGAGGGACGGAGCGCTGTGATTGGTCGGCGGCGGAGATGCTGTCTGGCAGCCGGAAGATTATCACTTCAGTACGCACGAGCTTTGCAGAGTTTAGCACGCCGGCCGTATTCTGAGCAGGAGAAGACGAACACTGGACATTTCCAGACACAGAAGCGAGAAAAAGTCAGAGAGACTCCTGTGGACTGTTTCCTTAACAACTACGACACGATAAGACGTCTGCGGGTGAAGGTGAGCCTCTTTTCGTGTATTTACGTCAGAAGTGCGTAGTAAAAAATTACTCACTTGTTTATTTTCATTCTGGTCAATGACGACACAGCAAATACGTTGACTATTTCCTTGCGCTGTAAAAAACATACGTTCTGCGTGTGTTCCCATCATGTGACGCAGGCAGCGTGGATCAGGGAAGAGGGTGTGTTCAGGAAACGCAGCAGCATTAACGTTTGAGAGAGAGAGAGAGGGAGGGAGAGAGAGAGCGAGAGAGAGAGAGTCAGACAAAGAGAGAGAGTTTTGAATGAAATATGTGTCTCTTGTTTATTTCCAGTTTCTTCAGCCATGTCGGTGAACATTCACGTGAACAGCCCCAATGTGAGCTACACAGATACTCACATCGTGGCTCAGTATCCCTACCACACCACTTCAGTGACCAGGGAGGGGAACAACCTGACGGTGAGCCAACTCATCACGCAGCAGCCCATTGTCTCTTAACCAGATGACACAGTAATCAGCTGGCTCCTCACACCATAATGAATTAAGCAGTACTGACTACTCATCACGCCACAGTTAGTGAAGTGATACTAGCTTCTCACCACGTCATAATGAATGAGGCAATACTGAGTACTCATGACAACTGAAGGAATGCAGCAATACTACATACTCAAGTAATAATGTAAGAAGTAATACTGAGTACTCATGTAATAATTACCACATAGTATTCATAGTATAACTGATTATACTAGTATTTATGTAATATCATAAGAATTACTACACAGTACTCATGTCATTTTTTTTATAATAACTATTTTGGTTTTCGATTTAATATAATTATTATATAATTAAAATAATTTAATCACATAATAATTATAACAGAGTACTCATATTACTACTGAGTAGCTGCAGAGTGTTCATGTAAAAACAAAATATAATGCTGAGTTGTTGTGTGATGACATAATACTAGTACTCATGCAATACTGTTGTCAAGGTCAGTGTGATCCCATTGTAACCTAGTCTCTATTTTTGTGTTCACATGTGCATCCTGTACATTCTGTAAGTACATTCTTCCCCTAACTCTGCTCCGTACGGGAAACAGGTGACCCCCAAAACCACTGAGATGACGTTTCGCACTGAGAAGCGTGTGCCCCGGCTCGGTGTGATGCTGGTTGGCTGGGGTGGCAACAACGGCACCACAGTAACAGCAGCTGTACTGGCAAACAAGCTGGGCCTCACCTGGAGGACCAAGACTGGAGTGAAGGTGAGCGCAGCAACCCATGTGCCTGTGCAGACACAAACAAGGGATCAGCTGCTGGTTTACATTCATTTGGGCGATCCACAGAACAATGTGACTAAGTATTTGTAATGCATGGAGTTATAGGTGATATATGAGGCTTTTTCAGCGTGTCATAAACGTTTTTTTGTGTTTTTCAAAGTTCTGCAAAGTTAACAAGCTCAAAGTCTGAGGTATAGGGAGATCTTCTTTCCAACAGAAAACACTGCCCCTGATTGCACATCTCGTCAAAAGCCCAGCGGGTGCTTAGAAGCATTGTGACGCATTTGACTCCTTTATGGGTGGGGCCACAGACCGGGCGGCGTGGCCTAGGGGGTTGAGTGGGTGTTCTCCAACAAGAAGGTTGCCGGTTCAAATCCCACTCTTCCCCATCTGAATGTCGAAGTGTCCTTGGCAAGATACTGAACCCCTACAATGGCCCCTCATATATGTTCAGTGTACTAAAAATGCAAGTCGCTTTGGACAAAAGCGTCAGCTAAATGACATGTAATGTAATGTAATGTAAAATGAAGAACCTGAACATGAGCAGAATATGTCTCATGTAACTTCTGGATCCAAGGTAACTTCAAATACATTCATGTGTTGAAATAGAAGCAAACCAGTGGAAGAAGAACTAAGTAAAAATACACTTAAGGGCTAATATAGAAAAAACACCACAGTTATTGTTTATGATTTTGAAGGGAAAAGGTTGAATGGTGACTAAAGCCTTTATAACCGGACTAAAACAAGATGTGGAAACCTGAGGCCAACACCAGTGAGTGAAGAGAGAGACTTCCAGTATGTTTCCTGATACAGTGGTGGAGTCTCCTTAAAAGCAGATTGTTCTGACATGTTCAGTCGAGTGTTAAAAACTAAACTGATGCTGCTCTCTGAGATTTCCCTTTATATGGACATGTATTGTTACCACTGTGACCTGGTTCCTGTGATTGCCATTTTTGCCATTTTCATTTGGTTCATTTGTAATAAACCTTAAAACCAGTAAATATAATCTTAGAATGAATGAACTCACAGTGTTTTTCTCTCCTCTCTCATCCTCATTCTTTAGAAAGCAAATTACTTCGGCTCCCTTCTGCAGGCTTCTTGTGTTTGCGTGGGATCAGGCCTTGAGGGCGATGTCAACGTGCCCTTTCGTGACCTCCTGCCCATGGTGCACCCTGATGATATCGTCTTTGATGGTAGGGACAATTTTAGATTGGGACAGAAACTGAGAAGTGAATGTGTGTGTATGTGAGAAGGCAAGTAAGAGTAAACAGCAGGATATGCTGACCTCAGAGCAACTGTAGAGGCCAGAGCCCGTCCACCAAGTGAAGATTAAGTGGAGCACTTTTTTTTTGACTTGAAGTATCTTTGTCTTTTTTAGGCTGGGATGTGTCCTCTATGGATCTTGGTTGTGCTATGGAGAGAGCTCAAGTTCTTGAATGGTCCTTACAAGAGCAGCTGCTACCACTCATGAGCCGCATGAAACCCAGACCGTCCATCTATATCCCAGACTTCATTGCTGCAAACCAAGAGAGCAGAGCTGACAATGTCCTCCCTGGGACCCTGGCAGAGCAGGTACTAGACTGTTTTCAAAGCAGAAAAAGCACAGGAGTTAATTCATTATAAATAAATAAATAATGATCACTGGTGCACTTAATTATTCTATTAATGAAACATCTCAGTGAGTGAGAATGCACACCGACAGAGCCCTTGGTCTGGCTCTCTGGCTCTAAGTGGAATGCAGCCATCAATAAAGCTATTAATTCCACTTGAGCTTTTCCTGATCTACAGCCATCTATTCCGCTGTAGACTGGATTTGTTTCATTTTTTATTTGACTGAAAGAATAAACCATCCTCTAGGTGGAGCGGATCAGAGCCGACATAAGGGAGTTCCATCTGTCGAGTGGTGTGGACAAAGTAATCGTTCTGTGGACAGCGAACACTGAGCGTTTCTGTGATATCATTCCGGGGGTCAATGACACCGCCAAGAATCTGCTTGCTGCAATCAAGGTGAGACCAGAAGCCGCAGAGAGAGTTTAGCTCAGAAACGTCAAGATTCATAAAAACATACGTACAAATTCTGATGCTGGATTTAATATGAAAGGCTTTAATTGTCCAGAATTGTGTTGTCCTGTAGACATAAGTTATCCATTCAACATTGCATTTTTCCTAAAGCCGAGGACCAAACAGTAATCCTCCATCACATTTAGTGATTATGAAATCTTCGAGGATAAAGAGAGTAACGCTTCCCTGTGTATTTGTGAATGAAATGCCATAATGAGTCTAAAAAAGTCTGCTATTCCTTTTTGTATCAGATCAGGGGGAGGCAAATTATGATTTATGCCTCTAGGGGGAGTTATTATTTAATCTCTAATCTTCAGCAGGCTTGTACTGCTGTCAGCTACGATAATCGTCTATTTCACAGAATTATGATCTTCAGCAAATAGCTAAATGTTTGATAGGCATGAAGTCGAAAATAGAGTTGCACTCCGGAGATTAAATGAAGAGATTCTCAGGGGAAACGTAGCCCTGCGAGTGGAGCTTTCCTCTTTTGTGTAATATAATGATACGCTTGGTTATAGCCATTTCTCTGATTTCTTTTTCTTTCTATAACCATCAGACTGGAGCTGAGGTTTCTCCCTCCACTCTTTTTGCAGTGGCAAGCATACTGGAGGGCTGCGCCTACCTCAATGGTTCCCCGCAAAACACTTTCGTCCCAGGTGCAATCGAGCTGGCGATACAGAAGGGCGTGTTCATTGGAGGGGACGACTTCAAATCTGGTCAGACCAAGATCAAGTCAGTGCTGGTGGACTTCCTGGTCAGCGCAGGGATCAAGGTGACAGAAATGATGCATGGAGGGAAGGAGGGTGGATTATTGACGTAATGAATCGATATTAAACAGACTGGGTCACTCTTTTGAAGGATTTGTAAAGCACAGGGGGTAATCTTACCTCAGGTTCTACTACTGAAATAATAAATAGGACTACTTACTGGTGTCAGGCTGATCTTCGGCGTAGTAATTGTCCTGATAACCACATACTTACCAGCTAGTATGAGGGTTTAATGCACAGCATCCCCCTCCCACCAACCTGAGTCAGCTGAAATACATTAATGTCACTTGCTGCTGTTGAGGGTG
Source organism: Pseudopleuronectes americanus (assembly GCA_038501795.1). Lineage (NCBI taxonomy): Eukaryota > Metazoa > Chordata > Actinopteri > Pleuronectiformes > Pleuronectidae > Pseudopleuronectes > Pseudopleuronectes americanus. Next base: position 15,604,911 of record CM076726.1, on the reverse strand, counting down.
CATGAAAAAAAATTGTAAGTCCATTCAGGCATAATCTTTACCACTTAACCTCTAAGGGTGACGCTGTTTGAAATGAATCAGAAGAGCCTACGAGAGGTGGTGTCAGTAAAGGGTACTTGACTTCTTCTGACCGGGAATTAGACAAAAATAATATTTTACATTTAACATGTTCCTATGCCTTTGACAGCCGACCGCTATCGTCAGCTACAACCACCTCGGCAACAACGATGGGAAAAACCTGTCTGCTCCGCAGCAGTTCCGCTCTAAGGAGATCTCCAAGAGCAACGTGGTGGACGACATGGTCCAGTCGAACCCCATCCTGTACCAGCCAGGAGAGAAGCCTGACCACTGTGTGAGTGACTCGGACACAGAAAGTGAATGAGCTCCACGTGGACGAATGACAGAAAACAACTGATCGAACTTATCTCTGTGTGTTGTTTCAGGTGGTGATTAAGTACGTCCCTTATGTGGGGGACAGCAAGCGTGCCATGGACGAGTACACCTCTGAAATCATGATGGGCGGACACAATACTATTGCTATGCACAACACCTGTGAGGTCAGTGGTCACTACTTTTTGTAATAAATGTGTAATAAATGAGCAATATCTAAAAATGTAAATCTTCAAACATTTCTGACTTAAGAGTGCAAACTGCTGACTGCCCACTAAACAAGCTGAGCTGTGCTCCTTTTATCGACTGTAGTTGAGGAGGAGGAGGCTCAGGAGCCAGAGTTGACTCTTTATCCTTCTTAGCAGGTCTTGGAGCAAAATTAAAGTTACAGTAAATCTGCAGGGCACTGACATAGTTATTTCATGTTTCAGGGGCAAACCTGCTTTGACCGGCTACAATGCAGAAGACTCAGTTTTATCATAGCTGTAGTACTCTACATATTCATAAATCTCTCGTTCTCTTTCCTCTGCACCATTATCCACCTCATCTGTCTTCCATTGCAACAGGACTCCCTGCTCGCAAGCCCCATCATCCTGGACCTGGTGATCCTGACAGAGCTTTGTCAGCGTGTGACTGTGCGCCCTCAGGGGGAGGAGGACTTCCAGTCCTTCCACAGTGTCTTGGCACTACTCTCCTTCCTCTGCAAGGCCCCACTGGTCCCAAAAGGCACCCCAGTCATCAATGCCTTCCACCGCCAGAGAGCCTGCATAGAAAACGTTATGAGGTGTGGATCCCTTTCACTAGAAGACATTGGTTTTCTGTACCTAAGGCTGCTTACACAATTTTAATAAAATTATAACACTCATTAGAAGAGAGATACTTTATATACCTTGGCCAGGGTACAGGTGTGAAATTCTAGTTTTAATATTTGTGGCAGAAATTGACGCGATACTGCCTCCTTGTCTTTTCCAGAGCGTGCCTCGGCCTCCCTCCTCAGAATCACATGCTTCTGGAGCACAAGCTGCAGAGAACCTTCCTGCCTCCATCTTCCACCTACATCAACGGCGAAGTAGCGGCCAAGAAAAAAGCTGTCTTCACAAACGTGAACCACAGTGAAACAAATGGCTTCCATGCACATGATGATGATGCATAGGCATTATGATTACAGACATAATACTACTGTCCTAAATACAACGGTAACTGAAACAAAATGAAAACCTTGTTTGTAAAAGAACAAAGGCCCTTATTGATCAAGCTGTCATCACAAAAAACAAGTTTGCTATCATCTTGACATTTAGTTGAGATGCATTTAATATCATGGGTATTCTGAGCATGTTGTCCTGTTAGAGATAGACATGGTTTTATGCAGAATTAACCATTTAATGATTTTAACGGATAGGTTTCTTATTATTTACAGTATTTTTTTGTAGATGTTTGTAACTTTATTCAAGTAGTAATTCATCTGCAATAAATAAATGTACTGTACATTTTCTTGATTAATGAGCGGCATCTTTGTATCTTGTGTTACTGTCTATCATTGCTTTCTCCAAATGTTTTTGTGAAGATGAACTGTAATGTTAAAGAGTAACTTGGCTTACTTATATTCAGCCATCCATTTTCTGTTGTTTGTGGTCGACAGGTGAAGCATTCTAAATACTAATACAAAATAAACATTTAGGTATTGTGGTTTGAAGTGATATTAATCATTGTGGTTGGAATTTTTAATTAAACTTTCCCCCTACTTATCCATATGTGAAGTTCAGATATGCGTTCTGTGAGACTAGGTAATTAAAGATAAATAAATAAATGGGTAAATAAATGTTTAGGCTTACAAAACATGGTAATGAGCAACAAGAGCATATAAAACAAATGTGATTGAATCATTTATAGATCTTTTTTGACTTACGGTCAAAATAATAAGAAGCTAAAAATCAAATTTGATGAATAAAAATTTATACATTTTATAAAAACAATTTTAGGGACGAGTTGAGATTTAAAAAAACAAAAAGACAAGTCAAAAATTGTAATTTAATTGGTCAAATGTTTCACTTTTCTTTATCTCATAATTGTATCTTGTTTGGTCATGGTCAAATCTTTTATCCTTAATTTTGATCAATTACTCACCATTATTTTCTGACTCAGAGAGCCCCCAAACATTTAGTTGTATAATGTTTGACTAGAAGATTTATTTGAACATAAAACGTCTTGTATACGTTTCAGGAGAGTGACAGGACTGAGTCATGGGAGTATTATAATAGCGTATAAGACAAATATATTTTATTATTTTACATTATGTTACAGCTATGGAATGAGTCCAGTTTTTATCCAGGGGACCAGACCACTTGGTTTACCCCCCTCCCCTGAAATAAACTGCTCCGTTTCCTGTTTCCGGCCGCTACTCAACTACGTCCGCTGCCGTTGCTGCGACACGGGACGTCAACATCAATGGCGGACAAAGACAAACGCCGGCCCGGGCCTGCTCCCCCCGTGATGCCCGAGGGCAAAGCCACCAAGACGGACAGTGACAGGGAGTTTCTGTCGCAGGCGGGTGTGGGGGAGCTGCTCCGCGGCGCCATCCTGAAGATGGTGGAGGCCAGGTCGGACGACCCCATCGGCTTCCTCGCCGACCACTTCTGCAACCTCTCCTCCATGACGGAGAGCGGCTCGGCTGGAGGCTGCGACGCGGAGCCGCTGAGCAACGCGCCGCTGAGCGCAGGCGCCCGGGAGCAGCAGCATCTCAACCGGGCGCTGTGGCACCTGCGGCTGGCGCATCACTCCCAGAGGTTCACGGTCCAAACACTGTGCTTATACAGGGGATCAGGGGGTTCCATTATAGATGCAACATTCTGTCGCTCACCCACTTTGACATGAACCACATATTCTAACAGGACACATCTCTCACGTAATTGTTAACCTGGCCTTGTGTCAAAGTGAAAACGGATATAAAGGTATGATTGTTATAAATAATCAATGTTTATTTTAGTGCACACTAGAAGTATGCAGTCACTGGTAGGTAATATTTCATCTGACCCCTTTCGTGTTTTATTCGAGGAATATCCGCTTCTGCCATCGAACAGAATATTTAAGTCCCACAATCACACCCTGCATTCGAAGGCTGCTATTGACTTGACTGTATTGGTAACAACATGCTGGCTAGTAACAGATTAATAATACATGTTTAAACTGTTTTGAGTAACAAACTCTTCAACCTTTGTCTGTCACTACTGATCTTATCTGCCAAGGTGAGAGATATTTACAGTAACACCACCACTTCATATAATGTGAACAGACTTCTGTTGGTTCAGTGATAAATTACAAATTGAGTAATATAAAAAATAATCTTATTCTGGAAATGGTGTCCCCGTACCTATTCATAATACACAGGGCTCCCCATTTGTTTAAAATTACAAAACACAAATGAGATAATTAGGGTGTAAGATATGATACCTAAAAAAACAACATCAAGGATTGAAAATTAATCAGTGTATTCTACTATGAAAGAGAATGAAGACATGTTTTTGTTGCTTCTAAATTCTTCAGACAAACCTATGATTTCACATTGACTCCATTTCTCATTTTAAACCCAGATCCGCGTTCAGCAACAACGTCCGAGTGGCCTACGACCTCCTAAACCTCACCGGGCCCCAAAGACATCCAGGTGAGGCTCCTGAAGGCCCAGACGGCTCCTGCACCGAGAGCCCCACAGGAGGAGGAGGAGGGGTGAGAGGAGGCCTCTACTCCCAGACTCTGGAGTGTCTATGCAGTGAAGGTGGCGTCCCTGCCTCCACCTCCTCTCCACTCCTCCGACGACTCCACTGCCAAGACCACGAGGCCGTCCCTTATGACATCTTCCGACACGGCGTGCTCACGTGTGCCGTCTTCTCGGACTACATCCGGCAGGCCCAGAGGCTTTACGCTGAGGTGTGCTGCCCAGACAACGGGCCTGCCTCCCGGGCGCTGTGCCTGGCCGTGCTGGGCACCCTGAAGGAAGCTCTGGAGACGTCCCAGGGCTGTGATGCAAACTGCTGCGTTAACGCCAACAACTCGTGTTTGGAGGCCAACGTGAAGGCCATCCGCTACCTGAAGGCCAGCGCCAATATCTCTCCCTGCAAGCTCGCTCAGGCAATGTCTGGAGCACAGTTGCGGGGTCCAGGCGGCGACATGGACGCTAAGGAGTTTGAGAATGCAGCGGCTGAGCTCTTTATCACTCGAGTCAAAGTTGTGTCCTAGGTCTCCTGTCTGTGTTCACATGAGTTATGAATGTACAGCCATGTTATAGAGTAAATCATTATCCTGTCTGCACCTTTTACTGTCACGACGAAATATGAGGAGAATCCAGGATGAAGGAAAATAGTGAGTTGTTTATTAAAAATGTACAGTAATATAATCAGGACCAGAATGAACTAAAGATATTATGGGATCAGTTAAGTCAGTAGTGAGGGTTCGTGTTTGCATGAATGTGGGATGAGAAAGATGTTGGATGCATGAACACAAAATAATGTGCTGGGGCAGGTCCTGGCCAGAAGAGGCCATTTCTCATAGGACGGTTCTTCCAACCAAAGTCATCAACCAGACTCCCCCCTCTGGATACTTGCCTCACAAAGGGAACAAAACATACTGAGCGGATTAGCAGAACAAAAAAGATGGGCCCAAGGTTTGTCTTGAGCTTATTAATGTCAACAACATCTGCTGTGGCCACACAGGCAGCTGCTGTGCCGTGTGGAGGACTTGACGTCCCTCGGTTTAGACTAAATAGATTCATTGAATTCAGCATTTGTCCTGACGGCTTCAACCTTTGTTCAGTGTTTTCAGTGAAGTGCTCAGTTAAGAAAGTATGTACAGCACATTTGCTGCAGTCCAGTACAACAGCCTTGTATGAGGTTCTCTTTAAAGATACAACAACATTTCAAGGTTTTGTTGAGACTGTCAGTGATGTTGAGTAAACTGGTCTGTGCTATCTAAGCTTATATAACATTTTGTAATAGATACAGGAGCAAGTCTCGTGCTGTCCTTGGGGGCGTGTCTGTCCCCCGCCTCCCCCGATAAAGTACCAGCACTATAGATGGTGGATGGATATGATGATGGACTATTATTTTTTATTTTCTGATTCTGCTCTATTTCATGCTTCTCACAAGGACCTCTGTACTTAGTTTCATGTACCTCATGTTTTGCAATGAAAATAAATCTTGAATCTTGAAACACCTGCTTTTCGTCCGCCACCAGATGGCAGCACCATCACGTGGTCAGAGTCAGAGAAACCGGAAAGAAAAGCGGAAGTACACAAGCTCGGGGGCTTCGTGGTGAAGCGGCAGGAGACGCAGCGACACATGAGCTCCTGTTTAGTATCTGTGAGTGGATGTGGTGTGTTTGTGAAACATGGCGGAAGAGGAGCAGTTGCTCTCCCTCATGTTCCTCTTGACCTACGTGCTGCAGAAGCGACGCAGAGACATAAACGACGCAGACGTCCGGAGGCGCAGTGAGATCCAGAGACGCATCCGACACAGACAGTACTTCTTCCAGAGACAAAGGAGGATGCTGCTGGTCAGTCCCTCCATCTTCCATCCCCTCTTCCTCCCAGAGGAATCAGACTCGACTGGAAAACCGCCCCCATCACACAGTGGCTGCAAAATGTTTCCACCTTTATATGTTCACTTTATGATCTTGACTTTAATGCTCAGGGGCTATATTTACCATTTTCTCACCAATCTACAACCAATAACATGAATGTGAATGATCATTCAACCATGAAATCAATCAATAATCACAAGCTGATAATCTTATTTACAAAAGTAAGATGGACCCAGCAGTCACGTGGAGTAGGGCTAGTTATATGTCATTTCACTATTTCTGATTTAGTTATTTCTTACACATTTCATGACAGATTTTTGCGCCTGAGTGAAGCTGTAAAACTGTTATTTATAGGCAGAGAATGAAAAACACTGAAACATTCAAACCCATCTTGAAATATTCCTCCTCACTGTGCTTGCAAAATGCCTAAGAATTATATCAATATATATTAAATGTGTTCTGTCGCTATTGATTTTGTGATATTTATTGTTTAATTTCCAGTCATAACAAGGAGTGTCAAAAAATAAGCACACCTGCATCTAACAACTAAAGTCAACATAGATTTTAATCAGCCAAATATCTTCTCAGTAAATCCATCAATTCTTATATACAGTTAGTCCTTTAAAAGCTGAAACCAGACATTTTTACGGTAAAAAAGAAAGGTAGATTAATTTGAACTTGGTTAACTAATTGATGATTAATCAGGAGTATTACAATTATACAAACAACCAACAGTGATAAAGTAAGGAGTACCTCCATTTTAAAAAGGTGATATATTATTAAAAAAATCACCTTGTATGTTGAAAGAAACTGAAATAATCATTTCCTCTTTTAGGAGAAAAAGCAGAATGTTTTTTATAAGTTATAATAGCAGTCGACAAAGTGGTTTACTCAAAGGGAATTTTATTTTGTATCTTTCTCTGACCAGATGATGATAGCAGGAGGTATCCGCTCCAACGTCCGCATCCGCACTCGTCCCTGGACCACCACTGCAAGCACTGATTGGTGGGAGCGGGTTGTGATGACAGAGTTCCAGCCCTGTGATTGGCTGGATAAGTTCCGTATGAGCCAGGAGACGTTCTTCCACCTCTGTGACAAACTGAGGCCCCGTCTGGCTCGTCAGGACACCAGCTTTCGCCTGGCACTGCCGGTGGAGAAGCGTGTCGCTGTGGCGTTGTGGCGCCTGGCATCGAACATCGAGTACCGCACCATCAGCACTCTGTTCGGCGTGGGGAAGTCCACCGTGTGCCGATGTGTTAGAGACATGTGTCACGCCATCGTGGGGCTCCTCAGCTCAATCTACCTGCGGCCCCCCCAATGAGCAGGAGCTAGAGGACTCAGCCCAACTCTTCCTGAACAACTTGGGCTTCCCGCACTGTGCTGCTGCCATAGCAACCCTCCACACAGCTATCATCACTCCTTCAAACAATGCGTCTGACTATGCTAACCCGGCCGGCTGGCTCTCAGTACTGTCTCAGGTAGAAAAGGAACCTGCATCCATGCTGCTGCAAGTCGTCCTGCATTAGATTTTTATTTCTCGCATCTCGCTGTGTCTCTGCTGTTTCAGGTGGCCGTCAGTGGTCGTGGGCACTTCTGGGATGTATGTGCCAGTTTCCCAGGTGGAACAGACCCAGCTGAAATCTTACAGAGTTCATCACTGTGGACCACGGCCGCAGAGGGCGGACTGTCGCCTGCCCCACTACCCGTCTTCATGGGAAGACCACTCAGGTCAAATTAAAGCCACTGGCGCAACTACTGCATCAGGATCCATTTCAATACCAAGTCATTCTCATTTTACAGACATTTAAAATAATATACAAGTTGCAGAAGTACATTTTTCATTTTTTCCATTTTCCTGGTCACCTTGAAATGGTATAGCATTAAGGCTTATATAAGCAGATAACACATATAAGCCGATGACAAGCAGACACAGACTGCTGATACTGTTTATCTTTTTTATCAGCTGATTTAATTTCAAATGTTCTGGCCCGAGCTGCACTGTTTTCTTAAATTACTGTTGGGTTTAAATTTGTGCAAAGAGATTGACACAAAATAAAACACTGTTCTCACTGCTAAAAGCTTAGTTGAATCCACAGTTATGCTGAGTCAACCAAAAGGATGTGTGAAAAATTAAGTTCAGAGTTTGGAGATAGTGAGGAAGGAGGAGGGGCAACACACTTCACTGAAGCTGGTTTCAGACATGCACTAAATAAATTAGATTTTCCTGAACTATTCCAGCTGCCTTTTATATCTGTCTGCTAACTGAACCTAAAGAGGATGTTGTCACGCGTCTATCAATCATTTAAATTTAAATTGATTAATATCTGGATATTCATACCAAAAGTCTTCTAGTCTGTGTTTTCAGGCCACAACTGACTAATAACCATCTTTAATACCCAGGTATGTGCTGCTGGGCGAGGCCTGTTACCCCCTTCAGAGCTGGCTGATGAAGCCTTACCCTGAGCAAAGAGGCAGAGGGTCAATTCACGCTGCACTGACGGAGCCACAGCAGCTCTTTAACTGCCGACTCTCCAGAGCACACAGTGTGTCCGATGAGGCGCTGCTAAGACTGAGGGCACGCTGGCAGTGTCTGAGCAAGAGGAACGACTGTGGCCTGGACGTGGTGCCCACTATGATCCTGGCGTGCTGCATTCTGCACAACATATGCGAGTCCCACGGTGATGCCTTCATGGCGGAGTGGCTGGCGGAGGTGGCAGAGTCAGAGAGCCCACAGCCCAGCCACAAGCAGCTCCCGTCAACCAGTGTGGAGCAAAGTCAGGGTGAGGAGGTCCGGCACCTCTTCAGTGACTATTTTCAACATTTGAATATCTGATCAAGGACTTATATACTATTTTTTTTTAAACTGTAAACCCTCGTACTGGATTGTGCTCCTGCTGTAGAAATGGCTGTGTCACTCAGTCACTTGTTCTGCAAGTCCAGTGTTACCATGTAGCTTTATGCTAATTGTAGCCAGTCATATTGACAACATGAGCATACATCTCAAACCACAGTAGAACCTAACTGCTATTCACTCTTACAAATTAAATTCAGACTCATTTTATTCAAGACATCTAGTTATTTGATGTCCTCAAATCATGAAACATCCAGGGGATAAAAAGCCTTCTCATTCAGGCTGAATCACGTCTTGACTCGGTTGCCACCGTCCGTCCAAACTTCATGTTTTATCTTACATTGTTTTCTTCCCATTTTCATTTTAAATCTATCAAAAACATTTTCCCTTTCTTATGTAATAAAACTTTGTATGTGTCCTCTTTTATTTTATTCTAATTTAGACTTATAAGTATTTAAAGTACTTACTTATGTAAAGTCCAGATCCTAGTTGGTCTGATTTTTATTTTCTAGCTTTGCACTGCCCTCAATTTAATCAAATCTAATACAGTAATAGATACTACACTTAAGTGCCAAGTCTTAGCGTTGTTTGTATCAGTGTAGAAACATCTGTATACTTTTAACACAAACTGCAAATATTCAGTTTGTCTTCAGTGACGAGATTACAAATTGGTGCCAACATACACACGCAAACTGTCATGCATCCCCAATAGGTTTTGGACCGTATACAGATGCACACACAGGCATTACATTCTTCTAATAGACCTGTAGTTTATCTACTTGACGGTTACTGAGAGGTAGGTCTTTTAACAGCTCATTTGTTTTGAATACAGAAGTATCTACCATCGCTTCAACTTACAACTGTGTACCCATCATCCATATTGTGTTTTGTATGACTCTGAATTAACTTTCTCATGTTAGTACAGAACTTTTGTGTCTCTTGTACTGTATGCAGTGGAATTAATTAAAATGTTCACCCTGACACAGCATGCTTGTTGCACACAGAGTACCAAAGGAGATGTGTAGTAACATTTAAACCAGGATGCTGTGCTCTCAACGCATACTGCATGTGACTATGCAGTATTGTTTCTTTAGCAAAGCTCATTCAGGACAACAGCTGGAGTGCAGAGGAACCCAGCAGCCAGCAGGGGGCAGCCTCAGGACATCACATGGAAACAAGCAGCAGCAGGTTGTGATTCTTGAAAGGCGTCAGAAGACAAGGCTGGCAACTACTGGTTTATTCTCTAACAATAGGTTTTTAAAGCATATTAAATCATCCAGTATCTAAAATCCCAAAATATAAAAGTAACTTTTAAGTAAGGCTGTCAAATATATGTAGAAAAATAGAAAATATTTTCTCTGAAGCTTTGCAGCATAGAATGACACGGACACATACACAAACACACACACGATAATTTGTCTATCTTGTTATTGTACTTAGTTCCTCACACAGTCAACAGGCTGTGTGGCCTAGCCGTTAGAGTGGCCGTTCTCGGTTCAATCCCCACTCTCCCATATCCATTCTGGCAATATACTGAAGTCTTAAAATTGACAGTGATTTCAATCTGTTATTGATTGCAAAATATCTTACACCCATGGCAGGATCATGTGCTTGTGTGTGTGTGTGGCCGCAGATCATGTGCTTGTGTGTGTGTGTGGCCGCGGCGCTTCCCGGTGCTGCCGGTGCGTCCCGAGGTTAGAGGATGATGGTGTGACGTTACTGTATTGTTTTACATTGCATGTGTCACGTCATAAATCAGTCTCTTGGGCCGCCCTCTCGGCAATTTGCTTCCTAGGCAACCGCCTATGTCGCCTGTACCAGGAGCCGCCCCTGTGGTACGTTATGTATACATCTGCGTTTTTATGTCTGTATGATCGTTAGCAGCATCACAGAAAATCTACTGGATGGATTACCACAAGACTTGGTGGAGAAATGCAGCCGGGTCAAGGGGGAAACCTGTTTTTCAACATTCTTGTTTCTAGGGAAATCTTTATTTTATGTATGTTCATAATTTAGGGGATCGATATTTATGAGTACGTGTAAATTGGTGCATATTGACTGGATTTAAAGTTCCTGTGTGTACTATTTAGGTGCAAGGGATCTATTGGCTGAAATTGAATATAAAATGAACCCATATGTTTTCACTAGTGTGTTTCATCTTAATTGTACTACCTGATTGCTTTACCCTAGAATGGGCCCTTTATATTTAAATAATATATATTCACACAGGGAGCAGATCCTCTTTACGGAAGCCTACATGTTTTTTCAAAGTAGCCCAGACTGGACAAACTAAACACCTTTTGAGTTTTTAAGACAACCATGGGGTCTCTCATGTTTCATCGAGGATGACGGGAGTGGTATTCAGCTGCGACAAGCCACTTCAGCGCTAACTGTCACTTAATCCCACACACTGAACCTTTAAGGGGACTACTACTGAGTGTCCTTTTAAGAAGTTATATTTCTAAACCTGTTGAGGCTCTGAACCTAAAGAAGCGATGGATGGATGGTAGAGTGACATGCAACTACACACCAAGGCCACTAGATATCACTGCTCTCACACCGCAGTGCCTCCTCAGCCCTCACCTATAACCTGTCAGCTCTGGTGCTGCAGGTAAACTGATAGAGTAATGGGGATTTGCAGTGATTTCTCTTTTCACACATCTCCTGCTCTAAACTGGGAAGATCTTGGAAGTGCAGCAGGGGTTCGGCTGTGATCTCACGTGCAGTGCAGAGACTACAGAATCGGGTTCCCCCTACTTCTCGTGCGTTTTGCATGAAATCCCACCTCGTTCAATCACTGTCACAAAATCTGTTTCATGCAATCCTCCGTCTGTCACTCAACACCACGCTTCCTCCTCCTCCTCCTCCTCGCTTGGCATCAGCTTGGTGTGAGCGTGCATGTGTGCGCGCCCACCCTGTTCCAGCTGCTCCCTGTGAAAACATCTCTGGCACAAAGCAGCCGCCTCGACGCGCATCTCGTCCCCCTCTTCCTTCGTATTCTTCGGGGTTTATCTCTGTCTCGCAGGCTCCGGCGACGGCCTTTAATCGTTTTTCAGGTTCTTACCGTCAAAATGAGTCGGGATGTAATGCCGCCCCGCCGTCGCTAGCTAGGCGGACAAATTCCTTCAACCAGCCCGCTGCTCGCTCCACTCACTGCGGGGTTGGCACCACATTAGCAGAGGCGTCGCTGGGTGAGCTAGCCGGGGACTAGCTAGCTAGCGTCCGTAGCCGTCACGTTTGTCTTAGCTAACGTTAGCTAGTGTGGTTAGTTGCCGAGCGGAGGTCGTGCAATAACTATTATCACTAATGTTAGCTCACTAGCGAGGACTGTCACTTCTTTTTTTCTAGCGTGAACTAGCTTGCTAGCGTTGCACAGAAATCGACCGTTAACGGGTTTTGGATGTCGCGACACTGCCGGTTTCGAACCACGGACTGCGAAGACAGAACCGGAGCCCAGCGACAGGCGGTACCGAGGTAGAACCGGGCCACAGAGTGATAGGAAGGGGCTTCATGGTGTGACGTGGGTATCAACTGGCTAATCTGTTGCAGGCATTTTTTTTTAACATTAGCCCCGCGCTCAGGCAGAGCATCTCAGGGAGGCCCCGCCGTCTCCCGACTCCCCTCCCCTGCCCGAGTCTCCAGCGATCTGCCGAGAACACCCCGGGTGAAGTCGCAGTTGTTCCCGGCCGGGGGGGCAACTTGACAGCGAGGCCCCTTTAGCTTAGTCTCCCCTCCCCCTCCGCCCCAGTCCCGTCCATCCATCCTCCCTGCCTGCAATCCGTCCAGCCCCGTGCAGACCGCCTCCTCCTCGCCCGAGACGGAAAGCGAGGGACCGGGGGGATAAAAAAAAAGAAGGGGGGGAAAAAAGCAGCGAACCGTGGGCAAGTGTTTGTCGGGTCCCGTCTGAACCGGGCTGCCACAAGCAGAGGGGATGACTCTGGAGTCCATGATGGCTTGCTGCCTGAGCGAAGAGGCGAAGGAGTCGAAACGAATCAATGCAGAAATTGACAAACAACTCCGCCGAGACAAGCGAGACTCCCGGAGGGAGCTGAAATTGCTGCTTCTCGGTATGTGCCACGCTCATTCTCTCATGTGCTCCCATTTTGATTGTGCTGTCTTGTGTCGCTATGTGCAAGACGAACCTCCTCGGGCCTTCCTGCCCATGCTAACAGATACAGCTAGTTAAGGTGGCTAGCTGGGAGCCTGGTTTCTGTAAGTGAGGAACGCTTGTGACGTGATTTGATCAAATAAGTTGAGCTTCCTGGTCCATGTGCATATCTGCGAGAACATGCTAACCACCCTTACTGTCGCTTTATTCATGTATGTGTGTGTGTGCGTGTGGTGTGCAGACAACGACCGTCTCATTTGGCATTGCTGTTAACTAAGATGTAAACGTTTACAGGCTAGTTTGACATAAAAAAAACCCCAGCCCTGCAAGCTAATCCCTGTGGTTTGTTAGCTACTCCTGGTTAACAGGTGAAGATGTTCCCCTGGTTGCAGCAGCAGAAGCAGCTTTGGTTTGCCTGACACTGTTGCTCACAGGGTTGCATAACATTTGTACAACCTGAGGTGCCTCAGTGCAGATCTTGCCTGGAGCTAGTTTAGTTCAATCCCATTTATTGATAATGTCAGTGTGCACCCAGTGTCACAAACCCACCCTCCTAGTGGACAAGGATACTGAGAGATTGCCGCATCCTGGAGTCTAGCTGAGTAGGTTATCTATTTTTATAGCTGGTGTGTGGGCAGGTGGGAGCTGCTGTTGAACAAGTTGCTCTGCGCTGCATTGATTCATACTTCTGTGGACACAAAGAGGAACATTGGGTTATGCGTTTTCCACTTGTGCTGCTTTCAGGAAAATCTATCCTGTGTGTGTGTGTGTGTGTAAATTCTAACAGATGAACTTTCAACCGCACGTGCATCCACCAGCCTCTTCGAAGAACCAATTCCAAGTGCGAAAGCTCCTTGGAAGTAAAGCGGGTGCCCATTTTAGGGACAATTAAGAATATCTAGGTTGCATCCTTCGTTTCGAAACGTTTGCTCTCATTTCTCGCCCATCAGAACCAGCCCTCTTTATTTGACATGTGTGTCTCCTTTCATTTCCCTGCTGAATACCTCTGCTTGGAGAAGTAGGCCACACTAGAGACACACCGTCGATGGGACATACTGTAATCTGTGTCATACATTTTAATCGCCATTGCGCTTAATTCTACCTGACGGCCGAGGTGAACAGATGGAAAGGGTGGTTATTTTCGTCCAGCAGTTTTCAAAATGGTTTGCTTGTGTGCTCCCATCATATTTCTCTTGCCTGGTGATCAATGAAAGGTTGGATTGACAAAGTGATTCAAGATATTTTGGGATTCAGGCAATCGATTACACGCAGTTGCATCCTTCTCTTTGGAATTGTAATGTGGTGTTCTTCGATTGTTACCAGTCTATCCCTGATTTCGACAGACATCACAAAACAATTATTGAAAGAATCTGTGTGACAGGTTGCCGGCAACCAAGAACTGCAACCAGTCATGCTGTAAGTGGCCCATCCAGTGTGAGTTAAGGCTGTCATTGGACGCCTGGATAAGGACGTGTAAGGCAGGATTAGTCCAGGTCTTAATAGGCTTGGTTAAACACATCCGCTGCTCAGACTTTGAGATGTCACTGACTCCTATTATCCTCTGACACTGTTCTCAGGCCCTCAGTGAGCTCTCCTGCCTCTCCTCACCTCACTGGAGGATGAAGACAATCGCAGCTTCTAATCATTTAACCAACCATGTTCCATCAAGTGTGTTTTACAGAACAAGGAAACTGATACTGTGCATAATGGTATTGTGGGAGATATTCTGTCATCAGCTGCATGCATTTAGGTGCATGTGCAGGAGATGGATTGTACGTTTCTGCTGGGCTTTGCAGCAATATAACCACAGCTCCTTGCACCCTTTTACTTGAAAATTAAGTGTTTCTGCGATGAAGTCTTTTGTAGCATTAGCTGGTAATATTATAGTGTGGAGACGTCCTATAATATGATCTTCAGTATCTGGATTTACAGTGATTGATGTAGTGTAGAAAAAAACTCCATTGTGAGTAGTCTTAACCGTTCATAGTTCTATTAATTTCATTTAAATATTTTAGCCATGACATTTAAAGATTCAAGATAAAAGTGCAAGGTGATATCTTAAAACAGCTTCTGTTGTCCGTATTTTCCAAATAAAAAGACAATAGTGTCATAGTGATGTAAAGCAGCAAACGTTCACATTGTAGAAGCTGGAACCAGAGAATCTTTGTCATTTTTGCTTGAAAAAAGTCAAAAGTTGGCAGTTAGATACATTTTCTAATAGTTTCTGCTCTGGATTGATGTAATACCTACTACAATTCATAGTGTAGCTTACCCCACACCCTCTTTTGTTCGGTTCCACCCTCCCTCTGTGTCCTTCTCCTTTCTTTGAAGAGTTTACTACATGGTCAGGGTATATTGACATTATTGCAATGTCTCATCCAAATAGGTTCGAGGTTATGCCAGGCACAGGCATGAGGTTTTCAGACTAAGAAATCCATTAAGGGTAAAATCTATCACACCAAATCCTCAGCCACTTGGTCAGAAAACAGTTCTGCCAGGGCTGCAGAAATGCCCGCAGTCTGGCTGCCTGTCACTGAGGGCCATATCAGGCCATACCAGCAGCTTCCTGCTCCACAGACCAGTGGTTTGCCTCTACTTGGTCAAAACACAGTGGGCCAGGAGCTGTGGCCTTCGCTGCATAGGGTAAATTAACTGCTGGAGTGAACAAGCGGTCAGCAAAGTGAGATGGAAGGACGAACACTTCAGGGTTTTTTCAAAGTGCTGATCGAGGTAAACTGTAGGCTCGTAGTCGAGCTGTCAGTGCACAAGTTGGCATTTGTTTTAGTTTTTATTGAAAAATTTAGGTTTCACTTAAAATCCAAGTAACAGAATGTACAGAATCAGCAAAACATCCTTAGAATGGCGTCAGGAAAGCATTTTTTTGGTCATCAAGCATAGTATTTAAGAAATGGGTCCGACTGGGGTAAAAGTTGACTCGACAGCCAAGAAGCTGTGGGTTGCTTGGTAGCACATCATCCCAGACATGGTGTTATAGTACAGTCTTTTCTCAGCTTCTCATAGGTTGACTTGTTCCTGTTGATCCCCTCCATCTCAGCAGAATCTCTTGTTTCCAGGTTAAGAGGAACTGTCTGATTGAACCAAGAAGAGGATCAGGGGTTAGGCTCAGATGTTTATTGCTGACCTTCCTTCGCTTTCCAAGCCGTCTAATTTTGATCATATATGGCAATAGAGATATTCTAGCTCTACTCCTCAGTGGTTTTGTGTGTGTGTGTGTGTGTGTGTGTGTGTGTGTGTGTGTGTGTGTGTCTGTTACTTTTAATTCCAGTGAATGTGGAAATATGTGGATGGTCAGTTATAACTGAAGAAGTCTTTGTCATGGTCAAATCTAATAACACTGTATTCACAGTGGGTTAATTATCCTTCTACCGCGCGAAAGATGAAAAAGCGGCATCATACACGTAGGAGACACTGACAATAATTCAAGAGAGTTTGTGGTGATAAGAGCTGACAACAGTGTCTGTCTATTGTCCGTGCTTTCCCTAAATGTCCCTCAGGATCAGTAAAGCATCTATCTGTAAACTCCACAGCAGAGTAAATACGTCACTTCCTGCCTCTGACTGCTGCACCCGGCTGCTCCACCTCTCGGAGGATTTTGATGCTGTTGTGGACGTGTTGTGCATGTGTAAAAGGCAAACTCTGGGCAAACTCCGTAGCCAAATCTCCGGATTTTACCCAGAGGGCATGTCTGAAAACGGCTAAAGCTATCTACTGGACTTGACTTTTTCGCATGTGAAAAAGCAAAATGTGAATATATATATATATATATATATATACATTTTGGGTATTTATCTTCTTTCATGCACAGTGCAGATATTTCTATAACAGCCAAATAAATAGTTTCAGCCTCTAATACAATTCAGTTGTCATTTATTCTCAGTGTAGTATTGATGAAAGTAATAAGAAGAATATCTTGTGAAGAACAGATGTGAAACCTGCATCACTATACTTCTATGACCTCTATCCCTTTCACAACATTATTTGAGCTTTCCCAACTCGTGGTGGTCGTCATTCAGAAAGTTCCGTGCATAACTTGAGATTTTATAGTGACATTAATGTGGGAAAGAAATCTGATTCTCCAGAAAAAAACATTTCCTTTTCCTCTCTACTTGCAGGACAGAACGATATAACTACTAACACTACTACTAATAAATAAACATTTATATATCTTGAGAACATATTGAGTATACTGTAGGCCAGGTATGTTTGGCATTTTTGGGGTTATTGCATATCTGTATAAGTTTTTTAGAAAAGACAAGAATATGAGGAGAGATAGGTGGGTAATACTTCATGTTCAGCACCTTAAACCTGAAGGTTGCATGCAGTGCAAAGATTACCTTTTATGTGACTTTGGAGAAAGTCTTATGGTTTTGTTTTCCTGAAAAATACATGAAAACCTATGTGAGGACTTGGAAAAAATGCAGCTACCCTGTGCAATACCTCAGCTTGTATAGAAATATTTGTCATGCACCCGCAATGTGGAGTAACAATTTTATGAGAAGCTGCATGTTTGCATGAGCTTGATGGTGAGTGAGTTTCTCCGAGTCGGTTAAATTTGTGTCACTCGGTACTATGACCTGTTCCCAGTCAGGATTATTTATAAACTCAAAGTGCACGAGTACAATTAAAGTCACCTGAAGTCAGAGGGTCAACCCTCACTCAGTGATGTAAGAGAAGTAAGCATGCAGCGTATGTTCTCAATTACAGAACACAACCAGTGTCTCCATCCAGGCTCCTTCTACGTCTCTGCATGTTTGCAGTCAAGGCTCAAATCGTCACTCTGCATCAGTCAGCCTTGCACACACTCTTGTCTTTCTCTATGGCATGGTCTCTTTTCCACTCATATTGCTCACTAGTTCACATTTGAAAGCGCGCACACACACACACGCACGTTCTTAAATGGGGTCAAGGCTGGTTCTCTGGAGATATGGGGGTGAGCGAGGCTAGATGGTGACTGTCCCACATTCTGCTACTAACCCCGGGTCCCCTGACAGGACGGGGACGTAGCCTGCCTCGCTTCCAGGTTCTTCAGCCCTCTCTGCTGACAGGGTGGCATGTTCATTCCTGTTTACTCCCACCAGCTGCTGTGTACAGTAAAGCTCACACTTCTCTCTGATCATACTGTTTCAACTTCTGTCCCTTTTAGCTTCTCGTTGGATTTGAAATGATATCCATGTGTACAGTTGTCCTTTTTGGAAGATGTCGGTCTTACAATGTGGTTTGAATTCGAGTGTAGATGCGCAATGTTTTCTGCCCATGAACAGTGATGTTATCTAATGAAATCTCTGAGCCCCTGTTATAAGTGTTGTGGCTTAAGAAATAATGTCAACATCTAGGATTTGGTTGTTTTTAGTGAGAAGCAGCTGAGCGCAGTGCGTGTTACCGACTAAAATACTGCTGCTCGCTTCAAATCTTTTGTAAAGATTTTTTTTTGCTCACCCACACCCACTCGACGAGAACAGCACTCGGGGGCATACTAAATGGTGAACAGACAAAGCTGTCCTAAGTTGGTCAAATTAATGTGTGTGTTTTTATGTGTAGTGCATGCTATAGCATGTATGGTCAATTTACAGTTCCGAAGCCCACGCACACGGAGCACTCAGCAGTAGCAGAGGCATCGGCACAAAGCAGCAGTGTCATGCCCTGAACTCCACAACAAGCAGCACATGTTGGAAAGCTGCAGCAGAAATGAGAGCAGAATCATCACGGTTAGTTTTTTGTCTTTGAGTCCTATGCTGTCTGCATGGCCCAGGTCATTGGAAGAAAAGAAGAAGAAATGGGCCATCACAGTGGAGGTAACATCCATGCCTTGAGGTTGACCACAGGATCCGTGTGTGTCCACAGTTGGTTAGGCAGCTGGTGTGTGTGTTGTGTAGCTCTAGGCTTTCTTGGCTCGATCCCTGTGCATGTCTGAAAGAGGCCAGTTTCCGAAGAGAAATTTTGTGAAAGAGTGAGACCCACGCTTTCGTTGCGATTAGCCTTGTGACTGTCTGATTCATGTAGTATCTTTCAAGGTCAAGGCAGACACCTATATGTGAATTTTGAGGTTTTTTATAGTACAATATCCTCTGCTGTGTCCATGCAAATGTTCCTGAAAGGACAGTTAAGCCAATAGTGTTCATACCATTTGACCATAATATTTGTGTAATGTTGCATGAAGATTTATTTGGGCTGGGAAATCTGACGTCAAATCGATATCACGATTTTCAAACTTATCTTGATTCTCATTACTGAAAAAACAAATTATGCATGCGGATAATTGTCCAGCACCCAGATTTATCATGATGCTAATAATCAACTTCTCCTGTTCATCGAAAGTTTTGGCAGGCGTGGCGCCAGTGAACGTCACAGAGCGGGTTTAGCAGGAACAGCTCTGCCTGTGCACGAGGTCTTTAGTGGCCTCCCATGCCTGCATATTAAGCATGACAGAAGAATTATAAGATATGAGCGGACCGTGTAAAAACAGCAGGCCCTAGAGACACTATACTTCCTAGTGAGAACACTCATCAACATAATATTCCCCAGTCCCTAACCGCAAGCATCACAACTATATCAGTGTTTCCACTTGGTCTTAAAAAGGTCTCAAATTGAATAATCGTAAAGTTAGCCCTTTAAATATCACATACAAAATCATGAATTTGGGTTGTCGAAACTGGCAGTTCCCCTCCAAATGTCTATTCCTTACCCTTACCTGACTAACCTGAACCATAACATTAAGTGTCAGGAGATTAGGGCTGGTCAAAATGTCCTAGATATCCCAAAATGTCCTCCTCACACCTCAAACTGCTCCCTTCCCAGATATAAGTACAAGCGCACACATGGGGACATGGCCAAATAAAGGTGATCCTGTGACAACTTGGCCTATATCACATCTGCTGCACTAAGACAGCGGTGTGTCAAGTCCATCAGGTGTTGTGTCACAATCTGACATCAGTTGCGTTATGTAAACGGCTTATGAAAGCTAGCCTGGCAACAGGATACAGGTGAAGTGTTTGGTGTCTTTACATCACGGATAGCTGTTGCTATTTACATACTGTTTCATTGCACTGGCTTGTGTTAATTTGGCTATCACGCCAAGTTTTAATTTTATTCTCATCGTCTCCGTCAGGTTTCTCTTGATTCAGACTTCTAACGCTGTTCCAAGAAACATGTTGGCTCCACAAAACACCAGTGCTGGTGTGTGGGCTGTGTAGTGTACCTTGCACTGTTGCATTGGGCCATAAATCTGAGCTCTTTCTTTTTCTCTTTCTCACACACACTCGTAGCTACCTGGAACAGAAAGTGTTATCAGACCCAAGTAGTGTGTGAGCTATTAAAAGGTGACCTCCTTTTTCTAGGTCATTACCAAAAAAGAATGGATGGATTCTAGTTATGAATATCCAAAATTCTTGACAGAGAGGGATGAGAATGGAGAGGCATAAATCTAGCCTGATGGAGGCTAGGAGGGGGTTGTGAGGCTAGGAGGAGGGGATGGGGGTTGGATGAGTGTGTATCCGATGGGGAGAGTTAGTGAGGGCATGGAAACGGTTGTGGCTGGCGCTGGTACAATCTGTGGAGGGAAAAGGGAAGACAGAGGCTCACAGTGTGTTGTCTGGTGAAAGCGGGACACGACAGTTAAGAGAACATTGTGAAGGGAGATCTTGTGACGGGGGTCACGCGAAATAAATCAGACATAAAGTTGGAGAGAGATCCTCTTGCTCTTTGCTGAAACAGTCGGCAGTCACCACCAGGACACTACCGCCGCAGCCCAATACAAAGGATACACTATCTGTACTTGACTCCTTTTGTTAGATAGAGAATCACACTTCTTATTAGACGACTTCCATGTAGGCAACAGAGTGCAACATTTACTGTAATGCATTGATTCCTCCTGAAGAAATTCTGATGACCTTCAGACTTAATAGGCTTAACATGCTCCTGTTCTCCAAAATTGGTCATTTTGTGAGAACAGGAGCTTCCCCTTACAGACACGCTGCCGAAATCCAAATTCTGATTCTGGGATTAAGGTATTTCTTCGCGCATCAGCAGAGAAGCGGCTACCTCTGCCAACTACTGACCTCAGACCAGCCTCACCCCCCCCACCCCCCAAACCGAGGCCCTTCTTCTCTGTGGTGCACCGAAAGATGAAGAGCACAGAGCAAGCCTGAGGGCCTCATAGTTATATTTATTGTCTGATACCAAAGAGAGGAGAGAGTAAGAGCGGGTAGGAGGGGTTTAAAAAAGAAAAAAACGAAAAGAAACTGAAGGAGTGAAAAAAAAACGCAGGAACGAAAAAGGAAAGGTAGACAGGATGGGGTTGCCATGGAAACGGAAATATGGCTGCTCTTCAAAAACCTTGAATGTAGGTGGTGGTGAGATGAGTGTGTGTGTGTGTTTTATCTTCCTTGTTTTTCCTCTCAGTTTTACAGATATCATGGATGTGCTGTGGCCTTTTGATTTAACTCAGGACTGAGAGGCCACCAGCATTTCTTTTTTAGTATTGGGCTGCCTGGGGGTGGTGTTTCTGGGCACGTACAAAAATCGTATAACAGAGGACTTGTGTGAAATTTGGGTTAGGCCCTACAGATCCCCCTCAGCAAGTGGGGGGTTGTTTGGCAATCACTGTCAATCTTGTAAAAAAATTGAAAACAAGTGTTTTATTGAATTCAGAGGTTGTGTGTTTTTTTGTGATGTTTTGGCTCGAGTTGAAACGGACAAACTGTTTGGACTGTGCATTACAATCCAGTTATATCTTGTGCTCATTTGGCATATGAGTAAAATGGAAACCTGACACCTCTTGGGTTATTATGTGATCTTACATCCAGATACGGACTCAGGAGAGCAGAGGAGGATCACTGACGGAATGCAGCCTCTTGACAACGACCCCTGCTGTCACCTTTTGGCAGACATTTTAATGTTAATGTAGGACGAGTTGTCTATATCCTGCTCATTACATTAGCCTGAACCCCCACCCCCCCACCCCGACTTGTCTCTCTTCTTCTTGAAAATATTTTTTGATTCTTTCCAAACTCTCCGATAACATCCTGACGTCGCACAAAGACGCTTTCACATATTAGCAGTCGTAACCAGTTTAGTTAATCAACTTGGAATCCCAGCGGAGGGATTTCATAATGTGTGAAACTGACTTAAAGGGACATCTGACATTTATCGATTTTTAAGAGGAATTAGGCCATTACTTTGACTTCATTTGTAACAGGTTGTAGTGATTTGCTGAGCTTATTGATAAACAGAAATTAATGACGGATTAAACATCAGATAGATGCAGATTGTTGTTGGATCTCTTCAACTGGCATCAACGTTTTTGCCTTTCATGGAGCATCTGTCTTTGGTCACAGTTTTGGCTTTAGACTTTTGGCACTAATGAGGATCCTGAATTCAAAATGAGCTCTCCGCTTATGCGAGAGGACAGGGACTAGCCCCTTGTTGGGACTATCCCCTTGTTTTGTAATACAGATAACTTTTTCTATGACATATCATTTAAATTCTCAATATTAGTATAGGTATATATTTTTGGGTGCATGTACCAATACATGGAAGTAGAATATTTCCAACCCTGATATAGTTTATTTCATTGCATATCTATAAGCCGACCCTGATATGTCTGTGAAAGGCTTATAACTCCCTGATGTTTGTCGGCCAACCAATAAATCAGTTTGGCACCATTTTAGGTCCATGGTGGAAAAGAAAAGCAGTTTAATGCAGAAGGCCTTCAAAACATTTTTCCAACAAAATAAGTTATGTGTTATGAGGTTTGTGTAAAAATGGTTTAAGAGGTCTTTTTTAATCTCTTGATAAAGATGCAACACATACAATACTGTACAACTGTCAATAGGCCGCCTCATGAAAGTTTGTATACTGGACAAGGAAGAAACTGAAGGTTTCTGAAGAATATTTTCTGTACTTGCTTTTTGTCCTCATTTGCTGTAAATCATTTTGATTCAGCTCAAGTGTGTATGAGTGTGACTGCGTTTTCTTTAAACTATTGATCAACCGCTTACTCTTGTGTTCCATGTTGTGTTCAGGTACGGGAGAAAGTGGCAAGAGCACCTTCATCAAGCAGATGAGGATCATCCATGGAGCCGGATACTCAGACGAAGATAAGAGGGGCTTCATCCGCCTTGTTTACCAAAATGTCTTCACCTCCATGCAGGCCATGATCCGCGCCACAGAGACCCTCAAAATCCCTTACAAATATGAACAGAATCGGGTAAGTTCTGACCCATCAAAATATGAACAGGAAACAAATTTTACTTCCTGTCAATCCTCAGTCTCCTTTGATTATTTCTAATGTGTGATCACTGAATTTTCTACATTGCACTAACATTCAGAAAAAAGCCCCATGACATAATATACAACCGAACCCTCCAGATAATAATGTTTGAGTATTTGTACATAGGCATGTTTTCTAATCAGTCAAATTACTAAAAATAAACTCCTTACTGGCAGTGTGGGCACAATACAACAACATAATTATAGTCTATGCTACAGTGCTTTTCAGTTCCAGTCCACAGAGGCCTGCTAGTCTTTTATTTTGAAGCTCTAACTGAGGAACGATTTATACCTGGGATACAAGGTGAATGTTTCCGGTATTCGGTTAGACAGAGAACCACAAGTGCGGTGCTTCGTAAGGATCTCTTCATCATTTTGACCTCTCCTGTCTATTTGTTTGTTCGTTGGATTTCTTGTAAGAGAAATGAGACAAAAACAACTTAACGGATTTCCACAAAACTTAGTGGAAGGATACTGTTAGTGTCGGGAGAACACATAAAATGGTTGGTGCATATTCAGGATTTTCTTTCACTTTCTTTAACATTGCAGTATAGGACATTTTGTTACTATTTTCCCAGGGAATAATTCATGGATCTTGATGATTTAGTGGACTTATACTGTATCTGAGTGTGTGAAATGTGTTGCCCCTTGATGGATATAAAGGGACTGTTGGGCGTTGGCAGAAGTATCTGCTCTACTTCGTACCATCTTAGTTAGTGGGTTGTGAATCCTTTCTTTTTTAAGACACGGATAAGACATTGGGAGACATTCTTCCCAATTGTTATCTGACGTTTTCTTATTTATAGATGTCAATTTTTCTGCTCGTTTTAGCCTGTGTGTCAATCTACAACCCATCCCTCTGTTATTTTTCCAAGACCAACTGTGTGTTTTTATGTCTTTCATTGGAAAACTCATTTTGTGGACATGAAGTAATCTTTGGAATAAGTGGGTAGTTAGGATCAGCCAACAGGTCGACACAAAAGCTATCTATAGATAAAGAAATCTAAAATATCTTCAGATGGAAATTTGAAGAAAAATATGTTTGTGTTTTGTTTTTCTGTCTTTGTGTTCCTATCTCATTATCTTTACCTCTTATATGATTTCCAGTCTAATGCCATGCTTGTGAAGGAGGTGGACATTGAGAAGATCACTGGGTTTGACAAGCCCTACATTTCAGCTATCAAATGCCTGTGGTCCGACCCGGGGATCCTGGAGGCCTACGACCGCCGCAGAGAGTACCAGCTGTCTGACTCTACTAAATAGTACGTTGGTCTGTGTGTTTATTTGATGTCTGTCTAGGTTTCAACAATGGTATTTGTGTGAATGTCTGACACAATCTGTGTGTGCACTCGCATAATTGTGTGTATATGACGTTGGTTTGGGAACTGAAAATTACAAACTATTGGATCCTTCATTGTGCATATTAGATATTGCAGAAATTGACATAGGCCAAGATAAACTTCAGATGTTTGCCAAGAGAAATCTTTCACAAATCTAAATTACAAAAATAAAATAAGATAACTGGTCCTTATGATAAAATGGAATGTCTCTATTCCCAAACCACTGCTGAGCAATCAGGTTTTACATTATTATTAATAGGTGATTTTGTGTTTAAGTCACAGGCTTCCTTTGGGGAGAGTCAATTGGGGACAAAAGCTGTGAGCCCAATTGGATAAAAGCATATTTTATGGCTCAGTGGTTAAGGTTAGGGTCAGACAAGTAGTAGTTATGGTTAGGGTTACAGTAAGTCTCCAGGAAATGAATGCAAGTCAATGTCAAATGTTTGTGTGTTTGTAGCAACCACATATGCATGCAGGGTTTGAAGACAACAGTTCTCAGAGTAATGAGGGTGTGTTTGGATCTGTGGCTGGTGGCAGGTTGTGTGTGTGTGTATATATGTTTTGTGTGTAATTGCATGTCTAAAATTACCTTGTGGGTTTTATACTGGGCAGGGCTGCACATTAACCTTTTGTCTGCAAAAAGTGTTGACTGACAGATTTCAACATTCACCTCCTTTTTCTTTAGCGATGCCTTATCTCCCTCCATGGTTCAGTTACGCTATATATTTTCTAGATAATTTTCTATTATGTGTCACTGAGGCTCCTTATACCTGTGAGGACTTGAGGGTCTGATCTGCACTTCATGCTGTTAGTCAACAAATAAAAGAAGCAGAATGGTGACTAAGTTAACATGGACACCAATAATCTGACTGACTATTGACCTTTTTCTGAATAAGACACATGAGCTGCTAATAGAATATTCGGTTCATAGTCCTGTTTGCATGTTAGAGAGGACAGTCTGATTAGGACTCCAAGTATTTTGTTTCTATTAAAAAATATTGTTTACACTTGGACGATGTCCCAAGATGTTGTGAAAACTCCAACAGGGTGTAAAAATTTGATTATGATGTATATATGTCTACATAATGTGACTAAGATCAGAATACCTTACTGGAATCAAATCCATTATTGCTTATTCATATTTTGGCCTTATTCAAGTTAAAATAAGAAAATACTGTTTACATGACAGTGTCTTATTCAGACTATTGTCTAAATCTGGTTAATATTGGAACATTGGTATTCATGTAAATGTACACAAAGTCCATTCTAAAAAAGTCTTAGCTTATTTTTAAATGTCTGCACTCTCCATTTCTTTCCCTTTTCTTAATGCAACCTACCATGATTTATATTAAAGTTTGAGGCTTGTGTTTACTGTCTGAATGTCAGCAGTGAGGGATACCACAGATTAGAAAATGAACAATGTGTACACCCATTGTTTTTCCACTCAAATGTGTCAACCTCCTGTTCTGTGGTTGTGGGTTTGCTTCAATGAGATTGTGATGATTTATGACAGGAGGAGCAAAAAAAAGGTACTTAACTCACTTTATAGTGCCCCCTGGTTGTGATATCTCTGTACTACAGTTAGATGTTTCTCCAGGTATAAATGCATGCAGGTGTGCTTGTGTGTTTTGTAGATGTTTAAACTATGTTTTTTTCTGAATGTTTATGAGTGAGTGGAATGCAAGAACAGCATTTAATGTCTTTGTTTCAGTATTATCAACACTGTTCATGTATATCTCCAGTTACCTTAGCGATATAGACCGTGTGACTGCGGAGGGATACGTTCCCACCCAGCAGGATGTGCTGAGGGTCCGTGTTCCCACAACGGGTATAATAGAGTACCCATTTGACCTGGAGAACGTCATCTTCAGGTACCCCTTAAGGCACCAGGACTGCAGCATCACCATGGGTAGAGGACAGACACCACTGATGACTGTCAGGATATTAACCCATCAGTTCAGAGGTGGTCACTTCAAGAGGGTGTCCATTAAACCAAAATAGGAAAAGGAAAAAAATAAATTACCAAAATTGATGCACCCCAAATTACTAGTTTAGTGATAAAAATTGTGCTATATTTTGATAAAATGAGCCTTGGGGCCATGATGGTTAACCTGATCAGATATCAGTGGTTTGTGTCCAGAACTGTGCTAAGGGTTCTGACTCCAGGATTAAAGCCTAAGGCCAGACATGCTGCACTGACGCATGTGGGGAGCAGCCACCTATACAAGATGAATAAGTATCGGACTGTGATGTCAAAGATTGTCCAGGAAGCTGTAGTAAAATCTGTGATGACAGTTTGAAATCTAGAAGTTTTTTAACTTTGCAACAGTCTCTGCTATCTTTGAGATCACACGTCTGAATCTTCTTTATCGGATTCCAGGTGCCGCTGCTCCTCCTGCTGAAGTCACTGCTACTTTACTGTCACTGACGCCACTTCACTGTCTGCAACATAAGCCACTTGACCTCACTGCAAATTGTTGATTTAAAAAGCGAGTCAAGTAAAGTCAAAGTCTTACATTGGTTTATGAATGCAGAGTGTTGGTGGAGCAGTGACACTCACTAACACCCCTTTTCTCTGAGATGTGACCTTTTCTGTGACGCTTCCTCAACAGGACTGATCTGCACTTCCTGGAATGGCAGGGAGGTTGTGGTAATTGCCTGTCACGCTTTATATAATTGTTTTCCTGTCTTGTCTTTTTTTTTCTTTCTTTATCTCTCTTCTCCTCCACCGGGCTGCACGTAGTTATCTTACCGATCTGGATCGTGTTGCTGATTGCAACTATCTTCCCACGCAGCAGGATGTGCTCAGGGTGCGCATCCCCACTACAGGAATCATAGAGTACCCCTTCGACTTGCAAAGCATCATTTTCAGGTAGAAAGATGCCGCACATGACTGAGTCCCTCCATGTTACACAGTGACATCATTAACTCATAAGTCATCTGTTGTGTTTTTTGTCCAAAGCCCAACCTGAAAATGTTTCCCTCCGCATTAATGAACTTTTAACCTTTATCTTTAGTGTCTACTACCCATTCCTATTCTTTAAAGCTCCTGTCATAAAAATTACGTCCTTATCGTTTTACAGCCTTCTCTAGTCTTACGCTTTCTTCCTCCTCCTGCCACCAATAGCACTCATACTACACGTAACACAACACCCTAATGAACATGAAGTCCTACATTCTGGTGCCCGCTCTGTAAATGGGTCACCTCCTCCTCTCCTCTCCGGCTGGCAAAAGAAACAAGGTCGTCCTCTCCGCGGTGGAGGAATGTTATTTTGGGCAGCAGGTCTCTGCAGGGCCTATATTGGCCCCGGGTCTCTGTGGACCTCAGTGGACTGGGCCACCACCAGGCGGCATCCATGCATTGTTAATTGTGCGTTTTTTTCTCAAAGATGACATAGCACCTGCTCTTGAGGTTTCCGCCGGGATGCATTGCATTTATTTAGTCTTTATTTTTTGTAAAAAATAAAAAATAAGCAAACGTGTTCCTGCCGTATACGATTTTACTGAATCGGTTGTCACAAATTAAAGTTTAATGAAACTGGGGCCCTGAACTCCCTGATGAGTGAGTGGTGACCTTATCAAGGAGAAACCTGTGGAGGATTCACTGGTATTATCAGTCAGATTTGCTTTCATGAATAGTTTCAGCTGACGCCAGCCTGTCTGCCTGCAGACATGATCTGAATTCAGTTTTCATCAGAGTTTTTGCTTCGTTAATTGTTAGTCCATCGCTTAAGCTGCAGTTTTCTGAGCTTATAGCTTCTCATTAGGTGATGCAGGAAGCGCCCTGCCATGGAAAGGATCCCACCATCAGAGGTGCCCCCTGTACCTTTCATTGACATCTCAACACTGCCTCCTGTCCTATGTCTGTCCTCTCCTTTGTGCCTGTATGCATCTCCATCGGTTCTTCTGTCCTTTATTTTATGTCCCGCCTTCTCAGAGTGCATTTCAAAACTTCACGGTTGTCCTTGCTTGGCGTTTTATCACACACACCTACAGAGCTGGCAGACAAATCTCTCTAGTAGACAGATGAAGGCTTCAGGATTCCTTCACCTACACCGTATCACATCAAAAGGGGTATAGACTGATCTGGTATCAGATGTGTTGTTGACACTGACCAGATGTGGCCACTCAGTTTAAGAATTCCAGTATTTCCTTCAAGAAGAAAAGTTGCCTACACACAGTCACTGGTGTGTTTCGATTGCACTTAGCCAGGTTTTGGATTTTTGCCGAAGAAAAATTCCCTGCTTTTCCGAAATGTTGAATTGACATTTAACGGACTGAAAATATAATAGACTTCTTAAACTGAGTGGTTATCCTTTTAAAAACTGATTCTAGCTCTGTCTTAAGTGGGATGCTTTCATTTTCACAGGGACTTGCATGACTCACTTGTAGCATATTGAAAAATTCATGTTTCTAGTTTATTTGTAGCTTGTATAGTTTCTTTTGCCAAATATAGAGAGCTACACTGTTTAGTTCCTCAAGGAAAAAAGATGTGACTTTTTGAATCATCCTTAAGGTTTTGAATCCATCAGGTGTTAATTGTTCAAAAATAGGACAAAAAAAGTTCAGCGCCCAAAATAAATTATATTTCCTCTTCTGACGTCTCTTTCAACGCAAGTAAAAATATTATTTCATGCATCCCAGGATAGAAGAATGTATTTCTATTTGGGTCACATGCTGAAAATTGTGAAGGAAGACACACAAGCTAATATTTCCAAGCCTGTGGGACTTGGAACAAATCAGAGCAAAAATATTGAGTTGCCGGGTTCATAATATGTTAATCTATCATGTTGGGTTCAAAACCATAATTGGAAGGTTTAAAAGCTTGTTTTGGTCTCCCAAGCTTTGCAACTAGATCACTACACATAAACTAAGAAACCAGGATTTGTTTGTGTTTTGACCCTTTTGCTTCTTCATTTATTATCCTCCTTTTCACATTCATCCTACCACCAGGATGGTGGATGTAGGGGGTCAGAGGTCCGAGAGGAGGAAGTGGATTCACTGTTTTGAGAATGTCACCTCCATTATGTTTCTTGTGGCGCTGAGTGAGTACGACCAGGTCCTGGTGGAGTCGGACAACGAGGTAGGTTGACAGAAACACGGCTCGTTTTTCATGTTTGTCGTACAGAATCTACAACACCTTTTATTAACATTATTTACTCCAAATTATTAATATATCAAAACTATCTTATTAAAAATACAGCATTTGTATGTATTTTGTGTTGTAAACATGTACTCATTTTCTCACACTTGTCTTGCGCCATTTTCTTTCTCCCCACACACCAGAACCGTATGGAGGAGAGTAAAGCTCTGTTCAGGACTATCATAACCTACCCTTGGTTTCAAAACTCCTCCGTCATCCTCTTCCTCAACAAGAAGGACCTGCTGGAGGAGAAGATCTCCTACTCACACTTGGTGGACTATTTCCCAGAGTTCGATGGTGAGATCATCTATACGTTGTTGTTAATGTGTGTGGTTTCTATTCAGCTCTCAATTAGTCTGAAGTTAGATTTGATCATAGTCTTTCCCAGACCAACACTGATGTTATCGCGTTTGATTGACCTAGAGACAGTGTTGATGTAAAGTGCTGTGTATGTATCCATCTTGTTTACGTCTATGTGATACTTAAGTTGCGTTCACAACTGTGTCACATGGTTTTATACCTGGATTAGACCAAGCAACCAGACTGAGAAAAGGTGGGTGTTTTTCCGCAGCAAAGTATACTCTGGTTGTCTGTACGAGAACAAAGCATCACAACCAAACAGTTTTGTGATTGATTATAACTATTTAATCAATGTTTTGACACTACTGAAGTTAGATTTTCCTCATGTGGGTCCAGTTAGTGCTCAGGATGAAGTCACATGAAACAGACCAACACTAAATGTACCAACAGATCAACGCTATATATGTGAAACTGAGTGTGATACAGACATGGATGTTACGACAGATTGTAACAGTCCTTGCGACGGGAACTGTCTGCATGTTTACCTGTTCTCATCTGTCTTTAACTTGAAGGTCCCCAGAGAGATGCACAGGCAGCGCGGGAGTTCATCCTCAAGATGTTTGTGGACTTAAACCCCGACAGCGACAAGATCATCTACTCCCACTTCACCTGTGCCACGGACACTGAGAACATCCGCTTCGTGTTTGCAGCTGTCAAAGACACCATCCTACAGCTCAACCTCAAAGAGTACAACCTGGTGTGAGGGCTCACGTGCGACGCACATCTCCTCCCCCATTGCACAAATGCACACCTCTCGCGGAGTGTGCGCTTAGCTCCACATGCATCAAACAACACACCATGTCGACTCACACAAAATCACACACACACCCACACAGGACCCTTCCTTTCCTCCCCCAGTGCAGTAAATTCACAGATGCTCCCATCTGCAAATGCCGCCCCTGCTCTTTCACCATAGCTCACCCTCTTCTTCTTCACTTGGCAGCTTCTGTGTCAGAATCCTCGCTCCCCGCAAAGCTGCTCCGTGTGTCAGATAAGGCCCCGGCTGCCGGCTCTGGCACATTTCATCTGGCACACAAACCTTTCACACGGGCTGTATAGTGACTGAAGGGGACTTTGGTGTGTGTGCGTTTGTGTTTGGGGCAGCATTGACTGGCAAGGAGCTGGGTTTGGGTGACCAGCGGCATCAAACCCTCTTTTGGCCTACGGAGTTGACGACGAGGTTGGCGGTTTGAGATCAGATCCTCTGTCATCTCCTTTCTGAGCTCCTGCCGGCATGGAAGGAAGCGAACACTGTATCTCCTGAAAACACCCAAGGACCAGTGGCTGAACGCTGAAGGACAGATACCGCAGAGTGAGTCGTACAGGATGTGAGGACACAAGGGGATGAGGCTGATGATTCTGTCTCCACCTCGCATCTATGAATGTACCCACCAGAGTGAGCGTCGCAACGAGAAAAAACAAAAGGAAAAAAAATAGAAATATATATATTATGATGTAAATGCATATATAAACACACTTAAGTCAAAAAGCATGAGAGGGCAAGACATAGCTAATCAAAATGTATTCGTTGCTGAGATTTTTTTTAATGTTTTTAATGATAGAGATCTGTTGCTACTTCTATTAAACGGATAATGGCTACATGGGATGGCGATAAGATAAGGGGAGAAATCGATTAAAAAAAAACGTTTAAACAAAGACATCTTAAAAAGAAGCGACCAGAAATTTACTTGACATAAGGATCATTTTAAGATATCTGTAATTTTGTGTTTAAGGTAATCACATGGCTTCCCTCCAGATGTTTTCTGTATGGATTCACATGGACAATCTTCCGTGTGACCTCCACACTGATATACAACAACCCCCCACACCCTTAGTATAAAAACACCTGTAGCGGGTGAGAGGACCCTGCTCTCCACACATGCGCTGCTCTGATTGGTGGAAGCGAATATAGAGGGTAATCCGAGGTCATCAGTGCGCATCACCCCACAGAGCACATCTGCAGCTCGGGCTGCAAGTAGCTTATTCAACAAAATAGAAGCTGTAAATTGAACGCGCCCTCGGTGTGTCAGTAGAATCCATGTGGTCACATCACTGATGACGTCACACCTTGCGTCACTCAGCCGTCCAATCAGACACACTTCCTGATGGTGACCTAGTCATCCATTCTATCGGAATGTGCCTCTGTTAATTTTTTCTCTCTTTTTTTTTACTGTATAGTCACTTTGTTTATAAAGTGCTGTTGAGTAGTGAGAGGAAGGGGAGTGGGGGCTATGATCCTTTCACAGAAAACGCACTCTGAAGTCTGCTAAAGTTGTTTGTGTATATTTGTTTGTAAATACATATACACAAAACACTCCTGTACAAAATATGCTCTGTGGTACACCATCTTTGGCAAAAAACAAAAAAACAAAACAAAAAAAATCTTAACTTCTTTTGTTAGCACACAGTTTTTCTTATGGATTTATGGTAGTATTGATACTGTGATTATGGATTTTGTTCACTTGATTAATAAGACTACGCAGAGCTGGGTGGTGCTGAGGAAACGATCGGCACGGAGCAATAGTCAGAGAAAAGACGTTCCTCCTAACCAGCCTCACAACTCCACACTACTGCAACAGCTCTGCTGCCAGAGTAACACAAACTAGGGCTGGTAAAGAAAAAAAAATCTTCACAGTATGGTGACGAGATGATTTTAAGAGTAATTAAAGACTTTTTATTTATCTAATTTATGGACCAGGTTTGAAGGTGTTGTTAATTTGACTGCTTTTGATTCTGTCATGTTGAAGTGCTCCTTTTCTCAAGGCGGAGCCTACTTGAGTCTGAACTGCTGTAAAAAAAAACTAAAAAACGAATGTCTGGTATAGTAAGGACTTTATCTCTGCTTTCTATTTCTTATCGCGACATTTCCAGTTGTACTTGCCATCACATCTCCATCCATCTGTAATACTATTTGGTTTCTTTAGAAGCCCTCACATTTGTTTTGTTAGATTTAAAAAGAAAAAAACAACAAAAAAAACAACAAGAAACTCGTATTCCCTCCTGGTTATAGACGCAGCGCTGTAATGCATACCTAGAAAAATGTACAGTACGAACGTAGGTGGACTTTTTTTTTAAATCAGTGATTGAAGACCCCCCGTGGTCCATGCTTGCTATTTGTAATTTAACAAAAAAAAATTTCTGTTGTCAGTTTTTTTGCATTGTTACTTTCCAGTTTTTTGAGGCTTGCTTTGATAGTGCCAGTGAAGTGCAGATACTTTTTTGGTCATTGACCTTTTCTACAGGGGACTTATCCTTCATCATTAAGGGCTATCGCAGTGCATCAGGCATCAGACAGTCGGGGGTGGCATACAGGACCACCTAGAACCAAGTCATCCACTTCCTCTTTATAAACGGAGGTTACTCGCAGTATGTGTTCTAAGAAGTATAGGCATGGTGTTAATGCAAATATAAGGTGTGTGTGTAGAGAGCGTTTACCAACACTAAGCAGTTTTCTTTGTGTTTTTTTTTGTGTGTGTGATGTATCTGGCCCTTTGGTGAGTTAGGTGGACCGAGTATCTGTCTCTGACCTTCACTACTTCACGTATGTGTTTGCACTGGTATCACAGTGTTACCCGCTAACGCCTCTCGCAGTGTAGAAACACGTCTCACTAAAAGACACTGCTAACCAAGACAAGTGTTGCATTTTCCTCCCAAGTATATGAGTTGTACCTGAAGTCAAGAAATGTTAATGGTCATACTGGTGTTTGTGTATTTTAACCCATTAACTGCAAATCTTAAACTCCGTTGTTGAACATTTTTTACAGTTTATAGTTTGAGTTCCGATGTACCAGGCAGCTTCTGGTTTCTATTAATGCCACTAAGGGTTGTGAGTCTCCTTTTCCCCCTTTTCTAAAATTTGTATGTGATAATTGTGGCAGTGGGCAGCGATGCTCTCAAAGAACCTCTCAAAGCTTTTAGTTGGTCTACGTAAGCATATCCTAGAACTGCATCAATCCTTAAATCAAAGTTATCGGAAAAACTGCCTCTTAAATCCCCAAATCCGTAGTTTGTTTTCCGAACACAAACGCATCATGTACCAGTGATGCAATGATCCAACTCCTCTGATATCTCAGTGAATCTGCTGTTACCCAGTACTGACGCCAACCTCAGTGGGAGCTGTTGCATTGGGATAATTTCATCTTTAATTCACAGCTCGGAGATTACTGTGACATTATAAACTGAGAATTTTGTTCAAACATAAAGGGAACACTACAATGAAAGACACTGACAAAGAAACTGGATGTGGATGAGTTTTGTTTGAGACCTGATCAGCTCAATTATTTGCTTTTTATTTGTTGAAACAAACCAAAAGCTGCCTGGAAAATAGGAAATCGAACTGTAACACCTAGCACAAGGTTTGAAAACCATCCAAGTTAATGGTGCTAAAGTATATATTTTGAATAATGCCAGTGTGTTCCTGAACTGCCATTTTGTCTGCTGTAAACGACACTTAACCTTGTTTTTTGGAGGAAGCAGACCGCCATCCTTCAGACATCTGTCATAAAGAGGGCCTGGATGCCAGTATTTAAGTGGAACGATTATACCAGTATGATTACCCAAGTATTTATCAATGGTTGTGTTGAGATTTACTGTGTGTTGAGTGCAGCTTACTTTAATAGTGACAAAACTGATGTATTTTTAAAACTTGACACTACAACTCTGGCACATGGTGAAGGGCTGACTGGCTTTTTAGTGTGGGTGTGGTAGTTTGTTGGCAGCCCGTCGTTGCAGTGTGTTAACACATTATCTCACCGTGCAGGAGCTGGACAGAGGGAAGGCAGCCGCGTGCGAAACTTAAATCTCCTTCTTGCTCTTTCGTTCTCGTCCGTTTTGTGGAGCATTAACCAGTGAATATACTGGACTGGGTTTCACTACAATTCTCTCTTATTTATTGCCTCTCATTGCCTTGAATAACGACAGATGGCGTTCCCGGCCTGTTGCGGTTTCAAAGCGTGCTCTGGGACCTCGTGGCGGCCGGGAGGTGGGTGATGTCCCCTCCTGTGGGCTGGTTGGTTTAGGTGGAATCAAACTTATCCTTTGGACATCAGTATGAAGTCGGTGCATTTTCATAAACTTAACCTTGCTCTCTCTTTTTTTGAGGTGTGCGTATGTTTTTCCTTTTTTTCTCTCTGTGTACGATAAGAAGACATTACCAGAACACTATTATTTAGGACCACAATGATTTATTTTTCCTCACTCCAATGAAACCTGGAGGTCAGTTGTGTAGTGTTGTATAAAATACTGTTTTTCTTTCCTCTTTATTTCGTATGTAAACCAAATGTAAATTATGTATTATACTGAGTGTGCCAACCCCACTCTTTATCTAGAGCCAGGCTCTCTCTTAAGTGCCAACGCTGTGGTCATCATCAGAAGGACCACCGCCCGAGATGGTCTCCCCTTTTTAAATAGAACATACCAGAGACTAAAAGGATAAATGATTAAGTACAAAACACTTTATTCTGTATTTAAGATTGAAGGTTTAAAAGATAATCTGCTGTTTTTTTTAAGAAACTGTAATTACAATTGCATGTGCTGTTTATTTTGTGTTGGAAGTGAGGGCTTGGATGTTTTCATTGAAGCAGAGTCCTTAATAAAGGGGGTTCAATCAGTTGGTTATTATCGATTATTGATTTACATAACTCTTGCCATAATTTTTTTTTAAATGTGTTTCATGTATTTGTTTCAACCACTGTTGCCTGATCCTCATTCAAACATGAACATGACTTACGATCATTATCGCCTTCTAAGAGAGAAACATAATGACAAGGTATCTGTTTTAAATTGAAATAAATTTGTTCCTATACTTGCTGATGGTGTGAACGTTGAGTGGGTTTCATGATTTTTTTTTGTACGTTGTAAAAGTGTGAGGTCATTTGTAATATTTCTGAGGTCTCTATATATTTGGACCAGCAGCTCTACAGTGTCTTACGACAAGGACTTTAGACAGGAAGCAAAAAATCCGATACGTCTTTTTTATAAATCATTTCAAATCTTGAAGGGCTGAAATTTCTTAAATCAAAGAACAAATCAGTCCTGTCACATATGGCTGTCTTTGTTTATTTTGGGTTGTCCGAAAAGATTCCTCATATGGCCACGTCCTGGGATGCTTGGTTGGTTCTGATCCGGTTTTCTCTTCTCATAAATATCATCTTATAAGATGGCCGTAAATCACGCAGTGAGTCCCACGAGGGGATGACTATAAACTTTTATATTAAATTCTACGAGTTTCTGATTCAGTAATAATACCCAGCATTCCCAGAAATGGATGCTATCGAGTTCCAACTTCTGCTGCTAGGTGGAGCAGATGGGGCGGCTGTGGCTGAGGGGTAGAGTGGTCGTCCTCCAACCTGAAGGTTGGCGGTTCGATTCCCAGTCTGAACCATCTGCATGCCGAAGTGTCCTTGGGCAAGATGCTGAACCCCAAATGGCCCCCCCCTTAGAATAACAAAGTGCTGGGATAGATGCACTGTATGAATGTGTGTGTGAATGGGTGAATGTGAAACTGTAATGTAAAGCGCTTTGAGTGGTCATCAAGACTAGAAAAGCGCTATATAAATGCAAATCCAAATCCATGAGGCTTGCTCAGGAGGATAACATTTTGGGATGATATAATGAAAAAAAGCTTTCAATTTAATGTCAGGATTAATAAAGAGACTCCGTGACAAACCAGCACTGGAAAAATCCAGCGAGCAAACGGTGCGTGCAGCGGCCTCTCGACTATACATGTGTAAGAAGTGCAAATTGCCCACTACGCATAGACAGGTAAAATTATACAAATATAATATAACTGATGTATAATGCACATTTCAAGGTAACCATGCCCACTTCACATAATTGGAAAACAAGAATGCTATGAAGGATCTACTCAAATAATTGTTCTGTGTCAAAAATGTTAGAAAACAGTGAAATAGGCCTTTTCTGTAGCTTGGCAGTTTTTTGAAAATTTCTCCTTAGTGTAAATAATATGCCGATCGATTTTCAAAAGCAAATCGATGCAGTTGGTGTTTTGGCTGCAGAGATTCAGCCTCTGTGTAGCCAACTGATCATTTCTGTTCTGTCCCATAATTCCACTGGAATCCTCTTGCTCTATTACTATTGACTATTATTTCCCCTTGATTTAAGTTATTGTTGAGTATGACAAATGTTAGATAACAGTAAAGTATGTGTATCTGGAGCTCAGCAGTAGTTTTTAACTTTTTAATGTATTCCCCTCATACCCGTTCATCTATTCAACGGGGGTCAGTTCCGCGCTGTGTCGCAGGGGGGCGCCCGCTGCTAAGTCGCTTGGTTTGTTTTCCGGATGAAGCTGCTCTTCTCCCCGCAGCAGAGGAAAGTCGGAGGCTCGTGTGTCAACATCCAGTGTTTCCCCCCGGGAGACGTAACGTTAACGCTATTCTTAAAAAAACCTGACGTTCCTTTGAGGAGCTGCTTTCTTATTCTCCTCTTCAGCCGCATCTTCATCCTCGCAGGCCGCGGTGCTCGGCAGCGTTGAGACCCGAAGAAGAAGGCGCTCGGCCCCCGCTGCTTTGACGTTAGCTAACGTTATTGTAAACGATGACTGGGTACAAAGTGCGAACGGCGTCTCCGATCGTCTAGTATTATCTGGGGACCTGTTAGCTTAGCCGGCTAGCCTGGTGGTTTCGATCCGAGCGAAGGAGACGAGGCGACGCACACTGCTGACATGATGTTTCCTCAATCGAGGCACTCGGTAAGTTGACGAGTCGAACTTGTCCCGGTTGGAAACCGGAGCAGCCTAAGCGGCGGGCTGAGCTAACGCTAGCTAGCAGCCCGACAGCTGACACTAGCACCGCGCTGGCCCCAGGTCGGTCACTGTCAGCCCGGCTCACAATAACCAGACCTCCCGTCTGCGTCGCCTCGCCACGGCGGTGCCGTTACAACACAGCAGAGCAGCTAGCTTAAATACATGAAAACACAGCTAGCTAGCTAGCTGGCTAGGTTTCTCGGCTAACTTGCCTGTGTGTGCACCTCGGCGTTAGCTAGCGTCCCTCCGATCAGCGAGTGGAAGTTTAATCTATGAGACTGTTTTATTCTGATCTGATTGTTTTAATTCACTGGTTTTTTTAAACCATCAGTAGGCACATATGATTAGCAAGACAGCAGTGTAAATAAACGGGCAACGGCTAACTGCCATTAAACAGTTTGGACGCTCGATGAACATAAAGTCCTTATTATTAAAAGCATTAAATCAGATATTAAGGCAAACATAAGGCAGAATTTCAATTAGCATCTGTCAGCTATTAATTCGATCTGAGAAACTACGAAGCAAAGTCAGAAAAGTAGATGCCCTTCGTGGCTTAATTATTAAATAATTCAATATTTCAATATTTTAACTTCAGGAGAACACTTCAGCAACTAATATCAGATTAAAATTAGATTTAGTATTCAGCAGTCAGTGGAGAGAGTGTGAAATTACACATGGGCCTCCCACGAATCACCACTGCAAACAACTTGCATCATGCTAACACAGTTTACATGTTAAGTCGTGTTAACACTTGGTTTACACAAGAACAAAATGAAGCTGAAACTATTAAGGTCGTTTCTAACAATTGTTTTCTTGATTGACTAATCTGCCAATTAGTCTCAAAACGTATTTCTATGTCAAATTTCTTAAAATAGCTTATAATAAAGTCAAAGGAAACATCTTTATAAAGCTCCTTTGTTTAAAAAATACTCAGTTTTCAATGTTATTAAACATAGAAAATAAAGTAAATCTCAATATTTGGAGAAATAAAATAGTCGTTCTGTTGATCAATTAATCATATTATTTTCAGATCTGGAAAATTAATAGAAGCAAAGAACCTATTATCATTTGAGATAAGGTTTTTCAAACAAGAACACCAAATGTGAATACATCTGGTTTTCATCGCTGTCAGTGTAAAATCAGCGGAACATCTTTGGCAAAATAATGCTACTCCCTTTTCTGATATTATAATGATTTGATAATAAATGAAAGAAACAACTAGTAGACTCATTGATAAAAAAATATTCGTTGTTTGCAGCCTTGTTTGATAATTCATAAAGGTGAAGTGAGAATTTACATCCACGCTGTTCCACTTTCTGAGGTTTGATCTTTTCCTGTAGAAGAGTTTCCTCTAAACACGGAACGAGTTGAAACCTTTTACTGCTCTATTTCTTTTCCTTTGTAAACAGTAATCCTGATTAATTTTATGAGTCTTCACATGCTCTTTTATTGTCATCACCAATAATAATCAACTGGAGCTGCAACAATTCATAGATGAGTCAGTTTTTAGAAAACTCATCTGCAGTTTGATTATTGATTAAAACTCTAGTTTCTCAAGAGGATATATTATTAGAGCAACTTTTTTCACAGTGGACATATTTTTCACTACTTAACATGAATCAATTAAATACAGTAACTAACGGGGAAATTAGTTGATAAATGAAGAACGTATTAGTTAGTTGCAGCCTTAAACTTTATGATAAATTGTTTTGTTTAAAAAATTGCAGCGAATTTTTAGAATTTAAACAAAAGAAATCCCCATAAACCCTGATCACATCTTGGGATAACTTGTGTTTTTTTTGATTATAGACCTAAAATTATGGTTGCTCATGTTTTTTTCTTTTTATTGTATCTCTTGATTAACTGATTAGAAATGTTGAAATATGCCTTTTCTGTAGACCAGCAGTTAAGAAACTTCTCCTGACAAAATCACTTCTTTACAGCTCATCAATTCTCACATTTTATTCTCTCAACTAATCAGTGAGCCAAGTAGTCCAAGGATTTCTCTTACATCTCCAAAGCAAATCACTGCAGTTTGCGTTTTTGGCTGCAGAGATTCGACCTCTGTGTAACCGACTGACTCCATCATTTCTGTTAGTCCCATAATCCCACTGGAAACCTCCTGCCCTCGTGCCGTTTATTTAGAGAGTAATGAGGGTTTAGGGCACAGGATAAACGCTGGATTACAGCTCTGGACTGATGTTGTAACTGTTGTCTATACATAACCAGCCTCTCGCATATGTTCGGCATTGGACACACTTTAATCTCGCCTTCGGTAAACAAATTTCCTCAATCAAGACTCGCCCCAGTGATTTTTATTAAGTTTTTCTTTGGACGATTGTTTTATATCAGTTTGTCAAAGACAGCTGTTTAAGGTATCTTTTGCTTTTTGGGATAATTGCGAGGTGACCGTTTTTTTTCTGGGTTGAACCACCCAAGTCAAACATACCGTTTTCTTCTTTATATCAATTTAGTGAGTTCAGTGCCGACCCTCATTTTAACTATCCTCTCGAAGGGTTAATCCCAGAGGTCAAACTGCTGTTTCTAAACAAACCCAAACGCATTCTCTGATTCCTTTCTTGTTGCACAGGTTATGGTTTAGTAAAGCGGAAAGGCTGTGTAATTAAACTGTCGTATCAGATGACCCATGTGAGTTGGGATCCAGCACAAGTTGTAATAAATTAAGATGGAGAGATTACACATTTTATTTGTCTGCTGGGATCCTCGTGAGTAAACTGCTCATGTTGTTGTTTTGTTGTTTCCTCAGGCGTCCTCTCAGTCCGGTCAACCTCTCAAGTTCACCACTTCTGACTCCTGTGACCGCATCAAGGATGAGTTCCAGTTCCTGCAAGCACAATACCACAGGCACGCAGAGAGAGACACACACACACACACACACACACACACACACACACACACACACACACACAGACACACACACGCCATTGTTATAGGAAGTGAGGATTTGCGCTCTGAGTGAGCTCCATGTTAATTTTCTTCCATTCTTACGCTTGACGGAGAACTTGAAGTCTCGTCTATACTTAACTAAACTTCTGCTGCATTGAGGCGGTGGCTCAGGAGATAGAGCGGGTTGTCCACTGTACATGTGGTTGGCGGCTCGATCCCGTCCTCCTGCAGTCTGCTTGCCGATGTGTCCTTGAACAAGACATCAAACCCCAAAAAGCGCTGTGCATAAGAGTGCTATGTGAATTTGCGTAGGACTGGGTGAATGTGACTCTCAAAGCATGATATATATATATATATATACAGTCAGTTTATCATTTAGAATTATAAGATCAGCAATACAATGTGGATGCACTGAATTTGTACCAAGTCTCTTGCATGTCTGTATTGTGGGTTGTTAAATACAGGACATAGGTTAACAGTTTCAAAATCATTCATGTACCCTGTCCCTTATAGAATCCAGCTGATGACATTTTCACTTGGATATCTTCATTCTAGCTGTCGTCTAATGCATCTGCTTATTCTCTGTAAACAGTTTGAAGTTGGAGTGTGATAAACTGGCTTCTGAAAAGTCTGAGATGCAGCGTCATTATATCATGGTAAGTCTGGGATCCTCCCTGTTCAGTGTGATGTCGCTTTTTTAGCAGATGAATCTGACCATCATGAAATGTATCCCACAAATGTTTTTGGATGTGTTTACCACTGAAGTTTTTAGTTTCCTATTTCCAGTGCCATTTTTCCTGCTTTTGCCGTGTTTGATGTGCTATAAGAAAATGTCTTATTTGGTTTTGTGGAAACATTCACTAAATCTACTTCCACACTTGTATAATATAATGATTCAAAACTGAAATACACATAATCTCTTCTGTCTGATGTTATTTTTCTTTCTTTTATAACATTTGTTTTTATTCCTCTGTTTATTGTAGTACTATGAAATGTCCTACGGGTTGAACATTGAAATGCACAAACAGGTAATTATCCTCCCCTGTAACACATTTTTTTCTATGATTTCAGCTTTTGTAGAAACCGTTCGAATCAATTTTCTTACATGATTTTTTTCTATGCAGGCTGAAATAGTGAAGAGACTGAACGGGATCTGTGCTCAGGTTCTGCCTTACCTGTCACAGGAGGTAAGGACACTGACATCCTCACAAATGTGTCACAATAGAAGTCTCAACAATTCTGCCCATCTACGTATTCCTTTACTATCGGGGCATGTATGACCATGTTGCTTCTATGTTCCAGCATCAGCAGCAGGTGATGGGCGCCATAGAGAGAGCAAAGCAGGTCACACCTCCTGAGATGAACTCTATCATACGGGTGAGCTTTTATATCGCTTACTTTATATGTATGCATGTTTTTAATGCCGCTTTTGAGACATCTTCAACACAGCTTAAAGTGTAATAACTGACCTTTTTGTATCTTAATCATTTGTGTGTTTTTAGCATCAGCTTCAGGTGCAACACCTGCCTCAGCTCCAGGGCCTGGCCCTGCCTGTGAACCCGCTCCCCATGGGCCTCACCCCTCCCTCCCTGCCCGCCGTCTCCTCCAGCTCCGGCCTGCTCTCCCTCTCGTCCATCCTGGCCAACTACTCCCACGGCCAGGCTCAGGTGGTGAAGGAGGACAAAGCCAGGGAAGCGGCAGAGAGAGCACCCAGAGGAGACGACGGGGATAAGTCAGACTAGTGTCGACACAGTGAGGAGGTTTGGAGAGGGAGGAGGGGTGTTGAGAAAAGAAAGGTGAAACTGTAACTGTAAATGGAGATTGATGTAAGTCTGGCTGCCTGTCTTGAGTGTTGATGAAACCGCAGGGATGATGACGAGCAGAAAAGACGGCGTTGAAGCTTTTGGATGTGTTAGAGATTGAAACTGCTGAATGGTTGAGAGCGTGAGTTCTTCTTTAGTGGTAATAGACTCAGTTCAGGCTTCTAGACTTAGAATAAATGCTTTTTCTTTTGTGTAAGCCACTGTTGTTAGGCTTAACCAAGATAAATGTTTCCCATCTGGAGAAAGAGCTGCAGCTGAAAGCTAACAGCAGTCTCCCACACATGGATCTGCCTCTCACAGGCTTATTTTCTTCTTGTTGTTATCAGATCTGTATTCAATGTTTATTTTTTTTCTTTAAGTCCCTCAGATTGTGTCGTACTGGCTCCTGTCTGCCAGTCACTGTAAGGAGTTTTAACATCTCAGCTCCCTGTAACTCCTTTTTCCTCATTGCATGACGTACAATAACTCAATATCATCTTTCTCCAAAAGTGTTTGGACTGTAGACTGGAAATAAAAATGGACGACATGTCTCCTCTTGCTCCCATTTCACAAAAATTAATGGTGAAATATCCCAGTTATAGGTGCCACCATTTTGCACTTTTAAAGTAATTTGGAGCCAGATTCAGTGCAGGATTGATCCTAGTGTGTAGCTGTGCTATTGTGTTTCCACCGATAAACACACTCGTCCAATTGCAAGGCAGTATCATCTGTCAATCTTTATGTTTCACCCTGTTTTTTTTAAGCCCCCACTTGAAAAATGAGCACATGGACAAACAAAAGTGTGATAAGAACTACCTAAAGTGACAGAAACCATCTTGAAGAAAATTGAATATGACGTGTAGTTTGACTTTTTAGTTTAGTCGATGTCCTATTCGCTAACATCCACCAAGAGGAGCTGGCTTGTCGTCCATCTTTATAAACGGTCTATGATTACACAGGCATTGTGCATCGGAGCCAAATTAAATCTTAGCCGATGATGTTTAATGGGATGTCTTTTAAAGGGACATTTCGCTTGTGTGCTTTCAAACCCTTCAAAAA
This sequence comes from Pseudopleuronectes americanus, assembly GCA_038501795.1. Lineage (NCBI taxonomy): Eukaryota > Metazoa > Chordata > Actinopteri > Pleuronectiformes > Pleuronectidae > Pseudopleuronectes > Pseudopleuronectes americanus. The sequence continues at coordinate 15,561,334 of CM076726.1, read as the reverse complement.
TCCTAACCAATTATTTTCATACCAACCACTGGATGCATTACCTTTAGCTGTGTACCTCAGTCCCAGAGAAATGGGATTTTATTCCATTAAAAACCCTATAGTTTGTACAAATGGTAGTTCATTTGTTTAATAGGCCGAGCTGCTGCTGCTGCTGCTACACGCGCTACATTTAATGGACCATGACTCGTCTGTAAATGATAAGAATTTACACTCTGAAAGAATTGACTTTATTTTGACATGTTGTTTTTCGTGAAGTTAAAGACAGGCTATGATTAGTCTAGAGTTGTCTGTGTGTGTTGGAGTGAATGTGATTGGAAAGAAGAAAACATGTTTAATTTAAAAAAAAACATAAAAAATTGAAGCACCTTTTGTATTCTCCCCCCCCCCGTCTGTCAGCCCTTTCTCCCTTTTGCTCGTCTCCTTTAAATCAAACTTGAACGGGATCTAAACTTCAGAACCAGGCGGTGGAAACCAACAGACGAGTGTTGACTGTATTTCTGTAAGTTCACCTCAGATTATACTGAGACTGTGTCAAGCACCTGTCTTTTCCTACCTTGTGTGACTATAAGGGGGTGTCCTCTTTTCTTTAGTTTCATTATTTTGATTAAGAATGCATCCTGAGTGAGTGGCTAAAGCTCTGAAAGCAACACAAACGTGCGTTCCACCAGAAAAACACTGCTATTACAACTGGTGACCAAATTCGTGTTCCCTGATGATCACAAAAAAACAAGCAGTAGTTTTTCAAACAGTACTTTGTCCCAACTTTATGCTAAATAAATACCAGTTCTAGAGTTTAAACACAATCTTCTTATCTTGATAGTATACTGTTCTTATGGTCCACATACAAGAAATCAATGCAGGTAATGATAATAGATCAGCGTGTCTTATCCAGATCATTTTTACTTTTGTAAGATGATATCGGGTCTAACTAGAACAGCACTTGAAGCGATAACCTCAATACTGTAGTTCCTGCAGTCAACATAACAAAGAAGGAAGGAAGTGCTTTGATAGGTAGAACATTTATTTGTCATAAAATTTGGTTTAATCTGCATCCGCAAAACAAAATGAAATGGTTTCTGTCTTCTCAAGCCCTGGCCCCTCAAAGGATGGGGATACCTCCACCAAGGCTAACGACCTATCCCGCCTTGTTAAACAGAAGTTTAAGGGTAATTAGTTCATTCCCTACATCTCCAGCAACTATTGGAATTCAGTCCAGTAGTTTTTACCAACAAACTAACGCTGATGCAAACATGTTATAATAATAATAATATGTCCACAATTTGTTTCCACCGTATAATTAATGACTAAGGTATTTTTTTCTCTCGCTTACAAGAACAAATTTCTCTTTGAGCAAATGTTCCACGGTGAGAAGAGACGTAACTATATATGTCACTTGATGTGTACGCAAAGGTAAATACAACAAGAAATATACGCTCATTGTACGTTCAGCATATCTGACCACAAGTCAAAGTAGGTGTTGGGTTTGTCGTGATTTCTCGCAGGAAGTGTGACAAAGTGAAGAATGCAGTTTGTTGTGCTTAAACACACCAGATGGACACTTTCTTCTCATAATGCAATGCACAAGTAAATGGAGGAGAACCGATATCATTTTGGGAAATTTAAGTTGGTGTTTTCAGTGGTTTTCCAAAGTCGTTTATCCTTAATATAAAACTTGTCCTGATTTATTTAGTGCAGACTGTAAAACAGTTTAAAGGTTGGAATATAGCGCACACTGAATGCTGTCGGTCTCTAGTATGGAAATGGGACAACAGGGGGCAGCAGTGCTTTCTCATTAGTGTGAAGACGCCGCAGAGAGTCGGTGGGGATGAGTTCACATCATCGTGACCCTCTTCACATTCTGACCCCCCCCTCCTCCCCCCTCCCTGTCATGTGAGCGCTTGCCAGAGCTTTGACACCCCATCTTTTTTAATGTCTGAGCACGTCCAGGATCTGCGCTTGAATCTCTCTCTCTATCTCTCTCTGTGTATTTTAATTTGAAAAGCACTTAAGTCGTGGCTTGGTGCTGGTTTGTTTTCCTCCTTCCTGTCTGTGCTAGTGTTGGGGAGCTGCAGGGTTTCCCCTTCCTGGAGATCTTGACTTTAACATATCGAGTGCGAGAACACATCAGTTTGTCTTTTGTGCTCTTTATGCTGACGTCAAGTCTCTGTAGAAAAACCTCCTTTGGCAAAACTCAGACATATGAATGGTATGTGTGTTTGTTTTTGCTGTGAAGGGCCAATTTGTATACATATGAATATATCAATATACATATTTTTTAAAGCATTTTTGTATGTTTCAAAGCTGCTTTTTAACGTGTGTATCATGGAAGACTTAAGTGTTGTATGTGTGCATTACAAGCCTACAGTAAGAGAGGCACAATGTTGTATACCATGTCGTTTTTCCTGTTTTTTCTCTCCCATTCTCTCAGTAGGCAGTAACACTTAACATTGTTTTCTAGGTTTGTAAATGTTTTATTCCTTTTTTCGGTGCAAAGAAAATCCAGTTTAATGTGTTTATGAACACAGTCTCATTTTAAGAAAAATATCTGGGGCATGTAAACAAGCAACCGTGTACTCTTAATGAGAATGAATCAACCTTTTAGCAGTAAGGAAGCTTCTCTGGTGCCTTACAAATAAAAGATGTGATTGCGATTGGTCCTCTTGTCTATTTGCATGTGGGAGAAACACTGAAGCAGTTCGAAGGACAGAAAGGCGACGAGTCAGGAAATGTAGCGTCTGATCAAATCGTTCAGGGTGAGAGTCGACTCCCCCGCAGCTCCGTGAGGCGATGTGTGGGTCGAGGCTCGGTCGACTCGGACGCGTGTTCTAAGGAGTGAATTTGATTACAGGCGTCGCAGGGTAAAAAACAAAAAATTCCCTTCAGATTAGTAACAGCTCTGTGGGTGAGTCACCACACAACCATGACCTCCAGATTTCAGCTTGAGTTTCCCTCTCATCCTAAAGCTTTAGAAACAGACTGCACTCAACCTGACCAGAGACAAGCAACACTCTGCTACTAGCTGAAGAGTGAAAGAGGGAATATTTTACTTAAATTCCTCAGGTGGACCGACACCTGCCGTGTGTGTGTGTGTGTGTGTGTGTGTGTGCGTGTGCATGTACTGTTCACAACAATTCAATGGAAGAGTACGTCAGTGTTGATTGTAGCAGTAAAAAAATCAAAACATAAATTAAAGCTGCTTTAGATCATGGAATCAACCACATTTTCTAAACAGTTATTAAAAACTTTGCTGAAGGTTTGCAAACATATAAACTGAGCCCTGTCTTCTCAGGGTCTCTGTTCAGGGCGGGACAGTGACTCTCACAACAAACAACATTTAGAGTGAGTTTCTGCTCCTTAGTGAAGGTTGTTGTTTTAAACACCATTATGAGAAGAAAATTACAAACAACAAAACATGAGGTAGATGAATTCTGTGTTTCACCTTCTCACTGATCTTGCACGATAAGCATTTCGATTAATATAAAACCTTTGTTTTACTGCGGATGAAGAAAAGGATATTGTGGAAGTTATTGATATTGTTTTATGCCTTATCTTTGTTATTCTGGTTAATCACTGCCACCTTGGACAGTTATCGTCCACACAAAATATTTGGTATCACTGAAAAAATATTGTATCAACTTAAAACAAATTACTAAGTTACCACACTTGCTTACTTTGATTTGAAATAACTTAATTCATTTGTGTTGCCAGTTAAATATTTATTCTGTTCAGTTTATAAAGTCGAGTAGTTTATTAAGATAAATTCCAATATTATTGTTTTTTGAGTGTTGCCAAAATCAGATTCTTTCTGTAGATTAGAATCATTAAAGCTGAGACCAACATGTGTACTAATACCTAATGTGAGATAGACTTAGCATTTTTGTCCTGTAATGTCTTGTTGCCTCTTGGCTGACACATTCACTGACACTGATATTTTGCAAAGAGTTGACGGACTTGTAGATTTACCAGGTTCAATCTGGCAACTTCATCCAGAAAAACTGGAAACTCTTCCTGGAAAAAGGCCGGATTTTTTATTGTCATCAAATGCGTCATTGACGTGAGGTATTTGTTCACCTCAGTCGATAAGAGGTGGAGGCTGAACTGCGATGAATAAATGAAAAACTATCTGCATGACATCGCCTTTGAGCAAAGTAACTAAGTGTTTTTTTCGATTTAGATCTAAAGAGCAGGTCTCGGCATCATTGTGAATTACGAATCCCCCCCATAGAGGATTGTACCTGTGCCAAAGGAAAAGGAAATAAGAATGTACAGCTTTTTATTTTTTGTAAACCAACCTGATGTGGCTCAACTGCTCCATTCCTCTCCTGCTGAGGAATCCCACAAGCAGGTCCAGACGTGAAACGACACGTCACTGTGTGTCTGTTGTGCATCGTTTTCACCAACGACAGTGAGACAACACCTCGGTGAAAAGTTACTTTCACCCACAGTCACCATCACCACAATTCACTCATTAACATTTCCCTTATTGCCCGTACTATGGAAATAAGCACACACACAGATGATGTTCTAGCTTATGTTTATGGAGAAGCTACACAATAAAAAACATCAGGGTGAAGTAAAGATATGATTACATTATGTGCAGGTTCACAATAGGTTACACGTGATATAGAGGAAAGGTCCGTGAAGGTGTTTAGATTGTATCAGAAAGTAAAAGCAGACAAAAGAGTGAGTTCACGGGATGAACACGCTCCAGTAACTTCTCTATTTGTCCTCGGTTGTTGTTTCCAAATCATTTAATAACATTTTGTTTCTTTAAAAGAAGAATAACATCCAGAACAAAGTTTCACGGTGACTCCTCTGTAAAGTAGTGGTAATGATGTCATTCTTAAAAGCTACACAGTTCATTAGACGAGTTCTACACACAAATAAAAACATGTCAGCACTACACTGTGTGTGTGTGTGTGTGTGTGTGTGTGTGTGTGTGTGTGTAAGTGATGTCTGGATCAGTCCATCATTATCACAGGCACACCTTCTCAAAGATAAAGTAACGAGGGAGGGACAGGTGGATACAAACTCGCTCCAGTGTAAGTAAAATAAAGTAACAAAGTAGAAAACATTCAGTCTCCAAGGTTTCATCTCAGGAAAAATGGTTTTGTTGGCGTTTCTTTTGAAAGACTCATGGCGTAAATCCTAAACGACCAAACCTGAACCTTTATTTCCCTTACAAAAATCCTAAAAACATTTATGTATATATTTATATATATGATCATTGCACGCTTACAAACCGAACACGCTTCACATCTACACAAAAACACCATAAAATCAGTCTCGACTGATCACACACCCAAACTGACAGAAATGCAGGCGATGGAGCTTCTATTCCGACAGGTTGTAGGAATCTGAAAGTGTTGGGAGGTTCCGGAGTGGAGAAGGTCCGGTCTGAACATCCAGTTAGTGGTTACCGCAGCGTGTTGTGGTTATTTGCTCTTTTCTTTTTCCAAACGCACGACTTTTGGTGACCGAGCCGCCGTTGGAGGGCGTCGGCCCAGGCTAGTGAGAGTTCAGTCATGTGCTCAAACGGGACCGGGGTAGTTGTAGTGGTTCCCGTGCTGCGAGTCGCGAGGCTGCGGGCTCGGCTTCCGCTCCAGGTGTTCGATCTCTGTCGTGTCTGGTGGCGTGCAGGGAGGAAGCCGCTGCTTGAAGAAGTCGGAGACGTAACGAACCTGAGAGAAGAAATGTGATAAAAAAAAAGGTCAACGTCAGAGATGATGGTGGAGTAAAAAGCCACACAGTATAAATACATCAGTACTATAATGAAAACCATCTTTGTCATCCATCTAAAAAAATCAATTTTTTTAGATGGATTTAAATAAATACTTGTAGCTTTGAGGTCAGGCTCCTCTCCAGAGCATTGCAGTTATGAGATAAACCTATTCTAGTCTGATTTCAGCTCTGTGAGAATATGTTTCACAATTTCTCACAGAGCTGAAATCAGACTTTTTCAGTAATAGCTTAAAAAACATGCAGCAGAAGTGGAAAGGTATATATATTCTTTACTTTAAGATATGATAAGGAAATAAAGGTTAATTGGCTATTGAATAATGACATCATCATAGTTTAGATTGGTTCCCATTAAATCTCACCTACTACATCAGTAAGAACAAAAACCTGTGTTCTTATTAATAAACCCATTTGATTTAACTTGAGTTTTCTTACGGCCATTTTCCTCATAGCTTTTTTTATCCAAATGACAGAACACACGGTCACACTCACAGTGAGAATAGAGATGAGCGCCCCCTGCAGCAGCCCCACCAGCACGTCGCTCCAGTGATGTTTGTGGTCGGAAACACGCGTGTATCCGACATACAGAGCAAACGCCACCAGGAAGAACTGGATGGTCGGTCGAACCAGTCGCGTCCACTTCCCCTGCATCCGGGCCTGGAGATAGAACTGCACACAAACAACATAAAACATTTTAAAACCTCTGTATTTCGTATTCATATACACTATATAGATAATAGGTTTGATTTTAACTGGAAATATTAAATAAGAAAGAGTACCGACCAAATCCTGACCCCCAAAACGTATCTAATGAATTAACACCTTTAAATTCAAACTAAATACAATTTTTAAGTGGAAAGGATTTAAGCCAAATCAAAAATTACCAAGTTGGATTTATTGAAAATGTTAAGTCAAAATGAATCTTTAATCTCTTGCTGTTGGCTGAAAAACTTGACAAAATAAACGAAGATGATAAACTGTTATCTAGCAAATATCCGTATCTGATGAGTTCTTCTCCCCGACCTCGTCATTGGTGCTTTTAGTGTCGAACAATGCAAAATGAGAATTTGAGAATCTGCAGTGTTCCGGCTGACTTTGAGTGTTTCAGGATTAAAACCGGGTTAGGGTCATCTTCCGTCCATTGTTCCGTGTGTTGCTTTACAACAATGATGTTTTTGGAAGCGGAGCCACGTGTCGGCGATGACCACCTTCCCCTGTTTGGAGTCACTCGGGGGTGTTTTTGGTAAACACACGTTTCCCAGCCACCAAATGTCTCACGCACTGACGGCTTCACTCACCGACAGAAAGAGCATGCAGTACATCCCGAAGGACGAGTGGCCGGAGTAGAACGATAACCTGAGGGAGAGCATTGGAAACAGAGAAGAGAATTAACATTCACGTGTTTTTAATCAATATTATGATGAAGTGAAGAAGAGGAGGAATCAGTCTGAAGTTTATTTTTCCACCCTGCAGTTTCATTTAAACCAATACATGATGATTTTATTTGCATCAATACAATTTTTTACACCCACCACATTTGTGTCTTCATTGCTGGCAGGATTACGCAAAAACAACTAAACTGATTTTCTTGAAACTTGGTGGAAGGCTGGGGTAAGGACCAAAGAAGAACACTTCAACATCAGGTGCGGATTTGATAAGGGGAGTTGATCCAGGAAGTTGTCTTTCCCCCCCACTTACTTTAACATTGCGAGAATTTGTCAATAAATAAAGCAAAAATCCATAATAATAACATATTTACTAATTAACAATTAGTCAGTTCCTAAATGTGACAATACAATAAATGCTTTCATTATCCACTGTTTGTCAGACAAAAGAAAGTACAGTGGTTTTTTCCCCAAACCTGTTCCTTTCGTTTAGCGTGTACAGTCAAGTCATCTCAGAAAATTGATCTGAGAGGCAGAAACTCATGACCTGACAAGATCTACTCCCACGCTACAACCCTCAGCTATGGTGTCGGGGGAGCGTTTGAGTGAAGCACCTAGACTCAGTCACGTTGCGGAGGCTTCCCGTGCAGTTGATGTGCGGCATGTATCCGTTACAGCTGACCGGGGCGCACACGGCCAGGAAGTTCGGACGAGGACGGCCGATGGTGAACTTGGCCATGTCGGTCAGGGATTGGCTGACGGCTGCTCCGAACAGGAAGGTGCCCACCACCTTGTACAGAGCGGACAGGTACTGGTTGAACTGGGAGTTGGAGTGGAGCCGTTTGGTGTGCACCAGGTACGCCTCTCCCGTGGTGATCTGAGAGGGAAATACAGAGAAGAGTTTGTGGTGAAATGTGGATTTGATGGTTTTGGCTTTTCTTTGGGGCGAAACCACATCATCATGGACTCACGATGATGATGGAGCAGGAGATGGTGACCGCAGCCATGGCCCCGTGGGAAATGGTGTCTCTGCGGTAGGGACGGCTGATGCTCTCGTCATCGCAGTAGATTCCTCTCTGGTACGGGCTGAACTTCAGAGTCAGGATGGCCGCGGGCAGAGCAGCTGCAGAGAGAAGAGATGACACCCTGATAAACCTGGGAATCGTTTCGTCCATTTTTTACGCAGCCGTTTTCTTCCCAAAACAGTTCCACCTTAGTTTCATCAGGCCACAAAACATCTCCCCAGCAGTATTAAGGAGCTCGTGGCAAACTTTAGACCTCAGTAATGTTTGTTGTTTAAGAGCGCAGCCTTCCTTCGTAATGACATTCCAGGGCCTCCATGCAGACGGGCACCTTGATGTGCGTATGGCAGACTCATTAACACGGATGTTAACCAGCTGCAGAGATTCCTTTGAGGCTTCAGCTGCTACTCGGGTTGTTTTTGACCTCATGGACGACTCAAGGTTTTTTCAGAGACCCTCAAAAAAAAAGAAAAGGCCCCTGATGTTTGTTTAAAGTGATGATGAGAAGTGAGGACAGGGATTTGACTGTCGTGTCTAGGAACTACAATGTATTGGTATGTGCTGTCCACAGGGGCGTTGCAACAGTATAGGCAAAGTGTGGGGCCCTGATCCGAGAGGGCCCCTCCCAAGAACTACTGATAAGTCCAGAGCAAGGATCATTTTGTGAGAAGCCCTTTAAAAGTCTGATTGGTTATGTACAGGAGACTTGATCAACACCATGATCTGAAAGCACCTGACAAATGCCCATGACACTAAATTTCTAATAGAAACGTTGTAATGTTATAGGTTTGTTTGGAAATAAATATTTTGTGTATGAATAATAAAATGAAATCTGATCAGAGTTTGGGGAACAATGTGGTTTGGTAACATGTTTTTCTTGGGATCGGGCCCCCAGGTCCCTTTCGCCCGGTGCCCCCCTAAAGTCCTGTGAAATGCCCCTGGCCAGGGGCCCATCCCGAGAGCAGCCCAGACCCTTCAGTTCCGCGCCAACAAGTCAAACATGAACTTCAGCACAATGGGGTGCAGCTCAGGAAACAGCTAAGAACACAGCGCCGGACTAATCTGTTGGCTTTGGGCAGGAGGCTCCACTCTGCCAAGTAAATGAATTTGTCATCAGTCGAGCTCAGTGGCAGCAGCGTCACCTCTGCAGGGCAGGAACCGTGCGTCACCATGGAAACACACCGGACAGGACAACCGTGACCTTTGACAGGGGGGCACCTTTTGCAAAGTGAAGAGCCTGGGAGCCGAGGATTGAACCAGGACACACACACACACGACAGATAAATCGTGCTGTTAATCCTACAGAAGGTTTAAAACTCATATTTATTGTCCGTGCAGTGAGAAATATTTGGTACGTGTGTGAAGACAGACAGCAAACATTGGGTTTAAGAGTTCCTCTAAGTACACACAGACACACACACGCACTGACGCACATAAATCTGTCTCTTAAATCTGAGCAGGACAATAGTCCAATCGACAAGAGTGATGTCCGGAACTTTCTACACTCCAACCTTTAAATAGTTTTCCTGTTTTCACTGAACTTCGCTGACGCTGCCGGAGCCAATAAGAGCGAGCGATGGACGGAGTTTGTTTTTGTAAGCGGGCGCCGTATATTTACTGGTTTGATCCCATAAGAGCGGCTCAACAATAACAGATTGCTTCCTTCCTCCAGAGTGTGTGACCGTCGCTCTGACTGAATGAAACCGCACGAGGACACAGAAATGAGAAACACGTCCCGGACAGGTAATTTAGGGACGGTAATTCCAGTGTGATGTCATGTGTACATTTGGTGAAGAGTGGGAATTCAGTCTGAGGTCACACACACACACACAGAGAGAGAGAGAGAGACAGTGGCAGTCTGTCAGGAGAAGGTGTGAACATTTATACCCAGCATTTCCTCCTCTCCACTTCCTGCTACTTAAATACCATAAAGTACTTTAAACAAATGAGAACATCACCTCAGTAGAGTTCATACCTCCACCTCAAAACTCACCTTACATTCAACAAACTACACCAAATCCATAAACTCATAGATATCAGTCCGCTAAATTTACATGATTGAAAAGACCCGGATGAGAAACATGATCCTGAATTCCACAGAAAATCCAGCAGTTCTTTCTTGGCCCATGTTCCATCGTTCAATCCTTATTTTTGGGAGATCCATAGAGTAACTCATACATAATGCTGCTGACAGATAGACAAGCAAACAGACGGGGACAAAAACTTATCTCACTTGACCTTAACTAGTCGTATGAGTATTGATATTATATTGATGTGTGTACTTCCTGGTGTGTTGCTCTCTGGTTACATGCAAAGTTTGCTGAATGTAATTAAAAACCTTGCAGCATATCCTGGAGAGTTTGTGACTTTTTTTAATCATTCATTTTATTATTTAGATTTTGGTTTTAGGTTGATATTTGGTGGCATTGTTAAACTGCATTAAGCCGTTTTCAGACCCAAACTCCTGAGGATGTCCAGAGGAGTGGTTCTGGACTGAAAGCTGCTCTAGAGAACAAGACCTGCTCATGTCAACATAGATATGTTCTGTGATTAACATGAGAAGAATGCAGCACGATGCCCGAGGACAATTTGAATAGCCTCCAAACACCGGATAAGATATTTGTCACCATCTCTGAACAAGTGCCACTAATGATCTTTGATAACGAGCAGTTTATTTTCTTTAGGGGAGGCCCCTCCCTCTCAGAGTTCATTATTCCAGCAGGTCGAGCGTACTCTCAGCTCCTCTTTGAACTGTGGCCAGTGTGTACTCTGCAGGGTGCAAGGATAACACCCAGATAAGAGCCTGCTTGTTCCACAGGTCTCTGGAGGCTCCACGCTGCCAGGGTGGAGTGGACAGAGTTGGGCAGTGGCCTTTAAACGTGTGCACACACACACACACACATTAAGCTTATTGAACAACAGACTCAGTGAGGATCAGGCCCAGCGAAGTCGATGCCCCTCCACCCCCACAGTCCCACAGAGAGTTCCTATTATCGGAGCAGGACATGCTGTTTTTATCTGCTCTATTATTCCAGAAGACCTGGTATGTTTTTATAGGTCTGTCCTGGTGGGGCTGCGCCCCACAGGCGGGTTCACACTCCGGCTTCATTCCCCAATTCAATAACTGGTCCGTTCTCCTTTTTATACACTCATGCGAATGCTAAACTAGAATAGCCACACTAAGAAAAAACACAACCACAGCGGAAGTGAGCGACAACACACGATGACAACGAAATTAGAAGAGCTACTTTCTGCAGTCATGCACTCATAAATCCATTAGTGAGTAACTCTGCTCGATTTAATTGTCAATATCCGTTGTCGCCCACTTCCGTTGTGGTTGTATTTCTGATGTGTGCTTTCCGTTAATGCACTTGTGGGAGCCGCAGCATTATAAGTGTGTTATGTGGGTTTTGAATCTATGTTAATGTTCTGCAAATTTAAAAAGCCTACAGTTCACAGGAGCTCCTCTCCTTCACAGAAAACACAAGCCCCAAACCCAAACTGTTTCAGAGGCTGTAAAGAGATGAATATCAAAAGAAAATGCCCATGGTCATAAAATGGGATTCGAGATGCAGCAGTGGGAGGTAATTTACTAAATTCAACAGATCAACAGTTTTGAAATTAGCATATTCGCTTCCTTTCTGAGAGTGAAACTAAAAAATATGGATTCCATTCCCACGGCAAACTGGTGAGAGGTCATGTGGCTCAGGTCAACTTGTAACGTGACCGAGGTCATTGTACAATCATTTTTAGTTTGGGCTAACGACTCTGTGCCTTGTTGATTTTAGGAACTCTTAAAAACATCTTTGTTTCAACCTCATATTATAGAATATTCTCCCTTTATTTATTTTTGTTGTTTTCTTTATTGCTTCCTCAGTGACATTTTCCTTCCTGTGTTTTCTTCCAGCCTCAAGATCCGTCCATAAATCGTTTCTGTCTTCTTCACCATCAATACCTTTACTATTATCAGGTATATTTCAACTACTATTAGTTATTTTATTATTAATAACATTTACTGGAGGATATTTGCTTGTAATAAAATAGGCGTTTTTTTGTCTAATCTGACATTTTACAAGTAACTTGTACTCTAGCATTGGCCATCAATGTAGAAACTGCTCTAATCTCTTCTTATAAAGAGACAAACACGCTGACACAACAGTTTCTGCTTAGTCTCTGCCCTCAGTCCGCAGGAGAGATAATAAAAAAAGAAAAAGGAAGAAGGGAAAGTATTGTTTTACGCTTTCACAATCTCCACTGGAAAGAGCTCAGCCCTGACAACTCTTTGAGAAAATAAACACGGTGGAATCTGGGATCAGACACAAGTAAAACTTCCCCTTGACCCGTGACCCATCGGGAAGCGGGAAGCGTTCCTGTTTTTCAGCTCTCGAGACGAGTGTCCGAGCCGCACTGCGACTCCCACACGTTCACTGAAGAACCTCAAACAGGCGACAGTTCTGTTTACGAACATTTGTCCGACGTCAAATCCCAGCAGACGACTGTGAGGTCTGCGGGTCGGCAGCGTGACCTCGCAGTTTGTTGGCTGACGGGGATCCGCGACTGGTTCACCGCATCACACTGAGGTGTTCAGATAAAGCCAATATTTAACTTGAGGATTTTTCTTTTTGTTTGTTTTGGAATCTTTTTTTAGGACATTAGCCTTTCAATGCTGCGTTTGTTCCATCCTGAGCTACAGAGAATTTGCCTGTTTAAGGCTACATGGGACGTCTTTATGCATTTTGTTGACGCAGCTTTTGTTTTCAGTACAATAGCCACCATCACTCATCTTTTATGTGGAGGGGTTCATTTACAAAGAAAGTGCTTTACTTCCTGTGAGGCCGGGGGTTTTCCTGGGAAAGTCCAGCACGACAGTGATAAGGAATTCTTTCCGGTTTTGTGTTTTTCTTTTCAAAAAAGACATTTACAATAAAAAATCATGTTGATTAAAAATGTGGAAATTGTTATTTTAAGTTCAATAAACAAAATTCCAAGTTTATTTAACTAAAAAACAGTGGGAAGATTTTCATGTTCGGTGTAAACTTTTTGGGGATTTTCCAAATACATAAACAACAACATATCCTAACTAGTTTATCATCCTTGAATAAAGTATCTAACAAAGATGATTATACATTAAACAGCTAATTTAACACTATCTCACAGTTTCATAGTGGAGCATTTGTCTTCAGCCTCTTTCCTTAATTCCCTCTCATGGACGATGAAGGGTGATGAGCATTGAGAATAAAATAATCAGCAAACTGACAATGTATTGTTAAGGATCAGTCCGGGTTTCTGCAATGGACTATATGGATATTGTATTGATTGTTCAGTCTAATCAACCACTCAAAGCTCTTCACACTACAAGTTTGATTCGCTCATCCCTGCACATATTAATACAGCACCTTTTCTATCGCACCAGTTATACACCGTCAGCCCAATGTGGAGTTCATTATCGCTCCCAAGGACATTTCCACTTGAAGACTGGAGGTGCCGGGTTTCAAACCATCAACCCTCTGGTTTGGGGACGACCCGCCATAGCCTCCCAAACTGGACGTCATATTTAACTCAACTCACACTTGAACTATACTGCACCCATCCACCAGAGGGCGATCAAGACACTTTGGCTTCACTTTTTGGAAATGTGGTATCGTTAGTCTTTATAAACAGTCTTTGTTACTGACGTTAGCAAAGTGAGAAAGAAAAACTGACCCTGACTTTTAATCTCACAGAAATAATTTAACATCCTCTTCCAAACAACCACCACAGTGCGGAAAACACGCTCTGAAACCATCACTCTCTCACACAAACACACACATCTCATTTTCACACAGGAATGTAAAGGAGCACAAGTCAACACTGTCTACTTGACTTTGACAAACACTTGGCAAAAGCAGACTGTGTATGTGTGTGTGTGTGCGTGTCTCTCTCTCTCAATAAAACAGTTGAAGGAGCAGCTTCCTCTCAGTAAAATGTTGCTGTGTCACATTAACAATCTGACGAGATAAACAACAGCAGCTGTCTCAGTTTCACGTCTGAAGAGTTTCTGTGACTCTTCAGTTCAATCATCAGCTTGTAATGAGAAGTGAGAGAGGACGTGCACACGAGCAGCTGATCCTCACTGACGACCGTCACCTTGACTTTGTGCCTCTGAACATTTGTGTATGCAAAGCTGAGATAAGTTTACTGACAGAAAACTGAATCGACACAGAGTGGATTACATCTCTGTCCGTGTGGAGGGACCTTGGGGTGTAATCCCTATAGCAGGCTGTTTGGAGAAGCTCAGGACATAAAACTTTTCGAATTAAATATATGAAAATGGCTCTGGCTTAATTAAACCAAAGCAGGAGCTTGATGTATCCATGCACATCATCTGAGCTTTGCAGGTTAGGCTTTGTCGATGTGTAGTAGCTGCTGGCAGTCATGAGCCATAGTTTAAAGATGGAGCATTGGCCTGTAAATCCGAGTGATGGCTGTGCAAATAGAGCTTGTATAAGGTTTTCCATTACACCAAGTTCTGATCTGCACCCATAACGATGTCCCGGTGCAGTTTTACAGAGCTAACAGTAAACAAGGAATGACTTCAATAACAGCCTGTTGGAGGCAAACATGTGTTACATTGAACCGCAATGTTGCTTTAAAATGCCTCATTTTGGTGTCGAATTTGTTTTTCATTATATACATTTAAAAAAAGTATTTAAAGCCGAAATAGCCTTTCATGCTTAAATGTACAATATGCGGCTCTTCTCTCGATCATACCTACAAATAGATCTAGTTTGAGGATGTCGTGAAGCAGCGCGGGATCATGGGAGTTGTTGACTTCGCCGCCAATGAAAATCTACCAGATTCTCAGGAACAACTCACAGATGAGGTAATGCAATAAAGTTGTATTCATGTTATGCAGCCAACGGAAAATAATAATTGTGATCCCCCCCCCCACACACACAGTGGGAGGAAACGACTGGCTCACAGTGTTTTTTCCTTTGTCTTACGTCATTTGCCCTCAAAGTTTTAGCAGAGAAGAGCAAAGTCAATTAAAAAGGGACTGAAATGAAAAGTCCTACCTTGAATACAATTGGGGATTTCTCTGGACATTTTGGATTAAGGAAGAACACAGGTCAACAAAATACAGTATACAACCGAATCTAGTTGCTTTTGGAAATTCTTTAAAAAATCCTGAAGCTTGTACTGATGTGACTGCAACGTTGTTTGTTATATAATATAATATGATATATAATATCTGCTGAAGGGAAAGAGTTCAGATAATGAATCCAACAAACCAAATTTCAAGCTGCAATGTCATAAATGTCCTTTTGACTCTGGATTCGATAACTAGAACACAAACAAACAGAGGGATCAGAGTCGTAAGAGAACTGCGATGGTTAAACTATGATCCACGTGATGTGTGTGTGTGTGTGTATGTGTGTGTGTGTGTATGTGGGGGGAAAGTGAAGCGACAGCTGGGCTCAGTCTCTCTGACAGGCAGCCAGGATGACTTCAGCTCTTCAGTGTCTCTTTATGTCCCAACTTTATGACTGAGAACATTTCAGAGTTGTGTTCAGACAGTGTCATCGTGACGATTTGAACCCAACAACAGGAAACAGGTTTTTCTAAACAAAATAGTTTGACATGTGGGGAGACAGGTTTATTCACCTCGTTCTCATGTCAGTAGATGAAGCATGAAGCTAAGGACTAAAGAGGGTTAGCTCAGCTTAGCACAAAAACAGACAATACTGGGAAACAGCTCACCAGGCTCATAGGCTGTAAATAAAGATGGACAACACAACTGCAGCACTGAGATTGGGGTTTTGTTACAGTTGCGTATTGCTGGTTTCGTCTCTTTTTATACAAATGACAGAAAACATTGTTGCAATAAAGTGTATATAAAGATGGCCGACGTGGGTCCACTCCCTTCCCGTTGAGAAAAATGACGCCAAAATATTCCAGCTACGGATGCTGCCATCTTTCACTTGTGACGATGTTTGGAGCCAGAGTATTTGAAGTAGTGATCGTGGTCTGCAGCCACTATGTTAAGGTCCCATCGATAGACACACTCTAGCGAGCCAGTCTCAGCTGTCAATCATGTTTCATCTGACCACTTTAGAAAAATGTTATGCACCGCAGTCAGCCCCCAGGAGGCGATCAATATGTTTTGGCTTCACTTTACTGAAGCTTTCATATCGTCTATCTTTATAAACAGTTTATGACATTTATATAGTCTATGCCTTAGTTCTGTCCAAAGGTAGAAAATCCGAGGAAAGAAAAAGTGAAACTATAAGAGGAACAGAGCAGCCTGTGTCCTTTCATTAGTACAAATGTGGTCATTTTACTGATATGTAAAATGTAGCCATAGCCTGAGAGTGTGAGAACAGGCATCCTGATCTTGTGGTGTCTGTGTAAAACCTGCATGTGCAGCAGTGTGTGTGTGTGTGTGTGTGTGTGTCTAAACTACACTAGGAAGTTGTGTTGTATCAACTGTTCAACGGTAACAAATAATGGCAGGATGGGGGTTTGACTGCAGAGGGGAAGAGGGAAAAAAGAAACAGTGAGCAGATTCAGAGATCTGTTACAATCTGAACATTCAGCACATTCCTACCGTATCACACACACACACACACACACACTCACGTTTGTATCATGATAGCATCTATCTTAGTGAGGAAACTTATTGGCTTAATGAATTCCTTAGCCCCCCACCCTAACCATCAAAACTAAATGCCTAACCCTAACCTAAACCTAATTCTATCTCAAAACCAGGTCTTAAACCTCAAACAGTCAGGACTGGTCAAAATGTCCTCATTTTGTTGGTCTATGCTTAAAACTGTCTTCACAGAGCTGTAAGTACAAGTACACACACGCGATTACTGTTTCTATAGCCTGATTGTAGGCAAGGTAAACTTTGGGGGATTTTATTATTTTATTACCCCCCCCAACCCCCTTTCAACCCAATATATTTGATATTGGTACAAAATGTTTTATTTTCTGTGATTGTTGACTTTATGATGTTTAATGACCATAGCAGTTTGATTTCTTAATTAGTTAAATAATAGTCTCAGTTTATGAACGGCAAGAAAAAAGGTGCACACAACACGAGTCAGATCACAAAACTTATATTTATATATTACAAATTATATATTTTGATGTATGACATACTTTCACACCCATCTGACTGAGATGAACACCAAGCTTAGTCAGCTGAATACTTTGTAAACCCTTGTCATTAATCACAGCAGGAAAAATGACACCACATCCCTGACTTGATTTCACAACAGTGGGATTTACTAGACTTAACTCTAATGTTGTTTCCGCATGATTGCTTTCATTACTTTAGTCCCAGGATGTCATCGACTCTGCAGAAGCAACTTGACTCATTTTTAAATAGAATCAGTTCGTCACCATGTTAAGAAATCATTATCGTTTCCTTCAGGGTTGTTGAGCAAGAAATGAGTTTACAAGCTTTAAAGAAAAGTGAGGGGGTGCAGGTGGTGGACTCCTCGTCAGGTGTACACACACAGACACACACACACACACACACCTGTACTTATGTGGAGTGAACAGGGATGTGAACAGGAGAACAGTCATTATCATTCCTGTCAGTGACCAGATGGGGCCACAACTGGAAACACACAGGTTTGCACAACTATTATTGTTAGGACTTGTACAACCAAAATGTGACCAATCTATACCTAACCTGAACCTAACCACAGTTTACATCTTACCCCTGACTTTAACCAGGAGCTCAGAAATGATGCCTAGACTCATTAGGACCAGAGGTTTGGTCACCATGAGGTCCACTGGTCCTGACAAGGTCAGCCTCACCAAAACCATATCCCTACAGTTAGCCTGGTCTTATGTAGTTTTGCCACATTAAGACCAGGGTTTGGTTTCCATGAGTTCAGAGATTAAAAAAAAAGTATATACACACACAGACGCACTCACAATTCTATCCCAAACCTGAAGCCAATCTTAACCCTCAAACTACCCTATGAAGTTGTGAGGACCAGGCAACAACCCTCAGACCATCAACCAGTGACAACTAAAATTGGCCCTCAAACTATAGAAAGACACACACACACTACACTTCACAAGCATTCCACAAGTTTTACTTTTGACCTCATATTTCACAACTGACAAAAACATCTACTAGGAAACTTAAAAGAAGAAATCGACTTTGCCATCAATCTCCCGTCTATTTTTTGTTTCCATCATCATCTAAAGTCTTGTGAGCAGCTGCAACATAAAGAAGAAGCTGGAAGATGTCAGCTCTGGTAATGACTTGGTGTCAACTTCAGAAAGGAGAGCAGGTCGCAACAAGCATGTTTGTTCCCTGTAAAGTACTCATCACATACATAACATACGTCCCCCAAAGAGCCCACCCCCCGACTCACACACAGACACACACACTTTGCAAAACAGGATTTGGACTGTCACAGAGAGAGATTCATGGTGGATGATCTTTGCTCTTCCACCTGACCCCAGTAAAGGCCACGAGGTGCAGGAGGAAAAAATATGCAAACGAGCATGGAAGCATTCACAGAGACTGGAAATAATTCATCATCAGAGACATTCAGAGACAAGTAGAGATGCAGAACTAACAACTGAACACAACTCAATCCAATAAGCAGAGAGAAATCAGCCTGTGTGTGCATCACCAACTCTGTAAAGCCTGATACTGAGATAAGATGCTGTGTTGTGCCTCAACCTGAATGATTTTATGGAAGATTCACAAACACAAGTATCCACCAGTGTTATTGCTCGACCACTGCGTTTGGTCTATTTGAGCAAGATAGAGACAAATGAGTTTAGCTGTGCTTATAAAAGTTGTAAGTATAAAATTACCCCCTGCGTGTTGTGCAAGTTTTGAAAGCTGATCATGGTTATCCAAACATGAAGTTAGCACCCTCTCCTGCTCTTGCACAAAGCTCCATGAGGCAACATGTGTGCGATAGATCTTTAAATCAGTGTCAGTGTTGGGCAATCCGGTGCGTCGCTGCGCAAACATCCCAAAACAAACTGGGTTTTTAATCTCAATCTAAATCCTGATGGATGCGCACGAGATGAGCTGTGGATCAGCCATGTTGTCAGGAGAACACAACTCACCCGCAGTCACGCACAGAATATCCACCACGATCAGGATCAGCTTCTTCCTCCCCTGCTCGCTCATGGTTCCTCCTCCAGCCTCCATTCACTCTCATTAATTATAACCAAAAGAAAGCGCGTTTAAAAGCAGAAAGGGTCGCAGTGAAGAAATGGAAGAAGCAGCTGGAGGGACTCTCGGGGAGGGGGGGGGAAATACCATGAGGACAAGTCCACCCAGTCCTTGTTCTTCCGGCTCCTGTGAGTACCTGTCGGCCGTGCGTCTGTCTGTCTGTCTGCGCTGCGTCGCTTCAGGTGAGCTGCGTCCGCGGTGGAGGCCGGCCTCTTTACGCACGGAGGGGGGAGGCGGCGCGGGTGTGGGAGGATTACCCCACACACCCTCCTTCCTCTCTCCCCACACAAACACACACTAAACACACACATACACACACACTCATCTTCTCTTCACTTTCTCTTTCTATGTTTGCCCTCTGGATTTTGATTCAGTCGAAGGCAGTGAAATAAAAAATGTACGGCTCGACAACGCACAACTCACCTTAAACAGCCTATGTCCCTAACCTGTTGTACATAGTGACAATAGAGATTTAAGACCAGTTAAAGAAGATTATGGACTTCAATTCTCCACAAAAACTGAGGTCTGAAGGCTACTTCCACTGTATTAATGTTTGTATTGAGTCTAAATCCTATTGATTTCAAATAGTTAGCACTTATTTATGTCCATTTATGAAAGGAAAACAAATAGAAAGATGGTTTGCACTATTCTCTTACCAAATAAGGTTTGACTGTAATTTGTAAAATATTTTTCCCTTTCTGTTATTGGCCAGAATCATTTTATGCCACAGTGATTTCCTTGTAGCTTCCTCAGTTTCAGGCATCTGATCTTTTTTAAGTAAACTGTCATCATGTTTCACTGAAACACAGAACTGTCACAGTCACTGTTTATGTTATTAGCAACACTTGTACTATTTTGTTGTGATAAAACAACTTATTTCTGCAAAAACCTTTAAGTTCCTTCACTTCTGTTGGAGAAATGAGTCCAAACACTGAATCGTCACACAGCTTATGTTCTTTTTTAATGTTGGAACAGCTGCTCGTACATTGACGGACACATTCTCATGCTCAAACGTATAAATAATATAAACTGAAAAGAGGATTATCTCAGAAGTAATCACAGTTTGTAGCACTACTATGAATGTGGTACGAGTGAATTGCAGTTGGCAGCATTTTAACTTTTCTCTTGTGAAATATTAAAGAAACACGGACCAACTGAGAGAAGTCCAAAGAGGCCAGAACATTCCCGTCCAAACTGTAAATACATAACAGAACCAATATGTCAAATTACACAAACACACACTACACATTACTCACAAAAAACTTACAGAAATTTAACGACTAAATGACAAACAAAACAATTTATATAAATTACACTTAATTATTTATCTCATTAAAGGTGTCAAGACACATATAGATATAGATATAGATATAATATCAGATCTGCTAAAATAAATAAGAACAAAAATATAATGGGAAACACAAAAATCTATTTTTTTAGATAAACAATCTGCTCTCAAATTGATAAAAATGTTGGTTTTCATAACAAAGGGGTTATACACATTCTTTAAAGACACTGTTAAACACATTTCACACAGTAAAGAACTTCACAGGCATCACAAGGACATGTAAAAAGCCTCATAAACAATACGACATTATATATTGTATGCACCTCCCTGTCATGGAATTAAACAGCAGGGGATGTGTGATTATCACTCTCAGCAGGACAGTAGGACAAATCCACAAAAAGCGGAGGAAGAAGAGATGAGAGGTTGGGGTGGATGAAGGTGTCAGGCTGGAGCGACAGGCCCGAGCTGCAGAGGCTTTGAGGAAAGATGTGTTTGGGTGAAGTGACGTCAGCAGGGTGTGGATGTATGGCCGAGAATGGAGACACACTGCTGCCATCAGATAAGGGAGGGGAGCTTTGCTGCTGAGGTGAAGCTGCACTGCCTCCCCCGAGCAGCAGCCTCACATCACTAGTGCTGACATGCCGCCAATCACAGGACTGGTGAGGAGAAGGGGACAGAAGAGGTGCAGCAGGATTTTTGAGAATGTGAGAGAAGACCACGTTGGAGTAGAGGATGGGGCTGGGGGAGAGATCAGCGGGTTTTTTGAGTGGGCCCCTGCTGAACCACTTCTTGGACATCTGGACACTTTGAGGAACACGAAACCCAGACGAGTCCAGAAGAGATGAATATGTTGGATTACAGATGATGAAATTCTCTGTGGTCTGATCCAGGTCGTAGTTGAGAGGCTCGTTTTCACAAAACAAAGTAACCTCAGAGTTTTCGATTTGAGCCCTCTCTGGTTCCCAAGGCTGCTTCGTATTCTGAGGAGAAATATTTGTTTGAAAAACTTCATGTCTTCAGGTTCTCCAAAGCTAAAAACTGTATTTGTGGATTCAATGAGAAGCACATTGTAGAAATTCAGGAAGGTGACACAAAACAACCGCTCAGTAAAACCAAAGTACTTTTACAAAACAAGAAGAAATTGTAATTTTAAAGATGGTATAAGTTTAATATTTCAGAGTGTTAATAATGAGGCAAAGCTTTTGCTGCCGCCTAGTGGTTGAAACGTTAGCTTTACTGAGCATGCATTGCCTGTTAGTTGCCATCAGAGATTCACTGTTAAGTTTGACTCTTCTCAAACCTTGAAATAAAAATATAAACCAATATTATTAATAATATAAATATACAATATAGACTTATTTGTATATATTATACATAATACAATATATATTTTAACTTTTCAAAAGGCTAAATAATTCACCAGAAAATGTATTTTTAATTCAAAATAAAAAATGGTAACCATTAGTGTGAAGAAACACTGTGCTGGTAAAACTTAGTTACTAGGATAAACTCATTTTTTTTAAAATGTATTGATTGAAAAGTATTGCCTATATCCAGAGATCACACTCCTTTAAGTGTAAGTCAAATGTCAGTATTCAGAACAGATGGGATGATGGGAAAAGACAAGGTTACCTGTGAGGTGGTCTTTGGGATCCAGTGAACCAGACTGCTGTTTGAAGGATCAGGAACGTATTGACACAGCTTCCTTTTTATCCTGCACAGTTTATTGGGAATATTACTGAATGAGAAAAAGTGCATTTCATACAAAGATTGACAGATTCCAAAAGAGACAGTTGTATTTAAAAAGTTTTTAAGGATACTTTGTCTGTGCCAGGCACGCCATCAGTGCCAGTGCGAGTGACCCGGTCACCATGAGAGACAGGACGACATACATCATCTTTGAGATTTCTTCAGAGCCTACACACACACACACACACACACACACACACACACACACACACACACACACACACACACACACACACACACACACACACACACAAATATGCAAAGTTACATTAAAGCTATAGGATTATATATTTGTATTGTGTGTGTGTGTGTGTGTGTGTGTGTGTGTGTGTGTGTGTGTGTGTTCTTCACCTATGTGCACATTAGCAATGGGCCCAGCTGCTCCAGTGCCGGCGTCAGTGTTGGCCTTCATAAAGATGTCGTAGTTTCCGGGCGACAGGCCCTCCAGGGTGTAGTGGTGAACGTTACCAGGAACAAACAAACCTGAAAAAGTAAATGTACGTTATTAGTACTTAGTAATTAGTATTGGCCAACAGGTGATGAATAACACATATAAAATCAAATACGGAGCATATACCTCCAACAGGCTTATCGCCGACCCTGCCAAAAAAATCCTGAATCAATCTACCCCCTCAAAAAATATGATAACTCTATAAATAGAATATTCATTTTGCTCTATTATGCTTTGTTGTGCACTTTACTCGTTTGTCCTCATAAACCTAAATAAACTTAATATCATGGTTGCTTTTCACTCACTCCTGTGTGGTTGCCTTGCAGCGGTGTAGTAAAGTGTGTAGTTGCGGATGAATCCTCGAAGCAGCTCCACAGGCAGAGGACTCCAGCTGAGCTCCAGTCTGCCCCCAGTAATCTGCTGCACCTCCACAACAGGACCAGCTGATGGCGCTGTGCAGGCAGAGAGACATGAGCAGGAGGGGGTCATGATGATTGAGGATTGATTTAACAAAAGCTGCACAATTAAATGTTCAACTGTTTGTCGTTTTCTTTTCGTCTCCTGCTTCGCCTCGAAAAACATTTACGTCACTTGACCGTCTCCAGTCTCGAGATCTATAACTGGGACAACACCATCAGGAAAAACATAGACAGATGTTTATCAGTATGAGGTCATCAGCTTTTATAATGGGCCGACGTATTACAATTGATGGCTCCATTTATAACTGACTTCCATTTGTTGTGCACGTATAAAAAGGCTCTAATGGTGCACTCCACACGCAGCTGCAGCAGCAGAGAACAGCTTCCATTTGGTTATTGAGTTCAGCAAGTCGCCAAGATACAGAAGGCAGAAGAGCATTATAATTTTTTAAAGAAACATTATGAAAATTGTTTATATCTTAACATAAAAGTAAAGTCAAGAAGCTTAGACTTAGAAGAAACAAACTGAGACTGATTCTTTCTACAAGCCCAGGGTGTCGAGAATTTGAAAAGTATGAAAACGTTATCATGTTGGTTTTCATTGCGTGTGAACACGACGGCTGTGCCTGGCTCAAAGGTTGTGGTCGCTCTGTGCACTCCGCATCCCACACACAGACGCTGACCATAGAGGCGGATCATGCACTTGCATCTCAACACAAATAAACAAAGTCTGATTAAATGGCACTATTCCTGATACACATGTTAAATATTTACCAGTGTGTAACTAATGCTCTCAAAGAAAACAGCTGGAGGACGGCCTCATTTGCACTGTGAACACAGGAACCTGCTCTGTTTGTGGAGCACAGTCCTAATCAGCTCTGATTGTTACTTTACTGTATTCCTGACTTCTGGTTAATGAAATAAATAATGTGATCATTTATATAAAACTTGTTGTTATGAAGACTTTGACCCAGCTGTATTTGGATCATCTATAAATACAACCTGACTGCTGAAAAAAACAACTCTTTTGTTAATCAATACTGGAGGAAAATGCTGCCTTTGATTCCATCTAGTGGTTGAAATGTTGCATTTGCTGAACCTGAGTAGTGTCAGGATTCCAAGCTCCAAGTTTTTAATTTGCTGACATTGCCGATTGTTTTCCTCAGAACCTGATCCTCACTTTCCTCTTTCTCTTCCCTGTTCAGCTCGATATCCAGCTCACTAATGGGACAGAGACATCTGCCCATTTGTTTCATTCAGTTAGTATAGTCCTTAATATTGATATGGGCATTGTGTCCCCAAAAATCCACATGTCGGGCTCCAGTTCTGTGTAGAATTACAGGAACAGTTGGACACGTTGTTTGATGAGTTTGTTGACAGTAATACAAATATAAAAGAAGGCGAGCCTTATCTTTTAATGTAAATATATTCACTTACACCACAATATCATTGTCACTTGCTCCATAATCAACACTGGGCTCATCTGGAGCTGCTGTACGAGCAGGACATGACACAGTTAGATAGATCACCTACCTGCCTGGCGTGTGTAAATGTGAAGGGTCCTGTTCTTCCCCCCCCATCGGTCACCGTACAGCGCTTTGACAGAAACAGCGTAACGCTCCATCGGCTTCACTCCCTCTGAACAGGATAAAAAGAACTTGTCAGTCGATATTCACTCAAATGACAACAAATTGCTTGATAATTTTAGCTCCAAAAAGGCAGAATATTTTACACATGAAGCTTGTGTTGTATTACCTGTTATGACAAATGTTGTCTGAGAACTATTCAGACTTTCCCAGTGTAGGACGCTGCCATCTTTGTCTCGGACAGCGAAATACTCCAAGACAAAGGCGCTCACTGATCGATTGGCTGGAGCCGTCCAGCTAACGTTGACACTGTTGTCATCCAGTGGACGGGCAGTGAGATGTCTCGGGGACGGAGGCTCTGCAGAGAAAACAAGGGAGGAGGTGATAACGTTTGTGAGCGAATATTGGATTGTGAACTGTATTAATATCTGATTGGAGCATCTGAATATTGAGATTTCTGTATTTCCTCTATTTGCAAACCATCAGATTCAATATTGTTTAATGGTTTTCACTTTTCTACTCTCTCTTGTTAACCTGCCAGAAGGAAGGAGGCTAAGAATCCTCACGTGTGTGTGTGTCTGTGTACAACATATGTCAACAAAGCATGATTTTATTTTTTCACCAAACCTGTCGTGCATATAACTAAGGAGGGTATCTCCAGATGAATCACTTTTCAAGCTGATCCGCTTCCCTAACCCGTCAAAGGTCAAGTTTAGAATCAACAAAAACATGATATTTAAAAACTAATTTTCAGGGGGAAATTTCAGGCTTTTCAACCATGTTTCTTAACCTTACCTGTCTCAGAGGTTCCAAGGAGCCATATCTGGGCCCTTGGCGAGGTCCCAGCAGAGTTGGAGGCCGTCAGGGCACAGGAGCAGCGTTCAGCAGGAAGGAGAAAAGTACAGGACGTACGTGTTGGGTGCAAATCTCTGCAGGTGCCTTGATTGTTCAGAATTGGTGAACTTTCTGTCTGACAAGTCACATTATAGAAGAGAAGTCTTCCATTGGCCAGAACGTGAGGCAGGGCCTGAACCGACGAGAGAAAAGAAGAAACCAGATGTAATATTATACAAGCAGATTGTTGGACATTTTCTTTTCTCTTTCCAGTTTTTTTGTCTTTCTCTCTCAACTCAGGCCAAACTGCTGCACAATGATTGAGTCATTCCATGGAGACATTAAAACAAATTAGGGATGAGTCAGGAGAGATTTAAAAAGATAAATAAATCAAAACAATTTATATATCTGTAAATCTCAAACGCTGAGCCAGAAAAATATGATGTTAGACCAAATTCTGACACAATTCAATGCACACACCTTCCAAAGCAGCGAGGTGAGTCTCCACCCGTTCCTGTCTGTTTGTTCCACTTGCCTCCAGAATGCTGGAGCTGCAGATGGAGCTGGTGACAGAAGGGAGGGGAAAGAAAAACATGTTGAGGGAACACAAAGACAAAAGAGGAAACAAGTAAAACCAGAAAGATCCTTCACATGGGCCTTCCACAGCAGCGGAAAGTAGATTTGGTTAAAACAGCACAAACATCTCCCTGCAATTTAATCACCACTTTAACCAAAAGAAAACCATACAACATATTTATTCGTAGTTAATTTAGGATTCCTATAGACTCTGGACATCGTTTTGGACGGCACTTCGCCTCAGTGCCTCCTGGAGGTTGAGGGCGGTACCTGGGAACTGTCTCTTGATCTTGAATCCTGATCACGGGTTGCCCATGTGGTTTATATGTGAGTTGTGGATGTGTACACGTCTTATCCATGTGTCCATCTGGGATTCTTTTGGTGGTGCTTTGGTGAAATGGGCTGTGGGTGATGTGGAAGTCGAAGAAACAGAGAAACTCCAGCTCAGAGGCTCCAGAAGGAGTAACTTCCCCTTTAAAGGAGACAGTTGAGGTGGTTTAGAGACATCTAAAGGAGATAGAGGACACATCTGGACGAAAAAAAAGTGTCTTGCCTACTTATCTCTGCTGTGGCAACCTGAGCCCAGATACATGGCACAAAAAAGATGGATGGAGGAAAATAAAACTATGATTGCATTCATATTGAATTCTGCTGCATGTCTGCTTTCTCTCTCTTCCACAGGAACACCAAAAATAAAGATTCCACGTGTTCAAGCAACGCCTGTCTGTCCTCTCACCGTCCTCTGCTGTCCTTCCCTGCTGTGCGTTGCTCCACTGACTCCAGGGACTCTCTGGGCCCTGGTAACGGTGACGGAGTCTGACGGTGTACGAAGTGCCGGGTCTAAGGAGACAAACTTGGAAGCTGTAGTCTTTCACTGTCACCTTTGTGACCTGGATATCGAGCTGAACAGGGAAGAGATAGAGGAAAGTGAGGATCAGGTTGGGAGGAAAACAACTCATCTTATTAATTCTGTTTCATTAAGTCTGTGGAACATTTTAATATCAAGAATTGTATTACCAACTGCAAGAAAGCCTTGCAGCCTTTTCTACATCTTATGAGAAATATTTGATCATTGTGAAACACATTGAGGAAGGAGATACATGATGAGATGGGATTCAAGCACCACTGCTGTTGGATGTTTCGATGTTTTAAGATGCTCCAGCAGTTAAAAGCTGTTTTGTGAATGTTACATAGTGACGGACCTTCCCTTCTTCTGTGACCTCGATTTGGGAATTCAGGCGTCCGTTCCTGATTTCAGTGTCAGACACAGGAAATTCCGACAGGGTGCGACTCCAGATCACGTGCACACACTGAGGTGTCCCATTCACTGGCTTCACGCTGTTCAAAATCGCTGGAGGCAGCTTCACTGATTGAGATAGAAAGAGGCGGAAAAAAGTCAGAAAGCAAAAACACAAGGGTTTGTGTTTGGACGCAAACAACACACTCACTTTCAATCCTCCCGGGCTGACAGCGCTGATTGGACGATGTGTTGCTGCTGAGGCCGTGAGCCGTGATGGTGATGCAAAAGGTGAACCTCACGGACGATCTGGCGAGATCCGCCGTGCAGCTGGTGTCAGACGTGGTGCAGGTGAACGTCTTCAGGGCGGTGTTTGTCGCCAAGGCCACAGCTCTACACCCCCCCCACAAACAAGTAAAGATATAAACACATATTCAGAAGTACCCTGACCCTAAAACCGAGTCTTGACCCTCAAACAGCCCATTGAATTTGTGATTTCAAAATGTCCACGCAACCTCACAATGTCCTCACAATGATGAGATTGAACTAAAATTGGCCCTAATAGGTATTGATAGAAATGCACAGACAAACATTCACACACACACACACCATGCTCTTCTTTACCTGGGCACAGTAAATAAGTCAAAAATCAGCCTGGCATGAAACTAGAAGCCCAAATAGATGCACGCTCCGTCTTGCTTATGGATGTGCATGTTTCAGATGTTTACCCTCATCTCCAGTTGAAATACCAGGCTGCATTCATTTTGAGCATAGAAAACAGTCTGAGTCCTTTTAAAGCTTCATGTACCGAGGACTCAAAGGTGAAGACATCCAAGCATGTATCCAACAGTCTCCGTATTAAACCACAATTAAATCCATTACAGCCAGATTTTGCAAAATTGCGACACACAAAAATGTGGAAAAATCTCCCAATGTACAAGAAGGTGAAAGAAAAGCCTGGATCCACCCGCTGATCTGGATCACAGTTCTTCCCTGACCCAAACAGGTTTCGTAGTTATCCATTCAATAGTTGTTGTTGTTGAATTTTGCTGGAATAATAATAAGAAATTAAACCAGTTTGTCATCCCCTGTCTTGTAAATATCATTACTGACCATAAATAATGCAGCTCCTTTGACACAAACTTTAAGAAAATGATTTGTAGCACAAATTCGAACACACAATTCAATTTACACATTCTGCAATTTCGTCTTCTACATTGTCCTTCATCTGGAGTTGTGTTTGTGTCGCCCTGCAAACGCACATTTTTTTTAGCACTTAATAAAGCCATTATTAAAATGTATCTTTTTATTCCCCTATTGTAAAAGAAAACACCGTAATCACCAGAAAATAATACAATATATAAACAGTGCAACAATGTAATATTCAACAATGATGTTTAGTCATTTTTCACACACTTGTTCTGAGTGTGAACTCTCATTTGTTATGGTTGTGTTTAGTCTCACCCAGGTATCCTCTGAATTTGGAGGGTGTAGCGAGTTGCTGAGGCGCCGGCGGCCTCCCAGCGGCAGGTGACGTTAGCTCGATTCAGGAACACGCAGCCAAGCAGCCGCGGAGGTCGAGGACGGTCCTTGGAGGTCGTGACAGACGAGGCTGGACATGGAGAGAGGCCGTGGTTAAAAGCACGAAAGCGCAGATTCTGCTCGATGAATCTGGAGGCTGAGCTTCTGGTCTGCTGTTTGGCTTTTTAACGTCAGGATCAAGACAATGTGAGGGGTGTGGGGCTGGATTTATTCTGTTACTGCAGTGGGAAGCAGATGTTTGAACAAATGAATGCAAGATTTTTCCTGACAGGTAATGGATATAAGAAAAGAGTAGAAAAGGAACTGTGGACAATTAACAGGAAGGAAACAAGTAGAGCTAGCTTCCTGCCTGATAAACCCGATCAAACCTTGGAGAAATGACACCTGAAAACAACAGAGCTATCCCTGGTTGATGTTTTTTTTTGTTGAACGTATCTTTCCAGGAAACCTTTGATTCTTAGCTTAGATTTTTTTGTCTAACAAAAGGTGTTTGATCATTTTACCTCAGAAAGTCTAATTTTCAGAACTAATTATATGTTTCGGGCAGCGATGGGACAGCTCTTCAGAGTCTGTCATGTGGGGCCACAGGAGATGTCTTAACCAATAATGTATCAGCCTCAGCTGTCAATCATGCGTTCTATTCTCATTAAAACCAAAATTAACAGAATCATTGTTATCCACAGACTGATAACAACAATGATTATTCTCTGGAAAGAGGTTTCTCAAGTAAACGGTTTAAAACACACGTTGCCCAATTGAGGTATAATGTTTCTCCCGCTTGGTCACATCATCTAATTTAACTATTGATTCATCTTCCAGATCCAATTACTTATATCATCCAACCATGGAACACATATATGATCATTTCTGAGTCTGGATTAAGATGGAGGGGCCACTGAATGTTACCCAGGGCGAGTCCAGCCCCCATCAGGCAGATCCACACCAGGGCCGACCTCCGCTCCATGAGCCCAGTCTGTCTTCTCTCTGGAGTAATCCTCAGTGTTCCATCACACTAACAGCAACTCACCTCGAAGACTGTACAAGAACAGGAAGACAACTAACCTTTAGTGGTTAAGTTACATTTGATCACTTCTTTAAAATTGTGTCGGATGTCAAACACGTTGGGGTTTTCAACGTCTGTATTGTACATATCTAATTCTAGTGTTTATAATATTTATATACTGTGATACAACAGAACACAATTTTTGTTTATTCTTATATTTAAGCTTAAGCACAAACATACCACAGCAAATTCCTTGCATGTGCAAACCTACTTGGCTGTAAACTCTGATAGTGATTCTGATTCATCTATTTAAGGCCAGATTGTGAAACATAATAACCCACGTCTGCAATACACCCTGTTTTATTAATAGATTTGAATGTCCGTGGGCCGGACTCGTTTGCAGAGCAGGTGGTTGTGATGATAATACTGGATGGTCCCACTATTTAACCCAGAGTTGCAGAAGGACTGTTTACACCTTTGATAAATAGTTTATAACACACAGATATCAGGCTGAGGAATGACCTGAGATAAGGTTTGTAGATTGAGTGATCAGGGATTAAAAGTAAAAGGGAGTGGTCTCTCTCAGGGTGTTCATATTCCTGCAATATAACTATAGCAATGGTAATACTAGTTATAATTCCTAGTATTATTGTTGTTGTGGTGGTAGTTTTTTTGCAGAACTCTAATGCAGCAGCAGGACCAGACATTGCATTAATGAAGAAGAAATAACAAAGAGATATTTCCCTTTGAAATGTAGTGGAAGTAGCCACAAATATAAAGCAGCATAAAAAAGATAATACTCAGGTAAGCCAAGTCAAATATTTGCATTACTTAATTTAAAACTTTCCATGCAGGACTGATGTATTAGAATATATAAGAATAATAAGAATACGATTATTATTATAAGAATATAAGAATGTGTAAGAACAACCTATTATAATTACACGTCAACTGTTCCTGAGCTGAAGGTTGTTTGTGACCAAAAGTCCACAACACAAGTGTGTTCACTTTACATCAACTAACATATGAAGGATCAAATCCGTGCTGCCAGTTGCCCATTGGCAATACAAGTGATTATCAATCGATATTGCGTATTTATAATTAACTGGTGCAAAAGGGAGAAAAAAGAAAGAATAAGTAATCCTGTTACACTTATTTCCTTGCGGCACATTTAATATCTTTATTATCTTGGGCGCACAAGATAATTAACTTGTGAGGAGAATTTTGTCGTGCACACACGTTATCTTATACACATAATATAGTTTAATAGAAGTGTAACCTTGACATAAGCACACAAACTACAAACGGTAAACCAGAGCATGTTGTGATTACATTGCTTACAATTGAATTGATGGGTTCTTTTTAGTTCACAGTTTTGTTAATTTTTTTTGTATTAAAGCAGAACCTCAATGGAATAAAAATTATGGATTCTATTTGGCCTAACAGTCTCTTAGTTATTCTTCCCAGTTGATTTATTATTTGTGGACAGAATAAAGTTAAACTAAACAACAGGTTGTTTGTGACTAAGCAGTTAACAACAATAGAAACAGATGAGTCAAAGTCTTGTGCACTTACCGGTGCGAAGTTAGAGCCAAAGCAACACGTGTGCATCTCTTGGACTCCATCCACACAGAATCAAAGAGTCAGAGCTGCTGCTGCCTCTCAGCTGTAAATAAACACGCCCATATCTGCTGTGTGTGTGCTTCCCAACCCGGGGTTCGAGGTCCCCTGGAGGAGTCATGGACAGCTACTCCAAATAAGACCAGTTTTAGTGGGAGGAGGATCTTCGAAACAGTTCAGTGAATGGAAGGGAAATTAATAATATTACTAAAGGCCCTGATTTACTGTTATTGAAATGGTTAAAAGATAACCGGGTCACAGTTCTCTTAGCTAGTGTGAATTCAAAACCCATGGATCAAAGAGCCATGTAACCTTTCTAACCTATGGATGGAGCACTGGGCCTTTTTACTCCTCAAGATAGACATTAGGTAGAACAGTCCACATGTCTGTGATTTGGTTCAAGAGATCGTTCCGACACAGCAGATTTTTTAAATACCTTTATTGCAATGGATTCACAAATGTCAATATCCAGTGTTTTGGATTTTCCTCACAATTATTCTGATTCACTCATTTTTCTTTTCAGGACACCCAGTGACAAATTCAGAATGGAAAAAAAGAGAAAGACAAGTTCATCCACACATCATCATGCACATTGGTAGAATACATATAAATAAACATTTGAGCTGAGTCCGAAGTAAATTGTCCAAACCCAACCGGAGCCGGATGATTTCCTGGCCTTAACTTCCACTCTGAGCACTGCACACAGTTACACACACACACAAAATGTCACATCCTGGTTTATTGTATTTTCCCCCTTGTTTCATTTTCCTTTCCGTCTCATTCATATTTCAACATCTCACTGTGGAACTGACTCGTTGGCCGTCTGCTTCATTACAATAACTGAACTGGAGGATGTGGATTCAGGGTGTGAACCGGATCAGATTAGTCTCTGCTGCATAGCTGTTTGTTTTATGTCATCATTTTGAGCTACATTTGCGAGGCAGAGGCAACGAGAGTTCCTGAATGCGCGGCGAGGGGCTGGCAGAGCGCGCCGCCCGACTGACGATGTATGGGTCGTATCCCTCGAATAAAGCCTTCCTCGATTTGGGAACTGACAGCTCCAGAAGTCTCTCGCTGGCTACATAGCTCATCGCCGCTCTGGAGACGGGCCAGCACACCGAACGCCCCCCTTCGAACCCGCGGTGTTCGTGCTTAGGGGCTGAAAAGAAAAAGTCACAAAACTGAAATCAGAAACACACATTCTTTGAAAAACTTTGAAAAGTTTAATGTGAAGATGGAGACCATTTGTCCTATCCGTCTTTTGAATATGAAGCTACAGCCAAAAGATCATTAGCCAAGCTTAGCATAATGACTGCAAGCTTAGCATATAAGCTTAGCATATAATCCATATAGAACATCATGTTCTATATGGATTATAAGAACAGGAGATAACGTTGGTACAGGCAGTTTTTGTTACTTCAGGCTAGTTTCCTCCTGTTTCAAGCCTTTGTGCTAAGCTAAGCAAACCTTTACAGGGTGGAAGCTTCATACTTGACATGAACGTGATGTGTTTCTCATCTAACTCTCTGCAAGAAAACAAGTAAGTGTATTCCTCACAACGTTTGAGTTAAAAATACCACAATAAGCCAAAAAGTTACTGAATTTTCCTCAATGGAAACTCACTGGAAAGCAGCTCTGTGTGTGCCGACGCTCTGCCGGGCAGGTGGGTCATGGATACAGGTCTTGATTTTTGGCCTGAGTTCTCCTGAATCTGCCTTCTCTTTGGCTGGGCGAGCTGGGAAACCCGAGCAGTGGCGACCGCCGTCTGTGTCGCTCTGTTTAACTACACATAGTATGTCATGAGTGAGATTGTTATAGATAGATAGATAGATAGATAGATAGATAGATAGATAGATAGATAGATAGATAGATAGATAGATAGATAGATAGATAGATAGATAGATAGATAGATAGATAGAATCTCAAAACAGAATCTAAAAATAAAATTAAAAACAGGCAAGACAGATTCAAGGAGAATATTTGAATTCAGTTTTTGTACCTTTTAAATCGACAACACTCTGGCCTTAATAACACTCAAAAAAGTGTGTGTGTGTGTGTGTGTGTGTGTATGTTTGTTACTCACAGGAACCAGCAGAGGACGCGCTGGCTCCCAGCCAGCTGCAGGGGCCCTAGGCTGAGCCAGGCTACACAGCCGCTTGGACGGTACAGCCCTTAGAGCCCATTCACTCACCTCCCAAATGGGAGAAAGTCTGGGGGAGGAAAGAAAGAGGGAAAAGTAGAGCAGTAGAAAGGAAAGTGAGACACAAAGAGATCAGGAAACATCAACCCAGTGCAATTCAACAAACTGTAAACATTCAACACACACACACACACACACACACACACACACACACACACACACACACACACACACAATGCATGCAGTATTCATCTTTTTCCTGTTATTACCTACATATGGAATAAATACAGTATATTTATTCCATAAAAACACATTTTACTCTTTCATTCTGTCTTTATTAATTATTTACACAATACTTTATTTTCACAACCATGAAGTTTTTGTGCAATTGTTTTTCAGACGATTGCACTGTGACCAAACTACGTCTTTAATCTTGAAAGAAGACAAGACAAAATACTATTAAAGAAATCCCACATGCATTAAAGGTCAGTCATTAGCAGTACTGCGCAGTAGTGACACTAGAACTATATTTAATCATATTTACGTGACTTGAGTGTGGAGCTTTTTACTTTTACATAGTTCCGACCAGCGAGGGGTTAAGTCTGAAGAAAAACAAGAACGCTATAGCCTCACACAAAAGCAGTGGATATTGGGTTGTAAATAAAGAAAAAGAAAAAAGAGAGAGAGTGGAAGACGTACGTATCTTGGTGTGGGGTCCAGTCCTCTCAGGTGGCAGCTCATCCAGCCAGTAAACAGAACGACTGGATAAAAAGAGAGAAGAGGCCTCGTCAGAGAAAGAGGACGACAGATGGACAGAGTCGAGGAGGCAGAGAAGGAGGTGGGAGGAGTACCGGTCTGGATAACTGAGTCGGTTGGCTTTGGGTTGAGCAAGCTTATGCGTCCGAGTTGCCATGGAAAATGCCATAGAGTATTTTTCCTGTGTTTGAAAACATGTCTTCTGTCATTTAAGTCATTTATCAAGCAACATTTCTGAACATAAGCTGGTTTCAGGTTCTCAAAGTGTAAACACAACCTGCTTTTTTCTGATTTATATCATTGAGAATTTCAAAATGTCTGGGCTTTGGACTGTTAGGTAGAGAAGAAAGGCAATATGAAGAAGTCACATTGGCATTTTTATTTTTTAATTAACAATTGAGAAATATATATATAGACTACATCAAAAAAACTTCTCAAAATGCTTTTTACTCATCAAAACCTCTAATTGTTATGTAGGTCACATCCTCCTGTCATCAACAGTAACCCACAGTAACACAGCTAATTTAATTAAATTGAACCTGTAGCAGTTATATATCAGTCACTCACTCAACATACAAATACAACAGATCACTGTTTGACTGGAACAGACTTAAAACAGCTCTTTATCCATTCGTTTAAAACTACAGTGTTCACTCCACCTGTACCTGCAGCTCCTGTCACCTGCTGGTTGCCGGGGGATCAGGTGACGTTTCAGGTGTACAGTGAACCAAAGATCGTTTATGTACAGGCAATTGATAACAAACTCCCTCGTATGTAACTGGGTTCATCAAACTGTGAGTACATGTGTATAACTTGACTCTATCCAACCTGCCCCCACTTTTGCATTTATTTATACTTGTGTCACTTTTTTTCCATACTTAAATGCAAAAAATACAACTGAATTGGGAACTTTTAACATCTAACAAGCAGAAACTTATCATGAACATTTAATGAAGACTTCGTGATCTGGAATTACAATAAATTAGCTAAACTAAATCACTGCATTTCAAAACCCCACCGAGCAAAAGGAAATGATATTTTCCAGGTATGTGTGAGTGATTTTCACCAAAAATAAAGAGTCCAGAGATAAACAATAACTTTAAAAGTAAAAATAAAATCACTTTGTGACCCGAATTCAGTGTCTCAAATTTGAGCCGAGTGAAACATCTTCCAAAACAAAACAAAAAACGAGGATCTCTGGTCATATTTCAATTCTGTTCGCTTAAATTTTTATAAAGGAGTCAGTCCTCTTCCCACTCGAATCATTACAGGATCTTTGATACAGAAGTAAACTGACAGGTGCAGCCGCCGACTTCTTCGTGCACCCCGGAAGTGATAGTCTGGATGAGCCGGTGTGATGCGGACTGACTGACGGACTGTACCCGGAGAGAGGCGCCCTGCTGGGGCTGCAGCTCAGAGCCCTGCACCGCTCATCCAGCCCTGAGGCGCCATTAGAGTTTATCTTTCTTTTCTCCCCCGATGATCCCTGGAGGTAAATGTATGACTCAATGCAGCAACACCGCCACCTTCTGTCTCGGATGGTGGATCGAGACTAGTAAATGTAGATTTATAGAATTTTATCAGGTTTTCTTTTCTAGCTCAGGTTTGATGTGATGTTTTTCCAGGCTGCTTCACAGGCTCTGTTTCATATCGAGAAAATATTAGTATTTTGTTCATGGCTACCTTGTTGTGCCTGGTGATTTGTTGTTGTGTATTGTTATTTTATGTGACTTTTGTGAAATTTTGTTGCCTTTCGTATGCTAGTTTGTTATAATTGACTTTCTAATATGGCATTTTATGAAAACTATAATAAATAATAAATATGGGTATATAATTATTGATATGGTTCTGCATATGGTTGCATTTGACTATGTACTAGCCAACAGACCAGGGAGAAACTGATAGCATCATATAGGAGAAACTCACATAAGGGCTGTGTTGCATTGTGGGGATTGTAGGAACCCTGTGTATCCTGTGTATTTTAATATTTACTCTTAAATCCAGGCTGTCTCCACCTGTTCTGCATGGAGTGTGCCCATGTCTATTTAAACCTGTCTCTGGTGAGCCCCCTGACTGTATGACATCACAACACTAAACTCCATGATGTCCCTTTCAATTGAATTAAATCGGTGTTCTCTTGTTTCACCTCCTCTCTACTATCCCCAGGATCATAATCCAGAGTAACAGCAGCAGCAGTAGTAGACGCGCGCCTCTACCCAGCGTGCGTGCGCACATGCGTAAAGTGTAGTAGGTGGGCGCGCATGGCATCTCGGAGCTGTGCCGTCCTCCGCCGCTGGGTCGCTTCATGATGCCGAGCGGAGCGGGGCGCTCGCACGTCTCTGTGTGCGGCTACAGCAACCGCAGTTCCCGAGGCTGAAGTCGGATGAGACGGGAGAGAGGAGCCGGAGACACGATGATGGACGATGCGAGCCGCGGGCAGCTGTAACGTCGGCGGACACACGCGCGGATTCAGCAAAGAGGTGAGCGAGCGGCTGTGAAATATATCCTCCTTATTCACCCTGGACCACTTATCCTCCTCGTCTGATGATGCTGATGCTGCTGCTGCCGAGGATGAGGAGGAGGAGGATGAGGATGAGGATGATGCTCTAAACGCAACCTGCGTGATATTCCAACTGTAAAGGCCAATTCCCTGCGATGCCTCTCATTCGACAGCCGCTGACAATTGGAGAGACGCAGGGGGGGTTTTCCGTTGTTTCGCATCCAAATATAAAAATAAAATATTCACGGGGAATCTTGATCCCTTTGTGGGTAAATAAGGTAAATAGGCAGTTAAAAGCGCCAACATGGCTGCGTCTGCGAGGCACCGCCGCTCCAGAAGTGAATTTTAAGTGTTGCAGCATCGCTCGGTGCGAGAATCGAGACTTGGTACAAACGGGAGAAAGTGAATGATGTCAGCGGAAGGGAAATACTGCAGCAGCCCAGTCCTTCTGTTGACTCGCCTCAAAGGGATGTTGTCATTACCTCGAAGCTTAAGGTGCGGTTACAGTCAAATGCACCTTCACGGGCCTGGAACGATTACCAGCAGTACCAGCTGGATATTAATGTGCAGATACTTGAATGCCAAAAAAAAATTAAATAAATCCCGTTTATCACAGCAGTCCGGCTCCGTGCATGTGAATGTGCCCTCCTCTGTGAATTTATTTTCTCTATGAATAATTAAGAAGTTGTTTGGCTTTGTCTCATTATAAAACCTATATCTAATCCGTGGAGGTGTCGTTTGCTGCCATGCACCGCTCACAGTTTTCCTGCCTGCTCAGGAATTTCTGCAGTCACTTCACAGGCTGAATATTTACAATGAAGCATTGTGTTATTTTTTGCTGATGTGTCTGTTGTGTCTCCCACTGCATAGCAATTGTTTTCTACAATTTTTTTCTTCCTCAGTGCATCGGTGCCTCTCTGACTTAATGCCCCTTTAAAAAATGCCCAGATATTGTTTGGTGGTGGTGCTGGGTGGAGGACCAGATCACTTTTAGGACCAGAGGGGATTCAATATGTAATTAAGATGACCATGTTTTGCAACTGCCTTCCTGGCCCCATGAACCCTTAATCCTTACTGGGATGGAGTCATGAATTGCCCACTGAGCTACAAAGAGCCTCAACACAGTTACAAAGCCTAAAAATAGCTGTTTTGATTTGGTGCAAAGTGGTTTTACTCCGACCTTAAAATGCAGCCGTATCTGGCGGTGGTGAAAATCGTCCGAGTCGGTTCACAGATCATTCGCTCGGCAAAAAAAGTGTGATTATGAATTCATGGTTTCAGACCTTTTCTTTAAGTAAATATGCCAAACACTCTCTTTCAGCCTCTCAAAAGTGAAGATTTTCTGCTTTTCCTTGTTTTATATTATTGCAAATTGATTTTTTTGGGGTTTTCTCCACTTATTTCTTGATTTCTTAATTGGTAGAATAATAATTTGTTGCAGCCCTGATCACACACATCAGAATTTCATTGGACGAGGCCTTTCTGAAGACCCTCGCTGCATGGTGCCTGTTAGCAGAATTAACAGCCTCCCAACACAGAGAGTTGCAGGTTGGTGACTGGAATGAGGCTCTGTCATAACACTGGAGGTCAGTTTGAGAGGAAGGGTGGGTGTAAACCGAGGTGTGATGCAGAAAAACATAAACTGGACTAGCCCCCCCCCTCTCTGCTGCCTTCCTCCTGAGGGTGGAAGAACCTTGAGTCCTCCGTTGGTCAGCCCCATGTGATCCAGACATATTTCAGGAGCTCGGTCCGAGGCGCTCATCAGTCACCGGCCAGCCGTAATGTGCTCCGTGTCCATTATCGTTAAGCGGTTCCTTTGCAGCTCAGTCTGTGTCATTAGCCCACAGGATGCAGTCACTGCTGAGCGGGATGTCATGGAGAATTATCATTTGCACCGACCATGGGCACTGGAGTGTTACCCTGCCATAGCTCACCGATATCTCCACAGGAGGAGTGAGGAGGGGGGGGACGGGGACGACAAAAGGCACAAATTAGGAGTTAATGAAGTCCTTGAAGGAGGGAGAAAGAAAGAGAAGGCAGGAGGTGTTAATTACTTATTTAAAAGTCAGCCATGTGTCATCAGGGAGGAATGGCTTATTTTTCATAGAAATGCTGATATCAAGTGAGACTAACTCTTCATTTTCTCCACAGGGTTGACGTTTAGGGCTTTTCAACGTTTGACATTCAGCCAGCGACAGGTAAACACTTTTAAAATATCCGTAAAATATTACATACACATGCACGTCTTTTTGTTATGTCTTACTGAGAACAAAGACTATACCGTAAATGTGTACCAGCAACGGGCTGATATTACCAGGAGGTAGAGCGGCTCCTCCCCTAACCAGAAGGCCAGTCCCCTCCTAAAATCCCTGTGCTGAAGTGTCCTTGGGCAAGATATTGAACCCCTAATTGCCCCTGACGGCTGTGTGGGCAGTGTGTGACTGACATGTGATGGATAAAGCTCTGAAAATAGATGCATATGGCTGTGTGTGTGTGATAGGGTTTGAGTGGTAGTCAAGAGTAGAAAAGTACTATAGAAATACAGAGCAATTACCATCTACTATAATTGAATAAATGACTCACTCCACTTTAAAAGCTCTGATGATAAAATAGTAGACAGAGGGGATGAATGAAATAATCAAACCTGCATCGTTTCAAAGGGAACTCGTCTTCTACGAGTATCGAGTTCAAGTGTTCAACAGTGAATCCTTTTTTAAAATGTCACAACTGATTGTGACAGTTTGGCATCGTCAGCGATTCTTTGAGATGAACATTCTCTGTGTTCCTCCACAAACTATGTGACACCTGCACCCGAACATTAAAGCCAATGTTGGCAAAATGAATTACGCCTGTTTTGAAACAGTTTCATTATAAACTTTATATCTTCGATTTGTATCTTTGTGCAGTTTTTTGTCATGAATAATCTCAACGCACTTTAAATTATTAGTTTGATGTTTTAAGAAGGGCGCTTATTTTCTTTTTTTCTCCTTAGCACAAAAAACAACACGGCCAAGAAATTAGCTGCCACATAAAACTCTCGTAAAAAAAACACAAACTTGTCGTTTTTACACATTGGGCTTTTATACGGACTAAATAAATGAGATTGCATGTTTTAATAAACCAGCTTTGCAGGTGCTGACGGACAGATCTTCAACAGAGATGTACTGTTTCTACTCTTTGTGCTAAACGAATCCAATCAGCTGCTGGCTTCTTATTTACTGTACAGACATGAGCGAGCTATCGCGCTTCTCATCTGACTCGCAGCATGAGCGAGATTAAGCCCATTTCCTAAAAATGAAACTACTTTGAATAGAAGGAATTTTGTCAATGGGCTACATTCATATAGAGCTCACAGTCTAATCGACCACTCAAAGCACCTGACGATATATCATTGACGTTAGTTTTCAGCGTCTTGCTCAAGGACACTGGAGGAGCTAGGGATCGAACCGGCAACTTTCTGTCTATTGGACGAACCGCACTCCCTTCTGAGTCACAGCTGCACCATGTGAGCCCTCCCCGCTTTATATTCAAGACACTATCTTTT
Source organism: Pseudopleuronectes americanus (assembly GCA_038501795.1). Classification (NCBI taxonomy): domain Eukaryota; kingdom Metazoa; phylum Chordata; class Actinopteri; order Pleuronectiformes; family Pleuronectidae; genus Pseudopleuronectes; species Pseudopleuronectes americanus. Next base: position 15,520,743 of record CM076726.1, on the reverse strand, counting down.
ACTTCTGGTTCTCACTGCTGCCCACACCTCCACGTCTCACTGATTTAAATAGAGATTAAAGTGATTCAAAATGGCAGATCAGGCTGCATGGTCATCGGGCTCATAGGATTAAATTAAGGTGTCATAAAAACTCTTTAATATCATTTCTATAACCGGCTTCATCATTTGTTAAGAAGTCACATAATCTTTCCTTCTGTACAAAGGTAAGGGATGACTAACACAGTCCTCGATGTTCAAGGTGAATCACGAACATGAAAGGATATACTGAGTCCTTCGGTGCATCAGCTCATCTGTGCATTTCCAACATTTAGCTTTGACCACGTAAAAGATTTTATCTCTGTACGTCATGAAATCACCCCAAATATAATGAACACGTGAAGATTAAACCCTATAAATGAGGCATTATTAGGTTTTGGGTAAACATGTTCCTCATTTTGCATGAATGACACATGTGTGTAAATCCTGCTCGCTCACATGGCACATTAATGATTTTGGACGATATAAGAGAGAGCTGTGTGTTGCGTATTATTACCATGCTGCTGTCTGAAGCGTGAGCGCTGCATGCTCTGCTGTTTGATGTGCCACAGGATGATCGAGGAGGGCAGTAAACGAGGCAAGGCCATGGTGGAGAAGAGGCAGCTCTTCATGGAAATGAGTGAGTGGAGTCGACTGAGAGAAATCTCTTTTCACTATTCATAGCCAGCACCGGCATCATGTAAGTCTCTGACGGGCTGGAAGTTGCACAGGAGGAGATGCGTGGTCCCTCGCACGTATATTTGATTTCCTCCCACACGAAGGGAGCCATGGTGTTTAAATGCACCTCCAGTGAGCCCGACTGCATTTGTACCGTGTTTGGTTTTATTCCATTGAAGTGGACAGGCATCCATCTGTGAAAGCATGTTGTGTGAAATTCAGTCCCTGCTTTAAATGCATTTGTTTTTTCAGGAGCTCAGAACTTCGATGTTATCAGACTGTCGACTTACAGGACCGCCTGCAAACTGCGGTTTGTGCAGAAGAGATGCAACCGTAAGAGCACGTCTAGATTCCTAAAGTCTGTTGTGATCAGTAGAAAAAAGCCAAAGCGGATACAGACGTGATTGATGGCAGCGTGTCCGTTTGCCCCTCCCTCACAGTTCATCTGGTGGATGTCTGGAACATGATCGAAGCCTTTCGCGACAGCGGCCTCAACACACTGGACCACAACGCTGAGATCAATGTGTCGCGGCTGGAGACTATCCTGTCTTCCATCTACTACCAGCTCAACAAGCGGTTGCCCACCACCCACCAGATCAATGTGGAGCAGTCCATCGGGTTGCTGCTCAACTTCATGGTGGCCACCTATGACAGGTAGGAGGCACGTGGTCAAACGCAAGAGTCTAGTCCCCTGGTGGTGGTTGATGGGAGAGAAAGAATGTTGAGGATCTTAACGAGATGAGAAATACTTTACATGAGCTCTAGATACGGAGACTGGAGATGATTGGGGAGGAAGAGAAAGGTCACAGCGAATCAGTGAAATCACTATGACAGAGGACAGATTTCAGGTTTGACAACAACATCGTGATTGGCTGATTTAGATTGTCACAATATCTGATTAGATTTCACATTAACATGGGTAGAGAGAAAGAGAAACCGGAGTGAATGGGACACAGGGAAAGCTTTCCTGATTGAACTGATACTTTTCTTCATAAAGACTATTTCAGCCACTGAGGCCTTTATTGATAGGACAAGACCTAAGTGTGAAAGAGCAAAGGGCCAATTTGGAACCGACCAATAATGATAATAATCATAATAATAATAATAGTAATGACCTTATTCAGTTCAGTTCTCCACTTTTGTCCACAGAGGCCACTGTTCTCAGCTTTAACAACAACTAGTCTGTTACTCTAACATGGAATTATAATGATAATAATGACAGTTACTGCTACTTGCTCTATTGAAAAGATTTTCCTTTTACAGTCAGGCTTGAATCATTTTAATGGCAGATCTAGGCAAAGTGAAACCCTGAATGTTTTAATGCGTTATATATATTATATTTTCTGTCTATACTACTACACTGTCTTATTTAAATTCAATAGTTCAAGGAAATTATTTTCGACTCATTAATTAAAACATTTCAAATATTATAAAGCTAAAATACAAATGCTGAGAACCAAAATTGTGTGGTTCTAGTTTCTTCAGTGTGTGGATTGTCTGCGCTCCCTATCACCTTTTACTCTGGGAAATTGTGTATTTTATTTTCTGCTATTTTATAAACCAAACAGTTGTTTTTCATTAGTATTCAATTTCCCATAACAAATGTGTGAATGCTCTTTCCAAGAAACCTCCACACTGCCAGAGGAAGGAAAATAATTAATGTAAAGAATACTGTTGATGTGTTTTTTTAATCGTAGACCCTCAATATTACTAATACCTCTAATCTCACAAAATGGCTCATAACATAGTACTGCCCATGATAACTAGTACCCAGACCTCTATGTTAAAAAAAAACATCAAATCAGGATTCAGGCTTCATATATCTTGGCAATAAGCTGATAAATGATTAAAGTAGAAATACAGATGCAGTTTTTTCATCACACCACAGATATAAAAGTGCGCTGCATTAAGTTTCCCCGCTGATGTTTTACTGTATGTCCCTCCTCTTAATGTCTGCTCTGTCCTCGAGGCCCCGGACGCTCTGCCTCCTGGAGCACGGAGGTTTATTATTGACCGTAAAGCTCATGTTCATTATATTTACCCTGTGTGCTCAAATTGATTGGCAACTCGCCCTTTCCCATTCAATTGGTTTACTTTTATCTGTAAGGCCACTCCGGTCCTACCTCCCCCCCTTGTTATTGCTCATGCTGCCGTATCTCTGGGAAACCTGGTGGAAATGACCGTCTGCGATCACAGGAAGCGGTTTCGCTATCTGTCCCTGAGGTCCAAACGGAATTAGGCAGAAGAGCTTTCATGTATCTCTGTTACCTCTGCTCGGAAGTCAGAGCTAAATTAATCGGAAGTGGAAGAGCTGCCCTCTCTCGGCAAGTTAAAGAGATATTAGGGTGTCCTGAGGCGGACTAATAATGACCGTGTTAAGCTGTGATTTAAGGTTTAGATTGTGAGTTTTGACCCTGGACACTGGTGGGTTTAGTTTATATACTTTCTCACTGACCTTGCTGTATGTTATACCTAGCATGGTACCTTCATGGAATGTTAAATGTAAATTTTTGCATTATTCCCAGTTTGAATGAAGGCTTTTCTCTCTCCTCGCAGTGAAAGCCATGGGAAGTTGACAGTTTTCTCAATGAAAGCAATGCTGTCGACAATGTGTGGAGGGAAAATTGTGGACAAACTACGTTGTAAGTACATATTTGTAAATTTTTTCACATAACATGTCAGTAGATTTTCTAAATTCCCTCTATTTAATAAATATAACATTTGTCCTAGTTATTACATGAACATGCAGTGTTTGTAATGCCTCCTGTAGTTTCTCAAAGCAAACACACGGGGGCACTGTTGAAACACAGCAGCAGAATTTATTTGCAGTGCATGTATTAGCTGATGAGTATATTCATTACGGATATTGCATCGTGTAAATATCAGCAGCGTGTTTACACCATATTTTTCAGCTGAGGACAACATCTGACACGTTTGGTCTCTCAGATATTTTCTCACAGATCTCTGACTCGAGTGGCATGATGGTGTTTGCCAAGTTCGATCAGTTTCTTCGGGAGGTGCTGAAACTGCCCACAGCCGTGTTCGAGGGCCCCTCGTTCGGCTACACGGAGCATTCGGTGCGGACGTGCTTCCCTCAGCAGGTGGGATATCCCAACACCCCTTCCCTCCTCTTCTTCTTCTTCTTCTTCTTCTTCCTCATCTCTTTCTACTTTTTTAACTTTTAATAACGCACACCTCTCATTGGACACACGCGTGTTTGTGTTTGTATCTAGAAGAAGATCATGCTGAACACATTTCTGGATGTGCTGATGGCGGATCCTCCTCCTCAGTGTCTCGTGTGGCTGCCACTCATGCACCGACTTGCTAATGTTGAAAATGGTAAGATTTAGAATTGATATTGTCTGACTTAGAGGTAAATATTACTTATAATTTACAACAATTACTTATATCCACACTGTGTTAAGGTTTTTTGTAAGGACACACAAGTTAAGGAAACTTATATGTGATATTTCATCTTTATCTGTAACGTTAAATATATCCGTGAAATAAATGTATTTGTGTACAAGGCCAACATTCCCTCTGAAGTGTATTGGAGTACCAGCATTATGACATAAAATGGATACACTAACTTAAAATAAAAGTACTTCAAAGTTTGAATGAAGTACGTTTCTTGAGAGAATCTACTCTTTCCACCACCGCTTTAAATCGGACTGCATGCAGAGGTTTTGGTCAGTATCACTGTGAGTAGAGATAAAATGGCTCTGACTGAAAATCCTCCTCTTCACTGCTCAGTCTTCCATCCGGTGGAATGTTCATATTGCCGGAGCGAGAGCATGATGGGTTTCCGGTATCGGTGCCAACAGTGCCATGGCTACCAGCTTTGTCAGAGCTGCTTCTGGCGTGGCCATGCCAATGGTCCCCATAGCAACCAGCACCAGATGAAGGAGCACTCGTCCTGGGTAAGACAAAACCCTGATCGCTCTCAATTTTACATTGTGTTGTTCCGTTTTATAGCAATTCAGAAATCAATATCTCTCCTGGAGCAGTCATCCGTCCTGCTACATGTCCTGCAAACCAACAGGGATTAAATGGGTTTTTACTTATCACCATGTTGCCAAATTTCCTCACTGCTCAGTCATTACAGAATAAATGGAAATAAAGGAAGACATAGACGATGGTTCCTAAATCCAATCCCATCCTCCTTGGTTTATTTTTAAAGAGAAGGAACACATTGTTTAGATATATAAAAATCAATTGATGACATTTATCAAGAAGGTAGTGTTCGATCTGTTCTGGATGATTTCCTACTTTTCGTGAATAACGTTTGTCTGTGACATTGTCCACCATGTCATTTGGTTTTCCAGCTCACAAAACCATCTGCAATCTTCAGTTTTGGCCTCAGTATGTGTTCTGCTCAGCTGACACAATCATTGGGCAGGTCCCTTTCTGTGACATCGCTGTGTCATTTCCTATGTGCTGCCACGTTTACTCGTAATCGAGTGTAAAATGTATTCATTTAAATTCATTTTTATTCCTGCCGCACATTTCACGGCAGATAATTTAATGGCTTTACATTGAAATTATCACAAACTGCAAAGAAGAATATAATAAATTATCAACTGTTAAAAACATGGGGACCTCCGTAGATAGGACCCGCTCCCAATGTAAATAAAAAGTATTTAAATATAAAGGGCCCATTCTAGGCTAAAGAAAACAATTCATACAATTTAGATGATCACACACTAGTGAAAACATCACAAAGATTCTTTTTTATATAAAATTTCTGCCAATAGATCCCTTTTGCCTAAATCTTACACACTGAACCGTTAAGACTTATTTTGTAGTTTTGACAACTTTTGGGAATCTCAGCAGCAGACAAACCTGTCCTAGAGGTAGCAGATGCAAGCTCCTCCTGAGTCTACAGCCGAATGCTGCTGATCCCCACTTTTGACACAGCAAACAGCCTGTTGACCCAGTTATGTAAATGTCTTCCTGAAGCAGCTTATAAAACCGTCTCTGCTGCACCCCCGCCATGACGGCACCAGATACATCACACAAGGTGTCAACACTTTGTTTTTTTCCCCGCTCTCCTTACAGAAGTCTCCGGCCAAAAAGCTGAGCCACGCAATCAGTAAATCTCTGGGCTGCGTCCCCATCGGAGAGCCGCCGCATCCTGTGTTCCCCGAGCAGGCCGAGAGACCGCAGGAACTCGCCCATACTGTGTAAGTGCCATTCCCGAGGTGTGTGTTGCCACTGTGTGTGTCATTAATGAGGGCTACACAACCGCTGTGTTGATTAACAGCGCAGCGAGGCCCTGGTGTGCTCATGATCTACAGTCTGTTCTTGTCATGTAACTGCCTCCATCTTTTCCATTTGGCTGTCCCATCATGACTGATCGATCGCCAGCTCGCCGAGGTGTCAAGCCCCTGATTATTTGCAAACGTGGAGAAGCTGATATACTACACAGGTCCCCGCTGCTGCTGCCGCTAACGGCACAGCCGTCCTCATCAGTCTGTTGGCAATGAAACAGAGACGAGGGTGTAAATCTCACACTCCAGGCTTTGAAGCTCCTCAAAGTCAATACAGGAGATGCATTATATTGTGCTGCTGTCTTAGACCCCGCACATTCATTTACATTTCAGTTGAAAAATAGTACAATTTCCATAATCAATTCCACCGCAGAGAGGCATCCGCAGTCCATGTCGCTAAGGTCACTTCACATTCCCCTCATCATGGAACCCCGACACTTTAGGCCTCGATCTAGTAATGTTGCAGTCTTTAAAGAGCGATCTATGATTTATGCTGTTTGTGACATTAATAGGACAAAACGGGAAATCTCTCCACTTATCTCTGTCCGCATTTCTCACGGCACATTTCACAACCAAATCCTGCTTCATATTCCAGTCACGAGCATCAATCTGAGCTGCCTGTATGTGCGTTTGCTGCTGGCAAGCGTCAGTGACTAACTGATAGTGAGCCACATCACGGGGGAGAAAGGAGCTCAGCAAATGCCAAGAAAAAACCGACACAGTGTAAACACATCATCCTGATTTCCTGTTTTACTGAATGATAGATAACTATCGTCTCTGAATCACATCTCACTTCCAGGCTCTGCCCACTGGAGCGAGGAGTCTTCTTTTTCTGCACTGTCTCCAAACTTATGCATCTAAGATGACGTTTTTATTTGCACAATTTTTACAAGGCATCGCAATGTGGAGAATCGGTTGCTGACCCGGATATTTCTTCCAACCGAGAGAGAAGCTGATTGGATTAGCATTAGCCTGCACAGTATAGCCTGTCTAGCATGAAATTACATCACACAAATAGATTAGTATTGATTAGAATATAATTTGTGGCTCAAACTCTTTTGGATTATGTTTCTCCAGTGTCCTCACGAAACGGTAATCTGTGGCGTGGTTGTGTCTTTTTGTCTGAGAACATTATCTCATGTTCATTTGAGGATCTCGGTTCTTTTATTATTAAAGAATTGTTGTTAAGAATTACATGTTATTTACAGTGATGGAAAGTACATTTAGTCAAGTAATACAGAATTTAAAGGAGTTTACTAAATTATTTTCTTTACAAAACAGGTCAAATTATCTTATATTAAATAACAATAGCATTGCATAGTTATTTAAAAAAAATGGAGCTGTGACACATAAGAAATTGAAGATTTTGAGTTTGAATTACCAGGAATTCCTTCCTTCTGTAGACAAAGTGCATTCTCGTGCTCTCGCAAATGGCATTTCAGGGTTGGTGGCACTGTGTGTGTGTTTGTGTGTTCACTGACTTTAGGATATTGGATGTGACTGTTGACCCCTGAGACTGTCTCTCTCTATTGTTACGTCTGAAGCAGGGAAGATAGAAGTATCTGTCTTTGATGAGGGAGGGGGGGCTATTTGTGTTTCCATGTGCGTTGAGGTTTTTTATCTGCGTGCGGTGATTAAATAGCGCTTCTCATCAAGTGTGCATTGAAAAGATGTTTTTAACCTGACAACCTTTCAAAGCATGTATTCAGCACTGACTGCCATTCTCTCTGTTCCATATTTAGCTGTGCATGTCTTGAAATGTACAAAGAGACAGGCAAATATTTTTCCAGGAATATTTATATCTGCAGCAGAATACGCCCACAGAGGGGATTATGTACAGTTCTCATTTTTTTAATAGTTCAGATGATAGAATATGAGATGTGAGAACGTAACATTTAAATGCCAGCAGCTGGTTAGCTTAGCTTAGCACTAGATAGACTGAAGGACAAAAAGTCTCAACTTCCTCCTATGATCCAAAAAACGAAGCCAATATACCCTGGACACAAACACCAGAGTGGAACACAATGCTCAGTGTCGATCTGGGAATGGAGCTGCGGTGGCAAAAGTCCAGTCGATACATGTGCTTGACCAATCAGGAGCCAGTCTCAGCTGTCAATCAAGGCGATTCACCTCGATTTATATCATGAAGAAAAATCATCAAAACCAAACTCAAGGGAAAAACATACATCAGAGTGATAAAGAAATTCCCTTAATTAACAGAAACCATCTTTGAGAAAAAAATATTTGCATGTACTTTGTCCCATCCACCTACATGGAGGAGGCTGGATTCATAACCTCGACTGTAGCCAGTCACCAGGAGGCACTCGAGATGATTTGGCTTCACTTTTGGGGAGCAGCCATGTCGTCCATCTTTAATCTATGCTAGAAACAGGTGGAATTAGCTTCATTAAATCATTTACAAGCACCTCTGACACTAGTTAGCATGTTATACTGTATCTTGAAATTGATTTTCTCATCTAAAGGCTTATGAGGACTAGATGTTTTTAAAATCGGTCAGGAGTTGTAAATCCTCTAGTGTGCAGCAGCACTAACGCTCAGTAAGACGGGGATTACTTCCCCAAACGTTGAACTACTTCTTTAAATCCAACTGTAAATCTGCAGTTAATCAGCCATAATGTAGAGATATTAATATTAACTTAAATTTTAAATTTTAGAGAAATTATAGGTGAACACATTATCTGCCATGTGGATTTCCCTGCTGGCTCCTGAAAACCCTTCATTGCACCAGATCCTTCAGAAATTATTCTCAGGAAATCTGCCAAACCTCGGGTTTTACTCTTCACTGACTCCGTGATATTGATGAAGCCTCACAGAGAGAAAACCATTGTTGGTATCGTAGAGCTTATGCCGCTAGTTGCCAATCCTGATGAATGTTGTCTGAGAGGAGGCGTTATTTCATGTCGTGTACCAGGAGACATCCATCAGCGTGGTTTCTCAGGTGTGGGTCTGTGCATGTGCGTGTGCTTGTGCGTGTGCGTATGCATGTGCGGGTGAGACGTAGCGCCTGTGAGTGAGTAATAATGGCAGAATCAGGTTGGAGCGTCAAGTTTGATCAAAAGTCCCAAAGCGAACGGACATGAGTCTCCCGGTTGTCTGGCCCCTCGCGGCGTCGTTGTCGTCTTCAGACAAAGTGCAGCTATTCTTACTGTTGTGAAATATTTACTGGCAAGTGAAAGCAAAGTCTAACGGCAAACTGAGCTGTGAATTGTCCCCCCCCCAACCCCCACCCTCCACTCAAACTGTCAGCAAGATTCTTGGGGATTTGTGTTTTGCACAGGAGTTATAGGTTTGGGATGCACTGTCTGTCTCAGGAACTCTAAATCTTTGATACAGCTTTCTTACCTTCAGACTTAGCCCTGCCTCAAACTTTCTCTGCCGGAAGACTTTCAGCGAGGAAAGTTTGAAAGTGGAAAATAGGCCTCTTACCTTACTTTGCATTAATGGGGCACACACTTATAGCGTCAGCCTCTCAGTGCCATGGCAACCAATTTCCCACTCTCTATATAATCCCCAGAAATCCCCTTAATATTTCAAAATGCCTTCCTCTGTTTTACATCCTTTTCTTGACTCTCCGGGTCAATGCAAATTCCATCAGGGTCGTTAGAATGGGAGAGAGCAGGCATGTAATTCACTTTTCTGTGAGTGCAATCCATTGTTTATGGCCAAGGCACCGGCAGCCTTGCAGGATAATTCGTGCACGGCTGCCAGCAGGAGGGGATGCTTCATGTTTACGTATTGTTTTTAGCGGTGCATCTTTCCCAAGTAAAATCCCAGTGTGTGCATCCGCCAGACCTCATCTCCCCTGATCCTCTGCCAAGTGCACGGACAGGGTGGCACATTGTCATTCTCCACGCACAGGTAGAAGGAGGATTAGCGCATTGCAGACTTTGATGTCTTAGTTCCAAAATGTTCTGTCAGTTCGCTCCCATTTGACCTCCAGGCAGTGGCTGAATGTGTGTGTGGCCGACTGTGAGTCCCTAATCAACATATCTCTAGTCAGCGAACCACAGCGCTGCAGATCCTGATGTGAATGAGTCAGGACTCCTGTTAGAATTAATCCAAATATTAGAGGGAAATGAAATTTGGCTACTAAGAAGCTTTTACGTAAGAAGAAGCTGGGTTTTTTTTTCCCCCATTGCACCCCACTGCGTACTCGAGAAGGACTGATGATTATTTGTAGAAGGTTAGCTGTGAGGAGCTTTGACTTCTGTTAGGAGCTGAAGGTAAAAGGGGGAAAGAGGTAAAATGCAGTTACTATAGAGGCTAGTTTATAACACATGTTTTCCCCCCTGAAGGGATGAGAGCTGCTTTTTGTTTTAGAGGTTTTCAAGTTGAGCTAATAGCATTCCCCTAATTTCCAGTGCGAGTGTGTTGGAGAGAGGTGAAAAGACGGAATCAGAGCAGAGAGCTTCAGAGAGGAGAGAGAGAGAGAGTGTGTGTGAGAGGCAGAGAGAGAGGGAGATAGAGAAAATCGACGTCGTCATAAAGTCACGTGGCCGCCGAGTTTCCTTGGAGACAGCAGCAGTGTAGTACATTGAGATGCTCGCCTGCTCAGTTGAGGGCAGGTTAGGCATCTGGCAGCAGCAGCAGCAGCGGGAGTTGGATGTATTTTGCCCGCCCGCAGGCAGGTGCTCTCTCTCCCCACAGAGGTAAGTGTCTCGTGGTCGGGCTGGAGTTCACCTTCAGATCGGCAAGATGAGCGTTGAGTGAGAGGCGGCGGCTGTGGGGTTTTACTTTGAGTGTTCCTCTGCTTTCTGAGGGAGAACGGAGGGAAACATGTGCAGGTTGGAGTAGCAGCAGTTTTTTCCTTTATCCTGTCAATTGCCCAGGAAACTTCAGAAGTGGCTCTGTTGACCTTGTCGTTGAGGAGCATCCGTGGTTTTCTTTTTAAATCTGTGAGCCTACTGTCCTGAGGGAAATTTAAATGCATGAACCAATAATTGTGTCTTTAAAAAGAACACACTCAGCCCCTCAAGCATCCTCATTAATGCAGGGGGATATGTACTTTCATTTGTGAGCAAATAACACTGCAAATTATTTGAATATCATTATTTTTTCCCTTGCTCCAATTACTGTTTTGTGTGTAGTCGCACAATAATACTGGGAAAGAAAAAGAAATGTGCCCAGCTGAGGCACTTTATGACACCGGAGGGGCAGAAGGCTCTCGGTGCTTCTTGCTGATAACCGTCTCCTGCACAATGTGGATATAAAATAGTTTGATTTGGCAAAAGTAAAATGCTGATTGGATACAAACGCTCTACTGGAAACGATGCTGTTGCGTTTTATGTGTTAATGAGGGCTTTAAATAAACTAGTCAGTTACAGTAGAGCCATTGCAGTGAGATAAATCTGTGCAGACTGAGGAGATGCAGCTACAGGGACGGGAAAATCAAGAGGCTGCTATTTTCTGTGGCGGGTGAAGTGTGACGCCGAGAGCACCTGAGATGCGGGGGAGAGATATTTTGATCCGCTAATGAGACTCCGTGGTCCGGGGCGGAGACGAGCTCGTCTCGGGGGCCGCTGATTCCGCCGCCAGATGGACCCCATTGCTTTGTTTACTCGCACAAATTACCTCCCACAATGTCACCTCTCTTGGTTTATCTCAGGCTTCTACTTTAATTAGATTTCTTGTCGGCTGTTAATTAAGTTTAAGCTAATAACCGGAAAAGTCTAGATTGCCGTTTGCGGTAAAAGTCAATTATTTCACGACAGTTCTTACGTTAGCACGAGGACAACGGGCATCCACCAATCAGGAGTTTGCAATGGCTGCCACCTGCCTCCCTTCTCGCCCGCTTTTGTGCTGATTTATGAATATGAATACAATGCAAATGCCCTCTCCTCCATTCCCTGGTGACAAGCACCACAGGCCTCTGCAGTGTAGCATTAAAGACCTCTAATCTTGTCTTTTAGTCAGCCGAAACCAGTGGCCAACAACATGAACGACACAATTCTCATGTCCTCTGGGGCCCCTACTCCCACCAAAAGGTAAGCACCCCCAGGCACAATGTTTCTTTTTTTGAAAGGATGTGTTTTCAGTTTATTCCACTGAACTGGGTTCACTTGATTATCCCCCCCCCTAAGTGTTTTCCTCAAGGATGACAAAACATCAGTTTAAGTCACACGCCTACAAGATAAATCTGTTTAATCACACAGAATTCAGGTGACACATCCTCTTTCCTCGGGGGGGAACGAGAGGAGTACAGATGTTATTTGCTCCACACTGGACTTGACTCTCACACTTGACACACATTTTTCTTTTTTTGCATCCGAGCAGCATTGCCCTTGTGAGTGTATTTTTAGAGGGAGATTTGTTCCGCTGTCATGAAGGGTGTGTGAGCGCTCCTGCTGAAAGGGCTGATTTGACAAATAGATCATGATAGAATTGGAGCCTTCACCATGTAAGCAGATAGCCGGCGCCCGCTCTCCGTGATAGCCGCCTAATGGCCCTCCTCATTTGAGCCCCTCTCAGTTGAAGGCCACCTCTGATGCTGTTTATTCAGAGTGTGGTAATGACCCATTGTGATTTTGAATTGGATAATGGAGGGCATGCAGAGGGGAGCTGCAATGCATCCGCACTCTGTCCTGCAGGTCCGCTCCGGGTGAATTTCTCTTTTGTGCATCGGTGTCTCTCGCATCACATTTTTTTTGTGTGCACTCTGTGTTTGCAAGATGGAAGCGCTCGGGGACTCGGGACGTCCCACAGCACATTAGCAGGGAGGAGGCGTCACCGTCCACTGTACAGAAATAATAGAGGTGTGACCATCCACCTTTTTAAAGATCAGGTTTGAAACCCAGACAAAGCCTTTGAGAGAGAGAGAGAGAGACTGAATGGCAGCTTCCACACACACACACACTTATGCTCCTCTGGGCAGGGTTATCAGTATCACACCAGGACCCAGGCAGCCGAAGGGCAGCGTGCACACTGCAAAAAATATATGATCCTTAAAAAGTGCATTATTCGATCATATATATCAAAGATACCTTACATTTTAGAGAGAATTGAATAATCTAACCCTGCTGGAAGATTTCCTTTCTGCATGTATATAAAAATGAGATGCTAACAATCAATACTAGATTAAGTTCTTGCGAGGACGTTTTGTGCAGTGCAGTCATGTCTCTCTGGGCTGACAGCATCAAGATCAGAGCAGGCCTGAGGGAGGCTGACGAGCTGGGGACACCGGAGGCGGTAAAGCGATGCCTTGCTTCCAGACCTCGTGGAGGTCAGTGGAAGACGTCACGTGTTGCAGCAAGTGGAAGGCGACGCTGCTCTCTTGAGGTTCGTCTCACCGTGGCAGTAATGAAGAAGCCTGATAACCTTTGTCTTGACATTTTGCTCTGTGAGTCAGAGCTGCTTTGGGAAGATGTCATGCAACCGAGGATGCTGTTTGCCTCGGGCGGGCATAACAACTACAAAGCTGCCATATTTGGGGCAGGAATTGCGCATTAAGCCGGTGTGACGCTTCCAAAATAGGTTGTGTTGAGACCTTGTGTTGGAGAGCAGCAGATAAGGTGATGAATGAAGAGGAAAGGAGCAGGTTTCACTGTGGTTCGGTTTGCAGACAACAGAGGACCGGTCGCTACCAGGCTGTCTTTGTGTCACATTTGGTTTGTAAATATGAATCCAGTGTTAGAATTACCCTGCACTGGCCTGCCTGCCTTTGAGCCGAAGATGTCACCTCTGAATAATGCAAAGCTCCTTGTGGCTCTGCCTCAGCCCAGGAGCCCCCGACCTGAAGAGCAGCACCGGAGCCGTCTGTGTGCGTTGACCCTTTCAAATTCCACTTTTCACGAGATACAGAATTTTACAAAAACACGATCAACGATAGCGTGTCAGTGCGGAGTCTGAGGAAAAGGGTTGAGGGGAAAGTGATCGTTACAGCCTGTATCGCAGTCGGCTCTCTGATACTGTCTGCTCTGCTGACATTGCATCTGTTCCCTCTCTCTCTCTCTCTCTCTCTCTCTCTCTCGAAGACAATCGCTCTCTATAGCGCTGGTCCTCCAAGGGTGAACCACCGCCGCCACCGCCGCTGTATTTATTACCTGTTAGTCATGCAGAGCCACGGCAGCGGGAGATAACATTTTAATAACTAAAGAAAATGCTGTCTCAAGCTTGGAAAGATAGAGGGGAGGTGACAGGAACTGAGTCAGCAGCCCACCACAACCGGAATTAGATTATGGAGAATGTATTTGCTGAAGGGCGGCACAGTGGCAAAGCAGGAACGTAACCAGTTCGAATCCTGGTTTGGCCTGTGTGCGTGTTCCTCCTGTGTCTGTGTGGGCTTCCTCCCACCGTCCAAAGACATGCAGATTGTGGATTAGTTTGACTGGAAATTTCTAAATCGAGAATGTCAGATGGTTTTGTCTATATCCTGCAATATGCCTGCAACCTGTCAAGGCCGTTCCCCGCCTCCAACACATACACACATGTAACTATAATAATGAAAGATGCAGTTAGAAGCGAGAAATTTCACCTCTTCAATGTGGCGTTCAGATTTCCTCTCAGAGTTTTGACCTTCATATGTTTAAGTGTTGAAAGAATCAGTTGTGTATCAGTTTCTTACCAAAATAGGACCAGCACATTGTGAGATATTGTGTTTGAGTGGAAAAAAAAGGAAAAAGACTGAATGTGTGACTAAAATAAAACTACCTGGGAACGATGCCAGCTCAGGAGGGCTTCCAGGCAGTTTGTGCATCTTGGTCCAAAAACATGGCACAGATCCTCTGGCATCGCTGGGAGACTCCCTGAAGAAGCAACGCCCGAGGCAGCATGGAGACTGATGGCCTGCGGATCCCGACATGGAGTCCAACCCCGAAAAGTCTGTGTAGGGTCACAGCTTCTCCCGATCCGACCCCGAGCAGCTCCTTGATGCTTGTTCATGTATTACTTTAATCCTGCAAGAACCCTCAGGCTGTGTCAATGCTTTCGCCCGAGGACGAGCCTGTAAATTATTTAGGAAATGTTCCATTTAAAAAGGACATTTTTTGACATCCTCCCTAAAAAAGGATGTGAAAGGAAGTGCATTTACAGTTTGTGGAGCGATTTCACTTTTTTCCTTTTTTTTAGAGTTCTCTCAAGTCAGTGGACGTTATCTTGAAAGGAGTCGAATGATCTGCAGAGTATTTTTAGATAACTTCAATGAATCCAAAAAAAAACAAGCGTTGATTTGAAAATCCGGTTTGCTGGTGTTTTTCAGGGCCTGGGTAGTGAACCGTGCAGGGGCTGCAGTTGTTGATGCAGCGCACTCGAAGCCAGATTGTGTTTAATCATCTTAATCATCGCTCGCTCACCAGTCGCAGTTAGACGGCGCCCGGCACCATTTCAGCTCCCCCTTCACTCCTCATTTCAGGCCGGCTGCCGAGAAAGGACAGCATATGCTCGGTCATTTGTCCACGCCATATGCCACGCCCGTGATCATTTAAAGTCTCATGCCGTATTTGACATTTCCAGTCGGTGATGAAATGGCCAGCGTGGGCCTTGGCACGGTCGCAGATGCATTTGGCATGCTGCATTCTGTCCCATCCATCTCCGTTCATTGTTATGACCAATTAACTCAGACTGTCTGTCAACACTGGAGTCAAAGCCAAGTGTCATAAATTAAGGTCACCTTAATTATAAAGTTTCCATTTTCATGCAAATTCTCTTACGTGATCACTTTACAACAACTTTTCCTTCTACTTACATAAGAGCTTTTGTCATTGGATTGAGTGTGTGTGTTTGTGTGTGTGTTTGCGTATGTGTCCGTGATGTATCTCTCCGTCTCTGACTTTGGACAGTGTCTTGGAGAGTCCCAGCCGGCTGGATGAAGAGCACCGCCTCATCGCTCGCTACGCTGCCCGCCTGGCAGCCGAGGCGGGCAACTCCACGGTGCGTGTCTCCCTGAACCCCCCCTAATGCTCTGACTAGTTATTGTTATGCACTACACTCTATGGCTGGAGAACCTAGCAGTCAGTGGTCCAGCTCAAAGACCATGGAAGTCAAACTGTTGTGGTTCTAAGTCATTAATAATGAGGAACGGGAAAGATGAGGTTACTTATTTTCTTGTTGTTTTTACCATTTGATAACTTTTCCTGAAAGATGATGAATTAGGAAACACGTCAGATTGATTTGGCGACATCTACACTGCACATCTACTATAGTTTAATACAACAACAATTTCTTCTTGAGCAGCTGCTTTTTCAGAGATTCAACAGAAAAGGCACCCCAACAACAAAAATAAATCACATTGATTTAATAAATAACTAACCGCAACTGGAATCGGATTTCAAGCTGCCCAAGGCACGAGTAGCTGGACAACTGACTATAAATAAAAAAGGAGGACAGGTCTCTAGTTCCGTCCCTGTTCTGCAAAATCAAAGCCAACATTTCCTGGATAATTTAAAATGCTGACGCTTTTGTCCAAAGCAACTTACATTAGTAAACTCAACATTTATGAGGGGCCATTTAGGGGTTAAGTATCTTGCCAATGACACTTCGGCATGCAGATGGGAGAGAGTGGGATTTGAACCGGCAACCTTCTTGTTGAAGAACCACCACTCTAACCACTAGGCAACACCGCCCCATTACGCTGCACATGACTTTATTTCCTGTTACTTCCTAATGAGTAAATTAAAACATGTGGTTTGGTTTCACAAAAATCTCAAGGATTAGGATTTAACTTGGCTTGCAGGTAAGGAAGTGTTAATGTGGGGTTACTGTGGGTTCTAGGGTTTGATTGGATTTCCTATTTGCATTATGTGGAAGGATAAAGAAAATCTGAGGTGACCTAAAATGGCTCCATCTTGCATGCAGAAGCATAATCAGTCTCCAGCAGATAATTACATTTTTTTTATGATATTTTTTTAAATTTCAGCAACAGTGTCCTCCAACAGATCTGAGTTTCAACTTTGATGCCAACAAGCAGCAGAGACAGCTGATCGCAGAGCTGGAGAACAAAAACAGGTAAGATTCTCTTAAACATCTTTTATTCAGTGGAGATGAATCACTTTGTACTGATTCATTTGCAGTGATATAACTAAGCAAATTTATTTAAGTAACAAACTATTGTTACTACTACTACTGTAGCTACTGAATACTTCCGTATATAACTCCACCAAGGCCTAGCGGTCCCCTTAAATTTAATTAAGCTGCACCAAGTTGCAGACACTCATTAATATCAGTGCCCTAAATATACCTGATTTTATTTGTTTCCAAGATCCATGAATCATTCTCTGGGAAGAAAAACACCCTGTCTTGCAATTTTAAAGAAAGTGACCAAAGATTTGTGGATCAAAAACAAAATTTAATGGGATTTTCATGGAAATCTTTCCAATAATTTATGCGTTATCTTCCTTGCAAACAAACAAATCAAGCAACAAACAAACGAACTGGACTGAAAAGATTACTTATTTTTTCCTGGAATGAGATTAAGAGACTCATAGCACTTTAGTATCTGTCTGGTAAATACAATATAACAAGCGGTGCAATAAGCTTAGCATAAAAGAGTGGAAACAGGTAGAAACAGCCAGCCTCACTCTCACGAAATCCTCCTACCAGTACCTCTAAAGCTCTATAATTAATGTATTTTAATAATTATTCAATAGTTTATTTCTATAAAAGATCAAATATAAAAGGTATATTATATATATAATGGTAATAAATGGAACACTCACATTCTGCATGAGATTTGTTTTTTACTTTTTCGTACTTAAAAAGTATGTTTTACTCATAATACTTTTAAAATTTGAATATAGACTTTACCGGCTTTTTCAATAATGCATCACTACTTTCAAAGAATCTCTTGTCCACTGCTGCTGAACCCCCCGCTGCGGGACTCATGAAGGAATATCTTTTTATTATCTCTTCTGACTTATTCAGGGAGATCCTGCAGGAGATCCAGAGGCTACGTCTGGAGCATGAACAGGCCTCTCAGCCGACCCCGGAGAAAGCCCAGCAGAACCCCACGCTTCTGACTGAACTGCGGCTCCTCAGGTATCGTCCCAGCTGCGACAGCATCTTCCTCCAAATGAAAGAAAGGGGAAAAAGAGCGAGGATATATATTACAAAAAAATGAAATAGTAAAACTACTGCAGGGCTTCTTGTGTTTCTATGGGCTGAGCTCATTCTTCAAGTAGAAATAATGTCTCCTCTAATTCAGGAGGGTGTTTTTTTTTAATTTGCAGCATTGCCATTTATCACGCTGGCAGGACGACGAGACCCCTGGGTTTAGTTCTTGGATGAGAGTCATCCTGTGAGGACATGTTACAGCGGTTGTTGCCTTGAACGACTTCTTATTTGTCTGGTCTGCCCTAAATAATGAATAATGAACATTAATAATAATCGCCCTTCAACACATAATTTAGCTCGATGTATTTGAATCTTTATTTTTCCAACATCCTCACATTCTGACTCTTTTGCATGTTGAATGATGTTGTAGGGAAGCAGTTCCATAAACCTGTGCAAAAACAAAATAATTAAACAGTAAAAGATTAAACCTAACCAGCTTGTTTACACACGAATTATTACTTTCCCCAGTTTTAATTCAAACATGTGACAAATGGTTGCTACAGAGACACTTTGAACACCAGAGGGCGATAACAGGCTGGAGTCCTCACTGAAAAGAGATTTACACATCAGGAGTCTTAAACTCAGATGACCTGTGGGCAGGTTGTTCTCTCCTAAATTCAATTAAAATAATTAGAATTTAATATAATTAGAAACTCAGGAACTAGTTGATCTCTCTCCTCTTACTTCTACCAGCTCTGCTTATGCAAGAGAGGAAATCATTATCTACTGTACATCTGCTTCGCAACTGTCCTCGTCCATCTTGTCAAATTCATGTTGATTAAAAGATGTTTTGAAGCCGCGTGCACCAGAGAACAGAAGCATTTCTGTTGAGGTTGTTGTTCTAGCTGCTTCCTGGTTGATAGATGGAGATGAAAAAGCACAGGTTCATGCTCCAGGTCATGGTATAAAGTGTTAAAACAGGTCAGGTAAAAAGTGGTTACTGCAAAATAAAATGCTGAAAGAATAAAGATTTGTAGTTGTGACACTAGTACAGGTAAAACAAAAATACAAAGAAATATTTCTGCATATGAATCGTTGAAGTAGTGTACCCTTAGATAAAAGTAAAATATGAAGTAGAAGTTATGGTAAAGATATACGCCTCTTGTCTGGAGATATTTGCTCAAACTGGAAATACATGTTCATTAAATTATTATTATTATATGTGCGTAATATAATACAGAGAATCAATCAAAGCACAATATCTTTTGTAAACTGCCTGCTTCATCAGTGTCATAACCAGGTAGAACTTCCTCCTTTATTCTTTTTAAACCCTGTCCTCCGGTTACAGACACAGGAAGGACGAGCTGGAGAGGCGCATGTCGGCGCTGCAGGAGAGCAGACGGGAGCTGATGGTGCAGCTGGAGGGGCTCATGAGGCTGCTCAAGGTGACAACATGGCCGGTGTGCAGGGGTGCAGCACTTGAGTGGGACGAAAAGGCCCCTGAACCAGTAGAGATAAGATTTAGACCTGCTGTTACTCTTTGGCATTGATAACATATTCTATCATAAAAGCCTCACTGGTATGTTTAATGAAATTAGATGCTGACGCTTTAAATGATCCACGACCGACACATTGCAGCAGTCTTGCGATTTGTTAACGTGCCATAGGGTGCATGCAGAAATCCTTCCTTTCACTGCGTTAATTCTGTTGCTCTCACTCTTCTTGCTCTCTCCCTCTCTCTCTGCTTACCTTTGCTGGCTGATAGGATGAGGAGCAGAAGCAGGCAGTAAGTTGCCCTTAATTCAGTCTGACAGGCTCAATACCTGGCTGGAGTAACAGCATTTAGTTAAACGCCTCTGTACACCTCCCCTTCACACAGATGTGGTTGAAAGGAAGTTTGAGAAGATGATAGTATTCCACTCTCTAAACGGGTTGCACTGATCTAGTCCTCTTACCCAGACGGAGACTCAATCTTTCCAAACGCGTTCCTCGAATCCGTCGTCCGAATAAGTTTGAGAGAACCGTGTTTTTCTTTAGCCCCAATGTCAGAGACCTGTTCCTTTCATCGGCACCAACAACCTCTCTTCTAATGTGACTGCAGTCTGGCCGGCCATCTGCTGCCTGGCTCCGAGCCATAGACCAGGGCCTGCACTAGTCCCACAGACACACAGTCATCGTTTCTCCGTGAGATATAGCTCCCAGCTCAGCACAGGCCCCAGCCGCCCGCCCACACATGCTTCTCATTACCCCCCCGGTGCAGCAAAGGTGCACCACAGAGACTCTGAGTGCAGCCAGCCAGTGCAGGATTAGCTGAAGATTTTATTGCCTTCATACCGTGGTTTTTGGATTCAAATCTTTCGGTCACATCTGTGTCTGTGTTTGTTTGTTTAAAGTCACCTTTAAAAATAAAGATGTCAACGCTTCCTAAAGCTGAAATCTGGGACTGCACCACAGCGTCCTTCATTGGAACGCAGCTGGTCCAGAACTGTCTCTGTCCATGAAGAGATTAATTAGATAATAGAATATTCGTTTCCCATATTCTCTGAAAATAAATAAAACCACTTTTTTCCCGGATGTGCTGAGAAACACACTTTCAAAGTATTAGGGTCATATTGAAGGGAAGAAAAGTAGTTTTTGAGACTAATGTCATTAATTATAAGAGAAACATTGTAATATCATAAGAATAAATTATTCTGGATGCTGAATAACCTAATAGTGGAAGTATTTCTTTATTTTTTAAGCTTATGTCACTTAACAACATGCTCTATGTTCCTCATTTCATTGCAGACGACAGGCTGATCTTCTGACCTCCCACCTCAAAAATGAAACATAGCCTTATTATGACTTGTATTCTCGTACATGTACAACCTCTCATAAAATAACGACTTTATTTCTTGAAATCTCAAGATATTTTTCCCCTTTAATACTCTGTACTACAAACCTGTATTTTGAGTTGACAGAATATTTTGATAAGAAAATAAGACAAATTCCTGAATTATGTTTACAAAATGTGCAGCAGTTCTTTCTTGAATTGTATTTTAATGCTGCATTGTGGACGCTGGGCTCTTTGCTGATGATGCTGTAACTTTCATCGGCGTGTCTTTCTTACTCTCATCTTATCCTGCAGTCCCAGTCCGGAAGCTCTCCTCACTCTTCCCCCAGTCACGGCGCCGGCTGCTCCATGCCCATGCCCATACGCTCCACCTCGGCTGGCTCCACCCCAACCCACACACCCCAGGACTGCCTGGCAGGGGTGGGAGGGGACGTGCTCGAGGCCTTCGCTCAGGGTGAGTGGAAACCAACACCTGAAACAAAGCATTCATTGCAAACTCATGCAAAATGTATAACGGCATGAGTAATTAATGTCAGTGTGGGAAGAAGACCTCAGTAGCACTTTGACATAGTGCTCAGTGAACACAAGTTTACAATGTGCACTTCAGCTGACTCTGCCTGTTTGCCGGCCTTTCCTCCTCCTACACTTTCACATGGTTTCACTGCACAACTAGAGACCGCATGTGTTTCTAATCTGGTTCTGACATGTGTCTGTTCCCTCAGGTGTACCTAGAAACCTTCGGAATGATTTACTAGTGGCTGCTGATTCAATCACAAACACCATGTCATCTCTGGTGAAAGAGCTGCACTCAGGTCAGTCCACAGCACAGGTTTTACGACACAAGCCTCTTTTACCATCTGGATTCTATTGTTGTCATTCTTAAACCTGCGTCTGATGCGTTTCCCTCTCCTATATTTTTTGAGTTTTTAAGAAAGCAAAGAAAAACACTGTCACTGAACTGGGGTTTTATTTTTTAAAGTTGACGACGTGGCGGAGGAAGAGGACGCCCACATGAGGAACGGTGGGGACAGAGGTGAGTCCAGCTACATGTGAATAAAGGCGTTTCCTAATTGAACCTGTCAAAGCCAGTTTTGCATAGTAACTAAATACCGTAAACCACTAAAAAACTGAACAGAGAAATATTTGTGTCGACCATTTAGATCGAATAAAACACAATACATTTCCTCTCTTTTTTCAGCTGAAGCACAATGACTAGTGAAAAGTAGGGACTATAATTAATTGATTTTCAGCTAATTTAACCTACTGCAGCTTTATGGACTCAAGATAACAAGATAATTGAGGATTCTTATAAAAAAATCTGATTTTACAAGATAACAGGATAATTAACTCACCACCTTGAGATAAAAAACATGAATGTGTGTGTCCAGGTACAGTGAGATTACAGAGGCACTGAGGGGAACGTGAGCGCCATCCCATCCTGTGAGGACATAGGAGTCATCAAGTTTGAAGAATTGGTATCTACATCATCAACAACAACAATAACAACAGCAAACCCTGGCAGTAGCACGTAGAGTAATGCATGCTGTAATCTAACAGGATTTCACTATGTGAACAACAAAAAAAAACTGAATTATCTCTTCACTCCTTGGAGGTTGCAAGATGTGTCTAATTAGCGAGTGTGTGTGTGTCGTCCTGTAAACAAAGAAACTGCTGTAATTACCCAACGATCTCCCTCATGACTGCTATAAGGAATGGCTTGCTGTGATTTCTCCATCACCCCCACCCCCCCACTGTTCCACTGCAGCAGGTCATTCTGTGTAAAAAAAAATACTGTAAATCACATGACCTGGGGGAATGCCCCCCCGACATGGATCTAGATGACCCCTCTTTTCACGACATGTTCCTCCTCATTGCTTTTGTATGATTAGTGCGAGTTGCTCTTTATTTATTTCTTTTGTCTTTAATTTATTCTTTTTGCATGAAGTTGCACTCGTGTCTGGGTTTCGGTACTGCGCCGTGCTAAGCCAGCTCTACGTGGGTTTATGATGACAGTGTCAGACGTGTCCTGCCTCAGAGTTCATGTTGAGTGTGTTGTCCTGCAACCCCCCGTCGTTCTGGAGCTGAGTCGTGATGCTGTCGAGTCTCACTCACAGGCACAGTTCAACGTTTAGGTGGGGGGGGGGAAGCTCCTGCCTGTCTGTTCAGCTGGAGCCAGGAGGAGAGCTGAGAGTCCCATCGACCTGCAAACATTTCCCCAAACGTTGAACCACTCCTTCAATCGTTCAGAGAATGATTTAAGTAGATAAGAGATAATAATAATAACTGGTATTTGCAGCCGTCAGCAGAACGATCAAGGACACTGGCGGTATTGTTTGGGTTGTCGAGCTGCTGCAGCAAACACAGTACGGGCCTGTCTCCAGAATACTGCGGACGTGCACGGGAACACACTCACTGAATCACACACTGTACTGCTGCTGCTACTGTGCTCTCAGCGAGCCACCTTTGCAAATAAGAGGGCTGTGGGGTTAAGAGAAAACCGAGGGGCCGCACTCATGTTTCCTCCTCATGAAAACTTAACCGAATCACCTGAAGGGCATTGTTAACGCTCGACGCAGCACGGTGCCTCCGATCAAACGTACTCCGACTATAGCTGGTAGCCTCAGTATTTATTGTTCCGAGTGTAGGGAAGCGCCTCAGGATGTTTAATATGTCATGAGTTAGGCGTCGGGTTTTTAGTTGTGAGTTAACAGATAAACACCGAACCGTGTGCGAGGATGTACGGTAGTCGTGAGCGAGTAGGAAATGCATTGATAGCTTTATTTAGTTAATAAAGGAATATTGAAAATGTTCATGTGCAATGACGGTCGGTGCTCAGGGACCGCAGGGCTCCTCCGGGCGAAGTGTGTCGGTGACGTCCTTTAATGATGAGACGTTAAAGGCGGATAATGATTAAGAAAGGAAAGGTTTCATTCTAAAATGCTGTTTTATTGTCTAAAGCGATACTTTTATTTTCATTTCACCAGTCGATTTGTCTCGTTTTGGATTGAAACTCTTCAAGCGTTCGGAGGAAAACAACAGAGAGTGTAAAGCAAGTGGATTATGAGAAGGGGGGGAAGTTTTTCTGAAGTGCTATTTGATGAAGCATGCTGTCGGCTATAATTTGTACGTGTGTGAATTTGTTGTCTGTCACTGAGAAGCAAAGCCAGCTGCCTGTCACAGAGGGGAGGATTATTTTGAGTCAGGTCCTGGTTTTTTTTTGGTCTTCTCGTTCAATGTCTTCCGTCTTTCAATGTAGCCGTTCATCTCCAACTAAAAAACGAGTATCGAGAAGTATCATTTATTTTTGTCTCGGGATCTGTACAGTACACGCCTGCTCTATAAGCTACGTATAAGGTTTCACCAACCTGTTACACTGTGTCAAGTAAAAAGAACAAAAAAGAGGCTCCTCTGTTATCGTCGTTCTAAATGTGATATTTTCGTTCAGTTCTCTCTGTTCTGCTCTGTGTTGCCATCACTGCTCTTATTCTGGTTTTGCAGTATTAGTGGAGTATAGTCATTGTAATGAGCTTTTCTTAACACGTGCACACTCACACTTGCAAAGTCGCCCGGTGATCTATAATGGGGAAAACTGAAACACCACAGACTCTGCTGTCAAACACTTTATTTCATTCAGCTGAAAAAGGTCCAGAAATCATTCAAATGCACAGATTCAAGTTGAAGGAGTCCCTGTCTTCCCCTTCCTTCTGGCCTCACATTTAAGTGCAAAACTCTGCTTTCGTTTCTTTCAGTTTGTGCCTGTAGCTGTCCTGTAAAGTGCTGTAAAAAAGATGAAGTAACCATTCAGCAAATAAGACGATCTCTCGGCCTTCATGTCTGCGTTTTTAGTCTGTGACTCGAGCTTTTATTAATTTCTTTATTGTGTTCTGCGGGGGAAGTTAAATGCTCAGCCTTTACATTTGTGCCAAACTGTTTGCGGACATAGTGTGTCAGGTATATAGCCGAGTATATCTGCATTAGTACGTTGTTGTTGCTCATAGTTTATTCACAGAATGCCTGGAGACGTTCACATCCAAGGGTTCCCACTGCTGGAACCTGCTGGAGAAACTCACATTCAATAGTCAACACAGATAGGAAACACATTCCAGATCTACTGATACACTGATGTCATTCGAACCAACGCACAGGCAATACTGTCAAACCCTGTCAGACCAAACTCGGGGTTAAAGACCTAAAACACAGCCGGTCATACAGAGGTACATACATTGTGATCCTTTTATTGTTTGCAGAGAGACGATGTGCAGTGAGGTCCACCTCGGCCACAGCGCTCCCCTGATGTTATTTATCTATGTATGTGTTCTGTATAGTTACGCTTCCGGTACTTCTTTGTTTCTCATGTTGAGTTTACAAAACATAGTTTTATGTCACAAAGCCACAGTTTTTTTTGTAAATAAATCAAATGTGAGATATAATAAAAGGATTTAAAATATGTCTCGGACGAGTCGTTTCGTGATTGTTGAGTTTTTTTGTGTAGAATTGAGAGAAACTTGTACCTTATGCAAGTTTATCCTCATGAATGAACTTGGACCTACTTACTTATCTGCCACTTAACCTCCACTCACGATATGTCAAAGGGGAAAGTGTCTACAATTTGGAGCATATCAAAAGAAAAATCCAAATCCAATGGATCTACTTGTGGTTTCATAAGGGTACTACAATCCTATTACTGACTCAGAAAATAAGTGCATATTAATAGCAGCATAATTTGTGTAAAATATTTTAAAATCTAATAAAATATGATATTTTTTTGAAATATGAAAGGCTGTGAACATATATATGCATCGGTAAGAATACAGTAATATAATTCTGTATCGTGAGTAAAATACAAATATGATTTTACTCAAGTTAAGTTGTAGTATTTTCACTTTTAATGGAATCTTCTATAGATCCCTTTTACTTTACTGTATTTACTTCTTGTGTTCATATCTTATGGGGAAATGATTTAGATATTAGATTTTTTGTATTTCTTGACTCCACCATATTTCAGCATTTGAGTAGTGACATTTTAACTTAGGTAAAGTAACATTACTTTGGCACAGAAGTACAATGTTTCCCTCACAGATCTTTGTCCAATACTGTCCTCAGTGTCCAGTGTGGCATAAATTTAATAAAGTGTGTTCACCTTCATGATTGAGTGTTTTTTAAGTGGTTAATTAAAGCTGTTTCTCTTGATACCAACAACAAATGCATTTCTTTTTCTCCTGTTGATAAAAACTTGAAGACATGTTGACCCGTCGGCCTCCTGCTCTGTGGTTGTGTGCAGAGACAGGAGGTATCACTCTGTCCGGAGGTCACAAGGCCTTGTCTTGCTCCTGCTTGCGGCTGCTGTCCTCAGATGAACCTCCCGCTGCACCTGACAGAAAGAGGAGGCGCTTCCGCTTCCAGATCAGTGAACCACACACGCCTGCTGCTCACACATATTTCCCCTCTGCCCCTAAACCTCGTCAGCCTGCCCCCACAGGGAGCTGTTCCGTGAGCCCTTTTAACGTTTACCTAGCTGTGTCTCCGTCTAGTGGGCGTGCACGGGATAGAGGCTGCTGCAGGGTTCATGGAATGAAAGTGATATGACATTTGATATCTTTTTCTAGCTGCACTCCAGGAAATGAAATGAAGATGTGAAGCCAGATGAAGCACTCTGCCCAGAGGATAGAATCTATGAGGTTGTACAGGGACTTTGTTACATGTTCCCACATCCTATTTGATATACATGTAGAGTGAAGGTCAAATACGTATACAGGCTTCCCAGGACTGTGACTATACTGCTGCTGTTTTGGAAACTTTTGACAATAAGCAATGTGTAAAAGGATTTCATGTGTGCACATACTTCAAACAGGTTTTTCACATTTCATCGCGGTGTCAGTCTGTATGCAAAAGACACAACAAAGGCTGTTTGTGTTCATCACTTTCATATGGTTTTGGAACAGCCGCCTACATGTCTGTTGTATTTTGTGAGAGCAGCTCCAACTCGCGTGCAGGAAGGAACAGTTTATCGGTTCCCAGGTTCAAGAAGTTTTAGATAAATAAAAAAAAATTGGGAACTACAGTAACAGAGGAAGCCAAGTTGACCTCAGATGAGGTAAATTTCTCAAGAACATAAACTGCAGGTTTCTTCTGGTACATGTTTCTTATTAGTTTCAGTTGTGCAAGATAAAGCTGGAGGAAACTTCCGGAGGTTTTACACACGGAAAGCTGCATGTTGGATATTTTTTGCTTGATGAGCGTCACCATTTCTTTTGCACTTAAAGATTCCATGTTGTTTTGCTTTCTACAAAACCCCTGTGTGATGCAGTAGATGAGGTTTGTAAAACAGAATGTGCTTAGTGAGCAAATGTCAGCAGCCACCACATTACCACAATGTATGTACTCGTGCATCTACACCTACACAAAAATACATCAAATGAGTGTGTAACATACATAAACAGATTTATATAAACCGACTCACTGTACGAATACGTGTGGATTCAGAGTATATCAGTGTGGGGAGGGAAATGTGGCCTGTAGACTGATCTGAATGATCACTATAGAAGGCACATGTTTCACTTCAATCGGCTGCATAACTTGCTTGAGGCTTCAACGAGTCGCACGGCTGCTTGGGGCCCCACAACCACCAGGGGGCCCATAAATGAGGCAAATAAAAAATGGGAAGTCTCCGCGTGTTCCTGTGTTCATTTTGTCATCATCTAAAGGACGTCTGTCTGTTTGTTGTCTAATTGTTTGTGGTGTTTTTATGGCTTTTTCAAAGAAAGACACTGCTCGGAGAAATTATTATCTGTATACTTTCTGTTTTTCAGTTATTTTTTATGCGCTTAAAATGGAATTCATTGACAGTAAATCAGCATAAAAACTCTAGTGTCCTAGTTTGATGTGTTACCAAGCCTTTAATGAAGCCAGGTTTTTCTTCCACTACCACAAAGCAATTTTCAAAAACACTCCTTTCACAAAGTGACTGTGCGACGGCCCATGTGGACATGACGGAGGTGGACAATGGGGTCAAAGTAATTTCCCTCAAAAGGTCCAAAACCGTGAAGAGCTCTCCCTGCTCGGCCTTTACCACCAGCACCTGAGCTATTAAATCAACATAAACAAACTAATTGTATGAAGGTCGCTGCTGTACACAGACTCGAAGGAGCCAGTGTAAATTAGAAAAGGTCTACACCCCCTTTTCACAGAGGTGCACTTAGGCCCAGCAGAGCAGTCATTAGGGGACATTTGGGCCATTAAATTGTCCATTACAGAAATGAAGCATGGGAGTGTTAAAACTGGGTGCTGATATTTGGCATGTCAGCGGACTTGTGGCGTTGCCCTTTGAACCTGTGTTCAACATGTCTGCTCGCTTGCATTCTCCACATGTTTCCTGTCTGCATCTCGGCCGTCATCTGTCAAACGCTGTCAAAAAACGACCCAGGTACGAACTGGAAAGTTCATGGAGGGTGCATATCTCTGCCATGGCTGTTAGTACTTTCAATGTTAGAGAAAGGGAATACAAATATTCCTGTTGTCCATATCAGTGCCAAAATTGAATGGATTCTTTCTTGTTCCATGTCCCATCCTCCAGCCAAGTGGTTATGAAAAGTCATTCAGTGGTTTTTGCTAAATAAAGCCCACAAAAGAATGAACACAATCAAACCAACAAACAAACTAGAATGCATTCAGTAGAGAGCAGACCACTGTAAAAGCCCCCAAATCCTTAAAATGTAATCAAGCTGCACCAAATTGCACAAACTCAAAGATGGTAGTCACCTAAATGTAATTACATTTTTATAATCAATAATACTCTATCAACCAGCAAATTAACTAACCAACTAACCAACCAACCTGCCACTAATTTTTGCACTTCTGGTTAGATGCTAAACCGCATTTCGTTGTATATGTACTTGTACTGTGCAATGACAATAAAGTTGAATCTAATCTAATCTAATCTAATCTAATCTAATCTAATCCAATCAGCCAGCAAACCAACCAATCAACAGACACGGTTGAAAACATGACCTCCTTGGACAAGGTAACAAATGAAGAGAGGTTTTGAAAAGGGGTGTTTTGTTATTGTCATTAGATGGCTGGGATAACATCATATCAAGATGTGAGTGTATTTTGTTAGTTTTTTAGGGGGGGGGATTCCTATAAAATCATCTCCACCCCCCTCTCTCTCTCTCTCCCCCGCCCCTGTACACGCGGTGATGCGCGCGGAAACCGGCCGGCTCTAGGACCCGGTGGCGGCCGGCGGACAGCGCCTGCAGGCCCCTGCAGTGAGAGCGGCGGCGCATCTGGAGGAGCGGTCCGGGCCGGGAGGTGGAGGACGGGGAGAGAAGAGGAAGGAGGCTCCGGGAGCAAGCGAGACAAAAAGGGTCAGGCCTGGGACTCGCGAGAAAACCGGGTAACGAAACACACGAGCGAACCACGCGTTGACATCCGCGTATCCGGTAACCGAGCAGGAAGGGTGACAAAAAACGTGAAAGCACCGAGAGCGGAAGGCGCTCGATGGAAACGGGGGAAATAGCGATTTGCGAAACGGGGGTTTGTGTTAGTGCAGATGTGCCGATCGGGACATCGCGATGTGCACTTGAGCTTGACCGATTTTTGCTGCCACGGAACCGGCATCGCGGCTCCTCCAGACACCGGCCTCGTTCATGAACGGGGATCTATCCTTCAGTGGCCGTGGCCTGTTAAAAAAGAGCCACAATCCCCCCGGGGGTCGTGTTGCAGACTTGTCCGGAAACTTTGCCTTTTCAACAGCATTGAATTAAAAAAATGCATGTAACGTGATTGTGGGGGTGTGTTCACGGAGATGCGGTTACTAATATTATTATTCCTCAAGATTACGCGTCCTGGCTGTTTCCCATCATCTCTCTGGAGCGAGGTTTTCATTCCTGCAGCCAATTAGAGCCTCATGATAAATAAATGGCATCAGTCTTTGCGTGTGCGTAACCCTCTCTAGGAAACATCCTGTATGTGAATAGGGCTACGCTTTGGCTTTTACGCACATTTCCACGAGTGCAACATCGCCAGCGTGCGCGCCTGGAGTAACTTCAACACTGACTCCTGACGGGGGAAATTAAATATTGATAATTTTTCTAGAATCGGGATCATCCCCAGTTCAATCTACAGCACCATTCAAGCTGTTGTGCGCACACTAGCAGCTCTTGGAAGTAGCACACTGCACATGCATGCATATATTTGGAGTAAAAAAAGTGGTCTAGGCCCTATAGGCGAGAGAAGCCATACGGTATCCCCTCTGTATATAACAGCGTGTGAGCTTCCTATATGATGTGCACTCACAAAGGGAAAGCTGGGGCTCTGCCAGTGCCTCTTAGTGACTGGAAATAAGATTTAACTGCACTGATTTAAAGGAAAGACACACGACAAGAAGCACTTTGCAGACAAGGCTGCAGAACTAGAGTGAAATGCGACTGCTGATTGCTTCTGTTCTTTCTCATCCTCCAGGAGAGCGGAGAGAGAAGAGGGATCATCTCTCGTTTGCTTTATTTTTCTTCCTTTTGAGTTTTCTTTCCATCTCCTCATCCACACCCCACCTAGTCCCCCATCACCACCACCACATCATCATCTACTATCTCCAATAAGCCCATAAGACTCTCAGTGATGCCGTCCAACACTGTCACCAACGCCACAGCCGCTGCATTCAAAGGCTCAGACTTCACCGATTCACCTGGAAGCAGAATGGTAAGGAACATGCGTGAAATGTAGAGGTTCGCCTCAGGAATGTCACTGGAGGAGTTTCTTAGGATCCTCTTAAAATTGATATGTAAAGCTGCTTTCAGACATGCACCGAGCTCTGGATAATCTTCTGACATTCTCCGTCGGGGCTTCACGTGAGAATGCAAATGTCCCAGTCAGAGGTCACGGACATACGCTGGAGTTTCTCCTGCCAGTCCCCTGGTAAAACCTCTGGATAATGTCCGAATGAGCCCAGGGGAGGATTCAGCCCCGAGCTACTACAAGATAACACATATATCAGAATGAAAAAGCAGTGTCACACACGTAGAAGACACAGACGATGATGTCAAGAGAGGTTTTTTAGTTATGAGGGCGGATGCCAGTGTCGATGTTCTGCACATGTGATCTCCACGGTGGAATTTATAGGTCACGTCCCGCCCCTGCATGCTGTGCCATCCCTCACCTAAAGGGTGAACACATCTGAGTTGAGAATGTCCAAACTCCAGAGAGGCTCAAATGTCCAGACATTCTTTGGAGTTCATGTGTTAAAGACGTCATTGGTGGACGAGTCAGGGGTTTGTCAGATTGATTCCTTCAGTCATGTTTTCGGTTTTAAATTGGCTCTTGATTATGAGGATTTGACTTGCCCGTCTATGCAAAGGCCCTAAACTCAACCAGAGCGGATTTAAAAGGAGATTATTCACTCCTGAGCTCTTTCAACACCGCTGCGGTGTAATGCACCTTTTAGAGTTTTTACCGAAATATCTCTAAAGAGAATCTGCATGAAAGTGTGCATGGAGATACACACTGCTTTTATCTGCTTTTCAAATATTTGTAGTGTTGCGACAATACCTGGATAGAGGCTAAGAATAAGAGGAATGTAGTTTGTGCATTTATTTCAGGTCAAAGCCATTTAAAATCTTCCCCAATTTCGTGAATGGAGTTAATCAGTCAGTCAAGCTAAAGCCTTATTGATCCCTCTAATCCAAAGACTTACTGGGATAGACTTAGGTGCATTGATTGACATTGATGCTCTGATTCTCACGTAGGAATCCGAGTCCCAGAGGAGTGCCGTGTCACCCTCCATGATGCAGACACGCTCATTGTTACTGACCATGTGCAGCTGCAGCATCACGCTCCACGGCGGCAGCAGCATCACGAGCACGCTGCTGCTCCGTGAGGCTGGATTATGTGACAATTTGCTGGTGTAATGGTGGTTGGTGACGTGGGCGTTGGCTGGTGTAGGCTGAACTGGAGCTGGAATGGCTCTACTGGGGAGCTGTCCTCTTCCTCCATGTTCCCATACACAGTACTGCCCTTAGTCTTGTTGCCTGGCAACAGACACTGCCTTAAATAACCAGCCAGGCAGACGGTAAAAGTGCAGCGATAGTGACAGTGTAGAAGGGTTCACTCCGGGCTACAACAAATCATATATCAGGCTTTTTCATAGAAGCTGTGTGGGAAAATGGCGTGCTAATTTCATTCAGTGCGTCCACGCTTTCAGGCTGAGCGGAGTTGGTGAGGCTACTCCCCGCACATATAGCCAGACACCGCTGAATTGTGTCATCTGTATAAGTGGTTCCCCCCAAATGAGGCTGCACACCAGGCGGCACTCAAAAACGTGCTATTATCTATGCAAATCGTAATGAAAAAAAACCCAGAGCACCAGACTCTCTATTCAATTACAGCGGGAACCGGCAGTGTGTCTGAAAAACACATTCTCTCTCAAAAAGCATCTACTTTTGAAGGAGCCTGTAAAGACTCATTAGCAAACCTCTGTATTTATATACAGAAAGTTAATAATATTCAGTTTTCATGCCATTTTTCAAGTCAGTTATAACCTCATTAATCACATGATTCCTTACTCCGATCAAATCCGTCTCCTTATGCAAATCAGTTTGTCACCCAGGGACACTAATGGTTGATGGATTTATTCCATTTGAGGAGCAAACACTCTCAGGGTGTAACACGGCCCTGACCTTTCAAACCCATGCCTGTGTTTATTGTCATCTTCCACCTTTTACATTATTTAACAACTATCTTTTGAATTCTGATCGTCCTCCAAAGCCTTAAGTGTTTTTATGCTTTTTTTGGTTTTAACTGTACAGTCGAAAACATAGACAGAAAAATAAGAAGATGATGAGATTATGTTAATGTCTGTGGTTGGTGTTACACATTAATTTGTGACCCGAGCCGTATTTCCACTGCAGACTTTTTAGTTGTGGTTGCAATTGTTGATAAACAGGTCCACAGGTGCTAATTTCACTATACACCATCACACATTTTGATATCAGTGATATGTTACTCCAGCCGGTCAATATATGAGAATAACTAACCAAAAACCCTGATGTGATCCTCACCACACAGCTCTGATCTTCATCAACAGACAGATTAGAGTCAGAGTTAACTCAGAATTTTGAAAAGAGCAGCTCAGAAAACGTTCTCACCACAAAACCCATTCAGTAGCTGCTCTGGAGCTTTTGATTATAACTCGTGACCTTCATCTGTGGATGGAGTTTGCCAAGCAGCCCAAATCTAATATGGGCTGTACAAGACCTTAAAGTGCACATTGGGAGGTTTTGTGATTGTCATTGGAACAAAGGAGACGCGAGCAGGTTTAAGACAAAAGATCTTCTGCAGGATTATTGAATCCAGCGCAGATTCTTCACTGAGTTCCAGGTAGATAAGAGGAAGCAACCAGTTTCATTCTCAGCATCCAGAGTTCAGGGTCCTGCAGATTGCGTCCTGAAGCCTCTCTTTTCCTTCCTCAATTACTCCAAGTCGCTTTTCAGTTTTGCAGAAAGCGAAAGGGGCTTTGGACTAGCATAGGTAAAGAGACACGTGTGTAAGTACATATCTAAAATACACCACTCATGCTCCATAGGCTGCATAGCACCATTATTCTTTAGTCATGTGAAGAGGTCTTACAGCTATCACCCTGGGCAGAAAGATGATGTACCTGGACATGTGTTGCTTCTTATTGGAGTCATTAAAGATGCTTCACTTATTCCTGGTTATGTGAATTATATAATAAACAAAATAAATGTATTATTATCTGTAACACTTATCTGTGAGTTCTCCTCTACTTTTCTTTTTGTAATTCCCACGTTGAATTTAAATCCATGTACAACGACAAAGTAATGAAATATGTTCAGTCTTCTATCATCGTTGAAAATATCCAAATTTATTATTGATGGAATCTTGCATTCACTACTGGAGGAATTTAATAAGGACCTCATCCTCCACACCCAGCTGTCAGGAATGGCCTTGCAAACCTATTTGCATTCAGACTTGGTGCTGGTGGTCCTATTCAGTCAATATTGACACTCAAAGCATCTACATTAGGATCATCTTTTCTCCCATCAACCCCAGAGGTGCTTGGTGGTGGTGGACGTGGGGCTTTGTTCGGGGGGGTAGACGCTTTTATTAATCAAAAAGAAATTGCAGCAAGGGAAGGTGGGGGCCGGCCGACGTCTTTGTAGCCGTGTCAAGAGGGGGATTGTCTGAGGAAGGTCAGCGCTGTGTCCGCGGAGCTTTCACTTCAGCCGAGTTCAAAGGGACGTGTCATTCACTTTCTATCTGTTTCATTGTCCACTCAACCAAACCCACTCAAGGACCCGCTGCACTTCCCCCAAATGTTCAAGTGTTTTACCGAGGTGCAGTTTTGTGTGCATCCTGCAGGTCTAGTATCCCTTCTGCTATGTCTTTGACCGAGGTGAATGTACAAAAGCATAATGTGCACAGACATCCAGGCCTTAGGAGCAAACTTGACATCCCCATGAATAAAATATGTGGAGCATACTGTGTCCAAATCATGGTGTGTTCTTTCTGTTCACAGGGGGAGAGCACGATACTGGATATGGACCTGAAGCCGGAGGAGAAGTCTGCTAACAGCAGTGCCCCTTGTAAAAGTGGCAAGCCGGGAAGGAAGCGCAAGCAGTTTCCAGTGAGTGTTGACTGTCTGACACATCTACATCCATCCGTTCATATGTAGTGACGGTTTTAAAGGGATTTTCTGTCAGTTTTCCACATGTCTTGGTTGAATATTACTCTCAGTCAAGATAAGATATCAGTTGGACCTTGAGCATGGTGAAGAATCTGTGCTGTTTCCTCTGTTTCTTCCATATCTCCGGTCAAATAAAAGGCAACATTTAAAAAAAGTTGTGTCAGCTGCTCTGAACCTTCCTACTCACAGATGGGGAGAAAGGGAGTGTGTTTATCAGTTTCATAAGCTCCTTTCAGCATTGCACTGAACTCTGCACCTCCTCCATAATGTGTCCTTATTTTGTGCATGTGTGAACATAAATGTCATGGCTTCGGTAACCGTGATAGAGGGTGATAGACAAGTGATTCATCCAATCAACCTGTCGAGAAGGTTTTTTTACAAAGCGCCGGCCTTTCTCAAGCAAATCCTCCCCAGATGGTTCTGTGTAAAAAAACATCTGGTGCATCAGGTTTGGATGGAGTCAGCTGTGGCCTCAGCATCCATCACACAAAATGCCCGCGGAGGTTTATCAGAGAGCACGTCTCCTCACATCCTGACAGGCAGACTGAATTGGTGAAGCCTGAACGTGCACCGTGCGCCATTTCCATCTCCTGCTTCTCTATGACAGGAGACTTTTCATTCCCCCTATGGATTGCGGCCTTCTGGAACAGCTTTAAACCTTCTGTCATATTATTTGACCTAGTTGTAACTCAGCCTTAAGTGTTTGCCTTTAATAGTCAAAGGTTTTGGTGAAACACTGGGTTGTGAATAAAGAATTCAATATCTGCACAATATGTCATCAGCCTTCAGAAAGCTGTAAGACGCTACATGCACGTCTTTGTACTAATGAATAAACATTACACCATGTTTCTAAGTCCCAAACAGAAACTACATGAATTTGTAAACTACTTACTGTATGTATTTAAAAGCCCTGATGTGATAATGACTCTCGGGCCAGCATGTATCTGGAAGTGTTGATTCCCGAGATGTTTTTTGACATTTGCATTTATCACATCAGCCTGTGCCTTAAGATCATGTTAATTAATTAAAAAATAAAACAACATTCCACAAAACAACAATGGGGTTGGAAAGATATTTCCTGATAAACCTATATGAAGGATCCTGAAGCTCGATGTGTTTGAAACACCCGAGTGAAAGTCAAAATATCTGATAGAGAAAAGCTATTATCAGAAACATGCACAGACATCAGACGACCGCGGCTTCACTCTTGTTTTTCTTCTTCTCCAAAACGAGACTGTCACTCAAACACGTAGCTGCCAAATTACAATGGGCCCCAAACAGACATGGAAGGTTCTCCGGTGTGGATCAGCACCGGACGGGTTTCTGTGCTGTGGTAAAAACACAAGGTGAAGCTGCTGATGAAGGTGGTGTGTTACCTGGGCCTAACCTTTTGA
The DNA here is from genome assembly GCA_038501795.1 of Pseudopleuronectes americanus. Lineage (NCBI taxonomy): Eukaryota > Metazoa > Chordata > Actinopteri > Pleuronectiformes > Pleuronectidae > Pseudopleuronectes > Pseudopleuronectes americanus. The sequence goes on along the minus strand of CM076726.1, from coordinate 15,484,854 downwards.
GGGGAAAAATACACAAAGAGGCAAAGTGTAAACTCTTTCACCTCATTTCACGGGGTCTAACGTTTTAAATATTAACTTCTGTTGACCCCTCTTTACTGTCATGGGTCAAGACTGTAATAACCAGTGCATTCAGGCAGTGTGTAGGAGGGTGAAGAATGTTCAACTGGTCATAACATTCAGTAATCTGCTCCCACCCACCAAGATCAACTATGGCGTTATCTTAAGAACATATACAAAGTCTGTCTGCCTGTTAATTACACACCATACACATATACCAAACATGTCAGTGGTCTCAGAGGTTTGCATAAAATCTAAACCTTAATTTATTTCAAATCTACTGTATAGTTAAAGTAGCCCTATGTCTTTTCATCCATCTTTTTCTCTCTGTTTTTGGTCTCCACCAACTACCGAGTAACGTATCTAACTCTTTAGCTGCTAAGTGCTCAGTTTGGTTCCAGTAAGATTTGAGTTATTTAACGGGTGATAAGAGCTAAACCGAGACAGTAAATTGACCTTGCACATTAAGTAATTCACTGAAATACATAGAAAATACTACATATAGCTCAGGACTTTCAAGTTGGATGATATTTATCTATAGGTTCATCTTCCACATCTTCTTCGACCCATTGTTGAAATATTGATAAATGCAGCTTGAATAGTTTATTAAACATGTTTTAAACGACCACATGTGGCAGCGGGGTGTGTGTGTGAGTTGTAACACCGCAGCAGTAGTTTGGATTAGGTAGTCAGTGTTTTGTTTTGACCTCTGTCTGCCTGTCTGAGCCGCCTGATTTACTGACTGTGACCTCTGACCTCTGGCTGGGGCCTCGTGTAGTTCACTGGGCCACTAATCCGTTGCATAATTGTAGTCGTTGTAGTTGTGTGTGTCTGCTGGAACACACAACCGTGAGTTAGTTTGACTTCGTGTTTGTTTCCACGTTTGTTTGCTTTATCGTATGTGTGTACAATTAATCTTTGTAGGACCATACGGCCTATATCCTTTTGGCTGATCATCACTTTATGGGCTGTTTGAGGCTTAAGGCTTGGTTTTAGGGTTAGAATTAGGTTTATGTTAGGTTTTGTTTGTGTTTGTGTGTGTGTGTGAGTGTGGGCCTTAGATAAATTAATTCATAATGATAATGTTGTCTGAATTGTAGAGTTTTTCTTTCCATGAGTCAATAGATTTTTAAGAGCGCCACTGTTTGCCTGAGATTTACAGAGTAAACGTGTTCTCAGTTACTACTACAATAATGAAAAGCATTTATAGTTTTGTGGCCTGTGAGGAATGTTCAAAAACCAACTTTTATGCTTGATCTATATTTTTTTATGATACAGTGCGACTTCCACTGAAGTTTGTTCAGTGCCGTTTGCACTTTATTCTTCACACGGAGGTTTTATGGGTCTCTGGGTCACATTAAAGCCAGTTTACGTCGTGTTTGCCTGTTCAGCCTGCGAGAATCAGATTACATTTGACCTTTTCAGCTTGCAGCACAGGGTCTTATGTTCTCTGGCAGACTGACGCCTCCTGAGGCGTTACTGTCGCCTGGCTTCAATGCAAACTGCTGTACCTACATCTGCAGGAGATGAAAGCGCCAGCGCCGCTCTCATCAGTGTTGACAGTCTGATCTCACAAGACATGCTCCACTTTCCACTCCCCCTGAACCAGTAATGGGATTGTCTGAGAAAGTGTGTTTTCAACTATTTTTAGACTGCGGCAGAAACACAATCACGTTTCCTCAAACACTTTAGATTTGCAGCAAATCTTTTCTAGGACCTCTCTGATAGTTGGTGCTTTTTTTTAGGTGTAAGAGCTGAACGTCTGCCGCTGTAACTTGAACTGCAGCTTCAGTTGGGTCAGCGCTCTTTGAATTTACTCCCATGCATAGAATGAAATAGTTTAACTGGGCGTTTCAAACTGGACACAGAGAGAGAGAGAGAAAAAAACCCGTCTTCGTTGTCAAACAGCCAACATTCTTTACATATTTTCGTGCTGCTGTAATGACGAATGCATGACTCCAGATAGCTCAGTAGTGTACCTGATGAACTGTAATGTAATCCCTTTACCCACTTCCCAACGTAATGGCTGTAGAGCAGATTTACTGGCACAGCTTTGAAGTTTACAACTCCGGTTTAACAGAGCTCAAAAGGAAACGCCATAATTCACCGGCTAATAAGTGTAGAAGTTGAGCTGCGGGTTTGATTCTGCTCAGATGCAGCCGAGGAGGCTTAGGGGAGGAAATTGAGCTCATCTAATATGAAATGGATGAAAGCTGTAATTGACAATCTCAATTCAAACTAACCCATTTAGCCAACAAAGTCGGAAGACTGCTTATCATCACTGTGATGGCGCCAGCTGTTTTACTGTCGCTCGCTCCGATGACCTTATTCCAAGCGCGCTGGATAATTTGAGTGCATCCTGAAAGGGCTTGTTTACTGTACAGACGGCTCCGGTCTGTTCAGCGCCTCATATGTCATAGCTTCTGACAGGCACAACAATGCCGCACACCTTCGTCACATCAAACTGTAACATACCGCTGAGGCAACAGCCATCTATCAAATTGATAGATTACCAGGATGTTAACATTTTGACGTTCCCTTGCTCTGCCGGCAGGTTGAGAGCTGTGGCGCCCTCAAAGACGGAGTGGGCAACAGCTACCCCGGGGTGGGAAGGCCGTCCATGGCACAGGTCCACAACGGGGACATGGGCGGGCGCAGAGACAGGACGTCAGACGCCTGCTTCCCCAAACAGGAGAAGAGGGAAGTGGAGAACGGGATCCCCAGAGGCCCTTCCTCCTGCCGGGCAGAGGACAGCTCCCAGGGTCAGAGCCCGAGCCCTTCCCAGGAGAACGGATTCCTGGCCGGTCGCGAGGAGCCCGACTCAGAAAGAGACAACGACGGCCTGATGACACCGCACAAGAAAAGAGGGAGGCGGAAACTGGAACGCCCAACGAAATGTGAGTTTTTTTATATTTAAGATCTCTCTCTCTCGCTCTATCTCTCTCTATCTCTGTCTCGCTCTCGCTCTCTCACTCGCTCGGTCTCTCTCTCTGCGGGTCTGGCGGGAAAAGTCACGTGCGTGGGACTTGTACAAGATGTTGAGTAATGAACTGTAAGTGGATGTCGGATTGAATGGGTCTACACAGCGCCACACTCACAATATGACACTGACACTACTGGGATTAGTAACGCAGTGTTGCATTCAAGCTGCTGCACAGTGCTGGGAAGAACAGGCACCAGTAAATAGTAGGTCTGCAGAGGAAATTAGATGTATAATAATTGTTAATTCTTAAACTGTTAATTATTATATTATGCATATACTGCACTGAATGTTTGAATGATAAATTTCCCCTCTGAATGTCTTGATGTGGTTTACCAAACGCTTTCACTATGGGTTTACATTAGAATGTGTGTGTGACCAAAACAGAAGTTAAGAGGGAGAACCGGTCGTCTCCAGTGTGAAAGAGAGACCGAACTTTAGATGTGCGATGTCGACACTAACTATTCTGATTGTATTGAAGTAGTTACTTCTGTGTAGATCTGACCCAACTTGTTAATTTAATTCATTTGCCAATAAATCTGTTATTATCACTTAAATCCTTATGAAAGCAAAACGTGTCAGACATTCTCTGGCTTCAGCTCCTTAACTTTGAGTATTTGCTGTTTTTCTCTGCTTCATGTTGCAATAAAAGTTTTAATGGGTTTTATGGGCTTTTTCTGGATTGGACAAAATGCTAAATTGGAACAAAGTAATGAGCTAATAAACTATGAAAGCAATCATCAGTTGACCTAATTATTTGGTGAAAAAAGCTTGAAAATGTGACTTTGCAACATTTTTTCCCCAGTAAATAATTATAATAACTTAAAAATGACTTAAAATTTAACGACTAGATTAAATGCTCACTGTAGTTTTCATTATATTAAACTATTTTTAATTGAATTTCATGTCACACTGAACTGAATGTGCAGCAGCTACAGAGCAGATTTGGATAAAATTAGCATATAAAGGTGATATAAATCAGCGGCGCTGACAGGTAGTTTCTAGTCCAGATTAACCGTATCACTTTGACACACACACACACACACTTTCAGCCCTCGCTCTCTCAGCCACGTGTCGCTCTCGATCCTCTCTCCGCCGCAGAGACACTGGCTATGACCTTGATGAGGAGTGCAGTAAATAAAGCCAGGGGGAGGAGCCACGCGTCTCCTGGCAACGAGCCTCTGTTGGGAGCTGGCAGGTCTCTGATGTGGCCGCCTCCCCGTCGGGGGCCCTGCCAGGTGGATGGCATCGCGCCCAGAGCTCTTTACAAACTGGGTCTGCTCTCTGTATTCACCTGGTCTGTGCGTCTCCGAGCTGTTGCTTCACTTCCAAATAGAAACCAGGGATAACCCTGTTTGTAACGCTGGATCCAATCAGTGCTGCTTGGCTTTAGTATGAAACAGAGAGAATCAATATTTTCTATCATCTGGGTGAGTTTTGTTTTGTAAATAGGCTGAACTGTCTTAACGCCCACATTTTACACAGTGTTTAGTTTTTAATGAGGATGTGGAGTTAAAGCTCGGTGAGGCAGAAGATTGAGACTGGATAATCAAATTACAAAAGCTGCGAATAAGTAATAATGAGCTTTACTTGGCCAGAGAAAACACATATTAAGTCTGGGGTATTTTCAAGTGTGAGAAAATCACCCTGGCGATGTAGCATCAGTGAAAAGTTCCCACAATCTTGCTCAGAAATAATTACTAAATCCTTTAGAGATGCAAGAAACCCAAAGTACCTTCATTATGTAAGAGATTTAACTAAGATAAATCAGAATGGGACTAAGGAGAAATGAGCACCGTGATGGAACAAGTTTGACACCTTGTTCACACTAATGCAGATATTTTGCCACCAAAACTTTTCCCTCTGCGTTTGTTCCTCTCGTCCACAGAAATACGTCGTTATAAGTCACTAAAACTGTGATTGTTTTTTTTTACATAAACGCTTTTCAAAATGCCTCCGGTTTCTGTGTATCCGAGCCCACTGTTGCTTTGTGTAATGAGCATGCAACAGCAATGCCAATGGGGGTGATAAGATATACCGGTTTGTCTACGATTGTTTTGAACTACTATGTCCAATTACAAGTTTGCAGCAAAATTCAGCATCACTGCATGACATCACTTTTATTCACAGATGTCTTCCTTCAACATATAGCCCCTTAACAGCAGTGTTGTTCTCTGGTATTTGACGGATCGTTGATGTAGACATTATCGCCACCTACTGGCCCGGCATGCTTGTTTGTAGTTGTTTTTTGTTTCCTCGTCCGTGCGAAGATATTTTGTAGAACGAAGGTCGTGTGGGCAGATTTAAAAGAAATGAGGACGGAGGGGAATATATCAGTTCTATAACTTATCTGAAGTTGTGTAGACGAGGAGTTAGGTATACATTTATCTTAGAGAGGAGAGAGGCCTTGGTTTGGGCAGAGTGCTGGATCGATAGACAGCAGAACGGGGTTTGTGTTATCCATCTGGAGGGCACGGGGAGGAGGAACTGAGCTCCAGCAATACGAGCGCTGGACTGCGCTCAAACTGGCATGGCATACTCTCTGTGCGCAGCATTCGCCAGCTCCCCTTTACAAACCCAATGACCTTGGCAGTCCGCGCCGCCTCACCGATTTGTTATATAGTCACTTATTCCCGATGAGGACGACGAGACCAGGAGGGAGTGATGGAAAAAAAAACACCAGAGCAAAGAGGGGAGGGAGGGGGGAACAGGGGGCTCAGCTACACATGGAACCAACTTGAAGAGGCTGCTGAGAGAGCAGACTATTGTTAGGACAGGTCTGTAGGGTACTTCACCGACAAGCCAGACTTGGCTGTGCAGAAAACCCGCCATCAAAAGTTGTCTTTAGCCTCTAGGGCTCAAGTGTTATGATAGTGTTGGGGCTTGGATGAAGTAGATAGTCATGTTTACTCAGGCTGTGCCACCTTGCTCATAAAGGACACAGCTGCTACAGCGAGTACGTACTCGGCCGGTGTCCTATCATCCTGCCCATTTTCAGAAACACTCGCTTACACTCAAATGAATCATTTGAGGTGTTGATGTGAGCTTCAGCGATGAGGCAGATTTTTTTTTGGCATCCTTATCTCTTTCTCTGCCGCTGCGAGTGAGAACCATGTTTTGGTTGGGTGGTATTCCGTGCTCCCTGGCTCACCCCTCACTGCTCTGCTGAACTCAGGCAAACAAAGCTGCTTAAGAATGAATAACATGCCCTTGTTGTCATAGACCTCCAGATCTTAAATCATGACCGAGTTAATGGGAAATCCCAACTTTTATTGTGGTTAAGACACTTTTATTGGACTGTGGTTTCAGTGGATGTTTCACCAAATGTTTTCTGTGCTATTTTGACAATCTTTGCCCTGCTGCTTCTGCTGCACCTCTGTTTCGCAACTACGCACATTTTCTTTCCCATGTAAAACTTTTATGGCAGATGTGTCATTTAGAGCCCAAATCATATGGACTTCTGGCAGAAGATGCTAATGCCGGTATTGGGGAAAAAATAATTCTGATAGGGGTGTATTGGCAGATATATACTGTATGTGTGTGTTGAAAAGAATTTGGCAGTGATTCCTAAGATGTCATTTTCCAACCCTCATATTTTCCAGTTTAATCATAATTGTATTATTACTGCAATGAAAAAAGAAAACACAAAAGTTGTAATATTAAATCTGGAAACACAGATGCTCATCCAATAATTAGGTCCTCCTTGTCTTTCATTCATATTTTCATTAAATTTTTTCAATTTCTCTTTTTTTAAATCAATCTTTGATTATATATGTCACATAAATGTAGTGTAGTAAAAATCTGTAATGAGGTGGAGCAGAAGTGAAATGCAGCAGAAAAAAGTTGAAAAACGTTGTCATGCCTGCTTTTCAGTATCATCACATGATACTCCACCAGCAGATGGTATTTTCGTAGCTGCCATGGTTGTATAACTGAACACTCGTCCATCTTGTTAAGCGCTTCAAACGTCTTCAAGTGCTTGTAAAAAAAAAGTTGACATTTTCTATACAAACGCCATCTGCTGATGAAGATCATGCAAAATCATCAAAGCAGCTACTAAACCGACTTTGAGGTGAGATCATTTTCTCATCTGCCGCTGTTAAGGTAATAATGAAACCTTTTAAACTTTAAAACTCTATTTAGTTATGGTATTTGAACAGATTCACTTTTCAGCTTTGTCGTACACATAATAAGACACTTGAGTTGTGGCACAACAAAAAATATCTTTATTGTTTCAACACACTTCTACATAACCTCTATAGGTGAGGTGTTTGAAATTGACAGGGAGGTTATACACTGCCCCCAAGTCACAGAAGTGGAGCCCTATGTAGTTACGGTAGCGTCAGCGGCGTGGGGGGGTCATGCTAATACGGCCGGATGTCTCATGGGATACAAGGTCAGGAGTATGACATCTGCCGAAATAGACGTGGCCCCTCTCCACACTCATCGTAACCTGGGCAGCCACAACCCACCCGTCTGGCACCTGAGTGTACATGCTCCCGCGATCGCGTGCTGACTTTGAGCTCTCCAGAGCCAGCATCTCTCAGCGGAATTATTAATTTTACTTTGATTTTATCAAACATTGAGATAATGGGACAGTATGGAGGGCAAGCCTAACAATCTGGGTTAATAAAGAATGTGATGAATGAGAGGCCACTTAAAATTTAACACAGATACCGGGGGAAAAAGCCATGTGGCAAAATTCCAGTCTCCTGTGAGTGATTCAGGCCATCCATTGTGTCGCTGTCTTCTCTCTAGATGTGGAGCTCTCGGAGGAGGACGGGGCCGATGCTGTCAAGACCGAGGTAAGATTTCTGATCTGTTTGTGTCTTTGTTCTTTGGCTGATGTAACTCTTGAGGTGTCTTTCACACTTCCCAGCGCTGTAGCTTCTGTTTTTTAACTATCTTTCCTGACACAAACCGTGAGTCCCCGGCGATGGATGATCGCGGTGCAGATTGAACAGAAGCACAACAGGTTTTCTTGACTTGGAAAAGGACAGATAATGAATAGATATTTCAACCATACTGATTTGTTGTCAGTGTTGTTATAGCAATGTTTTCTTTAGACTTTTTTTATCATTCATAGTTGTAGATCTGGTGTTTTGCACGACAATATCGACCTTTAACGGTGATGGTAGATAGATTTTCTTACCTCTGATCAAGCTGGTTTTTGTCCAGTCTTCATGCTAAGCTAAGCTAAGCTAAATGGCTACTGGATCCTGTTCCTAAGGACCTAGGCTTACTCTCTGCAAGATAGTTGAACTACTCCTCTAACACAATAACCAGTGTGTTTTACATTGTGGCTTTGCACAGATTAATTGTTCATTGTGTAAAATTTATGTGAAAGGGAACGATTGGTAGAAATTGGATGGGGGTTCTAACCCTTTTGAGTTTTGCAGCCAACAACTGAAGCCTACCACAGGTTCTCTTTCATGTTTGGGAGGGTGAGGTGATAAAGTTATAAATGAGATACAAGGTTTTAAGGCAGGTGGAGCTAGCTGTTTCCCACTGTTTGCAGTCTTTATGCTAAGCTAACATAATCAGCTGCTGGCTCCGGTTTCATATTGAATGGACAGATACGAGAGTGGAACTGATCGTTCATCTAATTCATAAAAAATTGTTTAAGGTATGATATGCAGGATTTTTTTCCCCCTTAAAATCAATATCATGTAAAAAGAATCAATCGTCACTAATGAGCCACTAGAAGTGTGTGGTTCTGAATGTATCTGCAGTGACCCTGCCCTCTGCCTCTATTCTTTTACTTCTTATCTTGCTTTTTCTGGGCTGCAACCTTTGGGCAGTGGGCGTGCAGCCCCACGCCAATAAGAGCGTGCAGGGTGCTAGGGCGGGAAAACTTAGGGACCAGGTCACATCTCAGTCTCTCCCCTGTGCTCTGTGTCGTGTATGTATGTATGTATGTATGTCTGTTTGAGCAATGGTGGAGCTGAGCTTCACACACACAGAGCAGAGGCCACAGTGGACAGGGAAGCGGAAGTGGGTGTCCGTCTGCGGCAATTACGCATAATATGGCAATGTGGCATCTTTAAGCAAAGTTGTGCAGACATGTGGCCGTGTTTATTAGTGATTTAGAACTTAAAAGTTACAACAATTTTGTTTTATCTCTCTTATTCACCGCCCTGTTCCCTCAAACACAGCTTCCTCTCTCTTGTGTGTATGTTGTGTAAGAACAAAGCCTGCATAGTAAACATTTAAGCATTTAATTTTATTTCTGTGTATCAATAAACCGCTCTCCTACAAATGTGTGGTGAAAGCTCGCACTAGAGTGTAAATTGTATCCAAACCCTTACCAGACTAGAGGCTTGGTACACTTGGCGATCTCTAAGGTCCAGAAAGTCTGATGGGTTCTCTTGCTTTGGACTCTTGAAAGAAATGGTACCTAATGTTGTACAGAATTGAAATGTCAAATACACTTGGGAGCTCTTCGTATATCGGTTGGTGCAGGCGACCTCGAGACTGTTGCCAGGGAGTTGTGATTAGACACTGTTTTTAAATATAAGACAAACCCATTGTCCCAACTTTAAATGACTCACTTGTTTACCAGCAGCAGATCGGAGGCACAGATTTACAACAGATGCTTTAAAGAAAGATAAAGAACAAGTAGCTAACTAACACCTTAAACAGGGAGGTCGAGGCAGGCTGCGAGGGGGAGTTGGTTGGGAGAGCGGCCTTCGTCAGAGGCCCGTGCCCAGAATAACCTTCCAGGCTGGTGACCCTTATTACATTAACAAGCGGACCAGAGAGGAGTGGCTGGCCAAGTGGAAGATGGAGGTGAGTACCCCAGCTCTCTCCGGGCCACCACAGACAGCAGGGTGAGTGACAGGCGTGGACTGAAGCCACCAGGGTCAAAGACAGGACTCATGGTTTGTTCACAGCCAAGTGTATTTGATGGCTCATTTGATATCTCATAGAGGTACCATTTATTTCAGCGGATTTATCTCAGTGGACCATTGGCTCTGTCGGCTGCTGCGTTTCCTGGCTTTGTTCTTGTCTATTGTATTAGCGGAGCAGAAATCACATGCAGCTGCGGTGAGCACATCTGTTTGATGCCTTGACATGAATTATGCTTCCTGGATGGAAATGTTGCAGTAAATTTGGGTTTGCATGATCCTGAGTGCTTTTGATGTCCTGAAGCTGAGATGAAATGATTTTAGATTAAAGGGTCAGTTCAACCAAATGTTCTGAAAACAAACAATAGAGAGAGATGGAGAGGAGCAGGACATGCAACATGCCTCCAGACAGAATTTAACTGGGGACATAGTGCTTATATAGCATGCAGCTTATCCATTATGTCCCCAGGGAGAGACCCTTCATTTTCCGTTCATCCTAGGTTCAGATTTTTGTAGTTGATAACCTGAGATGTTTTCTTTGATGGAAATTGTCCCAATCATGCTCTTGAAGTTAACTTCTGGGAGCAGTAGTTCACAAAACCTCAAACCAAATTCCAGTTTGTAACTGTTCTATAACTTTGATCGTTTCACGTGGGCTCCTCAGCAAATGGTGTTTGCCAAGTTGTTATAGAGATTTTCTAAGCACTTAAAGATATGGTTGGTAATCCTGGAAAAGCTACTCAACCGACACATTACTTGCAGTTTGGAAGCTTTTCAATTGTATCACACAATCTTTAGATTGAGTGAAAGCTCCATGACAGAAACTATTATTCTCAAATGTTAAGCCACCATGTGGAAAATCAAATCGTTATGTCATGTGGTCTGATCAAAAGTTCTAGTACATTCTCTGGATGCTGTGGTGACTCTGATTTGTCTGTATCTTTATTGTACATTGGTAGGTGATGATCCTTCGATCGTCACTTAGTCATGTTTAGATATGACTTCTGATGCTAATGTGGTGTCGTGCAACCTCATCTCTGGCATAATGAGGAGTCCCCCTTGTATCAACATGGGGTCTTCAATTACTGCTGCCTCCCTGGCCCCCTCTGCTCTCCTCTGGGGAGCGGCCATAAAAATGTCTCCAGTGAGGAAATATTGCCAAATTAGCAGAGCATGCTGGAGTAATCCCACGAGTGAAATGTCGTAAAATATGAAGCTAGTTGCATTTTCCAGCAGTGCTGGATTTTCTTGAATAAGTGACTCTTCTGGGAGTTTGAGGGGGATTTGCAAGATGCAAATTGTGACTGCATGTTTTTTCCATTTCCTCTCTTCTGGCGTTTTGCAAGCTTTGATCGCATTATCTCAGAGACTTTGTTTTTGGCTTCTTTCCTGAGGACTAATGTGATGCATTTCCTTATTTGGCTTTTGGTTCCCCTCTTGCCACAGAGCATGTTGCCGCTGCATGCTCCTGCAGGACATGGTGGCTGAAAGGGTTACTGCCATCTTGCTGCTTTCTTTCTTTTTTTTTCTTCTTCTTTTTCTTCTTCCTCATGTGCCTTGTGTTACAGTGGACTTCTCCGTCTCTCCCTCTCTGTTTCCCTCCCCTATTCTTCCCCTGACCCCTCCCCCAGCTATGGAAATGAACTCTGTGCTATGGATATGAGGGTGAAAATGAGGTTTGCAGCAAATTTCCAGCCCTGCTTGCAAGACAGCCTCTTGGCTCGCTGCCAACATTTTGCAAGTCCTCTCTAGCCAACCAGGATTCCTGTCGGCAATCACCTGACCCTGAATTCCCAGACAAAGAAATGTTCATGCTTTCTTTTTTTAAGCGATCTCTTCTACCCCGAGAGTGGGGGTGAAAAAAACTCAAGCCTCACACTGGATTATGAGGGTTGCGCGCTGGCGTGTATGGGTATGTGCACTGCATTGTTTGTTTGATAACACTGGGGGATAGTGTGCATGTCTGATTAGCCAGCTTATAGCACGGGGAATATGCTGACTTCAGGTATTTCCACGAGAGTTGTTGTGGACCATCTGCTCCGTTCTGCTTAAAGGGAAACCGTCTCTTTAGGAAAAAAGAGAAAGGAAGAGTGAACAGGCTTTAGTCGTGTTTGGGAAAAAAGTTGCTTTGCATGAAAAAAGTTTTTCCCTCGGGGTGAATATGTGCTGAAACTATTTCCTGTTTCGTAGCAGTGCCTAGAAATGTCAGAGAACTATTATTCTTTTAGGTAAAATACTTGTACCTTGTTTTTTCAGAGCAGGCTGGCTTTTACCTTGCATAACATGCAACTGAGAAAAAGTTGTTGCGCAGGCCTGAGAGCACATTTCCTTCCTATCATCGTGCACTTTGTTCTTCCTGACCCTGGACATAGATTCACTCTTAGAGCAGTCATTTGATAACTTAAAGATCCGATCTTTGTAGTGAACCGAGCCGCCTCCTCGGGGCATTTCTTAACAAGCCCACTTGTGGATTTATGGGGAATTCTGTTTATGTATTCATCGCTGACTCTGTAATATTCCTAATTATCTCTTTAAAAGGATGCAACACAATGAGAACCAGATGGTCCCTTTTGGTGTGACAGGCCACTCGTGAAATACGCTTCTTTTGTATCTGTGCTAAAATCAAAGCTAATGAATGCAGTAGCCACATCGAGCCACAACACAACTTGACACTCGTGCATTTTCAGACTATCTTCATCTGATGCATCCTGAGTTAAGTACACCTGTCGTGACTTAAGGGAAGTGTCCACTGTTTGTCCGCTTGAAGTCCTTTGCGCTGAAGACATATTTCACCGCATTATCCATCAGACAATTGCACAAAACAGCCCCCGCTGCGTCTCCCCTGCCTGTTGCACATGAGAAACTGCTGCATTCAAAGGTCAAACTCTTTTGTGCGGCTTCAAAGGCGCACTGTCACGTCGCGTGAGGAAGTAATGTTCATTGACAGGTTATTTCGTTTCACTTTTTTTGACCCTTTTGATCAGAGTTTGCAGGATGCAGAATTGATTTAATGGCAACTTTTCTGCTACTTTGACATCTTTTTCATCTAATAACCCATTTTGTTTGGGGCTTGTTGTCCGTGTCCCTGTGTTACATGTTTCATTTCCTTTCTCAACAACGGCCATGTGGATTCTTTCACCCTTTGAGACTATGAAACTTTCCTTATAAACTTAACAACTTTGTAATAGACAGTTTATTGTCTTATGAATAACTGGAGCTGCACATTAAACGTGGCCCTCTCGTTAACAAGTATCATCTGAAACCCCCAGAGACCTATATGTATTCTGCCGCTCAGTGCACTCTGTCACCCCTCGAGCCCTCAGGGTATCATGCTGCATAGTCTCTAAGTCAGATTATCCCTTATTGTGCTCCCAACATGTCTCTACACTCTGCCACTAGCCTGCAGAGCTTCTGTTTCACTTTATCCTAAAAAACATCTACAGATACTGTACGTACTTTAACTTAAGGTTGGGTTCTCCGTCGTAACCTATTTCCCCAAGAGGAAAAACAGAGATGATGTTTTCCCTGTGAGGTTATTTGCTCGCCTGTGTTTTTACATCTACTGTAGGTCTGCTGTCATTTTTGGTATTTGTCTTGGGCACAGCGTGACAGCAGATATAAGTGCTGGTATTTCTGTGCTGTCAGTGACAGGCAGGCGTGCGTAAATGATAAAGACCGCATTGTGTCTCTGCTACCTCCTTCCCCCTTTAGACTCGGAGGGCCTGTCTTGCTGGTGGAGCTGCACTCACACTGTGAGGCCCCCAAAAGGGGGCATTTACAACTGGGAAGAAGTCCAGAGACAAATATCTGGTTCCCTATAGCCACTGTACTTTCTCTCCTCCCCCCACTGGCATTTCCAGCGTCACTCGCTCATTGGCTCTGAGGAGAAGGAACCCTGGAGACAGCCTGACCCACAACACACCAAATATAAACACAGTCACAGCAGTCCTAATTGGCATCTACAGATCTACCAGTTTATGTGTGACTAGTGGCCATAGACAAGAAGCCGGACTAAACTTGTAAACTCTTGCTTTGCAGTTGCCCCGTCGGCTCGTTTATTTTGCGACTGCTTCTCTCACTTGCCAATAAGACTACAGATTGTTTCTCATCATACACATTTTCAACACATTTAACAGTTTAGTTGACATTTGTTAGTTTTTGCAGTTTGCCATCTGGAACCACACATCCGAAGCAGGCTGTCGAACACTAACTCCAGTGTGCGTGTGCTGGAGCCAAGAGGCCTAACGCATATGGCCGAGGGCTTTGAACCATCCATCGCAGCACTACAGTACAGATATTTATAAACCACAGCAGAGCCTCTTGATTGAACAGCACATGTTTCTGCTCTTCGGCGCAGATACCCCTCCCCACGCGGCCGAGGCACCACCTCCCCTTAAAGGCGCTATTGTTTATGGGCGAGAGGACGGAGGATTGTGCGATACTCTCTCTTTCTCAGTCTCTCTCCCACTTGCCTTTTCTTCCTCTCTTCCGACACACTCGCTTCAGCCCCGGGCATTTGCAGTGTGTGTGAGACCTGAGAGCCTGAGAAAGACTTGAGGAAAGTAAGCACAGCTGGGCAGCAATGCTCTCACGTGTAGCCTATACTATGACTAACACGTGTTTACATATGGGACTGCAGATATATATTCTGTGTGCGTGTGTGTGAAGGAAAAGAGAAGTGGAAGAAAGTTAGCATGCAACTTCTAGCGTGTGTATGTGTGTTTGAGAGAAAGAGATCAGAATGAGTGCAGCTGTTGGGGATTTACTGTGAGAGGCTTAAGTCCCGGCTGCATCTCGTCCTCTCTGATCGACCTAGCGGTTCAGTGTCAGGTACCACAAACCCAGTGAACTCTTCCGCCGCAGCTACGGGCACTATAGAGTTACTGTATACACCTCGGTTGATGAATGGAACCTTACAGCCGTAGATAAAGACGTGTTTACAAAAGCACTCGGGCTCCCACAATCAAGATTCAGCACGTATGCAGCAGAGACGAGGTGTGTGTCGCTCGGCTCACTGAGAGACCTGCAGGAAAAGAACGGTGGCAGGAAGGGAGCTTAAAATGGCAGCTCAGTCACTGCTGTGCTGCACGAGTGTGGAACATACAGCACATAGCTTAACCTGAAACTGTACTAATATAGGTTTTTGTATAAAAAGTTTTTTTCTTCAGCTGTTTTCTAAGAGCTCAACACGCGACAATATAAGAAAACAAGTGCAGATAGATTAAACAAACTTGTAAATGGTTAAAAAACATCAATTTGAAACTACAAAGACACAATGCTCTGCAAAGACTCACAACACCGCCAAATACTCAGAAAAAGCCTAATACTCACAAAACCACCAAATACTCTCATTCCAAACCAATACCAACATGACAACCACATACTCACAATAAGGCCAAATACGCACACACAAAAGAATACTCACACAGCCACATACTCCCAACAATACCAAATACTCACAACACAGCCAAATACTCACAGCACAACCAAATTCTCACAATGCAACCAAATACACACAACACAACCAAGTTCTCACAACCCCGCTAAAACAACCAAATACTCACAATGCAAATACACACAACCAAGTACTCTTAGCTTCCCTCCGCTCATCGTTTTGGTTTTACAGTTCACAACTTAACTCGTAAAAAAATGAGAGCTTTACAGATTTAAAGATAATATAACATGAGGTGTGCTGTGGCCTGTCCGCGGCTCAATGTGTGAAAGGTCAGTGAGAAATCTTTACACTCCGCTCATGTAACACACCTGCAGCTGTGGACGATTGTTACGCACTGTAAAAATCCCACAACCTTAGCAGAGCTCACTGAGGCATGACGGTGTGAGAAGAGGACCATATCACATGGCGCACATAAAACACACACACACAGAACTGAAGTTTGGAAAGTAGACAGGGATAGTTTTCTGTGAAACTCAGACAAATAAGTTAGCAGAGAGACTCAACATGTGACAGCTTGAAGTAGCAGGTTATAACAGTTTTATAACCAGTTTTTCCCTGACAAGATTTGTCTGTTGCACGTAGTAGATGTACTGTATGGTCCCTTCTTTAGTATTATCCTCAATGGACATACACATCGTTGTCTTTGATGTGGCCACGCCCCTAAAAGCTAAAGAAAACAACCTCCTGTGGCCACAAGAGGGCAGTAAATTACAAAGTTAATGCAAAGAAGCAACATCAGCTACTGGTGTATTGTCTCGTCCATGAGCTGTTATCAGCTAAATTTCTGTGTTGTCTACAAAGTTACATCCGGGCGTGTTTATCAGACCAGGTGACCATCGTAGAGTTGGTCAACAACCTTGAACTTGTTTTGGTTTCGAGGACCAAGTTGTATCCGTAGTGCAGTTAATCAAACACTGTCAGGGATTAGTGCACTGAGTGTTTGCTCATGTCTGTTCTTAAGCTTCTTTCACTCTTACTTCTTTGACACATTTCCTGATTCATTTCCTGCAATGTCTTATTTATATATAGAAAAGTGACATCTCCAGCCGAATCTAAACTCAGCCTTGAACTCGGCCGCTGCACACATGATGCGAAAAGCCCATTCTTTACCTCTGCTGTCACTTGACTGTGTTTCAGGCAGAGAAAAAGGCCAAACTGATGTCAGCGATGAACGCAATGAAGGATCACGAGGAGCCTGAAACAGAGAGCCAGAAAGAAGAGGTCTCAATAATAAAGCACCCTCAGCCTTCGAAGCCGCCACCGCCGCTGCAGCATCAGCAGCCGCCGCCTCAGTCACACACTCAGTGTCCGTCTAAGCCTCAGTATCAACAGCAATCACAGCTGCCAAAGCAACAGAAGCAGCAGCAGCAGCAACATCAGCAGCAGCAGCTGCCTCAGAAGCAGCAGCAGCAGCAGCAGCCCACTGACCCAGCCTCCCCTACTGTGGCCACGACCCCCGAGCCTGTCGCCATCGCAGCCGGAGACAAGACATGCCCCAAGTCTGCAGACACTGAGCCCGAGTATGAGGTAGGATGATTTCAGCACATGAGAAAGCTATGTTGTCACCTGTCAACAGGATTATGCACCAAACTTGGTGGAGGGATGGGGTGTGAGATTTGGTTAGAATGGCGGATCTAGGATTTGTTTCTGTCCTTTTCAAATCTTTCAACATTTTTGTCCATTTTTAAGAAATCATGTATTGATTTAGATGTAAAAATCTGACACATTAATAGTGCAGCCATCTATAAATGTTCTCCATTTATTTTACTATTATAATAGCCAGGCAGATGTGTAGCATTGTTTAGCCTTGGCAGAAGAATGGGCTCTAGTTTCATCTTGATTCACATCGATTCTTGTTTGATCGTAGACTCATAGGATTTAACAACAGAGGAAAATGGATTCAGTTTAAAGTCCGGGTTAATCCAGATGGAGTCAAGGACCCACTCGTGTTTTGGGAAAGTATTCATCAGCTACACAGCTGTCAAGCAGAGCGTTATGAAGGGACATGGCCAGCGGACACAGTAAAGGCTAGAATCAAAGTTTTTCACCACACAAGCCTTAGTGCATTGATGTGAAGAGTGTCGAGATAATATGATAAAAACATCCCTATAGATTTTATTAATTATATTGATTTGTTATTGTCTGTAGTAATTACATTTTTTTACATTTACTGCACTTTTTGACGATAATACTGATAACTGTGAGAATTTTGTTCAATATAATCAAGATAAACAATTAATACCATATCTTGATGCCACTATTTATACAGTTCTAACAAATGCAGATCAGTAAACAGATGTTATTGTGTCAAATTAGCAAACTTGCCCTTTAACAGGAATTTAAAAAGGAAATACGTTTTAAATCTGTTTATTTTCTGACAAAGATGCTAAAAACTCCCTTATCGGGGAGTGTTGTCTAATGGGATGGTAAAAGTGAAATATTGGGTTTTGGGCTGTTGAGGGAAAATGTTGATGACACTTTTTCACCATTTTCTGATGTAATCACCTGAAATTCTTGTTATTCTACAGCGTTTTGTGAAAGGACAGAAAAAGTGAGACACACGGTTTTAAAATAGGATTTCACAACTATGCCCAGATATTAATACCGAGCGGATGATTTGTCTTTTTATCTTGGCTGCAGGACGGCCGTGGTTTTGGCATCGGCGAGCTGGTTTGGGGGAAGCTGCGAGGGTTCTCCTGGTGGCCAGGCCGCATCGTATCCTGGTGGATGACGGGTCGGAGCAGAGCTGCCGATGGAACCAGATGGGTCATGTGGTTTGGAGATGGAAAATTCTCAGTGGTGAGTGTTTAGAGCCAACGGTAACGTGAGGTGATATTTTTGTATTAAATAACACAGCCTCCTGTTTATAGTGACAACCACACATTTTATTAACAAGCTGTTGTGTTATTATTTCCACCGTAAACGTAAAAATCAACAATCTTTTGACACAATGACTTTAATGCACCATGTTGTCTGTGTTTATTCACAGGTCTGTGTAGAGAAACTCTTGCCTTTAAGTTCCTTTAACAATGCCTTTCACCAACCAACTTACAACAAGCAGCCCATGTACAAGAAAGCCATCTACGAAGTGCTACAGGTGAGTAAAAGAGCAGCGTCATTCAAAATCATGCATTCTGTTTGAAGGAGTTCCCATTTCATCATGAAAATGTGCCTATTACACGTTACAAATAGGCCTCAAAGTTTTATAATAACAGTTTTTCTTTACAACAGAACATTTGACTATTAAATGACATTTCATTGACAGCATTCTAAAGTTGTTTTCAACTGTTTAAGGGAACAGTTCAGAGAAATGGGCTTATTTTTAGGGCTGAGACCCCTCTTGTGTTTGTACACTATAGATTAAGCTTGAGACAACAGACCATTAGCTTAGCTTAGCATAAAGACTGTAAACAGAGGGAAATAGTTAGCCTGAGTTTCTCCAAAATTAAAAAATATACCTGCCAACACCTCTAAAGATCGCTAACTAACATCTTACTTGGTGTTAAATCCGCACATAACAAAAATAAAAAGATCTAAAAATTGTTTAAAGTACAAAGAATGAAAAGAGACTTCACACATTTGCCTCATTTAAAAAAGACATGATAAAATGTTCTAATATGTTGCGTCCCTGTTGAGACACACTTCGGTCTGAATCAGCAGATTATCCTGTCTTTAAATAAACTGAGGGTAAATCTCATTCATCCATGTTCTCGTAGGCGGCCAGCAGCCGGGCAGGCAAAGCCTTCATGGCCTGTCCTGACAGCGATGAGACGGAAACCTCCAAATCAGTGGACATGCTGAACAAGCAGATGATCGACTGGGCCATGACAGGGTTTCAGCCCACTGGACCCAAGGCCTTAGAGCCACCAGAGGGTGAGTCGATATAATGAAGCTCTGCTTTTTGACCTTGTCTCCGCTCTGACCACTTCACATTCTCTAATTAAATGTTTAATAATTCACTATGTTGACTGATATGCTGTGCACCCCAGAGGAGCGTAACCCGTACAAAGAGGTGTACCCTGAGATATGGGCGGAGCCAGAGGCAGCGGCTTACACGCCTCCTCCGGCCAAAAAGCCTCGCAAAAGCGCAGTGGAGAAACCCAAGGTCAGGGACATCATCGACGAGAGGACACGAGGTGAGGAGCCTCTTATATTGGGTTGAAAAGGAGTCATGAAACTACATGTCCCTTCCCTTGGGGAGGACTCTGTACTTCAGAGTAAGTGGTCGAAGACAAGAGGTCCATTAGAGTGACAGGTTTAAGATGAAAGAGAATCATGTGACCAGACAAAAAGACTCAGACAGTTCAGACAATGAAGAGATTGTGTTGCTAACAAGGCTCCTTTAATAAGAATACTGGGTCTTCCTAGATTTTGCTGTGCCACAGGGCTGAATTTGGATTTTTTTTGGGGTTTCAAATTTACACAAATACTTTGACTAATATTTAGAAATTGACATCTAATGTTGGATTTTCTGATTACCCTTTGTGTAGAGTACAGGGAGAACACACACACTCTTTCTCTGCATTTTCTTTAAATAATATTTCTCGCTATACTTTATACACTGCTTTTAAAACCTTCTGTAATTGTATTTTAACACGCCTCGTACCAACTAACCAAAACAATATATAATAATAAATAATAAACTTTATTCATGTAGCACTTTTCAAAACACAGTTACAACACAGAACAGATAGAATCCTGTAATGAAACCTTGCAGGTCCTCGAGTGAAGATGTTTCATTTGGACATCAATAATTTTGGTTTCTGAGATGATCAGCTACCATGAATCTTTCCTTGTGTGAACTGTGGACGATTACAACGTTAAGTGTAGATGGTGTTGACCCACAGTTCTCCTCATTCTCACCTTGTTTTGTGTTTTCAGAGCGGCTCGTCCATGAAGTGAGACAAAAGTGCCGCAGCATAGAGGGTAAGTGACGAGTCCTCCGTGTGCTCTCGCTCTCGACAGCGCCGGGGGGGGGCGCCTCGGGGGACGAACACCGAGACGCTTTGCACTTGGCCTTGTTGTTGACGAGTAAAGCAAGAAATGTCCGCGTCTGTGTTAATCAAACGACGAGAGCAAAGAAGAAGAAATAACATTTCTGTGATTTTTTTTTGCTGCCTTACCGGCTCCTGTGTGTGTTCTCTGCAAACACACCAGCTGAGCTCACTAGATCCAGACCTGCGTCACAGCTGTTCAAATAGTTTCGTTGAAGTGTGCAGCAGCAGCAGCAGTGTTCACACCTCTCTGACATCCCCCTGTTAAACACTGACGTATAGCACTTCTCTTCCTGCAGACATCTGTATCTCCTGTGGAAGTCTGAACGTTAGCCGTGAGCACCCACTGTTCGCTGGGGGAATGTGCCAGAGCTGTAAGGTAAGCTGGGACAGAGGTCATTCAAATTCTGAGCGACACAAACAAAAACTGAAAATCACAGCTCGTTTTAAAGCTAATAATAAACTGAACATGTTTCAAGCAGCACCTGAAAAAACTGTGGATTTTAAATATGATATGTCAAACTACTCTCTGACTTTCCTACGATTGTTCTCACAGAACTGCTTCCTCGAGTGTGCGTATCAATACGATGACGACGGTTACCAGTCGTACTGCACGATCTGCTGCGGAGGACGAGAGGTGCTCATGTGTGGAAACAACAACTGTTGTCGGTGAGGTTCTCTTCTGTGTTTTGGGGGCTGATGAAAATCATGGCAGGCTTCAAATAGATCCACCGTAATAAGAAGCAAAAGGACGAGAGCCTGAGTTATTTACAGAAATGTTCTTTACCCCACAAAACACCAAAATGTGAAATAAATTTTGAAGAGAGATAAGTAGTTTGTGTGTCGCTGCTTCAAATGGACAGTTGTTGCTGCAGTACAGATGTCAGGACAGTGCCATCATCACACAAACACACAATGAAAGCTTTGTTGTGGATGTCATTAAATCTCACAGCAGCGACGTCTGGGTGGTCCGGTGGAGAAGAGGCTGATCACTAATATTATATAAAGTGTGGTTGTGTGTGAGTCGAAAAGAGCAACTCTAGAGAAGTGGTCTTATCAAAGTGTCCTCACACAGTCAGACTATTAGATCCACTGAGAACAGATTGGGCTTTGTCAGATTCTGGTCCGACAATGGTTTGCTTTGTGTGCAGCTGATGGCATCTGACATTTGGATGATAACTCTCTCTAAATGAATTTTAAACTTTTGGCCCTGCAGGTAAAAAACAAGTAAGCCTGTTTCTGACCTCTGATTGATTTAAATATGAATTCAACCAGAAACAAACTATCAGTCATTTATCACTCATCCCACATTAAAGGATAAAGTCTGAGATATTTGCTGATTTGTGTTAATGGCAGCGAATCCCACTGAAACAAAACCCAACAATGCATTTGTTCTATTTCTGATCTTTTCTGACATCACTTGTTTTTATGTGATTCAAAACCAGCTGGGGAGATAAATGCTTAAAAAATGGGTCACGAGTATATAATAATCTCCTAAAACTGGGCTGGATACTGTGTATTTTTATTTATTTTAGAACTGGACTTAACACAGATACAAACAGCAACAGCAGCAGTAGAGCGCACCAAACAGGAATTTAAAAAAGGGAAGTCGTTTTTCAAAATAAATAAACAGTCATAGCAGAAATGATGGTGCAAAACACAGAAGAAGTAATAACTGGAAATAAGAGGCAGATATTCGACTGCAGGAAATAACACCAGATGAAACCAGCCCAGTCATTCATCTCCACTGTTATTTTACAGTTTAACCATTAACCTTTTATGAAATAACTAAATAAAGAGCAAAACACAAATATAAACATATAGAGCTTTAAAATTATCTTAAAAAGAATCCTTGTTTTCTGTGTAAAATAACAAGATAACTGTCTATTGTGTATTCTGTGAACGCAGATCCCAGTATATCTGTAAAAGGCTCATATTGGCTGTAATATCATCGGTCGGGCTCTGGTATTAACTCTTCGCTGTCCTGTGTTCAGGTGTTTCTGTGTGGAGTGCGTCGACCTCCTCGTCGGACCGGGAGCCGCCCAATCTGCCATCAAGGAGGACCCCTGGAACTGCTACATGTGCGGTCAGAAGGGCGTGTTCGGTCTGCTGGAGCGCCGCACCGACTGGCCCTGCCGCCTGCAGCTCTTCTTCGCAAATAATCACGACCAGGATTTTGTGAGTACTGCACCTTTAAGGCGATAAAAAACCCACATTGATTGTCTTTTCTTTACCTACGTTTCTCATTTTCTTCTCTCTCATCTCACGACATTGTATTTTAGGATCCAGCGAAGCTTTACCCCCCACTCATGGTGGAGAAGAGGCAGCCCATTCGTGTCCTGTCGCTATTTGATGGCATCGCAACAGGTTAGACGAGAACTCCCCCCTTTCTCTAAAATCTGTAGTTTCTATACATTTACACTATAGGTCCCATTTCCATTATTGTGGTGATGAAATGAATCCTCATTCTCAGTATCATTCCAAAGTTTTCTTTTAGTCCGAAGCAGCTTCAGAGCTTCACATGAATCTAAGTGGACTTTTCTTTTTTATTGTCCACCGGTTTTAGCTTTAACTTTCTGTGTTTTGTGTGTTTCTTCTACCCGCCCTGTGCAGGACTGCTGGTGCTGAGAGAACTTGGTATCCAAGTAGATCGCTACATAGCCTCTGAAGTGTGTGAGGACTCCATCACTGTGGGCATTGTCCGGCATCAGGGTCGCATCATGTATGTTGGCGATGTGAGGAACGTCACGCGCAAACATGTAAGTCAAATGTTTTTCGGCGAGGGTCACTTGTCTTTTTTTCAGTAGCTTCACACAGACTAGAGCTGTTTTATGCCTCTTTGGTGTTTTATTAAACCCATTGCACTGTTTGCCAGGAGAGGAGTTTCTGTAGTTCTGTATGTTCGAAGTACCGAAAGCACCAGAAGCTGGAGGACCTGTATTCGTACAAAGACTAGTCAAGTGGGGAATCCACTTAGTAACTTTTCTTTTAATGAACACTAAACACCTTTTTAAGTTAGAGGACTGTTTTGTTGATTCACTGAATCCCACAACATATATTTTCATTATCTCTCTGACTTTTATCTGTATCCAGATACACGAGTGGGGTCCTTTCGACCTAGTTATCGGAGGAAGCCCCTGCAATGACCTTTCTATAGTCAACCCTGCAAGGAAAGGTCTTTTCGGTAGGCCTACACACTTCCTTTCGCTTTGTGATATTGTTCTGCATATTCATATATATATAACTCCTATATAATCAGTTTGTGTCTTTTCACTACTATAATCCAGCATTACTTACTGGTCGTCTGTGTCCCGCAGAGGGCACCGGCCGCCTGTTCTTTGAGTTTTACAGGCTGCTCCACGAGGCTCGGCCGAAGGAGGGGGAAGAGCGGCCTTTCTTCTGGCTCTTTGAAAACGTGGTTGCCATGGGCGTCAGCGATAAGAGGGACATCTCTCGCTTTTTAGAGGTCAGCATCTTCACTGAGAGTCGCACTGGATGGGTTATGAACGCCCCCTTGTGGCACAAATCCATTATGGTTAGACACTGCCCATTAGGAGGAAGGAGGAACCTGTTAATGTTGATGTAACACATTAATACGCTACATTTACTGTGTTATAATTTCACTTTCTGATGAAGATGTAGTGATTTGTCCTGAAAAGACCCCGTTAGCGATTGCTTTAAGAATATTTTTCACTTAAAAAAGATCGGACACTTTGCAAAAAAAGTAAACTGGAGAATCCTAGCCTCAGCTCCTCTCTGACTGGCGTCTGTTTGTCCTCGACTTTCTTCCAGTGCAACCCGGTGATGATCGACGCCAAGGAGGTGTCCGCTGCCCACCGTGCCCGCTACTTCTGGGGTAACCTTCCTGGCATGAACAGGTTGGTGTGTGAATGGTGAGGGAAGAAGCAGCCTTTAACATAACACAACAGAGAAGATGTGAACAAGGGACCTCATCTATTAAACCCTCCTTCTTCATTATTATTATTATTATTATTATTATCAATGAACTATGGAGTTATGTCTTGTTGTTATGTAAAACCTGCAAATTAGATTTACCACCCAGTAAATAAACGTTTTGTGACGTCTGCTGCAACTGTCAAAATTAGTTGTATATATACAAATATAACATTGTTCTGCAGCTGCAGTGCCTACTTGTAATTATTTGTGGTTCCTGTTTAAAAGGAAAATCTAAAGCAGATGGTTTACAGCCAGGAGGGTGTTTTGTTCCAAAGCTTTAACAAACCATCAAACCTAAAAGCAAAAAGAAGAATTTGAAGTTAAAAGCTCAGGTCGGCTTTGTGTTATTAATTTTTCACCTTTTTTGATAATGTGGAGGAAGAGTATTTATTCATTCATTATTTGTCAAAAGAAGAAGGTATCAACATGCCTCATGTTGCATTTTTTTTTACAATTTTATATTGATACATTTTTATTTTATAAGTAGAAAATGGAAATCAAGAGTTCCACTGGTATCCTTTTTTTCTGTCTATTGACCAAAGAAATGATCCAATCAATAACTTAGAAGCTGTGATATGATCCGAACTGCTGAGTTTTGTGATGTGTTGAAACCAAATCATGTTCATTCAGTCATGTGCCGGAGAGAGAAGCTTTTATCATCCGTGGAATCTTAGACCACAATCTGCTTGGAGAAGATTGTGCATTGAGTTCGTCAGTCATCAATTTAATGCACGACAGAGTTTTATAAATCCAGTCCAGTGTCTAAATACAAGCGTTGACTCCTGTTCTTTCTCGATTCAGGCCTTTGTCCGCGATGTACTCTGACAGGCTGGATCTCCAGGACTGTTTAGAACACGGCAGGACAGCTAAGGTATGTGTTTATAAGCATTGCTCGGTGAAAGATCAACACAGAACTTGAGAAATCATGGACGTCCTGACTGCAACTTTTCTCGGTTTCGGATTCATTGTTGGATTTCACATTTTTAGGGAAGAATCCTTTAGTCTGACTGGTATGATAATAGAAAAAATATTTTTATGTTATTCATGTGTAGTAGAATATGACAGCCAATGATGTTTGAGGAAATATATTCATGTGCAGGATACATGACATCAGTTAGTTAGATTTCTGGGAAAACACACCCTTGCACACTTGCGGCCCCCAGTGGCAGCAGGAGGTAGCACTTTGGAAATCCATCAACCAGCTAGTTAACTGAGCACAAGATCCTCTACCAGACTATTTGATCTGTAATACTGGGATCAAAGCGGTTAAACGTCCACATTTTGAGTGAAATCAGACAAACACTTTTGGACTCGTTTCTCCTCAGTTTGGCAAAGTGAGGACCATCACCACCAGGTCCAACTCCATCAAGCAGGGCAAGGACCAGCACTTCCCCTGTCTACATGAACGAGAAGGAGGACATTCTCTGGTGCACTGAGATGGAGAGGTACGTGCAGATTCATCCTCTGAATAACTGTTCACGTGAGTCTTCTTCTGAACTCTGAACCTCACTATCCTCTCCCCTGTGTCTTCCGCCCGTCCTGCTCCCTCTCTGTGCTCGTCTCCTGTCCCCTGGCCGCTCTGGTTTGCTCTCACCAGGATCTTCGGCTTTCCGGTCCACTACACGGACGTGTCCAACATGAGCCGACTGGCAAGGCAGAGGCTGCTGGGCAGGTCATGGAGCGTCCCGGTCATCCGCCACCTGTTTGCACCCCTCAAAGAATACTTTGCCTGCGCTTGAGCGGCGGGGGCGACTCACTCGGAACCATTTAGAACTACAGCTGTCTATTGTGACTAGAAACAAGAGCCTTGGTCCTCAAGTCCTACCATCGGTAAAACTTGAGAGCGAAACATTGACGTAGATTTCACATTATTTCTTGTATTTGAATTTTTTAATTCTTATTCTATTTAATTTTGATATGTCATTTTACCTTTTTAGCAGTGTTATCAAGTATTGTTGATTTTGTTTGTGCAAGCTATACTTGAGACTATGCTTTCTTCTCACTGAGACAGAAAAGTGCTTAACACGTGTTTTTGTTTCAAAAGAGACGCGACTGGAAACATCGGGAAAGTGGTTTAGAGACGTGTGAAATGTTTCTGCTGTGTGAGCGCGCTGTGCCGTTGATGGGGGGGTTTTGCAGGGGGGGCAGCAAGATTCCCAGTGCAGTGCAGCCGTGCTTCCAGCTACTGAGCCTCACAGAGATACGCGGGGGGGAAGGCGATTTGTCTTCAGTGTCAGGAGAGCGGTGTCTCTGAGAATCCAAAACACCAGATCACATATACCTCTTTGTTTACAGTTTCTATACACAACTGAAGGTAATAAAAGGTACTACTGTAATGTGGTTACAATACCATGGTGCTCCAAAATGATGAGAACCATCATAACCCATGTGGCACTGCAACTTAAGACAATACGAAGCTCTCGAACCTGGTGCTGAAAAGAAAAAAAGTTTTTACGCTTAGTGGAAAAGAAATCTCGTCCGTTCACTTCAGAGGAAACATGGTGCTGACGGAGGGTAGATTGCGAAATCACCTCTTTTCTGCGTTTTACAGCTTTTATACCGTTTTTAAATATAGTGTTCGTTTAATCGCTGGATCTGCACAAACAGGAAGTGAAGCTAGCCACATGGGAAATGATGTTCTCTGTCATTCATAGAAAAGAAAAAAAAACTGTATCTTCAGATCAAAGTCTGTGGTGAGCTACTTTTTTCTAGTTTCATCCTGACCCATGACATTACTGTACAGCTGTCTGCGAGCGTGGCGGCTGGGGGGGCGGCGGGGCGGCCGGGCCGGGTCGCCCTCCGCCTCCACCTCCGACGCCTCGAAACTGAAAAACTGTCAGGTGCAAAAATCCTCAACAACATGGTGCGGCTTCACAAAGTTCTTCTACCGTTTTTATAGCAATTTTGTGCTGTTTTATCAACATTATAAAGCACTTTTATATGTAAACTTTCTTTTTTTCATGATATTTTTATTTTTAAAAGACTATTGGTTCTTGTGAATTGTTTTTGTTGTTTCGTTCCCTGATGTGAACTGATCGACCCTCGTGTAATGCTTTTTGTATACAGTAGGGCTGTGCCAATAGAAGTGAAAGAATGGATTTTGATATGTGAAACCCACGTTATTTGACTCGGTGTACAGTAGATGAATCGACATTTGTAAACCCCGAACCCCCTTTTCCTTTTTCTCCCACCATCCATATTGTTGACTTGCTCTAAAGCAGCGATGCAATAGGTTTCTACCCGGTTTCAAAGAATGTCTACTTTCTGTTGAGATTGTAAAATGTGCGACCGGAGTTCCAGAACTCTGTCGTGTGCTTTGTGTAATATTTTGTCCCCCATGAAGGACAGTCGGCCGCCGCCGCTTCCCTGATGAATCGTAGTCGCCATGTTGACAAATTTAAGTGCTGATCCAAATTTGGATTCTCAAACTAAATTCTCTTGATTGTAACCTTCTCGAGCTGAACTTTGGAGGATTTAGGTTTCGGTTTGTCAAAACGAAAAACTGACACAGTGTTTGATGAAGACACTCAAAGAATAAAGGAGTAATAGAAGCAGATGCTATCGCTTAATCTATATCGTATTTAAGATTCAAAATTTGAAATTTAATTTCTCAATGTAATTAATTTCTTAAGTGACCTTATTGCTATAAATTTTGTCCGAGCATACCGGGCTCAATATGAGCCTCTATGCTTTCCGATATTTTAACCAGATGTTATTCCCCCCCTCCATCCTGACGTAGTACTTAACACCCCCTCATGTTTGTACATTTTGTACATAGAGTTTTCTGGCTGCTGTTTTTTTTTACGTATGAGATGTACAAATATAATTCTTTGCTAATATATATCATCGAATTAGAGAAAGAAATCTTAGAAAATCAATTTGATTCAAAACTTGCTCTGAGCATTAGATAGAGGGAGACTCCAAGTCAACTTTTGTTTTTGTTTTTTTCTTACTGATTTGTTTTATCAAGTGAATCCAGACTTAACGTTGTGTGATCTTAATAGTGGCCTATGGACAACTTTAAGACGAACGGTCCCCACTTCACTGCACAGCCCTGCATGGTGGTGTTTTTAGCTTCTGTTTCTTTCAAGAATAAAACAAAAAAAGAAGAGGGATGTAGATGTTTCCGATGGTGCTAAACATTTGATCTAATCATGAAAAATATATTTGATTGGAAGATAAACAAACACACGTCTCGACAGTGACTGTTTTCAAGTTCCTTGTAGTAACGGAAGAAAGAACTATTATTTCACTCATATAAATATATTAACAAAGGCATTTTAACTTTGTACTTGAAAAAAATAAGGATAACAAATAATGAAAGGTCTCCTATATTGTTTTAGACTAGAGATTGCTGTAGTTGGTGCTTATCTGTGGGAAAAAAATCGTGTGAGAAAAAAAAAGCGGTAACTTTTACTGTAGCATAATGTACGCTTAATACGCATCGCTTCTTAATCCTACATTCCATGCTGTAATATTCTCCATGTCTGTTTTTCAAAATGTTGTTTTGAGTCAATGATCTTTTTTTTGTTTGTTTTTATTTGTTTTTTTAAAATCAGAAACAACATTTCATTTTTACTGTTCGAGGCAGGTCAATAATTCTATATCCAGTGACACTGTTGACGCCCTGTGCGACTTTGTTTCCGTCATAACTGTTTTATTGCTCCTCCACTTTTTTCCTCAAGACCAGTTCATTCAGCAGATGTAGCAGCAGTCATTCTCCACTTTGAACCCCTCATACTTCTGTTTAGTGTCCAGAGAGAAGATAAAGGCTCCGTATGTACTTGTGCTGGAGAACACTTGAATAAATGTATTGTTTTTGTGCAAAGAAATCTCCTGTGCTTCTTTTTACGTCATTTGTTTTTGTTTTAGAATGATAATTTGCATCGAAGTTCCTGAAAATTCAGTTAAAATGTTCTACATTCACAGTGAGGTAGTTTTCAGCAGTTTTCAATTCATATTATTTATATATAACTATATATTAAGTTACGAATAATGACCCACCCCAACAAACTATAAAAAGTACATGAAACCTTACATTAATATATAAATTAGATTTGTATTAACACACAATATTCTCTTCAAATGGTGCTTAAATAAAATACATTTTTGATGATTCCAGTCGACTTCATAATTTTTTCTGGAACCAAACCTCTGTCCTCTGTCCTGTTTATGAATGATCCCACAGAAACCTTGAAATATTGAGTAATTATTACATATTCATGCAATGATCAGTCATAATTATGCAGAATGAGGCTTAATAATTAACATGTCTAGTGATGGAAAAGTTATGTGATCGTGTATTTCTATCATCAGGAGGCTGATGATGGAGGAGATGATGTCCAGTTTCTTTCCCATCATGCCCTGCAGCAGAGGATGATTTTTAATTTGCCCACTTGCTCTATAAATAAGGGTGTTGCCCTGAAGCTTCTCGCTGACCTGACCTCAACATGTTGCCACTCTACAAACCTTTATCAAGCCATTACTTATCATTTCTACTAAAGCTGCTCATAAATATATTATTCATGTGTATTATATTTATTTTTACTTTCATATTAAATGTTGCAGGTCAGAGAATCGGTTGTCATCAAAGCGCCTGGAGACCTGTTAATTATTTATTTATGAAATGATAATAATGATGATAACACATTAGAATGGTCTCATCGTGCAGCCTGTTGTTTGAATGTCCCCCCCCCCTCTTCCTCTCGCAGTGGTACAGCCTCCTCACAGCGGACACGCCCAAAGTCCACACTGATTGGTTGCTCAGGCGACCAAGCCTTCTCTGCCCACAGCTGATTGGTCCTTCACACCGTCTGCCGGCCTGGATGCTGCGAGCCGCGTCAAGGCAACTGTCGATAGATGGGATGGCAACGGAACACAGGTGGTGGACCTACAGAATAAAAGCACGACAAAGTCGATACTGCCTTAAAAAAAGGCCATTTAAAAAAAATACTGATCAGTGATAGTGATTTATCTATTTTTCACAGTTTATTCTAATTTTTCAAGGAATTACAACATGGTAGAACAAGTGGTTGGCCACCTATGTAATCCTATAAACAATATAATGATAGAATCAGCTCATATAATGATACATCAGTAATCATGTCCTAAGGTCTTACACAAACATCCATTTTTGCCAGTATTGCAATAATTTGTCAATTTGTAGATCTAGTGAAAAGGTGATTCTCTCCATCGATCAAAATACATGTCAGTCTTAGTTGGAGGCTTTCTTGTCACCGCTTTCTTACTGGCTGCGGATAATTTCATTTTTATAAATATTTGTATTGTGCCGATAGATTCAATTTGTATTATAAATCCCTTTAATTTGATGAAGATTCCCTCTTGGATGAAGTACTTTTCACGTAAATTGCACAGGATAATCACTGTGGAGGATTTTATTTGGAAATCCATAAACAGGAAGTGTCCCTTGCATCTTCTTGCTGACTTGACGGGACTGAGGCTGCTTGTCTCACACCGGCCAGGAAGGCATCCATCTGGTGTGTGTGTGTGTGTGTGTTAGTGTTAGTGTATGTGTGTGTATTTATATGTGTGTGTGTGTGCCTGTGTCTCCTTGGGAAGTGCAGTCTACGGATTGTGTTGCACTCACACAGAAAGTAACGGGGGAGCCGAGTGGAGCAGCAGCATCAGGCCCCATAGAGCAGGTATGTGATGCTCATCAGCTTCATTCTGCCTGGAAGTGTGTGTACGTGTCTCTGTGTGTGTGTGTGTTTGTCTGGGTGGAAATCCTCTCCTGCTGGAGACTTTGTTTCCATGCTCCCTCCTCTTCCTCCTCCTCCTCATCCTCCTCCCCTGGCTGCAGCAGGTCTTGGGTGTCTCCTAGTCAAACCTCCTCCCCGGGACCCTGCACACACCCTGAAGGAGCCTCCGGCAGCTGTGAGGCCGGTGCTCCGGCGATCCGGGTCCAGTCACAGTGCACCGGAGGAGGGACTGAGGTCTGGGAGGAGGAGGAGGAGGAGGCTGGTGGTTTGGTTTCTAGGTCGATGATAATGATGAAGGCTGTGCAGCCGCTCCTGCCGGCTGGGGACCGGTTTCTTTGTGTCAAGTGTCATCATCTCATCATCACACATACATCTCTCTAGTCGTCTTTCTGGTTGGTTTTGAAATAGAAATAGTAAAGATTGCTTGAGATTGACCAGTGATTTCCTGGATTTTTACGCACAAATCAATGAGAATAGAAAGATATTTAGGGAAAATGTCAGAGCATCTCCTCGTTCCTTCTGTGGCTGCTTAATCTATAATCGATTATTGCACATGTGCTGTAATAAAATTGCACATATTTACGATTCTCTAGTGTTTAAACAGGCAACACAAGCTCACATAGTGATTATTGACTAACTTCCACAGTGGTAACTCGGCTATAGACCCCACATTACTATTATGATAACGATAATAACTGTATTATGGCCTTTAGCTGCTTCCATGCTTCGTATGATATAATGTCGTTATCTCCTGTGTGATATGAGCCACAGACAGTATCACCCATCAGATCTGCTGGATGTGTGAGGGAGTCCATGCAGTAAAGTTGCCGCACCCTCAAACGTACACACCCTGCACGCACACACACTCGCAAGCACGCTGGATGAAGACACACACACACACACACACACACACACACACACACACACACACACACACACACACACACATTAATAGAATACACTCCATCATTAGAGGAGTTGTGTGTAAGGAAAGGTAGAGACTTGTTTCTTTGTTGTTCATGAATAGTTAATCACTGACAGGAACTATAAGAAACACAGTGTGGTTTATTTTTGGGATTATTACCTATTCTGTGTGTTTTTTAACATTTATTTATGAGGTAGAAAAGAGTGGAACACATGGAGCGGTTGTGATCAGGGTCATATTTAATACCAACAAGACTAAAAGGAAATATCTTTAAATTTTGTTGTAGTGTATCAAAACTGCAAATGTTATGATGATTTGATTTAAAGGGGACATATTATGAAAACTCCACGTTTGTAGTTCTTTTACACGTTAATTTGGGTCCGTCCCAAAAACTAGAAAACAACTCAAAACAGGTCAATCTTCATTTCATTAAGACCCCAAGGAACCATATCAACTGTGGTAAAATACGATGATACCTTTCACTGACTTTTTAATTAATCACAATCAAGTAAAAGTTTCTTCACACTGAAATTGTTCTCAAATTTTCCGCTTTTTATGTTTCAAATTTTCCGTTTAAAAAATACCGGCATCAGTCATTATACTGTAGTCAGTACTACATATAAAAAAGTAACCTCCTTCCAAATTCACAGTGTCATCAATCGTCAGTGGCTCAGTGAATCGAACTACCAGAGAAAGCCTTCTGAATCAATTCTTCTGCTTTGAGGTCACAATGTAAAAATAATAAGATCAGTCAATAAAATATCTATTATATATAGTTTTGACGAATTAGTACCAAGTTAGTGAGCAGTTCATCTGAACCTGTAACTTTATTGTTTCATTAGAATCGTTTTATGCCTGTGCAGGTAATACGATACCAATATCTGCAAGAAAACAGGAGAGAGCGAAGAAAAGTCATGAGTATAAACAAGATAAAACAACAATAAATACAATAAAAATAACATACATTTCCAAAAAACCTTTCAGATTAGAACTATTACGCTTTGTATGTTGTGCAGGAGAATCCACCTCAGCTCACTTGATTCTTATTTTTCAGCTGTTGGATTCTCTCTCTATGCAGCTTCATAGTGAGTGAATTGTAAGTAGCTTAACGCTGCCTCAGTCCTTTCAGAATAATGGCCTTTTGGAGACGTGTTTGTCAGCTTCTTTCTGTTTACCACCACATCGCGGTCCACTAGGACGTCAGGTCTCAGGCTGTGACTGACACGGCTGTTGCTCTCCCAGTCTCGTAGCTGATGCCACTCACAGGCTGACAGACTGGTCTCAGAGCAGCACCACTGACCCTTCGCTCTCTTCCACTGTCTTACTACACTGTCTCAGAATGAGGTACAGTGAAATGTTCATTTTCTGTAAGTTCTTGTGGAAATGCCTCCAGTTCTTTCCAGGACCAAACAGTTTTAAAGGTTAGGGTAGTGGTTAGGGTTAGGGGTTGTATGCGGTGTAATGGTTTTACAGTCATATCTCCACTGTGAGAAAACCTTAAATCCCTTTTGTGGAACCTGTTTTTTCTCTCCGCCTCACAGAGCCATAGCCATGTCTTCCAGCTCAGCGATGGTGCGAATCCTGATAAAGGGCGGTAAGGTGGTGAACGACGACTGCACCCAGGAGGCCGACGTCTACATCGAGAACGGCATCATCCAGCAGGTGGGGAAGGAGATGATGATCCCTGGTGGGGCCAAAGTGATAGACGCCACTGGAAAACTGGTCCTCCCCGGTGGCATCGACACAAGTGTCCACCTGGACGAATACTTCATGAATGCCACCACGGCAGACGACTACTACAGCGGCACCAAGGTAAAGTCTGACAGGAAATGCAAAGACAGTAACATGCAAATCCTTTTCTATAATTTTTCACTTTCCGGTATATCCCTCTCTCTAATGCTCCTTGTTTTTGGCTTGTGACCACCTTATTTAGTAATTAATTTTTTCAGATACAATATGTTGGTTATTTTACTACTTGAATTAAGAGCATAAGATGTCAACGTAAGAAACAGGATTTTAGAATGTAATTAAAATCATTTGGAGAAATTTTGGTAGTAAAAAATATCAAAATATCAGCTAATATAAGTTAAATAAATAAAAGTTTAAAACGTTTAAACATAAACGCTGAGAGCAATTCGTCTGAAAGACTCTCAAAAACAATATCACAAATAAAGCATTTAATGTTGGTCATAAATGTTGGACATCGCACATAAAACAACAGGACGCAGCACAAAGGACCAGCAAGTGAAAACCGAAAACAGAACTATAACGAAACTTTAATAAAGTAAATGAGTAACTTCGGCCAAACTGGACTGAACTTTCTTCTCTGAAAGCTTCACCATTGTGAATAGTTTGTCTTACACCGACATCACACAGAGATCATTTGGCATTTCGTTGGTATAGCGCTCAGCGTTTGAGGCGAACAGCTGCCAGAACGTCTGGTCATCATGGGTGCTGATGATACTGGGAGACCCCACTCTGCTTACCGAGCACCGTGATGAGTCATCACTCCGTAGCACTTGGAGATGATGGGAGCTGGGAGATGACGCCGTGCGCTGGAATTCAGATGTTTCAGTGAGTGGACGGTGAGCGGTGGAGCGTGGTGACAGACACTATTCTCCACTGTTCTCCGTCTGCTCCCCCCCCCCTCCCAACCCACTGCCGTGCTCCAGAATGACTCCATCTGCATCTCCTAATGCAGATGAGTATCTGTTTCCATGGATACCGGGGAGCTGCTGCAAAGGCTGCCGCAAAAAAGCCTTTTCACTCTCGCCATTGTGCTTGGAGACAATGGTTGTCAGACAGCGTCTACACACACTACTCCACTCTCTAGGCTCAGCTGACAGACGCTCCGTGAAGCATGCACTCATACTCAAAACACACCCTCTCTTTACATGTTTTTGAGTGTTTTTAGAGGTTACATAATAAAAAGTGTTGTTACTGTTTTAAATGCCTCAGATTATAAGATAAGATAATATAGTCCAACAATGGGGAAATTTGCAATTTATACCGTGAGGGGCAGTCAGGCCTGTGCTTTCTTGACTGTGTTGGGATTCAAATTCCCTCAACAGTCCTCTTCAAATAACCATAAAGACGAGCATTGATGGAAATAGAGTTAGATTATGGTCTCTTCAGTATTTATGGACTTTAAAGATCAATATCTTCCGCTTGACTGTCACGTAACGTCTCCTGTTATTCTTAATTTAAAGGTCTGCCTCTCATTTAACCTCAGATACATTACAATGGGTAAAAATCATTAGCTATCACCTCACTTGACAGAAGCAAAACAACTCAATTACTTATGCATATTAAGGTAAAACTGACCGTCTACATGAGTGCTATTCAACTGAGTGCTATTCTGGGTTTTCCTTTTCCCAGGCGGCTCTTGCCGGCGGTACGACAATGGTGATTGGTCACGTTCTGCCGGAGAAGAATGAGTCCTTGCTGGAAGCCTACGAGAATTGCCGCAGCATGGCCGACCCCAAAACCTGCTGTGACTACGCTCTGCACGTGGGAGTGACTTGGTGGGGTCCCAAGGTACAGTGGCGCTGTGCTTCCCAGAATCCCACGGGATTGGTTAGATAGTTGATTACTGTGGTACCTCTGTTAGTGACTTCTTACATACCAGGATGTGTTCTGCTTATATGTGTGTGTAGGGAGAACAACACCTAAACATGAGGGGGTTTTAAGCATATAGCCAAGTCCAGACTCATTTATTCATACAGCACATGTAAACAATAACAGGAGTTGACTCAAACTGGTTTACAATCACAGCACATAGCCCAGTTATACATAAACAATTAAATGGCATTTGGTCATGTCGCACACTGTTTAACTTAGTTTTGGAGTTTTTTGAACTACTGCCTGGGAAATCAGTGAAATTGTCAAAAATCATTGCAATCACTGGACACGTGATAAAAAGAGCAAGGCCAAAAGTGAAAGGGGTTTTTCCTTTGCCCATGTCCCATCCTTCCACTATGTTTTTTGCATAAAGCTGCTAATAGTCAGACAAACAGCAATGGAAACATGTAACTCCTTTGTGGATGAAACGACCAGCATGGACCCGAAAGTGTTTTCTGGTTTCTGTGTTCATTCATTCGATACATCATAGTGGTGCTCATATCTATCCTCCGGCAGGTACAAGCTGAGATGGAGAAGCTGGTGAGAGAGAAGGGCGTGAACTCCTTTCAGATGTTCATGGCCTATAAGGACCTGTTCATGCTGAGAGACGGCGAGCTCTTCCAGGCCCTGCAGCACTGCAAGGACATCGGGGCGATAGCAAGGGTCCATGCTGAGAACGGGGAGCTGGTGGCAGAGGTGAGGGAGAATCCTCTCAGTCCCATTTCATTCACATTTTTGGATTGATGATTGAATATTTACTTGTTATTAAATGATATGCTTTTATATGAAATTGATGTATTGCGTTCTCTTTCCTCTTATCAGGGTGCAAAGGAAGCACTGGACCTGGGCATCAGTGGCCCTGAGGGGATTGAAATTAGCAGACCTGAAGAGGTACGATAGTCAGGTTTAATCAGGTCGTCCTAATAACCACTGTCTGTCAAATTAAATCACTTCCATTACAGTCAGAATCTTGTTTTAATAAAAATAATAATGTTTCTCTACAGCTGGAGGCCGAGGCGACCCACAGGGCGATCACCATTGCCAACAGGGTGAGTGAGAGGTCGTTAGTACGTGAATATAATATAATGTAACCATATTGTAATGTATGAGAAGACTTGGACCTGGTTTGTAATTATCATATATAAAAGTCCCCAGAGTATGAATCATGCTGACTGTGATGATTCCCCTGAGCCTCTTACACCACTCGTAACATTCCCACTGAAACGTTTCAAGATCTACTGGATCTACTACAAGAGCACCAGCACAACTAAACTACTAGATTAAATGCCACAGAATTCTGTGAAGACATTCATGGTCTCCAGAGGTTGTCATCGTTTGACATTGATAAAGCCTGACTTTTTCTCTAGCGCAACAACAAGGTTCATATGTGTGCTTTTGAATTATGTAAACATGACTCATGCAAAACATCAGCAGGTTAACATTGTGAGCGTATTAGCATGCTGACGGAGGCATTAAGCTTAACTCCTATTCATAGGCTTTGTTTGTTTGTTTTTTGCGTAGGCCCACTGCCCGATCTACCTTGTGAATGTTTCCAGCATGTCTGCAGGAGATGTGGTGGCTATAGCCAAGATGCAAGGTGAGATATATTTTACTTTATATCTCGTGATACCATCTAAAAGATGAGTAAGTAATAATCGGAAAGCAGTCTCAGATTTTTGGAGCACATCGTAAAATTGACAAGGCGTAACTTAATCTACATTCTACTCAATTGAAAAAATCATAGCTTAAATTAAATTACACAACAATGAATTTGTCACTGGCATGTTTTTAGTGTGAAAATACTTCATCTTTGTAGGTAAGGTGGTCCATGGGGAGACAACCACGGCCCACACTGTGCTGAACGGTATGCAGTACTATCATCAGGACTGGGCGCACGCCGCTGCCCATGTTACCGTGCCACCTCTCCGCCTGGACCCCTGCACCCCCCAATTTCCTAATGAGCCTGCTGGGAAAGTAAGTCTACAAAATGTCCCATTCCTGTTTTCCAACCGTTTCAAAAATCTAATCCTGACCTTCCTGCCTGCAGTGACACTCTGAATGTTGTGGGGTCCGACCACCGTCCGTTCACCATCCAACAGAGAGCCATGGGTAAGGACGATTTCACAAAGATCCCCCACGGGCTCCCTGGCATACAGGACCGCATGAGCGTCATCTGGGAGAAAGGAGTGGTATGTGTAGCTCTTTTGTTCCCAGAGAACTTCCACGACATCTGTTTCGGTTTTGAGGTTATCGAATTTGAAAAAAAATAAAAAAAAAGGCAGGAGAGGCACGAAAGCCTTCTTTCTTCAGAGGATCAGTTTGATTTATCTCTCAGTTTGCAGATTTGAATTATTGTGTTTGTTATAATTCATAGATCGGAGGTAAGATGGACGAGAATCGCTTTGTAGCAGTCACAAGCTCAAACGCAGCCAAGATCTACAACCTCTACCCCAGGAAAGGCAGGATCATCGCAGGAGCAGATGCTGATGTGGTGGTCTGGGACCCCGAGGGATCAAAGTATGAAACCAGATCCCTCCCTTCATCGACCAGTCTGTCTCCCTCCAGCTCTCATCTCATGTCTCAGAAGCTGGTTTAGCTTTTTGTTTGAGCTAAACTGGGTCATGACTCTCTCTTTCATGTTTGCCTGCAGGACCATTTCTGTGGGCAACCAGGTCCAGGGAGGAGATGTGAACCTGTATGAGGGCCTTCGTTGTCACGGTGTTCCCCTGGTTACCATCAGCCGTGGGCGACTGGTTTATGAAAATGGCATTTTCACGTGTGCTGAAGGCTCTGGAAAGTTTTGCCCCCTGAGAACCTTCCCGGATTATCTTTACAAGAAGATGGTGCAGAGGGAAAAGGTATCGGACAGACGTGAATTTCATTAATAATTAATAAGACTAACACAGCGTTCATCACGTGTTACACAGAAGCCATTTTTCAAACATTATAATGATAAAACGTTAACTTCGAGACAGCAAGTTTTGTATTTTTGAATATTCTTATTTATTTTCCATATATTTTTATACTAAATAAGATTGAGTATAATGTGAAGAGCTCTACATGAACTTGTATTATTTGTGGGCTGACCCCAAACTGCAATAGAAACCCCTTTATTCTGATTTGATTTGGAGGTTATTAAATTAGAATTTTCTTTCTTAAATTCCTTTCCCTCACAATCAATCAAATATCTATAAACTAATCACTATATCGACAGAAACACTGTTGATACCATCTCCACTGGTGCTGCATGTACTTTATCTACGCTAGTAATTGCCCCATAACTAATACCAAGGATACTTGTATTGCTTTTATTTCTACTATGTCTGCAACTTCTATTACTACTTTAACTATAATTTGTGTGATTTCACGTACCAGTGCCAGGCGGTGAAAGCTGTGGAGCGGGAGCCGTACACAGGGGACGTTGTCTCGTTGGTCAACTCAGGAAAGAAGGACTTTGGGGCGTCAGATCTGGACACCCCGACTCGCCCCTGCACCCGGCACGGGGGCTTGAGGGACCTGCAGGAGTCCAGCTTCAGCCTCTCTGGTGAGGACCAACATAAAGAGTGTCGTACATAAGGACTTTTTCAGACTGGTGCCCATTTATAACAAATATGAAAACTCTGGTAGGTGGTACAACCTGGTTTGCTGCTTCTGTTCTGGCCTTAAAAAAAATCTAAAGATTGGCCTGATGAGGGAGCTGTAGTTAAAGTAACTTGGGCAGTTACAGAGCGTCTTGTTGGTCTGAGGTCGACCCAGTAGTTGAGGGGTTCATAAGAAATGTTGGGAAACCTTTTTAAAACCTTTTAAACACATCTTTTATACTGAAAATCGGTCATAATAAAAGATTTTTTTTTACGCTGCCCTCTTCCAGTTATATTTCACATTATTTTACCTAAATGGAGATATGATTAGTACTTTGGGGTTAATCTAATCTCTTAATTAGAGACATTTGATTGTTGAAACCAGACTGAACCTGAGGGTAGAGATGAGGAATGATGTGCAACAACAGTCTGGGGCCAAATCAGTTGAGGTCTTAGGGTCTTAAACCCTAGAACAACCACGTCCCTCTACCAAGTACACTTTTAGATCACTGAGGAATCAAGGTGTTTTAGTTTACTTTATCTTGGATCCTAAGATTACGTCTATTTCTCTGTCCTTCAGGCACTGGAATGTCAGATTTTATGGCAACGGAAATAATACTTTTACATTTAAACATGTTACGAGCAGCTTTCTAAGTGGAATGACCAGAATTGTTTTGATCTGTTGAAGTATGTTGCATTCCTTAAGTCTGAGTAGAAACTGCTTTGAACTGGTTATAAGCTGAAAATATGATTGAGCTGCTCTTAAATACTACTTTGTAAAACTATAGTTCCTTGTGTTTCGCTGCTAAACCCAAGTGATTCTCCCCCCATGTCTCAGGTGCCCAGATCGATGACGCCATTCCAAAGAGGTCCTCGGCCCGGATCCTGGCTCCTCCTGGAGGGAGGTCCAGCGGGATCTGGTAACCAATCAGGAGGACGTCACATGAAGCAGAAGCACGACACCTGAGGGAAACATTTGGCCGAGCAAGGAGACTTTGTTTGTCTTTCTGGAAGCTTAGTATATTTGTGGGGTAATGGAGTCACGTTTTCACAAGTTATTTAGGACTGTAAAACATTAACCTGTATGATATTGCCGTAACAAGGAAAACCTGCGTTAAGCGATACATCTACCAAATTTCAGTCAAAACGTTACCTCCAAAAAATAACAAAAAAGATGCCAATGAATTAATGGATGTGGTTAGAGGGGGACTACTGTAACTAACTCCTAGTTTTAGGAAGGTGAGTCATAGTTTTTATAATGCGACTGTGTTACCTCACCGTAAAAAATACGAGTTTGCACCTTTATCATGTACTATTTAGATGCCTTTTTACATGATTTAATGTCACGAATGTCACAAATGTCTTTTTAACTGCGCGTCATGGTGAATGAAATGTATTGGTTTATTACAAAGGTGTTGGCCCGACATTAATATGTCAGCACTTAAAAAATACAAAACGATGCAATTGACCGAATAATGAAAAACAACGTAATGCAAGTTAACCTTTTACATGTGTTTGTTAATTTATTTTTTTATACTGTTTTATTTGAGCTTTTATCCCTGTGATGCTACTGTGTTAGAATCATTTCCTTTAAAAAAACTGAGGTTCAGTAATGTATCGTCGTCGGATTAGCGTTTCAGCTCCTGTTTACAGACTTCTGTTCCACCCCCTACTGAATGTGAATGAACCTACGCTGTGTGCACCGTGCACAGTAGCATAGTTAGAGTTTCTGTCGTAAGCACCAATGTCACAGAATCCTCTTGTGGTCGTAATCGTTTTCCACAGCGAGCAAAGAGTCTCACCTAACTGCCTTTTTCTCACCTGAGAACACTGACGCCCTCAAACACACCTCTGCAACCTGCCGCTACAGCTCGTGACCTCTGACCTGTTGAACCGCTGTCATTTCTTTTTCCTTTTCAAACGTTCCCCTGACCAACAGAGACGCTGAAGGGATCCTCTTTAGGATTCAAGCTACTGTTTCTTCAGGATGGTAACTGGTTCTCAACCACTGTGTTTTCATTGTTTGTCTTTAGTTACAGATTTTTTTCTTGTGAATATTTGTGTTAGTGTCTGATTTTGTTGGTATTTTTGTCAAAAACTGCAGAGTTAGCGGGGATGCACACGAGATTTAGCTCAATGTTTAGACCCGGTTATGTTCAGAAGATCATGATACAGTAAAAGTAGCACAACGCTTTTTTTTTATTTCACTTTTTTCATTTGTAGAAGCTCCAGCAAATGTTGTTGTGTTGTGTCCTCCTCCCTCCCAAACCTACACCGGTGCTGAACAATGTGTTGTCACATTGAATTCTGTTTATCTCTTTAGTTTTTCTTGCAGCTCTTTATCACATGATTTGAGTGCAAATAAACCACAAGTAAATCCTCAGCTGAGTCCCGTATCTGATTTCAGGTTCTGCTTTTTGAGCTTTATTTGAGTACCTCCAATTTAGGCTGCTTTACTCGTCTACCTCATTAGATTCTTAGGAAAATATGTTTTTTCGTGTTTCACCTGTTACAAAACGATTTATCTTGTGACCTGTTGGAGGAAGCCTCATCCAGAAACTACAGATTTAATATAATGGAGTTAACACTGCCTCAACTTTAACCAACTACAACCAGAAAATGCTATCAATGATTCAACATAAAACTGCAGAGCAAGCGCTTATACTTTTGATGCATTTAGCTAATAATATATCTGCTTTATAGGATTTGAAAGCAGGACCTTAACTTGTAATCAAACATTTTTACATTGATCATTTAATTGACTAGTTAATCAGCAGGAAAATAACCAGCAACTTTATGTTTGGTTTTTAGTCAAAACTGATTGATTGATTATTTATATTTCATAATCAAAAATTTCTGTTTTCCCTTCTACTTTTAATCGCTTTGGTTAGCATTAGTCTGTTTTCATCTCATTTATAATTCATAAAGGATTGGTTTGAATGGTGCTACATGAGGAAAGTTTGACTGATTTAAATAAATTTGTTCGGTTTTTGTTATCCTCGCTATAACTGTGACTCTATTGATGAGTAAGCATAGTTGCTGATTCTGATGAATTGAGCTTGTG
This sequence comes from Pseudopleuronectes americanus, assembly GCA_038501795.1. NCBI lineage: Eukaryota > Metazoa > Chordata > Actinopteri > Pleuronectiformes > Pleuronectidae > Pseudopleuronectes > Pseudopleuronectes americanus. Next base: position 15,442,653 of record CM076726.1, on the reverse strand, counting down.
CTAAATTTGAAGGATCTGGGTTCAATTCCAGCAGCAAACCCTAAATCAACACACAAAGAGAAAGCCGCCCACTTCACACCTCTTATCATATGAACTAAGGTGAAGTGGGCAGTAACTTCTGTGGACTGGGCCATAATCATTTGCTATCTTTGCAAATCTTGTGTCAATGAACGTGTTCCTCGTGCACCAAGTCGCGTGGCACTATAAAACAATGACAATAGGGTTTAGTGTCTCTATTTTCTATTTCTCTATTTCAGATATTAAAAATAAACATATAACTCTTGTTTTGTGCGTGTCGCCTGAGCCTCTAAACCCCACTCGTCAGTGGCAGGGCCTTAAATCCGAGCAGACACACACATCATGTGTCTCTGAGCTGGAACAGGCCAAAGTCCTATTTATAATGAACCTTTAGCAGCATGGAGTCGGGCGCATGCGCGGTGCGGGGCCGGAGCGTTGCAGACAGGGGCGGCCCGTTACCAGGCGAGCAGCGCAGCGCAGGGTCCGACACCGACGACGGCAGCGGCCACTGACAGAAGGAAACCTGCCAGCGCGATAACAGCACCCGTGAAATACTGTGAGTATGGAGGAGGCGCGCGTGTGTGTGCGTGTGTTTGTGCGTGTGTGTGTGTGAGGAGGAGGGTGGACGGGACCTGCGCTGCGTCCTGCTGCTGCTCTTTGTTTCAGGGATGCGTGTTTGGTTCCCAGGCGCTGAGCAGATCTCTAGCCGACTCTCCGGAGCTGTATCCGGGGGAGGCCTGCAGAGGGGGCCGCTGCAGGACCAGCGCTGCGGCTTTTCCCCGAACGGCCTCATTTATTGTTCTCAGCTCGGGCTCGAAATGTCAGACCCCCGCCCATCTGTCCTGGACTCTTTTTTTTTACTGCAGTCATTATTGGAGCAAAGGCCCAGTGGATTTTTTTTTATATTGTATCCATGGGAGAATAGATTGACTTCCCCCCCCCCTACCGACGCCCTCGATGCTAGAATAAAAATAAATCCTTATTTATGAGGGATCGCCCGCTTCTGCTAATGTGGCCGGAACCTACTATGTTCTTTATTGTGGCTGCCATGGTTGCAGGCTGCAGCCCCGTGGGGGAATGTGCATGGTGTAATGTGCATGCCGCCGATCGTGCGTTCACGCAGTGTTTTCACCCGGAATCGTGCACAACGCAGGTCTCAGATGAGGTTTAGCCGGTGTCATCCCTCTGCAGCCACATGGTGCGACCTCGGAGACCATTTAAAGTCTCCCATCTTCACTGGTGTCACAATCTAAATGTTGTTGGGGCACCGAGTGGAAATCCAAGTGAGGCTCGCATGGAGCTGTCACATGTGGAAAGCTGCTCAGGTTTTTTTTTCTGTTTAATCTGGTGGTGGGTGGGGATTGGGCTCATAACACATCTGTAGATTAAAACTAAACCCACATGGTGTTTACAGTCGAAAATCCAAGTGACACACACAGGCCAATATTGCTTGGTGGGATTTACAGGCCCCATCAGCTGCAGTGGTTTCAGAGCCAGTCTGGGATATTTGATCTGAAAGAAGAAGGGACAGAAGGAAGAAATGGTAGAAACCTGCAGAAAAAGGGCCAACTCCCCTCCACAGAGAGTTGTAGTTGCATTTAGGAAAATGTCATCTTCAACATATTCAACATTTAAACAGATCATATAGACTATTATGTTTGATGCTAACGGTATAGACTGCAAATTAGAAATCCCGGATATGGCTAAATTGAAATTACTCCAAGATAATGAAGGCCCTCAAGTGAATGAAGTCTAGAGTTGAAACAACAATAGAAGCTATTCTGAAAGTTACTTCATTTATAGATATCTCAAAGTTCCAGCTCAAGTTCCATGTAAATTTGGCTTTTGCATGTTTGCTCACAACTTGTTTGGAGACGTCAACTTAAATTATAACAAGGCTTTTTCACAATTATTGGACAAACAAGGATTGAGTGAGGTAATCACCGTTAGTTTTAACCCTTAATAAGTCAAGTGCAAAGTCCAAGATGTCTGATAGGATGGGTGAAGGTTATGGGGGCGAATCGGAGAACTTCACTGTGGGCATCTCAGAAAGATCGAGGAGAAACAAGGTCTTCAAACAGCCCAACTTGATCAGATGATAACAGCAATTATCATCTGATCTGTTTACTTCTATTACAGGTTAATAACTGACATTATGATATTGTGATGATTTTTTTTATTTCTCTCTCTGTTTGTCTCAGGTAGGGGATGGCAGTGAATGTGTACTCCACGTCGGTGTCGGTTGACAACCTCAGCCGACATGACATGCTGGCATGGGTCAACGACTCTTTGCATCTCGTCTACACCAAGATCGAGCAGCTCTGTTCAGGTAAAGCGGAGAGCCGGTTGTCCCTGACTTTTGTCCCCAACAGGACGACGACACTAACCACCAGGTCTTTGTGTTTTCCAGGAGCCTCATATTGCCAGTTCATGGACATGTTGTTTCCAGGCTGCATCCTTCTGAAGAAGGTCAAATTTCAAGCCAAGCTGGAGCACGAGTTTATACACAACTTCAAATGTCTTCAAGCAGCTTTCAAACGGATGGGTGTTGACAAAGTCAGAATCCTCTCATTACAATATTATTATGCATTTGACTACATACTTTTGATTGCATTATCTCTTACACATGATGCTGTAGATGCATTTTGAGTCACACAGAGCTATTCAAGCCTTTCCCGTTTCCCTTCTCCAGATTATTCCCGTAGAAAAGCTCGTAAAAGGGAAGTTCCAGGACAACTTTGAATTTGTGCAGTGGTTCAAGAAGTTCTTCGATGCCAACTACGACGGGAAGGAGTACGACCCTTTACTATGCAGACAGGGTCAGGACATGGCCCCTTCCCCCAACCCAGGTGATCACTTTATCCACAAACCAAAGAGAAACCCAGGTAAACCCGACAGCTTTGCCGTTGCCGCACGGTCTGGCTGAGCTTTGGATGGCCCGAAGGCGCTCCCTGCAAGCAAGTGGTGCGAGCAGCACGATTCGCACAATGACTGCTGCCCTCTTTAGGTCCATCTCAGTGCCCAGCATTCACAGGCAATATGACACTGTGTAGGTATGAGCGAGTCACTGGTGGGATTGTTGTAAATCACCTCAGTGTGCGGCGGGAGGCAGCACTGGCTGGGTTTCAAACTCACATCACGCAACTTCAGTGTGAACGTGCTCTCCCACTTCTAATTCTTCTGAGACCCGTTATACCAGAGGACCTAAAGAAATATTAAATGCAGCAGTGCTTTCCTGTGTACTGCATTACACAGGTGCAGCTTCATCTGCCTGAAAGCTGGACTGATACAAAACTAAGTGTGTGACATTTTACTAACAAGAATAATGTCAGCCTGAACAGCCTTGCTCTGTCTCCATGAAAGCTTTCTGCTTGGAAATCATGGCGCAAGATATAATTAGATTGTCCCATACGCCTGCCGAGTGACTTTGCCACTAGCAAGTTGTGTGGTTGCAAACGGGCCTTTATTATAAAAACTGTAGTATTGCAAGTTGCCATGTTTGTCTTTGATGTGAAACTCCTCTGCTGAAGCACTTATAGAGGCTTGGCAGTTTTCAAACTTGATTTTCAACCGTTAACGTAAATTTTACATTGGGTTTCTTTGAAATCTGGCAATATCAATTTGTGTCTTTTATATTATTCACCAAAACACCATATCAAAGACACAACATTATGCTACAAGCTGATCACATCAGCTCTCTAGAATGCGCTACATCCATCGCCACAGCTGCTACGAAGTCAAAGACAATAAATGCAGCGACTCTGTTTTCTTTCAAATGATTAAAATCTCTCACCATCTCTGACCAAATCCAGGACCACAGAGGACATCGCCAACAGTTCCCAAAATCATGCCAACACCACAGAGGGTCCAACACAACACTCCAGCCCTAAGGAAGAACCCGTCTTTGTCTAGAAATGGAGGCAGTGATGCAGAGATCATGGAGCTAAATCAACAGGTAGAGTTGAATGGAGGAGCTACGTTCTGAGAGTAGTAGTCCTGATACTTATATCAGGGATTTTGTATATAAACCAATACTGAGCACAGATCTAATGTTGATTTAATAAGCTGAGAGACGGGGATCTTTTTTATGATGACGTACCAAGGATGAATCTTTTTTTTTGTTGCTCCCTCTGTTCTATGTCAGCCACTTTCAAACTGCTTATTATGTGTGCATCATGTGCTAAACACACACAGACGCTTTTTCTTTCACTCCAAGCGTAAACACATGTTTCTGCTCCGGCCTCAGGTGATGGAGATGAAGTTGACTGTAGACGGACTAGAGAAGGAGAGAGACTTCTACTTCAGCAAACTACGGGACATCGAGCTGATCTGCCAGGAGAACGAGAGCGAAACCAACCCCGTCCTCAGCCGGATAATCCACATTCTCTACGCAACAGAGGTATGTCTGAAACAACCAATCTGTGGCCTCCAGTGCACAACAGACATTTAAATTTTCTCCGTGTTAATTACTACAGAGAGGCTAAAGTGAAACTGCAACATCTGGGTTCCGTTCCAAGAGTAACTTTACTAAAAATCAACTTGACATGGGATAAAATGAGTAACTTTAAAAAAGCATTAGTCCAGGAAAATTGTGGGTTAAACATCCCAGCTCAGCAGAAGAAGGTGAATGCGATACATTACTCTTATTATCCAGCTCAGAAGTAGGAACGTTAGATGAAACGTGAACAGAGGGACAGAAATGTTGGTAGATATCATATTGACGAAATCAAGTTACGATGATGGAAGTACCACCATTGGTGCGCTGGTAGATTTTTATTAGAACTGAAAGGTTTTTATAAATTCAAACAAGTTAACTGCTGTAAATATTGTTACAACTACAAATGTTTCAACATCCAACGGAGACTACTGTAAAGTATTTGTCTTTGCATACAGGAATTAAACCCAAGTAAAATGCTAAATGGTTTCAGAAAGACCGATAAAAGAAATAGTCAATGAGAGAATTTATCCGTTTGAATGTCCTCAGTGATCAGGAATTTGTATGTTTAATTGGAACCGAACTAAAGGAAGCACAAATTAATAAATAATAGTTCCCTTAAAAATCCCAATATTCCCTGGGAAATCTGTGAAAGTATCAGCAAATTCTCGCAATCTATCAATTATAAAGTGAAAAACCAAATCCCCAAATTAAACGGGTTCTTTCTTAGCCCATGTTCCATCCTTGCACCTATTTCTGTGGACATCTGTTCTGTAGTTTTTTTTCCGTAATCCTACGATTGCAGAAACAATCCAATTAACCAACAAACCAACTAAAAGACAGAGGTGAAATCATGTCTTCCTTGACGCAGAGAAGCTGAACACTGTCTTTTCTTTATCTCAGGACGGCTTTGCGCCTCCAGAGGACGAGGAGCTGGATGAACAAGCTCACCTGGACCAGGATGAATACTGAACCCTTCTTCTCCCTCCCTTCCGGCATCCCCGCTCTCCCTTTTCTTTAGTGCCCTCATTTGTTTTCTACTTTCTCTCTCTCTCTCTGCACGCTCTCTATAAATACCTCCCATCATCCCTGCTCTCTGTCCATCTTTTCCTTTCTTTCTTATAAGTTGGTCAACCCCGTGCTCGCATCCACCCTCTGGCCGTCGACATACTTTGCATCATTTGCTGCTCACCCCTGCCTCCACTTACACAGTAACAATAACAGTAATGTACGACATATCCAAGTTATTTCAGCATGAGTAACGTAGAAAATCGAATCGACGCCGGCGTGGAGGTTGCTCGGGCAAACAATGGATCTAAGTCTGTAAATACGACTGACATTTTGATTTCTGAGAACAGAACCTTGTCTTTGCTCGTTATGGAGTCATTTGTCTTAATGCTTCTACTATAGCACAGAACAACAGGGCTTCAACGGGCCATCGGGACACTCCCAGAGCTACTAAAACTGTAACAAAAGTGACTTTTTATTAACAATTTCTTATTTATTTAACTTATATTTCATTAAGGTTAACTTTCTGTAGCAGAATCGGTGCAAAAACCTACTGTATGTGAGCTGAAAGCCGAGGGTCCCGGATGTGATTCGAGTTAAAGTGTGTGTTTGAGGCTGCATCAAGCTTTTGATTTTGTTTCATAGAGGGTTTATGGTATGTGGAAACACTGGAGGAAATACTTTGGTGCAATGGACTCAAGGCGTATATAATGATCGGTGCTCTGCAATTATACATCTTTGATCTGCAACATATCTGAGCATGAGAATGTTAGACATTGACTGTGAATGAGTGATATTTTGTAAATGTACTTTGTGATTGATCCTGGTTAGTTGCCATTGTATCCTTCAGGGCGGAGGAGGAGCTCCACCTGCAGACCGACTTCATGGTGTTAGAGCGTAGCAGGGCTGATGTTTGATTCTCGGCAGCCGGACACGGAATTGATAAAGACCGATTTTTCACATGACAGCTTTTATCGTGTCTTTTTTTCCTGCTGATCATTTTGTGTTTTTTAACTTTTAATTTGCTGGTAGCCCAGGATGTATGAGTTGTTGTTCGAAGGAAACGCAGTATTAAGAGATCTGTGACTGTATTGACCGGTCATTAGCATAACAACCAGTTCTAACCAAGGAAGTCTCCCAGTCCTTCCCAAGCTCTTTAAACTTTGCACACTGGCTGCCGTCTGCTCTGGAACTCGTATTCTCGGGTCATGTAAACATCGACAGATCGCTCATCTTTTGAGTTTTGACTAAATAAACAGTTGAGAAATAAATGGCTCTGTGTGATGATGGATTTTTCTAGTGTGACAATGACAAGCTTACAGAGGCCATGAGTCAACATTTTCACTCAACAGATGCAAAAAACTATACACTTACATGAATATATATATATAATACACATACAAATTATCTCAGGTACGTTTCTATTCCGTTAGTAATTGATAACTGAGCCATTGACCATGATACAAATTTCTAATAACGTTCATGGTTAAACCAGCCGGGGGATTAGCTCAGATGGTAGAGCGCTCGCTTAGCATGCGAGAAGTAGCGGGATCGATGCCCGCATCCTCCAGTCTACCAGACTAAGACTTAAGACTTTAAAAAATACGAAAAGTAACCGTCACTATGAATTCACTGTCTTTCCGGTTTATTTTAACTTCAACTTTCAGCCGTGTTTGTCCCCACAGGACAGTTTGTGTTTACAGCAAAGGGTTAAAACACAGAAGATATGAGACATAAAAACATAAAGGGAAGGGGACATGTAGACAACAGGCGGTATAGTCAACTCACCACGTGATCCATACTCTCCATGTTACGAGAAAACACTGGAACGTGGGTGAAACATGAGGTCACTGTCATCCGGCCTGATGTATAAAGATATATTTAATTTAGCATATTATACATATATTTTGAGATAATAATAAGATGTCAGCACAGTCAATTTACAGTGGTTGAGGCCTAGGTACAATTCATGGGTACAATTCATGGACGTATCACTAAAAGCAAAAAGAAATGAGATTTTACACTAGTTTCAAATTTCACATCCGGCTCCTAGTCGTCCACCAGGGGGATTAGCTCAGATGGTAGAGCGCTCGCTTAGCATGCGAGAAGTAGCGGGATCGATGCCCGCATCCTCCAGTCCTTTTCTGTCTTATCCTTTTTTGTTCTTCGATCGAAAACACAAACTGATTAAAAATGGAATCAGATGAATTAAGACATTAGAACTGTTTGTAGGCGGTTGTAACCTCCTCCACATTTATCTTATCAGCTTATGCCAGGTTTCTCATAACTGCAGAACAGATGTGGGTTTGATTTTTATATTTAAGTATAATTAGTACTATGGAGGTATGGATATGGAGGACCATACATGACTTAAGTATAAATAAATAAATGTATAAATAAATTAATAAAAAAGGAAATAAATTAATAAAAAAGGAAATAAATCAATCAATACAGAAATTAATAAATAAATACGTTAATAACAACAGAACTGTCTAAATAAATGTCTTAAATATATTTGCACATTTATTTTTGCCCTGCTTCATTTCATTTTCAGTGTCCTTATGCCAATGAGAAAGGCGGGCCTAACCTCAGTCTCGAGCAGGATTGGTCAACTGAGCTACACTCACACACAGGCCCCTGCGCTGCGCCACACACACATGCACACACAGGCCCCGACCGCCACACGCTCGCTCAGAGACACAAGCAGTGACTGAGACTTGAGCTCTTCAGCGTGAAACAGGCGCAAAGTGATTTGAAGAACAGTTGAAACAATGAAAACACAGAGTTTCTCTGGTCTCATCTGCTCAGAGATCAGCTGCTTGAAAAAAATATAATTTTTTTTTGAAAAATATATATTTTTTTTTGAAAAATATATTTTTTTTTGAAAAAAATAAAAATAAATTTGGAAAAATATTATATTTTTTTGAAAAATATTAAAAAAAATTGGAAAAATATAAAAAAAATTTTGAAAAATTTAAAAAAATATATAAAAATATAAAAAAAAAGGTGAAAAATATAATAATTTTTTTGAAAAATATATATTTTTTTTGAAAATTATAAAAAAAATGTGAAAAATATAATTTTTTTTTAGAAAAATTAAAAAAAAATGTGAAAAATATAATAATTTTTTTGAAAAATATATTTTTTTTTGAAAAATAATTTTTTTTTGAAAAAAATAAAAATAAATTTGGAAAAATATTATATTTTTTTTTGAAAAATATTAAAAAAAATTGGAAAAATATAAAAAAAATTTTGAAAAATTTAAAAAAATATATAAAAATATAAAAAAAAAGGTGAAAAATATAATAATTTTTTTGAAAAATATATATTTTTTTTGAAAATTATAAAAAAAATGTGAAAAATATAATTTTTTTTTAGAAAAATTAAAAAAAAATGTGAAAAATATAATAATTTTTTTGAAAATTATTTTTTTTTGAAAAATATATTTTTTTTTGAAAAATAATTTTTTTTTAAAAAAAATATAATTTTTTTTTAAAAAATATAATTTTTTTTTGAAAAATATATTTTTTTTTGAAAAATATAATTTTTTTTTGAAAATTATAAAAAAAAATAGGAAAAATATAAATTTTTTTTGAAAAATTAAAAAAAAATGTGAAAAATATGGTTTTTTTTGAAAAATATAAAAAAAAATAGGAAAAATATAATTTTTTTTTGAAAAATCTAATTTTTTTTTGAAAAATATAATTTTTTTTTGAAAAATATAATTTTTTTTTGAAAAATTTAATTTTTTTTTAAATTATAAAAAAAAAGTGAAAAATATAATAATTTTTTGGAAAAATATTTTTTTTTGAAAAAATATTTTTTTTTGAAAAATATATATATTTTTTGAAAAATATATATATTTTTTTAAAAAAATATAATTTTTTTTTAAAAATATAATTTTTTTTTGGAAAAATATTATTTTTTTTTGGAAAAATATTATTTTTTTTTGGAAAAATATAATATTTTTTTTGAAAATTATAAAAAAAAATAGGAAAAATATAATTTTTTTTTGAAAAATTTAAAAAAAAATGTGAAAAATATAATAATTTTTTTTGAAAAATATTCTTTTTTTGTGAAAAATATTAAAAAAAAAGGAAAAATATAAATTTTTTTTGAAAAATATAATTTTTTTTTAAATTATAAAAAAAAAGTGAAAAATATAATTTTTTTTTGGAAAAATATAATATTTTTTGGAAAAATATAATTTTTTTTTGGAAAAATATAATATTTTTTGGAAAAATATAATATTTTTTGGGAAAAATATAATATTTTTTTGGAAAATTATAAAAAAAAATTGGAAAAATATAATTTTTTTTTGAAAAAATTATTATATTTTTCACATTTTTTTTTATATTTTTATATTTTTTTTTATATTTTTTTTTGAAAAATATATATATTTTTTTTGAAAATTATAAAAAAAATTGGAAAAATATAACAAAAAATGTGAAAAATATAATATTTTTCCAAAAAAATATTTTTTTTTGAAAAATATAAAAAAAAATGGAAAAATATATTTTTTTTTGAAAAATATAACTTTTTTTTGAAAAATATAATATTTTTCTTTAAAACGAAGCCCATATGAACACATGACCAAACAGCTGATGGGAAATGTTTATTGGTGTCACGTTCACAAATTCAAAAGTCATACAGATGCTACTATTAAATTCAAAATAATAGTCATCAAAAAAGGTTTGCAACAGCAGCAACCAAAACAAGAACATACATCAATAATAATAATTAGAATAATCATATTTCAAGCTAGATAAAGCTACACTTGGAAATAATGACACACTTGCATGTTGATGGATTAAGGTCAATACCAAACTTGCAATATTATAAACTGTAGCTGCACTAATCTACAACTTCATGTCTTTTGAAATTTTGCTAAATACTTTCTTAAGAACGAGAGGGAAACATACAAGTGAAATGATTTGTTTACTGGGAAAATTCGAGCAGAGCTTTCACACCCTTTGAAAAAGTCATCATCTGCTGGTTGGAACTCAGGCTCCCAACATCTTCTTCACCATGTAACCAGGCATGTTGTACAGGAACAGACCCAGGATGGCGAGCAGCAGCAGAGCAGTGACGATCTTGATGGTCAGCCACCGGTACTGGTTACACACCAGGTTCTTAACGGCTTTGAAAGGGATGAGGAACCACAGGAGGGCGATGTCTGGACGGCTGCGTGAGGGAGATCACAGATTAGTGAGATGGCTCAAACTGAATTTGTGTGACAGGGAATTTTATTGTGTATATATAATATCCCAACATTTTATCTTACTTGTTTTCACAACATTGTTATAGTAATTTAGCTTTCTATAACATTTTTTATAAAAGATTAATTTAATACACAAAGCGTCTTATATTATGATTTTAAAGTAATAAATTGTGCTTTAAAATATTTTCAAAATATAGAATTTATAGAATTTGTCACCACCTTCAATAACATCGCAGGAAAACAGGTGGTTGGTTACATTCATATTAAATTATATTAAACCTTACATTTTTAAAAGTTTTCAAAATAAAAAATGGCATCTACTTGAATATTTAAGCTGAACGTATACAATATACTTTATAATTACTGATAAGACAAGAAGGAATGTACTGTCCTTTTAGATTGCTGTCTATACACACATATAATACATACTATCACACTCACAAGTACACCTTTACACAGATGACAGTACGAACAGAAAACTGAACAGTTCAGGTCAATTTATTCCTAAATTTGAAATATCATACATACACATAATCGGGGAAACATGAAACAACATTTGATTCATGACAAAATATTATTCAAGCAGGAAAATCTGAACACCAAATCCTCAATATCTAATCACTCAAACCTTAATATCCAATTGATGGTCATCAGTTTTCATGGGTGAGCAGTGGACAGATAATAGTGAACACACTCAAGATGTATTATTGGAACTATTATTGTAATAGTGCTCTTTTAATAAGGCAGCAGTAATTTGTCAAATGCTAAATTGCAAAACATTCACAAAAAAAACACATATTATTACTGAACGCACACCCTTTGAAAAAGTCATCATCTTCTGGTTTGCACTCAGGCTCCCAACATCTTCTTCACCATGTAACCAGGCATGTTGTATAGGAACAGACCCAGGATGGCGAGCAGCAGCAGAGCGGTGACGATCTTGATGGTCAGCCACCGGTACTGGTTACACACCAGGTTCTTAGCGGCTTTGAAGGGGATGAGGAACCACAGGAGGGCGATGTCTGGACGGCTGGTGGAGCACAAGAGACGTGAGGACATGTTAGAGAAGCCAAAGCCAGACAAGAATCCAAAATAGGAACCTGGAAACAGGTTTTCATGTACTGATATAACCTGTGGTAAGACCTGCTGACCAAGGAGCACGCACTTCTGCCGCCTTAGGCCAAAAATAACTGTACCGTACCATTACCTCCACACACAGGGTTATATTCTGGTTGGTGTGGTTTTTGGATGAGAAAGATGAATAAAGAACACAGAGCAAAGTGTTGGGGAACTCCAGAGTGTGTGGATTGTGTTTGTGTCAGGAGTGACCAATGTGACACTACTAATAACTTTGTAGACAAAATGAGGACTAACTGAATCAGTGTTTTTAGCCGGTTTATCTATAAAATATCATACAAACATTTATGGTAAAGTTACATTTTAAGCTACAATTAGGTTTTTAGATCTGTTTTGTGTCTGTATTTTACTCAAGAAGATGCACACAAGGATTGTTTTTGCAAACGTAACAATTTCATAGTGACTAATTAAAAAAACTGTGCTTTAAGGATATTGAGAAATCAGTGCATAAAAGAAATTCTAAGATGTGATATTAATTAAGATCATTTTAGATTTTTTTGGGCCTTTCTACATTAAATAAGATTAGTTGAATCTTTCTTAGAGTTTTCAGACTTGCACTCTTTAATCCATGTTGTTCGGAGGTAGAGAAAAATCTTTTTTTTTATACATAATTCACTAATCTTAAGGATGCCTCGCATTCTACTGTTAAAAATAAAATGCCGAACCACAAGGCAACGTTTAATTTAATTTCCTACACAGTCAACTTCACTGTTAAATAATTCAGTTTGATGGTGATTTGGTTCCAAGCTTCTGCTGCAGCTACTTTTCACAGCAATGGATTCTTACCTCTAGATCTAGTGAGACTTTTACTCTGTTTGACTACACTGGTCCCAGTACTACTGATGGTGGCTTGTTACGTGATGTACAGCGTTTGTTGTGACTGCATTCCTCACAGCGTGTTGTAATATCTAGACCTATAAAATGACTCATGATCTGCATGACTGATATTATTGATTCTAGGTCATTTTTAGGAAGTGATGGAAGGGAAACCGTAGACAGGGAGTTAGCAGGGAAGAGAGAGAGAGAGCGGGAGAGAGAGCATCTGGTTAGTGAAATTGCTGGAAACCTTCTCCAGAGGTGTCTGAGCAACATCTCAGGCTCCCAGCATTTTCTTGACCATGTAACCAGGCATGCTGTAGAGGAAAAGAGCCAGCATGGCCAGCAGCAGAAGAGCTGTGACAATCTTGATGGTCAGCCACTTGTACTGGGTGCACACCAATTGTTTTATGGCTTTGAAGGGAGTGAGGAACCACAGAAGGCTGGTGTCTGGACGGCTGGAAGGACAGAAACACGTGTTCAGCAATACAGACTTTCAGCAGAATGGACCGTTCTACTGTCACGCTAAAGGTCAATGTTGCTGACATCACTGAAACACAGATCATTTACAGAATGTTGGGAACTTCTTAACGATTCTAGGCAGAAATAAACAAAAGATATGAATAAACAGCAACTTACCATGTAAAGAAAGATGAAAAGTCCAGAAATTCGTTGAAGTGAATCCTTCTAAATGTCTTTTCTAATTTCTTGAAATAGCTTTTTATGTTTAATTTATATTTATTTATGCATATTTTACTTGTGTTTAAGACTTCCAGTTTTACGTTCATGACCGATTTATCATTATATTTATTCATCGGTTTATTATAATTTATTTGTCCTGCTATTTATTTAATTTATCTGCTTTGCACTTGGTTACATTTCGGAGTTACGCCGGAGTATTGGTGTTTGTATATGAATACATAAACGTTCTTATTAGCTGTGTGTGTAGGAGGCGTAAAACTAGAAGCCCGAGCTTCCTATTGGACAGTGGGTTGATGTGAAAACCTCCTTCATACTTGGGTTTTTCCAGTGGCTCCGGTTCGTTGCGTCCTTCACCCACTGGGCTTTTTTCTGCTTCCTCTCCGGTCAGAAGGTGAAGCTCTGCTTCCACTTTTCCCTGTAAAGACCAACAAATTTAGATTATTTAGATACGTAAATAACTTAATTTAAATGCACAGTGTTGAATTACAGAGGACGGACAATATTTCACTACTTATTTTTATATTTTTCATATTTCCATCTGTTTTATTTGTATAATTTTATTCCTTCGCCTTATTTTTTAAGTTTTATACAGATTTACCTTTTTACATATTTCACCTTTTTTTTCCACCATCTTATTTATTTCAACTAGAGAGAATTAAGTCTAACTTTAATGCATTCAGACAGTTTACTGACACTGAGTCAATACAACCCTTTGACTGGTCCAGTCTTAAATATGGATAATATGAATCCTACTGACTTTATTGATCCTCCGACTTTACCTCCAGCACCACTCTAAGGTTCCTACTTGTGTTTTTGGTTGAAACTGCATTAGGAATTTGAATAGATAGTTGTGAAATTTGTAAAACACATCGATGTCACACTAAAAATCTCCATCCTCATCAGATTATGATAACTATCATATCTGCTTCGGAGAACATCTGGATGCAGTCTCACAGATCCACGAGCAGAGCAGCAGACAGCTTTTTACTTTGACTCACCGTCAGCTCAAACTCGTCATCTTCATTTCTGGCCACAAACGGCCACCAGCCCTTGATCCTCTTCTGTTTGAAGATGGAGACACAGGGCATCTCCCCCTCGTTTGTCACCATCTCAAGAGTGCACTGCTTGGGAGTCTTAGCACCGCGAGGGAAACGGTTCAGGTCCAGCTCAATAGCACCTGAGAAGAGAGATTATTCAACTTAGATAAATGTAAGAGACGTCTTCTCAGTTGACAAAGAAGAGGATCTGATGAGTATAATTCCCAAATATACTATGATACATATATATTCGGTTGTAGAGAGATGTTTTTGTGGTATCTGTTCAACAAAACTGTGATTCTGTGGCGTTCACAGGGATTCAGGAAGCAAAAAGTTTATTTTAAACGATTGCCTGCCGTACCTAAGAAGTCATCTGCAGAGAAGTGGTCGGCGTCCCACACTTGCAAGTTAAGACGAGCTGGAATCTTGTACTCGGTCTCGTCCCAGGCAAACATGGACTCTTTCTTTGAGATGACGATCTTCTCTTCAGCCATGAGGTAGTCAAAGGGGTAGACGAAGCGCCAGTTGAAATTGCCCTCCCCGGTGATGGAGTGGTAGTGTACGTCAGTGTCCTGCTTGTCCTCCTGCTGCCCTTTCAGCCAACTGATGAAAGGGAATGGTTTATGGTAGAATAAATAAAGTGTTGTTTTTCTATCAACAATGAAGAAAGGAAGATAAAAGAAAATGTGAAAAACATCAACTTATCAAACCCATAATTACCCTCGAACAAATATGTCACTGGATTTCTCGCCAGTAAAGATGTCATCGTCCTCTAGAACGACTTCATCTGTGTTCCAGATGATCACCCTCAGTTCAAACCTGGACATGAGCAAACATCATCAGATACAGTTCATGACCAAATTAAGCACTTGTGGATGAATCCATCACATTCATTTGCAAAGAAGGTTCAAGCAACAATTCACGTTTTGGCCAAAAAAACAAATTATAAAGACTATTTGAATCCTGCAAATGAACTGTGTGAGCCAGTACTAAGAAGAGGACGTACTTCTTTGGTTTCCTTGGTGAAATGTCAAGTGCTGGGCCTGGAGCAGTCATGTCTTTAGGAAACATGTCCACCCACATCTCAATCCGTCCCTAATTTCAGTTGAACGAGACAAGACTCATATATTATTCAAGAAAATACCATTGGATTGGAGATTGTAATGGTGTGTGGTTGGTGTGAATAGAGCTGATTCGAATATATCCGTGTACCTGTTCGATTCCCGGTTTGTCAGGATGGAGCAGGGGTCTTGTCTCCACGTGCTCTGGAGTGAGTTTGCATCCGGCCCGGGGCATATCCTCCCAGTGCTTCAACACGGTCAGAGCCAGGTGTTCATCCGTCTGCTTCTTCAAACCTGACAGACGGGATCAGGCAGATGTTGAATCAACTTTAGTGCTTTAGTACTTCAAGTGCTTTCAAAGGAGGTCCGTTTAATTGAGTGTGTGGGAAATCAACAGGTACCGTTTTCATCCTCGATCTCAGTCTCTGCCATGAAGACACGGTTGTCCACCTTCACTCGTCCTCCGGGGCCATAGTGAGGCCCGTCCAGTTTCCCATCCTTGCACAGCTTAGCCAGGATGTGGGTGGGTTTCAATGGGTCCCTCCAAACATTGTAACCATGACTACAGAAAAGATAGAAAGTACACAACACATACATCTTTGTATAAACTAATGTAACTGCTGTATCCTGGGTTTAATACTTTTATATTTCTACAATCCTGTATTGCTCTGTGGCAGGAAGTTTGGGTTTGAATCTTACATGGCGTAGTTACAAGCGATACCACACGTGGCTCTGTGTTTGCTGTAGAATCGGTTCTCCAGGTCCAGTTTGGTTTCTCCGATCAGATCGTCGGTTCCAACCAGGTCCCAGTCGTAGATCGACACCGTGAGTGTGGAATCCATCGGGAATGTGGCCTCCACGTCAAAGGATCTGAGACGATAAGAAACGCAGGAGTTGTTGAGTGTTTGTGCATTAATGTAACTTTGTAAAGTCATATAAATATATTTGCTTAGTTTATATATGGATATAAATAGATAGAAAAATACAGCTTATCCACTTACTTGCCAAACAAAGGGTTCAGCTGTTTGGAGATGTAGTTCTCCTTGTCTTTGATTTCTGTCTTTCCCAGTTTGATCGCGATGTACGGGTCAGCTTTCCCATTAATGTCAGCCGGGTGCAGATCAGTTGCCTTGAAAATAAGATGTTTTGAGCATGAATAAAATTACTAAAAAATAAAGAATCGGATCTATTCCTGTTTGGAAGTCAATTTAGATTGAAATACAGAAAACGTACCCTGATGACATAGATGCGGACGAGGACGTTAATGGGGTCGTTGTGAGGAATGTTTTTAAACATTCCCATGCTGGAGTCGAAGTTCACTTCTCTGGACAGATCGTCCGACACCTTGTACATGCACAGTGAGCCCTGAGGGGGAAGAAACAAATGAATGGTTCTATTGGGAAACCTGACCTGAGAATTGTTGCATCATAAACTTTGTCTTCTACCCTAAACATTCGGATCTTACTTTGAATTTTCCAACAATCCTGTCCTCGTCTGTCACGTTCGGGTCATCGTCATCGCCGCCCTTCCCCCTGAACAGGTTGAAACTGTGGAGCCAGTCCTCGAAGTTGTCAAATTCACTTTCCAGCTCCTTTGGATAAACCTTTTAGTGAAAGGGAGACAAAAACACCAATTCAAACAGATGGAGGGAATTCAGATGAAAGGTAATTGTTAAGGTGGCTAAAATGGGCCGCCATTAAATGTGCTACAATTATGTGGCCAAAACCAAATGGTCCTTTATTCGTCCAAATTATCATCTTGTCATGTGCAGGTAAAAATTACATTCTCTTTCATCTTGATCAGGACTTAGGTACTATATGTGTTGACTTTATATCAATACCTTCAGCTCATGCAACTTTGGCTTTTTCTTCTCGAACGGGTCGAAGGTCTTCTTCTTCTTTCCTTTTCCCCTCTTGCTGCCTTTCACAGGAGAGTCCTCGGGTCTGATATCTGACGACAGGCCAGCAACAAGGACAGAGGAGGAATGGGGCAAATGCAAGCTGCTATTGTGTACAACAAGCGTGCCATTGAACTGTATACAGCTGCTGTAATTACAATTTTGTAATTCAGCAAAATATTGAGATATGGTTTGGAAGTACATGAAAACAATTGTGAAGGATAACTTTAAGATATTTCTTTGCAAAGGGCCGGAGAGAGAGACACATAAAACTTTGAAACTGAATAAAAAAAAGCCCTGAGCCAGTTTTGTTTAAAGTCATCTGGATTTACCTCCAGCATCTGTAATGTCCACGTCGTCTTTGTCCTCTGAATCTGACGTAGCTGCGTCCTGAGCCTTGAGAGCCTGTCGGAGCAGAAAGTCACATCTCGTCAGTGGGATATAAAACCAAACTGTAAATTATGAGTTGGTCGAGCTAATATTCTATTTCTCCCTAAAGACATTCACCTACAAGGCTTCCTGACAGAAACCCCTTGCTCATGGTTAACATGGTGAAAGGGTGAGAAGTTTTTCTTACCTCCGTCAAGGTTTCAATGGAGGCAAAATATTTGGACCACCAGTCCAACATGCTCTCGTCAAGCTCCTCCTCTTCGGCCTCCTCTCCCTTCTTCCTCTTTTTCTTCTTCCCCTTTCCATCCTTATCGTCGTCCTTTTTGTACAAAACGGATCACACATCTCATCGGTTAAGCTTTTGGATTTGTTGAAACTCTGTACATTCAATATAGTGTAGAAGCACCACAGCACTATTCTTACCTCAACTTTGACCACAGCATCAGAGCACTAGGTGGAAAAGCAGAATGCATAATGTCATGTGGTAATATTGTTTTGCATTATAATCACAGTCTGTATTTGTTTGTTTGTAAATTTTGAAAAAACTGTGTCTTGTTCTTTCAATAAAAGTAAAAAAATAAACGTACAGAGTCGAGTTTGACCACAGTGTCCATCTTCTTAAAAGCTGGCTCAGACTCCATGCCCACAACAATAATTTCCTCTGAAAGATAAACGGATGATGGGAAGTTAGACTGTGTAATTACAAGGTACAGACATTCTCATCATCTCTCGTCTTCATCATTTTTGTTTCCTTCGTTTTTGACCTGTTGTGTTTGAGGACCAGTTGTTGGCCTGTTTGTCCGTCGTCCTGTAGATGAACTTCCTCAGGCTGGTGACGGCGTTGGAGCCGACCAGAGTGTAGCGGCCAAAGGCCCTGCAGTCCACCACTCGGATGTTCAGTGGCGGGTGGAGCAGCTCATTCTCAGGCAAATCCTTCCCAAACAAAATCCAGAAATATATCAATAAAAACAGAATTTGCATGTGTACACTTATTTGTCAGCAGTTCACTGGAGGCATGTTTTCTGTGTTGAAGGTAAAAGTAGGAAATGGAGTAACCACTGATTAGAAATAGGAGTACTTTAAAGGATCACATACCACTTCAAACCACTTGACCAGGGTGCTGAAGTTGGGGTTCTTCTTGTAGTTGGGGATGAGGGCCGACTGAACCCCCTTCCCGGCGCATTCGATGTCTACGCGAGGCCGATCCACCTGGGCCAGATTCACCCGTTTCAGGTCTCTCAAGCCCCAGAACAAAACCTGAAGCGTAGGGAGGTTCACCAATGTTCAAATTCAAGCTTGAATAAAAAAATTTACACCGTCATATTTAACATTTTCAACTTTTACCTCAATCCTGTACTTGCTGAGCACTGGTCTGATTCCCAGTGGTACAGGCAGGAGCGGACCACGCTCCATATCCGTTGGGCCTTCTATCGGAGGCAGGTCGGCTTTCCCATTGGGTCCAATCTAAGAGAAGGGACAGGAAAGGAGCGTGACATTTGTAGCAGTAACATAAGCACACAGCTCATTGATGTCTGCTTTTCACACACTGACCTGCAGGAGTTCAAAAGCCGCCAGCATTTCTCCAGCGGTGGAGTTCCCACGGTAGATCTGATAGTACTCCAGCTGCGGAGGGAAGCGTGGGGGGCCATAGTGCTCGTCGGCCATCTTGACCACGGGCTTGGCAAAGGTCCTGCCCATGAAGTCCGCTTTGCCCTGCAAACACACGACTGATAAAACCTCAAATGTCCACAGCATAAACCTGAAATGTGGTTTGAATTTGGAAAGGAGGGTCTTTTTGATCTCTTGTACCAAAGCCATTAGCATTTAGATTACAATTATCAAAAACATGAAAACAGTATAATTATGCGATTTTTACCATCAGCATGAAGAAACATGGCCTGAGATGCACATGTTTCAACAACAGATACAGAAGCGCTGAGGGCAAAAAAGACAAAAACATCAAAAAAGACAAAAGCCCTGAAATAACCAGTAAACTGCAAAACAGACATGTTGATATAATAACAAAAAGATTAAAGAATCATTACTGAATCTTCCTGAAAAGATTATATTGAATCTCTCTTGCAGTTAGTGGTTGTAAAGAGTCCAAATTCTCTGTTGACCACATTCAAAAAAAAAGCACAAAATGTGATGTAAAGGAATGCATCAGGTATAAGTTCCTCATCCCCGAGGACGGTGGAGAATTAGTTCATTGTCTTATTCCTCTTGCATGCCTTTCAACACTATTTCTTCTCCACACATATCAGTGTTTCCAAAGAACATCAGAGCATCAGAATCCACACTCTACTTATCCATCATCCAAAACAATGGTGTAATTGACAGGAGCAAATATAAAATATCAGTCAGCAAAAGCATTTTATCAGCACGACAGAAACACAAGTGGTGCATGTTAGGATGTATTACTTGTAACAGAAGAACATGATATTAAAGTCATATCACAACCTGGTCTTTGTGACATGTCTTACATTTCAACTGAAAAAGGCATAATACTTTCTGCTAACAGCTAATGATCTCTACAACATGTAAATTTGTGCATCGGATGTAAAAATACACGGAAAATACACTTAATGCTCCAAAATAAAACCTTATATTATTTTGAAAAGCAAGTATTATGCTGATAACTTTGAAAAGTTGATTCTTCAATTCTCTTTTGCATTGCAGTTACAGCCTCTCGTCTGTGGGAGTGCTGCGGTCCTCAGACGAAGATGGACGAGCACAACAAGACGGAAGCTAAAACTCAACCTGTTTGTTCACGTTACTTCAAACAGAGACAATTTCCAAGCAAACCTTACCACTGTGTCTTGATCGTAGAGTTCAATGACGATGATGGGGGGGTCATCTCTCAGCTCATTGGCTTCTCCGAACAACTCCACGTTCTCAAAGACCAGCAGCTGGTCCCACGTGGGGCAGAGGGTTTCAGGCAAGACCTGGAGAAAAGACAGGCAATGGCGGTGATGTTGAATCTGCAATAGAACCGATCATATTTTAGGTTACTGGGAGGAGTCGGTGCCTACCTCGGTGACCTGACTTTGCGTGGAGAAGAAGATTCTCGCAAAGGGATCAGACAGACCTGTGCTGTCAGCAGCAAACAGGCTGCGAGCTTGGTACATGTGGACCCTCAGCTGGAAGATCTGCTTCACTGTGGAGACGAAATCACATATCAATGCAAATTCAAATACATTGGTAGATATTTTTGTTTGTATTATCTCCATAATATATATATATTTATATCCTTAATCCTTAATGTGAGAGATGGTGAATTGGTTGATGGTCTTACTCATGTAGGTGAGGCTAATGGGAGGTGAGAACGGCATGCCGGGTCCTTTGGACAACCTGTTCTCCTCAAATCCATTGGGGAGGCCACTCAGGTAGTCTTTGCGCTGCCTGTTCAGACCCAGCCAAAGATAAATCTCTATCTTGGACTGCACTGTCCAGCCAGCAGGCCCGAAACCTTTCTTTCCAGGGATCTAAATAAATACAATAAAATTGTTCTTTTATCCTGACAAAACTGTTTGGTTACAGATGATGAAAGGGATTTGATAAATTTTACTTTACAATAATGAAGGTAAACTCACCCTGAGAAAGATTGTCTTGACTTTGCCGCATTCCTTCCCCCTTTCCTCCTCGATAGTTGAGTAAAGGATGTCCTTGGAGGGCACGCGTGCATAAGCAATGCGCTTGCCGTTACTTATCATCCATATGAAAACATCAGGAATGCTGTGCTGAGGCTATAACAGAAAGAATGTTCATATAAAACATGATGAGACCACAATAAAACATTCATGTACAACAAACAACACAACTTGTGAGTGCTAGGCAAAGATGATATTGCATATCTTACCTCCTCAGCCAGGAAGCGCAGCTTTGTGAGGAAGTTCTGAGCCAGCTTGATCTTATCTCTCACTGTGCTTTTCTTCACCTGGGACCTCATGGCCTTCGCTTGCTGGCCAATGGACTCCTACAACCAGAGACAGGCCAGTGTTTAGCAAGAAGGTACAATATATACAATCAGCAACTGTGAGAAAAACGTTGCTCCTCGATTCTTTCATCCACGTACCACTTCTGACATGCACAGCTTCAGTCTCTCCCTGTCAAGTTTGGTTTTACCAGACTGGTTCTGGTCCTTGTTTGCCAGCGCAAGATACTGACTGAAAGAAGAAGAGCTCACTCAGTTTGACAATCTATATCATTCCATTATAGTGCATGATGAACAAATAATGCTTTTACAATATTTGGTTAATGATAAAGATGAAGTACCTGCATCCGTGGCTGAGTTCCTGCAGGACTCCCCTGAGTCTGCGCTCAGGATAGGACTTTTCTGTCTTAATGACTTCCTGCACATCGTTTAATCCGTCCTCCTGCAATAACAATGAAAGATGTAAGTTTGTGTGCGTGCGTGTGTGTGTGTGTGTGTGTGTGTGTGTGTGTGTGTGTGTGTGTGTGTGTGTGTGTGTGACTTACCAGCTTATATGCTATGTTGTCTATGATGTTGGCATTGTACAGCCTCCTTCTCTGATCCTGCCACCAACTCTTGATGTAGATACACGGCTTCCTCTCAAAGTACGGCAAGTGGAAGTAGTTTCTGTGAATTGGAATAAGAAATAGCTGCGTAAATAAAAAAGCTCCTGGCTTAAATGTGGCACGCAAACGCTGACTTTATCTAAAAGGAAATAGTCTTAAGAGAAAAGCTTTATTCACAAAAAATAATATTTCCATCTATTCAACTATCTTTAAAGAGTTGTCACTATCTAATACTAAAAAATGTAAATACAACCCATGCTTTTTGCCTGCCTTTGTTTATTCATAAAGTAGTCTGTTGTTGTTTGCATTGTCCAACTATTAGAATGAAATTCTTGCCCTGACCGATCAGTGATGACAGGCTTCATGGGAGGTGTAGTTGCCACTGATGTCAGGTCTCCGTCATCGTCCACCTCTTCATCGCTGGAGTTGTGAATCAGTTCAGTTTCTTCTTCATCTCCGTCGCCTCCACCCTTCTTCCCTTTGGTTTTTGTCTGGACAATCCCGTCCATCTCGTTCCCGTAGTAACCTTATAAACAGCAACGATAGTAGACTATAAAACAGGCCTCGCTTATAGAACATCTTAAAATAATTAGCAGGTTTATTATGGCACATGAATAAGCATGAAATAAACTAAACAGAACAGGGTTTTCTAAAATACGAGTAGGTTATGGAAAATACCTATGGTGACCTCAAAGTTGATGGGTTTATCTCCAATCTTTCTATCGATCATTGTTGCCTCGAGGAACGATCCGAAGAGGAAAAACTCCTCGACCTTCCCAGTTGCGGTCTGTGAAATAAAGAAGCAGGTGTGAGTGTCTGAATGAGAGTAAACACTGTACCACTTTTCCTTAATTGAAGAAAATTGAGGAACCAAATAAAAACCATTGATTTCAGCCCATTTTAATAGATGACACCACATCCTTATGGTCATGTAATACAAGCTGATGGTCATTGAAATGAATCCCTGATGACCTGAGGATACGCTCCCACTGTCCTCACATTGTCCACTAACAAAAAGAAGCCACATTAACTCAAACGGCCTGTTAATAATGCACAAGGTGGGCTAAATAAAGACAATGAATAATTCACATTAGCTGCAGCACAATGGCCCCGGAAACAATTGGATTCCTCTGCATGGCCGCTCATCCAGGCAGGGACCCACCTCTGAGATGTTGGGCACTCCCTCCACCAGAGCGTCTGTGGAGCTGGCCACCTCGGGGGAGGAGGGGTCCAGGATCTCCACACCCAGGCTGATGAGCAGACGGGCTCTGAAGGACACCCCCTCTCCGAGTCCTTCGTTCAACTCCTGGTATTCGTCCATCAGGCTGTAGGTCCGAGTGGAGCCGTACATGTTGACCCAGGCAGGCCCCAGTGTGGGAAGGAAGCCTTTGAGATATAGAATAGATAGGATTTGGATTTCAACATTTGCTGAGCAGATATGATGAGTGTACAGAATTTTCTAAATCTCCTTCCAAATCAAATCTTCCAAATTTACACGAGTCAAATAATTATTCCTAAAAGGGCAAATAATAAATCACCTTTGTCCCCGTCATTGGAAATCTTCCGCAGGTCCAGGAAGTGTGTTCCTATAGCAACATCATTCACTTTATCAGAGTCACGGAGCTGGATCTTTATGCGCTTGCACAGCGGTGGAAACATCTCAGTGAAAACTATTTGCTCGTTCCAGATGGGCTCGTAGCAGCTCTTCTGAACTGATGTTTTCCCCTGTGAACACATATTACAGTTATTGTCTGCATGTCACACAAAGAAGAGGCAGATTTATTGGTCACATACCTTCTGCCCAGCAAACAGTACTTGAACATAAGGATCGACCAGGTCCTTATTTTCACCGATGAAGGCCTTCTTAACATTTGCCATGATGCTGGTGTTCATTCTTGGAAGTCCCTCAGCTCTGTAGATCTTCAGGTAGTAGCGAGCCCACTGTCGTTCTGCGGGTACCCCCTCAGGTAATAAGAGATTTCTATAACATAAACAGGAAATAATGATAACAATTAAGACAAGTGACACATGTTACAAAGAACTTTGTGAAGCTGAGAACGATTCTACATTAAAGGTTCAGTGTGTAGATTTTAGTGACATCTAGTGGTGAAGTTGCATGTTGCAGCTGAATACCCATCACCTTCCCTTTCCCAACATGTAAGGGAACCTGTGGTAGCCTTCCATTGTCATAAAAACTCAAAAGGTGTTTAGATGGTCCAGTTTGGGCTACTGTTAAAACATGGCAGCGTCCGTAGATTGGACCCACTCCCAATGTAAATACAAAGTATTTAAATATAAAGGGCCCATTCCAGGGTAATGAAAACAACAGTTTGTACAATTTAGACTAAACACACTGGAGAAAAAATCACTATGATTGTTTTATATTTAATTTCTGCCAATAGATCCCTTCCACCTGAATCTTGTACCCTGGACCTTTAAGCTTTAGTAAATCTACCCCTATAATGAAACTAATGTATTATGCACAATGTAAAGGTACCCACCCCTCTATGTCATCCTCATCAGACTCGTTGGCCTTGTGCGGAGTCTTTATCGTGTCTCCTTTGGCCACAACTGCGACGTCACACTTCACGTAGCCTTTACAACCGGCTGTGATATCGTCAGGGTCAGACAACAGAGCCCATTTGTGGTTAAACTGATGTTCTGCAAGAGAAAAACAGAAAATACATCATCCAAACGCTGAAAATACACGTATTGTTGGGATTTATTTGTAATAACAAGTCTGACTTAGTGGTGAGCCTTTACCTGGCTGTGTGTAGATTGTTCCAACGTCCAGTTTAAACGATCCAACCAGCGTTCCACTACGCAGAAGATTTTTAGAGTGGATGACCTAAGGGTGGGTGAAGGGAAATAACCAATAAATGCACTCGTCTTGCAGCAGAGTTAGTTTTATAATGCACCGATGAATTAAAATGAGCAACTTACAGACACTTTCAGGATTTTGTCAAACATAACATCTGGAGGGACGTGGAAGTCGAAGACAAAGTACTGGAAAAGAGAAGCGTTTGAGATGATGTTGACAGGATCAAGCCCTAATTTACATTTATATGGTAGGTTTTTGATACAGTGTGTTGTATGACCCACTCACTTCATTGTAGTACGGGCAGTTGGTGGATTCCTTCATGGAGGTGTACTTTTTATCATCTCCAATCTCCACACAGACCATGGGATCCATGTTCAGTCCAATCAGCTGTCTGGCCTCGATCACTGTCACACTCACCTGGAATCAAATGATCAAGTGGTACAGATTAACTGGCTGGTAGACTGATTGATTGACTGATAATGTACCACAATTAGGATTAAAGATGAAGATCAACCCTGTTTGTGCAAGTATAATGTTCTTATATATAATGGATAATTGTATCAATGAAAGAATGGACTTCTCTTACTTGATAATCTACTGGTCTGCCAGAGCTGGGCTCCATCTTTATGTCGGGTTTGGATCTATGAGACATTTGAGGTGTCAGCCCATGAAATATACAAAATGTATATTGCAATAAAAACATGTTAACATCAACCAGATATCAGAACATCGCTTGCCTCTTGTTCGATACATTGGTGGTGACAGCTGTGACTGAGGCCACTGAGATGGTGTCAAGGTCCTGTCCTCCTCCCATGAACATTCCCTGCCGATCCAGATTTTCTGTCTCCAGGATAGCTGGCTCATCTGGAGATCATGGAAAGCAGACATGAATAGTAAGATTACCCTGAACAACTTCTTCTTCTTTCACTATATGTAGCTTTAATGAGAGGTCTCCTGTGAGACATGTGTAACTGACTGATTGCCGAAGTCAGAATTAGGCTTAGCAAGTTCAAGAGTAACCCTGAACGGTAGACCATTGAACACTCTAACATGGAATTAATCCTCACGTGTGGCTGCAGAGGGTGCTGTTGCTCATTTAAGGTACATAGTGTTGCTTAAAGATCATCATGTGTCTAACTTTGTATTTCTTCAGGATAAGTGTGTATATGTGAAATATTCAAGTGTCTGGGTATGACTAAGGCTTTAAACCACAATGAGTTTGAACCATCGGCCAGGATCTCCTCACTTCTTTGACCTATTCCTTTGTCAACCATCTTATATACTGATACCTCCGTTTCTGTCCTCCTTGTGTCCACGGTGCTTACTGCGCTTCATGGTGCAAAACACTTCTTTGTGTGCTCTATGGAAGGAAGGAATTCACGAAGAAAACATTAGTGTATATGTATATTTTGTAAATGCATTTACTCTCCTCTAACAAGAAAAAAAACCTTAATATTCATTGAAAACCAAAAATATAAACATTAACATTTTATGCAGCCATAACCTTTCTGCCTGAAAAGTCATAAACCTCTGTTGCTCAGTAGTGTAACGCCCCCACAGACTAATCCATGACATTCTAACATCCTGCCATCAGAAGGCCAAGAACTCATTGCTACAAAATAAGAGCATTTGGAAAATGTCTAAATATTCATAGATATTTATCAATGAATGAATCAATATTTGATTCAGATCTCTTCGAAACAAAAAAATATGCCTTAGGAAAAAAAAATTTCAGTAATGTGTGTAGGCTCACAGCCTGTCTGTGTGATACCACACCCTGGATCAGCCTTCAAAAGGGGCTTTTAATTATTTAAATCAGCCGATATTAATACCTCAATTAAATAGGATACATTTCACAAGGATTGATTAAAATAACTTAAAAAAAATCCAACTGTAGTTATCAATCGAGCACCCTTGGGGCGCAGAAAGGGGATTTTTTTTTCATGATCAATCTGTTGATTACTTCACAGAGATGTATTTTCTAAGGTGACCATAGGTTATTTTACTACTTTTTGTTTTCAGAGTGATGTGTAATAGTAAAAAATTAAATACTATATATTTTTTTTAAAAGGTCACAATGGTTTAAAAAGTCAACACTCCTATAAATGACATATTGCACAGTATAAACATTACTAATCCAGGTTAGAATTCACAAAGAACATGCAATAAAAAAGAACTCTACCAGACGTAGAATGCAATGAGTAAAAATTCAGTTGAACTATTTGAATCACAAATATGAATCATTAGAAACTCCCTCCTTAAAAAAACAGTCTGCCAAGTTCTGCATAAGCAGTTGAGTCCTTAATATCAAAGCTGTGAGGTTTACATTTGATCTTTGCTTCACATGATGTTGAGGATGAAATACTGTAGTTATAGTTACCATGCAGGAAAATTATGCTCTTGTCTCCTTCCTCCTTAGTAGCTCCAAAGGCAGGTCCCTGTGTTTATTTCTGAAACGAAGGCAACACTACATAAACATTTTAGCTATTACACGGCAGTAAGTACAAGGCTTCCAAGGAAAGTTGTACAGAAAAGAGTTTGGTTTGTCCAAGTCTGGAGTTGGGCAGGAGAGATGTGATACACCGATGAATAGTGCATGAGTGTTGAACCCGAGACTGGTAACTATAACTAGGGGCTGCTGAGAGACGTCACTGTGAGCGGAGTCCGCCAATCCCCACAGGCTCCGAACGCAGCTAAATATATGTATTAGGCTTTTTCTGTAAAATGTCCAAACTTTTTTTGAGACGGTCCCTGGAAAAGTTAACCACGGGGAGTCGAATAAATCTGATTGTTAAATTGTAAATTATAGTATTGTGCATTCTACAAAAAGTATATAGTTTAAAAATGCTAATACAAAGCAAACTATAGTAACAAATACTCTCACAGCACTGTTGTACTTGCATTTTGTTTATTTTATAAATATCATGGTTTCTGCAACGCAAGGAAAAAATCGAATTAAAATCCCTCTTGTGCTCAAAAGGACAGAGAGCATCGTTTTGTAAAAGTTACACCAAACCTAAACAAGTAGGAAACTTTTAAAATATATGAGTATGCAGTAATATTACAATATTGCTCTGTCACAAGTTTAATGAAAGCAAACAAAATATCATTGCTGCCTAGTTGGAAGAACTCTCCCTAATCTTTAATAGGCTGCTGCTGCAAACTGGGTCTGGCTCCAGATACATTGTCCTTTGCCACGGAATCAACAAATGGTGTCTTGGCCTAGTTGCAGCACCTTGAGTTTCGAGTTCACTCAGGTTTGAGCCTCAAGGTATAAAAAGTTTCCCGTTGTGAATTGCTCGAGTGCTGCTGATGAATTTCATGCACAAAGTGCCGGTGATGATGACTATGTTGTAATATTTTGCTAAGTTTAGCCAAACTTTAGCAACTCCCATTCAATGCAACTTGCGTTGGATGCTAAAGCACAACTCATCATCTCATCAATTACACATACAGCCAGTCCGTAAGTCATACGTCAAAGTCTAAAGTTGCTGGTGTCCGATGAAACAAGTCTCTAAATTATTCAAGCGGGCGAGTCAGTGTTGCATGTGGCATCCTCATTATGTGGACAAATAACAAAAGAAATGGATTTAGCGTAGAGGGAAGGACAGGGAAACAGATCTTTGTTACTATGTTGGGGGGATATTTCTACGTTTTACCCATTTAAGGAAGAGATGGGGCTTAACCTCCAAGGATATATAATCAAACCTATATTTGAACATATGTGTATCTAACAAAGAATCATACTTTACTGGATGCAACTTTGTCTTTACCTAGAACTGTAACAGATGCATATTTCTCCAGCCTGCTCAGCCTGGAAGTGCACTGATACTTGCGATGACACCAGCCTGGACACTGTGTTGACGGATTCTGCCCTTAATTACATGATTCACTACAGGCGAAG
Organism: Pseudopleuronectes americanus; assembly: GCA_038501795.1. Lineage (NCBI taxonomy): Eukaryota > Metazoa > Chordata > Actinopteri > Pleuronectiformes > Pleuronectidae > Pseudopleuronectes > Pseudopleuronectes americanus. The sequence goes on along the minus strand of CM076726.1, from coordinate 15,413,667 downwards.
AGGGGTTGAGGAGATGTCGTAGTTCCTCGGGGAGCGACCGGAGCCATGTCACCAACAGTGCAAAGTTACAGGTTCTCACTGTAGTCTAATATACTAACCTCATCCTCTGATGGATGCTGTCATCAAATGCAACTTTAAACACTCTGACGTTGACATCAGCCACTGAAGGAAGGGGCCATGGTTTGATTTCTCTGGTCTGATAAAGAACAAAAACATATTAAACATAATTATGATCGACCCTCCCTTAAATCAGGGAGTGTCTCAGTAGAGTTGATCAAGCTGTCGTCTTAAAAAACAAAACTAAGTCATATCTGATCTATATCTGAGCGTTATCATCTGTATGTTGGATGAATATTTAGGTGACACTCGTAAATATGCATGAGCGGGCGACCAACCCATTAAACTGACACCTGTGACAATGTCGTCTAGGGTGAACCACCGGATGACTCGATACCGACCGTGCAATCTTATCCCAAGTAGGTCCAGTGACCAAAGGCCTAATTTGGCTGTAGGTTGTAGGCTGGTTATCACCATCTTCTTTGTGCTCCAGTGAGTCTGTGGACACACCACCTGACAGAGGTGTCGTGTGTCATTATAACACATCTCAGCCTCTCGGATGGGGGAGCTTGGCGAGCTTCGTCTCTGAAACACAGCTGGAGGGCATTGTAGCTGTTGCGTGTCCGGGTTGGGGCATTGCCTCTGTTGGCAAGCACGTAGGACCTGACCTCAAGTGACCCCTCCGGGATATCCTTAAAAGAAATAATTTAAACTCTGAATAGTTGTTTTTTAACCTCTTCTGTAGATTTTTTTTAATCCATCCATCCATCACAAAAAAACAGGCCGTCACGTTTTTAACATCTAAAAGTCCTCAATTGCGTTTCAAATATGTCTATCTATAATTATACCTAACATAAATTTCTTCACAATCTTTTATTGCAGTAATATCCAAGAAATTACCCTTCTTCTGTGGGTTGGAAGAAATATATTATGTTTTAGTCAGGTCAGTCTGTTTGTGTGAAAATAAAATACTGTGCTAAAGTTTTAGGCACTAAAAGCAGAGCTTCTTAGAGAATATCTTGGAGAGTTATTGTTATATTTATTATTATTATTATTAGTAGTAGTAGTAGTATTAGTAGTAGTAATAGTATGATAGTGTCCACAGATATAGACATTTAAAAGAAACTGAGAGTATGTTGCAACAATAAGTTGCTGTGGGCCACAACTTGAGACAGTTTTTGTTGTATCCTTTTTACTCTATATTCATGTCCAATTATCTATTACCTGTTCATCTTTCTAATACATAACTGGATCAATTGACAACTACCACTTAATTGCACTGATGCTGACGAGACGTGAAAAAAACGATGATCCTCAGGCGAGTTCTGGAGCGTTGCAGTTCCTGTCCTATAGAGGTCATTAAAATGCTCCTCCCGTACTTACCTCCTCTCTACCTTCCTTTCTGAATGTGCCGAATCAGCTACTAAAGGGGAATTTATACGATTTAATACTTAGTGCAATGACAACTATCTCTAAATGATGTTGATACAGAAGAGATCTGTAAAACACGACATTTCTCAAGCAAGTTCTGAAGCGTTGTAGTTCCTGTACATTTCCTCGCCCACCTTACTTCCTGTGCCCGTTGTAGCAACAGCACCACCTGGTGACAATAGACCTGTCACTGCTGCTGGCTAACGTTTTCAGAGCCATAATGAAAAAGTAGCCAGTTTCGCATTTGATTTTCTTAGAACTTCTAAAGTAAAAACTTCTGAAACTTTACTAACTGACAGTGGAGGTCGCCATAAAGAGAAATATTTTGGATTTATCTACAAATAATATTTAATATTAGCAAATTATGTTTCAAAAACAGTTTCAAATATAGATTGTTAGAAATCAATGAGTTGTTTGAAACTAAATGCAAAGAGTAGTATGTTAATGCTGGAGAACCAGGAACTGGAGCGTCAGCTTGTCTCAGGGACAGATCTCCCAATGGAGGCTGACCAGTCGCTGTGCTCTGGAACAGCCTGGGTGGTTAGACTAGAGGACTCTAATGCTTCAGACAAGTTCAGTCTTGAGAGTAAACACATCCTTGCTTTGTTTTGTGTTTTTCCTTGCAGCATTTTTCTCAGCAGTTTCTTGAAATAACCGACTGGTAGCAGAAACACAGACCGGCATTATCCACCATCCTCTGTTGGCACTGAAAGAAACCTGGAATTCGTTTGAGGATCTGAACCAGATCATTGATGTGATGTCCCGGAGACACTGGACACGTCCACTGGTACTGAGAACTTGCAGCATTCAGCTGACACAGACTCAAACCTGATCTCACATTATTACTTTAATAATACACTTAACAGGCACTATAGTGTAGAGCTGCAGCTAACTAATAAGAAGGGATAATTTTCCTGGTAACTGAATTTGATCCATTAACGACAATGGAACTCAACCGAGGACAAAGCTCTGCCATGGCCCTTATGAAACCACATTTAAATCCACTACATCCACATTTTTATTTGGATTTGATTCAAATGCAAACATAAATATCAGCTCCATAAACACTTTAGATTTTTTCTTCATCAATATCTATGAAATATTCTCTGCTGATCAATGGGAACGTAGAAAAATGCTCGATTTCACTAGTGAGAAAAAAATACGTGGATCAAGATCCATACATCCTTCCAACCAGTTTTTTTTGGAAAATTGATTCTGTAGTTTTTGCTTTTTTACAAACAAACAAAAAGAGACCAAACATAATCTCCTTGTTGGAGTTATGCATCTGAAAAGGAAAAATAAAATCCCTGTGTTTAGCCTAAATGTCCTCGGATGTCCTCGACTTTGAATGTCTTGGCTTACGGACACTTGGATGACACCACAGGAGCAGATGAAGGCAGTTTATGTTTTTTTTTCTGTTGTTTTTAGACGTTTGAGGAAGGACTTCAATTGGATTATATTTAGCTTCAACACTGTTTACCTCTTAAACTCCAAAAGTGATTTGTGGACACAAACACTTCACCCAATCCTCCACCGGAAAAAAAGTGGTGAGTAAATAATGACTGAATTTAAATTTGTTGCTGACTTCACCTTGCTCTCTAGAGCCGAACACCTCCATCTAGTGGTCAGACCATTCATTTCAAAGGAAGAATCAGGAGGGGATGGGGAGGAGGGGTGGGACAAATTTTCACCACGTCTCTTGAGGATACAGCATCAGACCAAGTTAGTGTCCAAGCAATGTGTGTGACTGAATATTATATAACTCCTTGCCATGGTAATAATTCACGAGGACGCGGCCTCTCGGCTATGCATCTTTTATTTTCCTCCCCCCCCCCGTCTCCAGGAAACGCTGCATCCCTTTGGCCCCCTCCATCCAGCAGACAGTGAGGAGGGGGAGTTAAAGTGACACAGCTATATTCTGTGAAAGTAAAGCAGGGCAGCTCACAAGGGGGAGATCTTTAAAAGGGGAAGGGTCATCTTTTTATAGACAATACTCATTGAGGATCAGAATCTCTCCTTCACCTCTAAAGGAGACTGGTTTGACTTTTCTTTTGTGGACATTGCTTTTGCTTTGAATTATCTCCAGCTCACTGAAAAGGGGTTAAACGGGTGGGTTGATGCTGTGGCTTTTTCACTGTACTGGTTTGTGAGGCACAGATGGACAAGCAGCTGATGCAGGAGGCAGCTCCCTGCACAGCTCACTCTGCAAGCGAGAACCCGAAGGCATCTTGAAATAGAAATTCAAAAGAAGGAGGAGGAGGAAGAGCAGGAGGAGGAGGAAGAGGAGGAGGAGGAGGAGGAAGAGGAGGAGGAGAGCGACAGAGGCAGGGGGTGTTTTGAGTGCGAGCACTGGTATGCCAGGCTCAATACCTAGCATGGCTGTGCAGAAGAAACAGAGTGGCATCCCTCCATCGCAGGGACCACTGTCTACACGTACCATCGAGCGCCAGGGGAGGGGGAACGGACTTGAGAGAACAGGAGGTGAGTAAATTTTGCTGAAAGATTTTTATGAAAGTAGCTGATCTAAAGAAGCATTTCCTCGATGCCAAGTCACAACAGATGACTGAGACAGGATTATTTTATCATATCGATGACGCACGGGTAGAATAACAGATTCCCTCTGAGACATGACCGGAAGGTGTCTATGTCTTGACCTTAGCTCGTCTGAGTTATCCTCCCGAGGACCGGTCAGGTGCTTGCATGTTCTCTATGCCTTTTATACACACCCTGTGAATAGAGGCTCTTTTATCTGTATTAGACCCCCAAGGCCAAACAACTCCCTAACAACCACTGTTTGAGAAAGATGCATCATGGTTGGTTTTGGTTTATGTACGCAGCAGCTGCGTCTTAGCGTTTGTCGAATGAATGGTGCCTTCAGGTGCAGAATGCTGTGTGTCGTCACAGGTAGGAGAATATCCCCCAAATTGTTTTGTGTCGGATTATGTAAAATGAATCAAAAAAGAGGTCAGAGTACAATCGAGAATCAGAGTAATATCGAAGAAAGACATTTCACAGATTTTGAGAATAATGCCCCAATAATATAAGAATAAAGTAATTGATATTTTACCAGATTAAAGTGATCATTTAACGAGTAAAAGTCATATTATTGAAATAAATTTTTATTTTATGAAACCCTTTGAATATCAGGCAGATGTTGATGAATACAACCTCACAGTCGACCACTACCAAACATTTCCTCCTCCACCAAAAAGGCATTTCCTCCACAGCTGTGTGGTTCCTTCCTCAGAAATGATACAGTTTCTTGCAGAGTCTTCTCTGATCCTGAGTCCTGATACTTGTGATAATGTGCAGCTAATGCTAATGAGGCAAAGCTTCACTACTTACTGAAGCTTACAACCTACTCTCTTCTGAAGACCAACTAAACAAGACGTGATGCTACTCCTCTAAAATGACACATAGCCTCAAATTATTACTTCATTCTCATCACGACAATATTTTTTGAAAATCTCTCTGCTGGTATTGTTGTCACTGAATAACATGCACATGTTTTTCATTGCTTACAGAGAATGGCTCTTATATCAGAAAAAATTCACTGCCAAAGAAAACAGCTCCTTCTGTCAATAAGTCCCCACAAATCCTCAACGCCTTTTCTCCACGGGCCGCTGCAGGTTTGATACCTCTCTCTGTTAACCTGAGGTCCCACTGATTCTGGTCATCAGCAAGATGTCACATTATTATGAATCATTAACTGCAAAGTATTATTTTTGGTATTCTAGTGGCTAATGGACTTAATGTGGACGAGAGGCTGAAGGCAGCGCGAGAAAGAAGAGAGGAGCAGGAGAAGTTAGTCGGTATGTGAGCTCCTAAGGTTAATACACTGTCCTCAATTTTATATATGATTAACATAGATAGATGATAAATCTATATATACACAGCCTCCCGGGAGCTGAGCAGGTTGGAGCGGGAGCAGCGGGCCCGTCGATTCCATCAACAGCAAGTGGAGGAGCGCAAGAAAAAGATCCAGGAGCAGAGGCACAGAGAGGACAGGAGGCGCTCGGCTGTGGAAGAGAACCGCAAGCAGAGGCTGCAGGAGGAGAAAGTGAGTGTTGCAAACAAAACACAGAAAACAACTTGTATATTTGAAGAGGACATTGATTTCACAGCTCTGGATAAACTGAAGCTTGTTCCCCCTGAATTAAGGAGCGATATGAATCTGCAGTGCGCAAGACGCTGGAAAAGAGCCAGAGGGCCCAACACAATATCAGTCCAAACACAAGGGGGAGGAAGATAACCAAGAATGGTGAGTCGAAGATAAATATACTTTAATTTGACCCTCCTCCTTTTAACAATACCTTTCTAAACTCACCTTTGTAGCATATCTTGACACAGCAATTTCTTGGCTTGCATAATCTTTTGTTTTTGCTTCATTTAAACTTTATACTGATCAATACGCTAGTTCCACGCTGCTTACCCTTGACACCATGGGAGAAGAACTTGGTCAGTCGCCTCCTTACTCCCACTTGCTCTTATCTGGCCAGGAGCAAGAGTGCAGGTTGTCAGTCAGGAGAAGAAGGTACTCTACCCCCTGCCCCCCTCCCAGATAACAGAATGTGCTCATTTGCTTTAAAGGTTCAGTGTGTGGAATTTAGTGACATCTAGTGGTGAAGTTGCATGTAGCAGCTGAATACCCCTCCCCTTCCAAACATGAAAGAGAACTTTTGGTAGCCTTCAGTTGTCATAAAAAACTCAAAGGTATTTAGTTGGTCCAGTCTGGGCTACTGTAAAAAAACATGGCGGCCTCCATAGAGAGGACCCACTCCCGATGTTAATATATATAGTATTTAAATATAATGGGCCCATTCTAGGGTAAGGAAAACAATTCATACAATGAAACACACTAGTGAAAACATCCCTAAGATTAATATATAGTAAATTTCTGCCACTAGATCCCTTTTGCCTAAATCTTACACACTGAACCTTTAATATTATGGCAATGCAATGCCAGTGGTTTGTCATGCATTTGTAAAACAATGCTACAACCAATGTTTCCAGGCCATTTCGTTTACTAACTCAGCTCGTTTTCCTCTCTGTTGACGCACTGCTCCACATCTTTTCACTGTTCCCACCATTTGTGCATATTTCCCCAATTTCCCATAATTATGGCACAAAACACTGGTTCAGTTGTCCATGTTTGTCGCCGTGCAGTTTCATTCCACTCCATGAACACCACCACTACCTCCTCCACTCACAAAACCCCAGCAACACTCTGGCTCAGTCCAACAGAGGCCATCTGCCTCCCCAAGTCCCAACAACAGAAGCCTCCATCTGGCACAGGTAAATCCAACACTTCCTTTGGTCTGACATACATGTGTTGCTAGATAATTATGACGTCGTATTAGGACCATAGTTAAAAATGAAAAAAAAAGCAGAGATTTCCAAAATGTGAAAATGTTACAAGAATAAAGTCATGACTCTGCTTCTGTAAAATGACACATAGTCTAAAATTATGACTTTATTCTAATAAGATTGCAACTTCATTTTTAACGACTTTATTCTTGAAATCTAAGAATGTTTTGCTTTGCTTTTTTCAGTCACATTTTTGGGCTGAAACAGTCACAGTAATTCTGATCCCTTTTCTTTTTTCTTTTAGATTAAAACACCAAAACAGCAAGAGGCCATTAAGACGCCAGAGAGTAAGAAAAACTCAAGCAGGGGCTCAAACATCAGATCCGTCAACACCAGTGTGAAACCAGCCACAGTGGCACAGAGCAGAAAAGCCTCACCTTCACCAGATCGGTAGGTTAAGATTGTGTGGCTGTTATCTCCACTGTACATTCACAACATAATCAGAGAAACGTGAATAAAGTGGCACATCTGCCCTCTTCTGTCGCGTTTTCAAGGAGTCCTCGAAGATCACTCAGCAGACATTCAACCCCGCTGCAGCTCGAGCTCACAACCGTCCCCGAGGAGGCTGTTTGCCGCTCTGCCCTCGCTCCTGGTAACTCAAGGCCTGTCAGGACATCATCCGGAGGTCGGACAGAGAAAATGAGGAGTGAAACACCAGTGACTCCCCGTCTGAACCTGACCAACAAAGCTCCTACAACAGCACCAGTGAGAGATAAAAGTAAGATACAGGAAATAAATAGTGCTGTATTTGAAGTGGTGTTCAAGTGCTTCAGATATTGAAGATTTAATTTCTTCCTCAGGTCCTTCCCAAAGGCCTCCTGATCCATCTCCCCGGCCTCTTGAAGTCGTGAGCAGGCCCTTGGCTGGAACCACAGACCAAGAGGCCGCCTCACGTCTCCTGGCTGAAAAGAGGAGAGAGGCCAGACTACAGCGGGAGAGAGATGAGCAAGAGCGTCTGCAGAGAGAGGAGGAAGAAAGGTTCAAACATATCCACCTATGAGACAGAAACACTGCTGTAGCAGGGTGTGGTGTTGCTACAACTTACACTTTACAACATTTCCAGGCGCAGTCATGAAGAAGCAGAGCACAGGAGGGCAGAGGAGCGAGCCCAACAGCAGGCCGAAGCTCAGTGTCTAATAGAGGAGAAGAGGAGGAGGGAGGAAGAAGAGCACAGACGAGCCGAGGAAGAGAGAGCTCAGGCCAAGAGGGAAGCCGCCCTCCTGCAGAAACAGGTGAACAGGGAAACACCTTCATCCTTTCCCCAGTCAAGATTAAATTGTACAGCTCCATCCCAATGTTTTTTTTTCTGTTGTTTTCCTCATTCTCAGGTCCTTTTATTGGAAAATGTAGTTTGTGTGTTTGCTCATTCTCACGACAATGTTCTGAATCTGCTCTGTGTTTTCTGCAGAGAGAGGAGGAGGAAGCCAGGGAGAGGGCGAAGGCGGAGAAGCTGAAACAAGAGCGACAGATGCTCGCACAAAAAGAAGAGGTAGACCGTCAAGATCGAAAAAAGGTGACTAAATCAGAGTTATTACAATAGAGATATTTCTTTGTTTACATTTTCAAGAACAACTGACCTGGACAATTCATCAAACTGCAGTACAGACACGTAGCTAAGATAAGATCCAGTAGATAAGATAAGAAATAAGAAAAAGAGAAAGCCATTATTAACTGTATGTAATGCAGTGTCATGACCTCTTTAACCAATTGTCTACTGGGTCTCTCCTTTTGAACAGTTTTATTTCCTCCGCCATGGAAGTATTTATTTGTTTGTTTGTTGTTTTTTATTTCAACCAAAGTTACGCAAAAACAACTACAATTTGGGGCTGACTGATTTAATTAAAGTGGCGGTATGCACTGTACTATGTGCATCTTCAAGTTCTCAATGCAACTACAGAACAGAAAACGATCATATGTGTTGCCCTGTGGCCATCCCAGAGAGCGTTGTGTTGTCTGGCACATGGAACTAGCGCTTGTCTGCATAGGTCAAATGTAAGTTTGCCCTTAATGTAATGGGTCTATCTTTAGCCTGAGGGTGATCGAGAACGAAAATATTATTTTATCATTTTAAATCAAAAAACATTTTGGTTTTGTTTGTTAATTCCTCTTATTAGATTACTTCTGAATAATATACATATATGTACAAAAGGATTTATTCACCAAAATCAGTAACTATACCAAAAGTTTGGTTTTATTAAAGAGACTGGATGTTTTCACAAAGACGTCTATGACAGGGTTTGAATGAAAGCTGTGTTTTTTTTCAGCGACTAGAGGAGATCATGCGGAGGACCAGAAGGACCGATTCTCCAGACACGGTGAGATTTACTGTTCACTTGATAAACAGTACATTGCCTCTGGGTCCTCATGACGCACAACCAGCATCAACTAACAACTAACCCGCTCCACTTCTACAAGCTACACAGCCTGTCCCTGACTATATTAATAAATCCTTTTCAACACAGAAGTCCTCACCAGTCCGGCTCTTACCAAACGCACCCAAACCAAATGAAAACACAAAGCCTGTGCACAATGGCACCATTGAACATGTCGTCAAGTTGCCAGTGGGCCCCAAATCTGCACAGCTGGAGCTAAACCATGAGGAGGAGGGGGTACCTGTTGTGGCCTTCAAAGAACGAAGGTCCCTCCGAACGCTCACCGGCCTGGAGGAAATCCAGACCCACCAACGAGCAGGTGAGACACAAAACAAGTGGGACCTCACAGTGGGAAATAAACAGCAACAAGAGCCGGATTCTGACAACTAATGGCTCTGGACTGAGATAATCCCTGACATCTTGTAATTTTTGCTCCTTATTAGTCCTGAAAATGCATGGCAGGTTCTATGGGACCAGTCAACATGGGTGGGATATGGGTCAGGGAAGAACCAATAACATTTAGCTGTTTATCTAGATTTTTTGAATGTTAAAAGATGGGGCCTTTAAAATTTCCGTTGATTTCTCAGAGAATAATTCAGAATGGGAAAAAAAATCTGGCATATATAGGGGACTAATATTTATGATTGTGTGCAGTTTGGTTCAGATCCAAATAAAAAAATCCAGATCTAGCGAATTTAAACGTGGTTTCATAAGGGGACCGACGGGCCTTGGGAGAGGTGTGCACCATACTGAGAGCCATTCATGGTTAACACGAGTAGACAACTGGTGACATTTTGAAAAGCCAGACTTAAGGTTTCTTATGATGCCTCTCTAAGATCTGACATCAAACGTGTTAGCTGCTCTGAAACATTTTGATATCTTGCCTTTCAATTTTTTTCTCTCCCTGTTGTGTGTTCTTCAGAGGTCATCTGAGCGTCTGCCGGATGTTCAAAGACTTGGAGAAGCGGCGTGATGGGATTTCCTGCATTACAGCCAGTTCGCTGCCCCTCAGCACCTTGAACGAGCATGTAAACCTGCCTCATGAGGTCATCAGCACTTGGTATTTGGTCACTTTTCTGCGTGTACCCAGTGGCACAATTGGATTGACCGAGTTAGATCAGAATTGTATTTAGTGCAGCAGGTTTCTGAACTAATAAATATCTGAAAAAATCCACGTAGACAGAGCTGATGATAGCTTGCTGGCAAATGCAGTTAGTCGTTATGGAGAGTGCCTCTGTGAAATAATAGGAATAGCCACTTTAACAATCACAACATATGTTAGCCATATGCTTTCTGCTTATTCCTGATATTTCTTGCCGTCTAAGCACTTTTCCTTCCTCGATTTCGTCGCTGTGGGATTAGAATAGCTTGAGTCACTGTTTCTGCGCTAAGAACACAATGTTAGGATAGTTATTGAAAGTTCCTTTCCTGCATAAATTCCTATCCTCCCCTTAGATTTTGTGAAAATATAGCAATCACATATTTCAAAGCTGCTACAGACTTAGTCTCCAAAGACATTGCTTCGGTTTTGTGAGTGATGTTTTAGTAAATACGATGCACAAAGCGTTTATTGCACTGACAGTTGCTTTGTTTGATATTGCGCAAATCACTTTACAAAGGAAAGTTTGAGATGTAAAGGTTAGGTGAGTGAGTTTATTTAAATAAAAGCATATAAATTATAAAAAAATATACATGATCATTAGTATTTGATCATACAATTTAAAAATTGCTTATACCTATCACTTGTTAACGGGATGAGAAGTCAAGATATGCCATATTTTATCCAAGTTGATACTATGCTGCGCCTCTGTCTTTGTTTGCACGGTGACTGTAACCAACATGAAAACAAAAGTCAAATAAAAAGCACATTGAAATACCAAAGGTGAAATAAAGATGCAGTTTGTCCAAACAGCATATGGATTAAAAAACGCCTTACACACTTGTACAATGAGCACATATATGAGTATTTGGTCTGAGTCAACAGAGGATTGAGACCGAGGATGAACCAGTCTCCATCTGCAGAGGAAGAGCACAGCACAAAGTACAAACATTTCTTTAAGGTTAAACATTATGATGAGTAATTCACCCCACATGCAGCATGGTCTCATCTGACTGGGTGGGAGACAGAAGAGCCCAGAGGAGTCCTGATAAACACACACTTTCCATCACTGCCTGGAGAACAATGATTGGATTCAACGTGACTTCATCAGGAGGTCATCCATCCCATGGTCTGCCTGACCCGCCCCAGAATGGCCCTGCGCCGAGCTCCTGTCTGAAAGCAAGGGGTGGGACCCCAGAGTCCAGAGATCAACAGACAAACAAGAATATAACACTTTCAGGGATAAACAACAAACAAACAAACAAATCAGTCCAAATCCTTCTCACTCAGATTTTGAGAAAAGTGAACCCTAAGACTCTTTCAAATACAAAACAATAGAGAATCTCAGCTCATGTTTAACTTCTGTTCAGTTCAGCTTTTTCTCCATTATTGAACCATCGGTATAAGCAAAGGAGAGTATTAAAGTATAAGGAGAGTAGTATTAAAGTATAAGGAAAGTAGTATTAAAGTTTAAGGAAAGAGGAGTATTAAAGTATAAGGAAAAGAGAGTATTAAAGTTAAGGGAAGAGGAATATTAAACTATAAGGAAAGGTATTATTAAATCATAAGGACAGAGGAGTATTGAAGTATAAGGAAAGTAGTTTTAAAGTATAAGGAAAGAGAAGTATTAAAGTATAATGAAAGAGGAGTATTAAAGTATAAGGAAAGGTGATTATTTAAGTATAAGGACAGAGGAGTATTAAAGTATAAGGAAAGAGGAGTATTAAAGTATAAGGACAGAGGAGTATTAAAGTATAAGGAGTATTTGTGGTTCCAGTGCTCTGCTGCTCTGTTTACGTTGTGACGTACCTCCTGTCCTCCATTCTCATTGGTGAATGTGCGCTCTGTTATATTACGTCACGACGTTCATCCCGTTAAACGGTTGACTTGGAAACCGTCGCAGCGTCGCTGGTGAAGTTGGAGGAATCACAGTCACAGCAGGTAAACAACAGGGCAACAACAGGGCAACAACAGGGCAACACACACAGCTACACCGTCACGGACACACGTGTTCTCGTGTTTGGATCCACGCGTGTGGACGCTGCTTCATTCCAAGGCTCAGACTGCTGATCGAGGAACCTACATCTAGCTGTGTCAAGCGAATTTAGCCTGTTAGCGATCGTTAGCATCTTAGCGAGCTAGCTAAAGTCGCTAACGTTACCAAGCTTTCTCAACACCGGAGCCTAAACTTTAAGAAATACAACACATACAACAATACACACAGTCAACCCCAACGTTACAAACCACTGGAAGACCAGCGGAGTGTTCGTTGTGCAGCGTTAGCCTTATCCCTGTGTTCTTTATTTTTAGCATGCAAGCCCTCCTCCCTGGATTACTCTTGTTTTGCACTCAGGATGAGAGACACCACTGAGCCTGAGGATGCCAGCAGGTTAGTGTGGAGCTGTCCCTTCAACACTTTCATAATAAAAATTTGTAATAACTTTATGCATTTAGCATCTTTCAACAACCTTTACAAAGTGCTTCACAAAGAGTTACACGAAGAAAATATCATAAGAAATACAATAATGCAACATGATTTGAAGGTAATGACAAAATAACAGAATAAAAGAAACACTAGAGACAGCGAGAAGAATATTTGGATAACTTCAGTTGTAGTAAAGGTAAAAATACAATATTGAACGTTATACAACATGTACAGCAACACATTCTACTTTGATTTTGACAGACATCTTTTCTTGTTGATGCTAGTGTTAACTTTTTATTTTTCATTCTCACATTGCAAATACGTTTATGTTTTTGTGTTTTGTTTCGATTCCATTCATATTTTCTACATTTCTTATATTCATAACTCAGGTATTATTATCCTTCACTTAAGTATTGCATGTCACTTATTTCTTACTGATGCCTACTTTTGCTGCTATAATATTGAAAATGTCCCATCGTAGGATTAATAAAGGATTATCGTGTCTTTTTACAGGTGAGAAGGACGGCCGGGCAAAGAGCCGGGAGAGATTCAATGAAGTCTTCAAGAAATACACTGACACAGAAAAAAAGAAGTCGAAGAAGAAAAGCACTGAAACACCGGAGACCATTTTGGTATGTGTTCTTAAATCTGCAGCTTCATGGGCATGTGTGTGTTGGAGAACGTTACAACAGGTTTCCAAGATTTCATAGTTTAGTGTTTAGTGAAAATATTTAGCACATGTAGAAAATGTCTTATAGTCATTTTAATCATCTTTATATAATCTGTATGCAGTAGAACATACAGTATGTCTTGTATTAATCTCCTTCCTCAATGCAACTCTATATAATGGTTGAAATGGTATTAAAGGGGAAGAGAAAGATACATATCCTGACATTTCTTTGTTCTTTGTCCAATTTCATTTTTAGCTTCAGAATCTAAAAACAAATCTCAGCCTGGTGAAGGACACAGAAGAGGATGAGACCATCCTTCAGAACACCTATCAGCCTGAGGATGGCAGCCCTCGCTACACCAAGAACAAAAGGAGAGAGAAGGACATTGCTAAAAAAGTTAATATCAACAACACTAGAAACGAAGAGGAGATTCAACCACCAATTACCAAGAGGAAGAGTAAGAGGGGGCTTCCCCCCCTCCCTGTACCTGACGATAGCAGTTTCATCCAGAGGGATAAAGGTGCCGCCAAGTCTGAGATTCCTTTTGAGCCAGATGATATTGGAGGTAGAAAAGAACCAAAGCGAAAAAGTAAAAAGGGGAAAAGTAAAGGAGATTCAGAGGCAAAAGCAGAGACCCAGGTAGAGGATGCTGAGGACAAGCTGCTGCACGAATACCAGCAGAGGATTGCACAGGAGGAAGAGAGCTCTCCAAAAAAGACAAAAGTCAAGACACAAGAAGAAAGCGCTGTCTCCCAGAATGTTTCACTGAATAATGACGTTGGGAAGAAGAAAAAGAAGAAGCTAAAATCTGTAGTGACAGAGTCAGATTTGGGGTGTGTGCACCTTTTAATATATTCATGTAGATTTGTTGTGTTTTTACATTCAGCAGTAAGGCTGTAGGATTCCGCTTTTTTAGGATATTAATCCTACAATCCTGGATTTTTGCTCCGTCAGGGAACAAGATGACGGTGCAGACCAGGATGCTGATGTGGAAAACCAAACAGAATCCAAGGGAAAGAAAAAAAAGAAGAAGAAAAAGCATGGTAACTTAAGTTTCAGGAAATCAGTCACAAAGTTCTAAAATGTTGTTTGGATGTTGATGAATTAAATTTTTGGTCTTTTTTCAGTTGTCAAAGAAGAGAGTGAAACTGAGGCAGAAGAACCACAGAAACCAACGTTTGATGACAGCCTTGTGCTGGCAGTGTCTGTTCACAGAACAGATCGCCTCAAAACAGACCTGCTGATCTCACACCCAATGGTGAAGATCCATGTTGTCGATGAAATCACTGGACAGTATGTGAAGAAGGAAGACTGGTGAGAAGGGACACTTTTTTTGTAAAGTTGTGTTTTTTCATCTGTCATTGCAGGATCATAAGTGTGTCTGTTGCTTAATACATTCATTCTTCTGATAACTTGAAACATAAGTATCACAGCTTGTTGTGCGCTAATAAAATCTAGGTATGCAAAAGTTATTTTAAGGTCTAATTTCAATATAATCCTGACTGTAAGAAGTTTGAATTTATATACAAAATCAACTGCGAGTTTCGGTTTTTGTGTATACTCATAATGCATTAATTTGTATTTCCCTTGTTTTATAGCCATAGACCAGTTTCCTCATTCTATGAGCAGGAGAACGTTGACCACATTCTGCCCATCATGACTCAACCTTTCGACTTCAAGAAAAACAAATCCATCGTCCCCGAGTGGCAGGAGCAGATCATATTCAACGAGCGCTTTGGCTACTTTGTCGAACAAAAGGGCGAAAGCCCCAGAGTCTTACTTTTTTTTGAGGTAAGAGTCATTTCAATTTGAAAGACTTGGCCAATTTCAACATTGCTGCCAATAACTGTTTATCCTTTCAAATGTTTTTTAAAGATCCTGGACTTCATCAGCATGGAAGAAGCAAAAGCAAACTTTGACGTCAACAAGCAGGAACGAGGATTCAGGAAGATTGCATGGGCGTTCCTCAAGGTACTGTACACTGACACTTAGAAAAAGATGTTCCGTCTTCATTTTAATTGCTTAAAATCATCCTTGTTTTTCATTTCCCTCTGTTTAGCTTGTTGGCACGAACGGTGTGCTGAACATCGACAGTAAACTCCGTCTGCAGCTCTTCTGTCCTCCGCCGCGGGCAAAGAGACAACATAAAACTATAGAGGTGGTTGAGTGGTGGAGGAAGTTCCCGAGACACAAATATGCATCCACCCTTTATGTGACAGTGAAAGGCATTAAACTCCCTGAGCATGTAAGTTACTAGTTGATTGGGTCTTTGTTTAACTTTATGATGTCTCACATTTTTATTATATTTATGTTATGCTATATATAATGTTTCAGATATTTTGATGTAAAGTTGAAGCAATGCCTTCAGTAGATTCAGCTCGGTGTTTTTGCGCTGCAGGTGGACCCGTGTATCCGCTCCATGATGGCGCTGCAGGAGGAGAGAGGCAGCACCTCGTACAGTGAGCTGCAGAACGAGGTCACCAAGAGGAGCCTGACTCAGCCTCTCGACAGCAAGCCGCCAGCCCTGAGATGGAGCAGGCTGCCTGGTCAGGTCCGTAGAGTTAACAGACGAATTGCCACAGGACAATCAGAGTTATGATGTAATAAACCAGTCTGATCGAGTATAACGAATCATTCTCGGAGACCATTTTAATTTGCATTCGTTGTAAGACACAAGCACATCATCAGCAGACTGGATAGTGTGAGGTAAACTCTTGGCAGAAACCTAAGAGTTTTTTTTTATTTGTCTGCCCTGTCAGGCTACATCTGGCCCTGAAGCAGACTGAAACCGCCTCAGATCTATTTGCTCATTCTGTCTGTTCTGGTCTAGACTGTGCTCAGACATGTTTAAATTTATGAGTGTTTCTCTGCTAAAGGTCTGTCGGATTCCCAACAAGCCCATGCTGACGTTTCGTGGTGGTCAGATGGGCTGTTTCACGGTGCTCTTCTCTCATGCTGGCACAATACTGGCTGCTGCTTGTGCCGATCGAGATTCTTTCCCTGTCGTAGGTAAGCTACACCTCCCCTGCGGCTGCTCCTCTTGGCCACTCAGCATAAATCTCCAGCCAATTAAGTTGTTGTTTGCAAACAGTAGTCACAAACATCACTGGGAATGACCTCAGGCATAAGAAATATTCAAACATGCTCAAAAAAATATACCATTTAAAAACTAACCTGGTTCATTTGCTGTTTCAGTGTATGATATTCCCTCGGGCAAGATTTTGGCTGCCTTCAGCGGCCATCTGAAAATAGTCTATGATCTCTGCTGGTCCAGAGACGACCACAGACTTCTGTCTGCCTCCTCTGATGGAACCGTCAGGTAAGTTAAATGATGAATAGCACTGATAGGGAATGACTTAAAGAAACTGTGTATGAGATCTTACTGCTGGTGACTGAATTGCAATTTTTACTTGTGCCTCTAGGTGGAGTTTCATAAAATTACTGCATTTGCATTCAAATTAATATGTGCATGATGTTCATTTCTGTCAGAGAGTGGAATGTGGAGAGGCTCCTGGGTGCGGCTCAGAAGGTGCTCCCTCATCCGTCCTTCATGTACTGTGCTCAGTACCACCCCACAGCCCAGAACCTGGTGGTGACCGGGGGCTACGACAGTCTGGTGCGAGTGTGGAGGCTCGACGTTGACGATGTAAATGGCCAGCTGCTGCAGGAGTTTGAGGGTCACGGCAGTTTCATCAACACCATTTGTTTCGACTCTGAAGGTAAGAGGTTCACAGTCCAAAGCTCTATTTGAAGATAAGATAAGACCTGGCCTCTAACCCACTGCGAGATCGGCCTCCTGCCACTAACCCTGTAGACATTGAGAATAAATGCATCCTCTTCCGTACTGTTTGGGTTTTCAATATAAAACACCAATATGGTGGGGATTTACAAGACTTAAGAAACACTAACACATATAAACTTAGTTATTTTTGATAGATTTTGATTTGATAGATTTTGACATTTTTATTTATATCTTTTAATTAAATCCACATTTCAATCGGCACATGCATGTGTTGCTTTCTGGAATACAGGATAAAATCCTAATTTAATTTGTGAGCTGTTGCATGATTCTTGGCATCTTTAGTTCTATCATGGGCCTTCAGTTATCTGATTTTCCTCTTGCTCTGTTTGTCGGGATCAGGGATGAGAATGTTCTCTGCAGACAACACAGGCCTCATCATTGTCTGGAAAACTGCAGTGAATGACAGCCGGCCGCAGCCATGTCATCGCTGGTGTATAGAGAAGGTATTGGTCATTTCACATACCGTATCATGAGACTTTAGAGATATATTCATCTGTAACCTCAAATGCTATGTGTTGTCAATTGGCAGAAGATCGATGAGAGTGACCTCCGTGGCATTCCCATCAACAAGCTGCAGCTTCATCCAAATGGGCGCTGCCTGCTCATCCACGCCAAAGACAGTGTCCTGCGGATGATGGACCTGAGGATGTAAATAAGACCAAACTTTTTAACTCCAATCTGAAGTGATAGGAATACATGTTTGATAAAGGAATGAAAAAAATAAGCATTATTTATATAACAAAAAATGGCATGTGAATGTATCATAGTGTTTCCTCTATTATATGAGTTTGAATCTGAATATATACATTTTTTTTTCTAACCAAATGAATATCCTTTCTCAGCCTGGTTGTAAAGAAGTACACTGGAGCCACAAACTACAGAGAGAGAATTTATAGCACTTTCACACCATGTGGGAACTTCCTCTTCTCTGGCAGTGAGGATGGGATGGCGTACGTCTGGAATGTAGACACAGGTTAGGATCACGTCCTATTTTCCTGTAATCAAGGAGCCAGTGAGTTCTGAACAGATTTCGCAGTTTTCTCCAAGATGGCTTCAACCTGTTTTCTTTTCTTGCCAGGTGACCAAGTGGCAGTGTACTCTGAGCTTTGTTATCCCACTGCCCTCCACGGTGTGTCCTTCCACCCTCACGAGAACATGGTTGCTTTCTGTGCCTTCGGTCAGAGCCAGCCCTGTCCATGTGTACCTGTATGACCGCAAAGGTTTGTAATAAAAAAACGGACAAATACTATTTTTTTGTAAACTGTACATTTTGAAATTCACTGAGCTAAAACTATGTCTTGCTGTTCCCCATAGTGTCCCAGCTGGAAGTGCACAATATACAAGCAGCGAGCAGATCAGCGTCCACAGACACCAGAACTGTCAGAAACACCCCGGATCCCCTGGTGTCCCAGGACAGATCTGCTGCCTCAGCCATGGATCAGTTTGCACAAGTAGCAAGACTCGCACTGAAAATGCAGTGTGTTAAAGAACAACTGGATTCAGTCCTTGTAAATACGCAGCCTCTATTACTTTGACATACATTTGCTTAGTGTTGCTCAAAATTAATTAATTCCGTCAGAAAGGGTATACACAAAAAACTCACCCTGTCAAAATATTTCTAGGAACCACGAAGGTCTTCAATTTCTGGATACCTGTATGAGCAAGGTACTGTGTGATCACCTTTGGACACCACGTCTGGATTCATAGTTTTGTGCAACACTGTCGTCTCTTCATTTTCCTGGAATAAACAGTGCCTCGTGTTTGTGCTTTGCAGATAAAATGGACTTTATTCAAACGGGGAGGAGCTTGACATCAGATGCCGGAGCAGTGAGTATTTCGATCAATAGTCCCTAAATGTTCCTTTGTACACTTGGTCTAAATTGAAGAAGAAAAAAATGTCACTCTCTTGAACATAGTGAGATGGGGCGTTTTTGAACATTTTCTTTGATTACTCAGATAATAACTCATGGATCTTGATAAATTCACCCACAAATCATGGTCATTTAAGGGATTCATTGTAAAAACATCATTGCTTTTAAATGCTCTTTTGAAAGTTAAATAAACTTGGGACTGAACTCCAGCTCTTTTCTTTTCAGACGGGATTAAATGCCTCATTACTGCCTCCCTCTCTCCTGTCGCCACACTCCAAGCTGCAGTTCTCTGGTTCTGTGGCGGAGCAGCTTATCCCCCAGGCAGCGCTCAGCACCCAGAGTCGTAAGTGGCCTGTTTTAATTAATCACGTAGTGCTTGGTTTTACTGCAAGATCGCAAATATTTCAAAGGTCAAAGATTATGGTTGAACAAAGAACAGCACTTGGGTGACCAAGAGCAAAAAGCTTCCAGCAAGTCTCCTGAAGCATGAACTACATACACAGAGAAAGAGAGGGACCTCTTGTGATTTTGACATGCATCCGTAAGAGATCTCTACAAACACAAGTCACAGGGTTGTGTTCACTTATTCATGATCACTCTTTGAAGTTTTCCTTGTAATTGCAGGCAGGTTCACATCAGTGGGTCAGCGTCTGAAAGGAGCTTCGTCCCTCAGGCTGCAGGCGGTAAGGCTTCTTTCTTTTCTTTCCTTTTTCATTCTGATAATGAACAAAACTGCAAAGATGAAACAGTCATCTCCTGAAGTCTGTCAGAATGCCACTAGAGGATTCAGCTTTTATGATTTAGATTATCAAGTTGAGTTTGAGTTTTATTTTCATTTTTGTTTTAAGTGTCTCTGTTTTTCTCGAGTCCTTTTTTGGTCCTATTTATTTCTTTGATTTAAACAAAACCCACTTGTGCTGTTCCCCTTGTAGTTTACTCACTGGCTTGAGATAAGTTTTCAATCAATAACTTAGATTCTCATCAAAGACACCTGGTTGTATGTTGCCTCCCTCACAAGATGGATCATAACAAGAATGTTCAAATTTTCTCCTCCAGACTCTTCCTGACGACTTTTCTTCAGGTGAACATGTGGAAACCGATTCTGCTCCCGTGCAGCAAGTAGTAAGTATCCACTGAAGCTGTGACCTCACTCACTCGCTCAAATGCAGCCTCATGTTTGTAATCCACCTCTGTGTTTGTCTCGCAGGTTGTCTCACTTTACGACTACAGAGCCAATCGCTCTGATGAACTGACGTTACGTCGCGGTGATGTCATCCACGTGCTGTACAAGGACAACGACAACTGGTGGTTCGGACGCCTGGTCAACGGACAGCAGGGATATTTTCTGGCATCTTATGTTTCTGATCAGAGTAAGTGGAAGATGTTTTAATGCGGTAGATGGGCACTATTCTGACAATGTGAAATGAACCCAATACATATTACTTATTTTATTGTTGTAGGAGATTTCAGTGAAGAGGTGACTCAGTCCGCGGAGGCACACGCAGCCTTGTCTGATGGGACTGTTGAGAGGTCAACACCAACCAGGGTTAGTCCACATATAGTGTATCTTCCTTTTGTGTCTATGGCGCCTCTGTTTCTCTTTGGTAAAGGTTTACTTCACCTCAAATCTGTCTTTTAACCCTTTAACAGCGGCATCAGGCCTGAAACGCTTAGAACAACTATAGCTTTGGTCAACTGAAATTCATTAAAAGACCAATAATATAACTGGTGTTTTGTGACAACAATTTAACCACACACGATTTGCGTGTGTCACCTCAGAAAGAGGCGTGTGGTTGAAATGTTGCCATGTCCAGGCAGTAGACTTGGCAACGACTTTCTGTCTGGTGTGTGTCTGTCTGGTGCACGGTGTTTCACTCTCTTTTACTGTCCTTCTCCTGGTTGTCATCTTTGTCACTTTTCCAAGGTGTCTGCTGCAATTAGTTCTTCTGGGGAACTCAGGTTTCTTTCTGAGCCGGCCCTCTCTGACACGGAGCCGGAGCTGAGTGATACCAAGTAAGTGACTCACCTTCCTAAATACTCTGGACTATATTCACAGGAGCCTGGGTACTAAACACTGCATGAGCCACTGATCTTTAAATGTTGGTCTTCTTAAAGCAAAGCAAGACTACTTTTTATTTATTTTTTACTGACTGACTGAAAAATAATGATGGTATGGTTTGTCCACAGAGCTAGAAGGAAAAAGAAGGTGAAAAAGCCTGGAGTCCCTGCTCTGTCCTCTCAGGCCACATTCTCAGATGCAGATGTTTCGGGGTTGACCAGCAGTGGCAGGAGGAGATGCAGACCTCTCCCCAAGAGACCCACAGGGTCCACTAACGGTGCCTTTGAGCCGGATACTTAAACTCATGAACACTTGATGGTTTTGAACTTTTTATAAATTTTCCAAAAATTCATAGTTGTTTTTTCGGTTGGATTTTTTTATGTTGTGAAGAGTCAATGTTTATATTTTACTAATAGATCAATAAAATGTTTTTTTTTCAAAAAATCTCCTTATATCAACATTTTTACAAATCACGGAATTCCTTTCATGTTTTGCAATAAAAAAAAGATGTATTGTACAAAAAATTACTATTGTGTCAATGATGAACAGTAATATGTAATTTTTCCTGCCAATATATTTAACAGTGTTTTAACACACAACTATAAAAATACAGATTACTCATATCTACATGTTTGTTTCTCTTTTTCTAAACGATTCGTTTGTAAAGCCACATTTTTTATAAATATATATTAAAAAAAAGGCAAGCTTATGCAACTTTACTGTTTATTTCTAAATGGTTTTGAAGAATTTCTTACATAAATACATTTATTCTTGTTTGCATTTTCATTTATTCATCAACATGACCATAAGATATAACAAATTATAATTACAAACATGGTTCTTCTCCTTCATGTCAGTGGTTATGTGGCTGTCAGCTCTTGAAATCCAAGTCTTGTGATGTAGAAAGCTAAGATGGTTAATTGAGCCTGGCTGCAGAACAAACAGCACATTTAGCTTGTGGAATGGAGTTGGAATGTGGTTGACTAATATTTGTTAGTTTTACATTCATCCGCAGGGTAGTAAAAATCATTACAATCTCTGCAATACAGCAATTCAAAAATAAAATTGTTACAAAGCATCTCTTGGATCAACTGGCTGATGCACACAAGTTGCTGAAACATTAGGCTCTGGTTGTTTTCAGTGTAGCGACCGCCCCAGTGTTTCTGAGGCTCTCATTCATTCAGGAGAGGAGTGATCTCATCCGTTTGTCTGCTCCCATCTTCTGAAACCCTTTAATTCAAGCATGATATGAAGAATTAAAACCCTGTACGTTAAAATAAAGTTCCACCTGCTATTCAGTATTTAAATATAGCATCATAGATTAAAGATTACCTTTGCTGTGGTCGTTGAATGAGATAATACACAGCGAGGAGAAAGGCCTGAGGGAAGAGCAGACGTAGAGTTTCATGTGATCAGCTGCTGAGAAGGAAGAATCACAACCTTCTTTCTTTACCGATCCCTAAGCCCTGAGCCATTGGCAGGCATGTCAGTGTGTTATTTTGAATTAAAAGAAAACGTAAATGCACATGAAGGAGAAAAACCATGTTTGTAACAGCGTCCTTGAAGAGATCTGTCAGCTAACATTTTATACAGTTTAACTTCATATAGATTACACCGTAATTAGTCATATCTTATGGTGCTGTTGATGAAAAAATGAAAATACAAATACATCTTTTCTGCATTGGTAATTATGTGAAATAAAAGTTCTCACATTTGCAAAAAGATAATTTAAGTTCAACCAATCAGTGTTTAAGATATAATAAGTTTGCATTTGTTACAACCCTGAGGTTGTGTGTATATTTCTCTGTCTCTGTCTCTCTCTCTCTTTCTCTCTCTCTCTTTGCTGTGATGCTTGGGTGTGATGTGTTTCAGGTGTGTGTCTACGATTGGATGAGTGGGTGGATGTGTTTACAGGGAGCTGATTGGTTCCAGCCCAGGATAAGAGGACAACTTCTCACAGCTCCTGCGGCCTCTCTCCTTCTGCCACTGCCAGCCAGACCTCCAGCCGGACTCACCGTGTGCAGCAGTTTGTTAATTGTTCTTTTGTACCAGCCCGTTCTTGGTAGGGGTGGGTAGCATTTCTGTTCAAGCCATGTTTTCTCCTGTTTTGTTTGGTTAGGAGTTAGGTCAGTACAATGTCTTTTGTTTCTTTAATTTTGCGTAGGGAAGTTTAGGTTGTTTCGCCTTAGGGTTGTTTTCTGTTTATTGTTTTGCTGTTAGCCCACCCTGAAGCAAAGTTTTAATAAACACCAACGGGCTGTGAATTGTTGTTGTGGTTCTTGGGAGCGTGGAAAGAGAGGGGGGGAACTCTGGTATCATGTGGCGACTTTATGTACCCCTAGACGTGGTCGTAACACATTGTTCACGTTTCCTCACACGAGTCTTCATGTAAACACAAACTGACACTTACTGCCATAAACGCAAGGCCTCCTTGGACTGCAGCCGCCCACTGGAAGCTCAGGTGCTGTGTGAGAAGACCACCGACTACTGGGCCATAAAACATCCTTTAAAAACAAAACAAATGCACACTTTGAAATATAAACCACAACATTTAAAAACCAAAAGGAAAGTTGGTAGAAATTGCTTTAGGATGTCAATAAAAACCACAAAATCTCACCCAAATGACCAAACTGCACCAAACAGCCCCGACACCATTCCGAGAGTACTTAGTCCTTCTTGAAATCCATTTTCACTGCAAAGAAAAATAATTTGGAACATACATTACCTTGCATTAGGGAGGAAAAACACCAGGTCACGTATGTAGGTCCACATGTGAAGCCACTTACTATGCACATGTGATGATCTCGGGCAACGTGGGGAGGCAAGTAATGCCCAGAGAAAACCCAATGACACAGAGCATGAGCACCAGTAACCACAGCTGACTAGGAAAACACAGGACACAAACAAATTCAAGTCATTAACCTACAAGAAGATATTCATGAAATATGCTGCACCTCCCCCACAGCCGCCGGTGGAGATAGTTATCCTATTCATACATCCTAGAAAAGAGTGTCACAGTATTTCCGTAGTTACTAAATTCCTCGTCCTTATGCTGATTTAGGTTAGCATGCAGACGCAGGAAGCCTGATTTCTATAATCAATACATTTCATATCCATATTTCAGATTAGGGTTAGGTTGATTGGAGACTCTGAGCTGAATTGGTTTGGTCTGTCTGTGTAGGTTGGCCCTGAGAAACACTGGCGACCTGTCAAGTACGTGGGTTAGGGTTAGGGTTAGCCGTAAGCTAACAATCTTCTGTCCATAGGCTCAGACATGAGAGGGGTTCTGAGCTCTGCATCTAACTCTGGACGAGAAAGCTGATAAACACATGTCGGACTTTGATCCAATGAAGGATCGTTGTGTTCCACCTGTGGCCCATGTTCACCTCGGGATGTGAAGGAAAGGAACGGGGCCGAGGAAACAGAACCCGACTGCTGTGGCTACACCTCCCGCCACCATGAACCAACTCCTCGTGGCCTGATGAACACCCACACACACAGGAATATTACTTTATGTTCCAAATTACAGATTAAAATACACTTTAGGATGTTGAACTCATACTCACAGGATATTTATCAGTGAAATAACCCATCACCGGCGATGCCAGACAGTACGGCAACGACAAACCAAGCAAGATGATTCCCACGTGGCCGGGCGTTACACCAAACTACGTACATTAGGTAGGACATTTTTTTGTGACACAAATAAAATCTTTACAACTGCAGAAAAGGGACTCTACTAGAAGGATGAAAATTACCGTCTCAATAGCAAACAGGGACAACGTGGCGTCCAAGAAACCCAAACCTGCACTTAGTGTGAATATCACAAAGCAGATGAGGACTATTTTTACTTGGGCGAGAAGCCGAAAGAAGGAATCCTTTGAGGGGTCTGCGTCTGCGGAGAGAAGCACGGCTCAAGGTTTTAATCGAAATGTCTTTAAAACGTCACAGTAATTAACTGAAATCTTAAAGCTGCTACCTATGGTTGGTAAGATGTAAATGTTGAAAGGAACCATGAGAAACAGGAAACCTCCGAGCAGCATGAAAGGGACCTCATATCCAAACAACTGATAGAGCCACCCTCCCAGTGGAGGCCCCAGAATGAGGCCGAGTCCTGTGAACATCTCCAAACTACCCTGAGGAGAGAGAAATGAAGAATTAAACACACAGCACATTCAATATACAGAAGAACAGGACACCTCGGAGATTGCTGCACACTGTCCGTCAAAACTTTTCATATTTTTACTTTTCACGGTACCGGTGAAAGAGAGAGCTCCAAAACATCAACCCTAACAAAAGGGCTTTTATTGTTTCGCTCATGATGCTTATGTCTAAACTTCATACCAGACAGACATGGGTTCTCTGCACTCACCATAACAGTCGCCACATTGTGCGGGAATATTTTAGCTGACACCGCAAAAGAGGAGGTCATGGCGGCGGCGAAGCCCACTGTGTCGATGGACCTCACTACAAAGCACAGGGTGATGAAGGCAGGTCCTGCAGGAACCCGGTCGAGTAGTCTGAGAGAGAGACAAGCGGCTAATGTGGAATGAATAAAGACTGGATCAACTGCTAGCTGCTGGGTCATAAGAAGATGGTGACACTTACCCAAACACAATGGTGCAGCCCGATGACACAAAAAGTCCTGTAATGAGCATACACTTTGCACCAATTTGGACAATCTGAGGCGACAAACAATAAGTGTCAGATACTCTGCAGCACGTTGCACTGAAAATAACACAATGTGATAAGAAATGATGGCATATACTCACATATCTTCCCATTATCAATGAACCAAATAAATTAAAGACGGCGAAGCAGCCAAATATGAGGCCGATGACTGTTTGACTGGCTCCTTTCTTCACCGCCTGCGTAGACATATTTGTGCAGTGTCTTAAACATGTCTCAGTAGGAATGATTATCACAAACGCTATGAAAAACAAGGAAGAATGTCCCTCAGTTCATATCTCCACCAAGGCCCTGCAGTCTCCCAATGAAACCACATTTAAATTCACTGGAATCAGATTTTTATTCAGATCTGTAGCTGAATTATAAATGGTTATCAACTCATATGCAGCTCGGCCCATGAGCGAACCAATTGGATGGAAAGCTTCAAGGCTTCATGAAGCTTCATCTCGCCATCACTACAATAAACCCCCTTTATGACACGCAACTATCCTGCCTTGGTCTTTCTTTGCTGTACGGTCCAGCCGTAAGTGTGGTCTTCCTAACATATTGTCTGAGAATTCAACGAAATTGTTAAACAATCTCGCAATGTAAAAGAACGTGAAGAGAAAAATTCTTGGATCTCCCTCCAGATTCACAACAAAATGTAATGGCTTCTTCCCTGGGTCATGAGCAGAAATTGGTAACGTAGTTTTTGCACAATCCAAAACAGAAACAACAAACTAAATCCAACGGTCTCATCTTGTAGGACATGTAATGGAAGGGGAATCAGACAATAAATGTTGAATATGCACTTGTAAATCGAGTTGTGGTATTATTGTTGGACCTGTGTCTTATGTCATGTGCTAATCAGATATCATTAAACCTGCTGACTGTGACTGACACGTCTCTGCAGCGAGCAACGCAGAGACGATCATTCACGCGCCTGCAGGGAGACTTCCACGTGTGACACATGACTCACACACACATTCATTCACTCACTCCACACAGAGTTAATAAAGGGGATTAGTGGAGGCTGTCTGGTTGGTGAGTTTCACAATGACTTGTTTGCATATCATATCATGGGCTCTGTCTACAGGGGGCATGGCCCTCGGCTCCACTTTCACTGTGCCAAACATTCTGCAGGAGAAGATAAGCATCGGTTCAGGCCCACGTACACCCAATGCAGTGCTGGATAGAAATATTTACAACTCTGATCGTGTGTATCAGCTGGAGTGTCATATATTTTACAACAAGCCATCGTGCAATCAAATCTTACACAAAAACATTAACACAATATCTCAAACACGCAGGAGAAAGGTCAACATTGTGTGTATTTTAATGCAGATATCAGGCTTGAACTCCTCTTAAATTGTTTTGTGTTATCAGATTTGTTTACATGTGGTTGTATTGTTCTTAAAAACACATTACTTTGTTCATAATGGTTGTGTTGTTTTTGTTTGATTTACTTGTGTAAGGTTTCTTGTAAACCTGCATTACAGGAAGTTGTCAATGTCAAATCAAATAAACCCTTCTTCCTTAATCCTAATATTTCACATCGGATATTATAATTTCTTTTGTTTATAAATATAGAATTGGTGAAATTGCTTCATTTAGTGTATCAGTTACTTTTCAGCACATTTTTACAACACACCAATAACCAATAACCGTGATAAGAAACACTTTATAAAAAGCACCAGAAGAATATTTTAGAATAAACTGAACTTTATGACTGATTTAAGAAAATCAAACACAGGCAATCTACAAATCAAAGACAGTAAATATGATTTAAACCTTTTCTTATCTGTTGCAGTATTAAGCTCTGGTATTAGTGGTCAGCGTCACATGACCTAGTTGTAGGATTGTTGTCTAATGCAGCAGTAATGTTTAACCACCATAAAATAGAATAGCTCACCACAGCTTTATGAGTTCAATATAAGATATTCATGATGACCTGGTTTCTTCCATCTTACCTCAGTGGGGAAGAAGGGGCCTAATATGGAGTAACACATCATCGAGCTGATGTTCACGGATGCCATGGATATTAAAGTGAGGAGCTGTGTCCTCGTCATGCGGCGGGAGGGAGTGTGTGTCTGCTCCTCTGGCGGGACACAGAACACACAGGTGAGTTCACTGTCATGTCACACCGGAGGACACAGAGGGACAGTTCAGGCTGAAGGGGAACTCAGCTGCTGATGTTTGTTTAAGTCTCGTTCCTCTGAGACAAACTTTTGAGAAGAAGCTCACCGACCTGTTTGCTGGGGATCATCGGCCGCCTCCATTGTGACTCCTCTGGGCCTCGGGTGGAAGTTTAGACGATGAAGTTCTTCACATGACGGAGGAGAAGAATCTGTCCGCTCCGCTACTGACCTCCGAGTCATCGACAGGGTCTCAAGTGATTGGGAGCTCCGCCATGAAGTCAAGTCTCCACAGCTTCACCCCCTCAGTCGCTCCTCCACTTAAACGTCCATACACGCCTTCACAATAAGAGCCCCGTCTTCCGGTGGCTATATATCAACAGTCAACATTTGATAACAAGAAGTTCACATAACCATTGTAATCAATCATGACAAATCTTAACAATAATAAAGTGTATTATAAAATCAACTTTATTGAATCACTTCTCACAACAATATTCAATCGATTTAAGTAGAAAATACATAAACTGTAACATTTCATCCTTGATTTGTATACACACTATATAAAGACACACACACACACACACAACCAACACGTACACGCACATACACACAAACAGATCAATGTAAGTATTTAAGTATGTGACTGTATATGCATGTGTGTATTTGTGTGTGTGTGTGTCGTGTGTATGCATGAATGTATGTATGTATGTATGTATGTATGTATGTATGTATGTATGTATGTATGTATGTATGTACGTACGTACGTACAGTACAGACAGACAGACAGACAGACAGACAGACAGACAGACAGACAGACAGACAGACAGACAGACAATAATAATTGATTCATATTGGAATGAATCAATATATTGGAATGAATATTGATTCATTCCAATATTCATTTTATAATAAGAAACTACTTTTAAATGCAGATAAGACAAAATTCTTTGTATTTTCTACCTCCAATACTGGTTATTCTCATCCTTGGCCACATTGTATCCAAATCACTCAAACAGACACTTACAAATATCTAGGAATTTGGCTCGATAGTTCACTCTCATTAAAAAAACAAACATTTAACAACTTATTTCAAATCAACAATAATTAAGAAAAACTAACTCAGTTTCCTTTAAAAAAATTCTCTGAATCCATCAATCCCCCAAAATATGGTCAAGTCTACCTTCATTTCACACCTTGACTGTGGAGATATTCTATACTGCCACGCAGCCCCATCAATTCTTCAGCACTTAAAACCAGTATATCATAGTGCATCACGCTTCATCACAAACAAGAAATCCCGCACACATCATTGTTCTCTTTACAAACGAGAAGAGACAGTCATCTTTCATGTTATTCATGAAGGTCTGTTGTTAAATCTTCCAATTACCTATGCTCTCTTCTCTCATTTCAAACCAGTAGATACTGCTCAAGATGTAGTAACTACTTGACTTTAGACATTCATCATGTATGCACCCATATCAGCAGAACTGGATTCAGTTACGATGAACCTTCTAAATGGAATGATTAAACCACAATGGCGACATCTTATGGTTAGTATGTGAACACATAAGGTGAGAGGTCCGGTGTATTTTCCATCACCTGAAACCTCCAAAACCACGACCTGTCTCTACCACGCAACAACTTCCGCAACAACTTTCACGCGACATGTCACGGAGAAAGGGTCAAAAAACCTTGGACTCTTTCTTTTTCCGGAGTCGGGGGAGCACTGGAGGAGATGATGAGGCCGCTCGTTCACCCCCAGGCCAAACGGAGAGCATCTCCAGCGAGCCGACCGAGCCGCGGCTCGATGATGAGGCAGAGCTTGAGCTAGTTAGCGCGGATGTTAGCATGACAGATGTTAGCATGTCTGATGTTAGCACACCGGATGTTAGCACGTCGGAGCAGACTGCTGCGAGCCGCGATGGGAAACCTCGGAGTAGCGGATTTAACCCAAAGTGGTTAGGTGACCCTAAATTTAGCGGATGGCTCTACAAGACCGAGTATGTTAAGCATGTTTTGTACTATTAAAATATCAACAATATTATGCTCGCTAATTTCATATTGGTTTTTATTTTTGCTATTAAATTCAGCATTAGATATGCTTTGTTTTAGCTGTGGCTTTTTGTGTGTCGTTCTTAGCTATGTTTTGCCGGGGGTGTCACCGCCAGCAGGGCAACACAAGGATGCTCAACGAGAACTTTCATTGAAGCTCCTTGTACTACGTACAGGCAAGATGTGCTAAACGCACATATTGGGTCTCTACACCATCGGACAAGCATTGAGATGGCAGCAAGCAAAAGCAAAGTGAACAATAAATAATGTAAATATATTGCTAATATGAATAACTACAGCATACCTCTTCAGGCCCTGAGTTCCCTGTTCCCCCTTGGCCATGTTTGCACTTTTTTATTCATGTTAATGTATTTTACTTTTAAATGTGACCAGAAATGGCTTGTTTTTTTAGATTCACCTAGATTTTACTTGAAAACGAATTGATAATATTTATTTGTATTTTATTTATAGTTTTTTTGTGTTTGTAAACTGTATTATGTAATGTTAATAAGTATTGTTAATAAATGTCAATTTTTAAAAATTCTTTTCAATTGGATGTCCTTCGAGCCTTGACTTTCCTCTTTGGAGATTGGGATCTGCTTGGAGATCTGGGTCTCTTTCGAGATTTGTATTTCCTTGGAGATATGGATTTCATTGGAGATTTAAATCTCCTTGGAGACTTTGCTCTCGTCTTTGTAGTTTTGTCTCTCCTCTTTGGAGATCTGGATCTCATTGGAGATTTGGATCTCATTGGAGATCTGGAACTTGAAGAATACATTGTAAAAGCACTGTGGCCAGTGTGGTTTTTGTACTGAAAACTGATTCAGTAAAAGTCATGTGTAATTGTCAGACATTAGGAATGCCTATTAGATCATAGGCATTCCTTTTCCTTCAAAGGATGGGCTATAGAGAGTGTATCGTGAAGGTGTTATCATAGACCATAAAAGGATATCATGAGCTATCCAGACTTTACCCGTCCTTTAATGAGTCCGTTGAAAGTGTGATCATATATCTTTCAGAAACACAATGAGATCATAGTCAAACACAGAAATACCTATTATGTCACATTATTGACAGACATTGTTATTCGTATGTCAATAGTCATTTATTTTCATAACCTTTTTGAGTGAAATTATTAATAACTATCATATATTCAATATTTTGTAAATTATTTCTTATTAAGTTTTCTTAAAAACCTGAAAGATTGACTTGGACCATTAGTTTAAGAGAGTGAAAATATAGAAGATCATGTTATCAAACCCTTATGACAAAGAAATGTGATATAGTTAATTTTTCAAAATTCCTTTCAACTTTCAGCCGTCGGGCTTAACAAGTTTTCTGGGGGTATATATTTCCCCTTAAGGGATAATTTGAGTAGAAGGACATTTAAAAGTGACTCTCTTCTTTCGAGATCGGTTTTTCCTTTGAGAATTGGATCTCCTTTGAGACCTGGAGCTCATTGGAGAATTGGATATCCTTCGAACCTCGACTCTCCTCTTTGGATATTGGGATCTGCTTGGAGATCTCGGTCTCTTTCGAGATTTGAATTTCCTTGGAGACTGCATTGGAGACTTTGATCTCATCTTTGGAGTCTTGACTGAACTTGGAGATATTGATCTCCTTGGAGATTTGGATGTCCTTCGAGCCACGACTCTCCTCTTTGGAGATTGGGATCTGCTTGGAGATTTAAAATTCCTTGGAGACTTTGCTATCGTCTTTGTAGTTTTGTCTCTCCTCTTTGGAGATCTGGATCTCATTGGAGACTTTGATCTCATCTTTGGAGTCTTGACTGACCTTGGAGTTATTGATCTCCTTGGAGATTTGGATCTCCTTGGAGAATTGGATGTCCTTCGAGCCTTGACTCTCCTCTTTGGAGATTGGGATCTGCTTGGAGATCTGGGTCTCTTTCGAGATTTGTATTTCCTTGGAGATTGGGATCTGCTTGGAGATTTAATATTCCTTGGAGACTTTGCTCTCGTCTTTGTAGTTTTGTCTCTCCTCTTTGGAGATCTGGATCTCATTGGAGACTTTGATCTCATCTTTGGAGTCTTGACTGACCTTGGAGATATTGATCTCCTTGGAGATTTTGGATCTCCTTGGAGAATTGGATGTCCTTCGAGCCTTGACTCTCCTCTTTGGAGATTGGGATCTGCTTGGAGATCTGGGTCTCTTTCGAGATTTGTATTTCCTTGGAGATATGGATTTCATTGGAGATTTGTATTTCCTTGGAGATATGGATTTCATTGGAGATTTAAATCTCCTTGGAGACTTTGCTCTCGTCTTTGTAGCTTTGTCTGTCCTCTTTGGAGATCTGGATCTCATTGGAGACTTTGATCTCATCTTTGGAGTCTTGACTGACCTTGGAGTTATTGATCTCCTTGGAGATTTGGATCTCCTTGGAGAATTGGATGTCCTTCGAGAATTGGATGTCCTTCGAGCCTTGACTCTCCTCTTTGGAGATTGGGATCTGCTTGGAGATCTGGGTCTCTTTCGAGATTTGTATTTCCTTGGAGATTGGGATCTGCTTGGAGATTTAAAATTCCTTGGAGACTTTGCACTCTTCTTTGTAGTTTTGTCTCTCCTCTTTGGCGATCTGGATCTCATTGGAGATTTGGATCTCATTGGAGATCTGGAACTTGAAGAATACATTGTAAAAGCACTGTGGCCAGTGTGGTTTTTGTACTGAAAACTGATTGAGTAAAATTCATGTGTAATTGTCAGACATTAGGAATTCAGATCATAGGCATTCCTTTTCCTTCAAAGGATGGGCTATAGAGAGTGTATCGTGAAGGTGTTATCATAGACCATAAAAGGATATCATGAGCTATCCAGACTTTACCCGTCCTTTAATAAGTCCATTGAGTCCATAGACAAAATTGTAATGCAGATACTCCAGTATCATTCGCAAACAGGTAAAACAGATTAAACAGTCTTCCCAGCGCTGCACGCACCACGTACAGAGCAGGGCCGCAGGCAAGTAAGAGACGAGAGTCTCTCTGACCCCAACAGATGGTGGTGATGGGCCTCTGGAAAAAAGCAATTCATTATAAAAGAACTTGAACATTAGGTTCTAAATCCTTTGTGAGGTATTTTATCTCTTCAGTAATTTTCAACACTGGGCCTTTGTTTTGAAAACAACTCTTGCTCGTTCCCCTAATCCGTATCGTAATAACATTGAGGTTCAACAAAGAAAAAGGAAAAAACTTTTTCCACACTGTGCTTTTGTTTTGAAAAATGCAATGGAAATAACATGACTTCAGTCCGTAATAGGTAAAGTGACCAAAAAAAACTTTAAATACAGAATCTCTACAAAACAAATACATTCACATGCCTTTTTTAGTTACATAATAAATGCTTCTTATGTCTCTTTTTTTCTTTCCTTTATCAAACATGTATTTCTATCACTTCAGATTGGAGTTATAAAGTTTGGTGTTATTTACATCCTTTTTGGATGAAGCTACAGCTTGTTGATGGGAATGCCGCGGAGGTCACTCTCAGCGATCTTCTGCCAGTTGACAACACATAGCATTTGAGCTTACAGATAAATATTTCTCTAAAGCCCCTTGATACGGTATCTGAAATGACCAATACCTTGTCTTTACAGTATCCACTGAAGCTGTGACCTCACTCACGCCCTCAAATGCGTGGGGTCTGTACCCTTGGGGTTTTATGCACTTATTGTAAGTCGCTTTGGATAAAAGCGTCAGCTAAATGAAATGTAATGTAATGTAATGTAAATGCAGCCTCATGTTTGTAATCCACCTCTGTTTGTCTCGCAGGGTCTCTCGCTTTACAACTACAGAGCCAATCGCTCTGATGAACTGACCTTACGTCTTATGTTTTGATCAGAGTAAGTGGATGATGTTTTAATGCGGTAGATGGACACTTTTCTGGCAATGTAAATGAACCTATGTTGGGACAACTTCTTTTTTCCCATTTCCACGGACAGGTAACACAACTGGGCTTAATAATTACACTAGGCTAAGCAAGACTGTTTATCGATTCTGTGTGACGTTTATAAGTTTGATATGTGTTGTGATATTGTGGTTACAAGTTATTTGAAAGTTAAAGTTAGTTATGCTCTTCACCGTCTTTCTTTGCATATCTCTCTGATTCTTTCTTTGACTTAGCATCCACACAGACACACGCATAGTCTTCACCTAATTAGCTTGAAATTCCGGGACATGTGATGGAGTAAACTTAGATGATTAATTGAGCCGGGCTGCAGAACAAAAAACACATTTAGCTTGTGGAATGTGGTTGAGTAATATTTGTTAGTGTTACATGCGGTTGGAATTTGTACTTAATTCCTTGGCAGAGAAATAAACTAATCAGACTGAGTGATCAATTCAATTATATCAAAGTATTTAATTAACGATCGGAAAACAATTTACAGAGAAGATATTTGAACAAACAGAGTTACAATGTCACTATTTGGTCAAATAGGGACAGAATTCTCAAATCCACTGCAGGCTCAAGAATCTGAAAAATGGCTCGTATGATGTGATGTTTTTTTAGCACAGATCGAGGGGCTACACGTCATCTTTTGATATCAGCCAGACAGGACGTGTCCAGCGTTCAGACATCAGCAGAGAATGGGGCACGTGTTTTCCTGAGGCTCTCATTCATTTTGAAGAGGAGGGATTTCATCCTTTTTTCTGCTCCCATCTTCTGAAACCCTTAATTTAAAGGATGAAATGAATAATTAAAACCCTGTACGTTCAAATAAAGTTCCACATGCTATTCAGTATTTAAATATAATGTCAGAAGTAAAAAATTACCTTTGCTGTGGTCGTTGAATGAGATAATACACAGCGAGGAGAAAGGCCTGAGGGAAGAGCAGACAGAGTTTCATGTGATCAGCTGCTGAGAAGGAAGAATCACAACCTTCTTTCTTTACCCTTAAGCCCTGAGCCATTAGCAGGCATGTCAGAGTGTTATCTTGAATTAAAAGAAATCGTAAATGCACATGAAGGAGAAGAACCATGTTTGTAACAGAGTCTTTGAAGAGATCTGTCAGCTAACATAATTTACAGTTTAACTTACTATAGATTGCACTGTAATTTCCTCTTTTCTGCATTGGTCATTATGGGAAATAAAAGTTCTCACATTTGCAAAAACATAAATACAGATTCCTCTATTATCAGTTACATCAGTCAGGCTCCAGTTATTGGTGACATGGGGATAAACTACAAACTGGGAATTTTGAAATCCAATCAGTGTTTAAGATATTATAAGTTTGCATATTCCTCATACGAGTCTTCACGTGAACACAAACTGACACTTACTGCCATAAACGCAAGGCCTCCATGGACGGCAGCCGCCCACTGGAAGCTCAGGTGCTGTGTGAGGAGACCACCGACTACTGGGCCATAAAACATCCTTAATAAGAATAAAAATGCACACATTGAAATATAAACCACAACATTTGAAAGTACTCAAAAATTGTCAGTAAAACTACTAAAACTCACCCAAATGACCAAACTGCACCAAACAGCCCAGACACCATTCCGAGAGTACTTAGTCCTTCTTGAAATCCATTTTCACTGCAATAAAAATTATTTGCAACATGCATTACCTTATTAGGCAGGAAAAAACACCAGGTCACGATAGTAGGTCCACATGTGAAGCCACTTACTATGCACATGTGATGATCTCGGGCAACGTGGGGAGGCAAGTCATGCCCAGAGAAAACCCAATGACACAGAGCATGAGCACCAGTAGCCACAGCTGACTAGGAAAACACAGCACGAAAACAGCACACATACAAGTTCAGGTCATTAACCTACAATAAGTTATTCATGAAATATGCTGCAGAGACGACACATGCACGTCTCAATGCACCTCCCCCACAGCCGCCGGGGAAAATAGTTCTTACATCGTAGAAAAGAGTGTCACGGTATCTCTGTAGATAAAATATTCCTCGTCCTTATGCTGGTTTAGCTTAGCATGCAGATGCAGGAAGCCAGATTTTTATAATCAATACATTTCATATTCAGTTTTCAGATTAGGTTTAGGTTGATTGGAGAATCTGAGCTGAATTGGTTTGGTCCGTCTCTGTACATAGGCCCTTAGAAACGCTGGCGACCTGTCCAGGATGTAACCCGCCTCTCGCCCCCACCCTAAACCATCAAAGGATTAGCGGTAAAGATACAGTAATGGCTGGATGGATCCATCACGGACTGTAAATAAAAATGAATGAAAATGAAGCCAAAATATAATGGACACAGGTTCTGCCATCATGTCATTTGGAGCCAGATTCTGCGCAGTAGGGAAAGAAATTTTGTTGGCTTGTACACTTTTACATTTTAGTCTGGATCATGCCCTATCCGCTAACATGGAGGAGCCACAAGATCATGATAATTTGGCCTCACGTTTGGAGAGCCGTCGTGTTGACCAACTCTATTTACAGTCTATGGTCTCAATTCAGAAAAGTAAAAAACAACATCTGATAGTTTGTCTGTTATGCTCTGTTTCCTGTCTTTACATTTAGCTAAGCTAACAATCTCCTGTCCATAGGCTCAGACATGAGAGGGGTTCTGAGCTCTGCATCTAACTCTGGACGAGAAAGCTGATAAACACATGTCGGACTTTGATCCAATGAAGGATAGTTGTGTTCCACCTGTGGCCCATGTTCACCTCGGGATGTGAAGGAAAGGAACGGGGCCGAGGAAACAGAACCCGACTGCTGTGGCTACACCTCCCACCACGATGAACGAACTCCTCGATGCCTGATGAACACCCACACACACAGGAATATTACTTTATGTTCCAAATTACAGATTAAATTACACCTTAAGATTTTGAACTCATACTCACAGGATATTTATCAGTGAAATAACCCGTCACTGGCGATGCCAGACAGTACGGCAACGAAAAACCAAGCATGATGAGTCCCACGTGGCCGGGCGTTAGACCAAACTACGTAGATTAGGTAGGAAAACTTTTTCATTACACAAATAAAATCTTTACAACTGCAGAAAAGGGACTTTACTAGAAGGATGAAAATTACCATCTCAATAGCAAACAGGGACAACATGGAGTCCAACAAACCCAAACCTGCACTTAGTGTGAATATCACAAAGCAGATGAGGACTATTTTCACTTGGGAGAGAAGTCGAAAGAAGGAATCCTTTGAGGGGTCTGCGTCTGCGGAGAGAAGCACGGCTCAAGATTTTAATCGAAATGTCTTTAAAACGTCACAGTAATTAACTGAAATCTTAAAGCTGCTACCTATGGTTGGTAAGATGTAAATGTTGAAAGGAACCATGAGAAACAGGAAACCTCCGAGCAGCATGAAAGGGACCTCATATCCAAACAACTGATAGAGCCACCCTCCCAGTGGAGGCCCCAGAATGTTACCGAGTCCAGTAAAAATCGCCAAACTACCCTGAGGAGAGAGAAATTAAGAATTAAACACACAATGCATTACATATACAGAAGAACAGGACACCTCAGAGATTGCTGCACACTGTCCGTCACAACTTTTCACGACACCGGTGAAAAAGAGAGCTCCAAAATATCGACCCTAACAAAAGGGCTTTTTTGTTTTGCTCATGATGTTTATTTCTAAACTTCATACCAGACAGACATGGATTCTCTGCACTCACCAAAACAGTCGCCAAATTGTGTGGGAATATTTTAGCTGTCACCGCAAAAGAGGAGGTCATGGCGGCGGCGAAGCCCACTGCGTCGATGGACCTCACTACAAAGCACAGGGTGATGAAGGCAGGTCCTGCAGGAACCCGGTCGAGTAGTCTGAGAGAGAGACAAGCGGCTAATGTGGAATGAATAAAGACTGGATCAACTGCTAGCTGCTGGGTCATAAGAAGATGGTGACACTTACCCAAACACAATGGTGCAGCCCGACGACACAAAAAGTCCTGTAATGAGCATACACTTTGCACCAATTTGGGCAATCTGAGGCGACAAACAATAAGTGTCAGATACTCTGCAGCACGTTGCACTGAAAATAACACAATGTGATAAGAAATGATGGCATATACTCACATATCTTCCCATTATCAATGAACCAAATAAATTACAGACGGCGTAGCAGCCAAATATGAGGCCGATGACTGTTTGACTGGCTCCTTTCTTCACCGCCTGCGTAGACATATTTGTGCAGTGTCTTAAACATGTCTCAGTAGGAATGATTATCACAAACAACGCTATAAGAAAAACAAGGAAGAATGTCCCTCAGTTCATATCTCCACCAAGGCCCTGCAGTCTCCCCATGAAACCACATTTAAATTCACTGGAATCAGATTTTTATTCAGATCTGTACCAGCAACCAACTTATTGTTTTCATCATTAATGATCAGCGATCAGATTGATTACATTCTTGATTCACTGATCATAGTTTGGTTTGAAAAGTTAAGGTGAGATCATTAATACATGAAAGAAAAAGAGAGTAGCAAATTCTCACATGTTTTTGCCAGAAATTGGTTTAAAAAGAACTGATTGTTAAATTAGCTGTCAATTAATTATCTTTATTAAGTGACTAATTAACTAGTATGGAACTCAATGAAGTTAATACCTCTCCACCAAGGCCAAAAAGTCTCCTTATTAAACCACATTTAAAATCTCTAGATCTTAACATTTATTTGGATCTGCACCAAATTTCCCACAGTCAAATATCATGCCTGTATTTTTTAGTTTTTTTGTCAATATCCATGTATTATTCTCTGAGAATTCAACAAAAATGAAAAAAATCTTGCAATGTTAAAGAAAGTGAAGACAAACATTTTCCAGGATCTCCCTCCAGATTCACACCAAATTTAATGGATTATTCCCCGGACCATGAGCAGAAATCTGTAACGTAGTTTTTGCTTAATACAAAAAATAACATACAA
Organism: Pseudopleuronectes americanus; assembly: GCA_038501795.1. NCBI lineage: Eukaryota > Metazoa > Chordata > Actinopteri > Pleuronectiformes > Pleuronectidae > Pseudopleuronectes > Pseudopleuronectes americanus. The sequence continues at coordinate 15,374,800 of CM076726.1, read as the reverse complement.
TATAAAATAAATAGAAACAGTGAACTAAATCAAATGTCTCATCTTGTAGTACATGTAAATGGAAGATGAATGAGATAATAAATGTTGAATATGCAGTTGTAAATGGAGTTGTAATATCATTGAGCCTTATGTCATGTTCTAATCAGATATCATTAAACCTGTGACTGACACGTCTCTGCAGCGAGTAACACAACTTTGCTCTTTTCAGATCGTCTCAAAAACACAATTAAACACATATTTCCTGTATTTGTCTTGTGTTGTCGTCTCCCCATTAATACATAAACATTTCCACTTGAACTTTAAAAGTAATTTTGCATTTCTGTCCACGGAATAACCTCTAAATGCAAATGCATGTAGAAATCATACATTATAAAAGTACCAGAAGAAAATCCAACACAGACAATGTGCAAATCAAGGACAGATATGATCTCAATATTGTCTTATCTGTTGCAGTATATAACTGATGATTAACAGCTTTACGAGTTTAATATAAAATATTCTTGAATGAGAAAGCCTTGATGACCTGTTTGCTTCCATCTTACCTCAGTGGGGAAGAAGGGGCCTAATATGGAGTAACACATCATCAAGCTGAAGTTCACGGATGCCATGGATATTAAAGTGAGGAGCTGCCTTCTCGTCATGCGGCTGGAGGGAGTGTGTGTCTGCTCCTCTGGCGGGACACAGAACACACAGGTGAGGACACAGAGGGACAGTTCAGGCTGAAGGGGAACTCAGCTGCTGATGTTTGTTTAAGTCTCGTTCCTCTGAGACAAACTTTTGAGAAGAGGCTCACTGACCTGTTTGCTGGGGATCCTCGACCGCCTCCATTGTGACTCCTCTGGGCCTCGGGTGGAAGTTTAGATGATGAAGTTTTTCACCTGAAGGAGGAGAAGAATCTGTCCGCTCCGCTACTCACCTCCGACTCCGAGTCACCGACAGGATCCCGAGTGACTGAGCTCTCGGGCATGAAGTCAAGTTTCCACAGATACACCCCCCCTCAGTCACTCCTCCACTCAAACATCTGTATACGCCCCAGCTTCAGGTGGCTATATATAAACAGTCAACGTTTGATAATAAGAAGTTCACATAAACATTATATTCAATCAGGACAAATCTTAACAATAATAACGTTTGTTTGCAGAACAAAAAACACATTTAGCTTGTGGAATGTGGTTGAGTAATATTTGTTAGTGTTACATGCGGTTGGAATTTGTACTTAATTCCTTGGCAGAGAAATAAACTAATCAGACTGAGTGATCAATTCAATTATATCAAAGTATTTAATTAACGATCGGAAAACAATTTACAGAGAAGATATTTGAACAAACAGAGTTACAATGTCACTATTTGGTCAAATAGGGACAGAATTCTCAAATCCACTGCAGGCTCAAGAATCTGAAAAATGGCTCGTATGATGTGATGTTTTTTTAGCACAGATCGAGGGGCTACACGTCATCTTTTGATATCAGCCAGACAGGACGTGTCCAGCGTTCAGACATCAGCAGAGAATGGGGCACGTGTTTTCCTGAGGCTCTCATTCATTTTGAAGAGGAGGGATTTCATCCTTTTTTCTGCTCCCATCTTCTGAAACCCTTAATTTAAAGGATGAAATGAATAATTAAAACCCTGTACGTTCAAATAAAGTTCCACATGCTATTCAGTATTTAAATATAATGTCAGAAGTAAAAAATTACCTTTGCTGTGGTCGTTGAATGAGATAATACACAGCGAGGAGAAAGGCCTGAGGGAAGAGCAGACAGAGTTTCATGTGATCAGCTGCTGAGAAGGAAGAATCACAACCTTCTTTCTTTACCCTTAAGCCCTGAGCCATTAGCAGGCATGTCAGAGTGTTATCTTGAATTAAAAGAAATCGTAAATGCACATGAAGGAGAAGAACCATGTTTGTAACAGAGTCTTTGAAGAGATCTGTCAGCTAACATAATTTACAGTTTAACTTACTATAGATTGCACTGTAATTTCCTCTTTTCTGCATTGGTCATTATGGGAAATAAAAGTTCTCACATTTGCAAAAACATAAATACAGATTCCTCTATTATCAGTTACATCAGTCAGGCTCCAGTTATTGGTGACATGGGGATAAACTACAAACTGGGAATTTTGAAATCCAATCAGTGTTTAAGATATTATAAGTTTGCATATTCCTCATACGAGTCTTCACGTGAACACAAACTGACACTTACTGCCATAAACGCAAGGCCTCCATGGACGGCAGCCGCCCACTGGAAGCTCAGGTGCTGTGTGAGGAGACCACCGACTACTGGGCCATAAAACATCCTTAATAAGAATAAAAATGCACACTTTGAAATATAAACCACAACATTTGAAAGTACTCAAAAATTGTCAGTAAAACTACTAAAACTCACCCAAATGACCAAACTGCACCAAACAGCCCAGACACCATTCCGAGAGTACTTAGTCCTTCTTGAAATCCATTTTCACTGCAATAAAAATTATTTGCAACATGCATTACCTTGTATTAGGCAGGAAAAAACACCAGGTCACGATAGTAGGTCCACATGTGAAGCCACTTACTATGCACATGTGATGATCTCAGGCAACGTGGGGAGGCAAGTCATGCCCAGAGAAAACCCAATGACACAGAGCATGAGCACCAGTAGCCACAGCTGACTAGGAAAACACAGCACGAAAACAGCACACATACAAGTTCAGGTCATTAACCTACAATAAGTTATTCATGAAATATGCTGCAGAGACGACACATGCACGTCTCAATGCACCTCCCCCACAGCCGCCGGGGAAAATAGTTCTTACATCGTAGAAAAGAGTGTCACGGTATCTCTGTAGATAAAATATTCCTCGTCCTTATGCTGGTTTAGCTTAGCATGCAGATGCAGGAAGCCAGATTTTTATAATCAATACATTTCATATTCAGTTTTCAGATTAGGTTTAGGTTGATTGGAGAATCTGAGCTGAATTGGTTTGGTCCGTCTCTGTACATAGGCCCTTAGAAACGCTGGCGACCTGTCCAGGATGTAACCCGCCTCTCGCCCCCACCCTAAACCATCAAAGGATTAGCGGTAAAGATACAGTAATGGCTGGATGGATCCATCACGGACTGTAAATAAAAATGAATGAAAATGAAGCCAAAATATAATGGACACAGGTTCTGCCATCATGTCATTTGGAGCCAGATTCTGCGCAGTAGGGAAAGAAATTTTGTTGGCTTGTACACTTTTACATTTTAGTCTGGATCATGCCCTATCCGCTAACATGGAGGAGCCACAAGATCATGATAATTTGGCCTCACGTTTGGAGAGCCGTCGTGTTGACCAACTCTATTTACAGTCTATGGTCTCAATTCAGAAAAGTAAAAAACAACATCTGATAGTTTGTCTGTTATGCTCTGTTTCCTGTCTTTACATTTAGCTAAGCTAACAATCTCCTGTCCATAGGCTCAGACATGAGAGGGGTTCTGAGCTCTGCATCTAACTCTGGACGAGAAAGCTGATAAACACATGTCGGACTTTGATCCAATGAAGGATAGTTGTGTTCCACCTGTGGCCCATGTTCACCTCGGGATGTGAAGGAAAGGAACGGGGCCGAGGAAACAGAACCCGACTGCTGTGGCTACACCTCCCACCACGATGAACGAACTCCTCGATGCCTGATGAACACCCACACACACAGGAATATTACTTTATGTTCCAAATTACAGATTAAATTACACCTTAAGATTTTGAACTCATACTCACAGGATATTTATCAGTGAAATAACCCGTCACTGGCGATGCCAGACAGTACGGCAACGAAAAACCAAGCATGATGAGTCCCACGTGGCCGGGCGTTAGACCAAACTACGTAGATTAGGTAGGAAAACTTTTTCATTACACAAATAAAATCTTTACAACTGCAGAAAAGGGACTTTACTAGAAGGATGAAAATTACCATCTCAATAGCAAACAGGGACAACATGGAGTCCAACAAACCCAAACCTGCACTTAGTGTGAATATCACAAAGCAGATGAGGACTATTTTCACTTGGGAGAGAAGTCGAAAGAAGGAATCCGTTGAGGGGTCTGCGTCTGCGGAGAGAAGCACGGCTCAAGATTTTAATCGAAATGTCTTTAAAACGTCACAGTAATTAACTGAAATCTTAAAGCTGCTACCTATGGTTGGTAAGATGTAAATGTTGAAAGGAACCATGAGAAACAGGAAACCTCCGAGCAGCATGAAAGGGACCTCATATCCAAACAACTGATAGAGCCACCCTCCCAGTGGAGGCCCCAGAATGTTACCGAGTCCAGTAAAAATCGCCAAACTACCCTGAGGAGAGAGAAATTAAGAATTAAACACACAATGCATTACATATACAGAAGAACAGGACACCTCAGTGATTGCTGCACACTGTCCGTCACAACTTTTCACGACACCGGTGAAAAAGAGAGCTCCAAAATATCGACCCTAACAAAAGGGCTTTTTTGTTTTGCTCATGATGTTTATTTCTAAACTTCATACCAGACAGACATGGATTCTCTGCACTCACCAAAACAGTCGCCAAATTGTGTGGGAATATTTTAGCTGTCACCGCAAAAGAGGAGGTCATGGAGGCGGCGAAGCCCACTGCGTCGATGGACCTCACTACAAAGCACAGGGTGATGAAGGCAGGTCCTGCAGGAACCCGGTCGAGTAGTCTGAGAGAGAGACAAGCGGCTAATGTGGAATGAATAAAGACTGGATCAACTGCTAGCTGCTGGGTCATAAGAAGATGGTGACACTTACCCAAACACAATGGTGCAGCCCGACGACACAAAAAGTCCTGTAATGAGCATACACTTTGCACCAATTTGGGCAATCTGAGGCGACAAACAATAAGTGTCAGATACTCTGCAGCACGTTGCACTGAAAATAACACAATGTGATAAGAAATGATGGCATATACTCACATATCTTCCCATTATCAATGAACCAAATAAATTACAGACGGCGTAGCAGCCAAATATGAGGCCGATGACTGTTTGACTGGCTCCTTTCTTCACCGCCTGCGTAGACATATTTGTGCAGTGTCTTAAACATGTCTCAGTAGGAATGATTATCACAAACAACGCTATAAGAAAAACAAGGAAGAATGTCCCTCAGTTCATATCTCCACCAAGGCCCTGCAGTCTCCCCATGAAACCACATTTAAATTCACTGGAATCAGATTTTTATTCAGATCTGTACCAGCACCCAACTTATTGTTTTCATCATTAATGATCAGCGATCAGATTGATTACATTCTTGATTCACTGATCATAGTTTGGTTTGAAAAGTTAAGGTGAGATCATTAATACATGAAAGAAAAAGAGAGTAGCAAATTCTCACATGTTTTTGCCAGAAATTGGTTTAAAAAGAACTGATTGTTAAATTAGCTGTCAATTAATTATCTTTATTAAGTGACTAATTAACTAGTATGGAACTCAATGAAGTTAATACCTCTCCACCAAGGCCAAAAAGTCTCCTTATTAAACCACATTTAAAATCTCTAGATCTTAACATTTATTTGGATCTGCACCAAATTTCCCACAGTCAAATATCATGCCTGTATTTTTTAGTTTTTTTGTCAATATCCATGTATTATTCTCTGAGAATTCAACAAAAATGAAAAAAATCTTGCAATGTTAAAGAAAGTGAAGACAAACATTTTCCAGGATCTCCCTCCAGATTCACACCAAATTTAATGGATTATTCCCCGGACCATGAGCAGAAATCTGTAACGTAGTTTTTGCTTAATACAAAAAAATAACATAGAATATAAAATAAATAGAAACAGTGAACTAAATCAAATGTCTCATCTTGTAGTACATGTAAATGGAAGATGAATGAGATAATAAATGTTGAATATGCAGTTGTAAATGGAGTTGTAATATCATTGAGCCTTATGTCATGTTCTAATCAGATATCATTAAACCTGTGACTGACACGTCTCTGCAGCGAGTAACACAACTTTGCTCTTTTCAGATCGTCTCAAAAACACAATTAAACACATATTTCCTGTATTTGTCTTGTGTTGTCGTCTCCCCATTAATACATAAACATTTCCACTTGAACTTTAAAAGTAATTTTGCATTTCTGTCCACGGAATAACCTCTAAATGCAAATCTATGTATCATATATTATAAAAGTACCAGAAGAAAATCCAACACAGACAATGTGCAAATCAAGGACAGATATGATCTCAATATTGTCTTATCTGTTGCAGTATATAACTGATGATTAACAGCTTTACGAGTTTAATATAAAATATTCTTGAATGAGAAAGCCTTGATGACCTGTTTGCTTCCATCTTACCTCAGTGGGGAAGAAGGGGCCTAATATGGAGTAACACATCATCAAGCTGAAGTTCACGGATGCCATGGATATTAAAGTGAGGAGCTGCCTTCTCGTCATGCGGCTGGAGGGAGTGTGTGTCTGCTCCTCTGGCGGGACACAGAACACACAGGTGAGGACACATAGGGACAGTTCAGGCTGAAGGGGAACTCAGCTGCTGATGTTTGTTTAAGTCTCGTTCCTCTGAGACAAACTTTTGAGAAGAGGCTCACTGACCTGTTTGCTGGGGATCCTCGACCGCCTCCATTGTGACTCCTCTGGGCCTCGGGTGGAAGTTTAGATGATGAAGTTTTTCACCTGAAGGAGGAGAAGAATCTGTCCGCTCCGCTACTCACCTCCGACTCCGAGTCACCGACAGGATCCCGAGTGACTGAGCTCTCGGGCATGAAGTCAAGTTTCCACAGATACACCCCCCCTCAGTCACTCCTCCACTCAAACATCTGTATACGCCCCAGCTTCAGGTGGCTATATATAAACAGTCAACGTTTGATAATAAGAAGTTCACATAAACATTATATTCAATCAGGACAAATCTTAACAATAATAACGTTTGTACACACGCTATATACACACACACACACACACACACACACACAGAGCAATGTACACAGCAATGTCTGTATTAAAGTATGTGAGTGTGTGCATGTGTGCATGTATTGTGTGTGTGTGTTTGTATGTATGAATGTATGGATGGATGGATAGATAGATAGATAGATAGATAGATAGATAGATAGATAGATAGATAGATAGATAGATAGATAGATAGATAGATAGATAGATAGATAGATAGATAGATAGATAGATAGATAGATAGATAGATAGATAGATAGATAGATAGATAGATAGATAGATAGATAGATAGATAGATAGATAGATAGATAGATAGATAGATAGATAGATAGATAGTGTAATGGCAGTTTTTAATTACATTACAGGACAGCAATCTCCCGTCACAATAGATAGATAGATAGATAGAGAGATAGATAGATAGATAGATAGATAGATAGATTGATTGAGAGCAATTGTGCCCCTTGTGTAATTTAGTAAAAAAAAAGGTATCTTCAGGATGACCTTGCGGTGAAGCAACTGATTTCATCTTATCAGAGCTCCTGGAACCTGAGTGCAGCTGTGAAGCAGTTTTCTCTAATCCGTGTTCATATAACAGCATAATCATTTTAGTTGATGTGTTTGTCTGAAAGAACAGTCTGGGGAAAAATTAACCTCTTGTTCAAAGAAACGAATCAGTCAAAAAAAGTACTCAAGATATATTTCTACAATTGGTGCATGAAGGTGAATTTATGTATTGCTCGTATTGTATATTCTAAGCAACCGAGAGGTCGATGATGGTGAAGTTGATGTTGAAGGAAGAAATCTCCGCAGACCCCAAAATTGCTTGTATAGTTAAAGTTCATTACAAAGAAGTCTTACAAGTCAGGACGGTTTCTAGAAACCCGGAGACATTCAAACGCCAATAGCGAAAGCCTGAATTTGCAGGAGTTGTTATGTAGACAGATTGTGACCCAAGGCAAAAAAACGTCCCACATCCCGTGGTTTAGCAGGACATGGCTGCATGTGTCTAAGGATATCATGTAAATGAAAAGGTGAAGTCATAAGGACATGCCTCGTGCTTAAAGACGAAAACCCATGTTCTATACTCATCCATTAAGAGGTCAGAGATCATTCCCTAGGGGAGAGAAATAACGAAAGTACATACAGGAATCTCTGAGAATACAATCATGAGGGCCGCATGCTTAAACATGTGATTCTGGTTCCTACCTATGTTAAAGGGATCGATTGACAGAATATACTACACTCATAAAGAGAAAAAGTTTTTCCAGAACTACCACACTACCCAACTGATCCCTTTATTATCGCACAACAAACAGGAATCCTTTGCTGTGGGCTTTTGGGATCTTTAACATTATATATCACAGAGTAAAAAGGCACAACAACAAAAACAACTGAAGCAATAGAGTTTTTTTTTATTACATTATGCTCAGCCTATAGGTCCTTGTCAACCTATGGTCATAACATGTTTGTTTCCTTCACAAATTAAGAGAGAAATAAATAATCAGGCAACCAGCTATTCATTCGGCAGTATTGCTGAAAACTGACACACACCATTGCTGACGTCTGCATTGGATGAAAAGCTCTTAAATGAAAACTCTACGCACCAAAACCTGTCCTGTGCCTCCCTCAAAATACTTTCTTTAAAATAACCTTCTAATGTCCTGACATTCCCAAGTGTTTTTCTTTTTACATTAGCACCAATTCCACATGAATCTCATACTAGCTGTTGATCTTATCAATTGATGAATAAGTTGTATTAAACACCTTTGTTCTCGATTTAATTTTCCACAACTGTAACATCAACAAAAAATCATTGTTGCAGTAAAATGAAACTAGAAAATTACTGAAAGTAGCAACATATCAGCACATTTATTTCTATGCATGTAATAATGATGTCAGGTCACTTACTAAACAAACAGTGCAAGCAGCGCTATATTTTTTAATTTGCAAGTACAACATCAGTTCTATGTAGGTAGCATCACAGCACACAAGCTCTATCTAAAGCAGCACTGACTTCCAAGGAGGCAAAACTACTGTACTTCACATTCAAATGCAGATTTCAAGCAGCATCATAAACACCCCATGAAAACAACACAGAGCCGGTCCGGAGAGACCGACTGAGAGAATCTCAATCGAAACAGTCTGTTCTGTTTGGGGATAGATTAACTATTCACCACTTCTGACAATTTCCATTGTAATGGTAGGTTGGATAAATAAATTGTGTTCAAAATAATTTGTGAATGGTGATTTTCAGTATTGTGGCTAAAATAATCTGTATTTAATATGTACTTCATAGAAGTGACATGGATAGAACATATACGAGCTATGGGTAACTGCACCCAGCTAGCCCTGTTTAACTGAGTTTAGATGCATAGTTGCAACTTATACAATCAAATATATATATATATATGTATATATATATATATCAGTGTATTGTTCTAATACTAAAAAAAATGGATTTGAAAAAACAATAAAATTACAATGTGTACTCACTTTAAAATACTATTCCTAATTTACTTCGAATTACTTTGAACTGAATTAAACCAGTGCAGAGTTTGAATATCATGCTTTGTAAAATGTTATAGTCAAATTTGAATGTCACTGCACCTTAAAAAACTACTTTTTATATATATTTACTCCACAAATGTACATTAAATGATTTATGATTTATCATGCATCAAGATTAATTAAATATTTTAAAAGATGGAGGATGTCTTAAACCATGGCGGCTGATTTTAAAGTTACTTTAAGTACTAAGATCACTTTTTATCCAATGATAGTGAGTATTTTCTAATTCCAGTAAATACGATTTTAAGATTGAATACATTCAATATATGAATTAGAAATTATGGATGTACTGTTGTAATTTCCTTCAATAATGACCTGGACTTTACCCTTAAAAGACTCCTATAAATTATCTGCACGTGCAACTCATATGATAATCTCTTCTGATGCAACGCTGACACTGTGGCAGGTAAAACCCCACACTGAGAGGTGCACAGGAACACACACTGCAGCTTCTTTTGGATTCTTCTGCAACAACACAATAATAAACCTTTTCACTTCAGCCTTTGAGTCACGTTTGCCAAGGCCACAGCAAAGGCCTGCACTGCTGAGAAAGGATACTGGAAATCCAAGATGTAGGCATTGCCATCGATCCGCCCGAACTGCATCACCTAAAAAGTGAGATAACATTTCCAGAAAGCGCTTAACAACCAAAACATTAAGAATTTTGGTGATAAATCTACAACTAATTATAATGTAATCTTCAATTAATGCACTCATTATCTTCTCTAATATCATTGTATGTAATAAAAAATGAAAAATATTGCACTTTCAAATTGAGATATTTAAATGTCAATTGGTATTACTCAAAGCTACTGAAAAAACTTATTTTATTTGTGTCTTATCAGTTAAAGTATATGTTTAGGTTGGCCGTACATTTTTCTTTATTCAGTGGGCGTGTATACATACAAGACAAAGGAAATCGGCAAAATAAAAAGTAAAAAACACACAGTAGTTTTGATTTGTGATAATCTATTATTCAAAATCATTTCAGATCACTGCCAATACATTCTAATGATTTCAACCATAAAATAAGATCCTTTGTTTACCTGTCGACCATCCAACTCGATCTGAAAATTCTTTGCGGATTCCTGCGTGACTCGTCCTCCGAAGTCCAGCTGGTAGACCTGCGTTGCTTCGTTCCACAATGGCTGTTTATTGGCCATGACGTAGACAAATCCTTGGCTGCCTAAACTACGGTCCTCTCTTTCATTCGCCTTGCGACATTTAATCTCCTCCAGCTCGCTCGCCATACGCATGCTGCGCTTGTTCTTCCAGCTCTTCTTACTACTCTGGTTCTGGTTCATGAGCTCATCGCCGCTAATGAACAGCTCTGGCTCGCTCTCAGAACTATCCTGGAACTCATTCGTTGTTCTACTCATCTTCTTAGTTTTATTGAGTTGCTCTCTCGGCCCTTTGGGCTTCTTCTTCTCTCTGCTGCCAAGCCTAGGGCTCGAAATGAGCGTGTTGAAGTCGGAGAGCGCTCGCCCTTCCTTCCTGGACTTGCCCTCGGAGATGGTGGTCATGTTGGCCTCCTCAGCCCTGCTGTCCAGTCTTTTACGGCTCTTCTTGTTGAAGCGCTCCGACTCCTGCGGCACAGGGCTCTCATTCAGGGATGATGGCTCTGGAAAGTTGTTGGCAGACTCTGTCAAATCCTCTGTGGCACTTTTGGATGGTGGTAGCTCGGTAGGTGGAGGGGGAGGCGGGAGAGGAGGTGGCGGGGGTGGTCCAGTTGGGGGAGGTGGGGAGAGAATCGGCTTCTCTAAAATCTGATGGGTTTTGGTCGGGAGGGGAGGTGCTGGAGGGTCTTGCATGGGTGGTGGGCAGGGGTAGGGGTTCCAGGGTTGGAGGTTGACAGGGTGCAGCTGGAGTCCAGAACATGAGCTGGCTCCAGGATACATCGGAGGGAGGGGGCAGCAAGCCAGGTTAGCGAGACTCGAAGGATAACCAGGTGGTAAGACCAAGGTGGGATCCTGCTGAGCAAAAGGGACTTCGTTTGGAGAGCATTGTGGAGGAGGGTTCTGTAAGGTCTGAAGTGGCGACCCGCCGTGACCCACACCTGGTGGAAAAGGTGAGAGGGATATCTGGTAACCTGATGGGAAAGTCAGAGTGCCCGTGGTCGTACTTGATGACGGTTTCGTTGTGAGCACAAAGGGAAGGCGTGTCATGTCCAATTGTTGAGCCTGACTGATGATGATTGGAGGTGGTTTATGAGGTCCTGGTTGAGGACCTAACATGGTTTGCTCTGGGGTGAGCCAAAACTCCTCGGTCGTGGATGTGTCCCACTGGTAAGGTGGAGGGCGTTTCACCGTCAAACTGACATCTCCGAGAGTCAGCTGCCGCACCGATTTTTCAAGGTGACTCTGTTGATTTAAAGTCTCGTCTTCAGTAAAGGCGGAGTTTACGTACACTGTTCTGTCCCGGCTGTTATCCACAGCACCCAGCAGACTGTACGATGAGTGGGAGGCCAGAGGGGAGGTGCTCTTGGAGTGCACGATAATCGTGCTGTGATGTGAACTTTTCCCCGTTGGGAATTCCTGCCTCACCACCGTGCCACCTGCAATACCACTACTTGTAGTTCCACCTCCACTGACACTGACACTGGTGCTGCTGCTGTTACTGCTGCACTGTGTACATGTGTACAATGCACTGGGAACCCTCTGCTGGTAGGAGAGAGCTAATGCACTGTTCATTTTTGCTTTGGTGGGAAGGGTTCTTGAGCTTTCCATCATCTGCGGCACTTTCAGTCCCATGTCCCTGCGGTCCCGACGTAGGGTGGCATGAATAAGACTGCTGTCGCTTCTCTGGGGAGGAGGAAGTGTGGCAGTGTGGCAGGTTTGATTGGCCGGATCAGGGTAAGGAGGAGGGTCTCCACTTGGTATGGAGTATCGAGGGACAGAGAGACGACTCAGTGTTGCTGAGCTGTACGGAAGCTGAACTTTTTTGTTCTCAGAGGAGGTGACTCTGAGTGTGGCAGAGCCTCCGATGCCATGCACAGTGTATGCATTTTGGTTTCGAATGAGGCGCCTGCGTGGCCGACAGACTTCCTCCACATTGCCGCTGCTGTCAAAGGTTGTGATCCTTTCATAACCCAGAGGAGTCGGGTATTGCAAAGTGACGGGGTGAAGCAAGAAGTCATCCTTATTCAGACAGGGGTTGGTTGTCAGGATGCTCGGGCTGTTTGTGACAAGATTCTGAGGTGTGGCTGCGGCTGCGCCTGCGATTGCAGAGACTGCAGTGCCTGGATATGGAGGAGGAGGATTCACCTTCCTCATCTGAATCTCGAAGGACCCATCTGTGTCACTGAAGGAGGGGGGTAAAGTCCTTGGCAGACTTGGCTTCAGAGTGTGCATCTGAAGGTGCTCGATCCGTTCTAGCCCCAGTTCGATGGACGGGTGAGCAATTTGAGGCAGGATGTGAATCTGCTGTAAGGAAATGGTTGGATAGCCAGTCGGAGGTGGAGGCAACGACATCTGCATCTTCAGCTGGTGCTGCATTTGCTGGTGCTGCCTCTGCATCTGCTGATGTTGCTGCTGGATCTGCTGGTGCTGCTGCTGGAGCTGCTGCTGCTGCTGCCTCATCTCTTGGATCTGTTGCCGGATTTGCTGCTGCTGCTGCTGCATCTGCTGCTGCTGCTGCTGCATCTGCTCGTGCTGCATCTGCATCTGTTGCTGCTGCTGCTGGATTTGGTGTTGGTGCTGCAGCTGTTGGCTGCTCACTTGCTGTTGACTGTGCTGCATTTGTTGGTGCTGCTGAACCTGCAGTTGTTGTTGATGCTGTTGCTGCTGTTGATGTAGCGCTTGCTGCTGCTGGTGCAGTTGCTGTAGCTGTTGATGCTGCTGCTGTAACTGTTGCTGCTGCTGCAGTTGCTGCTGCTGCTGTGACTGCGACTGATGATGGTGTTGCTGCTGCTGCTGCTGCTGCTGTTGAAGATGATGCAATTTCTGCTGCTGCTGCTGCTGCTGCTGCTGTTGCTGCTGCTGCTGCTGCTGCGTCTGCAGTTGTTGCGACTGCTTGGACGGTTGGCGGGGTTGCTGCGAATGAGGCCGCTGTGGGTGAGGCGGGAGATGGTGAGGTGGAGGTGGTAGAGTACCAGGAAGAAGAGGACCCATCTCCAGCCCATTGAAGATCACCTGGCCAGGGTTTGAGTATCTGGTCGGCACTGGGTACGGTGATGCAACTGCATCCTGGCTGTGATCGGTGACCGGGACAGAAGCCGCAGCTGCTGCGACTGCAGCCGCCCCCGCAGTGGCTGTGGGGTTGGTCAAAACATCAAGCTGAATATTCTGATTGGCCAGGAGCGACTGAACCAGGCCGATACTCTGAGTCGGGGACATGGCCTGAGCCGGGCTGTGGATGGGAGCGATGGGAATGTTGACCGTACAGGGAGGATTGTCTCCTGCCACTCCCGATGGCCCCATAACTTCATTAAAAAAAAAGAAGAATACAGAGAGTTGGTGAAAACGCATGAACAGTAATTTCCTGAATTCTGAGAATATGGTGCTTTTTATTTTTTCACACCTGGTAAATCGTCCTCATCTTCACTGAACACATTAGGGTTGAACACAGGCAGGCTCATAAAGTCGTGAGAAATCTTTCGCACTTCCGGCAGGTAGATCGTCATCTGCCTCGGTTGCAAATGGAGTAAACTGGTCTTATAGATGACTAAAAAACAGAACAAAATAATTGTGACTATTCAATTTGTCTGAAATATGAATGTGAGGCATTTTTAAAAAACATTTACCTGCTCCCAGGTTGGCGGGGAGAAACGAAGCAAGTCCGACTATTTTGAACTTTGTACCCCAAATGTTGGATGTGACTTGAGCAAGGTAGTTGTGCTGTAAAAAAGAAAATGAATATAAAATAATGGATATAAATGAGAAATTAGAAATCAGGGTGAGCCTACAGTTGGGAGATTTCATTTATCATCTATATTTATATATCAACATTCCAGATCCCTCATTTACCTGAAACTATGCAGATACTTCGGTTCATTCGCGAACAGGTCATATAAATTAAATAGTGGACAGTCTTCCCAGCATGTCATACCTCAGTGATTCCATCCATAGAAAACTCCCGTCGTGTCAGACTGGGAGATCGAATTGGAGGCTTCTTTGTTGGTAACCGTGGCGACCGCTGGCCTTCGTGATTGGTTCGTGAGAGTTTAGGCGATTTTCTTGATTCTATGTTCATCCTTTGAAACAAATAGATTGTGGTGAATCAAACGTGGCTCGGGCCCGTGTAAAATTAATTTATATAATTTCTGACCTGTTTCCTCGGGATAACTTTGGTGACTTCTTCCCGACCCACTCGTCGCTCAACTCAATGTCACTGGAGTCTGAGCAGTTACAGCTGTCGGCGTATGAGATCATCGGGTTCACACACACCTCCTCTGAAAAGACAAACACAGTGAAAGTGATTTGAATGAAGTCTAAATCAAAATCAAGTAAATTATTTCTGGGACTTCAGGCCTAAATCGACTTGACCCGTCATTACACAGACTGTTCCCGCATCACGCCTGAGACCATGTTACGTCAGAGAGGAGCCGTCATCACTGCATTGTGTGTTTGTTCTTATTCAAGGTGAACGATGGCCACACAGCATGAATATGTTATTCTACAATCGAGCACAGGCTGGATTAATAAGCCAAAGACTTTTATTCAAGACGACAAGGAACAGGATTTCTGACCTTTAGGGAGGTTTGCTAATGAGCACACTGAAATTTTCCTTTTGCTCACAAGAAAACGCTACTAATCCTTTTCACCTCCTGAGCATGTTGTGAAATAAACATAATCACTATATTGTCGAGCGCAAGATGGGAATGCTGATATAACTCTGTCTGTGCACTGGCTATGTAGCTAATGCCAAGAGATGATTAAAATGCATAGTAGCATGAAGAGTGGAAGTAGAAGGAAATGCAAAGCGAACTTCCCCAAAAACAGCAACAATACCAGAATATCTGTATCCCCATGCTAAAAGTCTTAATTCTAAATTAAGCTGCTCATCTCATTTAATTTAGCAAACAGAACAGCGTCCCAAAAAATCTGGATGCTGTGAATTTAATTATGAATAATATTATATGAACTTAATTATTTATTTCTGGCATTTGGGCTTTTTATTGGAGAAAGACTGTAGAGAGACAATAGTCAGATATAAGCAATATGGTTTCCTGGCTGGAATTAAATATGGGATATTATAAACCATGCACATTAAGAGGAAGGCCTCCACATGCACCTCGGCAACTTTAACCCAAAACAATATGTTGTTTTCTAATTGGTTTAACGTGAATATCCTCACCTGCTTTGCTGTCTGTTTTTGGATCCATGATGATGAACTCAGGCCGTAGTTTGCTGATCCTCCTTCCTTTGAGAATAGGCACCAGCCCTCCTAAATATTCCAGGTAGAGAGTGTAGCAGGGTCCGCCCGCCTCCGGGCTGTCCTCCGCCCGCTTCATGGTGCAGTGGAGCCTCTCGTTGCCAGCTGTGGGATAGCTGACAAAGTCCCGGATGTTGTTTGGGTCAGGGATCGGGGGCTAGAACAAAGAGAGGAAAGGGCTGTGAGATTTCTGGACACCCAAATGAAAACAATGTCACTCTCAGCTGTTCTTTGTAAGCGGGTTATCTAGGATTGCTTCTGAGCAGGGATCACTTCACCTTGATGGTTGGTATGAAAGCAGTGGTGACATAAGAGCAGAGCAACGACGGCATATTGAGTTTCCCCACATCTTTCTCCTCTCGCAGGGCGCTAGCGATGCCCTGCTGGCAAAGGAGCTGGAGGCTGGCGACCCTGTGCTCTACACGCACCACGTACAGAGCGGGGCCGCAGGCAAGGAAGAGACGAGAGTCTCTGTGACCCCAACAGATGGTGGTGATGGGCCTCTGAAAAAAAGCAATTCATAATAAAAGAACTTGAACGGCTCCAAATCCTTAGTGAGGTGTTTTATCTCTTCAGTAATTATCCACACTGTGCTTTTGATTTGAAAAGTGCAATGGAAATAAACGGATTTCATTCAGGTTTTACAGGTCAAAGGACACTTCTACTGGACCCTCCAATTTAAGCAGGACCAACCTGTGCCGGTGTCTCCAAAGTGTAGATGTGTTCTCCTTGGACGTTATAAAACTTAACGAGGGCGTTCCTCATGATGGATCCACACGAAGAGTCGGGAGGAAGCCCGTGTCTCTCCATGCCAGCCACAGCCAGCAGATCTCCCTGGGAGCACCACTGGGCCTCAACATCTGTGGAATGAAGAAAAACCTATTCAAAAACCATTCATGATCACACCAATAAACATCTCATTGTGTCAGTATTTATTTTACCTTTCAGCCCTGAGCGAATTACAGCAGGAGAGAGGTCATCATAGTTGTTCATCAAACTGATATCTCCCGATAAGAAGGTGACTGTTAACAGGGGCTTGACTCGCCGCACTTGGAAGAAAACAGGACAAATATTCAATTAACTCAAGGTGGCGAGTCGTCATATGAGCAGAGGAAGGGCTAGTGTGTGTTTGTGTGTGTGTGTGTAGATGCGTTCGTGTATGCACCTAAAGGCAGAATATTGTCGTCAGAGTCGGTGTCGCTCTCTGTGCTGTCCTCCACCAGGAAATTGGGGCAGTTCCAGGACATGCTCACGATCCCGTCAGACTCGTGCAACAGAACATGGGCTAGCATCCGGCCGTGGCAGTCCATCACTATCACCTGACCATCTGCTGTACCAAACAACACCTGAGGGGGCAGTGTTCATTCAAGGTTAAGGGTGTAAGATTTAGGTGAAAGGGATCTACTGGCGGAAATAAAATATAAAATAATCCTAGTGATGTTTTCACTTGTGTGTTTCATCTGTGTGTAGTTGCTTTCTTTACCCTAGAATGAGCCCTTTACATTCAAATACTTTATATTTACATCTGTAGCGGGGCCTCTCTACGGACAAAGTGGACAGGAGAATTCAGCTGCAACATGGAACTTCACCCCTAGATGTCACTAAATTCTGAACACTAAACCTTTAAACTTTAATAGATGACCTAATGAAAAATAGGCGTCAAGCACTTGGCCTGAAAGTGCTGCAAAATAGGCCATTGTAAAATGTACCCTTGTGTTTTAGGGAAATAATTCAATGTAAGTGAAACTGACGTGACATTTCTTATTACATTTATCATTAAGTTGAAGGTAAAACAATTCAATATGCAAGTTTGTGTTAGTTCAGGCCGCTGATTCGTACCTGCTGATCGTCAGGGGTCCAGATGCCACAGGTGATCTGACTCTCCAGGTTAATCTCTGATGACCAGTGTCTCTGTCCACTGACTGAACCGACTAACACGAAGCCGTCCCTGTACGCGATGAGGGCTTGAGTGCCGTCATGTGACCAGGTGAAGTCACTCACCTGGAGGAAAAGAGAAGACAATTATACAAGATGGATGTAGCAGAGTCCCACATGCATTTGTGATATGTATTGTATCCTGGTCTACTTTTTCTGTATCAAATTCTTAAAGATGCATTATTTTTTAATCGTATGTGACTATTTCCGAGTTCCAGTTCTTTAAAGTTATCATAAAAAAAAACATTTTAAGTTTGAGATCTACATCGGCAGGGCTCTCATTGCTTTACCTGGGCTCCTCTGTCGTTCACTAACTCCACAGACCATCTTCCTTCATACTGGATCCACACAAAAATACCTCCCTCCATATCGCAGGTGGCCAGCTTCTGAAAGGGCTCATTCCAACGCACCAAGACAACCTATAAAAAGCACATAACACTGCGACTGTTACTATTTTTCACAAGCGCAGGTGGCTGCCCGCACAGAGGAATGAATGATTAATATCTAGCACGAGCATAATGGAAAAAAAAATCATTTTAGGCTGAATGTGATTTAAAAATTCAACACAGATGGAAGGAAATAGTATATAGACATGACGGTAAAATTCTAAGCCAGAAATAAATATGTTGTAATAATAATAATAGAGATAATGCACCTTCTGTGTCTTTAGCAGCTTGATATGCAAATATGGACATGAATATCCCATAACCTGAATCTGTACATTGGATGAATTTCATAAAATTGTTTACATTTTATTTTTAGAACGTTGTGTGAGATAACTTAAAAAAGAAACAGTGAAAGAGAAAAGAAAATGTGGAACATGCTTTAATGTGTTTAATTGTAACTTAAAAAATGTCGTGAGGAGAGTGGTAACGCTAAGTCAATATACGGCACCTCGCTGTTGTGTCCTCGTAGGTTAAAATTGATCCTCTGAGGGGTGCTCCTGTCCCTCCTGCAGTGACTCGATGTAAACGTCACCCCAACGACTCCCCTCCCGTTCCCCGTGGCGAGCCAGCCCTCCTCATAGTACCGTCTCCGACACACCGGCTTGTCCTTCTCGCTCTTGGGCACCCGGCCTTTCCACGAGAGGCAGAGGATGTTGGAGTCGCTGCAGAGGATGGGACCATGTTCCACGGCAGCCAACATCCCTACTGAGTGACCAGGCTGGTGACGTGGGCAAAGCAGCAGGAGAGGAAAGTTAGAGCCACTACACAAATCGTTGACTTCATAATAAAACAGCCTGTGACTCTACTTAAATGCTAAGGATATTTTGGGATGTACAATGTTGGCTGTAGTCATCAGCATGAGGCCGGTTGTGGTTACTGATGTAGGGAATCCATTAGCAACAATGGGGAATAACATGAGAAGAAGAAAAAACATAAATAAACGGGACTGAAAGTTCATTCTCGGCTTGAGATTACATAATCTCCATCGAGGAAGATCAAGCGAAAGCTCATACGCTCCAGAACAGCTACTAAATAGACAATGTTTGGTCAGATACTTATTACTCAGTCAGAAATTAACGTTAATCACACTCTTTGAACCCAATAGGAATAATATGTGCTTTATGTGCTCAGGAAAAGCTCCAGAATAGCCTCTAAATGGACCTTGTGGCGAGAATTTTCTGCCATCAAATGAAATCTTTGCAAACTGGCTAGGCATAGAAAACATTTCTTCTGTATGTAATGTGTTTACGTGCAATTTTGTCTATGGTGTTATGATTTGTAGTTATTAATTTTCAATTACAATTTACTTTAATGCAATGTGTATTTTAGATAATATACTGTGATAGTTTAATGGTCAAAAGTTCCAGAACAGTGATCAAACGGACCGTAAGCTGTTTTTCTGTTTCTCACTTAAACATGGAGATGACTATTTGATGAAGGTGCGACCGAACTTTAAAGTCTTTGGCATGAATGTGAGAAGTTAAAATTTATAAAGGAAAACCACCTTGACAAAATTCAAAGAAATTACTTTCAATCTACTCGAGTACCTCACACATATCTAGTTTTGCAAACTTCATATTACAGAGATTCACTGATTCACAAATCAGTTGTTGGAACTTGTGTTCCATCCTAATGAGTTCCATGAAGCAAATCACCATGTTGGCATCTCAGTGTTCAAGCTGCTGTTCTGTTATTCACTGTGTACAGAGCAGCTTTGGGATTTGTTTGTACATTACATCATCACTACAGTCTGTCTCATATTTGTTCAAAAAGGACATATCCAAAAAATACTGTTTCTCCATCACTGGCTTTGTTATTTTGATTGATAACATATCAGATTGGATGCATTAACTACGATGTGTGAATAGAAATTGTCTAAAAGGCCACACATGTAAATATATTTTCAAATAAAACCCTTTAAATCTTTAAAATACAGTTTTGCCCTTTTTGATCAACCTTAAGTAGCTTTCGCCTGTTAAAGATCACATTGTTCCACCGTCTGAGACCATTGCGTGTTCCCTATCTTTTTATCCTATCGCTTTATTGATGCAACAAAAATAAATAATAAATAAAATAGTCACACATTCTGTTAAAAATAGATAATATAGTTTTAGGTCTGGCGTACTTGATATCTTTGGAAACTGTTGGATTACCCCTACAATATAAAATCAAATTTTGTGCGTGCCAATAATGAATGCCTCTCCACAAAAAGGTGAATCATAGTATGTTACAATCTTTTATGAAGATGGCAAAAGAACATAAGATTAGTCTGTGATACGACAAAAATGTAGCATACCTCATGGTTCCTTGACATGTTGAGTCAAAATCCCTCCATTGAAGGTGTCCATATTTCCATTCAATTGCTGCACTGAAGGGTAATGGCTGCTTCGCTCCCTCTACTTACACAGTAATCTAAAATGCATCATCCAGGCAGATGTCGTCCAGATCTAAATGTTCACTTAAATCAAGCAGTCCTGCGCTCCAGAGTTTGCCATGAAAATATGTGAGGCTTCTTTCAATGCCAGGTGGCCCATCCCTGGTCCTCTGTGGGAGAGTTGTGCAAAAATCCTGCTGTAAATGAGGGAAAAATTGGAAAAATCATAGAACAAGTAAAAGAAAGAGAGAAAGAGAGAAAGAAAGAAAGAAAGAAAGAAGAGAGAGGGGCAGAGATGAATGTTGCTTTAAATAGACGCGTTGTCATTCAGTGCATCAACCTTGGATTTCACAGTTTCTCTCGGTCTCTATGCAACAGCATCACTGCATTGGAGACCAGGGCACTTTCAGCAGTCTCCATGGGTACTGATGCTGTCTGTTCTTTCCATTTTACGTCAAACACCAGAGCAGCCAGACAAGGATGTGAACTCACATATTACATTACATTATATTACATTACATTACATTAAATCTTTTGCATGGAACATATATTTAACATATTCTAATGAGGAAATAAAAGCAAAAATATGAATCTTAATGATACAATCTGCTTTTTTTAGTCGCAAGTTTAGCAGCATTGGCTTTAGAGTCGAAGTAAAACACCCATCACCTCGTCTGCAAAGGTCTCTCACTACACTGCACATCACATCCCCTGGATTTCTCATTCACAGTGCGTTGTGTGGCCGCATGCAGCAATTGTGAACGAGCCTGTGCAGTCGAGACAGACACACATGATGAGGGAGAAGTGTTTTAAAATCCTATGGATGCTGAAGGACGAGCATCGTACCTGACAGCGCCGTGAAGACGTCTTGTTCCAGATGCGGGCAGCGGCTGCACGGTGCGGTCGTGTCGCCAGGCGCTGCCTCTCCTCCGCTGGCGCACTTTGGGGTTGTGGCTTTAAAAACGGGTTGCCATGAGGCAGGTAGCACGGAAGACACAGCCCCGAATTTTCAACCTACATTTAAATAGCCCATCTGAACAACCAATGAGCTCATGAAAAACAACTGGGAGCGAATATGAGCATTTTAATTTAATTTGGGCGCTTTTGAATATGGAGTCAGGTGCATAGGAATACTGGATTTTGTTTCACACCTCAGAAAGGGGGGTTTCGTCTCATAATGGCAACCTCACAGGACTCACCCCATCTCTGGTGAAGTTTAAGTGACATTTGATGTGATGAGTGTGAGCTAAGTATAATAAATCTTGTACCCACTATATGTCACATTTAAGTATCATATGATTGCCCTAGATTCAATTATTGTAAGAAACTAACTCTGTTAAGTGTCTCATATTTGCACAAAACACAAGCACTGGAGTAATATCAATAATTCTTTATTGTGTTATTAGATAATCAAAACTATATCTAGCGCACAGTATCCCCCCTCATTTTCACACAATCACAGCTGAATCACACACTTCTCTTGCCACCAGTGTTTCTCAGCCACTACAACAGGGATTAGGAAATGTCCAGCATGTTGCAATGATTAGTTGATTAATTTGTGTCAATGTTTTCTAACCTAAAAAGTCAAATATTTGCATTCCAGAGCGAGAATTTGCTGCTTTTTTCTGTGTTTTATTGCTTAGAATTTTATATTTTTGAAATTTGGGAACAAAAAAATCTAACCTGAAGTGGTCACCTTGTGGGTTATAGAGAAAACAACACATTTTAAAATCTTCAAATTAAACAGTTGGTTAGTTGCACCACTAGTCTATATCTCCTTATGTAATACTGAGCTGACTCTACCAGACTGTGTGCAAATCTCGTTTCCGGTCTCAGACTTTAGAAATGCTCTGCTCATGCAGAGAAAACTGTTCCTCATATAGACCAGAACACAGCCAGAGAGTCAGCTGCACTCCCACAATGTTCTTTTTTTATCAGTTCTTGTTTCTTGTTTGTTGACTGTTTCAAGTGCAAGTCTCTTCAAAAGCATGGATCACACTGTCGTAGGCAGGAGGGGTGGTCTGTGAGGGGAGGAAGCCTTTAAGTCCATTGCCCCCCAACCAGAAGGAGTGTCTCTTGTTTGGCACCAGTGACGCTGAATCCGATGAGTTGGAGGCCACTGTGTCCTCAGGCATGCTGACCTGCGTGTCCTCTGCTATCTCCAGGCCAGGCCTGCTCCTCCTGGACAGAGGCCGAAAGGTGGAGGTCTCTGGCCCGGGCTTGCTCCCCAGAGGACCCACCGGCTCCAGGGACGGCTGTCTGTACACACTCAGGAAAGTGCTGCGGTAAAGGCCCATCTGGTTGCTTGCGGGGTTGCTGGTTTGTGAAGCGCCGGATCTCTTTTCGGAGCGTCTGGTGATCCTGGCGGTGGCCCGGCGCCTGGACGCCCAGGTCAACAGAACATACACCATGGCACCGAGCAGCAGGCCCACAAGGACAGATAAACAGAAGGCTAGAATCATATCACCTGGAAATGAAAGACAATGCATAGCGTTGGAAAAAAGGGCAAATATAGGCGGATGCAAATAAAGTTGGAAATGTTGAGTGGAGCGTGAGGCTATACATGTGTTGTAGGGTTGTTCTAAAAATAGGGGATGATTATTTCCCCAGATGGTGGATTCAGCTGCATTTCAAGCTTGGAGCAAAAACATATTTATCACAGAGAAGAAATGTACATCTGCTCCACGAAGTGCATCTGAGATTTGATGTAGGAAATGTTGCTCTGCTGTATTGATTTATTAGGTACAGCTAAACTGGACACAGTGTTATATAAAAAATCTTACATCATACCTGCTGTGTGGGCTCACTGTCTATCCGGTATAGTGGAGCACAAACTGCCCATATCATCACTGTGACATATTCAACTCAACTCCAGCTTCAGTTGTTTGAATTTCACACAAACGACTAATGCTCTGGATCTTGATTAATAACTTGATATTGAGGTTGTCAAAGGCGAGAGTACGTTTGTATTGTAGTGTTTCATAGACTTCAAGACACTTCAACACATTGACTGGTTTTAAGATAACAAATGAAAGAAAAAAATTATATAAATGTTTTTTAAAGAGTCAAATTAAATAGAAGATCCGAAACAGGTTAAACTGGATTAAATCAAAAAGGCCCAGAGGAGTGAAATGCTTTAAAGGAACTGAAATGTTTAAGGTTTTTAACCTGAGATATATAAAAAAATAACAGTTGTATGGTTTGACCTCGGCGACAGTAAACCTGTTGGATCATAACATTGATGCAGACTTCAAAGAGAAACAATATTTTAAAGTGATTTAAAGATTTATTACATTTCCTGATTTTCCGCTGCACTAAAACATGTAATCTAAGTCAGAAAACCTGTGTTAAAGTAACTCTTAAAGACCCAGTTTTGATGTTACAATCGATTTCATGTGAAATTATTGAATAAAAGATCACAACTATATATAACATACCAACATAATACCAAAAAAATGTTCCCTGGACTTTTACAAAAAAAATGCAGATATACTCACCAACATTAAATGATTTGAGCATTTCCAAAAAGGCATGTGTATCATTTTGTGCCATTATTCCAACATAAGCTTGTGTTAGATTCCACACCGACTCCAAGCAGACTGATGAACACTAAGCTTTTTTCAAGACAGGGCTTTTGGGCTTTTTCCCCTCCTATAGTGTTTGCTATGGCGGAAACTTTGCTGTCATGCTTCCTTCCCTCTCTGGCTTTAAAATTAGCAAGTGCATTGCTTATCTGTGAGGGACATAACACTGGGTTGTTTCCTTTTGCATCATTTCCTAAGCATCAGTACTTTGTAACAATTGTCCCTGCTGCACAGATTTTGTAAAGAAAGGCAGGTTCTCACTATGACTGTGAGGTTAAATTAAAAGAAACTAGACCAAACAAAGATTACAATAGTTGCTCTGACGTAAAAAAAAAGTCTTGGCAATGTTTCCAAGTCTCCCAACAAGGTTCTGGATAAGCTAACCCATAGAAATCGAACCTCCCACTGGAGAGACCGCAGACTATCAAGCTCTCAAGTCTCAGTGGGGATTTCCTTCCATTGTTGCTCTGTTCCCACCTCACTCCTGACCTCAGAGTTTTCATAACACCACAACTTTCAGCCGCCCAACCCCCAACTACATCCCCTTTCTAGTGAAATATGCATACATTTAAATTACACTGCATCTAAAGGGTTTCTTATACGATGTAAACTCCCCACGTTTTATTTAAGAGGTTCACATGCCAGAGATGTCCAGCAGGGGCCAGTAAAGTACTGTGTTTTGAGCACTCTACCAGCCTATTTGAAGACTTGTAAAGTTGCAGTTGATTTATTTAGGTTATCTAATTGACAACTTATGTGTGGGTTATTATGTTGGTTGGTGGGGACGGTGTTTTGACCAAGAAAATGTTAAAACTCTGAGATTTGGACATGACCTCACAAGGCCTAAATTCAGCTCCACTGACACTTCTTTGAAAAGGTGCATGTGAGGGAAGTGTTCAGATTATTTTAGTAAATTGAGCAACAAACTACAAGTATAAATACAAAACACAGCTCTGTATATTCTTCCCTTAAAATGTATTAAAAGTATCAAAAATCAAGTGAATATGTGAACATCCAATACTGACCATACTCCGAGGAAGACTAACAGTAAAACCAATGAAATTAAATAAAAAAACGTTTCATTGAGGGTGAAAGAGTGTAACGTAAGAAAGTACTTAATAGTCTTTGTAAGGTTTTTTTTGTTGCTTTTCACCAAAGATATCGAGACAAAGTATGGATCAATTTCTTCTGTGAATGTGACATTTAACAAGAAATATCATAACCTCAATAACAATGTATAACTTTTTTCTTTTGTTTTTAGTGTTGCACTTAAAAAAAGAAATTTTCCAAGTGGAAGCACAAAAGTTGACACAAAATTACAAACATTCACATATGATCTCTATACAGTTGCTATAGGCTACAAGTCCCCAAACTATGACCTCGTGTGGGATGCACAGCAGGTGAGTGGTGAATACCCAGCTGCCGAACGTGCTCAGTGGTTCCTGGACTTTTGGAGGACAGGAAGTGCAGCACACACCCAAACCCACACCCGCTCTTCCTCTTCCTCTTCCTCCTGCAGCTTGTCACTGTCACAAACTTCACTTCACGCCTCCATGTTTCGTTTTCACCGTAACCCGTGGCAACCAGGCAACACACACGCACACACGGAGGAACACTTCCGGAGAAAGTTAGGATGCTCCTCAGCGCTAACAGAGGTAAGAAGTAAAATAAACACATATATATATATATATATATATATTCACAGAAATATGTGACTCTCACTGATAGAGTTTCATTCAGAGGATGGTGGCTGACGCTGGGTGGTTTATTTAAACGTTAATGGGGGGTTTCGTGTGTTTTTTGGACGCTGGCGAGTCACTTCTTCTTTTGGTTTGTGGTGTTTGGTGACTTCCCCTCGAGCTGAGGTGGCGCTAACTGGCTTCAATGGTCCCATTACGAAGATGTGATAACCCCCAGTAGTTCATCAAATATCTCAGACAACAGACTTCAAGGTAATTCAACGAGAACATTCGTGCCAACGCTCGACATGAGCTCATTCATAGACATCAGGTTACTTCCACTTTGATAGTCTCGAAAGTGCTAATGGGTGTGTAAGTTAGCAATTAAAAAAATATATAGTTACACCATGTAGCATTTGGTTGTTGTCCTGTTAAAGCTAGTTTGTGTGTGTTTCCATTAGCTTGTCGTTGTGTGGATGTGTTATATTCATGCATCCTTGTAAATGTCTTGGCACTTTCTGACAAACACATATGTCTTTGTTCTATAGTGTTTTCTAATGGCTTTTATTAAGTCAGGTCCTTCACACAGGTGCCATCAATATTGTTTAGCAATGCCTCTGTTATGAGACACATTCATTATGTCACATCTGTGCTCTTCTCCCTGTAATATGTCATATTGTGTTCTGTGGGGGAAACGTGTTGGTTGTCCAGGAAGCACATGGATTATTTTCTTGTGTTCTGTTTTAGTCAGATTTATTATCCCATCCAAGCGAAATTGGGTTGCAGCTGGGTGTTACAAAAATAAAATGCTAGACACTTTTCTTATTTATGTTTCCTTGTGTTAAATATTTTTACACACAATGTGAGTTAGACTTCTGTCCGTCCTGGGAGATGGATTCTTGTCTTTTTTCGCCTGTTAAAAGTTCAAGTTGTGATTTGTGAATATTGACCATACAATTACAATTTCTTACCAAACAGATCCCAAAACACTGCACATTAGAAAACTGGATCACTACACAAGGAGACAAAGATGAGCAAGAAAAGATCAGATAGTGTCATCTATTGTGCCAAAAAATTCAAAAATGGAATATTTTAGTGCTATATGGGTGGGACTTCTTCTGCAAGAAATATATAATCTCTTTAATCAACCACAAACACATTAAAAACATCAGTTCGATAGTGCACATGGTTTTGAAAGTAGGCTTCAAGACAAACTGTGCACTTAAAGAATCCTTTTGAGAAAAGGTGAGGCCTCAATTTCAAACCCCATTAACATGCTTCTCTTTTGCAGGCAGTGAATGGAAGAAGTGCTTCTATTGGACAGTAAACCTGCATGAAACCTGAGATTCAATTGGACCTGGTCCTGCGGTGAAATTAGAAAGAGCGAGAGAGAGAAGATAGAAGAGAGAGGAGAGGTAGTGACAAGCAGAGGGGATGTCCCACTCAGGACTGTTGGATCCTCTGTGACCCACCTTGTCATACGGCTGCGGCGAGACAACATGGCCTCTCCCAGGTTCTTGGGCCGATCTTCAGTGGACATTGCTAATGTGATGCAAAAGCTGCAGGGTAAGTGTCAGTTTTTGGCTCAGTCGGCTTGAGGACAAAACATTCTCTCCTCCAGCGCTGCTGCACAGGGATATTGTGCTGATTCAAGGACTGGGCTCCGTTCCCATCTGAAGTTGGCCAGCTTTTGCAAGGCAGGATGCTCAAGCACTAATGCTTAGATACAAGCCCTCTAACATTAGAGCATTTGGGAGTAATGTTAGAACACTTGTTCAAATATTGCTTTTCTTTACCTTTATTGCTTTTTAGCAATAATGACATCCTATCATTATGGTGATAGGACATGCCTACAGTTAAGGGTTTGTCTGTTTTCAATATACTCTCATTTATGTTGCTGGACTTGAAGAATTGTCAAATACACCGTAAATAAAAATGTAGTGTATGTTTTTAAAAACTGAAAACAAGAACTGTTTGCTCTTGTAGGATCTTAATCACACATGCAGATCATTGGATTAACCATGCATGTGATATCTTTAGTCGCCAGGTTTTTCTTTTCCAAATTGACACATAATCTTATTTGGAATAATAAGACATTTTCTGTTCATTCTTGTGATAACTTGTGACCAAACTTTCAAAGACATATGCCACTATGCTGAAGCTCAGAAGAGGAAACTATGAAAGTATTTAGAGGAACATAATTCATTTTACTCAGTAAAAATTATGAAACTCATGATGTCGACACATGATTTGGATCATTCCTCCTGTCTTCGCATCTTTAAATCAGATTTTCTGTCGATAGTAGCATGCCAAAATTTATCGTGCGGCGTGCATCTTCACATTGTGTCATTACCCCAGTAACACAAACTCATCTTGTTGTGGAAATAACTTGGAACTTGTCGAACCCATTTTTTTTCAATCAATCTGACAATATGAGTTTCATGCAAGTAAAAGTGAGAGCAGATCAAGCATTATCACAAGCATTTAATCTGCTCTGAGTCTTGACATGAGACACTGAGTCACGACAACTGCAGCTAGGCTAAAACCTGACACCCTCTCTGCCCTTGGTAAGCGAATGGGTCGATAACAGGAGAAGTGTCCCCCTTTTGTTACTAGGGCAAAAGGCTGCTACCCTCACTACACATGTCTGGTCATTTCTGGCATCCGCTGCGGCTCAGTTCAGATGTATTTCTGGATGTACACTATACCAGGAAATTTCGCACGATGTGGCATGTTACCATAGTGACTGTTATGAAAAAAAATGTCTGTGGTTGTGCCATTGTTGCCCAGTTCCTGCTGCAGAGAGACCTGGGTTTCCGGTGTGCTGCACAGTTATTTCCATTATCTCATTATCAATATATATTTTAAGCTTAAGGTGTGAAAAATTTGTCCTCATTTCACACCCCTGTACTGGCTCAGGCATGAACTGACATGAATGATTATATAAGCTCACTTAAAATCTATTTAATCTTTTATAAGTCTCTCTAGGTAGATTTTTGTAATTTTTTACCTAAATAGTATAAGTCATAAACATGAACTGAATTTGTTCTTTGCCTTACAGAAATATTAAGATAACACAGAACACAAAGAGATGTCTTCTTTGCAAAATTAATCTCTCTGTTCTATTATTATACAAATTCAAAACACTTTACAGTCTTCGTGGGTGAAATCACTTGAACGGTGCTCAAATGGCATCATCAGCAAAATTAAGTTTCTTGTCAGGAAGTAGAATTTGGTGTCAGGTCACATCTGAAAGACTTAATTGAGCCACTGGTTGTAGGTGCTCCTCCAGAGATGAAGAGCAGCGAGGTAGTTTGTAATGTTTTTTTATAATTTGTATAGTTTGTAATAGACTTGCCATTAGATGTACCCTACAGGGAGGCTCACTGCACACACACTGCGACTTGTGCAGAGGTCGGTCTGCAAATCTGCAATCTAGTGAATACAGATGTGTTGAAAGAAATACTTTGAATACTGCAATCATGCTACAGGAGCATTTGTCGGTTTGGTTTCAGGGCCACACTTTACAACCTTAAATGCCCTCAGGGTGCAGTCGTGTGGTGAAGTCTGCGTGCCAGGCGTCCTGCTCTCATTATGACTGGGACCATGTGGGTTTCAGTTTGGTTGAGACTGTGTGTCAAACAGGATATGAAGGGAGACGGCTGAGGAGAGGTTTGCTTTGACGACTCAATGTGTGATGATTTCCTTTCCTGGAAATCTTGAGAGGCAATCAGATACATATACTGGGAGAGATATGTCTATTAGTATATTTATATTTTGATTCATTATTTGTATTTAATTTTCAGATTTTCTTTGATTTAAAGTTATTATTTGTTAGATGTTTGGTAGGTTTTAGCTTCCCTTCTTCCTGTGAAGTAATCAAGTGATGCATTAAAATCATTATCAAGGCTGCAACTGACTCAAATAGCCAATTAATCTCAAAAAGATAAAAGCAAACACTGAAAAATATTCTGTTGAATGAATTTGAATTAATTAATTTCCGCTCTGAAAAAGAACTTTGCTCATGCAGCCAGTAACACAACATTTATTGTAAAAGGTCACAAACTAAAACCACAGTGAACTGCTGTGGAACTATTTGCTCACCAAGAAGGGGAAGCTGGTGTAACTGCAAGTACAAGAAAGGCAATTTTTCGGTTGACAGCTGTAAAAAATGTTACTGACACTACAGTGTCAGTAACGGTAACAGTAACACAGCCAAGCTGCCACAAGTGGCTTCACTATTGCAGAATATAGTGGTTTTAACACGCCATAACATTTCTGCGAGCATGATTTTGATTTGGGACATTTGTTTTTGAATATTAGATTACGATGGTGTCATATTGTTTTAGAAGATCCGGAAATCCTTCACATTATCTGTCTGTGTCCAATGGGAATGGCTCAAGTTCAGCCTCTGAATCATATCTTGCCCTCCCTGATTGTTGTTGGCCTGTCAGAGCATAAGTGCGGCAGCTCTCCACTAAACGGAACAACAACAACACAGTGAGTGGGCTTTTACAGGGCTCCCAGGTGACCAACACAGGCCAGTGAAGCCAACCACCTATAGCACAGTATTGCCAAAGGTATCATCTGTCCTAAGATCATCTTAAGTACTCCATTACACGTGCGATTTGCAGATGTGTTAGTGGTTCGATGCTCTGCGTGGTGTTTGTTGCTGGGAATATCCACTTTCGATTTGCCACTTTGCAACTAGTGCTACCTCAGGATGAATTAAGTCAGTGGACCAAGACATAAGGACCCAATGATGTTGAGCTGTTTCACATAATGAGTTCATACTTGTCAGATAGAAACTGCTGGTGCATTCAGGAAGTATTTACCCCCTTTTGCTTTTTTAACTTTTTGGTATGTACAGCCTTATCCTATTTTCGAGATCACTTTATTCTCATTTATCGTTTTATCCACATCAAGTTATTTTTGGTTATTTTGGAGAGGAGAGGATTTCCTTTCTTAAATTTCCTACTGATCATAATCCTGTGGGATGTATATATAACAATGTGAGCGTCTTTCCCGACCCTTGGCAGGAAACCATGTTTAGTGGCAGAGACAATAATTAATTGCCCATTTGAATGATATCAGTATAAGGTTGCAACTTTAAACATGTAAAATCAATACTTATAATAAAAAGTGAACAGGTTTTTTGCAGTTTGGGTAAGTTCAATTACACGAAGGGAGCCAACTAAGTTCAGGACTCTGGACAGCTCCTTAATATCTAGTTGGATATACAGTAACACTGAGCAGCTGGAATATCAGAGAAAGTTGAAGTTATCGTTTACAAGTTAGTTTTATATTTCATATGTCCTTGTTCATTTGGTTTCTTTCTTCTCATTGGGATAACATTTCTAAAATACTTAATTCTTTGGTATCCAAATAAAGTTAGTTGCTGCTGTCTTTGGCTTATTTGAGTAAAATTTAAGTTTATATTCCAAATTTCCTTTTCCTTATTTTTGCTTTAGTATTGGCATAATCTGTTTGGGCATATCTGATCCTGACAGTAGAGAGACAAAGGAAAGACATGTGGTGGTGACATGTGGCAAAGGGGCTGAGTTGAATACGAACTTGGGCTTCTGTGTTTAGTACTCAGCCTTGGGATGTGTTACGAGGTGAGCTAAGAGGGCCAGCTTTTTTCTGCCCCTTTTTTGGGATATTCTGCCCTGGCTGCCTCTGGTGGAAAGGAAAATAAATCACGTCCTGCAGCAAAGGAAATTACCTGGTTGGAACCTATCAGTCCTATATGAAAACATTTCCATAGCTTTTTGCCATCAACTCAGTTTTGTTGTATGTTATTATCATGTATGAACTATTACTATTATGAAAAGTTGATTTAATATGAACACCTATTGCATGTCCTGATAGATGTTGTAAAAACAGTGCAAGCATAAAGCAGAGTGAATAAATTTAGAACATATAGACGTGTCGTCTTCATGGAGGTGAGATGTTAAAGTCTTAAACGAATAAATGAACACCGTAAATATATATTTTTCTTTTAAACTGTTCATTTGCAGTGAATTATAGTTTGAATATCTAACATTTTTGTTAAGGCCATGGTCATCAATAAGTATTGATTCCCCCGCTCTCTAAGAGCTCAGTGTTCTCAGAGCAGGCAGCTGTCAAGATCATTTTAATGGTTCTACTTTTAACCTTTTGCTGTTTTGATGTAATAGAGAGAGAAAAAAATCCATCTTCACCTAAATAGCTTTTCTGGGCCATCTCCACCAGCACATCTTTACAGCTTCAATAATAGAATCACAAGCTCAGGCCTATTTTTAGTATATCAGAGAAGCTTTTAGTATGTGGGTGGTCTTGGTAGAATAAAAGGATTTTTTTGCCCTACATGAGATGATAGGCTATCATGTACTATACTTACTCACTGTTGTGTGAGCATTGGAGTGGTGGTCCAGCAGAGAGACAGACTGGTTCTGGTCGGACTTACAGGACCAAAAACTATGCTGTAAACTGCTGTGTCTTGTGAATGCAGAGGGAACCCCCGGGGTCTGTGGGTGTGTCTGCTTTGTCGTCACAATAGCATTGACACTGAGAGATAAAGACAGGGCGAGAGGGAGAGAGCAGGTGGTAGATGTCATTCACCAGCCTCGGCATTAATTATTAAGAGATGGTGAGCTTTTGAGCAGCACTCTTTTAATTTAGTTCTGGTCTGTTTCATTAAAAGGCCCACGGGGACTTCAATTTACAGCCAACATTCAAAACAATAATAATTGTTTCCTATGGAATATTTGTCTAATTATTGCCTTAGACACTGTTAATGCTTTTAGAAATGTGTCAATGTCACAGGAGATTAGACAGATTGCGTAGGCAATTACAGGCCCCTAAAACATATACAAACACACACACACACACACACACAGACACACAAACCAAGCTTAAATCGGGATAATGCAGCCAAGGCTGTGACATCATCGCCTCCCACATCCTGATTGGTGGAGCCATGCATCTAGCTGATCTCTTTCCAGCCTCAGACGGTACAGTGATACAGCTAGGCAGTGCAGTGGGGGCTGTGCACATCCAAACAGGCATGGCTCCTCTGGATGGGAGGAAGACAGGAAGACGGAAGGATGGGACCGTAAATCACCCTCTCAGTTAGAGGCTTCTCCTCTGCCGTCCGTGTGTGAGTGTGTGTGTGTGGGTCTGTGTGTGAGAGTGTCAGGGAGGAGGGGACGTTTCCAACACAGCCTCCAGCAGCTCTTTTGCTATCAGCAGGGAAACCAGGCAGCCTGATCTGTTTTGCTTCCTGGTGGAAAAAGGGGGAAAGGACCTCTGAATGTTTTTTTGCCAGTTTTTCCACTGTGGATCTTATTTTCACACATGCATACATATGAACCCTGGAACTCATGAAAGGCAAAGGGAAGGAGCCGGAGAGTGGGGTGTAGAATGGCTCACTACAAGGATGTATCTGTCAGGAAGACTTCTTTAAACCTGGTGACTGGATTTTTTCAGTATCTGCGTGGTAAGTAGGGCAGCAGCACCCTTCATCTCTCATCTGAGTTGCTAATATGGGACGTGACATATGCCAGAGGTTTGTAGGTGAATCCCTGCTACGTGAACTAGTTGTGCTGCACAGACACAGCTGTATGTGTGCTGCATCTGTATGATTGCTTGTGTGTGTGTGTGTGGGTGTGTGTGTGTGTACATCTGTATAAGCGTGCTATGCTTCAGTGGGCATTCCCTGTGCATCAGTGATGAAGCATTTGCCTGTGGGTTGACTTGATGTCTTTGCTCCCTCTATAGTGTTCGCACTGCTTCTATTAAACACGTGACCACTGTCTACATCTCTGAGGGTGGATGTTTAAAAATGGCCACTCACTGCACTGTGCAGCACTAGCCCACCGGCATTCGTGACAGGGTGTTAGGAATCACTCTTCGTCATGACAACGGCGTCACAAAAGCTAGGGAATCAGTTGTTTTGTTGCTCATGCATAATGCATGAGGAAATGTGGCTGCATACATAATAGGCCACAAAAGAGGCTGAGGGTGACCCGAACACTCACGCATGTTATTACTGAGCACGGGGGGGGGCTTGCGAGATGTGTTGGCAGAAATTCCCTCCCTACTCAGTGTCTAATCTCCTGGCATGACCTCTTTTTGAGAGCGCTCCTCTGGAGGATCTATTATACTAGCAGTTTGCTAGCAGGCTTGTGTTAATGACATTGCACAGATCTAATCATTGCTGAAGTCAGTCCTCTTACTTGCTTGGTGCATGGCTGAGGTATTGCTACACAACATCCCTGAGGCAGTGTGAAATTATGTAACATGAAGTTGGCGTAAGCATGATCACGACTGGGGAGTCCCACGAAGACAATAACTGACAATAGTTGGAGATAAATATTTTATGTATTTTATGTTCCTGTGGTATCTATAAACCCAACCAATCCATATCTAGAGTCCATTAACCTCTTTGGAAAAAACCTACTCAGGTCCCCACGTTCCTGTTGCATCTGTTCTTGCCGGTTGTTGCGTGTCCTCTATCAACGTCACAAGGTCCTCAGGTATGAGACTCCACCGGCGTCTACCACGTATTGACGTTGATGTGTTGTTTGCCTTTTTTTTTCAGATGAGCAAGAGGCGGTGCAGAAGAGAACCTTCACCAAATGGATCAACTCTCATCTGGCAAAGGTAAGTGTGAATTCCAATCCGTGCCGTCCACTGCTTGCACACTTAATGGTCGTTGTTAATCGCACACACACGCTCATGTGGATTTTACAAGCTCATCAGGCTCATGTTAAACAAATTGTCAGAGCCATTTCGTCAAAAGTGAAGCTGTGCTGTGTAGTGCTGACCTTTCTCATCACAGACACTCGTGATGTATGTTTTTTTGCTCGTCATGATAATTTAGCTTCTCTTGGGTCAGTGATAGAGAACTGACTGCAACACAACCTCTACAACGCAACAATAATGGCCTTGAATAACACAATGCACAAGATAATGGTATTTATTTAATTAACTGCAAGTAATGGCAGGATTGAGCTTGGTTGAAAAGCCTTTCAAATCGAATCATGCTTAATGTATGTTTCTAATGACAGTTTGCTGGACTTAATGATGGGGAAGGAACTCCCCCTCTGTACAGTTCATCTATGATTATTCTGCTCTGTCATCCTGAGAGGAGAAGCACTGAAAAGGTCATGGACGAGACAGTGGCTTGTTGCTTGCTGCAAAGATTACACAGACATGACGGAGCTCAGGGGAATCTCTGCAGTCCTCTTCAAAGAATCTCACTATAGGGACAATTATACTTATATAGAGCCTCATCACAACCTATGGGGTTTTGATGGAGTTACTGCGAGTTACTGGGATGTATGTTTCTGTGTGTTGGTGGTTGTCTGTGTCTGCCCGAGTCGGTATGCAAATGGGTGATTGGTTGTTGATGCACTGTGTGTGTTTTTATGCACGTGTGTGTGTGGGCAGGATTGGCAAGAATGGTAGGGACAGTAATGCGGTGTGCAGATGGAGAGCAAGAGGGTGAGGACAGTTCCCTGCAGGCAGTTGTCCGTCTCTGACATCCATGTAAACTACATGGCATTGAGTGCACAGCAATAACACACTGTCTCATGCTGCGGTGCATCACACTGTGACCCTAAAAATAACAGGTGCTTTATCAGTTCACAAAGAGCTTTGAGATGAACCAGGGAAATATTTGCTCAAGATTCACAATATGATGTCTGAGAATATTTAAGTAACTAACTGTACACTCTGCTGTGTCATCTGGGATTAAACAGCCAGTCTGGAACCTGGCAAACAAATTGCGTTTAGTTGGGTCTTTTCTTTTTGTTTGATCTGCCCACAACAGTTCAAACCACGGCTTCTAAAACTGGAAATGGGATTTTATGTGGTGTGCCAACGTAGGATTTCTCTGTTGCTCTATTCTTCATTATTCATGGTCTGTGCCCGAGTTAACTCACTGTGCATACCAATAGGACTAATGTAGCATAAGTTACCTCATGGAAGAACGCTCAGTCATAGTTGCTCTGTAGAAAGATTTGTTCTTATTTAACAGGGATATTTACTCTTTGCACTAAAGGATTCTTGCAGTATTTTTGTGTGTGTTAATAGATGCCCAGTGAATGGAGTCTCTTTTTTGGGGTGAAAGTGTGTTTTATCTTAGTTTGAACTTCCTGCAGTCGTTACAGCTTCCCTTTGGCCTTTGTTTCCATTTCCTCCGATATTTTATTGCTCAGCACCTTTCCAGTGATTTTCACAGTTTTTCCACTGATAGAAAGTCTCATGTGACTCTGTTTCCCAGTAAACTATTTTTCCGATTCGTAGTCTTTTTCAAATGACAGAGGCTATATATTTGTCTGATTGTACGAATTAGAAGTATCATTTTGAAATACATGATCATATAAATCCAGAAAAAATTAATATAATGGATATAGATTAATGGTTTTCAAGTCGCATATTACCCCGTATATAGTCATAATTGTAATTGTAGAGATAAACAGGACAGACGCTTGTCTCTTCACACTGCTTTGCCCCACATAGGCAGCCAACTGCATCCTGTCATGGAATATGTCGAGTTGTGAAATGGCCTGTATACAAGGCCAAGTAATGAATTCCCATGGCGTCCTTTTAATTAAAGCTTCGCTCTAATGAACAAACATGCATCTGTTTCATTTGTTTATTCAGTAATTACTAATGCGGAAGACTCTAACATTGTCCTTCAACTTGTGAGTGTGCAGCTCTGTAAATGTGTGGATATGCTACCAGGAGACAGTGCTCAGTTAGGCTTATACCAGTACCATCGCCCCAGGACCGGGCACCAAGCCACTGCTGTGGAAAAGGCACCATCTTTTCAGCTGCAGGGAGGCTCTGTTGCTAACAAGCCTGTTTGTCACAAACAGCATTTGGTTGCTCCTCACCCCTACTGATGGGTTAGAATACCAATATCCTCTCACACTAACAGTGCAACATTGCTGGCTCTGATGCTTTCACAGATTGATTTGTTTAATGATTTCAAGAGTTCACAACATTGTGTTTCTGTATTTACAAATGTTAAACCTCTGTCTTCTCTCCTCCAGCATAAGTCACCTCTAGAGGTTAATGACCTTTTTGAGGACATCAAAGATGGGGTGAAGCTCTTGGCTTTGTTGGAGGTGCTGTCTGGTCAGAGACTAGTAAGTTGTACTTATCCGTTATTTTTTCACAGTATTTAAACATGATTTGCGTAGATATGCTGATTCATACCTTTTAAGATGCTTGAATCCGTTTGCAAATGGTAATTTAATATCTGGATCTAAATCATGCACCATTGCCTGATTTCCCTCGTAATAGTGAAAATGTCAAGGCAGATCTTTGTTATCTTTCACCATTTTAAACAATAATCTGCTCTAACTTCTGTTACATTTGTATTCACTTAACAGTGGTTTACAGTTAAAAAACGTAGAATCCATCAATGTTTAATAACACAGACTAAATCTACATTTGTGTATTTCATTCTGTTAAACAAATTAGAAATGTTTCCAAATGACTGTAGGAAAAAATTGATTGATAAGAAATGTCTAAGTAAATAGTCAATTGATTGATAAGAAATGTCTAAGTAAATAGTATAAACTCTCATAAATTATGATGAACAAATGGATAGAATATAAATTAGATTTAGATCTCGGGCTCCCTGCTGTGAGAAGCTGTTAGCAAATCCCTCTCTCTCCCTCACACACACACACAAACACAAACCTGCCTGTACACACATTGGCATTGACTCTGATAGGTATTTAGCAAATAGACCTGTACCTGCTACAAACTGCCATGTCATCTGTAAAGCATTTATTAAGCAAAGGAGTTAATCGCACCAGTGACCATTGCCTGATGGATTCACTCAGTGCTCTCAGATGTGCCTCCCTGCTGGTTTATATCAGCCTGAGTTAACAGATTGATATACGTTTCTTCTTAAAGCAGCTTTGGCAATCACCAGTTAATTTATGTAAGAAAATAAACCCAACAACTGCTTAGTGGATGGTTGGTACAGTCGACAAAATGACCATCTGGAGTTAATTCATTTTGTACTATATTCCAAATCAGCAAATGTTTGAAGGATATATAAAATATTTCAATCTTACATTGCTTCCTTCATGAACTTGATTTTCATTTGTACCTCCTGTCTGTCTTCAGCCCTGTGAGCAGGGCCGCCAGCTGAAGAGGATCCACTGGGTTTCCAACATCGGCACTGCGCTCAAATTCCTTGAAGGCAGGAAGGTAAGCATTCAGCCATAATAGCTAATTCAATCCTGTAAATGTTTAGGTATTTTGTTTTCTCAACTAAAGATCATAGTAGAAAAAAGGATTGGGATGTCTTACTGAGGTCGATGGTGTGTTTAAGAAGTCATGAAATAAAGCTTTGATTCAATATTTATCAGTGCAAATAAGGTGTATCTGACTGGCAGCATGCAGAGCTCTGAGAGCAGCAGCAGCTCATAACAGGAGCTCTTGATTACATAACCCGTCTCTAAATCCGTTGGCTCTGTGAGGCCTGTGTCCCACTTTCATCTGGGCTCCATGAGGACTGAGATGTTCATTGTTGTGATCTCTCTCCCGTCATGTGTGCCTTCAGTCTGTGTATCGAGGATCTCCGGTCAGTCGCCATTAAATGCCCTGTGTGATCACGTACTGTATGCACTCTTTTTCATTTGATGCACGATTGGTACGAGGCAATGCTTGAATGCTTGTCATTCTGTTTCTGTAAATGTAGTCATTGCGCTTTTCCACTGACAGGTATTTAATGCATTTTGACTAGAACAATGGTTCTGATGCGTCTGGCTCCCTTGAATCGTGACTCGCACAAATGTAAAGATGTAAATATGGGAAATTCTGGCAGTTCTCCAGTGCAAGGTTTGCAGTACTGTGATACTTTTGTTTTTAACATTTCTCTTTTCCTTTTTTTTTCCATTCTGGTTCACTTTTCACCCCTGGCTGTTTCTACCTTCCTGGTTTGGCTATTCAGATCACCATGATAACAATACCTAACTGCATCAAAGATTTGGTTTTGATGACTCTGAGCAAACATAATAATATTATTTTGGATGATTTTAAACGCAATAAGCTTTTCTGGGGGGGAAATTTTGGAAAATGTTCTCACTCCCACGCTGTGTCTTCATTTCCAGAATAATCCTCTGCATTTTTGTTTCCCCACTTTCAGATCAAACTTGTTAATATTCATGCCACTGACATCGCAGATGGACGACCATCAATTGTCCTTGGGTTGATATGGACCATTATCCTCTACTTCCAGGTACAACATCAACTGAGGTCCCTCAATACTGAGAGTTTAATAACCAGGCTCCCTCCAAGATGAGTTGATGCTTATAAATAACCAATTCACATCAAAAACTGCTGGATCAAATATTTTTGTCTCAACATTGAAACCCAGTGTGAATCGTCAGTGGACGGGTTATGCCAGAAAACACAGATACAAATTGATGCAAGTAATTTTCGTTTCATGTTGCCATGGTCACAATGCAATCTCCTTTCTTGTTCTCTCCTCTCTCTGTTAGATTGAGGAGTTAACCAGCAACCTGCCAGCCCTTCAGGCACTTTCCAACAGCAACTCCTCTGTGGAAAGTTTAACCAGCTCTGAAACAGGAAGCCCTCCCATGAAGCGAAAAGTGGTCCATAAGTTTCAGGGCAATGCCAAGAAGGCCCTGCTTAGATGGGTGCAGGGCACGTCTGCCAAGTATGTCACGTTTGATTTGATGTTTAACGATAGATGTGGAACTAGCACCTATAATACAGCTGACAATTTGATGTCATTTCAGGCATCATGGAATTCAGGTGAAGGACTTTGGGCCCAGCTGGCGAGATGGTGTTGCTTTCCAGTCGGTAATACATGCCATCAGGCCTGACCTGGTGGACATGGAGGTTGTGCGGAGGAGAGGCAACAGGGAGAATTTGGAAGACGCCTTTGCACTCGCTGAAAATGAGCTGGGTATTCCCCGTCTGCTGGATCCAGAAGGTGACCTTCACCTCTACTGATTTTTGCATTAAATACATCAGGGATACAAACCATTCAGGCAGAATAGCAGTGAATACGTGTTAATAAATAGATCAGTGTTTTTAAACTTTTGTATTTCCAAGTTAACAGTGTTTTAGACATAATGCAGCAGTCTATTTTTATGTGAACTTTCTCTCTCCTTTCAATCCATTCTATAAGATTGGTTTGTCAAAACGTGAGCTGAAAAGATCAGTGACACTCTCCAGAGGATTAGACGTCTCTTTGTAAACGTATCTGAGTGTTAGTCAGTGGGAGTGAGGCAGCCTGCAGTGGCTCTGCAGTCCTGTCTTCTCCAGCGGAGTCGTGATGCTTTATTACATAAAGAGCTGCACTGAAATGGTTTCTAGAAACTTTAGGTCAGTGGTGGAGAAGAACCCATAAAATAATGTATAATTATCTGTCAGGCTGGCGGCGATTTATCCACCCGAGGTCATATGATGCTTATCTGTCATAGGAACTTAATGCCTAATGTAACTGCTTTGTCATACATAAGTCATTATATAAAGTCAAAAGTTTAATAGGTTTTTGGATGCCTGAAACACATTTTATTTATATATTCAGATCATCCAGTGCATCGTTTAATGTTTGTGTTGTTCTGTAGATGTTGATGTAGACAAGCCGGATGAGAAATCCATTATGACGTACGTGGCTCAGTTCCTCAAGCATTACCCGAACCCGCACCACTCTGAGACTGACGGGCAGCAGGATGAGGTACTTTGTTTAAAACATGTGATCCTGTATATTCATTTCATATTAGGCCATGATACTTTGGGGTATTTTGGGGGAAAATACCATAATTTGCACTTAATGCTGTTTCATAAGTGAATTCCTACTATATATCTTGTATTTCTTAACTATTTTCAAAGTTGTATATTTTGTTTACACCCACGTTTCCCTAAAAATTGCAGTGTATCATCATTTGCAGAGATGCCCAAATCATAAGATTATATTCTTATAGAAAACTCCTGCTCAGCTTGATTGTTGCCTGCTTTTCTTCATCCTCATCATTTAATCACACAAGCTCAAATTAATGAAGTTAACTAAAGAATGAACACAGCAGTAACATAATCATCAGCCTTTTGTTTTCCATCATAACAGACTCCTTTAATTTCTCCATCTACTTCTTTTTTGTGCACATTAAGCTGCTTCTTCGCACAATTCCAACCTTTGCACTGTCAGTACCAGTGCTCAAGGTGAGAGATCAGGCCATGGTGCTGCATGCTTTCTGTTTGGAGTGTGATCCCACCAACTTCGCCTTCATCCCATCTCCCATCAGATGCTTTTTGTGTTTGCTTTTCTAATGCCTCTCGTCTGGTGTGTTTCAATCTCCTTGTGTGCCTTTGCTGCTTTCCCGGGATAGTTTGGTCCACAAGATATAGAGCAAATGCTTGAGGTATGTTTCACTAAAACTGAGAGATGGTACTTTTAATGTCCGTGCCCCCTTTAGTTCTTCCTCAACTTGTAAAACTAATCAGCAGTAAAATGTAGAGGTCGACCTTGTGTGGAATCTGTTAACATCTAATCTTTAACTGTGTGTTTCTGGAATGTCGTTTTGGTGTGAGTTTCTCAACATATTTGCATGCTAATGATATCAAAAAAAGATAGAAGTCAGATGTTTCTGT
Source organism: Pseudopleuronectes americanus (assembly GCA_038501795.1). NCBI lineage: Eukaryota > Metazoa > Chordata > Actinopteri > Pleuronectiformes > Pleuronectidae > Pseudopleuronectes > Pseudopleuronectes americanus. Next base: position 15,333,291 of record CM076726.1, on the reverse strand, counting down.
GATTTCGATTGGGACAGAGAGAGGAGCGGAAGATGCTGCGGGAGCTGAAGGTGTTTTTAGACCAGCTGGAACGAGACGTGCTTCGTGCCCAGGGAGCAGAGGGAAACCTCACCGACAAGTATCATGTGAGTCAGACTTGTAAAAAGGCAAAGTGCACCGTGTTATATTCTGCTTTAAATCATTTATCAACTCTTACCGCTTGTGTGTCCACTTTTGATTTGCAGGCATTTAAGAGCTTCCGTGTACAGTACGAAATGAAGAAGAAGCAGACGGATCCACTGCTGCAGCCGGTCAACAGGGACGGCAAGCTGTCTGTGGACCAAGCTCTGGTCAAACAGGCCTGGGACCGGGTGTCTGCCAGGGTAATTGTGCTGCATGCTTATGTGTAGCATAAATAATTTATAACAAAGAATTAATTATGATAATTAATCATACTCTAAATTCAACAAAACCTGAGGATTAATAATTGATAATTCAGTTATTTATATGTCATTGTGCTTCTCTTGGCTAAAATGATGGCAATGCAAACATTGAAAGCTGTCATAATGAGAGAAACACAGCTCGGATTCTTCTATTTATTCACTGCCAATGGAAGTTCAGTGGAGTGCAAGCTTTTATACAAGAGCTTTTTTTGTGGGGAGGAGACGGGGAACAGAGGAGGTTTTGTCCAGTGCACTGCCTGCTCCTCTGGACTTCCACAGCTTGGATGGAATCGCACAAAAATCTCCTTTTATAGCCGGATTGCTTGTGAACACGTTGAAGTGTTTTGATAATTTTACCATCTTCTATGGTGGGATCGTGCTCTTCTGGAGAGGGTTTTTAATGCATGTCAATTGCAGCTGCTGGACTGGCATATCCATCTGGACAAGTCCCTGCCTGGTCCTCTGGGGGTGATCGGGGCCTGGCTGCACAGGGCAGAAATGGCTCTGAGAGAGGACTTTCCCATCCAACATGCACATGAGGAGACGGCCAATGTTCTTCACAGAAAACTGGAACAGCATAAGGTAACAAGCCATTGAAATTCACTGTATTTTGTTTGTACAGTGTAAAGGAAAGCCAGCGTGAACATTATTTTATGTCTTACATTTTGCAGGAAGTGTTAAAGAACTTGGAATCCCACAGACAAACCTTCCAGCAGATCCATAGAGACAGATCGGTGAATGGAGTTCCTGTCCCACCTGAACAGCTCCAGGACATAGCTGAGCGGTGAGATAGTCATTTTACTTGATTTTCAGTTTTTATACGCCAAAAAGTTTGTATCGATAAAATGAAGTGATGATCGATCATTTGTTTGATTTTCAGGTTTAACTTTGTGTCCACATCATCACATGCTCACTTGATTAAACTGGAATTCTGGGAAATAAAGTATCGGCTGATGTCGTTTCTCGTCCTGGCTGAATCAAAACTCAAGTCCTGGATCATTAAATATGGCCGCCGAGACTCGGTTGAGCTCCTGTTGCAAAGCTACCTTGTAAGTTGAAATAAAATGGCACTGTACTAGAAAGATTTCACCTTCACTGTGTTTATTAAACCAATTAATCTGTATTTTTTGCTATTTTATTTCCAGAATTTCATTGAAGGCCACAGGTTCTTTGAGCAGTATGAGGTATTCTCCTCAGCCCTCAAGCAAGCTGCAGAGATTTACGTGAAGTCTGATAGTTCAAGTAAGACCCTTTTCTGTTTTATTTCATGTTGTCTATTACCTATGTATATTATACAGATATATTTATTTGGGCTCAATATAAACAGTCTTATCATCAATTTCATGTTACAGGGTCTAAGACCTGTAACAGAGGTAAGTCCAAAAACAGTTTGACGATCCCTAACCTTGCCTGTCTCCTGACCTACTCCTCTTGAACATACTGTCCTGCACTTAACATTTTAACCCCTGGCACAGAATAATCCTAGTCTTGCAATATGCATGAAAAATAACAGTAATCTAGAATTAATTGAAATGCTATTTTGGCATGATGGATGCGACCTAATACAAAGCTGGATCAACCAAATGGCCAAATTATCAACATATATTATTTGAATGCTGTTTGAATGCACAGTTGATTCCCTTATTGGTTTGAATTAAACTGAACTAGTTCCATATTTAAACTTTATTTTTCAGTTGATGAAGCAGAAGGGGTAAGTAAGTTACTCAGCGAAGCCTCGGCTCAGTGGAAGAACCTGGCTCTGGAGGTGCGGAGCGTCCGCAGCATGCTGGAGGAGGTGATCTCGAACTGGGAGAAGTATAGTGGCACAGTGGCCGCTTTGCAAGCCTGGCTGGAGGATGCTGAGCAGATGCTCAACCAATCAGAGAATGCCAAGCGCGTACGTACACTCACTGATGCTCCTGATGATAGAGAGTGTTGTTCATTATCTAAAGCTTTTATTTGTCTTCCTGACAAATACGAGCAAAACTTCTATCATGCCCAAAGTATACTCTGCTGTGATTGGCTGGACGACTTGCATCTAAACAGCTGTGGTATTTCTCCTTTTAGGATTTCTTCAGAAACCTTTCTCACTGGATCCAGCAGCATATGGACATGAATGATGCTGGAAACTTTCTCATCGAGACTTGCGATGACACAGTTTCACGAGATCTCAAACAGCAACTTCTTCTTCTCAATGGGAGATGGAGGGAGCTATTCGTCAAAGTCAAACATGTAAATGCAATGTGCCTTTAAACAACCAATACAAAATGGAAAAAGTAAATTTTTAAAAATATCATATTCATCAATGCGCTGTTTTCTTCTGTTTCACTGTCAGTTTGCAAGAGCGGATGAGGTGGATAAGTTGAGGCAGGACTACCAAGATGGTATTAATACCTTAAAGGTTTTCATGGATGCAACTGAGGAGAAGATGACTGCTCCCATCCAAGTATCTTTCCTGAACGTCAGAGCCTTTGTTCAAGATGTTGAAGTAAGCTATTCATATATACTCAGTTTTCAGTTTATAAGTCTAAATAGGTCTAATACAACAGTGCTGCAATATAGCCTATCTTCATGAGGGCTGTAATTGGTATTTAATATATAATATCAAACTGTGTGTCACAACCCCCTGCAGGAGATCAAGCACAAAGTGCCAGCTATGGAAGCAGCCTGTAAGGCAGCAAGCCGGACGGCTCAGCTGTTGACCAAAGACACTCCACAGGAGGAGGTTTCACAGATGATGGCTGTGATGAGCTCGGTCAAAGAGCAGCTGAGCAAGGTGTGTGTATGTCATTCTAAAGTGTGCCATTCATTTTGTTGTTGAGCCAAACTAAATATTTGTTGTATTATAACTTTTACATTTACAAATTATATTCAAACGATTGTTTGAACCCACAAACAAAAGATTGTTATTATGCAGTGAAAACACATTGTTTTGATTCAGTCAACATTTCCAATGGTGCAGTGTTTTCCTTCCACAGTAATTATTTTCTTTCATGACTTTAAACCCAAAGTTATTGATATAGGATCAGAACAATGTATTGGTCCCCGGTAATTCCCTTTAATCAGCATGTTGTCTTCCGTCAGGTGAGGGAGAGGATTTTGCCGCTGCTGAGGGAGTCCCAGTCTTTATTACCTCAACTGGAAGAAATGGAGAAGAACATTACAGGTTTCTACCAGGCCCTGGAGAAAGCCAGTCATATCACTAGCACCGCCGACTCTGAGGGGCCAGTGGACTTTAAACAGAATTGCAAGGTAACTGAACTAACACTTTAAATATGGGGCCAATCATGGAATGTTTTTATTGAATGGCTATTAGATATATGGAAAAAGCAATTGGATAAAATACCAAACGTCAAGTATTTTTGATATGTCATGTTTTAGACGAAGCCTTGGGATATGAACTATTCGCCTAGCTAAGACTTTGCTTGTCATTGAATTCTGCAGGAGCTGGTGACCTTCACGCATAGCTGTAAGAAGTGTCTGACAGTGATAGAGAGGAATCACCAGACTATCCAGAAAATAATGAGCAGCAGCAAAACCCTGCAGCATATGAACATGAGTCTCCTGCAAAAACGAGTAGCAGATCTGCAAGCTTCCTCACAGGTAAGAAACAGGCCTCTTCCTATTCTATGCAAGCTTTATAATTGGTAAAGCTTTTAAAAATAACATGTTGTGCGTTTAGACCATGATAAAGGAATCTACAGAGTGGCGGAAGCATGAGGAGGCAAACAGCAGCCTCATGAAGAGGTTTGATGAGTCACGGCTCGAGCTGGAGAAGGTTCTTAAAATGGCCCAGAACTGTCTGACAGAGAGAGGCAACCCGGAGGAGCTGCTCAAGAAACACACTGTAAGAAAATATGTCCAAGGCAATGCACTACCCATATTATACTGTACTTTATAGACCAGGGCACTTAATCACTATAAAGTCTTTTATGCATGTGGATGCATCAAGTGAGCAGATAAAGAAGAGGAAATATATAGTTGCCTATACTAATTTTCTGTCTTCTGGAGAAGACTCAATCATCCCAGTCCTACAGCATGGAAAACATTTTAAATACACTATTCCATAAGTAAAAGGATACAAATGAAAATGAAATGTGAAAAATTGAGAACTTGATGTGTTTTTGCAGGAATACTTTGGTCAGCTGGACCAGCGAGTGTTAAATACCTTCCTCAAGGCTTGTGATGAGCTGACAGATATCTTGCCGGAGCAGGAGCAGCAGTCGCTACAGGAAACTGTCAGGAAGCTGCACAAGCACTGGAAGGTTTGTGTGATGGATAGTGACAGAGAAAACTGCTCTAAAACACAGATGTAGCTTGAACCTTTATCTTGCCTAATGTTGATGCTAATGCATTCATACAGTACATATTTAAAAGTCATCCTGTAATAACGAAATCCTCTTTTATTTTTTACTGATGAAAATAAATCTATATTAGTGTTAAACTTTCTAATCTTGCTCAGAACTGAATCAGCATATTTGTATTTGGTCTCTGCAGGATATCCAGACAGATGCCCCTTTTCACATCCTGCACCTGAAAGTGGAGGTGGAGAGGAGCAAGCTGACGTTGTTGCTGCAGGAGTCCCAGGCGGAGGTGACGAGGGAGAACCGCCACCTCGCCAGCATGGGCAGCGAGAGGCTCATCAAGGAGCACAGGGTGAGCACAGAGCGCTTTGCTGGCTGGAATCCACTTATTGATTAACTAAGTATGAAACAGTTTAATGCAAATTCACTGCTCTGGAAAGATGAACTTCATACAAAAGATCTGAGTCTCTCTCCGTGTCAAGGAAATACTGTCCTGCAGTGTTTTATCAAATCAATGTTTAAAAAATTCTGGTTTAAAATGTTATATTATATTATTTATTATTTATTGTCACATCATAAAAGACACATGAACTTATATGAATTTTTCATTACATAAAAAGGTCTGGGACAGTTGCTTTTTTCCTTTTACAACAGCACTAAAATCCACTGTGTTCACTTTTACCTGAAACCTTTTTTTCTCAGGCCTTCTTCAGGGAAAAGGGCCCTCAATCCATCTGCGAGAAAAGGCTGCAGCTGATGGAGGAACTTTGTCAAAAGCTCCCTGAGAGTGACCCTGCTCACCAGACCCTGGAAACAGCGAGAAAGGATTTCTCTGAGGTCCAAGAGGAAATTGAGAACACCCTTCAGAAGATAATGCAGCACCCAGATAAATGGAAGGAGTACAACGCAAGGTGCAAAATGTTCTCTTATAGTGCAGTCACATGACATGTAAAATGCAAAATGTAAGATTTATTGTTGTAATAAGAGATGTATGTGTTGCTTTGCCACTCACTGCTGAACATGAATTACATCCCAAAGTAACCATGAAACCAACAGCTGTGATGAGGAGAACGTTTTTAGTGATAATGTTTTTAATAAATACAGTTTTGAAGTAGAAATTTAAATTATTTATTTTCCTGTAGGTACGCTGAATTCTCCTGCTGGCTGATATCTAAAGAAAGTCAACTGAGGCTGCTGAGAAACCGAGCTAATGACCCCAGAAACTACAGCCAAGTGAAGGCTACCATCATGGTGAGTTCACATTTTTACTTCCTTATTTATCTTCTATATTTTTATCAGGTGACTGATATAAACATCTGTTGTTCTCTTTAAACTACCTATTTAATGTGAATCACCCTGATCTTGTATGAAAAGTGCCATACAAATAAAGTTTATCGTTATTGTTATTATGTTACTAGACCAAATCTATCCATTGACTGTCTCCTCCTCGCCTCCTCTGTGATGTCTGTACTGTAACAACACTTTGTGTCAGATGACATTTTTCACCGCATGGCCCGTAACACTCTCTGTTATCATGTGCAGGAGCTGAGAAATGATGCAGAGCTACAGGAAGGGAATCTTGGCTGGCTGAAAACTCGTATGGCCATACTCATCGAAATCTGTGCTGACAGCGAGGCCCAGCGGCAAGGAAGCGCTCTGCGCAAGCTCTCTATGGATTTTAAGGGTCTTCTTGCTTCCCTCTTTGAGGTAGGTGATACTTTTTTAACTTGTCTTATTAAGGTGCCATTGTAGTTGCTTCACTGTATTTATTTGTTGTGTTATATCTTCCAGGCTGAGAAGATGGTGCTGGCTGTGGGGGACTGTGTTCAGTTCAGGGAAGAAGTTCAAATTACTCTGGATGATCTTGTTCAGGGGCAGAAAGAGGCTCAGGCTGACGTCACCAAAATACTGGACAGTCCAACTGTTAGAGAAGCTCAGCAACTGCTACTGGTTCACCAGGTACTGTTCCCAAAAAGTTATTTAAGAATATAATTTCTATTTTAAAGAATTTTTAAGCCTTAGTTTATAATGTAAATTAATTTCAAAGTGTCCCTCTTCCCACAGCAATTGTTGAAACGCCTGAAGCTGAAGAGGAAGGATGTCCAGCAGCTGATCACCAGGGGACAGCAGCTCCAGGCCGAGGAGGGTCTGGGAGAGACCCTGCAGCAGGACCTGCAGAGTTTGGAGAACACGCTCAGCAAAATGGAGCAGACCATGGATTCACAGGAGCAAAGCCTTGAGGTGAGGCGATGTCACGTGACTCAGGAAGCTTTTGTTAGTACAAAACATTACACAGGGGACTAAAGCTCTGAATAATAACATGCAACAGTAAAGTTGATCTCTTGTGAATTAATTAATAGTTGCCTTATTAATTTAATACATATCCTCTAGTATCCTTCCCTTGAAGGTATATGTAATGTTAAGTGTAAGAATTCGTTTTTTACATTAGACAAAACTGGGGTTATTTGTTATCAATAATTTCTGATTGTCAAGTGTACACTATCTGTTATGTAAGGGTTTTAATAGGCTTCCTTTCATTGATGGGCTGTATCCTCTTTGTATGTTTTGAGTCAGTTTTATATGTCATCTTTGTATATTCCAATATATATCACCTCAACATGTTAATGTACAAATACATGAATAATAGTGTTGAATCGGTGTAGGAAACTAAACATTTGTGGCCACAAAAGGAAAAGAGAGGGATTCATGCAGCAGATTTTGCAGCTGCAGCATCTGTGGGGAATGTCCTGAATAGAGGATAAAGGAGTCTGATTGATGTTTTCTGCTGGAGGGACTTGCTTTCTGAGGCATTACAGTGCCTTTAGAAGATAGTGATGCACGATTCAGTGGATCATACTCCTGGTGGTGCTTTCATAGAGCAGTGGGGGTTGGGAGTCTTGAAATGGAAACTTTGTGTGCTGGGGAGGATGCATTATTGGTCGAGGTAAAAGATCCTCGGTAATGTGCACACCAGTGAATTTCCTGACTCCCTCAGTTGCAGAATGGCTCATATCCAGTGGGCTGAGATGCTCAGAGAATAATAGCTTAGTCAATATGCTGACTCATCACCCCTGCTGATAAAGCCAAAGAGAGAAGTGTGATCTGTAAACATAATGATGTGATTTGAACAGGGTTTGGAGTGAGGCCGAGTGTCAGTGTGCTCTGTTGTTGGTAAACGTAATCAAGGATTTCTGCTATTTGTTGATACTGATTTTCTTGCTCTGACTTTCATTGTGCTTAAGAGCAGGACAGTTTGAATTGTTATAAATCCTTTTGATCTGACATCAATGATTTTGGGCCATTGTCGTCCTCAGGTCACATTAGCAGCCTGGCAGGAGTTTGACAGTCAGCAGGAGGCGGTGCATAAGTTTGTCAACAAAGCCCGCTCAACAACGGAGAAAGACCTGAACTTCAGCAGCCCAGAGAGCCTGGCTGTCGAACTCGACCAGGCCAGGGTGAGTTTTTAGGTTTACTCCTGGACACACATCCTTTACTTTACATTTAAAATATATACTAGTATAGAGCTAAATGGAGAATATTAATAAAATGTCTTTCTTTGTAACAGGTGCTGTTGAAGCAGTGTGAAGCAGAGGCCTTGCACATGAACACGCTGCTGAAGAGAGCGACAGAAATTCAACTTGGTCCCAAAAACAAAACTCTGCTTTTGCAGCAAGCTCGATCGCTCAGTGAGCAAGTGGACACAGTGGAGGCTGGGCTCAAAAAAGAGTAAGAGGATTCAAGTCAATTAGATGTGTGCTAAATAATATTTGAGGAAACTTCAGATAATATTTGCAGATACTTTAATTCTGGAAATCATACCACAGGCATATTTGAAAGTCAGCCGAGAGTATTTTTTGTGCGAAAGCTTACCTTACATAATCTCAAGGGCCCTTGTGTAGTAAAACCAATTATCTGGAATCCAGAGGTTTATTTGCAGCTCTTACTGGAGTTAATAATTTCTTCTCTTGTGCCCCAGCGTCAGGACTCTAGAGGAGATGAAGACACAGTGGGATCAGTTTGGAGCTGGTTTTGAAACCTTTTCCTTGTGGATATCTGAGAAGGAAAAGCAGCTGGATGCCCTGAAATCTTCTACTCAGCCTCTTGAGCAACAGATCAACACAGTTAAGGTAAAGTATTATGTACTATAGAGTGAAACCTCTCTTTTGTCCTAATTGTAATATTGTGGCTGTCTGTAGGCATCAGCCAAAAAACCCAGAACGCTACTGTTAAAATCAATAAGGTCTTCTTAAGGAGCCATCGGTGCAATAAAGGCCTTCAGACACTGACCCCTGCATCGTCTGAGGACGGTTTGTTTTGACTCAGCAGTTTTAGTGCAGACGGCCTCAAGCTTTCTCAGTGCTGTGCTATTTGAATGAGCAGCAGCTGTTAAGTAAGCCTGTATTCAGTTAAATATACAACAAGACTATGTTTAAATTTATTTTGGTAGCTGTTGAATATTAATTTGATTAAAGAACTACACTGATCTAAGTAGCCTGCTCCTTATGTCACCTGATGGATCTCTGACCTGAACTGTCATGTATATAAAGCTTTTCTAGTCACTAACCTATTATGGCTCCCCCATGCCTTTACATAATTAATATTTCACCTCCTGCAATTGCATAATATGTATATTTGCACATCCAGGCTGTCTGTGCCGAGCTCCAGGGACGAGCAGAGGTCCTTTCTCAGCTGGAGGCCGATTCCCAGGCGTTGGCCCAGTTTGTGTCTTCGGGGGAGGCAGCTCGCATCAAGGCCCGTCTGACCCAAATTGGCAGGTACTGGGAGGAGCTGAGGGAGAGTGTACAGCAGCATGATGGACAGCTGGAGGAAAACTCCTCCCACCAGCAGAAGTTTAAAACAAGCCTCGACAAGGTGAGTAGGTGAAGTGATGCTGATGCAGTATGGTATTTAGAAAATATTGTGATCCTTCTTTTGTGATCCTTGCTGTCTCCTAGGTGCAAGCTTCTCTTTCTGAGCTACATGTGAAACTGGAGCAACCTATGAAATCCTGCACCTCCTCATCAGAGACCTACAAAGCTCTTCAAGACCACATGGTATTCAGTTGTCTCTACTTTTTTTTTAAGAAATCAACACTATGCTTTTGAGATAACAATCCTTTTCACCTGTAGCAATTTTTGGCAGTGTTTTTTTTTAAATCCTGAAGCAGTTCTTTGCCAGTCCTCCAGCTCACAGTTTGTTAAGTGTGGGTCCATGTCTTTTACAATTGTTCCCTAGGATGTCTATCAGTGTCTGGAGGGGCTGAAGGGAGCCTTGCTGTCCCTGTCAGCTGGTGCTCGAAGACTCAGCGACAAAGAGCCGGCAGAGAGGGTTGTGACAGAGCTGAACACCAGCTATGACCAAAATGTGCAGGAGGCAAAGGATAAACAGAGCACCCTGGAGAACCTGCTTTCTCTGTGGCAAAAGTAAGAGCTGTTGACTCAACACTTCACTAAGGAGGTTGAAAGAATGATAATAAAAGCATTCATGTTTGGACCAATGGATTAACCTGGACAGCCAACCTGCTGCATGTTTAATGAAGCCATTAGATGTCTACTCTTTGACACATGAGTGTTTCTATCGATGTTTTTCAGGTACGAGAAACAAAGCTCAAACTTTGTTTCCTGCTTGGAGAGAAGCGAATCTTCATCCAAGCCAGAGAGCCCATACCTGTCAGCGGATAAATCCAAACTCCGCTCAGAGCTACAAGATTTGCAGGTGAAACACATAACTGCACAAACTGATGTTGTTCTACTAAACATATATAAAACCATTCTTACAAATATATGGTGCATTCATTGTTCAAAATTATGAATGAATCAATAGTTTTCTTATTTATTTCTTGGAGGTCTTGCACTCTGAGGTCCAGTCCCTTGAGCTCGCTCATGTTGAGTTAGTATCTGTGGGGACCTCGTTGTTTCCCACTGCACCTGAAGAGAGGGTGAAGCAGCTGAAAGACGAGCTGGAGGCTCTGCAGTGGAGACGCCATGTTCAAAATGAAGCCCTGCCTCAAAGGTACAGCAAGATACTTTATCTGTTAATGGAAATCATCACAGGTTAAACATACATCTGCTGTCTACATATGAAGAGTAACACATTTCATATGGAATTAAAATAAATTATGGAGTAGATAGTTGACTCTGCAACACAATAGATGATTATAACTAGATCCTAACCCATCACTTTAAGGGGAAACCCATTTTTATAAACATCTTACTATAAATTTGATTCCACTGTGCTGCCCTTTTCTCCCACAGAGTCAAAGAGCTTGAGAACCATCTCTCACTAGTGGAGCAGTTTGACCAGGCCCTGCTTAAATTCTCTCAATGGAGTGAGACCATGCTCTCAAACCTGCACTCAACTTCTCAAATCAACATTGGCAACCTGCAGTCTCCTACTGCACAAATAAAAGTAAGATATATGCAGAATTTCCTTTTTTTGTTTTAACACAAGTCCATATAAAGTTGGTAATGAGATGAAGAGAGCAACATCTGATTCTCTTGCGGTTGACAGGAAACCCAGGGGGCCTTACAGAGACAGTCCAGTGTGAGACAGAGCTTGGAGCAGCAGACTGAGAAGCTCTGTCAGTTCTGTGAGCCCGGTGATGCACAGCAGCTCCGCAGCAGAGCAGAAAGCTGTCTGCAGCCCTACTTGGAAGCCCGGCACGTAGCCGAGCTGCAGTTAGAGTGTCTGGAGAGGCTGGAGGCTTTTCTGCAGACCCACGGTGTGGTTTCAGGGATGCTGCGAGGCCTGCGACACACTGTGGAGAGTGCTGGGAGCTGGGATCGCGGAAGAGTAGAGGAGCTGCAGCAGGAACTGGCATCAATTGTCCCAGATATCGGCCAGCTTGAGACTCAGGCCGTCAATCTGGACAGTAGTCTCTGTAAAAGCCATCTCCACATCGATGCAGACGAGGGGTCTCGGAGGTCATGTCGCATGCTGGCGGATTCACTCAGTGCTGAGCTGGATACAGTGAGGAACCTGCTCGGTACGAAACAGAGTGAGGCAGAGGCTCTCGGGGCTCTGTGGACCTCTTTTAGGCAGAGGAAAGAACAGCTCCTGAAAGCTGTGGAAGACATTGAAGAAAAAGCAGATCACCAGAGCTTCAAAGAGCCAAGCCTGCATGCTCTGCAGCAGAGGTAAAGCAATATAATGTCAAATCCGGGAGTTCTTACCATTTTCAGTATGACCAAATATGCATGAGTTCATACAAAAAATGTTCACAGCAGCATTATATTATCTGTATGTTTTTCAGGCTGAGGTTCTTCAATCAGTTGGAGGATGAACTGCAGTCTCACCAGCATGAGGAGCAGTGGCTGAGAGACAAGGGAAACCAGCTGGCCCAGAGAGACGCAGAGTTTGCCGGGGAGGTGCTGAGGGAAATCAGCTTGCTGGAGAACACGTGGGAGGACACCAAGAAGCTCATCACAGAGAGGTGGGTTTACCTTTTAACATTCCAAAGAGCCTTGTAACATGTTTGAATACATATAAACTTGAATTAGTGATTTAATTCTCTCTACCTTCAACAGACAGGAGCAATGCAATGTTATTGTAGATCTCATGAGAGAATACCAAACCCACAAAGCCTCCATCAGCAGCATCATTGAGAGCACTGAGCCTCTGGTTGACATAAGCTCTGTTCTGAAGGACCACGAGGAAACCAAGAGGTCCCTAAGCAAGGTCAGAATTAATGTAAAATATATATTTTATCAGTGTATTTGCAGATGTGGATGATCGAAAAAATTTGGAAAGGCTTTTGTTCATTACACTTGTGTTGGCTCCACTTCTAGCACGAGGCAGTGAAGTCAGAAATGAACAGTAAACAACATGAGCTGGACCAGTTTTCCAGCAAAGGAAAACAACTAGTGATTGAGCTGAAGAAGGTCCCAGACTGTGACTCTGAGCTGATGAAAAAGGACATGGAGAAGCTTGTGGATCAGTGGTTGGATGTAAGTCTGACTACAATCACGATGTGCTGATATGATGTGTCAGAATAATTTTCAATTGCCAAGTCTATAAATATTTCTAAACCAAACACCAACACAGCATAGAGTTTAGTAAACTTGCAACACAGAGTAAGAATTTGTGACTTGAATCCTTTCCTCAGGTGTCTGAGAAAATAGAAGACAACATTGATCGCCTGAAACAGAGTTTGTCTCTGTGGGATGAAGTGCGTAAAATCAGCGAGGACATTGAGAGCTGGACAAGCAGCTGTGGGACTGAACTGAACGAAAGCCTGAACAACCTCAACGACAGTCAGAAGTTGATGGAAAGACTATCAATGTTACAGGTATGATTTCAGATTTGATACTAGAACCTCAGTGCAGATTTCACACACTCACCTTATCTTAGAGATCACAAATAAAGACAACAACTAAGAAGACTGGATATGTTTTTTCAACTTCCACAGGCGGAAATGGGTGAGAAGGAGCAGAAACTTGAAACGCTGGTGAGCAAAGTGTCAGAGCTGAAGAAGTCCAGTCAAAGCCAAGAGACTCCTGCTAAATTACAGGTAATACACTTAAAAAAGAATCTTGTAATTATTTCTTCTAAATGATTATTCTTTATTTCATAGTAGATACAACAATTACACTCAGTGACCATAATGCATATGATTCACCCACAAAATTTGGACTCTCATTCTTCAGGTGCTAGAGAATGACCTGCGGAAGAAGATTAGCACTGTTCAGAAGCTGCATGAGCAGGCCAGAGGAAACCTCATGGACTTCAGTTTCCAAAGGAAACAGTTAGAGGACTACATCTCACAGATGTCTGCTTGGCTGAAAAGTATGGAGGATTCTCTGGTTTCTTCTCCTGCTGGATCAGATCCTGAGGACATCTGCAGAGTGAAGGTACATTGTTTAACATTTTCAGCCCTGCTTTTCTTATAAATGTCAACTTTTGTTTTAAATATTTTGTATGTTTTTGAAGGACCTTCAGAAAGAGCTGCAAAATCAGCAGGGGAGCATTGACTCCACCAGGGAGAGCCTCAACACCCTGTGTAGAAAATATCCCTCTGAAGAACTGGCTGGTCTGGGTTCAGCACTCACTGATCTCATCAAGACTTATGAGTCTGTGAACCAACTTTCTGCCAGAACCCTGGCATCACTGCAGAACTGTCTTCAGCAGCAGTTCAATGGTGAGAAATCTGAAAAACATATGAAGAAAATGCGTAATTTCAAGTAGTAATTTGATGTGGATGTAGTTTCAAATGTGTCATCGTTTTTTTATTTTTTTCTACAATATATCACAAGTAGCTTGTGGCTTCATATTCCTTCTCTTATCTTATCTTAGATTTTTAAAGGGATGACAAGTATATATGATGAGTATAAATTTGTTTTGTTTTCTGTTGCTTCTGTTTGAGTCTACACCGTATTTTCTTAATTATTTTTATTTCGCTCCTCAGACCTGGTTCAGGAGTTTCATCGCTGGCTGTCAGAGCAGAGGGAGATAGTGAAAGAATGCTCTGACCGATCTGGAGATACTCAAATCGTGGAACGCAAACTACAGAAACTAAAGGTAAAGCTAGTTGCCTAGATGCTCCATTGGAATAGCTGGCATTCACTACTTGAAACCATACTGGACCATTCAAAGCTAAAAGTGATTTGGATTATTTGTCAGGGCGCCATGGATCGTGTGGAGGAGGGTGAGGTCCGTCTTACACAGGTCTGTGAGGAAGGAGAGAAGCTCCTGCTCCATCTTCCCAAAGCCAGTGCTGGGCAGGTCCAGCAGCACCTTTCCTCCATCCAGCAGGAATGGGACAGCTTTGTGGAGCAGTGCAGACAGAACCAACAGATCCTGGAGGACAGTGCTTCCCTCATGAAGGGGTAAAACACTCAAACATCGACCAGTTCTGTTACACACTTTGTAAAACCTCCATTTATAAATATGATATTTTTGAATTCTGTGTAGATTTGAGGGTCGTCTTAAGAAACTGAGGTGGTGGTTGGAACATATGGAAAAGAGGATGACCACGGATTTGATGGAAGCCAAGCAGCATGGTCCTGAAAAAGCTGTTCTCGAGCAAGTGGAGGAATATCAGCAGGAGGTGCTCAAAGAAAGGTGATTCTACTTTGTGTGTTTGCTAAGAAAAATAAAATAGGCCTTTTATGATTTGCCGATTTCCCTGTTCATTCATTAAATCAAATTTAAAGATTTGACTTCTTTCCATTCAGGGATTCATTTGAGCGCTTATGTCAGGAGGGCCAGGCACTAAACGAAGGTGGGCGAGGTGACGGTAGTGAGACGAGGGTGTCAGCTCAGCTGCAGTCACAGCACCAGGCCTTGCTCAGGCGTGTGAGAGAGCGGTTACGCAGCTGCCAGCTCACTCTACAGGAGCAACAAGCCTTTGAAGAGACGCTGCAGGCGACCTGGAACTGGCTTAATGGGGTCCAGGAACGCCTGGCTTCACTGAACAGCACAGTTGGCAATAAAGAGACTCTGGAGAAAAGGCTTGGTCTTGTACAGGTCAGTGAATAATGTATTGAGACATTAAAACTCTGAAATGTTAGTTTTCTTCCTCTATTTGCTGTAAAAAAAACTTTTTTCTGTAAATGCAGGATATCCTACTTATGAAAGGTGAAGGTGAGGTGAAGCTCAACATGACAGTAGGAAAAGGAGAACAAGTACTGAAGCACAACAGAATAGAGGGACAGGAGGCCATTTGTTCACAACTCCAGAGCCTGAAGGATGCCTGGGCCAATATGTTGATGACTTCCATGAGCTGCCACAGGTAGGATATGTGTCTTCCTCTTGGGTCCTGAAATCTAATATGGGAAGGGGACTATTAACAGGAACAGCAGAGTTCATCCAGAGTTATATGTTTAATAATATCTTATCATTTTCTGCAGTCGTCTGGAGTGGACCGTGACCCAGTGGACCAGCTTTCAGGAAAATAAAGGCCAGCTGCAGCAGTGGATGGAGTCAGTAGAGCAGGAGGTGGGCATGACTCTGCCTCAGCAGCCCGGCCTCAAAGAGAAGTCCGCTTTGCTCGAACGACTCAGAGCCATCCAGGCTGATGTGGACGCTCACGCCGGAGCACTGTCACGCCTAACAGACAAGGCGGTGGAGATGCACGAGAAAACTGGCGACCAGACCTTTGGACCAGAGTCGAGGGCAGAGCTCAACGCACATTTCGCTGATATCGCAGCTGTTGTCAAGGTGATCTAGATACAGGCATAAATTAATTTGCAAATACCTGCTGAACCACTATGACTAATTAAGGAAAACAGGACCAGGCACAAGAATCTGCAGATGGGAGACATTAAGGATACAGATACTTAGTGTCGTGGGACAGTTTTGTGGCTAAGTGGAATAAGTTGCCCCAATAAGAGACAGTTTTATTAAACAACATGGGCCATTATATTAAATAGTTAAATTAATGCTCTATAATATAAAGGTTACAAACTCCCATCAAACTTACTGTGGCTCAAATACAATTTTACACATTTATAAATACACAGTACCTCATTCTTATCCAGTACTTAGTGTTTATGTATTTTTTTGTCACCAAAGGGTAAAGTGCAGTCCATGCAAAACGTTTTGTCTGAGCATGAGCAGTATCTTGATGCTGTGAGAGACTTCAATGACTGGCTCGTCTCAGCTAAAGAGGAACTGCAGCGCTGGTCGGACCTGTCAGGAAACTCAGTCTCTGTTAAAAGAAAGCTCTCCAAGGTGCAGGTAAGAAACTTCGAGCGATTCTTCTTCTGAAAAAGCACCTGTTTGGAGAGGCTACATTTTTAGATAGCACTTTTCAGAACTCATAACTCTTTTGTGTGGCAGAAGTTAAAAATTGTTTTCTTTCCAGGAGTTGCTTGACTCCAAGCAGCGCGGCAGAGAGAGGCTGAACCGGGTTCAAAGATGTGGGGCGGTGGCGAGAGATCACACTGGCTCAGGGGGCTACGAGGCTATGGAGCGAGAGGAAGCCGCCCTGTTGTCTTCATGGGAACAGTGGGAGCGTGGAGCGCTGCAGACACGGGCCAGTCTGGAGACCGCCCTCTCCCAGATAGCCAGCTCTGAACAAGAGTTTAACAGCCTGTCATCACAGCTGGAGCAGGACCTGCAGGACTTCAGCCGTCAGCTGAAAGAATGGCGTCTACGGTTGGCAAGTGTAGAGGGAACGAATGATGGAGAAGAGGCTGTTAAACGGTGGCAGATGGCAAAGGTAGATCTCTTCTTAGTTTAGCTACTATAGTAAGACAAGAGTGTTATTACACTTTCTTGTGGTCGCTCATCACTTCATGTGATCTGCTTTCCATCCAGGACACTTTGGAGGAACTTGTCAAAGCTGAGCCAGTGTCCGATAGTCTGAAGACTCTGCTTAATGATCTGTGCCGATTCTCCAGAGATATGGGAGCTCAGTCTGAGAGAGTGTCTGCTCTCATTAAGGAATACAACAGGTAAGAACATTATGAGACTGATTTATAATTTAGCTCGTTCTGGATTGTGTTGCAGGGTAAAAGGTATTTCTGTTTTCCTGGTCTCACTTAGATAAATGAATTAATCATAATGTTTTCTGTATCAAGATAAGATAACTTTTTTTCCCTCTGTCTTGTTCCAAGTCTGAGTCTCTTAGCGTCCAGGGAGTGCCAGAACAAAGAGAAGTTGCTGGACCAAGGTTTCCGTTCAGCCTTCAGAGAGTTCCAGCAGTGGTTGGTCAATGCCAAAATCAATACGGCCAAGTGCTTTGACGTTCCTCAAAATCTCAACGAGGCCGCATCCAGCTTGCAGAAGATTCAGGTAAAGAAATCAAAGTCAACGAACTGAAACCGACTTGCACTCACTTCTGGTTTTGACTGCATGCTTGAGTTTCCTCGTCCGCTTCTCTCTCTTCTCAGGAGTTTCTAAATGACAGAGAGCTGGGTCAGTCAAAGCTGAATGCTGTGGTTGTGAACGGTGAGTTCATCTCGAGCATCGCAGGAAAAGACAAAGTTGATGCAGTGCGGGCCAAAATGAACACTGCCAGAGAGGACTGGAAAAACATGATGTCTAACCTGCACAACAGAGAAGCGAACCTACAAGTAAGCAACTGAACATGCTGGGCCATGTTGCCATTCCAATTATAAAAACCTGCAGTGTATTAGTATATTAGCAACCTAACCATGTATATTGTCCTGTGTGTTTCAGAACCTTTTGTCTCAGATGAAGGATTTTGAGGCCTGTGCTGAGCCCCTTCAGGACTGTCTGAATGCTACAGACCTGGTTGTTCAGGAGAGCAGCACCAGGCTTCACGATCTCACAGCCAAGAAGTCAGAGCTCCACAAGCTACAGGTAACGACTTCTAAACTCCACTGGTCTTCAAAACGCTCCTAATGTTCAAAACAGACGTGTGCAGCAACCATTCAAACCATCACTCAACCATTCCATTCCAAATCCCCTCTACATCTTCTGTTACTGAGTTTTAGCCTCGGTAGCCCTGCTAAGAACTTGTGCTAACTGCCATTAGCTTGCTGTGCCATCTTTTCGCTGCTTTTTTGCTATTCTCTTATCTTCATAATCCATTTCATTATTTAGAGATTGTCTACCAGCTATTTCCAGGAGCCTTGATTGCACGTCATGACCACCGACAGTAACACCACGCCAAATATTCCATTCTCTTTCCTTTTCACCATGTTGCCATCGCTAACCCCACAGTCTGTTTCTGACGTGGACTGTCTTATATCTCTGTGTGTGCTTGCTTGCCTCTTTGATAACCTGCTTGTGCTCTTCCAGTCTGCGCTTGAGATGTTAGCCTCTCACGAGGTTCAGCTGAACAGGCTGAAAGAGAAGGCCCAGCTGCTGTGGGACGAACAGGCGGCCGGCAAGGGTTTTGTGCACCGTGTCTCGCAACTCTCTGCTCAGTACCTAGCTTTAACCAACCTGACCAAGGTACAGTAATGCTTTCCAATCTGCCTGTGCACTGGTGCTTTTCTGGGGGTAGAGCTGGAGAGGAGACAGAGGCACTAGACTAGATTGAGCTCTGATTTAACATTGTTTTAAGATGGAGAACAGCAAAGTTACTTACTCAACATAATTCAAAATGGGTCCCGATCGATGTGGACTTTTTGTTGCCAATGCTGATAATGATATTTGGGAGTAAAACATTTCTGATACCGATATATCAGTTGATATCTATTCAATGAGGCAACTATTTCATTATCAAGAACTTATGACAAAGAAACTCATGATAAACTTTATTATACATAACTATAATTAAGAAAAACACAAATACAACCAAACAATTAGGTATAATCTAAACATACATTTTCTTCTGTATTGTTTATTCTGTAAAATGGTTTTCATATTGGCACATTCTGTCAAATGCGTATGTAAAAGCCTCATATCGGCTGATTTTTATTGGACATCGGATAAATCAGTCGGGCTTTAATTATAATCTCGCGTCTTTCTTTTGTTACTGTAAGTCTTACACATTTGAAATAAGGAAAACTGTTGCATTACAAGAAAACTGTTTGTCTCTTATAAATTATGATGGTAATCTGTGAAATCATCAGGTTGAGCCTACTGTGAATTCCATGTTTAAAAATCCATTGTGATAATATTTGGATTATGCTTGCAGGAGAAGGCATCTCGGATCGATCGAATAGTCACTGAGCACCAGCTCTTCTCTCAAGGGTTAAAGGAGCTTCAGAACTGGGTGTCTGACACCAGCCACATGCTGCAGACTTACTGTGCCCCCACTGCTGACAAAAACGTTCTTGATAGCAGGATGATCAAGCTGGAGGTAGAACAAGTCTGGCGTTTACACATTTTTGATGAGTCATCACCATTAATAACTTGTTTATGTTTCTAATAAACCTGTGATTGCTGCACCAGGCCTTGCTGACCGCTCGACAGGAAAAGGAGATTCAGCTGAAGATGCTGATCACAAGAGGAGAGTCCGTTCAGAGGAACACGTCAGCTGAGGGAGTTCCTGTCGTCCAGAAACAAATACAGGAGCTAAAAGACTCCTGGGATGCTCTGCTCTCTGCTTCGATTCAATGCAAAAGGTTTTTTGTCTACCACAAGTTAAACACTTAGCCTTTTGGTAGCTTCCTAGCTTGTGTCCACAAAATATTATTTATTGTGATCAATTATTGTATCATTGTCTGACTTTGCCATTCTGCACTTTTAAAAATTGACAGTCAGCTGGAGGGCTCCCTGTCTCAGTGGACCAGTTATCAGGAGGATGTACGACAGTTTGTGGCCTGGGTTGAACGTGTGGACGAGAGTCTTGACCCCACTGATAAACAGTGTCCAGAGATGAGAGACAAAACTACAAATCTGAGCAGATCCAAGGTACTGTAATCTTCTTTTTATGTATTATTGACTAAATATTAGTTGTATAGTCTTTTTATACTAATGCACTTATATTTACATGGGATAAAAATTGTTTTGAGGGTTTATGAAATCTTCATTTGAAATTATCCGCAGTTGCTTGATGAAGTTACTCAACCTTTCCTGCTCTTTTAGTTGCTGCATGAAGAAGTTCTGAGCCACAGCAGCCTCCTGGACACAATCACTGCAAAGAGTGCCAGTATTGCTGAGAACTATGTAGCTCAACTGGAGCTCCAAGATCTGCAAGAGCGCTACAACACCATCAAAGACAATGCCATGGTAACAAGGAGCAGAATTAACAAAACGTCCGGAAGTGGATCTTAATTTCTTTTCTGAATGTTTACAATTCTGAAACTCTTCTTGTATATACTGTTAACATACCTGTGCCAAAACATTTACAAAATATTAGTTACAATTGAATCATTATCCTCACCGTTTCCTCAGAGGGCAGTAGGCAAAGCAGAGGAGCTGGTGAAATCCCACCAGGAGTATCAGCGGGGCCTCCGTGCGTTCGAGGACTGGCTGGAAGAGGAACAAGAGAAGCTTGGATGCTACACTCAGCTGGAGGGGGATGTTGATATGCTGGAGGAGACTCTACAGAAGCTGCAGGTTTGAAAACTATTTGTGTAGGAATGTTTTAAATGATTAAAATATTCAAATATATTTATATTACCCTTGCATGGCCTGAAATAGTGCTCTACATAATAAAATTTGAACTTGCGTTACTCCAGGAACTACAGCTGCACTGTACAGAGGGCCAGGCTCTGCTGAACACAATACTGGTGAGTCGAGAACTGGTCACTCCTCTGGGACTCCCTCAGACTGAAGACCGAGTGCTAGAGACCCTGCAGCAGGAGTGGAGGTTGTACCAAGGCCGGCTGGCCGACACCCGGGCTCAGCTCAACAGTGCTCTGGCCAAACTGCGGCAGATGGAACAGAAGTTCCATCATCTTGACAGCTGGTTAAAGGTCATGGAGACTAAAGCACAACTGCGGAGCCATCGGAGGTCTGACCTCACAACTAAAGATGCTCAGCTCCAGCTGATAAAGGTTGACGTTTTATCATTGTGCAAATCTGCATTATTATGTTAATTTTCCATTTTTATCATCCAGTTGCCTAAATTTTCAATGTTGTTGCATGACATTTTCCCGAAAGTATGGAAAATGATGGATTTAATTATCTCATGAATGATGATTATGTCATCAGAGCTGGCAAGAGGAGGTGCTGGTTTATCAAGAGGAGATGGAGGGCCTCAGTCTTCTGGCTCAGCAGGTTCTTGATGAAACTCACATAAGCAGCCGGATCTGCACCAGAGCCACTCAGATCACAGCCCGCTACCACGCACTACTTCTGCATTTACTGGTAACGTCTCCTTGAACACAACACACAGTATGACAGTAACACACAGCTGTGTATATTGAGTATACCTGTACAGTAGTTGGAATACATCCTTGTTTTTTTTTATTCAGCTTCTTTAAACATATTGAAATGGTCTCTACTGTTTAAATCTTTCATTAAATCTCACTGAAAAAGCTTTGCTTTATCATCTGCCTCTGTTTTGCAGGAGACAATCAAACAGCTGCACAAGGAAGTGTCTTGCATTGAAGAGGCACAGTGTGTTTTCAGGACATTCTCAGACTGGCTCAGCACAGCTCAAAACAACTTCAGCACTGTGGCTATAAGTGTTGACGTAGTGGACCGATTCGCCATGGAGAGAAAGATGAAGAAACTAGAGGTACTCTCACATGACCTTTGTATATTATTATCTAACCATTCTTAGTGCTATACTCCCGAATCTTATAAATGACTAAGCTTAATACAAGCCCATGTGTCTTTCAGGCTCTCCAGCTTGACATGGAGCAGGGTCACAATTACCTCAAGACAATGAGGGAGAAGACGGAGCGAGCCATGGCGTTCTTGGAGGAGCATGAAGCAGAACAGCTGAAGGAGGAGGTGGACACGCGCCTCTTCCAACTCGAGGAGTTGATGACCGCTCTACGCACAGAGCACAGCTCACTAGAGAAATGTATCTCGCTCTCTAAAGATTTTAGGGATAAATACAAGGGCCAGGCCCAGTGGGTGATGGAGACCAAGAACCTTCTAACATCAAGTGTAGAGCCTAAAGCTGAGCTCTACCAGAAGAAGGCTCAGCTGGCGAAGTACAAGGTAACTTAGCATTGGTTCATGCATTACTCTTGAAAACACAGTGATAGTAGGGATTTTTTCACTGCAGTATTTTGTTCCTTTTTCATATTTGCAGACGATCCAGCAGACAGTGCAGTCCCATGAGTCAGCAGTGAAATCTGTCATTGAGAAAGGAGAGGCCCTGCTCGACACAGTCCACGACCCAACTATAAGTGACAACATGAAAAAGTTGCAGGCTGACTACCAAGACATCTCCTTGGCAACAAAGGTGTGTTACTGTATACTGTTGATCTCTCTCTGGAATTTTTGTGTTTGAAATTACCAGTAGATATTATCACATTCCTTTCTGATCTGGTTCAGACACAGGTCCAGAATCTTGTGGAGTGGGTCAAGGAGCACGAGGATTACAACAGCGAGTTGCAAGAGGCTGAGAAGTGGCTGTTACAGATGTCCAGTAGGCTTGTCACTTTTGACTCCATGAGGACTGGTAGTATGGAGATAGCCACTCAGCAACTTGCCCGACACAAGGTGACAACTTGTTTCCCAGTCATACAAAAGTTCACATCCCTTACTGCTCGTTATGTGTTATTTTTTAATACCTGACTGTTCTATTTCAGGCAATAATGGAGGAGATTGCCAGTTTTGAGGAGCGTCTCACAAGCTTGAAGCAGAAAGGAGAGGGTCTTGTTGCCAGCTGTACAGACCAAGTTCAAGCTAAGATCAGTCAACAAGTCCAGGCTCACCAGCAGGGAACCAGAGATAGCTACTCTGCCATTTGCAGCACTGCTCAACGTGTGAGTAAAACAAGTCGACAAACACATGTCCATCCATTCGATAATTTTCTGAAAAACCTTCATAATAATTATTTCATGATAGATAGATGTTAAAAGTCTTAACTCACCTTGTTCAACAGGTGTATCAGAGTCTAGACCGGGATCTGCAGAAACACGTCAACCACCAGGACACTCTCCAGCAGTGCCAGACCTGGCTCTCCGCAGTGCAGGAGGAGCTCCATCTGAACGCTCAGGGACCGTCCGGTCTGCAGGAGTCACTGAAGCAGGTCAATGACACACTTCTGGAATACAATGACAGCAACAAGTTGTTGTTATTTATTAACATATTAACATCAACAATATATTAACATCAACAATAATTTGTGCGTACCCAGGCGAAGCACTACAGGGCCCTTCAGGAGCAGGCCAGCACTTACCTGGACTTGGTGTGTTCTGTGTGTGACCTGTCTGACGATGATGTGAGAGTGACAGCTGCAGAGGTCCAGCAGGTCAAACTCACGGTCAGTTATTGTTACCTCCCTGTCCATTGTGCAACATAAAATACCCACTGTACGGATCTACTATCATTATAATAACTTATAAACACAGACTTTGTATACGTCAGGAATTTGTTTGGTTCTATGTTGACATATAAAACATTGATAGATAAAGACATAGTGTATGTTGACTGAATGCATGCTGGACCATTTAGCAGGCCTTGCATTGTGATCTGTATCCATGAGTACGTATCCTGCAAATATTCACTGCAGGGTTGTATAAATATGTTTTTGCAGATAGAGGAAAGGATGTCCAGTGCACAGGTGCTTTCAGAGGGTTGGAGAGAGATCAAGGAACAGAAACAAGATCTAACCAGCCTGTTCCAGGACATGGAGCAGCAGCTCCTCAGCCTCTCCAGGCGACCCGCAGAGCTGGAGACCAAGATAGCACAAAACATGCTGTCACAAGCCAAGGTAGGAAACAGTTTCATAACCACGGACCCCCTGACGGGCGACACAAAGGAGAACTGTTTCTTAATCATCCTCATTAAACATCTTACTTGCTTATTAAAATATGATTATGTTGGTGACTGTTAAATCACAATCTAATGGCACATTCTGGCATGGGTTGTGTGGGGCTTAAAGAGGCATCTGTTTACTATTTGGGTGCGTTTGTGGTAACCACTCAGTATATTGCTTGTCACACAGGACTGCAGCCAGCAACTGCAGTCCAAACAGAATATCCTGACCAAGATGACAGAAACTGTGAGCAGATTGACTGGTGGCCAGGAATCTCCAGAGCATGCAGAGCTGCAACGTCTGAGCCATTCCTGGCTTGAGCTCTGTCACCAGGCCAGCAAGCTGGAGAGCCAGAGGGAGGAGGATCTGCAGAGGTCTAAAGAATATCATGACTGTATCTCTGCGGTGGAGGCCCTGTTCGATCAGGTGTCCAAAGAGTGGGACAACCTGGCCAGGTGTGTTTGGAATCATTTTCCATCACGTATTTCTGTATTCTTGACTAAAGACTAAAGCAAAAAAGTATCTTCTTCCGTTACCTCATAATCTTTTGAAAGGGAATCTATCAAAGATTTCACTTAAACATCTGTGCAAATCCATCTGTTCAACTATGTAGATGTTGAGAAATTAATGAAGTAAATTTTTTCATTGCAAAGATAAAATCCTTAATTGTAATTCTTCATCTGTTATTTTTCACTCAGAACGGATGCTGAAAGTTCATCTCAGCACTTGGAGGCTTTACGGAAACTGGCAGTGACTCTGGAAGAACGAAAAGGAACTCTGGAGGACCTTAAGGATCAGAAACAGAAAGTCATCCATCATTTGAACTTGGATGATAAGGAGCTGGTAAAAGAGCAAATCAGCCACTTTGAGCAGAGATGGTCTCAAATGCAAAACCTGATTGAGAAGAAAATACAAGACTCGGTGGTGACGCTAGAAGATATGAGCCAAGTAGAAGCACGTCTAAGAGAAGCTCGGGACTGGGCAGAGGAGCAGCAGCCTGCCCTGTCTGAGGCCATGAAAATGAGTCCTCCTCCTGAGCTGGCTCAGAGCTTCCTGTTTGACCACCTGAGCATCTGCAGTGAGTTGGAGGCCAAGCAGCTCCTGCTGGCTCAAGCCATGACTGATGCCGACAGGGTGCTCCCCCGGCTGGGCCTCAGTGAACGGCAGCATTTGCAAGTGATGATTTCTGACACTCAGTCTGAGGTGGAATCTCTAAGTGTGAAAGTGGTGCAGCGCAGAAAGCACCTCAGCAAAGCTTTCACAGAGAGGACACAGTTCCTCATGGCTGTGAGTCAGTCAATTTCCTGGGTCCAGCAGAACGAGAAGAAGGCCCAGGCAGAGGAGTACATTGCCTTGTTGCCTGATGACCTGGCCAAGCAGGTCAGAACATGCAGGAACATCCAAAGCAGTCTGAAAGCCTATCAGAGCGAGCTGACCTCCCTGTGGTCTCAGGGCAGGGATCTGATGAGGGATGCCAGCGAGGAAGAAAGGAATGAGATTCTCACAAAGTTACAGGAGCTGCAAAACATCTTTGACAAGACGTTACACAGATGTGGCCAGAAACTTCATGAGCTGGAAAAAGTGCTTGTCTCCAGAAAGTATTTCAAGACTGATCTTGAGAAAATATGTCTGTGGATCAAACAAGCTGATATAGTTACATTTCCTGAAATAAATCTGATGGTTGGAGATGCTGAGTTGGAAGCTCAGCTTCTGAAGTATCAACTGATAGTTGAGCAGGCAATTGAATATGAGAACCTCCTCCTGATTGTACAAAGAGCAGGCCAGGAAATATTGCCTACTCTGAATGAAGTAGACCACTGCTTTTTGGATGAGAAACTCAACACCCTCCCTCAACAATATAACAGCATATTAACATCAGGCAAAGAGAAACAGGAGAAAATCCAACAGGCTATTCTTACAAGGAATGAGTACACATCTTTCATAGATGTCACTCATAAAGCACTGAAAGAGCTCGAGGAGCAGTTCAATACCCTTGGCACACAGCCTGTAGGCCTGCAAACAGAAGAAGTTGTCAGTTTGCAGAATGATTACAAAGCCATTCAGGCAGATCTGGGCAACCTGGGTCTTGCTGTGAGTGAACTGAACCAGAAGAAGGAGGGATTTCGAAGCACTGGTCAACCATGGCGCCCAGAGGAAATGACCCAACTTGTGAGCCTCTACAACGGCCTGAAGAGGCTGGTAGAACAGAAAGTAGAACATCTGGATGAAACCTTAGAGTCATTCGAGGACCATAAGGCGATGGCTATGCAGGTGGACTTTGAGTTAAAGGCCACAAAAGAGCAGCTGGTTAAAGTCAATGCAGAGACCCAGTCAGCTGAGGAGAGGTTGAAGAACTACCATACTTTGGCAGGGAGTCTCCAGAGTGCCAACTCTCATTTGTCGAGGCTCATGGAGCAGATGGACACTCTCGCACCACGTGTGGACCAAGCAGCTCAAGACGCCTCTAAAGAGCAAGTGATCATGTGGCAAGAGGAGCTGAGCTCCTTACAGGCTGCAGTCGGGGACCTGATAGAGGAGTGTGAGAACAGGTTTATTCAGAGTAAAGACTTTGAGACAGAGATGAAAAGGACCCTGGACTGGCTACAGCAAGTCAGGGATGAGCTGGACTGTGATGTGATTGTGGATGTGAGGGTGGAGAAGGTGCAGGAGGAGATCAGGAAGCAGCAAATCATGCAGGAGGAAGTGCAGTCCAGACTGAGGATTGTGGCTGCTCTCAGCAGCAGAGAGAATCAGAAGTATGTCAGTGCCAATGAGCTTGTCCCAGCCCACGTAGATACAAGCCTGGAGGAGATGGCAAAGCTGCAGGCCGATGTTCAAAAGGCTCTGAGCTCAAAACAGGTGGGAAAACGTTATATTCTATAAAACATTCAAATTATACATTATAAATCAGAAAATGCATGCTATTTGTTGGAGTTCAGATGATAATTATGAATTCATCTTAAATTGTTTTTGTCAATTCTTTTTCTGTGAAGATTACTCTGGAGGAAGCCCTGGTGTTGTGTCAGAAGTATCACTTCAGGATGCAGTCAGCCTGTGAATGGCTGGAGGACGCCGTGTCCTTCCTGCAGCAAGCTAGCCTGGGTGTGGATGTGGAGAACTATGAAGAGTGTCTCCGGCAACAGACTGACATCGTGTCCACGGAGCAGGAGTTCCTCCTCCACCTGGAGGAATTGCATACGCTGCTTCCACAGCTGGAGAACCTGGTCAACCCAGTAGCTAAAGAGCAGCTGCGTGTGAGCGTGGAGTCGGCGAGGCAGAGAGGTGTGGAGGTCCAAGATCAGCTCCAGTGTCACCAGGATGTCCTTCAAAGGTACCGAGAATGCAAGTGTGATGGTGCACATGTAATATAAAAAGTAAATAGGTCGAATTTTCGTTAATAATTGCATTAAATTCTCTAAAATCTGATTATTTTTAGCTGTGTGATTCAGTGGAAGTCATACCAGGAGGCAAGGCAGACTGTCATTGAGCTCATGAACGAGGCTGAGAAGAAGCTGACTGAATTCTCCACTGCAAAGGCAGCCACAAGCCAAGAGGCTGAGGATAGGCTCTGCAGCCATCAGGTATAAAATACAAAGAAAGTAATTTTCCAATTATGTAAATGTTGATGCTTCTATTATACTATTATACTTATACAGTTTATTATCTCTTAATTTCCAAGTGCCTTGTATCACTGGTGAATGGCTTCCAAGAGAAACTGAGTGGTTTGGAGGAGCAAGCCTCTCAGCTGGAGCTGGTGGGGAGTGATGTCAGCAAGGCCACCATCAGTCGCTCAATGACCACCGTGTGGCAGCGCTGGACACGGCTACGCAGCGTGGCCCGGGGACAGGAGAGAGTCCTGGAGGACACAGCGCAGGAATGGAGGACTTTTAGGGAAAAGGTATAAAGGCAAACTGAAAAAAGAATATGTTGTGCATAAATAAATGATTTTGTAAACAAAAGAACATGTGTATCAAACAATATTGTGTTGAAATATATTCCTCAAAATTATCTTCTGTTTATAGATGGTGAAGGTGAGAGCAGTCGCTGATGAGCTCCAAAGTCGGTCCCCTGATACTGCCATTGAAAAGGCCTCCAAAGCCACGCTGCAGTCTCTGTTGGACCAGCACGACGTGCTGAGCCAAGACTTGGAGAGGGAGCTCTCCTCTCTGATGCTGCTCCGCCAGTACGCCCTCAGCCTTTTGCACGATGTGGAAGTGCCCTCGCCGACAAGTGAACAGGACGAGCTGCCCAGCCTGAAGGAGATCCGAGCTGTACAAGATCAGATGGAAAGGTAGTGAGTTTTTTTGGGGGGTTGTATTAATTCTAGTCACTTAGAATTCAAGTTAACCATATATCCTTTTCCCCAGCCTCCTGACACAGTCCAGGACTAAGAGAGCTCAAACTGCTCAGGAACTGAGGGACAGAGAGGAAGTGGAGAAGGAGCTCAGTGTGGTGAAAGCCTGGATCCAGGAGACTCGGGAGCTTCTTCTCAATCCCACTCCAGATATTGATTCTTTGCTGCAGGAGCTTGAGGTATATCTGCCATGTTAAAAGAGAAATACCATGTTTGTGAATATCCTACTATCAACATTGATATTTGAGTATTATTGTTATTTAGGAGAAAGGCTTCATCTGCTTGTTTTTGTTTTGTACAGATTGTACATGAAGATGTCATCACTTATCGCCAGAATGTGGATAAATTAGCAGAGCAGCAACAGAGCAAGTACCTGGATCTCTACACTATCCTGCCATCTGAAATCTCCATGCAACTGGCTGAGGTTTCACTAGCATTGGGTGCTATCGAGGATCAGGTATTATATCGATTCAACAACTTTGAATGAAAATATGAACGTAGCTTTTTTCCCCCTAAATCTGTTAAAGGGAAAACATTAACTTTTCAATATACAGTATCATGTGGCATATTATTTATTTATAACAATTTTTTAGGTTCTTTCTAAAGAGAGAGAAATTCAGAAAACGAGGGAAATAAAAGATGACTTCAGCTCCAGAATCCATGACATCTCTGAGAAACTCAACGCTGTCAGTGCCAAATTCAAGGAAAAATCCCCAGATGTTGATCATGCCAAAGAAGAGGTCAAGGTGGGTGATGTAATCCTGCTTGGTCCTACTGTGAAATTGGAGTATAGTAAAGTTCCACTATCATTGACGGGCATTCAATAATGTCACGGTGTACAATTCTACATGTCACACTTCTCTTCACAGAGCTTGGCTGAGGATTTGGACGTTTGCGGTCGCACCCTCGCAGAACTGGATTACGCTGTGCAAGAGTTTGGCCGCAGAAACCCCCTGCTGGCCAAACAGCTGAGCGATGCTATCAGCAAACTGTCAGAGATGCATCATCACACAACTCGTCTAGCAGACTGTCGAAACAACTGGCTCAAAAAGGTTTGCGCCCACATACTTTATGCTTTCGTGTTCTTTGTCAGTAAAATACGCTTTTTCAGCCTCTCTCTTATCTTGGCTCTTCAGGCTGTCTGCCATTTAGATGAGTATAATGAGATGCTGGACTTCATCGTGAGGTGGTCAGAGAAAGCCAAAAGCCTGGTGAAGGCCAACATCATCTGGAACTCCTCTGTTCACCTGCAGGAGCAGATGCGAATGTATCAGGTGAGTTCCGGGTTTAGTCAGCTGTACTCAAAACAGATGTTTTAGCTTCTGAAGCTCTTCATTCGTTATTGGCCTCTCCAAACTTTATATTGAGAATGAAATGTCTAAATGGATGGTCATGGCTAAAGTCGTCTTGACTTGCCTCTCATTCACTGCCTTGTTGTCCTTGTTGTTCAGGCTGTCTTGCGTGAGTCCCGGGAGCTCCACGGAGACCTGGAGTCGATGGCAGAGAAAGTAGACCTCCTGTCTGAGGTGCTGCAGGTTGAAGCTGTGAGCCAACAGGTTTGTGAGCTCAGTCGAAACACAGAGGAGCTTCAGCAAAACATCAAGACACGGCTGCAGAGCTTGGAGGATGCAAATAAGGTAAAGAAGGAAAAGATTTCGTATCCGTTTTATACTTCTTCAAAAGCTCCTTAAAAATGTAAATTAGCACTTTGAAGTAAAACAAAGGAATTAAGGCTCATGAGTTATTTCTTCCATTTCTTCAAACCTGGCAATTGATACTGACGATGTAATTTTATGAGCAGATAACTATTTATTTGACTGATATGTTCTCAGAGTATGGAGGCCCTGGAGTATGAAGTTAAGGCCCTTCACGTTGCTCTGGAGCAGGTCCAAGCCACACTGACCTCACCAGAGCTGGCACGCCAGAGCCTCAAAGAACAGCTGACTCAGAGACAGGTAACCACTCAATATACAATCCAAAATGTAGCTCACGATCTATTAAATCTATTTATTAATATATAACTTGTGTTTTTGCAGCGTTTGTTGGCAGATATGGAGAGCTTCAAGCAGCAGGTACAGGCAGTGCAGCTGTGTCAGAGCGCCCTGTGGGTCCCAGAGGAGGTGATGCCCAACCTTGCCATTTGTCGCACAGCTCTGCGTCTGCAGCAGGAAGCCAGTCAGTTGCAGCATGTGGCCATTCAGCAGTGCAACATCCTACAGGTACAATAGGGGGCACTACTGCACAGCACATTTATACTGCTGCAAACCCTGCATTCAGATACAATGAGCTGTGTATGCTTCATTGTCTTTGTCTTACTGTTGCAACACTCGTTGTGGTTTTGCACAGGAAGCAGTGGTGCAGTACGAGCAACATGAACAGGAAGTGCGAGACCTACAGGGGCTGATCGAGGAGGCACACCGTGTCATCCAAGACCGACCGATTCCCACCAGTAGCATCCAGGAGCTGCAGGCCCAGATCCTTCACCATGAAGTACAACACATGACTTCATTCATTTTACCTAGGTGTTATGTACAGGGTCAACTATAGGGCAAGAATATCTGCTCCGGTCATCACTGATTTGTAGCTATAACATATAAACCGTGGCTAGCTTGCATGTATTCTACACATGAACTAGATGTGTACATGCAAATTTAACACAAAAGGGCTGCAAATTAGAAGAAAGATATTAAGTTTGGTATTTGTTTTTTTGAATAGGAACTTGCCCAGAAAATCAAAGGCTACCAAGAGCAGATCGCCTCACTGAACTCCAAATGCAAGATGCTGGCAGTGAAGGCCAAACACGCCACCATGCTGCTGACTGTGACTGATGTGGAGGGGCTGCCTGAGGGGCTGCAGGAGGTGGACGGGGACAAATCAAAGAAATCGTCAGCCCAAGCCGTCATGGTAAGAAAAAACTGAATCCCACAAATCCTACTGATGCTGAGAAAGCTATTTGCAGCTGTATTCTGCTGAGGGCTTTGCCTTTATAATAAACCTCCTGACTCATTCTGCTAACTCTGGCTTCCGGTTATTTTATTAATAAAACCCTTTGCATGCTTTCATAGCAAAATGTGTTTTTATAAGTTGCGTTGTGCCACTTTTATCTAAAAACACATTGCATATGATTAACCTTTCCACATCCACCTTGCCTGTCTGCTCTTCTGTTAATGTTTCTTGCATGGCGTGTCAGATGACGGCTGGCCGTTGTCACACTCTCCTGTCTCCTGTAACTGAGGAGTCTGGGGAGGAGGGCACTAACAGTGAGGTCTCTTCTCCTCCTGTCTGTCGCTCTCCCTCCCCCATCACTTACACTGAGGCCACTATAACCAAGGTATCTGCCGTCTCTGTTCCTCTTAATTGGTCAATTTTACTTATCTCTTCTGAACTTTCTTTTATAAAACAAAAACACTCAATTAAGACATACAATAACCAATAAAGAATAATAAACTGATGCCACTAATGATCCATATCTAGTATCTGCCTGCAGCTGCAAGTTCATCATGGCTAACAATTAGTTTGGAGCTTTTTTACGGCTGCTTTGTCGCTCTTGTAACTGCTGATAGCGCTGTTTGATTTGATTTGAATTTTTTAGATGGGAAGAGGAACCCTCATAAGAGCTCCAATCCAAGAATTATACGACCCAACGTTTGAGTCCGTGGCCAACCTGGACGACTTGCAGCGCTCCTGGGAGACATTAAAGAATGTGGTATGTGAATAATACAAGATGTCAGCTCTGTGATTTCTTGATTGTCAGTGACTGTTGTAATGTTTTAAGCCTGTGCAACTTTTGCATTGTACTACAGATCAGTGAGAAGCAGAGGTCTCTGTATGAAGCTCTGGAAAAACAACAACATTACCAGGGTTCGCTGCAGTCAATCTCCTCTAAAATGGAAGCTCTGGAGGCCAAGCTGAGTGAGCCTGTGGAGGCAGATAAAAGCCCAGATAGCCACGTAAAGGCCCAAGAGGTGAGTCCTGCATTACAAAGAAGATTATTGTTTTGTCTCATTTTAATTTCTATTTAGATATTATAAATTATTTGTTCATTCCTGCTTCTACCCATTGTATTAACACATTTTTCAGGTCTGTCGATGCACAATTCTTTTGTTGTTGCCATTTTTTATTTAATTAATAGTAGATTAATGTTGTTTGTTGGAGTAGATGGAGTCTCTAATTTTCAGATGTTGACATCTGCCTGAATAAGAAGATAAATACTTGCTTCTGGTCAAACTAAAGATGTAAATGTAGTTACTAAATATATATGTAGCCCTACAACTATAATGGTGTAATTGTGCAGGGTCTGACGGAAGAGATTCAGAGTGTGCAGGAGGAAATCGAGAGGCTGCAAACAAGCTTCACAGAGGAACTGGCCTCGGAGGCTGGGGACTCAGACATGGCTGACCAGCTCGCCATGCATTCCTCCCTGGCTGTGTTAGCGGAGAGGATGGCCACCATCCACATGAAGGCCTCAGGGAAACAACAGATATTGGAGGTATTTGTTGTGAAAATACAATAGTACTTATGGTAGCTGATACTTCTTTTATGTTACATTAATAAATTCATGTTCTGTTGCAGGAGCGCGTTAGTGACCGTCTGGAGGGTCAGCGTCAGGAACAGGCCATACAACTGTATCACAACCAGGCAGATGAACTGGACCAGTGGTTGGTCAGCATGCGCAGTGCCGTCACCTCCACCCTTGAACTGGAACTTCAGGAGGAGACAGACATGGAGGATCAGCTTGCTGAATGTCAGGTAAGAGCTCCCCCTGCTGTCCACTCAAAGCAATGCATACAATCTACACACTTTAATTAACACATTACTTAAGAAAATGAGTGGAATTATTTTTAACTGGGAATGACGCTACTGAATAATGAATATGAAGCAGATTTTAATGTTTAACATAGTAAGCTTAGTTAGATATATTTTTTAGGCAATCTGTCGTGGTCAAAATTGGCACTGGATTGTTTACATATGTCTTATACATCAGTGTTTTGTTTCCCCTATTACATATAGATCATCCCAGGGGGCAGGGACCGTTCAGTAAGTAAACAAGAGCATTAGCAGCGTTAGAGGGGCATTCAGACGGCTTGACTCCTAAGCCACTGTACAACTAGTCTTAAGCAGATTATGCAGATGTCTCTATGTGACAGGGGCCAGTTAGAAGCATAGGGCGGAGCAGTCGGGGGTTGGGGCTTTCACATGATTAAAAGGTCCGGCTGTTGGGATTGGTGTTGTTGCCGAGGCTGCTAGAATATCCAAGTAGGGGAGTCCTAGAGGACGGGCAGGGTAAGGCGGGAGGGAGAGTTGCTCTCTGCCTTTGGAAAACCTGTGATCGGTTGAAGAATTGCTGCTATGCTACTACAAACCAAATGTTTCTTCAAACATTAGAGCACCATTCTCTGAAAGGTGTCCTGGACCATGCTGAACATTCACCGTGGCCTTCACGGAATAGTAGCTCTTGCATTTGAGTGACAGCATGTGTGTGGCAGAGCGGGAAGGATTAGTGGTAATATGTTGCACAGGAGGCGAAGCCGGAGAGGTGGGCGAAGGATGAAAACACAGGGACAGCTCTCCCTGTCCTGTGGCCGGGGAAAGCTGCTGGCGTAGGGGGGTGCACCTGGAACCTGTGGGCCTGTTGTGTCGTGACAGGAGCGGCTGCAGGTGGCGAGACACCATGTTTGAGCTGGCCTCTCTCCTCCTGATTCTGCAGAATATGCTGCTGGAGATTGAAGAGAAGGTGCAGGCTCTGTCCGAGCTGTCCATGCACAGTGAGAACCTGCTGCTGGAGGGTCGCACAGAGACCAGGGAGGAGGCCGAGCAGCTAGCCAGGAAGTTGTGCACATTGAAGGGCGGCCTGTTGGAGCTGCAGAGGATGCTACAAGACAAGCAAAGTAACATCCAGGTGAGATGGCTTTAGGCTTCAATTGTTGACATATCGTAACATACCAACAGTGTATGTGGATTCAATTCAGTCCCTTTCTATCTGCCTGCAATCTAAGAGTATACTGAATGTTTATTCTAAAATTCAGAGATGGCATCTATTGATTATCCTGCTTCCTTGCTGATAGGTTTCTTAAATTATTCTTGTTTTACAATGTATTATCTGCTCCTAAAGTGTTCTCTGCAGGAGCAGGACAGCAGCGAGTCAGACTCCAGTCTCTCACAGAGTCCCAGTGTGCAGGAGTGGCTGGCCCAGGCCCGGACCACACGGACCCAACAACACCAGGACAGTCTTCAGAGTCAGAGGGTATATTCAAATAACACTATATAGAAATAAAATGTGCTTTATGAAACATTTGTTAAATAAATGGTTGTTAGATATTTTTTACCTGTTGCTATAACCAGATACTGCAGCATTCTGGCACTGAGTGTGTACTTTTCATTAAGCCATCAAATTAAAATAATAATCGTAATATTAAAGAATACAAATGTCTTCCTGCCACCACCACAATAGTGATTCTTGCTACAATTTAACTATTTAATGACACGTTAAGCACGGTCAAACGTTGGCTTGTTGCATGTCTGCTCTTCAGGAGCTCGAGGAGCAACTTGCAGAGCAGAAAAGGTTGCTTCAGTCGGTCGCAAGCAGAGGAGAGGAGATTCTCATCCAGCAGGCATCACCCATCAGTGCCAGGTATTTTCCATTCCATCATACCACACTTATGTATATAGGCAGTACAACATTGGTTGGTGGGTGAAATGTCTAGTTAGTTTACGCATGAAATCCTTATGGCAAATTGTAAGTGGAACATTAATGCATTCATGTTTCTGTCACCTCGCAGTACAACAGAGCCATTCTCACCAGCAGCTTTGGTTGAGAGGGATTCTCAGGCAGCACGAGAGCAGATGAGGCAGAGATGGGAGAGCCTGAGGTTAGAGCTGAAGACCAAACTGCAGCTCCTGCAGAAAACTCTGGAACAGGACCACAAGCAGCCGGTACAACCCATGTGGTGTTATCATTGTTAGAGCAAGTAGTCGTAGTGGTGGAGTGTACTGTCTTTTGCTGTTGTCGTTCACGTTTAAAGCTAGAGACTGTCATGTGCTTTTGCAGGTTTATTCCAGAGCCTCTCGTGTGACCACAGCTGGATCATTGTTCAAAGGAGAAACGCAAGCAGACAAATCATCCCTGAAGACTCTGTACGACAGTTTCCGACAGGCAATAGAAGACATAACCACTCAGGTTTCACCATTTCTACAATATTGCACATTGCAAAGCATACAGATTTAAATATTTTGTTCAATCTGCTGTAGCGATACAAACCTGAAACGTTCTTGTATGTGCGCAGCCCGGTGGTGGTGAGACACAGGTGGCGCAGATGGAACAGCAGCTCTACACAGCTGTGTCATCCACCTCCTCCTGGCTGGATGGTGTCGAGAACAACGTCTTCTCTGGCTCAGTGCTGCTGGCTGAAAATGCAGAGACCCGCCTACAAAAGCAGGAGGTACTATGAGGCTGCAGGCCCAGGGACTGTGTGTCGATTATTAAATCCTAAAAATAACACTAATTTCCTTTGACCTTTCTGATTAATAGAAAAACGAATCTGCAGCTAGATGCATGCAACGCTGAAGTTGAAAATATAGCATTCTGGATGTGTAATAAAAGTAAAACAAATTAAATTGGGATTTGAAACAGATAAACAAAGATGTGATCTTGCAATTTAGAAGTTAAATCATGGGCTCAACCTGATCTTCTCTGCAGACATTAGAAAATGACGTGATGCATATGACGGAGGAGGTGAAGCTTAGTCAGTCTCTCCTAGCCGGGTCCTCGGGTCTGAGACATGAAGACCGAGCGCTGCTAGAGGACAACCTTGAGTGCCTGAAAGAGAGATTGGGAGCTCTGGGTTGCGCTCTGGGACAACGCTGTGACCACATGAGGACCAGAGCACATGAACTCACAGCCTACCAGGTTTATACACTTGATTTTGTTTATTTTCAATTCCTTCATATTTTTTTTTGTATGACGATGTCAAATCCTCAGACTTTCTTAATACTCTGTTTTTCTTTTTCTTTGTCAATGTCCTCTAATACAGACTGAGTTACAGCTTCTCCACACTGCTTTAATTGAGACCAAGTGCCAGATCCTACAGGCCTTAGCTGGAGCCATGGAAAGACCAGCCTCAAAACAGCTGGAGGTAATGCAAAGTTTTGCACATACACACATCTACACACATTCCAGCATCTCTTTTCAAGGCTCAACTTTGAAGAACACAAACTATTAATGTGAATATCATGTATATTGTCATTGGTTTATTTTAGGTTATTGCCAGTGCAGAGGAGAACCTAAAAGATTTTGAACAGAGCATTACAGAGATCAAAACGAGAGGAGCAGCACTGCAGGCAGACCAGATATCGACAAACAAAATACTGAAACTCCAGGTAATGCACATCACTGACAGCTGCCACTGATAGTTGGTCAAAAAAAAACATGTTGTAAAAGCTGCTTCACAGAAAACTCTCTGTTTACAGGATTCCTTTGAGGAGCTGGTGATGACGGTGGGTTCCCGACGCAGCGGGCTGAACCAGAACATTGCTCTGAAGGAGCAGTATGAGCGGGCTCTGCAGGACCTGACAGACCTGGTGGACACAGCCAAGGACAAGATGGCTGCTGATCAGAGGATCATTGCTAGCTCTGTGGACGAAGTCCAGCATCACCTGGACAAACACAAGGTTTGGTCAATTTTGAGCTTTATTTAGTTCTTCGGACAAATGGTTATCAAGTGCTGGTGACAAACTACCTGGAGAAAAACGGAAGTGATCATTGCTGTGTCTGATGTGTTTTATAGGAGTTCTTCCAGGGTCTGGAGTCCCACATGATTCTAACAGAAACATACTTCCGGAAAATCAGTGGCCTGATGCTTCCCAAAGAGAGCCAAGGCCTGGAGGAAACACTGGCCGAGGCTCAGAGTATCCTGAAAGAGGCACACAGTAAAGGAGTGGAGCTCGAGTGTATCCTGGAGGTAAGAGAAGAAACGATGCTCATGTAAACCATGAATTTTCTTCCATTATCTGAAATGCATATATGTATGGCCGAGACTAGATGTTGAAAATGATGTAGACCAAAGTGTTTTGTGGTGGACAAATGTTCTAACTGTTAGGACCTAATGTCCTGGGACATTAGAAGAGCCTCTGTATGTGACCATATGTTATAGAAGAAACACACAAAAGGAGTAAATCACTGTTACATCGAGTCAAGTTAGCCATTTAGTGGTTTCGAGGTCACTAGTTGTTAGTGGTGTCCATATAGTAGGACAGACAAAAAAATTGATATTAAGTTGATATTAAAAAATATCGGTTACATAAAATGGTTTGCCCTGGAATGAAAATCACCTGCAGTGGATATATCTTTTCTATCTAATGATCCTGTTTTCTTTTTAAATCAGACTTGGTGCCGATTGGTGCAGGATTACCAAAGTCTGATCCGACAGTTGGAGACAGTTGAGGGAAGTATCCCCTCTGTTGGTCTGTTGGAGGAGACGGAGGAAAGGCTCATGGAGAGAATCTCATTGTATCAGGTACAAAGAAACAGTAGCTCAGACTTTATGAGATGATATAATATTCTTACATAAATTCAGCTTTATTTGTTGAGAAATGATGTCGTCAATGAAGTTTCCCTGATTAGAGTTGAACATGTAGGAGGCTACACATTCAGCCACTCTAGAAAAATAAGCCACTCATTAACTCTCTTTACCAAGACCCTCTAACGCTCTTCTATTTCCTGTGAAGGGTCTGAAGGGCAGACTGACAGAGCCCCAGCACAAGCTCCACCAGGTGCTGGACGAGGGTAAACATCTCCTGCTGTCAGTTTGCTGTCCTGCGCTGGAGAATCAACTGGCGCTGCTCGGAGAACACTGGCTCACCAACACCGCCAAGATCAACAAGGAACTACAGCGGCTGGAGGCCATCTTGAAACACTGGACCAGGTCAGGAATATGATCACTGCATAGACAGTCGAGTGCAGTCTTTCGCATTTAGTTTACAAAATAAAATAAGTAATATGTACCTGTGATTTCTTATCTCATGGCATGATTCCTTGTTTACACTGTGATTTGTTCTCAGGTATCAGAGGGAGTGTGCTGAGCTCAGTGAGTGGCTGCAGTCTGCTCTGGAGCGACTGGAGTTTTGGAACACGCAGGCGGTGCTGGTCCCGCAAGAGCTGGAAACCGTCCGAGACCATCTCTCTGCTTTCCTTGTGAGACAGTCTTCTTTTCCTGACATGCATCTTGTCTTGTGTTGATTCAGAGATTCTGTCTCTTTCCCAGCAGCAGTGATGTTTGATGTTTTTTTTCAGTCGCACACATTCAACTTTTGGAGCTGCACACAACTCAGAGCTTTAATTTTGGACACCCGGTAGTGCAGACTTTTGTTAAGATACATATTAGTTCGGAAACTTCTCAGCTATTTCTACACACCAAATATCTGTGTAAACATATCTTGAATGCACTTCCTACCTAGTAAAACATTGCAAGTCACATTTTTCGACATATTGAAACCTTCATTTTTTATGTCCACGTTAACTTGTTAGCAGTCGTCTCCATTATCTCCTTGGTAGGCACCATCTGCTCAGTGGAATGTTTATTGTTTCACATGCACCCTTGTGCTATCAACAAATAAAATGTTAAACCACATATATAAACATTGCTCCATTATACTAGTGGTGAAAGATTCAACTGGGTTAATTTGAGGCTGAGGTTATACAACTAAGTTGATACCACAGCAAATCAAATTTACGTGGGTGTGTTGATTAGTTTTTATTGTACAACAGCTGGCTGTTATTTTGTTTATTTCCATTTATACAACATCATCATACTGTATATTATACTTTTATCTACCAGTGGATAATCCCTCTCATTATTTGTCTCAGGAGTTTTCAAAAGAAGTCGAGGGCAAGTCCAGCCTGAAAAGCTCAGTGGTGACCGAGGGCAACCAGCTGCTCCGACTGAAGAAAGTGGACACAGTGATGTTGCGCTCTGACCTGGCACGCATTGACACACAGTGGAGTGAGCTGCTCACACGTATCCCAGTTGTCCAGGAGAAGCTGCATCAGGTATCGTCACATGAAGCCACTCTCTACAGGCTTAGCTGCTCCAGGGCAAATAGGATTACTCCTTTCTGCTGCCTCACTTAAATAGAGTCATGGTTGTCACGGTTGACTCTAAACTGGCTGCACATGACTTTTTTTCTTCCTGCTTAATATGCAAGACCGATGGATTTTCGTTTCTCCCCAGATCCAAATGGAGAAGTTGGCCTCTCGTCACGCCATCACTGAGCTGTTCAACTGGATCTCCTTGATGGAGAATATCATTGAGGAAGATGAAGAAAACCTTAAAAGTGCTGTGGGTTCGAATGTGATTCAAGACTACCTGCAAAAATACAAGGTAGTCAACTTATTTTACAAATTTTGTCAGATCTGTTTAGGCCAAGGGTTATATAACCCTATTATCTCAGATATCTCAGCCTATCACTCTATCATCTTACCAATTTCAAATTCAGGAAATCAATTTTCAAATGTGTTGGAAGTTGCCTTGAGCCCAACACTACCTCACATTAACTGTAATGTCATCAGTAACACATTTTTAAAAGGCAAAAACATAGTTACTAGTGATGCAAATTGAATTTAAATCTCTAACTGATTGTGAATCCACTGCTGTTTCCTCACTTTAGGGCTTCAGGGTCGATTTAAGCTGCAAGCAGCTGACCGTGGACTTCGTCAACCAGTCAGTGCCACAGATGAGTGGTCAGGACGTGGAGAGCAAACGCAGTGATAAGACCGACTTTGCTGAGCGTCTGGGAGCCATGAACCGACGCTGGCAGATCCTACAAGGCCGCATTAACGAGAGGGTGAGTTATAGACAAGGATAATGCTATTGAAAGAACAACAACAATTGTCATTTATTAATGCAAAAATCACATGTGTTATTCTTGCAGATACAGTTCCTGGAGGGGGTTTTGGAGATGTGGGTGGAGTATGAGAGCAGCATTCAGGCCCTGAAATCCTGGATGGCAAATCAAGAAGATAGACTCAAGAGGAAAAATAGGATCGAGGACTTGACGTCTGTGCAGAATGCTCTCAGAGACTGTCAGGTGGGCTTCTCTTACTTTTATGAAAACCTTCTGTTCCCCTCACGTACACCTGTTTTCAGCCCATGTTTTTTTAACATGAGAAAAATCCTTATTCTTTAGGAAATGGAAGAGTTTGTGAAGGTAAAAGAGAAAGAACTAGAACGGGTGGAGGAGCAGGGCTGTGCTCTTGTCCAGAACAAGACCGATGAGGCCTGTGCTATTGTCATGGAAACACTCCAGTGTGTCAATCACACCTGGGCTAACCTGGACCACTTGGTAAGCTCCCCTGTTTTTCTCTCTGCCTTTAAGGTACTTTGTTTACACCCCTCTATTCTTCTAAACTCCGCTTCTCTCTTTCTTTATTTCACCTTCAACAGATTGGACAACTAAACATCAGCCTGAAGTCGGTGCTGGATCAGTGGAGTCTGTATAAGCGAGCTTCAGAAGAGATCAATGGCTACCTGATGGAGGGAAGGTACTCGGTGTCTCGTTTCCGGCTCCTCACAGGCTCCCTGGAGGCCGTTCAGCTGCAGGTCCGGAGTCTGCAGGTATGTTTGGACAAAGACGCGTTTTTTGTATTTTTGAATTTTTTGTACAATTGAACTTCATCTTTTTTAATCTGCAAATGTTTCTAAATACTCTAATGCCATGGAATCATGTGTTGTTGGTCACCTGTATAGGATTTGCAAGAGGAACTGGAGAAACAGGAGAGCAGCCTGAGAAGGTTTGGTGCTGTGACCCACCAACTGCTGAGGGAGTGTCACCCATCAGTGTCAGACTCCCTAAACAACGCCCTTAAGGACGTCAATGCTAGGTGACTTAACTTTAAGTATTTTGTAGATTTGACTCGTGTTGACCTCACTGACTGCCCCTCAATATTTATATATGCATCCTCCATCCTTGTCATGTTTGCGCTCAGATGGACTGGTTTACTCGAGGAGATTGCAGAGCGACTGAGAAGCAGCAAAGCTTTGCTCCAGCTGTGGCAGCGCTACAAGGAGCTTTATGAGCAGAGCTACCACAGCATCCAGCTGCAAGAAGAAATGGCAGACCAGCTCCTCAAGTCCACCTGCAGCAAGGACATTGCTGACGAAGAAGTGTCCGACTGGATCCGAGAATGCAGCGTGAGTGAAGGGCCATTGTTGAATTGTTTTAAATCAGACCAGTGGTAAGTATTTCAGTATGTTTCTGGAAGTCTATGCCATCCCTATCCTACCTGTAAGGAAATCGCCATGTTGCTATGTTGTTTCAGGATGGAAAGCTGTGTTTCTGAAGCAGTTTTAGTTTCAAGTGAAAACTGATGCTTACCCTATTTCTTGGGTTTTAGTTTGCTGTGAAAAAAACTCTAAATTATCTCTGTTCTGTGTCTCAGGAGTTGCTCCGGTCCCAAGCTCCGGTGCAGGCCTCCCTGCAAGTTCTCCAGGAACTGGGAGAGCAGCTGAAACAGCAGGTGGACACGTCAGCAGCCTCTAATATCCAGTCAGATCACCTCTCCCTCACCCAGCGGCTTACTGCTGTGGAACAGTCCCTTACCAGGCAGCTCACCACCCTTCAGGTAAAATTAAAAGATTCACAGAGTATTTATTTTTTCTGTCAACCAGTCAGAATCCTGAATTTGAAAGATGTGCTTCTCTGACATGTTTCACCCAACAGACTGGAGTTCAAGATTATGAAACCTTTAATGATCAGCTGGATTTGTTGGGGTCCTGGATCGTTGAAGCTGAGGAGGCTCTGAAGATGCAAGATCCCAACGGCTCCACCGACCTCACAGTCATCCAGGACTGCATGGACCAACTCAAGGTTCTGTGTTGTTTTTCTTTTTCTCAGTTAGTCAAACTAATCAACATAATAGCTTGTCCTGAAATGGATGATTTTTTATTGAATATTTCTTGTCCTACTACAGAGGCTCATGTTGAAATTCAGCAGTATGGCTCCTGAGTTAGAGCGACTGAATGAGCTCGGTTATCGGCTCCCACTCAACGATTCAGAGATCAAACGCATGCAGAACCTGAACAGGAGCTGGTCGACAGCCTCAGCACAGACCACAGAGAGATTCAGGTAGGACTAACAAAGGATTCATATTTGTAAAAAGGAAAGGTTAACAGAAAAAGATGCAAGTAAATCCTTATCATTTCAAAACCCTTTGAATACAGTTACAAGGCACTTTACAGAATATAGCACTATTCTGCTGTTTGTTTCATTGCAGCAAACTCCAGTCCTTCCTGCTGCAGCAGCAGACTTTCCTGGAGAAGTGTGAAACATGGATGGAGTTCCTGGTCCAAACCGAAGAGAATCTGGCGGTGGAAATTTCTGGGAACTACCAGAGTTTGATGGAGCAGCAAACCGCTCATGAGGTCAGAGTCGGGTTTAAAACCAAAGGCCCTTAAACGGCATATTAATAACGGGTTTTCAATTATTTGTAACTGATTTGTTGTTTTCCAGTTATTTCAAGCGGAGATGTTCAGTCGCCAACAGATCCTCCACTCGATCATCAGTGATGGACAGCGGATGTTGGAACAGGGTCAAGTAGATGACAGGTAAAACCCAAAAGTGTTAATTATAAACGGAAGATTGTAAGAACTTATACGCCATTGCTTTTTATTTACTACAAATATACATTACAAATCTTTCTTTTTATTTCTTCCCCTCTTGCAGAGATGAGTTCAATCTTAAGTTGGCCCTGCTGAGCAACCAGTGGCAGGGCGTAGTGCGCCGTGCACAGCAGAGGCGCGGAATAATCGACGGCCTGATCCGCCAGTGGCAGCGATACAGAGAAATGGTGGAGAAGTTACGCAAATGGCTGGTGGAGGTCTGCCACCCTACAGAGGCCCTTCAGGCAGGCACCACCATGCCTCTTCAACAAGCCCGCTCAATGCTGGACACTGTCCAGGTACATAATGTTGACACTAACAGATTACACATTTACATCAATACACTCAATCACATTTGCACTTACATCAATACAGCTAGTGCAGGACAGAAGCATTTTGTGTTGAGTTTCCCCACTACTCTCTGTGGCATATATTGCCTGCGTTGATTATTTTGGACCCACAGGATCTTTGTCATGATAAAGTAATAACATGTGAATCTTGGCAATGGAGATAAGACTGTCTTGAGAAGCCCTGAAGCACAATCGCAATAGCTGGAACTGACAGATTTTATTTAAAATACAGATGAATCCTTATGTTTTGATTAGGAACTAACCATCTCATACACTTAAGAATGATTTAATCAGAGTGACTTTGCTTCCTGCCTCAGCTGAAGGAAAAAGTGCTGCAGCGTCAGCAGGGCAGCTACATCCTGACAGTGGAGGCCGGCAAACAACTGCTCCTGTCGGCTGACTGCCGGGCGGAGACGCTCCTGCAGGCAGAGCTCACTGATATACAAGAGCGATGGAAACGTGCCAACGTCTGCCTGGATGAGCAGAAGAGAGAGCTTGTCACCCTGTTAAAGGTACACAACTAGCTGACTAGTTATACACAAGTGTTTGTCATTAAGTTGCAATGATAGTTTGTATCATATGTGTGTGTAATGTCGTATACAGGACTGGGAGAGGTGTGAGAGAGGCATCGGTGGATCACTGGAAAAGCTCAGAGCCTTTAAAAGACAGCTCTCTCAGCCTCTTCCTCATCACCATGAGGATCTGCAAGCTGAGCAGATGCGCTGCAAGGTAATGGCTCCTCTGCACTCTTAGATGATTTCCTGAAGTAGATATTTTAACAACGCACAACTTGTGATGAAAAATTAACAATAGGTTAAAAATAATGTTGCTCTTTTGTCAATGCCAGGACCTGGAGAATACATTTGATGGCTGGACAGGGGATCTGGCTCACCTGTCTGTGCTGAGAGAGTCGCTGTCTTGTACCATCAGCGCTGAAGACCTCTCTGTCCTGCAGGAGCGAGTGGAGCTGCTGCATAGACAGTGGGATGAAATCTGCCACCAGGTACCATGCACTACAGAGCTCCACTGCATGGATGATTTGATCTGAATATACTGCAGTCTGTGTACAGCTACTGTTTAAATATAATCTAAATGGCATAACACTATTTTTACAGTCCCGTGAGATACCAGATAGTGGTGCTAGTGTCTAACTAAGTTATAAGATACAGTAAGAAATATACTATTTCCTTGGTGCTATACCTCTAGCTGCCCTAGTCAAATACAGTTCATTACCGTATAGATATAAGACCAAATACTAGACTGATTAATGTCAAAACACACAGGTTTTTTAAGATTTGAACCTTACGGACTACATCGAGGGCTTTAGCGTGCGATGTTAACAGGGTTTCAGAAAACCTGAAACTTCAAGGTCAGTTTTTTTCAGAGTTGCATCCTGTGTAGAGCAGATAGTCTACAAACACAGGAAACGTGCAGAGACACACACTCACTACCTGATGCAAATGAACCAGTTAGACCGCAGTCATCTCCGTACCAGCGCTTCCCTTGTGGACTTAATCTACTTCTTTACAATTTGGCATGCATTGGTTGTTTTTATGCACTTTTCACGGTGATGCACTTGATGTTAATACAGTTTT
Organism: Pseudopleuronectes americanus; assembly: GCA_038501795.1. Taxonomy (NCBI): domain Eukaryota; kingdom Metazoa; phylum Chordata; class Actinopteri; order Pleuronectiformes; family Pleuronectidae; genus Pseudopleuronectes; species Pseudopleuronectes americanus. Next base: position 15,288,372 of record CM076726.1, on the reverse strand, counting down.
GTGCCTCTGCAGTTGTCCCTGCGCAGACAGCAGGTGAGTGAGAAGCTGAATGAGTGGACTGTGTTCAACGAGAAGTACAAGGAGCTCTGCGAGTGGCTCACCAACATGGAGAGCAAGGTGTCCCAAAATGGGGACATCGGTATCGAGGAGATGATCGAGAAGCTTCGCAAGGTAAATAAAAGCCTGTATGGGAACAAGCCTCTGAGGTCCCATCTAATGTTTGAGAAATGTTTTCACCTACAATAACTGTGATTAACAACTATGTTATAAATAATTGTACTTTAGAAGTCTACTTTCTTAACGTTGTTTTTTAAAAATGCTGTTTTTTCAGCCATTACTTATTTTTATGATTTTTTGTAAAATATGTTAACAAATAGTTTGAAATCCTCTTACACTGCACTGAATCTGTGACCTGTACGTTTATGCTTTGTTCTTACGCACCGGTTGTTATCACATTGTGTCTCAGGACTACCAGGAGGAAATCACTGGGGCCGAGGAGAACAAGCTGCAGCTGCATCACCTCGGGCAGCGCCTGGCCAGGGCCAGTCACCAGAGCAAGGCTACTGAGATCGAACAAAAACTCAGTAAAGTCAGCGACCGCTGGCAGCACCTGTTGGATCTCATTGGAGCCAGGTCGGGAGACACACACACACACACACACACACACACACACACACACCTGGTCAGCTTGATCTAAGACATGCAGAATAAACAGTATAAATTACTTTTTTATAGAGCATGTTAACAACAGAATGTCATAAATTGTATCTACAGAGTAAAGAAGCTGAGAGAAACTCTGGTGGCCGTGCAGCAGCTGGATAAAAACATGAACAGCCTGCGCTCCTGGCTGGCCCACATCGAGGCCGAGCTGTCTAAACCCATCGCCTACGATTCATGTGACTTCCAGGAAATTCAGAGGAAGCTCGATCTGCAGCAGGTAACCTAATATACAGAATAGTGCTTTGAATAAGTATAATGAATTGTATTAACCTCCCTCCCCCCTCAAACTCAACTAACCTTCAAATAGCACTGTGGCTTTTGAATTGTTGTCCTCAAAAGTGGAATGTCGACTGTCCCGGCAGAGCAGCAATGAATTAAGAAGGGACACGAGGAGCTGACTTGTTCTTTCTGAATGGGATAGATAAATTAAAATCGTATGGTCCTTTATTGGCAAATTAGTGTGTCAGTAATGGTAATTGATCCCTTTGACTGCATTCTTGTATGGACATATTTTTCGGGAATGATCAATCCAAAATAATTTATTTTATTTCATATTAATATTGATTTGATTATTATTTTTACCTGACTCTTTGTCCCTCCCTGTGTTTCACTCTTTTATCATCACAAACGATCCATTCACTCCATTCACACCCCCTCTTCCCCACCCAGGAGCTTCAGCGAGACATAGAGAAACACAGTACAGGAGTCGCCTCTGTTCTGAATCTATGTGAAGTGCTTCTGCACGACTGTGACGCCTGCGCCACCGATGCAGAGTGCGACTCCATCCAGCAGGCGACCCGTAGCCTGGATCGCCGCTGGAGGAGCATCTGTGCCTTGTCTATGGAGAGGAGACTCAAGTGAGTTAGAGTTGTATGAACGGAGAACACGTCAGCCCTTTTTATTCTGTGTAAATATTACACTGCTTCATATATTTTTCCCTCTGTTAGGATTGAGGAGACGTGGCGTTTATGGCAGAAATTCCTCGATGACTTTGCACGATATGAGGAGTGGCTGGCCACTTCGGAAAAGACTGCTGCTCTTCCCAACTCCTCGGATGTATTGTACACTGTCGCCAAAGAGGAACTTAAAAAATTTGAGGTACAGATATTTCAACATATATGACTAAAAAAACATTAAAAACTTAGAGTGCAAATTATGTTTTCCCTGACGTAGATTGGTGATGTTGCATTTATAAAACTTTGTGTTTCCACAGGCCTTCCAGAGGCAGGTCCACGAAAGCCTGACCCAGCTGGAGTTGATCAATAAGCAATATCGCCGCCTGGCCAGAGAAAACCGCACTGACTCCTCCTGTCGTCTGAGGGAAATGGCCAACGATGTCAATCAGCGATGGGACAACCTGCAGAAGAGGGTATCCTCCATCCTCCGAAGGCTCAAGGTACTTTAACATGCACAGCATTACTAATAGAATAGTATTAGCTTCCATTATCGTTCGTTATACCTGTTTATCTGCACGTTAAGTTAATGATGAATGAAGCCACAGAGAAAGCATTGTTGAGGTTAATGGATAGAAGGCACACGATGTTTATCTTTGCACACTGTTCAGTGAAGGTCACGCTAACAACAGCTTCTCTGTTCCGTTCTTGTAGCACTTTATTAGTCAGAGAGAGGAGTTCGAGACGGCCAGAGACAGCATCTTGGTGTGGCTGACAGAGATGGACCTGCAGCTGACCAACATCGAACACTTCTCTGAGTGTGACATTCAGGCCAAGATCAAACAACTCAGGGTAAGTCTGTTTCAGACCGTATTCTTACACTCTCATCTTGTATTTGTTTCTAGATCAGCTGAAGCATTGTGAAGAGCTGCTACACTGACTTACATACATGTTGATATTGCTCAAGGCATACTGAAAAATATAAATGAATTAAATCAGGAATTCAAATTCTAGAAAAGGCTCTGCATTTAGAAAATAAGGGTCAGTCTACTGAACCTATAAAGACGTGTGTATGTGTTTATCTCCTGGCTCTGGTCCCACAGTCGTTCCAGCAGGAGATTTCCTTGACAACAGCCAAGATTGAGCAGATCTTCCACCAGGGAGAAACTCTGATAGAGAAGAGCGAGCCTCTGGATGCTGCTGTCATCGAGGAGGAGCTGGAGGAGCTGCAGCGCTACTGTCAGGAAGTGTTTGGACGAGTGGAGCGCTACTACAAAAAACTCATCCGTCTTCCTGTAAGATCTGAGAATAAGCAAAGTTTAAATTTGTATTACTCTAAATGTTCACTATCTGTTGTGGGTTAATTCCAGACCTCAAACCTTCTTTTTTTTTATATAGCTTGTAGACGATGATACTGAAGTGTCATTCTCGGACCGTGAGCTCGATCTGGACGAGCCCTGTGATTTTTCCAGCCTGCCGTGGAGTGAACGTTTTGGGGATGGCTTCCTGTCACCTCTTCCTTCCTCCGGCCGCTCCGCCTCCCTGGCGGCCCAGCTGCGGACCGAGCGATCTGGCAGGGACACTCCGGCTAGCGTGGACTCCATCCCCCTGGAGTGGGACCATGACTATGACCTGAGTCGCGGGCTGGAGAGCGCTAGCAGGGCCCTGAGAGAGCAGCAGAGTGAGGAGGGAGAGTTCATCCAGCGGCCCGCCTCGGCCATGTCAGGTTAGTTTCCAAAACAAACATACACAAAGTATTCATGTTACAATTTCAGATAATTAATCAACTTTTGTAATAACGTCAAGAAATACTTGTGAAAATAGTTCAATTGCCTGAGTCCAACTGAAATGTACAAGAGCATGAAACTGAAAGCCAACTCGGGACAACATTCATGTTTTGGAGTTATAATACAACATAATAATACATAGGGACAAGTTTTCTTTTGTGGTGGTGCATTAAACAACTGGTGAATGTCAAAGTTAATGAGTTCAGACAGTGTAATGCCTAGTGCTGAATGTGTGTACTGTACAATGTTTCTTCCAGATGTAGTGATCCCAGAGAGCCCTGAGGCCTATGTTAAACTAACAGAAAAAACACTGAGGTCCTCCACTGGTAGGCAACGGCAGAACCCCAGCATGCTACAAGTGTTTGGGGCCAGAAATAACAGTCGCACTTTGAGTGACACAACACTTATAGTCTAGCCTTGGACTTTAATCTGTGTTTATTTCCACTCTTGTTCACACTTTGGAAACACACTGGTCTCACTTTCTAACACCAGGGGATAGGATCAATTCCATTTTCCTTTCTTCAATTCAGTGGTTCTGCCGATTCAGCAGAACCCAAATGGAATTCAGCCTAGCCCTTATTTCTAACTGGCTTTCTTACTTTCGTTTTGACTTGCAGTGTGATGTGTAGCTAACCTCTTTGGATTTTCTGGATGTGCATTTTGTGTTTCAGAAAAGCATGTTGTTTTATTGTCACTGTGAACAAGTCTGAACTTCTTGCTGAAGGGAGTGCAGATTTGTTTCAAAATAGATTTTTTCACCGTCTCCGTTCACACAGAGACATATTACCATTAAGAGAAATGCTTTTTAAGGCTGTAACTCAAATTAAGGAGGAAACTCCTGACACAAGCAGGAAAGCAGAGAAGTGCAATGAGGCTTTTTTGTTGCAGAGCAGAAGAGCTCTCTCTGTCTGATTTCTCTGTCTGAACGGGGTCTTACTTCTTCTTGGGTCGAGTATATTTCACGTGACTATTTTGGTTGAATGTTTAATCACATTTTGCTGATCGGATGTTGTTGTGTCTCCAGGGGAAGTTGCCTCTTCTGACTCCCACATTCACCCTCTGGACATCGGCCGTTTCCTGCAGCAGCAAACTGAGAGCAGCCGCAGCCGCACTCCAACCAGCACGGAGCTGGATGCCTCGTACTTGGGATACGTATGTGTCACACTTTCAGATAGATGAAGACTTGAGGCACAATCACCACTTCATAGAATCATTACTAAAATCATCATAAACAATTGTCTATTTATAAGCAGTTTAACAGCCGTTAGTGCAGTTTTTATTTAAAAAATATTTGATATCTGCTTCTCACTATGCCAAATGATACCTGTGACCTATCACTTCTATTCTGTAGATGCGGCTGCTTGGTGAGTGCCGTGGCAGTATTGACACAGTGAAGAGGATGGGCAATGAGCTGAAGGAGGAGGAAGAAGCTGTGTCTGGACTGGCAGATCCCAGTAGCTCAGAGTCCCAGACATCAGGTAATAACGAGTCATTATCTAAGTCGGTTGAAAACGTCTGTGGGTTTCTTCAGGAGAGATCAAACTACTGCAGGTGTTAAAACCAGGAGGAAAGGGGCAAGTGAACAAATGAGAGAATATGTAGGCCCTTTAGAAATCTGTTTGGGATCATGTCCAGTTAAAAAGTATATGAATTTGAGTGGCTAATTCATTCTGCTCCCTAGGTGTGATTGAACGCTGGGAGCTCCTGCAGGCGCAGAACCTCAGCAAGGAGATGCGCTCAAAGCAGAGCCAGCAGCAGTGGCAGCAGCTGAACTCAGACCTGAACAAAATCTGGACCTGGCTCGGGGAGACGGAGGATGAGCTGGAGCAGCAGCGGAGGCTGGACCTCAGCACCGACATCCAGACGATTGAGCTGCGCATCAAAAAGCTCAAGGTTTAATAGTTGTCCCTAAACCATCTCACTATTCTCAATTTACAAACTTGATCCCCTCATTCAGCTTACATTTGAAACCAAGTCTTTCTATATGGCTCCTTGTATTGTCGGTAAAGTAAGATCGTGTTTCTCTTTGTTACTTATCGACAGGAGCTGCAGAAGGCCTATGATAAGCGCAAGGCTATCGTGATGTCCATCAACCTGTGCAGTGCTGAGTTCCTGCAGCCAGACACAGAGGAGTCCAGAGAGCTGCAGGCCAAACTGAAAGATATGAACAACCACTGGGATAAACTGGGCGGCTCACTGGAGGAGTGGAGGTCTTCGCTCCAGGAGGCGCTCATGCAGTGTCAGGTAAGTGCCGCTCGCTATCTCAACACAGCTTGTTCACTAAATCTTGTTTGGACAAAGTGATCCATCTGTATATATGAAATTGCCTGTACTGAGTTGAATCTCTATATTTCTATTTAACGTCTGATCAACAGGACTTCCATGAGATGAGCCACGGTCTGCTGCTGTGGCTGGAGAACATTGACCGCCGGAGGAACGAGGTGGTTCCCATCGACCCCATCCAGGACAGTGACACCCTCCATGAGCATCACAAAACACTGACGGTACCTTATTGATTACATCAGTATGTTTAGTAACAAGATTAGTGTGGAACGAGATTAAAGTTAAATTAGATTAAGATCAGACACAGACGTTTGTTATAAATACATATTGCTTGTAGCAGGAGAGTTTTCTGAGTAGTATTAGTCCGGGGTTGTACTGAGATTTTGGTTTACATATAAGCACCATGTGACCTATTATCTCATACCTGCAGCATCTGGAACTTTCCATCTCCCTTAGATGAATGTTATATAAATATCTCCTTGAATATAGCTTCTTTCCTTAAATTTTTGAAATATTGCAAGTTGTTCCAATCAGAGCTGAAAATGGAAAAATATATTATCTGTATTTCCTTTTTTACAGACATCTATTTTAAAGCTGGAAGGACAGTCTGTTTCTGTTGCTTCACTTATTTTTGAATGTCTGTTTTCCCACACAGCAAATCCGCCAGGAGCTGCTGGACTCTCAGCTGAAAGTCGCCTCGCTACAAGACATGTCCCTCCAGTTGCTGGTCAACTCTCAGGGCAGCGACTGCCTGGAGGCCAAGGAGAAGGTTCATGTTATTGGGAACCGACTCAAACTGCTGCTCAAGGAAGTAACCAGAGACCTGAGAGAGCTGGCCAGGATTCTGGACATCACAAGTAGCCAACAGGTAAGCTTCTCCCAGTTGATACCTGTCCAGGGTTCACCTTTTTCCGGTTGTAGTGGAAGCACAGGACTCTAGGCTAAGGTTTTTACTTGCCTACCGCTGCCTTATATCAAATTCTTCTCTCACTCTCTCACTTCCACATCTCTATCTTTTTGCAAACATTTCCTTTTGCCAGGATCTGTCCTCTTGGTCCTCTGCTGATGAGCTGGACACATCCGGTTCCCTCAGTCCTGTGTCAGGACGCAGCACACCCAGTCATCGACGATCGGTAACGTTTGCACCCACCTGTCCATGCTGCTCTATGAGAAGCCAGCTGTTTGGTAACCCCTCTGGGACACCGCACATAGTAACTTGTGCCCTGAATGCCCCCCACTGAGGCCCGGTTCACCCCTGTCATCCCAAGACCTCTCCTCACTCTTTTCTACACCTCTACTTCCTGCTTTACAATCACACCCCTTGAATTCTGAGCTTCTCCAAGTCTTTTACTTTCACTCTTGCATGTCGTCTTTTCCCAGAGCAAATCCTGCTCGAAAAATGGGAATTCCTTTCTCTATCGTTTTTCATTTATTCCTTCCTTTACTTGGTAGACTAACCAAGTGATGACTTTTTCTTTTTCCAAGTATCTCCTTCCAATTGACTTTCCTCTAATTTCCTCTCACTCTAATATTGTTTTTATCCTCGTAGTGTTATCCCCAGATCACTGGCTATAAGAAAATTAACAAAGACAAATAGAAATTGTGATTTTTTTATGATGTAGTAAGCGTGATATTATATTTGTTTTATATTGTAAGCTACAGGAATGAGAGAGCAATATTTCTACTATAGTGCTGAGTCATTATTCATTTAAAGATCAGTCCAAATAAGCATGTTGCTGCTTATACTATGTGTATGTTTCTAAATATCACTGTTATCAAAGACCCATTGCATAGCATTGCATTATCTGTAGCTTCCTATTGCAGTCTCTCTGTTGCACTCTCAACCCAAAGCCAGAGTCCTTCTTATCACAGGGTTACAAAATCGATCACCTTCACATTTGATTTTGTTGCTGCCCTTCTTTCATTCTTGGGGGATTTCATCGGTAGCTTTGTCTTGATTTGCCTGGACTGAAACATACTTTCTTTCTTTTACCCCCCCTCCCCCCCCCCACCCTGTTCATTGCAAACAGCAACGGGGCAAAAGTAGTCTGTCACAGCCTGGACCCTCTGTGAGCAGTCCACACCACAGGTACCTTTCTGTTGGTTTCTAGCACACCCAGAAGATAATGGAACTCATCCGCCCATGATGCACTTGGAGGCTGACTCACGATTTCTGATCATCCCCAAGTCTTAAACTCACAGCTCAGTTTAAAAAAGCTAACAAAATTATCGTGAAATTCCGATTCAAATGCATGTTCCAGATTAGCAGCTCATGATCTTGAATTCCATCATCTTCTGTAAGTCTAGACACTGTGTGTAGGTTAGGTGATGAGGTGAGTGGCAGCCCACACATCCTTGATAACAGTAACACAAGGAACGGTGCAAGGCCTCCTCTCCTCGCCAATGTCCTCGGCTGCTTGATAACGCTAACCAGAGGGCACTTCTTACGTCTTCCACAAATATTCTTCTTCGTCTAACTATCCCTCGCTATTACTGAGCGCACACACACACACACGCCTTTACCTCTCAAATGGCCGAGCCAGGAAATGTCTGCAATGAACAATGCAAAGGCTGCAGTTTCTCTTTCTCTCACTCTCTCTCTCTTTCTCTTGTGTCAAACATTTCTTCTTCTTCCTCCTCCTCTTCTTCTGATGCTGTTGCTGCTATCACACTGACTCTCTACCATCTCCCCCCCCCATCAATGTTTCATCTGTGAGTGTTGCCTCTCAGGTCTCCATTTTGTGAAGTGGTCAAGGGGCACTTCAGCAAAACTCAAAGAACCTCACCATCATGATTATTCATGCATTCCTCAAGTCACAGATCGCATTAGTTACATCGGAGAATTTCGCTGCAGACCCAATCTCTCCATATTAAAATACATACATGAACTGTTTTATAGATCAGTAAGTAAACATGCTTTTATAATTATTCACTTTTACTGACAAGCTCCTCTAACCTTTGAGAATATCTGAGGGTGATGGTGAAAATAAACGATGCAAATAAATACTTTGACATTTTGGGAAACACGTTAATTTGTTTTCTCGCTGGGATTTTCCTTTTAGGAGCCTGGAAACAGTTTTTAGGGCAAAGCTACGCTAATCATCTCCTGGCTGTAGCTCATAGAATGTATGTACGATATGACCTCTCCCCAGAAGTGAAGCCACAGAGCCTTAATCTCCCCCTAGTGGCTTGCTGCAAGAGAGGTCCTCCATGTTAGCCGATGGGACATGGACCAAACTAGAAAATATGTCAAATAAAATTGTATATAGATACTAAAATGTAAGGTAGTTCTTATCAGACTGATGATTGGAAATAGTTCTAGTCAGTGAGGGGAAGTGGAGACGTGTTTATCTTTACATGCAGTCGATGATCAGAACGGTACCAATCATCCTCATCTAACCCTCAGCAAGAAAGCAAATGTGCATCTTTCCCAAACTGTTCATTAACGCAAAAAGCTAAACTACTTTGTTAAAGAAGCTCTTTCTAATGGCTATGCTCTTCTGGTCTCGGCATGCTTTGCCTTTTTCAACAGGACCGAAACTTTCAAAGAGTCCTTTTAAAAAAGAAAAGAGATCTGAATATCAGCTGGTACTTGCAGCATGCCTGTTATCCATCATCTTAACACACTCTGCAAAGGAATGCAAGCTCACATGATAAACACATTTGTTTAGTGCAGAATGCCTTGTTAACTGTTCTCGTGACTGTCTTTGTGGTCGTGTTTATCCACCCAGTCTCAGTCAGCATGCGGATCACAACGTCAGACATTGTTCCAGCATTGCTTTGAACCATGTTGACTGTGTCTGTGAACGCAGCATGGTGCTTCCAACCGAAGCACTCCCATGCAGTTCCCCTGTCGCTGACCTGAGACCTTATTTGGATTGAAAACTGGTCGAAAAAATTTTAACAGTGAAGTTTACGGTGACAGGGTTATTAGATTCGGATGCAGGTACAGTTCAGTTTATTCCATCAGACTAATTTAATAGGATTTTCTTAGGATAGCTTTCCCAGTTACAGTTATGAAACCAGGGACTCGGATGAAATGGCAGATTCTCGTTTGATCCTGCAGATCGATGAGCGTAACTAAACCTGAGTCTGTGCTGCGTTTGTGAATGCGTGTTTGTGTGCGACCAGGTCTCGCAGCGGCGCTGGATCCGCTTCCTTCCCTTCTGATTCGGAGACTCCGGCGGCTCGTAGGTCACGGTATCTGTGGCGCATCCTCCGGGTGGCGTTGCCTTTCCAGCTCCTCCTGCTCCTGTTAGTGGTCGTTGCCTTCCTGCTGCCAATGTCCGAGGAGGACTACTGCAAGCAGTCCAACAACTTTGCTCATTCCTTCTACCCGATGCTCAGCTACAGGAACGGACCACCTCCAGTGTAGGCTCCCTGTGAGGGCTTCTCCATTCCAGTATTGTGCCACAAGTATGAGGTGGATCACGTTGATGATCCTGAAGAGCAAAGACTGATCATTGTTACTGTAGAAGAATATCTGACCCCTACAGTTAATATCTCTGTGTGTAGCACATAGGATCAAACATCTCACCGCCATCCTCTGTGTTATGCTCTGTTCATTAAGCAGCATCTTCGCTGAGGAGACAGTCTTTCCCACAGTGGACATTGTGGACATTGTGGACAGGGACGTAAAACAAGCTGTATTTCTCTGAAGGAAAACTGTCAGTGGATAGCACCAAAGTTAATTGCTGGAAAATAGCCTGTGAATTTGCTTGTGAGTGAAAAGTTTGTCAAATAATACAATAACGATGACATTTATTATATCTCACATTGCAATTATTTTTTTACTCGTTGGCATGCAGTTCTGATCGTTGTTTTGATCAACTCACATCCGTCTCTGTGTCGAAATCCATTTTTACCTTGATTTACACCGATATGAGATTCCTTTAAGCCAAGATGTGTGTTTTAATATCAAAGTCCGACACAACACTGTTACGTTAGTCATCCGTGGTCTTTATACATTTGACTGTTTTTATTTTTCAAAGATACAAAATTTTAAGATTGAGAATTATGACATATAGATGGACTGTATATTTTGTATGACCGTCAGTTCAGTATCAAATGTATAACAGTCCAAGATTATTTAACATGTAAATAATGGTGAAAAATGAACATGAGAAATGTATGTATATGCGACCATGAAAAACAATGAATGCCAAATCCTTATTTTGATATTTGTCTTTTTATTCTTTTTTTCCTTGTTGGTATTTTGAATCTTATTTTCTTCCCAGAACCCAGACAGGAAAACGTGGTTGAGAGATAATCTCATTCTGTATAAGGTCTATTTTAATTTCCACAATAGTTTGAAGTATACTGTAGGCTTCTTAAAGGGGAACTGTGTCTTCTGGATGAGCAGACCTGGAAGTAGAATCCAAGGAGGAGCTGTTGTGAAGATCCTGGTGTGGGCAGAGATGAGGTCTCCGGTGAGTGGGACATTGCCACGACGTATTCACACGGTGATAAAGGTGGTGGTAGTGATGATGAGTGTGAAGAAGGGTCTCCAGGGATTTGATGATTTCATGATTTGGGAGAGGCGGAGCCGTGGCATCCAAACTGAGCATCTGGGAAACCACCATGCGGAAATCCAGCAACTGAAATATGAACAGAAAAATGGTCGACACAGTTTGACCCACTACACACATATAGTGTTAGGGTTGCAATTAGGGTTACCAGCACATAGGCGAAGGAGATCTTCTTGAATAACTTTTTGGGTGAATGTTGTAGAGATTTGGGAGTAGGCTATACCCCCACTAATGCAGGCATGCCCGTTCGATTGGTACCATCTACGAGTTTGTATGACCTTGGTAGTTCAAACTTTTCCCACTGGGGTAAAATTGATCTCCAGCCAGGGTTCACATCCCACAGATATTAACTTAAACTTTCAAATGCATCACTCCCTTACCTCCCTCTCTCTGTCAGACAGCTGGGCCAGGCTCTGTCTGAGGGAGCCGAGTTGTTGCTCGTCCTCCTGAGTCTTTTTCTCGTGGCTCTGAAGCTCCGAGCTCACTGAACCCAGCTTCTTCTCCACCTTGGCCTTCACCTCCACCAGCCGCTCCAGCCTCTTCTTTTGCTCCTGCATGGTCTCACTCTGTTCCATGACTTTCAACTTGCCATCACAGACAGAGGTGTTGAGTGAAACAACTTTTATTCAATTCAATTGTCAAGGAGACAAAGTTGGTTTGATGCTCTTGAATATTATTATACTTAAAATGTACGTTGGTGATTTGCTTTACAAAATTTGTGCACAGTTACAAAATACGATCTTTCCACCTCGACACTTCAAATACACCAAATATTATGAGATGAAAATTCCTCTGGATCGGCTTTGGGGCCGAACCCTTGTCCCCTCTACCTTGAGCTCGTTAGTGTGGGAGAGCTGGGCTTTGAGTTCAGTGTTGCTCTGCTTGGTGGCCCTCAGGTCGCTCTGGAGATGCTCTAGCTTTTTCTGCAGCCTCCTGCTTTCCAGATGGGCGTCGTCTCGCTGCACAGCCAGTGCTGAGCGACACCTCCTCTCCTCCTCCTGCTCCGACACCTTCTTCCTCAGGAGCTGGATGTGGAGTGCTTTGCTTTCCAGTTGGTCCTTCTGGGATTTTATCTGGAAAGGTGTAAACACAGGTGCGTTACTGGCCATCCAACCTTTCATTCATTTTTTTTTACATTTATGCATTCAGAGGTGAGCTTATAAACACAAATAAAATATCCTTTATGATCCAGTTTTACACTTCAGTTAGGGATAGTTTAAGCCCTAGGGGTTAGGCTTACATTGGTTGTTTAAGACCACCTCTATTGACTTATTATTGCTCTCCAGATGCCACAGGTCAGCGTGTGTGTTGTTTACCTTCCGCTGTAAACTGTAAGTTAGACTCTTGCTCTCCACCAGTGCACTCCCTTCTTTTTTGACAAGTTGTTCTGCTCGTGACAGGATGAGTTTGAGCCTCATGTCAAAGCCCAGATCCAGAGCGATGCTGTCAACCATCAATGTCTCTGACAGCTGCTCCAGGAACTGCTCATACTGAAACAACAAAGCAAGGACGTATGACACAGGACTAAGAACTGTAATGAATAGTTACATTTAATGTACTTAACTCACTTGCTGTTGGCCGTGTCGCAGCCCGTCACGGTGCATATCTGCCGTCAGCAGCTCAGTCTCCAGACCCTGCAGTCTCTCTCGCAGGTCCTGGACCTGCTGCTCTGCAAGCTGCGCCCTCTGCAGCGCACTGTGCTGGAGCGCCGTCTGCTCCTTCAGCTCCTCTGAGGCTTGACACAGCCGGGCCTCCGTCTCAGACATCATCTGCACAACAGAAGCAAGGATGCTCATGATAAGTTAGAAAAGGACAACTCTTTGAGAGGAGATAGAGGATTTAAAGCGAAGATACCTTGTAGTGGAAAGTAACTACATACAATTGCTTGAGTACTCATCTGGAGTATTTTGATTTCTTGCAGCTTTAAATCTTTAATTCAGTTTAGGTTGTTTCCTTAATTATTTTGCAGATTAACATTAAAAGTAGCTTACACAAAATATAAGTTTTTTTATAGGGTAAATTGAACACTAAAACTAACTGCTGCAACTGGCTATAATGAAGCACTGCTTATTTGTCAATGCACCAGAAATTATAGCACTGGCAGGGCCTATTTAGCTGTATAAAGTATCTATACTTAAAACACAGTTTTCATAAAAACGTTTTACTTAATTTGGATTTACAGGGTTAGTTATGTGTATGCTGAAAACATAAAATCATAAACTTAAAATAATCACTGCTAAAATACATTTCTATGGGCAAAGTCAAAATGTGAAGGAGAATCCTCCAAATGTAGAGTTGTGAACTTTCAAAAATTAGGAATTTAAATCTTTTGAATCCCAAAGACAGCATGTATTGGTCTCATAGTAAACTTGCCATAAGTAGTTTTTCTAGTCTTTAAGAATATCACTCTTCTCGTGTGATGTGATAGAGATCCCCACTGATCACTCACCTTATCCAATGACTGTGAAACATCTTTCTCTGTGGGCATGATGAGGTTTTCAGACTTGGCCTGCAGCTGACCTGCCACCTTTCTCAGGAACGTCTGCAGTCGGTCTCCAGCTGCCCGAGTCTCTCGTTGACTCGACTGGAGCTTCCTCTCCAGCTCCTCCACCTGTTTCTCCAGACAGTTGGACTCTCGCCTCGCTGCTTCAATCACCCTCTTACCGGCATCAAACCTCTCCATCAGGGTTTCTCTATCCATCTCAACACTCCTCCTTCCCACCTCCAGGCCATCCAACTCCTGAAAGAGACCAAAACAACACAAACACAACAATGTCAATGGTAATCTGTCCTGGTGAGGTTTTATACATGTTTTTTATTCAGTGCAAAGTCAACAGCAGGAATGAAGTAACCCGTTGAAATACTGAGTTCATTTCCTGTTTATTTTTTACTAGGAGATATGGTTTTAACAACCAGGGGGGAATCTACATCCTGAAAACATAGACACTGAGTATTATTATTGGTCTTTAGTATTGGTATTCTATAATACTTATCATACGTACACTAAATAAATTAAATTTGACTACTTCTAAACAAATAAAAAAGACAATTAATAAATTGACCCACCATTATTCTATTAATTATGTGAAGTTAATGGAGAAACAGTTCCAGTAAAACTCCTTTTGTGTTAAGAAATCAAACTTATGGAGGAAAAAAACAAGAATAGCTGAATTAATAAAAAGGAAAAATCAAATCAAAACATTTCAAAGACTTTTATTTTGACCTTTTCTTTTAATCTTCTGATACGTGTATGGTAAACTAACTGAGTTGTGGGACTCTTTGTTGTGTAAGTACCACTTTGAGTGAGTCGAGCGCCGCTGCACTGCTCGTGGCCTTCTTCCTCTCTCGGTCGAGCTCTGCCACCAGCCTCAGCACCGTCTCTCTGCTGGCTCTACACTCCACCTCCGAGGAGCGAACACTCTCCTCCAACACGGCAACTCTCATCCTCAGCCTCGCCCTCTCATTGGACTGCTTGAAAACAGCAAAGACGGATATTTAAGGGTTATTACAAATTCCATATCAAGTACTTTTCCCCATGATTTCAATATTAAGAAGTTGTCAGCACATGGAGCTCTTTGTTTCTCAGTAATATCTTCCATGCAGAGAGGTGACAGTCATTTATTTTCTTCAACGTACCTCATCAGAGTTTTCCATAACTCCCAAAGTTAGGTGTGTTGCAGGGGAAGTGGACAAACAGTTGTCACTTGAGTTAGTGTTTTAGAAGTCTCCTGGCAACTCCAAACACAGGCTATACCGTGCTCCGCCAGAGGGGGTGCTGTAGTAGAGGAACTCTGAGATTTAAAGACTTGATTCATTTTATTTAAGAATAAATCTTTGTATCAGAAACAATTACGATGTGTGGATTTTAAAGTATTTAACATACAGAGAGACATTTGGAAGAACATAAAGGAACAGAGGCAAAAAAGTGGATGAACATGCATGTGAAGGACACCGAATCTGTTTTTTAGCCCTGATTTCAGACTTGCAGAAAGAACCTCAAGCAAATAGCCTCAACTGATTTTATAGGATTTATATTATTTCATGTAAGCAACAGTAAATCAGAATCATTTGCCAACACTTAACCTCGACTTCCATTAGCCTAAGTAGATTTACAGAGATGCAAAAAGTGTCAGAATTACACAGAGGTTACAGCTTTGCAAGGAATTAACTGTGACATGGGTTTATTTATATAATTTGAAAATTGGATGAACAACAATCAACAATTCTATGAGAATATTATGTTTAAATTTCCGCAAAACCAGATGACAACACTCTTATGTTCTTCATCAGGTAGATAAAGTGGTTCATATCAGGATTTATTTTGAGTGTAAACGATGTAATGGTAATTTATTTAAATGTTATGGGACTGCTCAATAGGTAGGGCTTTTAATTTGATGGAGCTGGATATCCAACCTAAGTATTGACAGAAATCCTGAATCAAACTATTCAAAAATTATTCAAATTAAATATGTCAATAAAAACCTAAACTAATTTGTACAGCAGAATAGACAAGCCAGACAACAAGAGATGGGTAGAATAAAGAAAGAGAAGAAGAGCAGCTCCACTGGAACCACCTCTGACTTATTTCTCACCTGCAAGTCAACACGCAGGGCATTGTCTCCTCCCAACCACGTCACGCCAAACAGGAAGTGAGCGGTATCACAAAACTTTATTGACAAACATCCAACCTTTCATTCAGGTTCACACGCACAGAATCGGAAGAAATTCACTTTGAAGTTTAACATTACGCGCAGAGCCGGCGCCATTTTTTTCCTGACGCATTACATCATTTTAACGGCGTCATGCTGTGAGTCGCTCCCGTGTCATCCCTGGTAAGCTAAGCTAAGCTAACGGCTAACAGCTGCACAGTGACATGTAGCAGCGTGTGAGCCACCTCCTCTCTCTGCTCAGGTAGCTCCAGATATTCTACTGGGATGATCAGTGGTCTGTTAATCAAACCAGCTAATTCAATGGGAGTAAATGTTAATCAGACTGGTAGAGAGGATTCTGTTGTTACTGTCAAGGTCAGTCCTGCCAAATAGCAATAAGAGAAGTTACACGTGACATCAAATTAATATTAAACAAGCAATAATGTGTAATGATAATAGCAAAAAGTGGTGTTTAGGTAACAGTGCACATAATATATAATGCAAAAAATACCACGATGCTATAGTAAATATTTTCTTGACATTATACACTCTTTATGAATGGTGCCTATAATCAGAAAGTAAAACCCTATATCCGGATGAACCAGGTACTGAGGTCACACTAATAACTGCATTCTGACTGATTCTATGGAGTTTGGGGGTGTGACTCGGGTACAAATACTGCATTAGGGAGTAAAACTTATCCGATACTGACACATCAGCCAGTACATATATTTTAAAAAAACTTACAAGGATTCCTCAGATTTCGTTATCAAATTCTTTTAATGAAGAAATGTAATCTATTGATGATATTTTACATCAACTTTATTGTAAATTTATAATAAAAATAAAACAAATATAACCATATATACAGAACTTGGTCATCTGATATATTGTCAGGCTCTAATAACAGATCCCTGTGTTGTAGGTCCCAGTCTATATGAGAAGATGCTCCTCCAGAAGTTGTGGTCCAGACTGGGAGCACAGGGCCCGTTAGGGAGGAAACCCTTCTGCATCTGTGCCTCGGCCAGTCTCTCCCAGTCCGTCCAGCTTCAGGAGTATGAATCCCAACCCAGGACTCCCTCTGGCCCAGGGATCTCAAGGACCTGTAACTTTAACATTCTCCACCAACAGCAAACACATAAGAGACACTTGCTACCGGCTCTAGGTGGATTTAAAGGTTTCAACAAAGCTCTGTTCGTTGACACTGGAATGCTTAACAAATGTAGAAGTGGACAGAGTCGTTTTTATTCACCGGACCTCGTGAAGTCAATGTTAAAGTCGAGTATTAAACCAGTGACGGTGCCTGTGAAAAGGATTCCCAAAGGGCCAAGGACAAAACAGCCCTCGAGAGCCAACCCACCGTCTCTGAAGGAGGACAAGGTGACGCAGCTAGTCATCGGATAAATGGCTGATTTGTATGTGTTGATATCATGTTCATGTATTTTATCCAGTGATGAGTCCAGCCCCATGTTTTCTCTACAGGACATGCTGCGGTGTATCGCCTATGCAACAGCAGACCAGTATCATCTGCCGACACTTTGCCATGACTTGATAAGCCACGGCTTCCAAGAGGTAGATTTACCAAGAGGTAGGACTCCGAACTATGCTGAAAGAACTGTAATATATGTTTATTTAACGTTTGGTTCAGCAACATCAACCATTTTATGAGAATCATCATGTTGTAATTTCAGATGCTTCAAATGTGCTGGTGATCAGCACAGACAAGGCTGCGAAACCAGAGGACAACGCTCTCATGTTCTTCTTCAGGTAGAAATTGACTTTTTTCAAACCTCCTTTGTTTGGGCTTTTGTTGTTGTTGTGATTGTAAATGATTTAATGGTACATTTTTAAAGATATTATTAAGTGACGTATTTTATTTAATGGGGCTGGTATCAAACCTAATTTCCCTTTAGTACTGACAAAAATGCAGTATCAAAAAAAGGTATTTAGTATTGAAAATGTTGACATGGTTCCTCATCTGAAACATGACTCATCATTATAAACACATTTCTTTAGCCAAAGTTCTTTGCTTGACTGCTTATATTCTGAAAAGTGTGGCATGTTTTGTTGAATGAAAACAAAAAAAAACTTGTGAATATTTCTCAAGTAAGGTATTGAAAAAAATTGGAAATGGTTTTAAAAACTCAAATTGGAAAAGTTTGAAGTTATATTTGTACTTTTACTTTTTTAATCTTATCATGTCCTAACCGTCCCAATCTGAAATTTCAGGGAAGGCTCAGTAGTTTACTGGAATGTTGAGGAGAAGACGGTAAACACCACCATGTATCATTTATAGAAATATGATGTGTCAATAATTGCATTTCTTGTTAACGTCTCTACTTCCGTGATCTCCTTCAATGTCTCTGTCTTTCTAGATGAAAAGTGTGTTGAGGATACTGGAGCGCCATGAGATCCAGCCTTATGAAGTAGCATTAGTTCACTGGGAGAATGAAGAGATCAACTACACTGTTAGCGAGTAGGTTCTGCTCCGATCCTCAAACAATCTTGTTTTGTACCTCCGCACTTTTTGTAACTTTCATAAAACGACTCATTTCTCCCGCAGAGGAAACACAAAGCTTCAGAGCGGCAACTTTATTCTAAATGATAACATTGATCCACATGAAGCGGTCTTGGATAAATTTGCATTTTCAAATGCGCTCTGCTTGTCAGGTGAGAACCTTCAACTGGAAACCATCAAGCTGTGTGTTGTTCTGTTGTCGCACTTCCACTCCATTCACCTCTCTCTCTCTCTCTCTCTTCCAGTGAAGCTGGCCATATGGGAGGTGGCGTTAGACGACTTTGTGGAGTCAATTCAGTCGATTCCAGAGGTACAGTGGATATTGCCAGCCAGCAGCCAGAAATTAGGAATAACTGAGTATTTGTAGCGAGTTGTTGTTTTTGTGTTAGGGAGACCATACTTTCTTTTGGAAACATCAGTGCTCTCCTGAATGCTAATGCCCTTGTTTCTTTCTCTCTCTCGCTTAGACGCTGAAGTCTGGCAAAAGAGTGAAGTTGTCCTCTGCGGAGGTCATGCAGAAAATAGGAGAGCTGTTCGCTTTAAAGTAAATTCAATTTAGTCTAACTGGAGTCTATTGGCAACTGCAGGCCTTTTGGTTTTTGGTCTTAAATTTGTTTGTGAAGAGAATCAAATCAGTTACATGAATAATTTAACATTCATGTTCACCCACTGTTACTGCTGGTAATTTGGAAAGGAAGATTATTTCACCCATGTCCACTTGTTCGATTGTTAGCAACAGATTTCATTGAAGCTTAGTGGAAGGATGTGGTATGAGTCAGGGAGGAACCCATTTTAATTTGGTGTGGATCCAGGATCTTTTATTCACTTTCTTTAACATTTTCAACTTTTCCCTGGAGAATGATTCATTAAATTTGGTATCAGCTCTACTGAGTGCAGTGTATGGTGAATGCATATGGAGGAGCTTTTCTAAATCCACTGTTTTATTCTGTAATTCTGTGTTGATATTTACTTGAGTCTCTTTTCTATGATATATATGAAATGATTGATATGTCCTCTGACAGACACTGTATAAATCTGAGGTCCGACCTGCTCCTCACACCGGATTTCTACTGGGACAGAGAAAACCTGGAAAAACTCTACGAGAAGACCTGCATGTTCCTCAGCATCAACCGCAGGGTCAACGTAAGTAGACCTGCCCCGGAAAAGATATGGAGACCCGCTATGATGTCCACTGTAAGGGGATCTTGCTTTGTTTCTGAGCTAGACTCAAACAGTTCTCTCTGTTCTTCAGGTTGTGAATGAGAAGCTGGAACATTGCTCACAGTTGACAGACCTCATGAGGAGCCACCTGAGCGAGAAGCACAGCTTGAGGCTGGAGTGGATGATCATCATCCTCATCGCTATAGAGGTAAAAAAGCTCTTTCATACCTTGTTGAAAATGTAACCTTATTTATTTGCAACAGTGGCCCTTGTTTTAACTTGTATTCATCACATTAAACAATTTAGCTGCAACTGAAAATATTTACAAACATTTTCTGTGTGTTGTTTATTTTCCTTGTAGGTGATGTTTGAACTTGCAAAAATGATCTTCTGACCTGCTCCTCCAATGATACACTAATCTAAAAAAAGCAGTAGAAGCTACAAAGGAAAAAAACGCTGAACTATACAAAGGTACACTGTCAGTGTTGAAGTGGACCTGAACATTTCTGAATGTATATAGAAGATTATATACATTTCAACAGAGGATGAAGACTGACCTCAGTGTCACTATTCCTGGGACTCAACAGCAGCAGTAAATAAACAAGATGTTGGAATATATTAAAATGAATCAAATTTCAAACTGTAACTTGAGTGCTGTGTTAAAGACACAAAATAAATAAAATGATTATTTGTTTTAAATGTGTTCCAGTAATGTTTCAGTGTCAGTGTGTTAAATATAAATTCAGTGTGTGATTAATGTCCATAGCTTAACTTCAGATCACAAGAGGTTTAGATGTATACAAACATTTGCAATCAAAAAAAGGACAAGAGCTTAAAATGTACAGATTTATGCAAATATAGTTTTATTGATAAAACAGCAGTAAATATATAAACACAGTCTATATTTTGTAATTAGTGAACAATACGTATCAGATCTGCAACAAACAGCCTGTCATTACTTTCTGTCTTCTCTCACCCACACCACACAAAGTGATCCTTACGGTATCATTCATACCACAAGCCAATTGAGACCAGACACAAGAAGCTGGGAGATAAAACATGATAAGTAAAGCTGCTGTTATTGTTTTAAGGCTCTGCTGATTATAGGTTTATTCATGATAAATACGTATGTTGAGTTAAATGAAATATAGAGGGTCAATTATTATGGGGGAAAAAACAAATATGTGCCATGCTCTCATCATGCTCATACTTGTCACAGTAAAAAGTCAAAGTGAGCCCAGTATAGCATTAAAACTGTCATTATGTACAAGTTACTATACAGATACACAAATATATATCTGCAGAATGCTGCTAATTCTTTTTAAATGCATAGATTGGGAATTATGTATTTAAGCAAAAATGAAGATTGCTAAAACAGTTTATTAACATAAATTGATACATTATTAAAGATATTAAATATCTACATATACTATATATTAATCAAGAGAAATTAGTGTGTCCTGTTCCTCTGACACATACATTATGAATTCTGTGTAAACACCTGCACAGATGTTGTCGACGCATTTTATCATAAAAACAACAGATTTTTTATAAAAAATTCTGCCATATTCTCCCAGACATACACATTCTGTTCTATTCGGTATTCAAAATTGTATTACTTGGCAATTCAAGTAACTGAAAGAGGCAAGTGCATAGTGGATGTCTTTCAGAATCACACTGAATCAACCCCCCCTGAGAAGAGAAGCATTTACCCAGGTGACTTCATAAAATCAACCAAATTATATTGTGAATTAAGCTCCGTCATTTAATATTAGAATACTCTTAGTTGAGCATAATGTCAAATAAAAGCAGCAAAAAGTTGGGCTGCACCATTAGCTGACCCATAAGTGCTTTCCCACCTTAGCTAGGACTGTACAAATAAAAGCAGACATGCTACACAAAAAAGATGTCTAATGTAGTTTTCTTCTGCCAGTCAGGTCTTCTCCTTACAATCTTCTTTTTTGATTGTCCAACCTTAAAGAAAAAATAAGTCATGGTATGAATTAATATGTTTAATTCAGTGAATATGATGCATGATCTCAAGGAAATTGGATAAAGCAACATTTATGTGAATGAAAAGGCTTACCAGTTAATGACACCGAATTAATCGTACTCCATCGTCATGACGCTTGCAGTAGCAGTTTCTGGATCCTCAAGTGCTACAGCAAAATCTTCACCTTCACTCTCAGTTTCACATGTTTCTCCTTTTTCAAACGTCTCCTCTTGACTTTCTTCTCCTTCAATCCTGGAAGTCGCCATTTCAAACACCTGTACAGCTTCAAGCACGACTTTCTCCTCCTGGTCGCTTATCGCCTGATGTTGAAGAGGTTCCTGCAGGGACATCCCTCTTTCCTGTTGATTGTTGATGTCCTCCTCTGCATCCATCCACACGTCCTGATCATTTTCCTCCTCTGTGTCCCTAACGGGTTCCTCTGCTTCTGTTTCTTGGTCACAAACCTCAGAGAGTAGTGGCTGACTCACAAACACTCCTCTTTTCTCTTTTTGCCTCACTGTTTGGATTGTCTCTTTCACCTGGATATTGGGGGTTCCTCTCTCTGTTGATTTGATTTGTTCTACTGGTTCCACTATTTCCACTGTTTGCATGCCAACATCCAGAAGTACTGGTTGATTAATGATCACTGGTCTTTCTGTTGAATCTAAGTCAGCTGCTTGTGTGACTTCTGTTCCCTGAACTGCGACCTCAGTTCCCTCTGTCTGTTTCTGTCCCTCTTCAGATTGTGCTGGATTTATTTCCTCACTAGGTTCTTCTACCTGGATGCCTATCTCAGCCATGTCTGTCTGTTTCATTGAAGGGGGTAGAGAAGCCGGATCCTTTGCGTGTCCAAACTGTATGTTTAGTTTGAATTCTATCGAAAGGCTAGAGGGGGACTCGACATTACCTACTGATGAGATCACTCCGGTGCCTTGGGGGACTAATAATCCAGTGTTCGCTGTCACAATCTCAATTTGTGGAGTTTGTGATTCCTCAGTGATCTTCGTCACATCGGATGACAATTCTGTCGTCGAGACATCTGCTTCAGAGTTTTTCACTTCAGCTTTAGGCTCCTCCAAATCCTCTTTGGGGTCGTGGATGAAAACATCCAACCCTCCTGGAATATCAGGCGTTTGCATGAGATCCTCAAACACTTGTTCAGTTGCAGACTCATCACTTATTACAACATATCCTTCATCTTGTTTTTCCTTGTCCTCCACCTCTTTTTGACCGTCCACTTCACTTGACTCACTTTCAGGTATCTCAGTTGTCTCTGTCACAGCATCCGTCTCTTTAATAACGTCTTGTTCCGTGTTGACAAGTTCTGATTCAGGCACTGTCTCTGGTGAGCTCTCCCTTACATGTTGAATAACTTCTTGAACGGTCACTTCGTTTTCTTCGCAACTTATTTTCTCTTCAGTCTCTGATGTGGCGGAAAGTTTGTCTACTTCTTGAACTGTTTGGTGACAGACATCCATAACTTCTCTAGTTTCTGTTACCACTACCTCCAGCACTGTGTCAACCTTCATGTTGGCTGATTCGACATCAACATCGACCACCTGCACTTGAATTCTGTGATTGTCCTCAAACTGTACCGATGGCACATTCATCATCCTAACCACACTACCTTCCTCGCCAGTCTTAGTCACATACTTTTGAACCAATGGTGTTGCAGTCTCATTCGTCTCATTGAACCCGAGCTCACTTGCCACAGAGTCGATCAGTGGTTCATGGTTGTCTGATGTCGTCTCTATCAAGGTGTCAGGAATAGAAGCTGCGGTGTCTCTTAAATAACATGTGATCACTTGGGCCACTACAGCATGCTCAACCGGAGCTCTCTTTACCTCAAAACCTTGAATTTGACCGCTTTCTTCCTCAACACTGGATTGCACTGAGCTGAGATGCACCTCGTGAATTGGTTCTTGTGAAACTGTGACATTTTCTACATCAGGTGACGGGGTTTCTTCAGAAAATACGTTTATTTCTGTGACCTGAGCACTACATGCTTCCTCATTAAAAGAGGGTACATGAACTGCTGTTAATGTCTGGATCTCAGCTGCAGCTTCAGGGATTTGGTCTTCCTGGCCAACATGAACATCTTGTGGTGTACCCTCTGTTTCCTGATCCTCATTTCCGTTGAAAGCCTGATGATTCAGAGCTGCCACAACTTGAGTCTCACTTTCAACTGGTACTGAATCAGTGGGCTCTGGATTGGGAGCACTACTTTCCTCAGCACCTGGTGTGACTCCATGATCAGGCGTAGATGCCTCTACCTCAGCTTCTGTTTCAGCTGCATTTACATCAGCAGGTGAAACCTCCGGTTCTTGAACTTGTCCATTATCTGCTGATAGTTCGGACTGGGGACTGCCTTCAGCTGTAAGTGCTACTTCAGGTGCAGCAGTTTCTTCTGGTGGAATCTGAATCACTTCCTCTTGAAGGGATTGGGCACTACCCTCTTCTGAATCTAACTTTGATACTTGTTCATCTTCTAAAACTGGCTCTTGAACTGGTTCTTGTACTGGTTCTTGTACTGGTGCTTGAATTGGTTCTTGAACTGGTTCTTGTACTGGTTCTTGTACTAGTTCTTGAATTGGTTCTTGAACTGGTTCTTGTACTGGTTTTTGAACTGATTCTTGTACTGGTTCTTGAACTGGTGATTGTACTGGTTCTTGTACTGGTTCTTGAATTGGTTCTTGAACTGGTTCTTGTAGTGGTTCTTGAACTGATTCTTGTACTGGTTCTTGTAGTAGTTCTTGAACTGGTTCTTGAACTGGTTCTTGAACTTGTTCTTGTACTGGTTCTTGTACTGGTTCTTGTAGTTGTTCTTGTACTGGTTCTTGAACATGTTCTTGAACTGGTTCTTGTACTGGTTCTTGTAGTTGTTCTTGTACTGGTTCTTGTACTGCTTCTTGAACTGGTTCTTGTACTGGTTCTTGTAGTTGTTCTTGTACTGGTTCTTGAACATGTTCAGTTTTAAAAGCATCCACTGGTTCAATAACTTCAGTGAGAGACTCCATCTCCTCCTTGGGTTCATCTGTACTGGTTTCTGCCTCTATAGTTGTCTCTGATGTAACTTCTCTGTCAAGAGATAGAACACTACCCTCCTCTGAATCGAATGTGGGAACTTGTACATCCCATAAAACTTCTGCAACTTGGTGGTGTCCAATATTTGGAGTATCTGTTTTCAGTTCATTGTTTTCTGGCTCACCACTGAGCTCAACATGGGTTTCCATGGCCTGTTGCTTTATTTCTTCCGTACCAGTTTCTACTGCATGCATTTCCTCTGATACTTCCTCTTGTGGTAATTCAACAATATCCTCCTCTGAATCTAATGAGACTGCCTGTGTTGTTTCTAACACATCCAGTTCTTCAGCATGTTCAGTTTTGGCAGAATCTGCTTGTAGTGTGTTTTCCTCCTCTGCTTCAACATTGCATTCCATAACAGGCTCTGTCGCCTGTTTAGGTTTGTCTGTGGCTGTTGTTTCTGCTGGAATCTCTTCTCTTGGTTCCTCCTTTTCAGGTAATTGAACACCAACCTCCTCTGAATCTAATGAGGCTGTTGGCTCAGCTTCTAACGCCTCTGGTTCTTCAGCGTGTTCAGTTTCACTAACATTGGCTTGTAGTTTGCTTTCTGTCTGTTCCTCAATATTACATTCAGTGAGAGACTTGATGTCCTCTTGGGGTTTATCTGTATCCGTTTCTACTGCTGGAATATCGTCTGATGTTACTTCTTTTTCAAGCAGTTGAATGCTACCCTGCTCTAAATCTAACGTGACTGACTCTTTTGGTTCTTCAGCATGTTCAGTTTGAGCAGCATCTGCTTGTAGTTTGTTGTCCCTCTCCACTTCAACGTTATATTCAGCGTTAGGCTCTGTGTCCACTCTGGTTTTGTCAGAAACTTCTTCTGTGATATCTTCCTTGATTATATCCTTTTCAAGAAATTGACCACTACCCTCCTCTGAATCTAAGGTGGCATTGTTTACAGCTGGTTCTTGCAAATCCGACTCTACTGGTTGATCTTGACTCTCAACTTGAACTTGATCTACGAATTGCTCTTTGATTTGGATCTGGACTTCCTCCTCCACATCCCCATCTGTAATTTCTTCTGATGCTGTAGCAGCTGGTTCTACTTCTTGAGAGTTCAATTCTTGGGGCTTTTTTTCATCTTGATGCGGCCCGACAAGAGAACCTTCATCTTCAACAGCTGCTCCACCTTCAGGCAGTATCTCCAAAGAGACAGCTTCATTTGCCTCAGGTTGACAGTATACCAGATGCTGCATCACATTATTACTTTCTAATTCATTTAAACGTTCTACTGGATGTGAAACATTGACCTCATGAACTTCATCAACAACCATTTCAGCAGTAACAACCTCCTTAGTGGGAACATTTGGCATAATTTGTGTGGAAACAGATTTGTTGACTTCAGGTAAGCCCTCTAGTTGGGCTGTTGTTGTGAGTGTGTCAATCATGTCCAGTTCTTCAACATTTAGTCCAATGTTAATGGAGGATACATCTGACTTGCTATGTATTGTCAGCACTGCTGGCTCTTCATTAACAAATGCCTCAAGTATTTGATGCGAGACAGATCCAACTATTCTTTCTGAGCTTTCCTCATCTGAGCACACTGGGATAACGTTGGGACTTATGGAGATGGCTTCGACAACTTGATGCAGGAGAACCTCTACAGGTTTGACTTCATATTCTACAGGGACCGGTGTTGTGTTGCCAGACGTGTTTGAAGACTCTGACAGCTGGGAAACTGCAGAGATCATCTCAGTTTCATCTTCTGTGGTAATGTCTCCAGGTTCCAGAGCAGTTATGGCCTCAGATGTGATCTCTATCAGATCCTCGGCTATAGTGTCGTCTGGAGCTGCCTCCTCAGGGACTGAAGCAGGAGTGGCGTTGGTCTCTGTAATTAAACCCTCCTCTGGGATATCACTGAGTTGTTGATGTTTACTGATTAATTCTGTAGGGTCCTCAGGTTCCTCATTTGAAGCAAGAGCTGTAGAGGTATCCTTATTGTCCTGGACCTTCCTTACTTCTGGTTGCAGATCCTCACAAGGTAGGACTGGTTGAGACGTGAGATCAAGGAGGTCTTGCTGCACTTGATAGTCCGCCTCCTTGGCTGGATGACTCTCCACATCAGCTGTTGTTTCAAAGTGAACTTCTGTTTCAATTGTGTCAAACTCTGACAAGGGAACCACAGCCGGTGTGTCAGAGTCTTCATCGTCTGAAACAACCTCCTTTTCAGCCTCATCAGAAGATACCTGATCTGGAGTTTCAGAAGACTTCTTCTTTTTTCTTGGGAGAAGTTTCTTTATTGAAAAGGAGGAATCGTCCTGAGTAATTTCACTATCAGACTGTGCATTATCTTTGCTGTCCTCCTCATCCTTGGCTTTCCTTTTGGGGGTCACAAGTTTTTTAAACGATTTCCAAGTTGATCCTCCATCACCCTCTGCAGGACTTCTTACATTGGGGGAAGCCTCTGAAGTTCCATCTACTTCGTTAGAACTTGCAAGTGGCGACTCTCGCTTCTTATTGTCATTTTCAACTTGTGGCGATTCATCCTCAGAGTCTGATGTTTTTCGGCTTCTGCTCTGTTTCCTTCCGGAGCGACACAAAACAGCTTCCCATGACACGGATGAATCTTTTCTTTTTTTGCCTTCTTCAGTGCTGTGATCTGATATTTGACCTTTTTCACTTGGTTTTGTTTCCTCTGTTGAGCCTGAGATTTGTATCTCTTCACTGGTCAAGGAGGACTTCTTCATTTGTTTTTTCGGAGTAACAAATTTTTTGAAAGAGGCCCATGCACCATCGTCCTCTCCTGCTGCCTCTGCAGGGTGGTTGGCCGGACTTTCTTCTTCTTGGGTCTCAGCTGACTTGGTAGATGACATGAGCTGATCCGAGTGTTCTTCAGAGTCTGACAACATTGTATTACTTGATTTCCTGCCTCTCTTGCTTTTGGAGAGTTTCCTAAAACTTGACCCTGATAGCAACCTTTTCATTGGACTGTCTTGAGCTCTGTCTTGAGAGCTCATTTCACGCTCATTGACAGAAATTGTAGCTGGAATTGTGGGCGGTGATTCCCCATCATTCATCGGCTGAGCTGATGCTGTAGAGATGATCTTCTCCTTAGGTTCATTTTCTGTGAGTTCTCTCTCAACTGGCGTTGCTTCAACATCTTGTCCAATCTCACCTTTATCCTGTTGTACTTCTACAGTTTTTTCTGTTGTCTGCACTGTTTCCTTTCTTCCCATGTCCACCAGTTCTTTCTCAGTTATCTCATCCCCTGTGGACTTCCTTTTCTTCCGTAGCCCTGAAAAGATTCCAGTTGTAAAAAACCTTTTCACCGGAGACACGACCTCCTCGGCCTCAGGGCTAGTTGGAGATGGTGTCTGTAAGTGTTCCTCTTCAAGGGTGGCATCCTGTTGTTCCTTTAAGTCTTCAACTACAGGTGAAGGTGTTGCTGTATCAGATTCATCTTTGGCCCCAGTAGTTTTCTCCTCTGCATGTTCCAGGGCATCCTCCGATGTCAGGGTAGGACATGTTGTTGAATCATTATCATTGGTCCCCTGTGTCTTCTGATCAATATCCGGCTCAGCATTCACACTTTTAGGTTCATCCGCGGTATCCTCTGTGTTTTCTGGTCTGTCTGATTTGTTCTCGTTCGTTTCATCTGGCCCATCGGTTCTTATTTCGTCTTTTTCGACTGAGCCTCTTTTTACCGTCAGTTTCAAACCAATGTTACTGAAGAATCTCTTAAAGCTTTCATTGATGTCATTCTGCTTTGCATCCATTTCAGTCATTTCTATGGGTAGCTCTTCAATAGCCTTAGTTTCTTCAGGTGATTCCTTTTGATTCACTTCAACGTTTTCTGATGGTGTTCCTTCTTCTTGAAGGGGTCTCTCTGTTTGTAAATCATTTTTCTCTGGAGAGAGGGGAGCTAAACCAAAAGATTTGAACATTTAAATTCCACAAATTATAAAAGACTGATGACACAGGTGAAATTATATTTAGGTTGAAGTTATGTCAAAATAATGGAAACTGTCAGTCAGGGAGCAATGATTCAGAACTTGTAAACACTTACCCTCTGCAGCCATTGCATCACCACAGTGATCATCAACTTCTGCTGGAGTGCTGTCTGCTTTTCCATTGATCTCCGAGATTTGACCATTATTTCTTAGAGGCTGAAACAAAACATGAAAAATAAAGTATTGCAGTTACCATTCTGCCATAGTCATAGGGTCACGGATGAATTTTGTCTGAATTTGTATTTCTATGAATGCAAAGAATTCTAATCTTCGATTAACTGAAGGTTCAAAAGTCTTATTTTGTAAACAACACAGAGTTACTTTTAGCTTTGTGTGATGCTAATGTACAGTACAGTTTAACAACCCTAATTGTTTCAATCTCAAATCTGTGACCAGGATTAGTCCGGACGGTCTGAGCAGGCGATGGGGAACGAGAAACACATGTCCTTCAACTAGTGTGAACTAACACAGTTAAACTAAGTTAAACTGGGTTAAAAAAAGCTGCTTGGGTCATATAGCCTACTAACCCCTATTAGTACAGTGTTAGATATTGATGGTACGTTAGATTTCCAGCCATTTTTCTTCTCCACATTTTATTACATTCACACCATTGCTCTCTCTATTTATGCTGTACTTTTAGGCTAGGTACTTTTGCTCTTACTCTTTTTGCACAATATGTAAACTCAATCTGTAACCCATTCAATTCAATCTACCCATGATTTATTCAAAATGTCTCATCTAGCCGTTCCTTAGCTTCTGTGGGTGCCTTGAAGTTGCATTTAAATGTTTAATAATGTGACACAAGTTGATGGCAGGTTAAATTGAATTGAAAAAACACATTCAATTGAAACATTAGTATATAGTAAAAGATCTGAGGCCAGAATTTGACAGTTTACTCCGAACTTGCTTTAACAGTCAAACTTGATCTTTTCTTTACATTTACTCATCTCCCTTTTTAGCTGTGAACTTGAATACCTCTGTTCTCAGTCATCCTGAGCCAGAATAGTAAAGTGCCACCAAACGGGTTGTACGTCAAGTATAAAAAAACTGTTTAATTCTCGAAAAATACAACCAAGATTCAGTTGAATTGAGACAGCTTTACAAACAAAATGAGTAAGCGTGACGGAAAATGTAGCCCAATAATTGTTTTGGCATTTTCTATTGATAAATGTCAGATTATTGTACCAAGTTAAAATAAGCTTAGTGCAAAACATTGTGGCCTTTGATGAAAAATAACAAATAACTTTTTACATCCTTTTAAACTTAAGCACTCAAAGATTTCTTAACAACATACTTTCATCCAATATAAATTCACTCAAGAGTCACACAGGTCAGTGATGCCATTAGATCAGCTCATGAAGTTATTTTCATTCTTACAGTACAGTGCTGTCTAATTGACTTCCTGTTCAGCGTGAGCCTGTGATCTTGTTTTATACAAATAATCGATGTTGCCTCGACTGAGTGCAGCTCCGGGGAAATTCCATCTCTCCCCTGGGCTTCACTTAGGTTCTCCAAGAATGATAGGTCATTATTCCTCCACGCTACTTCCCTCTTCATCCACAGTGCATGCAAACCACTGCAATGAATACAGGGTGAAACCAGGTCTGCTCAAACTACCAAGGCAACCATCGGATCATTTACATTTCAAATAACCTCTAACAATCAAACCAGTGGAACAGAAGTTCAATACCTTTTTCAGATAAACTTTGTCTTTCTATTTGTTGTGGGATTGGTTTCAAGAGCCTGGCTGCAAATTTGATGTGAGATCTTTTAATCCAGCGTGAACCTTTTCACGGCTCGAGATCCTCAGGCAGAGGTCACCTGACTGTTCCAGAGATTTGGAATCTAAAGGGGACAGAGCCTGAAATGACCTGCCGGGGGGAAAAGGTCTGTCTGCGCCAGGTTCATCTTTTATGACTAAATCCACCAGGATGCATTTTCCTGATCTTAACTGAGTTGTTAGTTAATTTTTACAGTTTAATTAAACTGTTTATTTTATTTGTTTATCTGACTTATTGTAAAGCATTATGTCATTGAAAGTACTATATAAATAAATAGGTAAAAGATTATTATTATTATTGTATGACTTCATATTGCATCTGCATGCAGAAATGGGCCTTTCCTGTAACAACAAATCTGAAAAGTATTTTGTTTATTATTATCATTATTTATTCATTATTATTAAAAGCCAGAATCCCAGAATAGCCCTGATGTGCTGCATTTCTTCCCAATGAGACTTTTCCCGTATCTCCTGGTTAATGGAGATGTTGGCAGGCAGCAGCCGCACCGTCCTGACAGCAACAACATCCAGCATCAGCATTTTCCAAACATATCAGAACGAACTGATCTGTCTCTGCAGTGAAGCCGCAGGAACATGTTGTGAGGACACATGAAAGTTTGCGCTCACATACAGAAACAGTGCTGCAGGATCATCCAGAGAGCAAAGTGTGTGAGGTGATACCTTCTCCTCAGTGCTGGGATCGAGCCGAGCATCCTCCGCTGCTCCTCTCTCTCCTCCTCCTCCTCCTGCTCTGCTGCCTCCCTCCCGATGTCCCGCTGCGCTGACTGAGCGTCTCCCATGTTTCTAAACACCGGCTGTGGTTCACCGCTGCAGCGTCACTGTCCCAACAGCTCATGGAAGTATCCCCGAGCTGCAGCAGGCCGGAGCTCCGTGAGGGGCCGACAGCGACTGACCGGGTCTGGGAAAAGTCTTCCTCTTTTGGGAGCCAAACGCCGCCCTGCATGATCACATGAAGTCAGGACAGGAGACTTGGCCCGGCCCGGATTGGCCCGGATCTTCCCGACCAGGACCGGCACGCCCCCTACTGCATCAAAATGAGGAGGGGAAAAAAACGAGAAAAACAGTCTGTGAACAAATGAATAAATATATGAGCAACAAGCTTCAACCATAGACTTAACTACAGATTCATGGGATAAATATAGTTAAATTAAAGTACGAATATATATAACTATATATATTGTGTGTGTTGTGTGTGTCTGAATATATAAGAATGTATAAAAAAATATATACATTATATAAAATATATGTAAATGTATGATATTACTCTACCCCAACCGGAGAGAAGCTGATTATATCGCCGGCCTGTGGGAAAATTCCTCAAGAAGATTAATTTCATGTGAGTTTGTAAGTCTGTGAATTCTTACAGTGTGAGACAGTACTGACATAGGTAATACAAAAATAATAAAAATGGTGTAACCCCTTGCATGTAATTGAACAGATAATGTGGTTAATTAGCGTAGCAGTCGATAACTCATTATCAGTATTAAAGTATTTCTGTCAGACTTTGTAATACACACTGTCGTCCTTTGTAAATCCAGTTGTTATCAACACCAAACTAATTTTACGCCAATGATGCAAACACTTAAAACACATATTAGTGTGGAGGCTTCACTGAAGAGGAGCAGATCAACATGAAGTTCAACCGAGCAGACATTTGTAACGCTGATGTTTTAGCTTCAGGAATATCGAACATATTGACATGTTTCACTGGGCCTGTTTGTTTTGGTCACTTTGAATTGATTTGGCAAAGTACATCTCTGTAGATTTAGCAACGTTAGCTCGATAGCTAGCCAAAGATAACCAGCAAATGCTTTGTTCTTGACCACACTGGTTTTAAGGTCACATTATAGTCACTTTATTTAGCGTCATTTGAAATGTTAATAAAATAGGCCAGCGGGTTAGCAACACAGTCGTTTGCTAGTCTTTTTTTAAATGAATAAAGTACTGTATGTTCCCTTAGACTCAATTGACTGCAGCAGAAATAGCCAGTAAGGAAACGTCATTAAATCATCTTGTTTGCACGGATAAATGATAAAACGGCGGTTCCAGGAATTCAAAAGTTGCATTCAGTTTTTCTCTCCCTCAGTTAGTTTGTCATATTTTTATATTTTGCCAATGTTTGTTTTACAGGCACTTGTCATTGGTCAGTCAAACAAATACTAGAAGAGTAGTGAGGAAAAATGAGACTCTGATTTACACTCAACTTTAGTGACTACATTCTGACTTTATTGTCAAAGTGCAAAATGAAAAAAGGACTACAAATTTAATCCTGAAGTATATCTAAAGTAGTGGAAGATGTGTTATCCTCTATAGCGTTAAAAATCTATTAATTATGTTAATATTATTCAGACAAACTCAATTTATTTGTGTGTTAACTATAGAGATATATTTTTTTGTAAATAAAGAGTGCCATGCTTGCATATCCTGTAAAGCTGCTGTGAAAACTACAGTTATCATACAGTCATATTGTAATCCAATTTTTTGTGTTAGTGCTATTCAAGAAGTATTCTCCTTTTGTTTCTCATGTAACAATATGTAATCAGGATGTAGAACTACTCTGGATCACTATGTAACAACCAGTGGGTATATAACACATCGTCTGACTAGTTATCCAAACTCCAAGTCTTTCAACATAGGGCATTAAAGTGATTAGAAGAGTTCTAAGAAAAATATCTTTAACAAACAAAGAGCGAAAAAGGTTCAGAAACCTTTGAGAAACATATTGCTGTGGTTATTGGGCTCATCTGTTCCCTCCTGTTTTTGATATTGCAAGTCAATGCCCCTTAAAACCACTGGTTACACTCTTATATGCATGTACTTTTGTAAATGTGATTATTTATTGCTGAATTAGGTATACAAAAAATCTATAAAGCTCACTTCCTCTGAAGCTCACTAACGGACATGTTACATTATGTTTCTTTGATCTGTACGGAAACCAAGACGTTAGAAAATGATTCGGTTTAATTGACCCTGGCCTTTTTTCGGGGAATGTAGGAGCTGCTTCTTCACTCTGACAAATGAGCAACAAATCTGATTATCATGTCTGTCATGTCAGCTCAAGGACGCTCAGACTGGCTGCTGGGGATGTTGTTGAGTCAGCCTCAAGGGAATAAGTCACCACCGCTTGAGTGAAAGAGTTTACGTAACTGGCTGAGACATCAGGAGTCCCAGGTCCGAACTCAGAGGAAGCCACAGAGTTTTCTGGATTTTCTTCTAGGTACATGTTTATCCCAACATAACAGAGGAAATTGTGTTTCTATTAAACACGTATATAACTTGATCTGCGCAATAAATGCAACGTTACAATGGAGTCATTATTACGTTATTTATCGTTTAAGCTGTAAGTGCTTCAGAGAAATTAGCGTAGGTCTCGTTTCATTAGAAAACAGGTAAAACACCATTTACATAAACCTTCATTTAATAAATCATTGATCAAAGTTCCCAACTTTTCTGGACCAACATTTTTTTAAGTACTTACAACTTTAAATATTTGATTAATGATATATATAAGGTTTAAACGCTTATCAAAAAGTGAAAACACCCATGTACATAGATAATGCCTGAAGTAAACAGCTCTGGGATTTTATTTTATAACCTCCTTATCCAAAATACTTCCTTGTTATTTTCTCACTTCTGTAATAAGTGAAATATTTATTAATCATTAATATAGCACTGTATCAAGGATGCCTTATTAGCAAGTGATTACAAAATCAGGATGTTATTATTTTATGTCATTGTCAAAATAAAGAGTTGATCTTTATGGCAAGCAAATAAGGTGAATAGTTGACTATATTGTATATTATGTTATATATTTGTTTTGCAGGTCAGGTTAGGAAGTAAGCATCAGACAAGGCCACAGGGGGTTTCAGTAAACAGTACGATTTTGCTTGACAAGGCATATTTGCTGTATAGCCAATGAGTGTGTAATTGCAATAAAACTATTTCAGAACAGCGTGAAATTAAGCTGATTGTAAAGTCAAGCACAGAGTTTCTTCATGAAAATGGAAATCAACTGACTGGTCAAGTGCAGCTCCGGAAAAGCTCGACCTTTGAATAAATACAGAGCAAAATGGGTTTAAAGGGATTAAACTATTTATATCTGTATCTGTTACCTGATCTGATCTGTTCCTCAGGTCGTCTCTTCAGAAAACTTCAAGGAACCCAATGGATGTTGTGTTTACGTTATGTCCTGGGTTTGGTAAGTCAGGATTGTTCCTTAGCTTTTGACGACAAATTATACCAGTGTATATATCGACTTATATAATATGAATACTATTTATGGCCCAAGTAAGGACATATAATGCTTAGTATAGTGTAAAGCATTACTTTATTTTCTTTTGCTATATCAAAGACATATTGAAACGAGACAAATATGATGGATGGATGGATGGATGGATGGATGGATGATAGATAGATAGATAGATAGATAGGTAGGTAGGTAGGTAGGTAGGTAGGTAGGTAGTAGATAGATAGATAGATAGATAGATAGATAGATAGATAGATAGATAGATAGATAGATAGATAGATAGATAGTAGATAGATAGATAGATAGATAGATAGATATTTTGCCTTATTTCACATCATTTTCTACTCATCAGACCATTTATTCTCTCAAACAACATCCAGTTGTATAAAGGGTTATGGTTTTGTTTAATAACTAATGTTACATATTTATAAATATACCCGTAAATACTCTGACTCCAGCATTTATAACTGCACCGGCTTCCCTCAGTTCCCCAGTGGTAAAGCCCAGGACAGGTTTACTGAACACTGAAGAGCCACCTCCCTGTAACAAAGTGAGACCTTGGGAAACGGTGGGAGCCGAGCAACATGTCCAAACCCATGACAGACATTCATGTTAACTCGATCAAATGCTTGGACACACTGGGGCTGTTATGCGAGACTCAGCACGACGCTAATAAGCTGAATTAATTCGAGTCACAACTTTGGATAACTGAAAACAGCTGATGTTTTCTCCACCGATTACTGTAGCCTAACTCCTGAGGCCTGATGCAATCTAATGAAATAACACGCGCAGGGGGGTCTCTCTGAGTCCGTCTGCATGTGGGCACATGTTCCATCCTTTTTTTGCAACTGGGCATCGAATATAAGTGAAAGTGAAATGAAAGAAATTGGAAATCGCACGAACTTGTTATTTTTTTCCATGCTTTGTCAAAGTTTCTTCCTCTGTACATAAAATTAGATGAGAACACATGAAGAGCAGCAGAATTCTGCTATTGTTTTCTTTGTGAATTTCGACAGTATATGAAAATGAAATCAGTCCACTTCACATCATAACACTGTTCACTGTTGTGATCGGTGTCAGCTAAAGGAAAACTTCACAAATGAGATTAAGCCTGCTAGTTACAGAGATAATAATCTGACAATCAGCCATGACAGCTATGTAAACATTTTCATTAGAGAGATGAACAGCAGAGAAACGGACATCTGATTTGTATTTTACCCGATTACTTCATTTTTTAAATCTCCAACAGGATTTTCTTTAACGTTTTTAGAGAGAGTTATAGTGCTGTAGTTGAACCACGATGGAAAATGCAGAGAGTGAAAATATATCTATATATCCATTTTATAGTAACTCTGATCATGAAATAAAATGTTGTGCCAACACACACACTGCAGAAATAAAATTGCGTTTCCTTCTTAGTTGCAAAAAAAGGATCTACACAAGAAAATCCGGTCATGAGGCGACAGAGGCGAAACATCTTTATATTTATAAAGTTTCACTGAATTGATTAAGATTCCCTTAAATCCATGGCACATTCTCAATAAACAGTTTTCAATGCAGCGCCGAGGAATGGAGGCCAACTTAGATCACATGCTCAGCTGCTGAGCGGTGAACCAGGGAAACGACACGTGAAGCTCACGAAACACAGTTTATGTATCAAATACCCATGATGCTTCAATCCGAACCAGCTGACCAAAAATAAATAACTAGATTTAAAGAAAGGACTTTCAACTTGTAATTTTTGTGTTTGGTAATACAAATCCACAAAATGTAATTTAATGTTTTCTTTAAAATATCATAATTGGAAGAGTTTTTACAATAGCTGCTTACATTTCTCAAATTCTTGTCTGACTGCCCCGACAAAACTAATGTCATGCTTTGACGAATGTCCACATTTTCCACTTCCCAGAATTGAAGCTGTTATAAATGATGATTGAAAATAAACAAATGAAATGATCAATTCCTTTATCCTTACATCTAACCGTCTGTCTGTCTGTCTGTCTGTCTGTCTGTCTGTCTGTCTGTCTGTCTGTCTGTCTGTCTGTCTGTCTGTCTGTCTGTCTGTCTGTCTGTCATAGATATCAGATCATCAGACTTTATTCTAGTGTTTTTTGTTGATCTGGGTTTTGAGCTGTTGCATATAACTACTCTAACATGAATACATAAAGTTAAATCAAATGGAATTCAATGTAAATGGTCTCATGTTATTTTCTTCAGGACCTCTAAGATATTGAACAGTCAAAGGAATCTACTGTTGTACCAATGACATCTGCTGGGCACGATGAACACTCAACTTACAGATACTCAGATTCTTTATCCAAGCACCAGTAAATGTGCATTCAGAATACTGCTTAATTAAAATACCATAGTAAATTAGAGTGTATAAAAGTATTTCAGCTAAATGTTTTAAGATTGCAGGAGCCAGTGAGCAGCACTTGAGTGTTATAACAGGTTTCAACTTGATTAGGTCCATTAGTTAAAGTAGGATATTCCCCTTTTTACCGAGTCACAAGATAAATCTGAGGTCACATCAGATGACGAAGGATGAAGGGAAAAAATTTGGCTTTACTCAGAAATATCTATTAAAATGTCTATATTTTGCCACTTTAGACCAAAAATAGTCACTGATTTCAAGATACAGTTGGTTTTGTAAAGGGACACAAGACATGTTTTTTGGGTTTAATCTTTCATTATGGAGTAAAACATGTATTTCCTACTAAGATGTAGAGGGTAAAAGTATAGGAAAATATTACTCCTGGGTAAAATACTTGAAATAAATGTACTCTTAATACAAAGGTCATGTAGAAATTTGAGATAAAGCATTCTCTGATTTATAATATCTAGTTTTACTCAAGTATTTCACGTTGTTGTATTCACTGTGCTATAAATGGAGAACTGTGCAGTGTGCATGTAAAACTTGTTTATCCTCTTGAGTTAAGTGTAAACTAGATCAACTGTAACACGCCAGCCTGAAGCCTCAACGTCAGAGTCATGTGTCAGAGCTGAACACTGTAGGAGTGAGTGAGACATCAACCTTGCTCAAAATAAAAGTCCCCTTTGAGATGCAAAGCCACAATGACTCAAACTCACAGAGGCTGATGGGAAATCATTTATCCACTGGTGGCTGTGGAAATACCGACACATCCCCTCAACATTTCAACCATTCACGTATAGTTCAGCTTCTTCTTCTGGCAGCCACTTGACAGTTGGTGGTTTCCCTTTGATATGTTTGTGAAACCGAAAGTCGGTTCCGATCGCTGAAATACTTTCTGTGCCAGTGTGCGATGACCCCTGACTTTTATCTCACACGTTTCCTTTAACTTCTCTTCACAACACCGGTCTCTTTTCACAACCGTTCACCATATGTGTTTTCAAACATAAAAACACAATTATTTGCCTACAACAGCTGACCTGAGAATATAATGAGAATTGTCTCTTTGTCATTCATCTATAGGATGAATCTTTGCAAGGCTTTACCTTGCTGTACATCACTCCAAGCTTCCATGTGACACAACAGGAATGCAGAAAGTTTTGTTTCTGAAAAAACCATCCTCTTCAAAACCGTTGTCTCACTGAAGGTTAACATTGAAATGAAAATCTCTCACTAGATTTCCGTGGCCGTCACACTTCCAATTGGACTTCTATGATCCGCTTGTGCAACAGAAGGTGAAGAAACCATCTTTAGATAGTTTACTAATAAGGTTAATAATTCTATTTCTATACTTTTTGATATTCTGTGTTATGTAGGTGGTGTTTGAGGTCGGATCTGAATTCAAAAAACCGGCACAGACAGGAAACCTCAACCTGATATCGGTGGCCTGTTGACATTTACCCTTGCCCATGAAGGATTCGCAGTTAAACTAATTAAAAAAAAACTGTTACACGATACTCTCCTGCTTTAAAAACATGTTTGGTCAGTCATTAACCAGATTAAATGACCTGGCAGATCAACTCATTTAAAATTACCTGATACTGTAAAGCCTGTTGTGAATATTGATTTCAAAAGCTGTGTGTTTCCTTGCTGTTTTGCAATAGCTTGACTGAATCCAGTTGGTGTCTTCAGTCAAGCTGTGCTCTGGAGACTTAACACTCTAACAAGTCCACACTTGTTTGAGTCTAATGAGACTTTTGATGTTGATCATTGTACATTGTTTCTCTTCCATTTGTACAAATGATTGTGAATCTACCAGAAAACATTTGTAATTTGACTTGTCTCTTGTTTCTATCTTCAGCACAGGGGAGTGAAATGGACAAAACAAAGCAGCTGAGGTCAGAATTAAGCAAAAAATTAAGATTCAGACCCTATTCTAGATTTCAAATGTCTATATTACACATATTGCAGTAATGTATAAACAAGGAAAAATGAGCCTGGGGATAAGTGGAACCAGTTTATGTGTACCTCACTCTGAACAGTGGAAATGAAAAGGGACTGAAACCTTTGCACTTTTGCAAATTTTTCCACTCTGTGGAGTTTGCTGGTTGTTATAGTTACAGTATTCAGGCCACTGCTCTCATTGTTGTACTAACAGCCTGCTTCTGCTGCCAGTGGAAACAAAAAAGAGTTATTTCAAGTTTAACTCTTCCAAATCTTGTGATTTTCATCCACATGTCACTGAATTATAACATTTTCTCCCTTTGTCCTCTTGCTCTCAGACATGAGGGACAGGCTGACACACATTCATCAGGTGCAGAGTGACTCTGAGGGTTTCAGTGCAGTGGAGCTGCAGAACCTGTCAGGGCCAGGGGCCACAGTGTCACACGAGATGATGTCCAGCTACAAGCAGAGGAGCAGGGGGCCGCCTTCAAGTGCTGAAGTGTCCATTCAGGATGGAGTATTCCAGCTGGATAGAGCTACTACATCTCATAAAAGCAACCAATATTTGGTGGCTGCTTGCCATGTTATTTTGCAAAGGTGTGACGAGGGGCCCCAGGGTTTAGATAAATGAACGACCCTTCAAAACACCGTCCTGAGCTGTTAGTGTTGTAGCTGAACTGCAGTGGTTTTCCAGATGTTGTGTTCAGACACAGTGAACACAGTTGATGGATCAGTGACAGTTGAACAACCGGAACATTTATGCTGAGGTTATTACGGTTTCAAACATGTCCTGTGAGGTAATGATAAACAATAAGAATCAACATACATGGCTCGGAGATATTTAATAACCTAGTGATATGTTGTATTCACAAACATCAGCAAATAGCTTTGTAGATTATTTAATAGTGAATCTAAAAGAAACTGGCTTAAAATTCTTAATGTAAATAATTGTACCCTAGAAAATGTACTGGGACCTCTGTTTTTAGTAATGGTATCAATGTAGTACTTTTACTTATAATGTCGTATTTTCCCAGTCTTCGCCAGGGATTGATCCAAGGGTGGGGTCCGGGGGCATTGGTCCCAGCGGAAATCTCATTGGCCCGTGAAGTGCCCCTGCAGCTGTCAGTAGCCTTTTTTTTTACATGTATATACAAATAAACTAGTCAGTTACTAATAATACAGCAATAAATACAACGGTAAATATGACAGTTTGTTGAGAATTTGTATTGTCTGGAAGTACACAATTTCCAAAATGTATTCATCATGTGTGTTTTTGTTTAAAGCCACAGAGCTTACAGTAAAATAAATGACTTAAATATTGACCTTACTGAAGCAGGATAGACATTTAATAATAATATAACTGCTGTGTGTAAATGCATAAACAAAAGAAAGGTAAGAAAAACCTCAAACTCAAACACAAACTAGAGAAGTGGCGCAGAGTGTGAAATGCAGAGAGGAGGAGGCGTGATCTTCCGTGTTGGTACCTGCTGCAGCCTGCCTGACACACACACACAGCGTCACTCTGAAGTAACATGTGTGTGTGTGTGCGTGTGTGAGAGAGAGAGAGAGATAGAGAGAGCGTGTGTGTGTGTTTTTGTGTGGGGACAGAGAGAGACCTCCTGAAACACACTTTGACTCTTGTACATTTTGAAATGTGCTCATATAACGGAGAGAAAAAGAGGAAATTAGCGTCTCTGTGGTCTCCTCTCCTGCTTCATCGACTTTGTACCATACTACCACTGGAGGAGAACACAACGAGGTAAGTGCACATTGTTGTACAATGCTCTTGTACACACCTACAGACCTGATAATGAAAAATTTACTCAGATAATCGATCAGTTGTGGGTCAGTAACTCATCACAGAATGATTTCTGTAACAGCTTGTTGTCAGTTTA
The DNA here is from genome assembly GCA_038501795.1 of Pseudopleuronectes americanus. Taxonomy (NCBI): domain Eukaryota; kingdom Metazoa; phylum Chordata; class Actinopteri; order Pleuronectiformes; family Pleuronectidae; genus Pseudopleuronectes; species Pseudopleuronectes americanus. Next base: position 15,247,549 of record CM076726.1, on the reverse strand, counting down.
TCCTTCTCCCTCATGATGCTGGCTTTTCATCGTCATTGACACCATACGGTTTATTAGATTATTTTCCTTTATTGTTATCACATTTCTTCTATTAAACAAATGAGCTGAACAGGAACTAAGAGTCTCAAGTCGACGCCCTGTAATTGATGTGAAGGTCTGAGTTGAGGAAGTTACTCAGCAGCTTCCTTCAGAGCAGTCTAAACATAGACAGGTCGGTCTCTCTATAGAAAACACATCTAACACTGCAATGAATCAGTCTTCAACAAATGGCTCTTTGTAAAAGAATGCATTGTTTTCAGTTAAGTCTTTATAATCAATTAATATTTCTGTAAGATAAAAGCTTATATTTACAATAACAGAAGAAAGAAGGTGCTTATGGTCATATAAATATATTGCAGAGCCTGTTTGTGAGTGTGTCTCTTTTCATGCAGTTTGCCACGTCCTGTGGTTCCCAACCAGGGGTTAGACTGCTGCAAATGAACACCATCTAAATGTGAGGGGTCGTGACAGGATATATGAGAGAGAAAAGAAGAGAAAATGTTGTCAAATTTGGGGGTTGATCTCTTGGACTTAGTTGGAGCCGCTTACCTTCTGAAGTCTCTGGTAACTTCTCAGGGGGGAAATAGATAGTCAAGCACATAGTCCCTCTTAAAATGACAACTTGTGGCTTTCACTATGGTTTTGGTAAAATGTAAATAAACAGGATACAATGTATAATATGATGAATTTCAGATGTGCAGGTTTTTTGTTGTGCATTTCTACACACAAACAAACCAACAAACAATAAAACAGGGGTGTAAACAAAACCTCCTGGGCAGAGGTAATGCAACTGGATCACAGTCGGACTGGCTAATTCTTAGGGTTTTGAAATCTGCCAAAATGCAACTTTAAAACTGCCAAATGATCCTCTAATTTCTAATTTGATGAATTAGTACAACTGGTAGGGGGGTTTTCTGGTTGCTTTATAGAGAAAAGCTTTAGCTATTTTATTATTATTTTCCAAAATGTCCAACTATTTCTGTTACGAGGTCAGTAAAAGTTCCTGACTCCTCTCACAGGTGAGATGAGGGACCGGATGTGTGAGCTGCAGTCTTCCAGCCCCAAGTCTGCAGAGAAGGAGCAGAGGGACGAGGAGAACCACAGCCCTGAGGATGAGGAGCACCTGGAGCAACATGCCATCGTGTTTGAGGCAGAGGACATAATGGCTGGCATCTACAAGGAGGCCCAGTCCATGAGGAAGGAGATGCTGCTGTGCAAAATGGACGTGAAGCGTCTCGGGAAGCAGAACACCAGGTTCCTCACATCCGTCAGGAGGATAAGCAGCATCAAGCGGGACTCCAACGCTCTGGGCCGGGGCATCAAGGTCAGAGGGGAGGCCATTTACGCTCGGCTGAAGAAGATGGGGAATTTGAGCAAGCAACTGGAGGAGGAACACGGACCTACCTCAGCTATAGCTCGCATAGTGCGTTCGCAGTACGTGTCCCTGACCAACGACTTCCACGGCACCATGTCCGAGTTCAACGAGGCCGAGATGGAGCAGAGGGAGAACTGCAAGACGCGCATCCAGAGGCAGGCGGAGATCATGGGCCAGGAGGTGAGCAGGGAGCAGATAGACCAGATGATCGAGACGGGCAAGTGGAACGTCTTCTCTGACAACCTCCTCCTGGAGGGAAAATCTGCCAGGTCGGCGCTCAACGAGATCGAGAACCGCCACAAGGAGCTCCTGGAGCTGGAGGGCCGCCTCAGGGAGATTCAGGAGCTTTTCTTCCAGATGGCCATGCTGGTGGAAAAGCAGGGCTACTTGGTGAACAACATCGAGGCCAACGTCAGTGCGACTCAGGACCACGTCCTCAAGGCTACGGCTCAGATCAAGCAGGCAGTGAAATACAAGAAAAACAATCCGTGCAAGAAACTCTTCTGCTGTTGCTTCCCCTGCTGCAAATGAGGCAGCATGATTTCTTCATCAAAGTCTTGAGTCTAGATTGAAAATTCTATATAATATTTTGTTATTTTACTCTGTGACACCATTTTCAAGCAGCAGCGATGTAAAAATTTCACATCTGTCAATTATTTTCGTTACTGGGCCGGTTTCAAACCACATATTCATATGCAAACAGTGTTTAGTGAGATATGGTTTTACATTTCCTGATTGTTACTGACTACAGCCTTTGCATGACCAGACATCTCAGCTGTTTTTCTAATGCACAATCCTCAGCCTTCTTTCCCTTTAGCTTCCAGCTCTGTAAGTTGTGTTGCAAGATATTTAAGTGATTTCCAATATTATTTACTTGTTAATAAATGTCTCCTATAGCAGCTTGTTTTAACAGCCTGAATGTAAATCTATTGCTGGAAAGTGGAACTCAATGTAAACCAGTTTCTGTTTGCAGCCATTGCCTCGATCTAGAACACACAGCTGCTGATTGTGGTTAGCAGGCGGAGGAAAGACAGATCGGTGTGGATTGTGTAATACGTGTGTAGTTATCAGCAGCTACAGGCCGAGAGCTTTGGGCTTCTCAAGACTCAGTGATGAACCTGTCTGAGCTTCAATCCCAACTTTAAATGAATGGGGACAAACTGCAAACAGGAAACCTTCTATCTCATATATCTGTGGCTTCACGTGTGCACTGCTTTTTTAATTAATTTTGTCCAAATAGAAGATCTGCGTTTGTTTGTTTTACAGGATTCAAACAGAGCACTCAACCTATTGCCATTTCATTTTATGGAGGAGTGAAGCAGGACCCAAGGAAGAACCATTAAAATTCTGGTGTGGACTTGGATCAGTGGGGATGGATCTAGGAAATATTTGTCACTTTATTTAACATTGCAAGAAAGTGTGTTTTTTAAACAGTTTTTTTAGATTTCTCAGAGAATAACTTGTGGATCTTGAGGAAAATTATGAAAAAGGGGACTGGTTTTTATGAGTTTGTGCAATTTGATGCAGATCCAAATGAAACAATGAAGGTCTGGTTTATTTAAAAGTGGTTCCATAATAATACCTGTTCAGGTTTCCCCTGATTTTCCTTTGTGTGTACATTCAGGCAGACTGACAACAGAAGAGAGAAAAGGAGAGCAGGACTTCATGTTTGCACAGCCGGCCTTGTCCCGCTGTACCCTCAGTGTAAAGAGCGTGAAACTAATGAGACCTTTGTGTTTTCTGCGTGACACAGAACCTGCAGTTAGTACCTGGTGAACTGAAGGTGTGACTGGGACCATTTTACACAACATGAGAGACACTGCTGCCTTTTCTCAGTGTTGCAATGGGTGTGCAATGATTGCACTTCCTCAGCAGCACTGTGTGGTTTGTGTGTGTGTGTGAGTGGGGGGCATGTTAACAGCAGCACGACTCGCTGTATTTACACTGTGGCATCATGAATCTACCCAGATAAACTAGTTAGTCATGTGTCTGACTGGTCCGTTGATCCCTTTAGTCAGCAGTGGGTACAAACCAGGATGGCCGAGTGGTTAAGGCGTTGGACTTAAGATCCAATGGACAATAGTCCTCGTGGGTTCAAACCCCACTCCTGGTAACTGGTGTGCTTTTTACATTCCTCATTGTCTTTCTAATGAAAGACAATTCATGAGGTGTTGGGAACATCCAAATACTTTGTACTGTTGCTCATCTCGGCAGACTGTTTTAAGGGATAGTTCACCGGGAATATGTATTAACCTATCGTTTGCCGACAGAGGGGTGGGTGAAGTGTAAGAAAACTTTCCACAAAAAACCTTCCGGAGTTTCAGCAGTAAACAGCGTTGCAGCCGAATTTTATACAGTTGAAGTAACTGGTGACCAATTCTTCAAACGTATATAACATGACTGCCTCCATACTGGTCATGTAGTGTCATCCAAGTGCCTGTAAGCCCCGACATTCAAATTCCACTTCAAACGAGGTCTTTACAATCGTGTTTTTAACCTAAATGTTCTCAGTGAACCTCACACGAACAAAAAGACGGAGATGGATAGCCATTTTATAAATTTTTGTCTTCCTATTTTACGTTTGAAGAAGTGATCACCATTGACTTCAATTGTTGAGTTTGTTTGTGACTAAACGATCTGAAGCAGTTGCTAATTATAGCAATGGGTTCATTCTCTAGGCTGATTTTATGTAACACCCACTACAGACAATCAACAAAGCTTGACAGCTTCAAGACCCGCAAAGGGGGAAACACCCCGGAACTCAGCTGACAAAATGTTCCAAGTTGATATTTTATTTCCCTTTAGGGGGTTTGGGGGTGAACACAGGCAGCACATGTCACTGTGAATGCATTATCTTGTCCAAATGTAGATAATTCTGTGGCCCCCAACCACAAATTTCCAAAGGACGTGGTTCATTAGGCTCCTGCGTTGTTTAAGAGTTAACAGCAGATAAGAGCTATTTAGCTTTTGATTGTTTTATCTGAAATGAGCACATCAACACAAGCAAAAGGTCAAACCAATAATTAAAATTTTGTTTTTTACAACATAGGACAAGTAGGACATAGGATTTTAAATGCCTGAAAATGTCCAGTTTTGTGTTCTTGTTTTATCCTTTTACAATACATCAGTATGCAACCAAAACACAATAGTGGAGGAAAAAGCCGTCTGAATTTATTTTGTTTTTAACGCGAGAGAAGGTGCACTTGTGGTGTTCTGGCGCCATCTAGCTGTCCACTTTTGCATCAATAGTAATCGATCACTTCTCCCATTGAAATAAAGCAGTGAACCACCTCTGCCTATAGGAACTGGACAGATAAAAACCGCTTAGTATTCAACAACTTTCATCTTAATTCTGTGTGTGGATTCAATCTCCTGAAACTTTACTGTGCTGAAATCAGAGCGGTGGTAGGGCACTAGGACCTGGGTCAAACTAAGGTGGGAGCCCCTCAGCAGTTGATGAAAGCAGGTGTGTCAGCTTTCAATCCTGCTCCTGTGATCACGCGGGTGCACGTGACGCCTCGCGGTAAACCAAACGAACCTTTGATGTTTTAACTTGACAGGTGGGATTGCTGGTGAGGTACGAGAGTGTCTGTTGCTATTAAGCTGTGTTCATTTCACAGGCAAAGTGCTGGTTGCTGTTTATTTTGTATTCATTTGACATTTCCTGTATTTTAGGAAATGGGCTTGTAGTTTCATGTATATAGTTTGTGTTACTCACTGATGGCACACACCACCATATCAACTTTTAATTTCGTTTATAGAACTGATGTGAAGTGATTATAATAAACTGGCCTGTTAGGCTGCTGGCTTTGAAGTTCACCTGTATTTACATCTATGAGTAGACAGGGCTCACAAGTTAATTGTTTTGTTTACTATCTAGACCACCAGCAGGATAAAACCTATATATACCTTGTCCTTTGTCACATGAGCCACTTGGCTGATGCAGACCCACTCAGCATGACATGTTTCCCCTTTGCAGTCCCATACAGTTTAGGGAGCTTTAATCAAAGGTGAAAATATTTAACTTTATTCCCTCCATGAATCTGTGTGAGACAAATATTCCAGTGTGACCCCATTAGTGAGTTGTGTGTTAGCACAGAGCTGGAAACTGAACAAGTTGTAGAGCTGAAAAAGAGGCATCAACATTTTTAAAAACCGAGACTGTTTATTAAAATGCTTCAAAATTCAGGTGAAGCTGACATATCTTGGTGGAAAAACACACACTTATTCAGCAGGAGTGAAAAACAAAACAATAATTCTGATGAAATTCTGATACACTCCAGGTGCCTGCAAAGACCTGTCTGCATTGAAGTAAAAGAAAAACAAGAGTGTGCTGCAGGTGACAAACATTTTGTGATTTAAAGCTCAGGTTCCCCATTCCACTTCATCAAATTTAAAAAGCTTAAAACTTGAGGAATGAGGCAGGCTATCGGATCTGACTGAAATTCATCATGATACAAGATTTATTTTTATGTAACAGCTCATATGAAAATATATTCGAAACTGAGACATGAGCTAGTGAATCACGTCTGCAACTGGACTGACTGATTCATTTTCAAAAGACATCAAATTCGCATGCAGAGCACAAGGGAGAAATAAACCCTCAGCATCCTTATTTCTAATGTTACAGTACATACCTTCATGTGCAAATCAATATTCCAAATACAAATCCAGACATTACAGATTGTGTCTCTTTCCAAATAAAAGTACCAGTACAAAAATAAGAAACAAACCAAAACTCAGGTCAGGACTTATTAGAATAAAAAAGATTAAACATTGCTTGGGCTTTAAATCAGACTTCAAAACTATCAAAAAACACAATTTTGTTTTGCCCCTCGTAGGAACATGTTTTTAACCAGTTATCGTTGTGACAGAATATATTCTACTGAATGTGTTCATGTGTCGTTAGACGTAAATATCAAATCCAAACGATATTGATCACTCCATGTTTTTAAAGAACATTCGAACAGCTGACGTCCTACTTCAGTTTTTCCCGATGGGATGACAAACCCAAAAACATGTCATTTGTTAATCGAGCACTGCAACACACACACACACACACACACACAAACACACTGTTACGTTATAATAATACTGAGTGGTACACCTGTCGGTTGTAAGACCCCACAATAATCAAGTCAGCGTGTCCGTCTGAGCTATTTTGTTATCTGCTGCGAGACAAAGGTAACCCTGAGACACCAAAACATTTCAACACAGTGGACATGTAGTGCCATAAACAATGAATGTGGACATAACTAGTTATGCTAGTTACTGGAGGGAAGTGTGCGTGTGTCTGCTTTAGTCGTAAACACCTGACCTGCAGGTGTTTCTGAGGTCTGACACTGAGGGAGGGAAACAAGGCTTCCTCGTCATCGTCCACAGTGGCTGATTGATTCTTATATCCGCTGCGTTCACTCTTCTGTCACTTGCTACATTTAGATTTTCTGAGAAAACACCTCTCGTTCTGACTAACAGGCCAGCTCATTGGTCAGAGGTGAGAGGAGAACAGAAGAGGAACCACCCCTTTGTCACTGCCACAACGTCACTTACCAAACCACAAAACCCCTCTGCTGAGTAACATCACCACCCACAGTGATACAGCTTGATCATCCTGCACAATGGGTGGACAGTGGGCAGAGCTACCACAGATGTTTGGTCAGTCGTAACATGTAGAATTAAAGCCATGAATTCTATGAGCTCTAAGCAGCACACACACACACACACGATCACTCACTATCAGGATACAATATAAAAACCGTGCAAGATACCAGTAAACTGTTACAGCTGGAAGCAGTAAAGAAATCTCACTGAGATGTTCTCAACGACCCAAAGACTAGAAAATCAAGTGTATTGCAATTTAAGGCTCTACTCTTACCTCCAGTGTAGCAAAGTACTGACTTATCAATATAAAAATAAAAAAATCTACATCATAACATCTGATTATTTACACTGTCAGAGTAGATAATAGTAGAACTTCAGTACAATTGTATTACTAAATCCCTCATGAATACAAGGCTAGTGATAACATTTGATTGGGACCCTCCTGGTCTGTGTTTGTAGGAACATCAGCTCACAACTGGCTTAGTCTTATTTATAGGAGTGAACCAAATAACATCCAACCAGAAGTTTGTTAGTATTATTTTTAAGGCTGGAAGGAACTAACGTCTGTAAACACAGAAAACACTGGAGGAACTCTGATGTTCTCAGAAATGTCCAAACACTGACTTATTCTCTTATGCTACTGGTTTGAGAACTGAACGTAAACATCTCCCCTCTTTCGTGAGCTCTCTGGTGAAACACATGCACGGCAGAGGGATGGCCTCCTCCCGGCGAGTGATGGTGTTGAACTTGCACTTCTTGAGGTGGTCGGCCATGCTGGCGATGTTGGCAAACTTCCATTCGTTCACTGTACCGAAAGCCGTGCTGAATCTCCACACCTGAACGAAGAAAGGAATTGCTCCGTTACTTTTCCATGCAGTGAAGACAATTATCCATTGTTTCCACACAACAGATAAGTGAGATTGCTATAAAATATGTGCAAAAAGACTAACCTTATCTGTGATCTGCCATGAATTAGAACCATCAGCACGCCGTTTCTTGTCCCACAGCAGGACGACCATGCCACGCATCTGGAGCAGACTGGCACACACATCTCTCATGGTGCGGGACGCCCTGGATAGTTGGCACAAGCTGAAACTGTCCAGGAAGCTTGCTACATGTTGCAAAATCTCGAATGGAAGACCGCTGAACTGATCGCACTGATCAACAAAGTGGCAGGTGTTTCTTGGGAAGTTTTCTCCAGTTCTTAAAGGTAGACCAGGTCTTACCCCAAAAGAGCCGAGGTGCCTGTCGTGGATGATTCGGAAGCCCTGTACCGACGGGCAGAATCGTCTTTGGGAGAAGGTGCAGCCATAGTAGGCCAAGGGGCAGCGTTGTTCCATCCAGCCATTGAGTCCAGCGTGGATATCTCCGTGTACGTTTTTGAAATGAGACGAGAACTCGTCCCTCCGGAACAACTGCCCACACACAAAAGTGAACATGGAGCGCTGTTTGGTTTGGTATCGAGCCACACATTCGAGCACTAGGTCCAGCCTGAGAGTGTGGAAGGGGCTGGGGTTGGAAAGCTGTGGGCTGGCGTGATCACAGGCAGAGGCTGAAGCAATGTCCCCCACCATGGTGTTGGTAGCAAGAATGGCTGAAGGGAAGGAGAACGTCTGAGTACCAAAGTCAATGTGATAGCCATCCACAAATCTGCTGTCTGAGATGCCTCTGCCTCCTGGAGAATCACCGAGGCAAAAGAGCAGAGCTGCAGTAATGAGGTCGATGCCGTGGAGACCCAAGGGGTCGTCCGCTACCTCCAGGTCAGACGTATCTACTGACTTGTCCTCCATCTTTGCTCGAAACAAGTATGGGTCTGACAACAGCGCCCGACGTCCATTAAATGTAAACATGCTAATACCTCTAAGGACTTCTACACTCTGTAGTTTACGTTCCAAGCACCTATACCTGAGTTCACTGGGTAAGTGTTGCACTTGCAAGAAGTTATTTCTCACATGATCGGACAGCAGCAATGGCATAGGGGGTGAGAGTGGTGCTTGTTGGGGCACAGGAGGCCCCAGAGCCACGAGGGGCATGTAATTCTGAGGCAACTCTGGCCAGATAAGGTTGGAATCATTAACTGGCTCCTGGATAATATCTTCCTTTTCCTCAAAAAACAACTCTACAAAATCATTTTCTTGTCCCCAGCCAATTCCATCTTCTTCTCTATGTGTGTTCACAGCAAAGTCGACCCCACCCACTGCTCCAAGCTCACACTCTGAATCAGAGTCGCTCTCCTGCATATCTACATTCTTTCCACCCTCTGCAACATAAACATTGTGGTTATCACCATTTTCTCCGTTGTGGAGGGCTCCATTCTTATCAGTCTTTTCCCCATTTAGATTCCCAACAATTACATCAATATCCGCAGAATTAGTGAGAATGTCCAGAGCCGCTGCCAAATTTCGACTGGTCTCTGAAGAGGTGCTGTACAGCTCAGTATAGGGCTCCTCTTCCATTTCCACAGTTCTATTACCTAACACTGTCTCTGGTAAACTTGACGCTGTTGCCATCTTGTCCTTTTCATCTGCTCCTTTAAATCCAATCTTTGACACTGTGGTCGTAACCTTCAGGGACTCCAAAAGCATCCGCTGGTCCTGCAGGGCCAATGCCATGTCTAGCTGCTCCACCTCATCAACGTCTTTGCTCAAGTTCTCATAGGACTTGCGATCAGCATAGCTCACGGGCCAGCGGTTCCACTCCATCGTACAACACACTATACTTGCTGGGCAGGTCTCTAGGTGCTTTGCCATCCTGGTCCTTGCGATTGAGAAGGGGCAGCCGAACACACTGTTGAGGCACGGCACCCGCTCGTACGGACACAACAGGCGATGTTCCTCAAGTTTGCATGAGTGAAAAACTGCCCCGCAAACCAGAGGGCAGCACATGAGGTCGCATGAAACCCCCGTTTCTGGTCTTACCATGCATCTCCTTTTGATGCATTTAAGGCAGTGGGAATGCAGCTGCTCCATTTTACTCCCTGTGTTGCTCCGTGTCCGAGAGGGAAAGGGGGTGAGGTGTTCAACCCTGTAACGAAATCAGCAAAGTCACATTTTATTCACAGCTCTGGAGCTATAACAATCGAGTCATGGTTACAGTAACATTTGAGAGGCACATGGAGCCCTCAGCTGGGGCACGCTGGTGTAACACTACCCCATAGAGGTACACACTGTCCCAACACACGTGAGCTCTGATGCCCTGTAACTCACCCCCACACATGTTTGCTCCCTGTCTGTGCCTGTTTACTGCATATTCCGGCAGATCAGTATCATTTCACAACACCCTTCTTAGATTTCCTGGTGACACAAGTTCTTTCAAAGCTCCGGGGGCAAACCTGACCCCTCAACTTTAAGATCTCAGACCGGAGTTCGGTGACAGGCGAGACAAACCCTGAAGAACTTGTTGTTCAAACTGTTTGTTGTTGTCCCCCCAGCCGCCACTGGCCTGCGAGGTAAATACCTCTGAATCATTAGACTATGGTTTATTTTGGTGGTGTTGCTTGCGGAGGGGATAATGAGCACTGGGCTCAAAGGACACCAAACAATAAAATAAAGTCCCCCAACAATGCTGCAAGGCCGAACAGCACCGCCACACAGGAGGACTATTGTTCTAAGTCCTTGCAGCCACTGCCAATAACAGCTAGCAGGCTAAATTACGCAAGCAAGGTTAGCAAACAGCTAAAAACACGAACAACTCAGAAGCCGGTTCTTCCAATTCCGGCCGTTAACAGTCGTATTACCGAATAAACTCCTGTGGTGTGTCAACGTATAGAATGTTGTCATGACAACTGTGCAGCAGAAAGAGCAAAATGTCAAGTCGCCGAAGTTTGTACAGTTAAACAAAAGAAACACAAACAACATGGCCAGCCAGCCATGCTAGCATTAGCAGCTACACTTCGTTAGCCTCGCTAGCTGGCGCTTGGAAAAGCCTCTTACCCTTGTCAAGGGGATTTCCCGGTGTTTGATTTGTATCTTCACTCGTGCTCGGCTCCGTGTTCTTCCACAGAAACACTGTCACCGCGTTATCGACCGAGTCCGGAGCTCTTTTCCCGACAGGAGCCGGTGAATGTGCAGCTGCTGCGGCTCCGCTGCTTCTGCGTCTGTCGGTGTCTGTGTTGTTTGGTGCGGAGGGGCATGACGCAGCTGCTACGTCATCACGCAAAGGGACCAGTCAGGTCCGTGAGAGACTGAAATAGACACAGAGGGAAAACCCCCAGTGACTGTTACACTGTTATATATATACAGCATTTATATATAATACCATATATATATATATATATATATATATATATATATATACATACATATACACATATATTTATAAATATATATTCTAAAAGTATGTTGTGATGCTTCTGAAGTTTAATGGGTGTAGACACCTGCCAGCATATTAAATGGTTAAAATATATATATAAACCTGTCTATATTGAGACAGTCTAACTATTAAGGACACAAAATTAAGTATAATTACATGAGGAAACATCCCTTTTCATTGCAAACTGTATGATTTATTCAATGTTTTATGTATTTAGCTACTTCACTCTTTTTTATGTGCTTCATGTCAGAGGTGTTTTATTTATTTTACTGACCAACTCTTACTATATATACAACACCACACTGCTTTCTGTTTGTTGTGCTTTCGTAGCTTAGCTTGACAACATAATGCCATGGATTTATCTTCTTTTTGTTTTTTTGACAAAGCAACAAAAGTTTCCTGAGGCAACCTTGACATCAGTTTATTTTTTTATTTATAGACAAAAATATGTATAACCTGGAATTTCTGATTAAATATCTTGTTTTGTTCCAACTCTCATCTTTCCTTAAAGGCTCATATAAGACAATAATGACCAATGAACTGATCCTCGTATTAAGATCTACATTATCAGTTGTTGCGGAGATACTGTTAAAAACATGTGAATGAGCCAAATCCTTACAGTGAGTAACATGTAAAGGTACATAAAATGTATAATTATATAGTGTAGATTATAATTACAGATGTATTGCTGGGTAACAGCATTTAAATTTTTTAAGCTTGGTGAAGTGAAGCAGATTTAAGGAGTTTGTTGTTTTAAAGGCTGATCATATGTGTTACTTCTGAAATGTAGTGAGGTTAAAGTTTAAAGAAGAATAAAATGGCAATATTCAAGCACAGTACAATGACCTACTTAACTTCCACCACTGAGACAAACAAGAGCAACAATTGAGATCTTTATTAGGTTGATTTCCTTTACAAACAAAAACAAATTATATAAAGTGAAAACACCTGCAAGACTCTCGTCATTATCATAAATCACAAGTGTGCATTTGCTTTTGCATTTGTACATGAGTGAACATGTGTTTGTTTGTCCATTCATCAGCTGAGAAAAGCTCCGGATCGCCTGGTTCACGAGGCCACTTCTGAGATGTGGTGAATGTTGGACAGAGTGAGCTGCGCCTCCCGGGCCGGGTAGAACCGTCTGGAGCGCAGCCACAGCCTCCCGAACACCCCTGTGATAAGCAGCAGGACGACCAGCAGCCCTCCGAGGACAAAAGTCTCCACGGGGGGGACTCCGCCTGCATCTACAGACACAAAGGAAACAGGTGGAAACACACTTTAGCATACAAATAGTTTTTCAGTAACTGGAATCTTAAAGCTTCGACGAAATCCACATAAATGAAGGAGAATGTAAAAACTGACTCAGATTGGGCTTTTCACTGTTTGGTAGTCGTCTGATTGGTCCATAAGACACAGTGTGGGACAGTGGGACGTCTCTGCGCATCCTCATTACTGTGGCTTCACCAGAGCAGTTCTGGAAACACATAATTAGACATGAGAAGAACTGATGCTACGAGATGCATATTTAAAGACCAGGGCAGCCTGACTGGCCCATCATGGAGCTGAGAAACAGTTCTATCCTGATTGGTCTATATTAAGGACCTAAGCTGAGCCCATCACAGGCTACTTGTCTGGACTGGCCTGTGACTCCCAGTGTGAGGAATTGGTGTTGCATGTGCTCACTCACAGGCTGACACAGCCCCGGAGCGTTGTGGCAGATCTGGATGTTGCAGTGGAGGAAGACGTTGGCGTAGGAGCTGCCGACAAACTTAAACATTTGTATCCTGAACAAGGCCTCCGGACCCTGGCCATTCTTCAGCACACTCAGGGTCTGCTCGTTGGACAGCACCGGGCAGCTATGAGGGGGGGAGACAGAGAAGTCAGGCAGGTCCGTGGGAGTAAGATTGAAATCAGAGTCAAAAACTGCGAGAAGGAACATATTCCAACCCGAGATCTCAGTGTGATGCACGACAAAGCTCAGACTTAACGCAAACATTATCTGCAGCAACGTAAGAGACAGATTTATTGGAGTATTTCACCCTACATTGTGAAATCATTGTGTAGCGTTTCATTGCTCTTTGCTGTTGCCAACAGTACCAAATACTGCCTGGTTGTCAAGGACGTGCACAGCTGTTGAACTGAAACGCATGTGGCCTCTCAGACAGGGGAGTCACATGACCCGGGGCTCTGAGAAGTTGTTGTCTGGCCTTGCTCTCCAAGCAACAAATTCTCTTATTTCAGATTTCAACAGCCCCTCGTGTGACAGGACTTAGAGCTGTGTGCCAGGGTGGTGAAATAACACCACCAGCTATAAGCAGATTTCAACACAGCCTGGATAAACAAATCCCAAACTAATTATTCTTATTTCCGGTTCAAAATGACAAATAGGAAAAGAAAAGATAACACTTCTGAGGCCGACCTGTCCCTGATGAAGGTGTACTGTATGTTGCTGTACGGGTCACTGGTTGGTGTGGCCCAGCACCTCTCGATCCGCAGCATCAGGTCAGCCGGTATCTGTGGGGACAGACGGGAGTGACAGTCAAAATGTACACACGCCGAACACTTTTCCACGATTGACATGTGAAACTCTGATTCCTGGTGCATAAACAACAGCTGTACAAAGAAGTTATAATAACATCTTGGAAAAGAGCAGCACGAGGGGAGTGTTAGATTTCCTGTGTTGCTTATAATGCATCCACCTAACAACATATTGCTTAACATCATGTAACAACATGCTTAGCCTGATCCCAAAATAGCTGTCAATAGTGTGACAGTGATGTAATGTGTTTTTGTCTGTAAGTCAAAAGCTCAGCATACATCCTCCCTGTCACGGCTCATCTTACACATGCACTTTACTCAACACAAAACACTAAATACTGCGTCAAATATGCAACTAACCCTTACACGATATTCAAGTTAATATGAGACGTGAGTATTTACCATGAAAACCTTCACGAAGATGTCGTCCTCCAGGGTCAGCGAGGGCACAGTCGTCCATCTGTCCTGGAAGGCTTCGTCTTTGTACAACAACATGGACACAGAGAAGTTCCCGTCCTCCGTGTTTAGAGTTATCGTTCTGTAGAGTCCAAACAGACACGTGTTAAAAAAACGAATGTTGTTACCGAGAGGTCAGAGGTCATTTAGACAGAAAAACAAACAGTCACCTGACGTCCACTCTGATCATGTTTTCCCCGTTGGGCTGCTGCACCATGTAATTGACGGGGTAGCGACACACAAACGTTATGTTGATGTAGTTTCTCGTGATGACCTCTGAGTCGTTGTTGTGTATGGTGTTGATGAACATGATGTGTGTGTCGTCTGAGGCCTGAGGAGAGGAAAAAGAAAGAAAAACAACATTTCAATTTCTACTCTTTTTTCAAACGACCATTGACCATCACAATAAAAGTCTTCACATAGCTGACAGGATAAGAAAATATTTTGTAATTGTTGCTATTACAAAATACCTGACTAATACTATTTATTGATCTTCAGATTAATTTTATGTTCATAATTATTAATTGGCTGCTCATTTACAGAATCCACAGGCATATGTTTTGCTTGTTAATGTGTTCAAATTATTTAATTATTATAATAGATGTTGATGAATTTTCATTTATGAATTTACTAATCAACCAGGATGGCACTCAGTAAAGCACATACTTCAGCCAAGACCTAACAGTCTCCACATTTAAATTCACTTTTATAATATAAATTATTTCATCAAATCCATGACTTATTCTAGAAATAAAGGAAAATGTACAAAACAACTCCAAATCTCTTTATATAGTTTATATAACTGTTTATATTCTAAGATTGCATCAAGATGCATGTAAAGTGTCCACAGCTGCAGGATTTACAGTTGTGACAATCACAGACAGAGGAAGTGACTGAGGGGACTTTATGTGACCTCTCTCTCAGGCTGTAACGTCCACGGCCGTCACCCTTTCACACACTGTACATGTGAGCGATACTGGTCTATATTCTTTGTTGGCAAGTGACGTTGGCGAGACCGTAAAACGTAGACGAGGGAAAAGGTTGTGTCCAAGGTTTGTCAGGGCCCCTGCTGGGGCCAGAAGGAGGACGGCCTCTCATGGTCCCCGAGCAGGATGAATTGTCCCGGGCTCTAACGGCCGACACATCTTTTACGACCGCTTGGTAAACACGCGACCCCCCCACAATGAGCACCAGCGACAGGTTTCCAAAGAGGGCGACAGGTCTTCATTGCTTCATGACAGGCCCCCACTGCCACTTGCACTTATCACTCGGTAATACGAAGGCTCTGCGTCTCACAAACAAGGAACTATCGTTGAAACATGAGCAGAGGACGCTGCCGTGTCTGAATGAAAATGTTTGACCTTGAAACCCAACAGTTCAGTCTTTTCCTCTGCTGACGGCGAGGTTTAACGGGTCCTGCGGTCAAGGTGAAAAGCAAGACCGACACACACAGCATTCTTCTTCTAATCCAGAGGAGACATACTTTACTCAGGCTCTTTGCAATAAACTTGTAAAACTGCTGAGGTGCAGGACTGGGAGATTTTTTTTTCCTGCGTTAACCTTTTGCTCGCTTTACAAGAAAAACCTTCACGCATTCCGAGGACACAATTCAAAGACACTTGTGAACTGAAGTAGGGATTTAAAACCCCTCCGGAGATGGAGTCCATGAGAACAGTGGGATTAAAATAACCAAGGGGCGAGTTGACCAGTGATTTGTCTCCTCCTTGTTCACTGAGCTTCAACAAATAATCATCATTCCCATGTAAATTCTGATAATTGAGGACTACAAGGCCATTCAAGGTCCCATCGCTGCGCTGAATAAGGCCCAGTCCTGTCATAGGGAAACAGGAACAACGCCTCCGTTCTTCCTTGACATGCACGCCACTCCCCCCCCCCGCTTTCTTTTCTCTTCACTCCTTTCTGTCTGGGCTCAGGGTGTGTGTGCCTTTCTCTGTCCATCTTATTATACATATGAGCTAATTCCTCAGTACCCATCTGAACACCGAACAGAGGGTCTCAGTCCACATTTACGTCACCACAGAAAAAGAAAAAGAAAAAAAAACCCACTCTGCTCCCGGTCCAGTTCCCACAACAACCGTACACATCGTAAAATAGATAATTTATAATGATGGGGATTTTATACTGTCAGTGATGGAGATACCGAGTGTAGTTTGTCTTCATGGTGATTAAAGCTGATGCATTCGTCCTTTGTTAGCAGCTCTTCTAAACGTCTCAGCTCACGTGCAACATTTGATTAGGTTTTTTTTTATTGGACTCTTAAATCCTGCAGAATCGACTTTCACACACTTTTAAAGCAAAAAGGTTTGAAGCTCGTACCATTATAGTCCCACAGTCGGAGAGATTGTTCTTTATGCTGAAGACGTAGTCGTCTCCGACCTCAACGCCGCGGCACTCCGGATCATTTAAATGCAAATCCCAAACCTAAACACAGGAAACACAAATATTCAAGTATCACACTCGTAAATTCAGTAGAATCGAACATCTGTCTTTGAAAAAACTACTTTTAAAGACTTACATAAACGGGAGGCTCTTTGGTGAGGAAAAAAACACTGGGTATCATAACCTCCATATGATCGTTGGTGCAAATGACAGTCTCATTGAGCTCTAATGGGAAAAAAAGAGGATAAGAAAGACAACAGTATAAACTTCACACAAAAATTAATGTCAGATAATACAATATAATTTTCTTTAAACTTATACCACTTCTGCACACTCTATGATCCAACTAATTTATTGTCAACATTTAGACAATGCAATTTAACCATGTGTTTTATCACATATTTAATTGAAATGTGCTCAGATATACTTTATTGATCCCAGGGGGGAAATTGAGTAGTACTTACCATTTTTGAATGAGTTACATTTAGAGGAAAATATTGTACCTCTCACTCTAATACGTTCATCTTACAGCTAACTTTGCACCACATGCAGCTGAATTCTTTAAATACGATGCATTGTTGTATATTAAAAGACCCAATATTGTACAAAGTAGTGCATGGATGCTCTTCTTTGACCAGCACTAAAATGCTGTTTACACATTTAAGCATCAGTAATAATGATCTAAAAGCATCATGTGAAATACATCTGAGTGGTTTCACTCTGCTGCATAATGAGTAGGTTTGCGTTTCACGCGTTAAGTTCATTTTGCCGACAATATTTTTTCACTTTTATTTAATTTTAAATTCAGGACTTTACTTATAACTAAGTATTTTCACAGTCTAGTAGTTATTTTGACCTAACTGAACAATCTTAATACTTTTTTCCGAGAGCTATGTGAGGACAACCGGACTTGCTCCAGGTTCTTGATGATATTTCACCTCATCAGAGCTGAAGAAGTTGTTAGAATCAGAGGAGCCATATCTGAAGGAACCTCAAGTAACTCCAGTTGCCAGTTCCAGAGAAATACTATTACTGAGAATCTTCACAGAAATCACATTCACTGCTGCTGTGGTCAAAGAAACTATACACAAAATTCGAATCTTACTGAACTTGATGAGATGATCGTTTTTTACGAGAACATTTCAAAGATCTTAGAGTCTGGGGAAACTGGTGCTAAACCTCCAATCATCAAGGAGAAAACAGGCTTATGACTTATTACCACTAAAAGGTATCTGTGGTTTGACCCCTGACGTCTCCTTCCCTGAGTGTGAGATGTGATGTGATGTGATGCGAGTAGTGAGCTCACCCTCCTCCTCAGGCTCCAGATACACGGCCGAGATGACCATGCTCATGGTGAACAGTAACCAGGCAATAACCAAACTGGAAGGTGCCATCTTCCCTGGACTCTCCCTCTGGTTTGCCTCAGCTCAGCCGCTCCACTGCCTTTTTGGCTCCTTCTGCCCCGAAACTCTGTGAATCTTTCTGGGGAAAGACGTAGTACCTGTCTCTTATCCCAACCTCGCGAAACACGGCTCTAATGAAGTTGGAACCTCCCTCTGGCCTTAAAACACCAGCTTGAATGATGTCCCCACCAACAATGAGATTCCGCACATGAATAGGGGGAACTGAAGGGAGTCCAAGGTAACACGTATGTTACCGCCCACTGCGGCGACGTAGTCTTAGTAAACATCTTACAACCGTTTCTTACTACAGAGGGCCAACAACGCCTGGTAACCATGCAGGAGAGGAACAACAGCACTGGGCAGCAGCCACTCTTTGTTGTCTGCATCCTTTGTCTGGACATTTTAAAATCTTTACTGGAGCGGGAATCCCAGTCAGTCAGGCAAAAAGAAACTCATTACGAGTCAAGGACAATTCAGTGATGATGCCAAGGACCTGTGAGTGCATGTGTGTGGGGGGAACGGACCATAAATTACTTTGAGAGGCAGATACAAGAAAGGAGAATAATCATTTTCATGACATTTTAAAAAAACACGATGAAACAAGGAAAAAGTAAGAAGCCGTAATTCATCCGTTAAACCTGTCCAGACAATTTGTAAGTGGTAAAGTAAGAGAAGGACGAGCTGACGGCTGCAATGAGGCCGAAAACCTCCTCACATTTAGCAACTTTTATGAGATTGATTTACAAGATTACTTTCTAAGACACTGAATCTTCCTCTTTTTTGTCTTGCAAATTAAGACAGGCTTTAGTGTCAGAGCCGAGCATTGTTTTAAAAGACAAATCGCTAAAAGGAGATTGTCTGGAACAAGAGGATCCTGCAATAATCTGTCACTTCTACTCCGATTGTAAAGAAGTAAAAGTCTGAGCGACACTTCAAGGTCAACGGCTTCCTTCCTGTTGACACTTTTACAGCATAGAAATAAATCACAATAAAAGGCGGAGCACAAAAAGAGCTCGTAACAGGATGACGGTGGACAGATGTTTATTTCCAGGATGTGACGATACCACAATCTCCTGTGTTCATCTGCCTCATCATGCAGTGAAGTTCATTATAAAATGCACAGATTAACACAAGCAAAAGTATTGTACAGTCCAGTCGAATGTGATCATCAGATGTGTCCCTGCACAGCTGAAGTAGTCACTGAATCCGTTACACCCAAGACATCACACACACCCCCCCCAAAAGATTAAAAACTGAAAACAATTAAGAAAAGTTGTTGTTTGCTGCCAGTGATTTACTAAAATACATTAAGATGCATTTGGTAACTTCATGATTCATACATAAAAAAGTGGAATGTGCAAAATCAGACTGTTCTCATCACCCACTGGGCTAAAGAGAAAGTTGCTGTGTATCTTCAGTCGCTGTCTCTTGGTGTTCAGACTCATCCCAGATGTTCAGTATCGTCAGTAAACAGATCAGCGAGGTCGGCTACCGTCAGTACTGCAGCCTCCGAGTGCTTCATGGCTGTACTGGTGTGACTGGGATAAAAAAACATTTATGGGTACTGTGAGCTCAGCTGCCACGTTCCAACCTTTAAATGTCAAAATCCCCCTTTTGAATTAAAGAGCTCAGTGTCAACCCGTACCTTTTCTCTGCTGTTTTCAGCATTGCCTGCATTCTCTCTTCAATAGTGGATTTAATGAGGAACCTGTGGACGAACGTTGGCCTGGTGGAAAGACGCAAAAAAAGAAATTACACTGGATGTGCCAAACAGAAGGTGCAACTGTCATAAAGAGGTTTCAACCTGGACACACCAACACCTGCAGGCATGAACTACCTGAAACTTACTTGGTTTGTCCGATGCGGTGCACCCTGCCGATGGCCTGGAGCTCGTGGGCCGGGTTCAGGATGGGCTCAACCAGCAGCACGTGAGTGGCTTCGATGATGTTCAGACCATTGGAGCCCGTGTGGAGAGGAAGGAGAAGAATGTTGATCTTCTCTTCGTATTTGAAGGAGCTCAGATTCTCCTGGAACATTGAAGTCGACAATGAGATAAAATCACACCTGCATGAGGAGACATCGTGGCAACAAATACATTTTTGTCATATTTTGGTGTGCCCTCTTTTTTGGAAAAAAATATAATCAAAGTATCAAGTGTTTTCCCCTTATATTTTTCCTTTTGAAAAGGGGTTTTGGATCTTTAATCCTGGTGTAGCCACAGCATAATCAATGTTAAAAATTGAGAAAAAAACAAATCCTGGTTTTAGAGGTAAGTGGTCAGAGAGAAACATTTATCATAATAAGAGAAAGTTAAAGATGAGATATTCATCGCATATGTCTGTCGGCAGGATAAAACACAAACTGAGAAACAAAGATCGATGAAATATTTTGAATATATAAGCTCTGGGAAAAAGGTAAAAAGATTACATTTTGGAAAATGTCCTCACTACACTATGGTAAACTTCCCGTGGTGAAATATCAGTGGATATTGCAATGGGTAGAAATGGTTGCAATGCAAAATCCAAACCTGGAATTTGTGAATCCCATTGATTTGTGAGAACTCCAGGTTGTTGTCAAACAAGGCTTTGGCGATGATGTCCAGGACACTCAGCCACTGAGCGGGAGAGAGAGAGAGAGAGAAACTGGGTCAGATCCAAACCAGATATCATCGAGGTAAATCACCATCTGACGGAGCACGGATAGTTCACAGTTACCGTGGAGAAAACAAGACACTTGGCTCCGGGGTCGGTCGCTTGGATCTTCTTCAGTGTTCTCACCACTGCCTCCACTTTGGTAGAATGGCTTCCCTGATGAACGCAGGAGGAGGAACGTTACGTTACTGTATGATCAACAATCAGTGACCTGTGCATAACTTTGCTAAGATAAAGTAACATAAATTACAGGACATGAATTAAAGGGCAACCCCCTAATAAGTGAAGACTACAGTCAGTTACAAAGCAGGTAAGTCATTCAAGAAAGCATCAAAATCAAAAAAAAATTAACAAATAAGTCCGAATTGAACCAATCTGACAAATCTTTATATCAGGATTAATCCATTACTGACATAATAAATATCCAGACTCGTGCTTGTTGCTCTACTGACCTGGACTGGGATGTCCTGGTCCGGACTGGACGACTGCGTGGTGAACACATACGAGATCTCAGAGTGGGACGTGGTCTGCCTACAAATGGCACACATGATGGCACGCCGCCTTGAGCCCGTGCTGTACTGCTCCACAATGATGGAAATGCACTCGTTACAGAAGCAGTGGCCACAAGTCAGCACGGCCCACTGAGGAAGAGAAAGACCAGGAATCAAGATTGCGTATGAAGACACTACCCTGGAGGGAGGGAATCTGCTTCAGACTGGATGTAATTACAGTGTCTGTGCTGATGAGACAGTTGTACAGACGGAAAGGTGTTCTGTCTCACCTCCTGTCCCAGGGGCCGAGCACAGATGGGACATGGCTCTGGATTCAGTCCTCCAGTCGACTTGTCCTGGGACTGAAACAAAAGAAAATATGTAAGACGGAGTGAGATCGTATCACACAAGTTTTTTGAATGAGCATCTGAAGAATGTATGTACTTATTACCTTCTCTAGATTTGTGAGGTACAGAAACTGGCCGAGCTTCTTTTGCAGCTGAGACTTGGCCACTGCCTGGTCATTCAAAAGCTTGACTCTGTTCTGCCCCACCTGGAAGCAAAGCAGCCGAGGACACGGGTCAGTAATGCAATAAAAATAGTTACGGCACAATATTACATCCTTGGAAACCTGCAGCAGTGCTCTTTGGCATCCTCAACAGATTTTCCATTTTATTTATTAAGTACAGTACACACTCAAGTTGGCTCCAAAACCTCAAAGACAGTAAAATATGTGTTTAAATGTCAAATCTACCAAATGACTGTGTCTGTCACAAGAGCCAGAAGTGTTATGTGATTAAAGACACCAGGAGTTCACCATGTGTGTGAAATCAGTGACTATGCAAATCAAAATTCATTTATGAGAGGAAATCCAATTGAAGAATAAACTAAACTGACTTGATTGTTGAAAGAACAGACAGAAACAAGCCAGATGTTAAAAACAGGGGTGTGTCATGGTCTTTCATTCACCTCATGTGGCTCGATGATGTGCAGCACTTTGGGCTTGGGCTCGTCGGGCAGGCGAACTCGTAGCCTCTCCGTGGCCATTCCCAACTCATCGCTGGCTGACACGTGATTCCGCAGCACCATCCAGTACTCGTGCAGCACCTGAGGTGAATTGGCACATGCAAATGCTATTTCTTGAAAAAACTTTCCAAAGCACATTTTATTTTTAATCTGAATTTCATTCCATTCAAAAAAATGTTTTTAAAGGAGACAAAATGTTGTCGTTTGTCTTTAGATTCTATGAGCGGAGGCGGTTATACGGCTTTTTGAATATTTGTAGAAGAATCTTTTGTTACATTTAAAACAGGTTGTGCTTGCTTGAAAACCAGGTTTTGTTGGTGTGCGTACGAACCTTGTACTCCTTCTTCCAGTTCTCAAACAGCTCCATGAAAGTGTTGCCCTCCTCCACCACCTCTGGATCCATTCGTTTAGCTTTGGCGAAAGACAAGATGGCCTTCAGCGTGCGCTCGGTCTCACTGGCTGCCCAGAGACCTCGGCTGGTGGTGGGGAGACGGTCGTCCACCATCCCGTCTTCATCCTCAATCATCTCCTCAAAGATGGCTGTCTGACCCTTCACCCTGTGAGGTTATATTTCTGATTAACCACCACGACCATTTTTAAATAATACACAATTTGATTATTAAAACTGAGAGGTGTCAAGAATATTGTTCTACATACGTGTGAGAAAACAGCTTGGACTCATAGTCGACGAAAAGTTCATCAGCTTTGCAAAAGACACAGCTAAAATACGAAAAGAGAAGAGCATTAGTTCACATAGAAAACCAGTTCAAAGGTTCAGAAGCGGGTTATACTATCTGTGTAAAATTACTACTTTGATGTCCTACTTGTTAAGTGGCAGTCTCATAGGCCTGAGGTGACAAATCGTGACCTCGTCAATCACTGCTTTTGAAGCCGGGCCTTCAAGATTCTTCACTGCGTCTTGCACTGTCTTCTGGGATTTAATCAGGTCTTGCATTTGCGAGGTGAGCAGGAACTGCAAACCAGAGGCATCACGGAACCTGCCGGACAAAAACTCACTATAAATACAAGTTTGGTCTAAGAGGAGCTCTTAGCTATTATCTTATTTTGTAGAATGAACTGTGTACTTGTCAGCCATGGAGAGCTTGCTGGCTTGTTGTTTGTA
This sequence comes from Pseudopleuronectes americanus, assembly GCA_038501795.1. Taxonomy (NCBI): domain Eukaryota; kingdom Metazoa; phylum Chordata; class Actinopteri; order Pleuronectiformes; family Pleuronectidae; genus Pseudopleuronectes; species Pseudopleuronectes americanus. The sequence continues at coordinate 15,224,135 of CM076726.1, read as the reverse complement.
GCTGGATGTCAGCTCATTCTTGATACGAGACACCAGATCATCATCGGTGGAGAGGCGCATTGCCCTCTGAATAACATCCAGCCACCAGGATGAGTTCAGCTTCACCTTGACAAAGACAAATGTGTTATTATTAAATTGACTCTACTTGACTCTGTAGATAAAGCACAAAAAATACCATTGTATTTGGATCTTGATGAGTTTTAAATATTTAAATTCTTGATCAGAGTTTGTCAATATTCTGCCATTTGGTGGATTGTTATTTTAAGTAAACAACGTGGATGGGTGTTGATGTAAAAGAGGTTTCTCACTTTGCGTCTCAGCTCTTTGATGTTCTGTAACACCGGCTGCAGAGCCTGAAGGGCGTCCGCCACCTCAGAGTCGTACTTGGTCATGTAGTGCTGTCGCAGCTGCTCGGCCTGAAGAGACGCAGAGGATGAGAGCGACAGATGGCACAGTGGAGATGAGTATTGTTAAAAACAAGCTCTGCAAGAATGATCCACAATGGCAGGTAGGAACAGAGGCATCTCTTAGGTTTCATCCCCAGTGTAGATAAGAAATGTTTATATACTTTACCTCCTCACTTAGTCGATCATCTCTCAGCGTAGGGGGTATCCCTTGATGCTTTGCACTTAGCAGCTCCATCAAATTATGGGTTGCATGGAGTCTCTGAACAAACAAAATGATGATAAAATAATTAGATTTGTTTGTTGTTACATAAACACTGGGAAATTACAGAATATTAATTTTGTTTGAAGATATTTAATCAGAAATCAATATACTAACCCAGAAAAGTATTTGTTTTAAGTTGAATTGATGCAATTGTTGATTTTATATGTGTAGATGTTTTGTCAGGTTTGTTTCTATAGTGAAATCCTCCATAGATTAATCACAGACACATGAAAATGAGTAAAATGAGGCCCCACACCTGCAATGAATCCGTCTTCAGTCTGCCTTTGTGCTCCTCTGATGAGCGAAGCACTTCTCTATACATCTCCGTCGCCTCTACAAACTCATCTGAAGGCGGAGAAGGAAACGGTTGTGAGTTAATGAGACGTTCCATACAACCCTCCTCGGTACATCCAGCCACATTAGACATATTGTCTTCCTGAGATTTCCTTCAACAAAACATCTCGGTACAAAAAGGTGTTGAAGACATAAAGATGAGATTGAGCCTTGAGTTGTGTTTGAACTGATTCCCATGGGAAACTGGGAGCGGAGCGGGCACAAGCACAGAAGTGGTGTTTCATACCTCTGATGATGTGAATGCCGGCCAGGCCATTGAGCGCACACACCAATTGTCTGTGAGCTTCTTCACACTCCACTCGACATTTCTTCTGCAGGGACTTCAGGAGCTCCTCCATCGTCATGGTGCTGGTGAGAGAACAGAGAAACCCACTCAACGAACCCTCAAACGCAAATTACACAGAATGAATCAGCTTTAAATAAACACAACTGCTGACAAAAAGAGTTGCTGCTGGCTTTTTAAGATTACCAACGCTGTGAAACTCTTTAGTTGAGCAAATTGTTAATTAAGCGGTGCAGCTGCCTTCAGAAAAAGGCCCCTCTTCTCCAGTGAGAGCCGTGAAAACACAATATCAAGTGTCATCTACCTTTTCTGAAGAGGCAGGAATTCCCCCCTCACAGCCTGTGGATGGCAGCAGGCCTGGCGCAGCCTCAGCAGCGGGTACAAGACGGTGTTGACCGTGCGGCGGTCAAGGCTTCCGAGCTTCAGGCTCCAGTCGGAGATCTTCCGGATTTTGACCAGAGCGTCCTGGGAGCAGACCTCGTGCTGACGGTGGTAGAAGTGCCCCTCCACCGGGGAGAAGCGGAGCCAGTGAACCTCCTCGGTCTGAGGTGGAATCTGGATCTGGAAGACATCGGGAACACATTGATGCATTTTTGTAATTTCCTGGAATTACAAAAAGCCCTGACATTATTAAAAAAAATGGGAACCGAACACAATAAGAACTTTTATCATCCTACCTGATCGATGACGTCTTTTTTAGCCGATCGCCATAATATTTGTGCAATGACATTGTACAGAGGTTCTGTATTCCCATGACGATAAGGGCGATAAAGCAGTCGATGCCACCAGTGTTTCACCCAGTATGGATCAACTCCCAGGAAAAGTACTAGGCCATATAGATCTGGACATGAAAATAAAATCAGTTAAAACAATTTTTTTTGACCTGAAATGATTTTAAGGATTTAAAAACTCCTTGTTACTGAGGATAATTTATTCCAATGTAAATACTTCCATGGTATTTATTACCTTCTAAACCTCTCTGGACAGGAGTACCACTGACACACCAGCGGTTGACAGATGTGAGACGCAGAGCCATTTCTGCAGCCTGAAAGAAGAAATAAAATAAAAATAAGACAACGTTTTAACAGACGAATTGAAATAAAATAATGTATAACACAAATCAATAACTGAGAAATAGCCCCGTAATCCTCTAGTTTACCTGCATGGTTCCATATACCTCATCTATTCTCTACAACTTACCTTCGCAGTTGGACATTCGACCATCTGAGCCTCGTCCAGACAGATGCGCCACCACTCCACCGCCACCAGGGGACTTGGAACGGCCATGTAGCGCTTCTGGTTGCGGAAGCGGCGTCCATCCTTGCTGTTGCTGTGGGGAATGTCGACGTAGTTGAGCTCCGACCGCAGCACGTCGTAGGTGGTGATGACCACATCCTGCTCAGCGAGAATGTGTGGCTGGATGAAGCCGTGTTTCTTCACACCCTGATAAACCTGAGAGCCGAACATATTCATTCATATTAACTCAGTTTGATCATATTTGTCAGTGTGAGCTCTTTGGAAGAGCGGATGAATTAAAGTGAAAGGGCTGTGTTATTTATGTCTAAGTATTACTGCAACAGACTTATTTTATTGAATAAAGCTGGGAAAAATGTAATTCAAAGACATTTCTAGTTCAAAAATAAACCAGTGAGAGTAAAATAATCAGGGACAAACATCTTAAGATTTGGTATAACCATGTTTCCTCTGGTTTGCTGAGATGTTAATATTTTACATTTCCACCGTGTGCTACCAAAATCTACCAAAAGACTCAATTGTTCTCACCAGCACTCGGAGTGAGGACGACCTAATGTGACGGTTGATCTCCTCCACCCACTGATGGCAGATGGAGCTCGGGGAGATGATGAGGGTGGCACCAGTGGACACAGGTTTCATAGCCACCAGGCAGTGAGGGCAATAGAAGGGAGTAGTTCCAAGGCTTTCCTCTTTGTAGTTGACACAGTCTGCGTGCTGCCACAGCTGACAGTTCATACACTGGACACGGGCCTTGTAGTCCATAACGCCCAGTTCGCCACAGATGCACTCGAAGCGGTAGTCCGGAGTGTTGAAAGGGACCATGGGCGCTCTGGTAGGGGTTTCTGTCTCCTCATCGAGCTGAGGAGCTTCTCCCCGTTCTTCAGGAGGATCTTCCACTCTGGACGTTTCATGTGTATCTGACTCACTTTTATCCTGAGACATCTGCGAGGATGTTATGGACGTATCCATCACGTCATCGTACCGATTGGCTTTCTCATTCAGGTCCCACTTTGTGTTTGTTTCTCTTTGCTCTGATACAGGACAGTCAGACGAGCTCAGATCTCTTTCATCCTCTGTGAGAGAGTTTTGAAGAGCGGCCTCTGCCTTCTCTTTAGCTCGTCTCTGAAACCTTTTCCTGGGCGTGCCCTCTTTGATTTTTGAAATCTGATGAAATGAACACATAGAAGAGAGATTTCACAAGGAAGCCATATTTGCAGCATAAAATATTCATAATGAAGCGTTGTTTCTTACAGACTTGGATGCTTCTGCTAACATCTTCTTGGTTTCTTTGTAGTTTTTTCCCAGCTTGAACGACCCCGCCAAGCCCCGACCTTTAACCCGGTCAACTAGGCCTTCATCCATCAGCTTCACCAGCATCTTCTTGATGTGGTTGCGGTTCTTGAGGAGGTCGTAACCGTAAGTGGCGCGGATATACGTGAACACGGCGTTGACTGAGGCTCCCTTGCCTGATCTCATTTCCTTTATTCCAGTGAGCAGCATGATACGCACAGCTGCAGGGAGAATATACAACATGTTGCAGAAAACTTGAATCAAACCGTAAAGGAATTCAAAGCTGTGATGTCTGAGAAGAGTCTGAGTGACGTACTTGGGTGAGGTATTTTCATCTTAGGCTGAACTTCAGACTTGCAGTGGATTACTTTCTTTCTTTCTAGCGGAGGAGGCGGAACAAAGTAGTTCACAGATTTCCCCTGAAAAACCAAGAGATAAATCATCATGAAAAAACAGAACATTATCAATTTCATAATGCTTTATGTACCAAAAGCTGTGAAATAATGGGAAAAAGCTGAGAAAATTCATAAAGATATTTCTACAAACGTTAATTATCATCCATGACACTGATTTAGTGATGGTTAATAGATTAAAAAAGAAGGGAAGGAAAAGGGTGAAGCTCTCTATATTTAACAAACAAAGCTGTCTTCAGATCCTTACCGCCGGCAGAGTAAGAGCCTCCTGCTCCACGTCCTGCCGGGCGTGGAGCAGGATGAGAGCCAGAACCTCCACCGTCTTTCCCAGTCCCATCTCATCAGCCAGGATCCCACCTGGCCACTCGATGCCCGCCTGAGGAAATTCTCGTATTAAACTGTAGGAAAAAAAGATAACTTTAACACTTAAAATACTTTTAGGCGTCTCACTTCAATATGAAATGATTTAAGTTTTTACCAGCCATTAAAAGGGTTGTAGAACAACTTCTTTCCACACAAAGTGACCAACTCCCGCCAGAGGTAATGCAGCGATTGTTCTGCAACAAAATTGTAAAAATCTAATTTGCTTTGCTCTTTTCATATAGTTTCTGCTATTGCAGACTTTAACATTAAACAATACTCATAACGATCTCATTACCTGAAATGTATAGGCTTTAAATCTCAAAAGACTGATTGACTAAGAAGATCATATTTATCCATCAAAATATTCCCATTCAAGTATTAATAATGTGCAGAGTAGAAAGGTCAGGTTAATGAAAAGAAACTCTACCTTTCTGTGAAGTGTTCCTGTATTTTTCCCTCTTCAGCATCCAGTTGACGGCCTGGCTCTGATATGGTCTGAGCACAGGAATAAGAGCCTTGTGCTGGATTTCACATGTTAACTCCTGGCTCTCTCGCTGGTGCAGATGTCGGACATAATCATAGAGCTCCTCCACATTTTGTCTCTCCAGGTCGGTGTCACATTGCTCCTCCTCGTTAACAACAACTTCTACATGATTTAACAGACAGGATATTAATGTATCATTAAAATCCTCTACTTTAAAATGTCACTGTGGTCACAGCATGCATTAGACGCTAGGAGCGGATTCTTACCAGGGATGATGAAATCATAGAAATACTCCATTATCTTCTGCATTAGTTGATTTGCTTTCCTTAACCGAGCACTTCCCTCACTGAGTAAATCCGGCTTCCCGAGCCCAGTTTCCAGCAAGTAGATCCCGACCTGTCAAAAGCAAACAAACAACAGCTGAAGCCAGAAAACACAGTGTTTTAAACTGTGAACCTCAAAACTCCAGCTTTTCAGTATCCATACAAAAGACTTTGACAGTGGATTTGGCATTTTTGGAATAAAAACAACTGGAAGAATTTAGAGTCATCCTTTAATTTATACCTTGATCGTCTCATCTTTTCTCTGGTGGCAGAGCTGTGTCACTTGCCTCTTCTGCAGCCAGTCCAGATCCTCCAGTGGGATCTGGCTGAGGCTGCACTCCACCGTGCAAGTCTCCTCGTCAGGCGCACACTGCAGCTCCGAGCTCTCATCGCAGCTGCTGTAACTGAGGCAGAGCTGGTCCCCCCTCCTGTGGAGGGTGAAGGCTTTCTGCTCACAGTCGGACGGGAGCCAAGCCGGGCACACACGGAACTCCCCAATGAGTGCCTTCCAGATGTTGACCAGCTTTGAAGGCGGCACAACCGTCAGGGACAGAGAGGTCAAGGCGACAGCGGGCTCTGATGATGTACAGGGGAGTTCCTCTGTGAGCCGGACAGAGCCGGGGCCGGCAGCAGGGTCCTCAGTGGTTGAGATTAAGAAGCTGCTTGGAGTGGAGTCACCTGGAGGAATGGAGCAGGTTGGTGTCTGGCCTTCTTCCTCATGGGTTATCTCGTCCTTGCGATCATCCAGCATGTTCCAGTTCAACTTCTTCGTAGAGTCTTCATCCACCCTCACAGGAGGGGCTCTCTTCCTTCGGCTACTCATGGTTGAATTCTACAAGGAGAGTAAATGTTGATTACAAAAAAATCAGAATGTCCTTCCTAAAGTGAAGTGATATGGAAAGGCTAACATCTTGATCCTGACACAAAATGATCAATGGAGTGACATTTCACATATACGGTATAGATAAACATGAAAGCCCTTGTAATGTAACCATTTAACATGAGTTAAGCGTTTTATTTGGGCAGGTAGCACCTTCAGTTTTTTAACAACGGGCTCGAGTCCAAATGCACTTGTTGCAAACAGCATAGGACAAACTTAAACTTCTCTTTTATAAGTCAGAAATTGTTCTCTTTTCCATCATTATATCAATATGCACAGATATTATCCTCCATGTAAACCATAACAGCACTATGATCGATTATGACAGTTGAAGTTGAATTGCAACAAAAGCATACTCGAAAGTTGCAAAATTTTCCCTTAAACCAGCTCATGTCCTAGTGACCCCCAGATAGTTTGGTGTTTGTTTTTTGACATATCTTTTAAGTTATTACTACTTATCAGAGTTTACATCCCTAACTCTATACAAAGTTATTAAACAGCAGGAAGTGATCAGTGCACAAATGCAAAGTAACAGTGAACTACTTCTTATTCACTGGTTTGTGTCGTTAAATAAAATTCAACACAGATAAATGTGAAGAAATGACCCTGTTGTTGATGTTAAAGGTGGAGCATCACATGAAGAGGACGTTTCTCCACCAGCTTCTGCCTGTGTTTGTCCAGCGGGTTCACATTTGTTCACAATAAACCAGGTTGTGAGAGTATTATTCACAAACTTATAGTTTAATATACAGTTATTACGATGATTTAAATGCGTGTTAACTTGTATTTTGACTTTTAGAGTTAGGGTTCCACGTTTAGGTAAGTTAATGCCTTTTAAATACACTCTATGGTTAACATGAGATGAGACGGTGCTGTTGAACTGTATATACATACATACTTGTATACACATTTAGATATAAACTCTGTTACACAATGAAAACACACGAGTCTGTGTCGCTGCGTATTTTAGCGTCCGACTGTGAACAACGACACGAAACCCAAGAGGTTTCTTGTTCCCAGCCTCTCACACACTGACCTGGTTTCTATCGCTGCTTTAGAAATGGTTTCATGTTCCTGTATTTCCACAGAATTCAGCCGAAATGGACCAAAACACACTTCATTTAGCGACTGTTCGTGTCCGCCATGTTTAAATGCAGGATGTGACGTCGGAGCAGGGGGATGCTCAGGACAATAAAGGCACGCTCAATTACTAGAACTACAAAAAATTCTAGATTCATTTCCTAGGATCTAATTTGCCTAACCCTAACCCTCTTTAAAGACCTGGCCAAAGCATCAATCTAAAATATTTATTTGTACATGAGAACAATCACATAACCCTAATACTACACAACAAAATAAAGTATTTTGGAAAATAAAAATACACAAATGAATTATACTCTTCTCCCTTTATTTCAGTTCTTTATTATTACTTCTATAAATGTACAATTATAATCGTTGTTATTACAGTTTACTTCAACAACAATAACACATGTATGTTGTTGAGCGAGGCTGTGGCTGTAGTGCCGTATTTTAGCCACGGGGTGGCAGCAGAGCACGATTCTTTTAGGGCTGCAGGAGTGAATTGAAAGTGCATCACGTCTGTCAGCTGCACGCACGAAGCAGCTGAAGGGCCGTGCACGTCAAGTTTCAACTGTCTCTTTATAGTTTTCATTAGGAACACAAACAGCCTTGCACACAAAAATATGGCACAGCAGGTTAAATACCCACATTTACATAGACATTCACGTTAGATGTTGTCCCCAGCTAATGGCCTGACTTGGTGTTACAGTGTCTGAATCCTTAATTGTGTGTGGTTGTGTGTGTTTGTGTGAGTGAACCGTGGCTTCAAATCAGGGGCACTGCAGTGAGCGTGACCCGCTTTCAAGATGCAGTGAGGAAGAAGAGGAGGAGAAGGGGGCACCTCATGATCAGTGCAGAGGGAGAGAGGGAGAGGGAGAGGGAGAGGCAGAGAGAGAGAGGGAGAGAGACTCACATTGTTTCCTCCTCAGAGAGAGAGAGCGAGAGGAGCTGGAGTCCAGAGGAGACACAGTCACAGGCGCGATGTCCCGACCTGTCTGCTGCAGGTAGGTAAAGTCATGACAGTCGTTTAGGCACTGACTCACCTGCACGTGCACGAGTTTTCAGTGATGATCTGTCAGTTAAGCGTCACGCTCTAATTGGGATGAATGTGCATGTGCGTGTGCATGTACATGTGCATGTAGATGACGTGATGTTGAAACCTGTAAACTACACCGGTTGCAGATTTGCGTCTTTAGAGCTAGAGTCAAAGATAGGACGATGATTCAGAGGGAGCTCTGTGTGCGTGTTTCTGTGCGTGCGCGCGGGTGTACGTGTGTGTGTGTGTGTATATGTGTGTTAGGTCTGAGGGATAAAGTTGGAGAAACAGTCGCAGGTTGAAATAGAGAATCGTCTGTAACAGATGCAGCTGTCCATGGTGCTGAAGCTCAAAACGATTCTCCATCATCACATTTGTAACTTTGTTATTTGCATTTAGCATCTTTAAAGCTTCACGTTAGTTGTTCTGATTTCCTCCTGCGTATCTGTTAGAAATCAGTAACAGCAGCTAGTTGACTATTAGGATTTGTATGAGCAAGTATGAGATGTATGTAAAATAGCAGCGTCACAAATAGGGCAAGGATCATTGTGGCTGAAGAGAGACTCAATCCTCTCGTCTCCCCATCTAAACTGCTCCCATCTGGACAATGTGATTGCCTCTATTTACAAATAAAAAGATTACATTTTTTAATTTTTTATATAAATCTTTAAACATGCACAAAAATGAGAATGTCCAGAACTCTAATCCGGCCAATCAAGAGCTGCTTAAAGATGCAATGTTCCTGCACAAGTGTTGCCTTGTGGTTTTTGCTGCAAACCAATTTCCAGAGAATTTCTTTTCTGTTTGTTTAGAAATGATCAGCTGATTCCTAAGATACATATTGTTTTTTGTGTGGTCGATAGACTGACTGATCAATTAATGAATCCCTGTAGCTCATGTTAAATGAGTGAAATTTAGGAATTAAAACCCTGTGTCTTTCACATCCAGGATGACGACACTGAAGAAGAAGCAGCTGAGGTCATTGCCGTCTCATCCACAAGAGGATTGATGGACCTCCATTATGATCAAGGGGACATGATTCTGCATTCAGCTCCTGTGGCACAATGTCCAGCATGATTTATCTGACTGCCAGTTTGTATTTGCTTGTTTTACTGTTTGAGGCCGTTGTGTTGTCCAAGGGCAAGTATGAGAGGTCGGCGGTGCCGAGCTCTGCCTCCCGCCTGGTGGCCAGGATGGACGGGGATATTATAATCGGCGCCCTCTTCTCCGTCCACCACCAACCGTCGGCTGAGAAGGTGGCAGATAGGAAATGTGGGGAGGTCCGCGAGCAGTACGGCATCCAAAGAGTGGAGGCCATGTTCCACGCCTTGGATCGGATTAACTCGGACCCGAACCTGTTGCCCAACATCACCCTGGGCTGTGAGATCAGGGACTCCTGCTGGCACTCCTCCGTGGCCCTGGAGCAGAGCATCGAGTTCATACGAGACTCGCTCATCTCCATCCGGGACGACAAGGACGGCTCCAAGTGGTGCATCGAGGGGGTGCCGTCCAGTCAGCCGCCATCAACCAAGAAGCCCATAGCAGGGGTCATTGGGCCCGGCTCCAGCTCTGTGGCGATTCAAGTCCAGAACCTCCTGCAGCTGTTCAACATCCCGCAGATCGCCTATTCTGCAACTAGCATCGATCTGAGCGACAAGACTTTGTTTAAGTACTTTCTCAGGGTGGTGCCTTCAGACACGCTTCAAGCCAGGGCCCTGCTGGACATTATCAAACGATACAACTGGACCTACGTGTCTGCAGTGCACACAGAGGGTAAGACACATTCATTGCTTCAGAATTGCACGTCCACAAATTTGAATAGCAAACAAGACATTTCTTTAAAGAATTTATCAAACTGAAAAATATCCCAAGTATGACTCGAGAACAGTGTTTGTATTGATGCAATAATCTGTTTCATTAGATCGTCCCTGATTCCAAACCCCACACAATCCACTTTCAGATGTAAACTTAAGGCCCAAGCTCTGTAACCCTGATTAACTTTATTCAAAGCCTTAAAAAGACGTTATGTGTTTGACCAGGTTGACTTGTAGACACAGTATTCAATAGAATATTTTGTCTGTAAGGAATCATCAGTCCGGTTTTCTCTGTTCTCTCTGAGACACCTGGACAAACAGGAGACAAGATGACACAAGCAAGAAGCTGCATCATGAGACAGGGGCTCTGAATCATCACTAATGTTTAGCTCAGCACTTATTAAATCAGTAACATTAGTTAATGTTGAGTATAACATTAATTAGACTGTCTGGTTGACAGACAGTGTTCGTGAGGTTCATTCATGTGACATCACAATAAACAGAGAGGGAAATAGAAAGTGTTTTTCTCTGTGATGTTTGATCTGTTTTCAGCTTCAGAAAACATAAAAGATAAACACCGCACCTACACCATGAGTCGCCATTTCCCCCCCACACACACATCCTTGGATCTCATTGAAAAAAACCATTTGCATATCTTGTAATGAAAACATATAAATCCAGATTACACACTGAAAACACATAATCATGTCGAAAGATATATACATTCAAGCTGAGATTATGATAATCAATATTCCCCCCACATGAACATGAGTCAGATGTGATACTTGAAATACTCAAATCTATTTTATTGATTTATTTATTGAGGGAATATGAGCTGATCTAATCAAAACCTGGCAGACTTTCTTTGTTTACCATCTTTATAATCTGTATATTTGTACTTATAAGGAGTTTCAGGGGCAGAGCGAGGATGTATGTTGGCTTTGTCAGTGATGTTGTATACTTGCTGGTTGGGGACTTCTGGAGAGGCAAAGTAAAAAATGACAAGTGCTCCTCTCGTCCTCAGTGAACGCAGTGGAGGTCACCTTCACCCAGTGTGCTCCAGTTGTGCTCCTCGTGTTTCCATAAAAAGAAATCTGGGGACATAACGGACCAGTTTAAAGCTGAAGGAACAGATGTGTGATCTCAGCAAAATGCTCCTTAGATAGTTTAAACAAAATGAAGAAGAACAAAAAAAAATACATTTGAAATCCATAGTGAACTTTTAAATCCAAACCCATTGATCTTTCCCTCCCTCCTGTGAGTGAAGCTCCCCTGACAGCGCCGCTTGTCTTTCTCAGGTAACTACGGGGAGAGTGGGATGGAAGTGTTCAAAGAGCTCGCCTCGCAGGACGGCATCTGCATCGCCCATTCTGACAAGATCTACAGCAACGCGGGCGAGAGGCACTTCGACAGGCTGCTGAGGAAACTGCGCGAGCGTCTGCCAAAGGCCCGAGTGGTTGTCTGCTTCTGTGAAGGCATGACAGTCCGCGGCCTGCTCATGGCCATGAGACGGCTCGGAGTAGCCGGAGAGTTCCTCCTAATTGGAAGGTTTGTTAGAGATTGTTTTCCCACGGGGGGGGGTAGTTTTGTTTGTCCTGTTTTCTGTTTGAGGAGAAGAACACACGTTTTCAAACTTACTGAACTAAAAGAAAGATTTCTCTTAGTTTAGCAGTCGGTTTTTGAAAGATTTTAAAGAAATACGAAGATGAATGATCCAGATAATTGAAAGATTCAATACAAAAAAGGTTAAATAAAACTTTTTTCACAATTGTTCCAGATTGATTGATGACATTTATTGCAAGATAAAGACAAAAAACAGCACAGTCATTCCTTGGCTGTAGCTTTCAGCTGCATCACAAGATGGTGTTTGTTGTTTGCTTCCACGTTTGCATTAGAGTTCAGTATGAAAGTTCATTCTTGACTTTGGAAACAATCTAAACTTTGTGATCATAACTAAAATGGAAAAATCTTATGTCAAGGTCCATTTAGTTACTGTTCTGAAGCTTTAGATTATATCCCTCAATCTTCCTCAGTGAATTGATTTTCATTTCCTGAGCACTTTGCTTTCTTGTTTGTCTGTTTTGTTTGTTTGTTAGGAATATAAGCTTTAGATTGTCTCCCTCGCTCTATTATTTGTGGTGATACCTATCTGCTACACAGTCATGCAGGGTAACAAACAAGTCAGGATGAAATATAAACAATACTAATCATTATCATTATATCAAAATAACTTATTTGTATAGCGCTTATCCAAACAAGGTTAGAAAGTGCTTCACAACATAAATGGCAAAAAACAAATGAATAAAAAAAAAGGTTTCCAATTCAGTTCAAAATATTAAGGCAGAGACACTGACATTGATAATAATTTAAACACATCAAAACATGAGATAAACAATTCAGAGACATTTTCTCCAAACAAACAACACCATCGTTCTGTGAGGAAAACACAGATCCTGAATTCTCTGTTATAATCTGCAGCCACACTCAGGATGGAAGGTCTCCACAAAGTTCATATAGAAGCAGAACATCTTTTCTTCTTCTTCTGGGAGTAGAGTTCCTGTGGAAGCAGAAGATGCTTTGAGTCAGGCTCAGTAATGAATAATGCATCCGTGCAGCGAGCTCCCCCTCTCGCTGTCAGATCACAGGCAGGATGGGCTAATATGGGACAGCACCTCCAGCATAAGCTGGGGAATGTGGAAGCAGTGAACATCAAAGCTCATATCAGCACTTATAGCAGACACGCTGTAGTCTCAGCTCATCTCAAGTCCTGTTAGGAGTGTTTGGAGCACCTGAAACAAGACTGGGGGAAAAGCTCGCTATGGTTAATTTGCTTGAAAAAATGGTCCGTTAATGTGTGGCGGACTTATTCACAAAGACTGACGACTCAAACGGCCTCCTCTGAAACCCAGAATGATGAAATGCATGTTTGGGGGTGGGGAAGAAATAGGGCGTTTTAAAGTCTAAACTCTTGTTCCTTCCACTTGAGTTTGCACTGCTGCTAAAACCTCCACGGAAGAGGAGAAAGGCCTGAGTTTGGTGGAGCGGTGTGTGTTTTGTGTGTGTGTGTAAGAAAGAGAGAAACAGTGTGTGTGTGTATGTGTGTGTGTGTGTGTGTGTGCATTTTTCTGGGTCAAGGAGACTACTGAGAAAGGAAAATGTTTTTTTTAGAGCGATGCAGTAAGTGAACACATGCAGGCCCGTGTAATGGGCCAATCGAAACGCCCGAGGTGCTGGTCATCAGCCATCCGTCTTCCGCTGTGTTGAATATGAAAGAAAAGTTTGCTCTCACACCACAGATCACACACATGTCAAACAGCAGACAACTCATTTGATTCATCTCTCATGCGGAGCTGCCGTTGCCTTGGAAACGATTAAAGAATATACCAGTTTTGCAAATACTGGGCTGATGCCTCGATAATGTCCTCAACATTATTCTGATTTGATAAAAATCCTGTGTGAGGATTTTTTATTAATGTCCTCAGATAATGCCGAAATTAAACCCGTAGTTGTGTGATATCAGACCTGTGTTGTGGGTCTGTGCTGTGAACGTGCGTTGGTTGACGTCAGAGCTGCAGGTTTTTTGGCGCTTGCAGCATTGGACTGGGGGGGGGAGTGTGATGCTGGGAAGCAGATGGCCAGGTACCGATGATACTGTCTCACTGGAGAACAGTTGTCAGGTCGTCTCTTGTAGTGGGAGCCAAGCCACACGTGCTGCTGGCTTCGCTTTGTTAAAAAACCCAAATGTGAAGGCTGGTCGCTGATATTTTTGTCCTGCAGATGAACCTCAGCTCGTGCAACAATCATCAACTTTGTATTCATCCGATTTGGATTTTGTTTAGCCTCAGATTCTCCTGTTCTCTCTGTGGAAAAGCCTCTGAAACAACAAATCACAAAATGAATAAGTCAACATACGATGCTAACATTCTGATTGGTCATGCTCTATGTTTGATCCTAAACATGAAATAAAGTAGGTGAAATGTTATTCACCATCTTTGTTCATTGGGTTATATCATGCCAACATTTAATAACTAGCTGTGTTATCAAAGTACAACAGAGGCTCATGGGAATCTCATCGGTTTTGCAGGTATTTAATCAAAAAACTTAATATTGGAGACATCAAATTTTGCCTAGTGAGGCAAATACATTAGCATGAATCATCAAAGTTTTATAATTCATCCTCAGGGGTTCATGAATATCTGTATACATTTCTTTAGCATAGGTAAATATAGAGAATCCAAAAATCACATATGTCAGTGCTTGAATATCAAGGGATTGAAGCCGATCATGACAGTTTTCATCCTCTGGGACCATGAGTTTGTCTTTCTGGGTCTTTGTTCGGAGTTTGGCAGCTTTTCTTTTACCAGGGAGACTTATGAACTTTTCTCGAGGTCCTCTCGGGACATGACATGAATACGTTTTTAGATGGTGGATTTTGGAACTGATTTGACATCTCTGGTTCAGTTTAGCTCAAAGTTCAACAATACGCCAATATACCTGACTTTGTTTTTGATGTTCAGAGACAGTGAGTGGAGATCTGTCTTTCAATCTTCCTTCTTCAGTAGGAAAAGAGGAAACTGTACTTTGTTTGGTGAGTTTCTGCATTTGAGCGAGCTGCCCTCGGTGCCACGTCCTCCTCATTAATCCTTTTTAAGGTCTCCATATTCCAAATCCTCTTTCATATCTGACTCATAGAAGTAAATCCACCACATTATTGCAAATATGCAGATTCACTCATAATACTGCTTTAAAAACAAACATTTCCAACTCAATTGTGGGGGGTGGGCAGTTTTTTGTGATTTAAATCTGAAGCTTCAAACAAAAAGCCGTTGTATTTTCTGAACAATGTTCTGAAAGAGGATTAACTGCAGAATTGACTTTCAATGGATGGATGCATGAAAACTATAAATACACACTGTGATCAGTGTGCCCACCAAATCACACCCGGGAATGTGTTTGTGTTTGTGTGTGTGGATGGAAGCTTGTTTGTCTCTGGGGCAGATTGTCTGCTACAGAACTGATCTGTGAATTCTCGACGGACTTGTGATTGTGTCTGCGGACTTTTTTATTTTCTCGAGAACAGTGAACTCTCCACGCCCGGCAGCAGGAGGCTGAGAGAGAAGCAGAGTCAGGGAAACAAAGGGGAGAATATTTCTGCAGGATTCAGCCTCAGCCTGGTTTATCAGGCTGCAGGTGGTGCAACAATAATAATAGCAGGAAATAACTTGTTGTTGGTACGCTTGTATTTCAATAATTTTAACATTTCTGAGGCTGTTGAAATGTGTTAGTTTTATTTAAAACAAAGCCTTACAGACATACACAAGCAATAAATCCTTCAGCATCTAGATCCCAGTTTTTTTATTTTATGTCCCCTGTATTAACATTTCATTTGAGTCACTGACTAAAACATGCATCAGTATTTGAAGTGTGTTGTTGACTTATTTCCAGAATGCTCAAAGACTCTTTGAACCATTTGGATGGAAAAAAGAAGGATTGCTTAATTTCTTTATGAAAATATGCAATGTGACATATAGAGATAGAGATAGATAAAGATAGAGATGTACAAATATGCATTAAAATATACTTCAGTTTCAAACAGTTCCAAAGAATCCATGCTGCAGTGAATCCAACAACTCATAGTGAACATAACAAAATAATTTCGAATGACACACAGATAAAGTCAAGTAACACGTTATATGTAGAATATAGTAACACAGGAGAGTCATAGACATTAATGAAGGATGTGACCTGGGAAGATGTCAACTTCAGCTGCAAAGAGAAGTGAGAGTTATTATTCACTCATATATGAACTTCTTCCAAAACAGCAATATGAAGCCAAAAGTCACAAACCGTCTCTGTCGTAAAATGGAAAAAAGGTTCTGAACAGAATCTGGAAAATGTCTTAGTAAGTGTTGTTAATGGCCTATTCTTTGTTTTGAAAGGTCATTAGGTATTATTTTCCTGAAAGAAAAACACACTCAGCTCTTTGACTCAAACTTCTGAATAATACATGGGAATGTACAAACTGGGGCTGGTTTGGCACTAATTGTGGTGTGTTCCTCTCTCCAGTGACGGCTGGGCCGACCGCATCGAGGTGGTGGAGGGCTACGAACAGGAGGCGGTGGGCGGCATCACCGTGAAGCTGCAGTCCGACGAGGTCTCCTCCTTCGACGACTACTTCCTGAGGCTCCGGCTCAGCACCAACACCCGCAACCCCTGGTTCCCTGAGTTCTGGCAGTACCGCTTCCAGTGTCGCCTCCCTGGACACCCGCAGGAGAACATGAATTATGCACGCAACTGCTCAGGTAGCTAAACAACTGGTGGGGCGATTACGACGCTTCCTGCAGCTCTTTCTGGTTTTACAGTTTTTACGCTGCCGTGCACATCAGCGTGTCTCCTTGAACTGCTGTGATGTGTGCAAAGCTCGGAGCATGATGCCAAAAGGCCCCGTAAACTGGAACTCACTCTGTTAATTATGAATGAGACGTGCCAGAGGGTCGAATTCTCCCTGAGTCACTTCAATAACACCTATTTTCTCATATTGTTCATTTCTGTGACACGTGGCTTTACAGAGGATGAGGATCTAGGTAACTTAAATCCTTTTTTCTCTTGCAAAGGAACAAAGTAAATGCATTAGCTCAAATCCTTTCAGGAAACAATGCTCAACAAGCACGTTTCCAAAAATATCTTTTCACATGCTGCTCATACTTATTTTATTAAGTTTCGAAATGTATATATTTACGTTTACAATCTTGCAGTAAAAGTTTATAAGCACCCTCTATTTTCAAAAACATGATGGAAAAAGTGTATTGATAAACGTAAATATAAAATGATGCATGCAGCAAAAAACGACATCGTACACCTCAGTTGACATCACAAGATTATTCTATGAATTTGTTTTGCCATTGCACCTGCCTTCCTTTTTGCACTTGATTTAATCTTCTTACCTTTTCAGCACTTTTTTTTTATATTTATACAAGGAATAGAGCATCTCCCCTTTATTGTGCACATACCTCAAGCTTTTACTCAACCATCATATTTTAATGGCAGATGATAGAGTATTTATTTTTGTCTCGTAAGTGGGGGTAGAGTTAGAGTTTGCTGTCCTGTTCTATCGTTTCTTTATCTATAATATATGTTTTTATTTATTTATTTGATGTAGAACTCCAGGACGGTGAGTGAATTCCTCTGAATGGATCCTTAACGCTCCTCACTTTGGCAATATACATATATATATATATATATATAGAGGTCGACTGGTATTAAGATACTTTTTAATCATGTGTTGTGATAATTAAAGTGTGTTTAATTCACAAATAACAGAAATTACGATTAATCTCAGTCCACCTCTAATATATGAAGCTATTGGGATGTTTCTATTTATGTGTTTTATTTGTTTTTTATGACATTGCAGTGAGAGCAGCCTAACAATTGGTTCCTATTTGCTCTCACTTTGTGCTCTCACACCTTTTCTGGCCTTGAGACAGTTGTATAAAACAGCCCAATAACATTTGAGTGAGATGGTAACACGCTTAAGTTGCATGTAGCCGCAGAGACGGTAAAGAAGTTTGCATTAGTGACAATTAGAGTTGAATTCATGTGACAGACCGAGACGTTCAGTTGTCCCGTAGCCGACTCGCTCCGACCTGCAGCAGTAGGTCCTCTGCTTGCATGCTGACATCATGACATCATCGCATCACAGTGAGTGAGGCTCACACGGCTCGGAGAGCGAGGCGAGAGAAACGCCAAGGAGCCGTTAAACTAGGTCATCGACAGCAGTTCCCGCCGGACGCTCAACCAGCTGCCTACACCCAGCGGACTTTGCAGTTAATGTGTTTGTTTGCACTGCAGACAGTTTCCCAGCAGATACAGCTAAATGTTGAGTGGGGTAATTCTGCTTCACTTGTATCAGGTGACAATGTTACTGACAAATGATGAATGCAGACAGAACACATTAAATTCCGACCGTATCTCTGCTAAGGCAGCAAAATCCACACATTTGTTATTTTGAAATGTGAGAAAATATTGGAAAGAATAGATCTATGTCAAATAAAACATGATGAGAATAGAGCACAGCTTGTCTTTGGCCAATCTGGCAGCAGAAGGGCAATCGCCATATCAAAGAAAGTGAAAAATTCTTAGATCTGATCATTTATCAGGACTTGCTGCAAAATGGAATAGCTTCTTCCTTGGGTTATGCACCGCCGCTCCACAATAGTTTCTGCATAATTCTCCTAAAAGACGAACAGATATACAAA
Source organism: Pseudopleuronectes americanus (assembly GCA_038501795.1). Lineage (NCBI taxonomy): Eukaryota > Metazoa > Chordata > Actinopteri > Pleuronectiformes > Pleuronectidae > Pseudopleuronectes > Pseudopleuronectes americanus. The sequence continues at coordinate 15,205,637 of CM076726.1, read as the reverse complement.
TTAAGATGGAGAAATAATGTCCTTGCAGAGGTAAATAACAAGAAATGTGGTTGTTTGTCTCTGCCATCAAATGAGGTTGCAAGAAATATGACCATAATCTCCCCTTCTGTTCCTGAGGTGTTTAAAAAGGCCTTAAAGTGTTATTATGAAGTGTTATTATCAAAGGTTTGTCATCATTTACTCATTGTTTCTTATTAGAAGTCTGTGTTAAATTTATGATTTAATTATAAGTTTATTCATGTTGGAGTTATGGCCATGAATGTGACCTTGACCTTTGACAACCAAATCCTAATCGGTTCATCCTTGAGTCCATGTGATATTTGAAGAATCGTTAATTAGTTTGTTTCTCTGCGTCTCTGCCATGTGCTGATTTTACAGAGTCTGCTCTACTCTGGGAAAAGACTCTTTTCAGAAGGGAAGTTCAAAAAATCATCTTAAACTCCAGGCGCTGCCGAACAAACAAAGCAGACTGAAAGCACGAGGGAGCTCTTTGTAACGCCAACGAGCTGAGAAACTAAAAGAGAAGGCTTACCCTGCTTCTAGCTTTCATTACACTGAACTGATAGGGTGTGTTTGAACACACTATTTGCATCCGAGTATGAATCATTTCTCTCTCATTCGCTCGTCGTGTTTGTCTGGAGAAAAAAAATATGGAGAGAGACGACAGGAGATCCAAACCCATGAGAATGAAGGGTTGGTTGATTTTTCCGCTTGAGGAGACAGGATCTTAGCAGCACTGGGTTTCAAGACCAATTCCAATGAAACCCTGGGTCCTGAAAGCAGAAAGGCACAGTCTTGCCCTGGTAACAACATTTCCAGAGACGTCCAGTTCCTTTCAATCCGTCTCCCAAAGAGAGAAAGACTTGTGGCTTGCTGCCTGCAGAGATGATGAGACTGCATCTGTGAGCACCCTATCACTCCTTTGTAATAAGTGACGTCATGCAACACACACAGACCAACTGAAAGTTAGATTTGAAACGCTTAACACGCTACTTGCTTGCAGCAATGAAGCCCCTCCTGTAAGGCTGTTAATGAGATGCATATGATGGCGATGAGTCCTCACTGTTCCCTCGTGTGTGGACAGGTTACGAAAGTCTGGAGGACAACTACGTTCAGGACAGCAAGATGGGATTCGTCATCAACGCCATCTACGCCATGGCCCACGGTCTCCATGACATGCACACTCACCTGTGCTACGGCCACGTGGGGCTGTGCGATAACATGAAGCCTGTTGATGGAAGCCACCTGCTGGACTTTCTGCTCAAGACGTCCTTCACTGGTGTCTCTGGGGAGGACATATGGTTCGACGAAAACGGGGACTCACCCGGGAGGTAAATCTTATGTTTTTGTTCTCTGCAGTAATTCTTAAAAGAGTTTTGTGGTTTTTGTATCCTTAAAAAATGAAATCCATCCTTTCCTGTATAAGTAATGAAATAAGAGTTTGCATCCTTACAGTTCTTCACTGATGAAAGAAGAATAAAATACTGCATCAATAACAACTTTTCAACAAATCAACTCTATTGTGTCTTCAGGGCCACTACATCAATTTGATAGAAATCTATGTGTATTGATTAGGTATTAGGTGAACATTTATTAGAAATCTCAATTATTGTGCCAAAGTATATTTCTCAAATTTGCTCTCAAGAAGAAATAATACTGAATTTATATTTCAGAAGACTGTGAAACTCCTGTCAGTCTGTATAATTGCATCATTTTTTTCCATTTTTTATTTAAGTACAGGATAGCAAACCCTGTCCATCAGTCATAACAGGGACGTTTTAACTGTGCACAAATCTGCAATTTTATGACTCCTAATACATCTAATCAAACACCTTAAAAAATGACACTCAGAGTTTAAAATAATGTCTTATCAGTGATTTACACAGTTAAAAAAGGGCTTTTTTTATCTTTCCCTTCTTATCTTGTCCCTTTCTTCAACTTTTGTCCTTCACCTGAGAGGAACTGAAATTGAAAGATGGGTTGTCTTGAAATTTCCGTTCACTTGCTCTCTTGTTTTTCATTGCAAACCAGAGAGCAAGTGAGGTGAAAGCCAGAAATATCAGCGCCAGGAACTATCGATCAACCCGCTGACAGGCCCCCTGCTGATAAAATATTCCTTTTCTCTTCTAAGTGGCTGTAAAAAAACTCTTATTTCCCCTTGAAGAATTGATTCAGCGTCTGGAGCTCTCCTCTAACTCCTCGCTCTCCGTTCACCTTCAGGTATGAGATTATGAACTTCCAGCGCGTGGAGTCCGGTGTTTACGACTACATCAACACTGGCTCCTGGCACGAGGGCGTCCTCAGTCTTGATGATGAAATGCTCCACATGAACCTCAGCGACATAGTCCGCTCTGTCTGCAGTGAGCCCTGCTCCAAAGGAGAGATCAAGGCAAATATACATCCTCTACATGTTGTTAACGTATACTGTTAAAGCACATTCTGGGTTGCCAGGTTTGGTAAAATGACGTTTGGTGCCGTTTATCATTTATTTTGCTTAGGATTCAGTTTTAAATCATTGAAATCTATTAATTAGTTCTCAGATACTCAAACAAAATCTGTAGTTATACATGTTAATAGGCAGTTAAATATACTTTAATCATCAGGTCTATGCTGTAAGTGAATACGAACTTTATTAATATCCCATCACTTGGCAACCCAAACATTATTGTTGCTGGTTTAGAACTACTAAAAATTACCATTAGTAAAAGCATTATTCAAATCCATTCATTCGTAAAATGAAACTGTTGTATTAATATGTTATTTAGAAATTCTGTTAAAATAATCTATTGCTGCTATGACGACTTAATTTCCCTTCGGGGATGAATAAAGTAATCTATCTATCTATCTATCTATTAATTCACTATATGGCTTTATACAAAAGTAAAAAAAAGAAGAGCTATATGAGTTATAAACAATTGTGATTACAGGTCTCTGTTGAAAATGTTGTGAAACCTGGATATACAGTATATCTCTAAATTTAAACATCTTTCTAAGTAGATTTTTATATCTAAATGATATTTTACACTAAAACAAACTCAGACAGGTAATTGTCACAAACTGTATGATGACATGTCTTTGTATGTTTCGCGGAGCAGGTGATCAGGAAGGGAGAGGTGAGCTGCTGCTGGATTTGCACGGCCTGCAAAGACAATGAGATCGTCCAGGACGAGTTCACTTGCAAGGCCTGTGAGCTGGGCTGGTGGCCGGACACAGAACTGGAAGGTGGGTTTGTTCTCTGCTTTTTGTTACTTCTACATTTTGGGTAATATGCTGATTTGCTTCCTTGCTGAGAGCTCAGTGTTGACTTTGCTGAGAGTAAAGGTGGTAAACAAGGGAAAACTGAGGTCGAGGCACTTCGTAAAGATCAAAATCGGCCAATAGGCAATTTCTTAAAGGTTCAGTGTATAGAATTTAGTGACATCTAGTGGTCAAGTTGCATGTTGCAGCTGAATCCCCTCCTCACCACACCTTCCCCTTCCAAACATGAAAGAGAACCCGTGGTGGCCTCGAGTTGTCATAAAGACTCAAAAGATGTTTAGTTTGTCCAGTCTGGGCTACTGTAAAAAACATGTCTGCCTCCAGAGAGGACCTGTTTCATCCTGTTCCCAGTCTTTATGCTAAGCTATGCTAATCGGTTCCTTCACATATGACGTGCGGATTCATGTGAGATACGACTGTGGATTCAATCGTCTCATCCAACTCACAGCAACAATGTGAAAACATTAACAACAGGGATGTATATCCCAAAACATGTAACTTTTGCATTAAATCACCAGAATTTAATCTCTACAAAAGGCCTCACCTGGTAAGAGGAGAAGATTTTTGCTGCCCTGCAAAATACCTTCCCATCAAAATTACTTTAGTGGCCACAGGCTGAGTTCCTGTAGCAAGATGCTCCCAGAGATGACAGATATTTTAAAATGTAATTAGAGGCTGTGTAAAAAAGTTAAGTTCCTCTAAGCTTTTCCTCACCTCCTCCCACCACCTGCATTCTGCACAGTTTGTCCTGCTGAGATTCTTCTGGCAGCACTTTCTCATAAACCTGTCCTGTCCTAGTTTCACTTCCTTCCCATGACATCTGAGAGCCATTCATCATCTTCACCGTTTCACCCGACAACAGCCTCACTTCACTTACCGCTCCTCTGGCCCACTTTCAAAGGCCCCTCTGTGCCGCTCAAAGCCACGTTTTTAATAAGGACCGTCCTGCCTCTGTGCAACCACAAAATCTTTGGCTATTAAAAAAATGTGGAGCGCCAAGGTGACAAGTATTTACTGGACTTTAAAAAAAATATATATATATATATAAGCCCCCTTCTGTTTAATGTTAAGTCAATCAGATTTTCCAACTGTGTTCTCAACATGAAGCTGAAAACAGATCTGATTTGGATCCATGAAAAACGTAGTGTTTTTTCTTTGTCCTGCTGCATTGGCCCCTTCCCTCCATGGCTGCGGCCCAGCCTGGCCGTGGCTCAGTAGAAAGGGGTTTATTTATAGTTGAGCTAAAAACCTACTTCGAGACTTACCGCATTTTCACAGGCTAAAATCTATTTGATTCATTTTGAAAGATTTCACACAACAGGAAATAAGAATCTTTTCATTCTTTCTGTGAAAAATCACATTTGATTTAGCACTTTTGGAATCCGAAGTCTTTCCAACTGGCTTGTCCCGAGAAATATGAATATTTTACGAGTTGCTTTTAGTATCTTGTGACTTGTTTATTTATTCTTGTGTTTTTCTCCCTTTTCAGGCTGTGAACCAATCCCCCTGCGCTACCTGGAGTGGAGCAATCCAGAGTCCATCATCCAGGTGGTCCTCTCCTGCCTGGGCATCCTGGTCACATCGTTTGTTGCCTTCATCTTTGTCTTGTACCGCGACACGCCCGTGGTCAAGTCCTCCAGCCGGGAGCTCTGCTACATCATCCTAGCAGGCATCTTCCTGGGCTATCTGTGTCCGTTCACCCTCATCGCCCGCCCCACCGTGGCCTCCTGCTACCTCCAGCGGCTTCTGGTGGGACTCTCCGCCGCTATGTGCTACTCTGCCCTGGTGACCAAAACCAACCGCATCGCCCGCATCCTGGCAGGCAGCAAGAAGAAGATCTGCACCAGGAAGCCGAGGTTCATGAGCGCTTGGGCTCAGGTGGTTATCGCCTCTATCCTGGTCAGTGTCCAGCTCACCTTGGAGGTCACCCTCATCGTCATGGAGCCGCCGGAACCAGTCAAATCCTACCCCAGCATCAGAGAAGTCTTCCTCATCTGCAACACCAGCAACTTCGTGGTCGTCGCCCCTCTGGGCTACAATGGCCTTCTTATCTTGAGCTGCACCTATTACGCCTTCAAGACCCGCAACGTTCCTGCAAATTTCAACGAAGCCAAATACATCGCCTTCACCATGTACACCACATGTATAATCTGGCTGGCGTTTGTGCCGATCTACTTCGGGAGCAACTACAAGATCATCACGACGTCCTTCTCCGTGAGCCTCAGCGTGACTGTAGCTTTGGGCTGTATGTTCACACCAAAGATGTACATCATCATTGCCAAACCAGAGCGAAACGTGCGCAGCGCATTCACCACCTCTGACGCCGTGCGCATGCACGTCGGCGACGGCAAGATTGTCTGCCGGAGCAACAGCCTGCTCAACATGTTCAAGAGGAAGAAGAACCCTGGGAACGGCAGGTAGGTTCAGTAATTGAGTCTGAGTCTCGCTCCTGAGGCACCTCAGGGATGCTGGTTTTACTGTAATTCCCTCTCAAAGGGAACCTGACGTCTTACTGTATTCACTTTCATAGGATCACCTGTTGTAAAGTGTGACGGATATAGGTCAGTACTCAATTCACACAGCCATCTTAACCTTTAGCCTGTTGGTAAAATTAAAACAAGCATCTCTGTGTGCTAAGGGATGATAAGTGAAATCACAAATACAGAGTACTGAAGGGTTTCTGCAGGTTCACCGAATCAGTTCAAGACTTTTTCTTAATGCATAACATTCAATATAAAGCTTTATAAAAGTATAGATGTATTTATAACCAAGGAGGACAATATGGCCTATAATTATTCATAATTATATCATCTTTTTAGAACTTTCCGGCAGCACAGAATCAGATACTCAAACATTTAATTTATGTCTATTTCGGAGAAAAGAAAATATTCAAGGCCATTTTCAATGGAAGCGAATTCAATATTTTCAAACCTGCAGATACCCTGGAATATTACATGATATTTTTTACATTATGGATAGCGTTTTTTACATGAACCAGAAATTATGTTTTTTTATGTCTCCACCTTCTGGGTTCCTGTGAAGTAACAGCCATCTTTATTCTGTTCATAGTTCTAATGGAAAGTCTGTGTCATGGTCTGAACCAGGTGCAAGACATCCTCCAAAAGGGGATCACATGTGGCACAGACTGTCAGTGCATGTGAAGAGACAGGACGCAGGTTCCAATCAGATGGCTGTCATCAAACCCTTAACTAACACATACCAAAACACAGCACTGGAGTTCTCCAACCTCAGCACTAAGACTCTCTACAATGTGGCTGAAGAAGAGGAGAGTGACCTGATTGGATATAACCCCCCCCATCACTCCCCCCATGATGGCCCACGGGCAGATACCTGCTTGTGGGCTGATAAAAGACGTGGGCGGGGAGGTGGGGGTCTATACCCATGAGCATCTGCAGAAAAACATGATTTTCCCCCATCATGTCATCATAGACCACCCGCAGGAGGAAATGGTGGTGAGCAAATTCACCAGTGACGTCCCGGCGCTCAACGATATGATAAGCATGCCTGAGGCAGTGAGCGGCGGCATGCCTGTGTACCACCAGGCCCACCTCATCCAGCGGGAGCCCCTCCTGCCCCTGCACCTCGACCCATTCGACGAGGAACCCTCCTCCCCTCTGGAGGAGGACGGGATGGAGAACGAGCACTTTGGCCTTCTCCACGGCTACATCTACAACAACGCACACATTCACGACGAGGAGGACCTGGTGGAGATCAAATTAGCGATGGAGGATTCTCTGGCTCTGATGCCTCCCTCCCCCTTCCGAGATTGCCCCGCTCCCCCGATGAGCCCCTTCCCAAATTCGCCAGTGTCCGAGTCGATTTTGAGCACCCCCCCCGAACGTTACGTACGCCTCCGTCATTCTCAAAGACTTCAAGCAGAGCTCGTCCACTCTGTGAGGGCAGCGATGACCAGTTGTACAATATTATTGCGTTTATAATGACTTGTGCTGTATGAAACATAAGGAAAAGGTCATTCCGTGGTCGGATGAATCAGTTTCACTCTATAACTTCATAGCTTTGACATGATAAGGGTGAACAACTTGGCGCCACATTTTGAACTTCTTTTAGATGTTAGATGAAATGAATTTGCTGACTGCAAACATATATTTCTACACCAACATAAGCTTTTAGGGTTCAAATAGAATTACTTCTCATGAGACCAATAATAAGGAGTGTCTTTGTGTGTACTTTTGTGAATTAATGCCATTTAAATAGATTAATTTGATAAATATAGTACCTGATGTAACAAGCAGATGAGTTTCTTGATTTTAAACAGAATTACTTAATGGTCAATAAAGTTTGTATGTGTTAAAAAACAATTAAATTTTAAGATAATGCGTTTTATGCTACACATTGTGCGTTTTTGTGATTTATCGGGAAAATAAAGAAATTGAAAGATGTGAAAGAATATTTTGAAATTTGGGGACGATCGCATATTTACAGAGCATAAGCTAAAAATATTCATATCACTATGATATCTGACCAATAACCATTAATGTACAGCCAACAGTAGTATGACTCTTCTCATCTAAATCATGTAATATATGAATTTAGTGTATTTTCCCTGAATATATCAAATTACTTCATTGAGCTGTGCAGGATTAAAGTTTATACCTGTGAGATAATTTACAAGATTTATTGTAAAAAAATAAAATAAAAATAATGTTTGTGACTTTTTGATGGATGCAGCACTGCCAGACGAGTGCACTGACTGTATCATGAATGTAGCAGAGGACGTCCAAGTGCCACATTTTCATTCCGATTAGTTTTGTATGTTTATGTCATTTCTATGTTCTTGAAATGCAATTTCAACTTTGTATCTTTTATAATTAGACGTCAGATTTCATAAATGTACAAATATATGTATAAGCTAACTGATATACATGTGTTTTGTGTGAATGTATGACTTGTGTATCATATTTTGGTATTATTGGTATTGGTATTACAGATTATATGCATTACAGTATTAGAGAGAACTCCTTAGCTGTGTATGCTTATATTGTGTGATGGCGGTGTAGGTCAATCAGTTTCCTAAATATTAAGACTTAAATAGCTTATTGAAATAGTATAATGTGATAAAGTGCTATTGTTTGTATTATTCTCAGTAAGCTCCCAATGTGCAGCCTGATCCAGTAGCCTATACACAGTATGGATTAGGTCAGCCATTTTAAACATATAGTTAATGTAGTGCATTTGAAGGAAACTTATTTGACTGGAGTAAATTAAATATTTTTATGCCTTTGTCTCCTCTTTTTCATGGTGAAATGTTTGGTGGCTCTGTGTCTTTCGTCCTTCTAATACAGCTGTTTAAAACCAGAGGTCAAGGATTCATAGCTTTGGTTTGATGCAAGAAATTCAACAGAAGAAATCATACAGGGAACAAAATGTTTTTGAAAAAGCTGCATCCTCTTGCGTTGCATCACTGAAAACTAGGATGGAGGATACATAACCGTCTGCTGGAGCTGACTTGATTTACTCTACAGCAGTTGAATTAGGACTTGAACCATATCAGTTTGGATTAACCGGTTTCTTGAAAATGTATTTATATATTAAATTGCCCAGATCTCTGAGGCAAAGGGCCACACAAAGGCTGCTGCTGGATAAACCTTTCCAACAAGAATCAAGATGTGAATCCACAGCCACCACACAGAAACTGCTCCAGAAAGTCTGTAAGCTGCCTCGGTAACTCTACACTCATATTTCTGTTTTGCCAGCCTCCTCAATATTGTGTGGCCTGTGTGGGCCGCCTCATAAACACCTCTGTGGGGACAACAGAGCTCATCTCTCTGATAATCCACTGATACAGTCAGGCTAATAAACAAAGCAGCATGACACCCATCCTGCTGGGGAAAAGTCGGTGAAACTCCCTGTGCAACCAAGACGTGCTGGTGACTGACCTGTCATCAAAGGCCAGAAACGGTCACTGCCATTTTTCGAAATACCAAAACAAGAAGAGAAAACGTCCTCTAACAGTTTCATAATTCAAGCTGTCAACTAAATCCTCTTAAAATATTCCTCCTCATCAAAGGACAATCCGATACAGTCCATGCTCCGAGTGTTACTCGTGTGTTATGCAACCCATGCATGTAATTATCTGTTAATCACTTCACAGGGAGAAGAGCTGAGACCCATGCAGAAGCATCACAGCTCGCCTTGATGTGGCCAATAGCAGACTAAGGCTATCAGCGTGACCTGATTTCACTGGAGGGAGGAAACATGTGAAAATATAGCACACTGCAAACACACCACTCAGAGCAACTGTGTTAGTGAGTCTGCTAAACTGATTCATTAATATCAATACCAAGTATCATTCTCTATTACTACAGCAAATGAATATGTAGGTAGCAATTAGTATCAAATTTGGTTGTGATTGTTATTTTAATTACTTTAAATTGGGTTGCATAATAGGTCAATCACAACATGGACGGAATTCAGTGGAGAATAAAGTAGAACGAGATGTATAACGATGAAGTTCCAGTATTATATGAGACTTTTTAGAATTACTAAAAGTAAAGGTCCCTAAGATTTGTATTTAATCACTATACAAATATTGTATTTCATCACATTTAACCAGTTCAGATGTTCATATCTTGTGTGGTGACCTTCATCTTCTGACAAATTCTACTGTGGTCACACATTTAGAGCTTGAAGAAAAGCTTGACAAGTGCAATTATTTGATGAGTGAATTATACTCTATTGTCACATAAAGTCTTATAAATTATAATATTCTTAATTTATATTCTAACCCTAACCCTTCGTTATAGGGCTCTACTGTATGGCAAAAAGCATTCAGATATAAATCTTAATTTTAAAAGCAATGAGTAAATATTATTAATGTGGAATTCAGGTGCGTCTTGTGGATATTTGTGGGACGACTGGAACCTTGGCCTTTATGTTCACTGACATGTGTATTATTTGGGTTATTTTTGTGCACCTATCTGTCCTGTGCTGTCCTGTAGTTTTACTTCTCTGTGTCCTTGCTGTGCATCTAGGGAACTGTTCTACATCTTGCCACTGGATACCTATACACAGGCTCTACCCAGGTACGTCGTATGAATGTAAAACTTTTGAACAGACTGTGTGTTAACAGAAATACAATAACATATAGTCACACACATATATTTATACCTCTTAGCGACACCAGCATATATCTACAATGCTGATAAGCAGAGTTGCAAAATTAAAACCGACGACGTGTAGTTGACCTCGTGTGGGAATTGTGCCCTCAGGAAAGTGATGGAAGAAGTAACACACAACAGCTAATCGTGGAGACACGTCCCAGATACCAAGGACCTCATTTCAGGAGTCAAACCGGGAGCCTGCCCCCAATACCTTTTTTTCACATCGGACACAAAAGCTGAAGCTCCCGACTTGTTGTTTATAAATATGACAGTTTGAATGCGAGTCGCACTCTATTCAACACATCCCATCACTTGTGCATTATTGATACTGGCCTATTTTACCCACCCTCCAGTGTGCATTTTCCCTAGCAGCTTTGTTCATATATTCATGATTGCATGAAAATTTCAATGTAGTCAAACATGGGAATAGGTTCACAAAGAGTAAGGCAGTGTATGTATCCATGCTGGGCCTCCGTCAGTCTCCTATTGTGTCTTGTCGTGACCCATTTTATTGTGGCCTACGGTAAATACGTTTTCACTGTGTGTGGATTGTAAACATAAACACCAGACTGGTATTTAATGCACAGACGCGCTGTGCGTTAAACTGACTCCAGTCCTTCTCGCACAGTCAAATTCTGAGTTAGTTTGAAAATACCAGAAAGAGAATAAACCTTAAAATTTAAAACAGCTCCGGTTCTGCTTCTTTGAAGAGACCAATCAGAGTCAGGAATCCATAGGTTGCTGTCCATGGTGCTGAGTTGTGGCCATTAGGAGAACCCTCCAAAACCAAATGGTCAGACTGCAGGATGATACAGTGTTGGTAGACTGCGCCACCTAGCTTACAAAATACGCATGTGCAAGAACATTTAAACTATAAAAAGCCTTGAGTGTATCAAACTGATACAAGATGAACCACAGGGAATATATTACTTTAAATTTTGCTTTCTTTGATTTATATTGATTTGATATGTTGTACCTGTAGATTCGCCATGACACTTGTTAAATCTTCAACTTTGTTTATTATTAGAAAGAAGACATTGGCTTGGGAGGGAGAAGTATACCTATCATTTACTCACATATTGTAATCATTTATCTACATAGAAGCACAGAGTCCTCATTCCTCATATTTCCTTATAAATCAATGTTGGGATTATTCACACAGCCCTCTCTCTTCCATTTTCCCTGTATCAGATGTATTATTTAAGGGCACGGGTTAACTCCTGTGGAGTTAACTGTTTCGGACAATACCCAAAACAGTAAAGACATGTCAGCCAGTGAAAATAAGGATTTTCTAAATGACAGATCACAAAAGGTTATCTTTTAACCAGGTTATATGGTTTTCATTCTAGTTGTATAATTCTCTGTGGAGGTAAATTAACCTTGTTTCTTCCTCCCTGGGGATCAAGATGGAGGGAGAAATATGTTCTGTTTTCCTTTCGCACACAATAGACTGGATGTTACATTGGGGAATTTTACAAAAGGGCTGCACTCCTATCACATTTCTGTTGGAAGGATCTCTAGTGAAGAGGCCATGAATATTCACCAGATCATTTTAGTGGCTCAAGACAACATTTATATGACATCGTTTTCTCACTGCTCCTGACATTGTTAGGCTTCTTTCACATTTGTCACTGCTTTACCTTCTCTCCCCAGCAGGGGCCCCCAAACCAGACTGAAATAGTGAAGTGCAGGTTGCTCTGCCCAGCAACTGCTCAGGGGGCTCAGACCTCAGGGGACCACAAACCCAGGCTTACTCCATATAACTTCTGTTTGATTAATTAAGAAGATGCGATAAAAAGAAATGTGACGAATAAAAGTTTAATTTCTGTTGGGATTTGTCTTCTTTTGTCCTCTGAATGGTTTTGAAGAGGTCTGCTTCCAAGACTTGACCTGCCATATTTGCTGAATTGCTCTGCTTGTTTGAAGTTTGCTTTTTTATGAAAGTGCTTTACCACAAAATAATTTCAGCTCTAGTACTGTTGTTTTTGTTTATATCCTCTTCTTTCATTATTGCTCTACATGTTAAATAATATTTATTTAACTAAGTGGTTCTTATATTTTAGAAATGATCAATCAAATTCGCAACACACGGTTTTATTAATAAATTGTTATAATCTTTCAATAGATCCAATAAACCCACAAAAAATTACAAGAATCAAGTCTCTGGCCGAAGCAGCGAATGGCGCTCGCACCACATAAAGTGACGGGTCACGGAATCCACCGTAACACCGGCGGTACATCCGGGTGACGGCGCAGCGCAGACTCCCTCCCCGCTGCAGCTCACTGCGTTTCCGTAGCCAGGCTGCTACCCGCTGAGCCCTGCTGGCTGCTGGGGACCCGCGCACCGACACCATCGATCCCAACCGAACAACGCCAAAGCCGGACGCGTAAATGGCGGCTTGACGCTCGCAGCGGAGAGGACCGGGCTCAATCCGTGTTCGTGACTCGGGTTTTCGTTTTACCGGGGGAGTGCGCTGGCAACACCCTCCGTTAACATGTGAGATGTCCCCAGGAAGATTTTAACTGTGCGTTACTGCAGCTAACTAGCTAGCGGCTACTACCCCCCCCTCCTCCGCCTCTTCTCTATCACATTTATTTATGGTGACTGGTTCGATCTGTTTTCTCAACCGTCTCGCGTCCCGACCGGAGGAAAATGAAGAAGTTCAACATCAGGAAGGTGCTGGACGGCTTGACAGCCTCGTCCTCCTCCGCCGCTCACTCCGGTGGCTCCCGGGAAAGCGACGCCGTGCAGGAGACTCTCCAGTCGGATCATTTCCAGCTTTGCAAGGTGGGTTTTTCTCCGTGAGCTGCGGCCACCGTCACCGGGGACTTGTCTCTCCGCCCGGGCGGTCAGGTGACACCGGCGTGACCCAACCGCTGGCGGTGTTTTCATGTTTCCTCCCGAGCGGCTGTGCTCAGCGGGATGTTTCATGACCCGAGCTTCGTCCACAAACCCCTCTGAACAGTAGCGCACATATTAAAGTGCTTATTATTACGCACAGGGCGGCTCTGACACGGTGTAACATGCGACCCGTGGCCGCGTCCTGCGCTGGTTTCCAGGCTGTCACACAGCGGCACCACCCGCTGTTTGCACTGCACTGAATCTCCGCCTCGAGACACAGTGGTTTCCTTCGCTGTCACCTAACCAGCTCCTCGCCTTAAAGCAGAGAGTCCAAGTTAAAGTGGGAAGCTGACACCTGAACGCAACACTCGCATGTCCTTATATACACTGGAAGAGTGTTTTTGTTGATGTAATGTCTGTAAATGAACGAGCTCCGACCTGACTGGGTTTCAATGCAGTGGCAGTCACAGGTGTAAAGTCACTTAGTCAGTGGCAGAACTTGGATTTTTCTAAATCAGGGGCCATAAATTACACAGAGGGGCCAAATCTATGTTCAACATTCATGCACAATTCCTGATTCAGTAGGTGCACATTGTCATTCCTTGTTATAGCTCTGCAGCTTTGAGCAAAGCCACACATCAATTCATATTTTATATATATTATTTATCAAGCACATTGTGTCAAAACACTTAGAAAAGACAAAAATATTAACAATTTGTCATATTTATAGTTAGTAAATGATACTGACAAATATACATACACTTTGCCATTTTATAGTGGTGTCCGAATGTTTAGTGAATCTTTCTATACCCTTTAAAGTGCACTTATTGTTTCCCACAATGCATTTCAAAAAGTAGCGCACATCAGATGGTCACCAACCGAGCGATATATACCATCATGCATTGCGCTGGTGGCAGATATACATGACGAATGAGGGCAGCAGGAACAGCCTGATCTGTCTTACCATTGTGAATACAAGCAGAGTAGCACAAACTGCCTTAAAGTATTAATACTCAGTGTGAAATAAGCCTTTCAAAATTCACTGGGGCCCTCCACTGGCTGACATTGTTGTACTCCATAATCCAGCTGGGCCCTGTGCCCCCCTAACCCTGCCCTGAGATCCGCCCCTGCACTAAGTAAACTCAAGTATTCTGGTACCGGGACGTTACTTGAGTGCTTCCTTTTTTATGCGACTTTGTACTTCTACTCCCACAATTCAGAGGGAAATGTTGAGCTCTACCAAAATATATTACCTATCAGAAAGTCAGTAACATTTTGGTAAATATCATTCTCCTCTGTCCAGCATCTAATTTTAGATTAGCCTCAGCTGAATTTGCATACATTTTTTCACCCAACAAGTCCAGCAGATTTCCCCCCTCATCACTTCCTGTAGATTCAAATCAGAAAGGGATCTCTCAGGACATGTATAACAGGATGAAGGATTACCAGCTCCTTATTATAGATATTAACAACATGTATTGGTTAAAGAGAGATTTAGAACAATATCAATCTGTTCTTGAAATTCAAGTCCACGATGATTTCTTCAAACTGATGTAGGGTTTATGAATCTATCTGGGAAAAGTCTCTGTTGTGTGAATTAAACATTGAACATCTCAGAGGGCCAGCCCACCAGCTCCTGCCCCAGCTCCTGCCCCAGCTCCTGCAGATAAGGTCAGCCCCCCCAAGGGTTATGGGGCCATGGCTTAACCTGTTACATAATCCTGCTGCAAGTTGCACAGAGCTCATGAGTGGCTGGGCAAGGTTTCCAACCTGAAACAATTGAGTTATAGATGTCCGGCAATGATAATATTTTTTGGTGGTCTGAGCGCTGTTCGAGGCTATAGAGTGCACTCTTCAAATGTAAGCATTAGGATGTAATTAATGAATTACTGATGTTTCACAGGACCTAGCCTGTACCCATGTGTGGCGGATATCAGAAAACCTATCCTGTCCCCATTCGCACTAATGTTTACGCTTTATCTAATTTATTTCGATAACCAGACAAATTTTCCAGATTGATGGATTATGTTTTTAGATTATTATAATGTTTTTTTTCCACTAATACCAGCATGACTGTGTAGCAGATGATTGATTGGCCGACTGGAGGTCTAATATAAATTCTGCTCCTTCCTGCAGACTGTGCGTCATGGCTTCCCATATCAACCATCCTCGATGGCTTTTGACCCTGTGCAGAAAATCTTGGCCGTCGGGACCCAGAACGGAGCTTTGAGGCTGTATCCTTTCTTTTTTTTTCTTCACAGGAAAATGAAGAGAACCAAACAAGGAAAGTAAAGCTTGGATGATTCCAGGGATTTTTTTTCTTTCTCACATCTGCCTCCCCCTTGTAAACACACACACACAAACACACACAAGCACAACAACACACTCGACACATGTCCAACTTTTATTATCCTTTCCACACATGTCATGTGACCAAAGCTGCCCCTGAGCGTTACACAAGGTCTGGGGGAATTCACACAGTAAGTGACCCGTCTCTGCTTCCTGTCATCCAGCGCAACCAAAAGAAAATCCATACCGCGCAGAGGGAAGTGAAGGGGCTCAGAGGTAGAGACTAGCTAGGATGTGTTTCTGTGCAGCCAGCAGCCTCCGTCTCCTGGAGCACCCGGGCTCATTAGTGGTATCTCTGCAGTAGCATGAACAGCTTCTCCGCCATATGCCGAGGAGCCAACCTCATCAACTGTGCTGCCCGGCCTGTGCCAGGATGCCACTTCATATGTGCTGTAAACATCACTGGACTAACTCAACACACAAACACACACACACACACACACTTTTTTGCAGCAAATCAAGCAACTTCCATGCGCCACGGCAATGAAACTGCTCCTGGATTCTAGACTTTAAGATGATGCACGCAAGCTTTACTCACAAGTTTTGCTGTTTACAACTTGTCTTCAGGGTTGGTCTATTTGCGTTTTCAACTCAGGGTTTCCCTTTGTACTGATATCCTGCTTGGGAGGCCCATCTTCTTTATTTAGATTTTCATTAGAAGTATAGCTCTGTCCTCGTCCTTATCCACTTTCCAGATTAAGAGAGCCTTGTGTTTACAGGGCAACTCCCAGAACACACACACAGCTTCCATGTTGTCCTAATGTGCAAGGTAGAGCTGATGGGATTACTGTCATTCAGGCAATTGGTCCATTTATCAAAAGACAGGCTGTATCGATCCACCTCATTGCCCCTGGAGTTTGGAAACACTGCCACAGCTCAGTAGACATAAGCTCAATGAGGTGTCTACAAGCAATAAATGTCTGCTTTTACAAGATCTGTCTCTACTACAGTGTTTTAATCAGTGTGTTACTGTAGACGCTGGCCTGCGCTGTCCGGCGGACGTGCACTTAGAATTTGGCCGATACGAAACAAACTGTTGAGTGTTGTGTTGGTAGATATCTGTAACTTTTAAAGACCGGATCACATGTTTCTTCCCTTTCATTTTTTGCATGTTCAATTTACGTATTTTATTCAAGGGAATGTCCAAGTTTGTGCAGGACTGAACTTCTTTGTACACGTTGCGCGGCAGCTGACTGGTCATGCGAGAACTCAGTAGTTTGTGTTGATGAACTTCTGTGGCAGACACACTTCCTCTTTTTTTTTGCACCAACAGTTCATTTTGTAGGATAGCCTGATCAGACTTCCTGTCCTGATTAGTATCAGCTGAAAACAACAAACCGCAGCTAATTTTCAAATGTTGTAGTGAACCACACATGGTTTATCAACTGAGAAAGTGTAGATGTTCTAGTTGTGTTACTTTAGCGTGTGATGCCTTAACCTCCTGCAAACAAAATGAAGAGAGAATAACGTGTTCAATCTTGGTTAAAATCAGAAGTAAGCAGAGCTGGACGACAGTATGCAGAATAGATCATATGCTTTATATCCGCCACATGCACAGGGCTGCAAATAACATATGTTCATTATCTATCATATGTTATTATATTATATGTGGAACGAATGAACATGTGGTATTATTTTCAGAAACCTTTGTAAATTAATCTTTTGGCAATCTATTTATGATTTAGTGAATAATTTTCTATTTACCTTATGATTTTATTTGAAAATATGCAGTGTATCTTTTGACCCATAGATAATTACATTTATTTTTTGACTTTTTGTTTCCCTGCACAACAGGATGTTTAGTTGCATGTAAAGACACAGTTGTTGTTCTGTGACTCAGCTTCCTTTTGCTCACACTATCTGAGAAGCTTATTTTCAACTAAGGAAATATTACGAAGGGAAACTTGTAGTGTCTTGAGTAGTCTTAGCTGATGGACTACAGTTTGTGTGATGTTTGTACCTGTGGTTTAAGCATGACGGGAAGTTAAAACCCTATTTGCTCACCACAGTGATAGAAACTAGTTTTTTGTCTCTCAGTAATTTCCTGCTAAACTAGAAAGTATCTAGTCTCCGCGGCCCCTTAACCCACATCACTACAGAATCAGTTCCCTCATGAAACTTCAGGTTCTTAAGAGGTTTTGCTCGATTCTAATTTATGCCCAACCAGAGGCTATAAAACAAACCTAAAGCCTCTTCCTCCGCCACCCTGGGCCCGAGGAGACGTGGTTATCCGTCAATAATTCTGACAAATGTTGTGCAGAACCTGCGGGACCAGGAGTTAAAGCTGGACTCTAAAGGTTGCGGGAGAAAGTGTGTGCAGTTGCCGGCAGCTCTCGACTGGCGCCGAATTAAAGTCTTTGTTTACCTCCATCCCTCCTCAGCAGAAGTGATGACCACGGTTGAGCCTGTCCTCAAACTTGCTCCTAAAGCCCCACCTTAGTTTGTTCAAGGTGCTGAGGGATTGTTTGATCACAGCACGGTTGATCCTGTTGAGACGCATTATGCTGTGTCAGCGAGTCATTGAGTCAGGGAGTAAGATAGTCAACTCAGCTGTCTGTCTCCCGAGAGTTTCTTAGATTATGATCAGTGTGAGAAGCAGTGCCTCTTTTCATTTTGGAGATTGTCTCTGTGATTAGATGTCATGCTGCTTCCTTCTTCTTTCATACTGTTGTGCAAGACTCTGTGCACATACTCTTTCTGTTAAAAGTGATCACAGGCTGGTTTTAAACAGAAAACCATTTCCTTGTTGAACTGCCTACATTCCTGAGCATTTTGGGATGCATTCAGTCCTGGTGCCCACGTGGCACTGCTCCACAGTCTCCAGACATCTACTGGTGGCTGAATGGGTGGCCCGTCTGTTTTTGTTTTTTTTAAATGGATACATTTAGTCGGCAGGGATCCTCTGACCTGAAAGTAATCGTGCTATAGAGAGAAGCGAGAGTTGAGTTAATCATGCTGCCGTCATACTGGCTGACGCATGTGAATAAATCAGGCAAACAGGGCCCACTGATATTATTTTTAACTCCATTTGCTTCATGGTCTTGCCAGTGCAGTTTTAGGAAGGTAAACAGAAAACGCCAACTTGCATTTAGTTATAAAACAAAAGATCTTGGGAACCATGTTTTTTATATGAAAAACATCTACAGCAACCACGTATTCAGTCACATTGTTTATTACTGCATCAGATGAGTTACATTGCTTATGTCTGTATGAATGTCACTGCTATCTGTCCAGTTTTTCTTTGACCGAGCCGCCTTTCAGCTTTGGCCGCGCTGGTGTGGAGTGCTACTGTCAGCATGAGAGTGGTGCTGCTATCATCCAGCTCCAGTTCCTGATCAACGAGGTTTGTTGTCACTTGTTTGATTTCTCTCCTCCTCCTCCTCCTCCTCCTCCGCCTCACTCATTCACTCCCTGTCAATCTCCTGCATCCTGTTGTTGAATGTTGTCGCTCACTGGTACCAGTAGACACCAAAGCTTATTCAATGTTTCAAGGCCAATGCATCACTACAAAGTTATGTGAACTGTGCTTCACAACAAATAAATGGTGCTGCTGGTTTTGCGACCTTAATACCTCTGTAACAGCTGCTTAATTATGTGCTTATTATTCTGTACAACCATTTAAAACCTATAATAAGTCACAAGATGATACTAATCATAATAATAAACCTTATTTTCACAGCTCTCACATAAAGACAAGTTGATAAAATGAAAATAAAAAAACCCCCATGAGAAATACAAACAATGACATAGGAGGATGCTCTGTGCACTCTCACATCAAGTCCTCTTCTTCCCCACAGGGGGCGCTGGTGAGTGCCTTAGCTGATGACAGCATCCACCTGTGGAACCTGAGGCAAAAAATCCCAGCTATCCTGCATTCTCTCAAGTTCAGCAGGGAGAGGTACGGCAGCGTGTTCCTGTCACTGCTTCTCTTTGTGTCAGCCTCTGAAGTGTGAACACAGTTTGGAAACAGCTGGGCCCCGCTACAGTTCTCACTTTCTAATCAGCTGTTTTGTTGCCTTCACATCTTGATAAAAAGATGCACGTGTTTCTAGTGATTTTGCAACAACTAGGGTTTCCCTTTTAAATCCAGCATTCATATGGGGAACAACTTTATATTTCTGTAAATTCCATCCACAGCTGCTTAGCTTTTGTTGTACAATTAACAGTGGATCAGATTACAACAAAATAATGTTACATTTATTTATATAGCGCTTTCCTAATGATAACGAATCAGTTGCATTTTCACTTTTGTTCCTTTGGTTAAGAAACTCAGTTAAGGTAGTTTTTAATCTACAATGTGCAGACAGATAAATAAACACAATAAAACACCCATGTCTGTAGACACTGTGAATGTGTTGCATTGCCACCACTCGAGAAAAGACAGTGGTATTCACTCTCCCCACTGGTCTATATATAGTCTGGCTTCATTAGTGTGACACAGAGCAAAGGCCTTTGTAATTAAATCTTATTCACCCGCTTCTCTTTCCAGTTGGACCAGCGTGATTAGAGGGCGACTCTTTAATGGGAATGAGTCATGAGATAATGAAAAGCCTGGTTGTGTTGTGATGGCTCCTCATCTCCTCTTTGCAGGATCACATACGTCCACCTGCCCTTCCAGAGCAAATGGCTTTACATCGGCACAGAAAGAGGAAACATCCACATTGTCAACGTGGAGTCCTTCACCCTCTCAGGCTACGTCATCATGTGGAACAAAGCCATCGAACTGTGAGTCGTTATTTCAACCCCAGCCCCCCAGGGTCTTTGCTTACTGGCCATTTGTATGTCTTCTTTGTGCAGTTCTTCTTTTGTCCCTGTTCAGACCAGGTTTTACCATCCATCCTGAGATATATGATCACAAGTGCACAGCTCTAGGACAGTTCACACCTGGTATTGTCTTGAATGCCTCTCTTGTGACCATTTGTGATCAGATCTCACTTCCCCGCTGTATATGCAAATACACAAAACCCTAATTTATGTCCGCAATAGACGAACAATGTTGCTTTTAGCCTGTGTGAGTATGTATATGGGTCCTATGTAAATGTGTGTGTGTGTGTGTGTGTGTGTCAGTATGAGAGCAGGAGAGAGCAGAGTCTGCAGAGGCTAAGGAATGAATACACTGCACATAGCTTTACAATGATCTAAGATTTAATTTATTGGAAAATGATAAAAAAATCACTATGTTTTTTGGATGTATGGTAAACACGGAGAAGTGTAAACATAGTGCCGTAGGGAGGGGTCATGTTTGCATTTACACAAAAAAAACTAAATTGGCAACCTCCAAATGTGGTCGTAGTGATCTGATCTCAGATGTGTCCACAATGTGTCTTCAGTGAGTTCACACCTGAACTTGGAGCGCTCGCCCTGCGATTGTATCACTCAGGACGGATATTAATACCAGGTCTGAATGGGGCCTTTTAACAGAAACTCTGAAATGCAAACGAGTCCGGATGTCCATGTTTGTAGATCCAGTGCGTCCTGTAAACTCAGGATACTGTAACTCTGATCAGTGTGAGGGCGGTACGGGGGAGGCGATTGAGCCATGCCGGAAGTTGCTGCTGAGACTTCTGGAGGTGTTTGCTTCCCGATTTGTCAGAGCTTCAGTGATAGGATGTGCCCACTTGATAACCCCTGCGACTTATCCTGTGTCAGCCCCTCACGTACATACACACACACTGTGGGGATCATAAGGAATTCCTGAAGAGGTCGGGTAAAACTTGGCAGGGGCCACATGCAGATAAAACAAGGTTTTCAGCAGATAAGAGCAAGTAACAGAAACTTTTAAAAGTCTGGGTTATAAGAGTATTCAAGCCCCTGATTCTGTTAATGTAACTGAAAATTGATATTGAAATTTAAAGGACAAAATTCTTATTTGGAGATTTGTCTGATCTCTGGTGGAAATGTCTTTTCAGCACGCGTTCTGCCTCATCGTTTTTAGTTTGTGCAAACTGAGGGATTCATATTCTAGCCGGCCTCCTGCATGATCACAGTAAAAGTTTAACTCACCAGACTCATTTTATACTTATTTGTGATCAAGTAAAATAGGCTTACCTTCTTTTTCAATTGGTAAAGATTCGAAAATAAAACATTTAGACTAAACATTCCGTTTACATGAATGTAATAAAAAAATTTCAGTCAAAACACAGTTTATATTTATGATCTATGACACTGTAATGACTGGACTTCATGTTCCAGTCCGTCCCGGCCATTTCTTCTTCTCTACATCTTTGACTGTATCGACTCATCAGCAGCAATGAGATCATTAGCTGCTGGAGCCAGACCCCATTCAGAGGCAGCAACACTGTCTTTAGGCCAGACCTTCACTTCCTCTGTGGCCCTTTGCTCTGTTGCCACGGTGATGCAGTCTCCACATACTATAATCTCTCACAGACCCTCATGTGACCCTGCTCTCCCTCCCTGTTTGTCTCTATCATATGTAATGTCCCTGTCCGCGGTGCACTGAAGCACATTTTCATTTATGATAATCTTGGTGCTCAACCAGAGATTCTGGCTGTTATTATTTTTTTGTTCCTCTTTGAATGTCCTCCTTAAGTGCCTCCCCGTCGTCCTCTCCTTCAAAAACACTACAAATGATTTTTGACGGCATGTAGCAGATGCATATTACTTTATTCAGCGTCTTCATCCACATGAACCCTAATTTTCTGTGTCATTTTTCTTTTGCCTTCTCTGTACAGATCCACTAAGACACACCCAGGGCCTGTCGTGCACATCAGCGATCACCCCATGGATGAGGGAAAGGTAAATTGATCCTTTAGCGCCACAAAACCTGCAAAGAACAGACACAGAGCAGATTCATTTCTATTTCTATGTAGTAATAATTCCCGTTTGCAGCTAGAAAGACACCCTACTAGATCTGGATCTTTATTGGGATCTTCGCCACATTGGACACACTCATAAATATCACTTCCTTTAACATGTCTGATTGTTTTTCATCAATATCCATGAATTATTCCTTGGGAAATTTGTAAAAAGGTCAAAACACCCAGTCTTGTAATGATAAACAAAATTGCCTGGATCTTTGACTTTGTCCGGATCCATGGCAAAAATTTAATGGGTTCTTATTTGGCTGATTTCCCATCCATCTACCAAGTTTCATGGAAATCCTTGTAGTTGTGTTTGGGTAATCCTGCAATCAAACAAAAACATACAAACAAATGGACAGGGGCAAAAACAAAATAATAAGCAAATTGATATTTATCACTTAGATGTGGTGAACTGAAACTTTTTTCTTTTTTTATTAACACTGAAGCAGTGTTGCCGCTGCTTAACAGTTGCCTAATCTGATGAAACTTCTTCAGCCATGATAAGTCAGGTATATGAGCACAGGGGTTTCACAGCAATCAACTGAGCTGTGCTTTGTGTTTCTCTTCTTATTGCAGCTTCTGATTGGATTTGAATGTGGTGTAGTGGTGTTGTGGGATTTGAAGTGCAAAAAAGCTGACTACCGCTATACTTATGATGAGGTAAGACATTATTTCCTTTCCTCTCAGTGCTTGTGAGGATGTTTGTTGTGAGGTGGTTGTCTCGTGGTACTAGGGGACCAAAAGAACATTAATCTGCCTCTGGATATAGTCTTCAACAAATACACAGTTTCTCTTGTTTCAGTCCCTTTTGCTTGGAGCCACAGTGCTCCAAGCAAAATTATTTTCTAACCCTTTTTAAAAATGGAGGTAGATATGTGTGACTTGTTTTTAAATATTTACCTCTACAGTGGCAATAAACCTGGGAAAGCGAGAGAGCATTTGGACAACGACTTGTTTTGGTCTTTTAACTTAAATCTTTTGACGGCAAGAGAAATAGGAAACCAGCCTTAACCATCAACTTAGCTGAACACAGAGCTGCTGCTAATCTTCCTCTCTTGTATTATTGCTGTAAAATTTGAACGCACTCTCTGTTTTACACTCTGGTGATGGGCTGCTGTGTGTCTTTCAGGCCATCCACTCAGTCTCCTGGCACCATGAGGGAAAACAGTTTGTTTGCAGCCACTCCGATGGCTCTCTGACCACATGGAATGTACGAGCCCCAGCCAAGGCCGCACAGATCATCACGCCACATGGTTAGAACTGTTGTGCACACACAGTTGTATTGTTTATACACACACACACACACACACACACACACACACACACACATGCTGAGTAGGAGCATGTATACACAGTTTGTACTCTGCTGGTGCAAATTAAAGTCTAGCACATTTTTTGTCCTCCACCAGGGAAGCAGCCTAAGGATGGAAAAAAACCAGAACCATGCAAACCTATCCTGAAGGTGGAGTACAAAACAACCAGGGCTGGGTAAGTGTGCTGGTCCCCACCCATCCTGTGTCTTAACTGACTCTTGTTTGAATCCATATCCTGTACTGAAACTGGCCTTTCCTGTTATTCTGTCATATACTCTATCTGCCGTTCAGACCTGTTGACAGTATCCTTATGCTGGTGGTGGCAAACACTTAAGTCTTGTTTTTAAGTTTTTGCAGACTTTATTTGTTGCAATGATTAAATAAATGATTTTCAGGTTATGATCACTCACTGTTTAGAACAATTATCAGCTGAAGAGTTCCAGCTTGTCAAGGTCACAAAGTTAAAAGAAACAAACTTTCCTGAAAAACTGTGTCATAAGAATGTAGTTTCACTGAAACTGATCTAATTATCTCTAATAACACTAGATTCACCCAGCGGTCCCAAGTGGCCCCAATCTGGTTTTCTTTCTCCTATGTGACCCAGATCTGATTGTTTAATTACAGTGTGAACAGGACAAACCACATCTTTCCCAATCAGACTTTCATGTGGTACTTGGGGTGACGTGTCTATACAAGCAGGGGTCGTATCGGAACCGGTCTGTGTTTGAAAGCATGATCAAGACAAAATGTATCTGTAAACGCTCACATCTGTGGCCTCCATGTTTATTTCTGACTTCTCCTCACGTTTACTTCTGTAATAAGCGGACTGCCTGTGGCGTCTTGTTGTTCTTTTGTGCATGCGGGTCACATCGGGGCCATGACCAGTTCACATTAGAATCTATCTCTGGCCATATTTTCAAACAAAATATGAAAAGCTACATACAAAACATCTGATCTAGAAAAAACAGGGACAGAGATTATTATAGATGTAGTCGCTGTAATTAAAAAAAATTTTTTTAATGGGGTCACATCATTTATAGAGAAAGCACAACATTAACATTCTGATGTCCCTCTTCAACCATTTCCAACTGATTAGACCCAGTAGCTTTTCACCTTCACAACACACTGAAATATATTGAGTGAACAATTAAAATGTGTGTGTGTGTGTTTCCTGAACCCAGGGAACCATTCATGATCCTGTCTGGAGGTCTGTCTTACGATACAGTGGGGAGGAGAGCCTGTCTGACTGTGATGCATGGAAAGAGCACTACAGTCCTGGAGATGGACTACCCCATTGTGGATTTCCTAACGCTGTGTGAAACTCCTTATCCAAATGGTGAGCTGCATCAGTCCACTCTGAGTCTCACAGTCTGTGTTGGCTCAATGAAAATATTAAACATCATCATCTCTGCTAATTTTGTGTTGTTTTGTTTGCCAGACTTTCAGGAGCCTTATGCTGTGGTGGTCCTGCTCGAAAAGGATTTAATTTTAATAGACCTCGGACAGATTGGGTAATTATTCAAATGTCCAAATATAGGTTGAGTGTTTTTGGTATGAGTCAAAGAATATTGGTTTTATGAAGCATCATATTATAGCAATACGAAGTATAAGCAAGATGCTGCAATTCAAGCTTTTCAATTACAAAATAATGGAAAAGATTTCGGAAATGATTTAATTTTTAATAAATATTACTTGTGATCCATCTACTGTTTGAAGAGTAAATGCTTTAAGGATATTCAACATCTGTCGCAGTCACTTATGTCTGTTTTTTATCTAGTCCTATTCTTTAAAGATCTCACAATTGCTGTCCAAGTGACTATAGTTTATATATTGTGGAGAGACCCATTCAGAGTGTGTCATAGAAATGCTGCTACTGTCATGTACATTTAAAGTTGACAGACCTGACCGTATGATAAGGTTAAGTCTTAATTTCAAATCCCATTTTTCTTTGCAGGTATCCAATATTTGAAAATCCATATCCTCTGACTATCCATGAGTCACCAGTGACCTGCTGTGAGTACTTTGCTGACTGCCCTGCTGAACTTATCCCTGCACTTTACTCCGTCGGCAGTCGGCAAAAGAGACAAGGTTACAGCAAGAAGGTAAATTGGGTTTAAAATACAGTGGACATTAGAAATTCATTTTGAAGGCTTTGCACATTACCTGGTTACTCAATTAGGCCAGATGGCTGACTCTTGCTCTTATACCCCAGCTCTGATTTCCGCCTCGCAGCATACTTTTTTATTGGAAATAAATTAATGACTTATATCCACTGAGGTAATATGGTTGTTCTTTCGCTCACAGGAATGGCCCATTAGTGGTGGAAACTGGGGCCAAGGAACACAGAGTTACCCAGAGATCATTATCACAGGGTTAGTGATCAATAAAGAAATCAAAAAATGTTGGTAGCATCCATGAAATCATTTGAATCATATTCAAATTGTAATATTTTTTCAATGTTTTACCCTTAAAACAGACATGCTGATGGGACGATCAAATTTTGGGATGCTTCAGCATGTGAGTAGTTTGTTTTTAATTTTGTGTAGGCTAGATTGTTGTCTATTGTGTTAACAGAAATATTAGAATTTGGTGCAGAAAATTGGTGAAGGGTGAATATCCCTTGTACGTTTGAAGGTCACACAGTCCCACTGCATAGAGTTATTCTTGGTTTGCCCAATTCCCGCTGATAATTTTGGTGGCACTTCTATTGTCCACCTATTGTGCAGTGGAACTAATCATTTACTTCAACACACTTGTAGCTACAATGGCTAAATCAGCTGAGGTAGAAGATAAGCATGTCTTTCTTTTACTGTTCTCAAAGTAATGCTTCAAGTGCTGTACAAGCTGAAGACTGCCAAGGTGTTCGAGAGGGCTCGTGGCAAAGAAGAGAAGCCGAGCACAGATATCGTAGACGAGGACCCATTTGCCATCCAGACCTTGTCCTGGTGCCCTGAGAGCAGGATCCTCTGTGTGGCCGGAGTGTCAGCGCACGTTATCGTCTATAGATTCAGCAAACTTGAAGTCACCACTGAAGTCGTGCAGGTGACTAGAAACATGCCGATTTTAAGTTTTGGACAAATATGAATAACTTAATCCTTCATCTTGAATGATTGTGTTTTTATCCAATGTTGGGATATACATGCATATACAGGTGTTTTGAGGGGTGAAGGTTTAACAACAAGCCTTTTTTGTGACAAGTCATGTCTTGTGTTAAGCTCCTGGAGGTGCGGATGCAGTGTGACTTTAGTGATGTGGACTCTCCCGATCCTGGGGGGGAGCAGACTCCCACCCTGCCAACACCAGGATCTGTATCCAGCCCTCAGGAGACTGAGCCGCCCACTCAGCCCTCAACAGGCAGCAACTCCTTGGATGGACACCGGGACAACATACCCTGTCTGCAGTATGGAAAATAACGTTTTTAATTAAAAAGAGATCAAATTGAGCCAAACTAGCACGTTATCACTGAATAGACCAAAAAGAAAAGGATCATTTCAGTCACAAAGTCATCTATTCGCGACTTTTGCTCATATGCTCAATTCTTGACAACGTTTTTCCATCACTACACCAGGGGAAATGTAAATATGATGAAAAGGCTTTGACAATATAAGGGTGGAGGGGAGAATAACAACTGTATTGAAAAATTATGACTTTGTCAGTAAAGCTTTCCCGAAGGGCGATTATTCATTCCGGTGTAAACCGTATCCTGCTGTCTCATCCTGCTGTGTGTTTGATGCAGGGTGCGGAGCTCCCCACTGAAGCAGTCTCCAGGCTACCAGGTGGAGCTGGTGATCCAGCTGGTGTGGGTGAGCGGGGAGCCACCTCAGCAGATCACCAGCCTGGCTATCAACTCCTCATATGGCCTGTAAGTATCTAAAGCCTGCATCTCCTGACAGGTGGTTAAGCCTGGCCAGTAGCTGTTTTTGAGCTAAACTTGTGTGTGTGTACATAAACAGTATGTTGTGCCTGCAGATGTCAGTTTGGCGTAGGGGGTAAAACAGCATCTGATTCCTAATTTCTCTCGTGTTTCAGTGTTGTGTTTGGAAACAGCAACGGTCTGGGTGTGGTGGACTACCTCCAGAAAACTCTGCTCCTCAACATGGGCACATCCGAGCTGTACAGCCCATCTGACCCCTACCAGCGGCAGCCCTGCTCCCCACGCAAAGCTCGGCAGCTCTCTGGAGGTGAGCTGCTATCTCATTATCACTCTATGTCCTGCCATCCCCCTAACTAACATGACATGTTCAAATAATGTTGATCGTGGAAACATAACTCTATTCATCAGCGGCTTCGCTTATGATCCATTGTGTTGCTATCTGACTGAGTGGGTTGGGGGAGGCGGGGCTTACTCTTGGCAGCCACTCTTTACCTCGCACTATGACCACCATCCCCTGCAGTAGCTCCTCGTCCTCAACAGGGGGCATTCCTGGCAGATTCTCCATCTGTTCATTTGGAGAGTGAAAAAACGGAGCATGTTAGTGACCTGTGCAGTCAGTGGATGCTGTATCATTGCGGCTCTGCTCTCATAACATGATCTTTGTTTTGAATGATAAAACAGGACATGAGCCTTGTTGTTTACTTGCTTGTCACTCACCCTTTGCAATCGTTCTTTTCCTTTCTCTGTGGTCTGCTGCTACACTCATCACTCTTCTCTGTGGGTTCTTTAGTCTATGCAAACTGTAATGATGCTATTTGAGAAATGTGTTTCTGTTTCATACAACAGCAAGCCTCTGAGACTGTCTTCTCATTTCCACTCATGATTTCCAGTCTTCTCACTTTCTCACTGTTTTTACTCTTTACTCTCTCTATGATCTGATAAAGACAAACCAAATGGGACATCTTACATGTCCAGGCTTTCTTACTTGTATACTGAGTCTGTGAAAAAACTACGCTCACGTCACCTCAGTAAGTCTATGTATGTCAGAGTTAAACCACCCCCACCCACCCACCCAGTATTGTTTTTAGCATTATTTGTCACCCTTTTAAGCTTTTCCCTTTTTCTCCCGGATTTTTGATATAGCGCCCTCAAATCTCCAGAAGCTCACTAGTGAGATTTATTTAAAAATACTGGCAGTAAGCTGGGACGAAATTCTATAACTGGAGGGCTCTGTAACAAAATCAGGTAGTGTGTCTTTTGATCCCGCCGCCTGTGTTTCTAGACAAACAGTGACACCTTGAGTCAACAGATTTGCACTAGATTTGTGAACTCCCTGGGGCTTATTTACTGAACTGTAGGAGAAGCTATTCCTGCCCTTGTTCAAATGAGTGATCCTTGATTGTTTTCACTTTGTGTACTGTACTGTAGGAATAGACATGGCTATAAGAATAGTTGCAGAGAGACGTCTAAGGCTACGACTTATTCTACCATGTTTAATCACCATGTTTGTCGCTCCCACAGGAATTAGCGAGTCCAATGAAGGATCCAACGCGTCAGAGGACCGATGCAAATCACCTACTTCAGGTGAGCTTTAGTATTTGATACAAGAAACAAATCATTTTATTATTTTTAACTACATCCGTCCAACTGCTGCTGTGTATCATGTAGGATCTACCTCACCATGCAATTCAGATGATGAACGAAAGCAGAAGTTCATTGAGAAGGGTACTGTACATAGCTGCACGTCCTGTTTGATTCAAGCCCGATTAAAGCAGCTGCCGTTCCCTGACTTGTCTTTTTGAACCTTGTTTCCAGTGAAGTTAAAAAGCAGACGCTTTTCCAAGACGGTTGCCAATGACTTTGGTACGGTATCATCATCCAAACGTGTTTCCTCTGATCGCTTTCTCCTTCTCTCTGACAGCGATCTAACCACACTGTGCCTTAATCTGACTTAAATCTGTGCCAATGAAAGAAAGAAGTGCTTTGGAGGAATGTTCTTTTTCTTACTAATCACATGGTTTTGGGGTTTCGTATCGATGACGTATGACATTAATCAGGACTCTTTTTCAAATGCATGACAGGAAATCTTGTGAATTTCAGGCCTCAGATTTTCTATGCACAATCTACATCTCCATACTGCTGATAAAAACAGTAGTTTATACAAATTGGAAGATGATATTTGTTAAGTCAAATTTTTAACAGATTCAAAGGCATAGAAAATCTGCTTTCTGCCACCATCTTTATTGTTGTAATGTCTAACCACACCATGTGTGTGTTAAAGTGAATTATATGTCTTTGATTGTAGACACTTTCTGTATGTGTTTCTGATTCCAGGGCTTCGCTTCAGTGTTAACTATTTGGCTGGCCACTGACTTCCTCCCACTCTCTTTGCATAACTATGTTCAGTGAATTATGATGACCTTATTTCTTGACTGCCTCTTGCTTTGTTTGACATAGCAGAACCTCTGTGAAGCTTCTCTGCCTCAATTGAATTCTCATTGTCTCTCATCGCGGGGTTATAGATTACAACAGGCAACAATTTGGGTCTCATATCAGAGATTGGCTCCTGGCAACAAGCAACATCATTAGAACTTTAATGTTTTTCGGATCAGAATATTCCCAGAATCTTGCTGTGCACATTAAAGCTAGGGTTGGCATCCTGGCAAAGCTAGCAAGAGCAAGGCTACACCAATACATCCCACCCCCTTCCTGTGACTCTCACGTCAAATTCCTCCCCGCAAAATACATGAATGCTGAACTGCTGGACGACTTTTACGTGTCTCGCTTCTTCACTTCTGTCAGTCGTCTCTGCTTCAGCTGTGACGGCTCCAGTCAAACGCATTTTCTTCCCGACTGAATTATGATGATTGGTCGTATTTACTAAAGTCCTGAGAGGGCCACAATCACGGGCTTCTTATAGAAAGTTTTTCAGAAACAAATGACCAACCCTAAATTCAATGTACAGCATGAAACTGTATGTATGTCCTCAGCAGTTGTCTTACAGTATATATCACCACTCTTAAGTATAAATCAACATTTTTCCAGTTGTTTGCCTGGTAGTTTGCATAGTTCAAATTATTTCACAAATGTCTTCATTAATGATTGATTAGTGAACGATTGTAATTAATTTTAGTAATGCTTTGTTTCTTAAAAAAGCCATTTTGAAATCCTCTCCTCATAAACTTCGGGGTATCTGTTTCTGTTACAGCCAAGATGTCTCGGAAAATTAGCCAGACTAGTGAGCAAAAGCCAGACCTGGGTAAGCCATAAACTAAATACATTTTTTCTTACAGGTGTTCATCATGTCCTTCATGTCTTCTGCTTAGTGTAATAGTTGAGACGGACACTGTCTGTGTGTGTGTGAGCAGAGGAAGGCTTCCAACGATGGTGCTCTCTCACATATAAGAAGAGCATTAATTGTAAGAACAAAGGCCGGGCAGCGTCCAGGATGAGCCAGAAGGCGGACGTATGTAGAACTAAGTCAGCTCCCGACTCCCGTGAGTGGACCAGCCATTGGTGTGGCTTGGGCTGAAGTGGGATAACTGGTACTAACCCCCACCACTGCTGGGGCTTTTTTGTTTTGTTTTAATTGGTGAACATGACACTAATCCTCACAATAACTCCTTTCTTCTTCTCGAGTGGCTTGACTGCACTCCACGTTAAAAATCTCCCCTTTTCTTGTTTACAGTTTTTCCATTTGAGGGACACGCATGACGGGCGGTGTATTCAGCCTTTAGCTTCTTTGTCACAGATCTTTTTTGTGTTTCTGTTGGGGTCCCTCATTAGCTTTTTGAAGAGGGTGAAAGCTTGTGTGTCATCTTCTGTCAGCACAGTAAAGAGGCATGAGTAATTATTGCTTAAATAACAGGTCTTTCTTTGGAGTCAGTGTACTACTACACACATGTCTTAGTTTTTTTTGGTGTAAAGTTAATTGTTGTTAAAATCCACTAAACTTCCTTCTTGTTTGTGAACTGTGTAAGATGATATCAGAAGTCTTTCTGATGAAGGGTGTGTTTACTAAATATGTTTGGAAACGTGTTCTGCTAAAAACTTCGTTGCAGAACAAAGCTCTAACTTGATAACTGCATTTTGACTTGTGGATTTTATGGCATTAACATATCTAATTCTCATTTCTGCATGATGGAGGACTCCCAATGACCTTTCCCCTTTTCATTTCAAATGAGCAATATCCTCATTGGCTTATATTTGTGCTCCCTCTTGCCGTCCAGATGCCAAGGACAACTCGTTCACCCGCTCGCGTAGTTCAAGTGTAACCAGCATAGAGAGAGAATCTCGAGAGGTCATCTCCGCCTTTCACTTCTGTGAGAGTTTTCCCAGGAAGACGGACAGCCTGCTCAGCCCCTGTCTGCTGGTGGGAACCACCCAGGGCTCTGTGATGATGGTGGCCCTCAGCCTGTCGCCCGGAGGGGACAGCAGGCTGCAGCAGCCGGTCGGCATCTCCTCCTGCGGTAAGAAGCCGAACTGAACTTGTTATGACTCAGCAGGTGTGGATCTGCATGTAACAGGGTGGCACTGAGAGCTGCATTCGTTTATCCACAACCCTTAATGACCTCTCCTGAAACGACAATGAAAAGACTGCCTCATTATACAAGTGTCTAAGTCTCTCTAAGACTCTAAGTGAATCGTTTTAATTCCTATTTTCCAGGAACTCTAGTCAAACTGAAAGGAGGCATTTTGACAATGGCCCTGCTGGACTCCACTGGAACTCTGCTGCCCCCTTCCTATGAGCCATGGTATGACCCGAACGCCTCAGATGAAGAGAAAGAGAAAGAGAAGGAGAAGAGCCGGAGGCGCAGGCCAGCCTCCCCTCCCTCGTCACAGGAGGGTCAGGACCACCAGTTCGCCGTACTGTGTTCGGAGAAACAGGCCAAGGTGGTGGCCCTGCCCTCTCAAACCCGCATCCACAAACACAACATCACAGAGAGCTCCTTCTTGCTAAGGGCTGATGTTGTGCTGATGGCCGGAGAGAACTGCATTGCCTGTTTCTGTGCTAATGGGCATATCATGACTCTGAGGTATTGTCACTGGAAGCTAAAAACCACTATAACTATCTTTAACCAAGTCATTTCAAAGTGAAGATACAACTTTAACCAGTGGAAGAGAGATGCAGCTTCAAACAATCCACTCTTATCTTTCTGTCTTCACAGTTTACCCAGTCTACGGCCTCTGTTGGATGTGAACTACCTGCCTCTGACGGACATGCGGATAGCCAGAACGTTCTGCTTCTCTAACTTAGGTCAAGCCCTGTACCTCACCTCTCCAGCCGAGTTCCAGAGGATCACCTACAGCCAGGACACCTGCAACAACCTGCAGGTCAGTTACTCTTCATCAGTGAATAAGTTTTACTATGAAACATCAGAATTCCTCTGAAAGTATCAGATCTTGTGATGCTAAATTTGCAGAAAAGACTTGACATGTAGGTTTGGATTAAACAAAAAAGAAACTGTGTTTGAGCCCATTGAATCTTTGGGCATCAGAATATAATACATTTATTTAGCCCTTGAGGTCAGTAAAGGTAAATTTTTGTATAAATTTTCTTAAATACATGTGAAATTGTATATTTTCATATCCATTATTAGAATGTGAAGTGGCAAGGGTTACAACAAGGACACAAAATAATGTCAGAGGCTTTGTAGGTCAGTCTGAATATCTACAGGGAATGTAAATTGAAATAGACATGTGCTGATGTTTTTTTTTGGTCTCCAGGAAATGCTCAGTGAGTTATTTACCCCTGTGGAGACACCCGAGGCTCCGAACAGAGGTTTTTTCAAAGGCCTTTTTGGTGGAGGAGCTCAGTCTCTGGACAGGGAGGACCTCTGTGAGTGCACATCATGATTCCCTCGGCCTCTCACATTTACATACATGCTGCCATTTGCACATTAATGTATATCTGTTTCTATGTCTCAACACAACGGGCGTCTGTTATTGCCACCACTCGGGCTCCAATAGCACATGTGTATTCTTTATAGAGAGAGAGCCATTGTCTGTATTTCTTTTCTATATTCCAGCTGTTGTTAGTTTTTAGTTTTATACTTCTGGCAATACGGCAAAGTCAAATTCCTTAATGTGCAGATTTCTTGACTATTAAATTATTCTGTTAAAGGCAGACGTAATTTAGTTTAATTTATTTTGCAGCTGACATTTAGTTCAAATCACTTAGATACAATTTTATTTACACTATAGATGACAAAGTACGATGTGGCAGTAAGTCCCTTTTTACCCCTTTTTGTAATTCATGTTTTTGATCTCTTTGATAGTTGGTGAAACAGCTTCAGGTAAGGCCTCGCGCAGCCTGGCACAGCACATCCCTGGCCCAGGCGGCATGGAGGGCATGAAGGGGGCTGCGTCGGGGGTTGTGGGCGACCTGGCCCGCGCCCGGATAGCTCTGGACGAGAGAGGGCAGAAGCTGGGCGAGCTTGATGAGAGAACGGCAGCCATGTTGGCCAGCGCAGACTCCTTCTCAAAACACGCCCATGATGTATGTACCTGACATTTCTTAGAGCACTCAAACCAAAATTTGACAGTTTACCCTACTGACAATTTTTTCTTTTGCCCTCAGATGATGCTGAAGTATAAGGATAAGAAGTGGTACCAGCTCTGATGGCAGCGTGTGGAGCATCGAACTCTGTTATCACCAGTGTCTCCCTGGAGCTGCAGGTCCCTCTTCTTCTCTTCTCTATTTCTGTCCACGTGGTGGTGGTGGTGGGGGGGGATTCTGCTTAACAGACCCATGCTTTAATTCTCAGCACAATATCATACACTCTGCATTACCTCAGTCACCGGAGGACAGCTGAGGAGCAGACACTGGTGGACCAAGTGTTACGAGAACGGAGAGGAAATGGAAGAAGAGAAGCTCTTCGGAATCTCTCTTTTCATTTCAGCGGAGAGTGCTGATGTTCACTTAGCACCCGTCCGACGAACAGGAGAGAGAGAGAGGACCTTCCATATCCATCCATAATGCGCTCATATATAGCTCACATATATATCCACGCACCCTGCTGTTTTTGTTCTGTAGGAGGAAAGACTATACTGCAAAACATGTACGTGTGGTGGCCTGATGCGATCACCCTCTGCCCTTTATGGTGTCTGCGAAACATAGTGGACTCAAATGAGGAGAAAAGTCTGATGACCCCTTGTACTTCAAAATCGAATCAAGTCAATGAAGTTGTACGTTTCTGTAGGAATGATTGTATAAGTGAAGGACTTGTGTTTGTTTGTTTGTTTTTGTCCCTTTCTAAATTATTTTGGTCAGTCTGTGTTTGTCCCATTTTGTCCAGAAAGGGCCTTTCAAGCACTTAGAGCTGTGATAAAGAAAATGGAGAGGGCGCTGATGAATCTCATTGCCTCTCACTGAGTTAAGGGCTGGTAGTAGGCTAGTTCATCACCGACCGTTCCTTTTAAGAGCATTTTCCAACCAAGTTGTTTTCGGTGAGAGAGATAAATTATGTGTTTTCTGAGAAGCCACTTTGGTTTTATTTAAAAAAAATTCAGTTATTTATTGGAGCAGTTTAATAGATAGGAATTAAATGAGTTTGTATGTTTGGCATTACAGTAGTAAAATGAGCAAAAAAAGTGCTGAAAGTGTTTACCCCCGATTACAAGTTTACATCAATCTATCAGAAAAATGAAGAGTTATTACACTGGAGAACTCCTGAAGGTCTTTATATACTTCTAGCTTTCATGGGGCTGTTGCTATGTCACGTATGAGAAGGATGATAATGTTGAAGGGCAAGACAAAGATTGTCCTTAATGTAATAAGCATAAATGTATATTTTGGTTACAATTTTAAGTTTTTTGTGATAAAGATTTTATCTATACATGATTATTCAAAGTTCTTTCTTTTATTTTGTTGCTTTCGGTCATAGCTGAAGTTGATTTTGGTCTTGTTTCTCAATGTGTAGGGGAAAAAAGCATGTGTCTCTCACAGCACAATGGAAATGGTATAGCTGTCTTTGTGTGTGCGTGTGTAGCCAGTAGGAATGACCCACAGCACGGCAGTGTCCCACACAGTGCCAACGGTCATCTTTCTCTTCGGACTTCGCCTCATGACGCATATATGCTAACCTCTACCTATGTGTATATCTGTGTGTTTGTGAACATACATATATTTCAAGAATATGTGTATGTGCGCCAATATTTATAATACCACAAAGATACAGTGTATTACAATGGGTCCTTTGAGGTTTTTGTGTTTGCTTGACAGTGTTTTTTCAATGGGATTAACTAGACTTCTATTGTAATAGGATTTCGGTTCCATGAGGTGCAAGGATATGCTGCTATTCTGTGTCGACGTAGGAGCATTATCAGTTTGTCTTTTATTTTGAAAAGAGAGAATAGACTTCTGTCAGTCTAGGTCGCTGCCAAATGTTGTAAATAACGGGGACAGCTGGACACAAATCTGACAGTGCAGGTTCAGGGCAACGTGACATACTGTACGCTTGCAGCCATGTTCTTTTCCGACACCAAAGAGTTGCTTAATTTCACAGAGTTGTCTTGATTTTCCCAAATGGTGTGAGAGTCAGTCTGGATTCCTGGGACAGCACTACTAAGCCAAGAAGTCAACTGTGTGTAGGGGTGAAAATAGATCAGCTTTAGCTTCTTCCTGCAGGCGTGACACCCTCACTGCTGTCCCAGGCTGCTGTTGGCGTGTTCAGACGGCAGTGAATTTGAAGAGTTCATTCCAAAATGAGATGTCCGCCAAAGAAAATCATGTAACACAGACTCATGGCAAACGGTCGCAGGCATAAGGTTAAACTCAAGAGATACTGTGAGAGGTTTTGAGACATTTTCTTAGATTGGAGAGCATTAAACCGTGTAGAAGTAGGAGCTGTCGGCATTTTGGAATTAAACCCTTCACTTTTAACTGGCTGGTGTTTAATCTGCTCTTCTAAAAACTACTGATATAAACCCAGACAGAGCAGGGATGTGGGTTTTGCACTATTTTTTGTACTTAGAATCATTTTGTTAGTATGATTTTTAATGTGTTAATTCTTTCGTGTCCCATTTTCTTCTTTTTGAAAGGACCAAACCATGACAGAAGTTATGCTTATCTTTGTCATTTGCCAATTATGCTGATTGCTTCACTCTCAGATTTGTTTTCAGTGTAAGGTTAATGATACTACGATATATTTATATATTTGAAAACCATTATATATATATATATATATATACTTTTAATTTCAAGAATGATTTAAAATGACAACCTTTAATGTAATCTTTGGGATAGGATAAGTCAACGTCAATGTCCAAACAATGGTTGTGCGTAACTGTCCATGGTCCAGACTGGACAGTGAACATTTCTGGTTATATATTGAACACGCTCATCTCAGATTCAAAGTCTGCTACTGCAGGAGGGTCGCCTCCTCTCACTGGGCCACTGAGACTTTCTGAAAAGTGTGGCCTCGACTTTAAAGTGCGTCAGTTGGAAACATATATGTCCTAAATGGTCTCTTATTGCACATTGAAGGATGCATGATATTAAGTGTTTACAAACTTGAAAACAACCACGTATTATCCCTCTTAGAGATTTGTCTGTTCTGGCATTTGTATTTACCACCATGTTGAACAAAGCTGAAGTTCTCACCACGCATCGGACGCGTCTCCATTCTTTCTCTTTGTTTGATCATGCCAAGTGTGTCAAGTGTGAGAGATTCTATTTATTTTACCGGTACATCTGTTTATGTTACTTGTTCTGCTTCATTAAAACTCTTGCTTTCAGTGCGCTGTAAAAATGCATTGAAACGGACGCTCGGCTCTTGGCAGAGTGCAGGAGAGCTCAAGGGTTTCTCACTGGCCATATACTTCCATCCTGTCCATATGTCTTCTGGGATGAATATCTGTGGAGTTGCAGTATTTTCTCATAGTAGGCAATTTTTGTACAGTTTTATTAAATAAATTTCACATGGATGTCTGACTTAATCTGCTGCCACAAACAATTTAGACTGTAGATACAGTATATATATATATATATATAGATATGATTGTGCAATGGAAAATAAATGTAAAACCAATCATAACATGTTTTGTCTTGTGTTTTTTTGATTCATGTTTTCTAATTTACTCTCCGACCTTATTTAGAAATGAATGCTTCATTGGCTCAAAATACGGTTTAGTTTTGGGAAATATGCCTCCATAGGTCAGAGGTCGTATCAGCTATATATTATAGATCAAGCACCCTGGTAGTGTATTGTCCAACACTAATAGTCCTGAGGGACTTCCTTTTGACTCCTTGACTCATGGTAGTTTGTGCAAAAGTAAATTTTCTGAAGATACTTTTTTTTATCTCAACAAAGAAGCAGAAATTATTTTTGCAGCCCTTTTTCAGATGGCCAGAAGCTTAACATATTTTGTTCATTTACTCATTACCATTTTTATTCCCAGATATACATATTCAATGACGCACCATATGCTCTCTATCCAGTTATCTAATCATCTCTCTCTATCATCTATCTACCCATCTCTCTCTCACTCCATCATCTATCTATCTATCCATCTCTTTCTCTCTCTATCATTCTCTTTTTCTATCATCTATCTATCAATCTCTCACTCCCTCTCTCTCTACCTCTCTTCATCTCTTTCCCTCATTTATCTATCAATCTTTACCTATTCATCTCTCTCTCACTCCATCTATTGATCCATCTCTCTCTGCGTCATCTATCTATCCATCTCTCTCTCCCTCCCTTCCTCCTCCCTCCCTCTATCTCTATTCATCTCTCTCTCTCTCGCTCTCTCTCGCTCTCTCTCTCTCTCTCTCTCTCTCTCTCTCTCTCTCTCCCTCTCTCTCCCTCCCCATCTTAAAAACCAAGCAACTAACAAAATCACATAACCTACTTGTACTAAAATGGTATAAGTATTTTATTTAATTGTGTTCTATTGTGTCTGCTCCGTGTCCCAGAAGCCCCTGCAGGTGGCGCTGGTGTCCTCGGCAGGGTCTTCTTCTCTCCAGCAGCAGCAGCCGCCGCTTCAGCGGCAGCATCCTCCTCCTCCTCCTCCTCCTCAGACCGTCCGAGGCGGCGGAGCGAGCGGAGCTACGAGCAAAGTTGCCAGGGACTGAAGCCGGAGCACAAAGTCCGACCACAGTAGGTCCTCTGCGAACAGGTAGAGAACTAACATTACTTCACTCTCCTTCCCTGTGCTAGCCCCTTTCGCTCCCGGTTCCTCCATGTGTGTGTGTGTGTGTGTGTGTAACGTGTGTTTACCGCTGGGGCTTCGGCGGCAACCTCGTAATTGTTGCTCCGGGTTGAGTGTCAGATGGACCCGGGGGCGTCTCGCCTCTCTAACGGCCTTCGGGGAGTGGGACAAAGAGGATGGAAGCAGCGGGAGAGGAAGCCAACTGTTACCGTGCTCCCTTCTGTCCATCCGAAATTCATCTTCAGCGTGGGGGGGGACATTTTAGAGAAACCTGCTCGTCTAAACATAACTTCAGGATTCGGTCCATCAAGGGGAAGCTGCTGCAGTCAGTGAGCCTGGAGGCACCTGACCCTGAACTTCCTATTGGACTTTAAAACAGCACAGCCTCTTTGATTTTCCTTTGACAGAAGTTCTATTACATTTGATTTGTATTTCGCCAAATAACAAAATACATGATCTCAAGCCACTTTACAGAGGATCTCATCAACTGTGAGCAATTGGCGAATGTTAATTAGGGTTTTCTCTTGTTGAGGGCTAAAGGGAAAGTTCACCCAAAAATGGAAAATTCACTCATTATCTACTCACCGATATTCCTATGGTGGGGGTGGGTGGGGTGTAAATGAGGCCATATCGGGTCGAATTGAATCACGGGGCTTACGGACACTTGGATGAAACCACAGGTTCTTCTGTGGTTTTATTACGTTTTAAGAATCAGTTGCCATTTACTTCAATCGTGTTGGATTTGGCTGCAACTATGTTTACCCCTGAAACTCCAAAAGGGATTCGTGGACTCAAACACTTCACCCACCACCTCCGTCGGCATAGAGGTGAGTAGATAAGTGAATTACAAATTGTGGGTGATTATCCCTTTAAACCTTAGCAGGGGCGTCTATTTCAGCCAAGGGTTCCCAGTTTAACCGTTTTCTGGGCGACTGCTGCTCAGGAGGTTGAGAGGTTCGATCTCAGTCTCTGCCGTTCAAGTGTCCCTGGCCTGCACATAGATGTCACCCAGAAGATGCACAGACTGTATGAATGTGGGAAGAGCAACGCTGTAGTTCAATGGCACGAGAAAAATGTTGGAAGAAAAGAGATGCCTCCAGGACATGTCTAAGGTCCGGGTCAACAAACAACCCTGTAACTGTCTATGCAATGAAAAAAATCTGTTACTCCTTGTGTTTCTCATATTAAATGGCTTCTGGCGGCTGAGTGGGTCAAACAACCAGAAGGTCGATGGTGCGATCCCAGTCTGCCCCATCCCCTGTGTCCTTGGGCAAGACACTGAACCCAGATATTGCTCCTGATGGCTGTGTGTGATAGAGGGCTGCAGGTGGTTTTACTCTATGAATGTGTGAATGGCAAAACTGTGTTGTTGGGGCACGTTCACA
The DNA here is from genome assembly GCA_038501795.1 of Pseudopleuronectes americanus. Lineage (NCBI taxonomy): Eukaryota > Metazoa > Chordata > Actinopteri > Pleuronectiformes > Pleuronectidae > Pseudopleuronectes > Pseudopleuronectes americanus. The sequence goes on along the minus strand of CM076726.1, from coordinate 15,165,502 downwards.
AATATACAACAATTTCCAAGGCGATGAAAACATTTACTTTCTGTGGTGCAAGAAAAGGCAAGGTGGCTTCAAGATGATTTCAACTTTGATGAACTTTGACCTGCGATATTTGTTTCACCTTTACGTATAGTGTGTCCGTGCCCAAAGCGGTTTGAGTAGTCATCAAGACTAAAAGTGTTCATCTACCATTCTGACTATCAAAGGTATTTCATTCTCCATCTTCCTACAGTATAATGTCTAACTTTTAGTTTGCTCTGTTTTCTAAGGCTCTTCCAACGACTATTAGATGTGTCTACTTTGGAGAATTGACCCCAGAACTGTGTGTGACGTGGGGATTACATGGGTCACAGTGCTGGAGAGCCTCAGCAGCAATGTGAATGGAGATGATGGTTTGCACCTAAGGTAGAGGCCTCCCTGCATCCTGTCTCAAGATGAGCCAGGGGCCAAACCTCGTGCTCGAGTGGCTCTCCAAGCTCGATCTCTCCCAGTACGTGGAGGCCTTCATAGACAACGGGTACGACGACTTGGAGGTCTGCAAGCAGATCGGGGAGCCGGACCTGGATGCCATAGGTGTCCGCATCGAGTATCACAGGCACAGGCTGCTCACAGCGGTGGAGAGGCTGAAAGAGGAGGAAAATCGAAAAGCAACGGGTTACTATTTCACCTTAGAGCCTCTGGACGCCTCAGCCTGTCACCACACCTCACAGTCAGACCGAGAGGAGGACTTCTTGACCCTGGGGTCACACACGGGGACCCCAGGGTCAGAGTCCACCAGGTCTCCTGTCCTGGAAACCACAACCTGAGATACACAGATTGTAATGACTTTGTGACTTATCCCAAACTGAAGCTGAAGGTACTGATAAGGGATAAACTGGCTAAAGAGGGGATTAACCTTGGAGAAGCACCTTACACCGATAAGGTAGGCAATTTTGTTTTTGTTTTACGCTATGATGCTTGCTTTTAGAGCGCTGTCTCGTTTAATTTTACATGCTCACTCTGTTATGTAAGTGATGAATAGTGTGTCAAATCACTTTGATGGTGCTGACGTGCAGTGATTCTTCTCTGTCTCTCCATTGATGCTTTGGTTTCTTTGGCAGAGGAAAAGATTCGGTGAACTGTTGTAAAATGTCCAGGCTCTTAATTTGCTCAAAAGGTTTTCACACTATGGCCCAAGCTCAGTTAATTAATTATTTTTAATTGAATTGCATTGGTGGGTGCTGAGTTGAACAACAGCATGGTGGTGTGAGTGTAAACGGTTGTTTTGTCTCGGTGTGTTTACCTTTCTCGTCCTCCCTATCCTGCATCTCACCGGCGAGGTCAGCTGGGATTGGCTCCATCTCTCCCCGCGACCTTCGAAGGATAATAGATAATGGATGGATGGATGAATGCACTGTAGACCTGCTTTCTACAATTATTTTTGCTCCATTTCTTGTCTCACGCATGTCTGTAGTTTCCCAGAGTCCTTCAACTTTCAATGAAATTGTGTGAACTTGAACTTTTACACTCAATAAAGGTTGTTTATCCTAATAATTGCAGGAATGTTTTGGTCTAAGAAGAGTTTAGAGCTCCGAGTGTCTGTGATTTAAAAAAACACTGCTAATATTTTTGGCAAAATGTCAAGGTCACCTGTGACTCAGGAGGTAAAGTGGGTCGTTCATTAGTTCCAAGGTTTGATCTGCATGACGGAGGTGTCCTCGAGGGAGATGCTGAACATCACTGCATGCGATTGGTTCGGGCAGTGTGTGGACAAATGAATGAAAGGCACAATTTAAATGGCTTTTGATCAATTGGAGGAAAAGGAATAAACCAGAACTCAAAATGCTGTAGCTCCAGACATTCTGCAGACAGCAGGGTTCTAACGTGTGTTAAACATAAGCCCCATACCTCATATGTAACACATCCCAGCACGTCGTCAAGATATCAAAGCCCTCTGACCTCTGCAGGGAGAGTTCAGTAGGACAATGGATCAGTGCGCTACAGCGACAGATGTTTACTCTGGATCCTCTCTGCTCTGACATCAGTCCAGTCTGTGTTGCCTGCAGACAGTGCAGATATTTTTTGTTAATGTAATTGCACAGAATTGTCAGTCCACTCTGGTATTTTTTGCAAATCCCTTAATATCCTCAGCGAATGTTTTGAGGCCAGTGGGAGGAGAAGCTGAGTGGCAACAATCTGCCGCTATCATTGAAGGATTCTGGATTTTATTGTGTCACAGGAAAAAGCTGTCTGCCAGCAGACACTACTGGTGGGGATATGATTCTGTTTCAGCTGTATTGTAACACACTGTCAGACTGAATCCCTGCTAAGCAGCACTGTTGGAAACATCTTTACACATCCAGAGCAATGACACAGTTTAGGTTGTCAGCAGTGGCACTCAGCCAAGAGAGAACTTTTTCTTTCAATGCACATTCGTCCTCGTCTGGTTTTGTCTTTCCTCAGCTGTGACAACTTAAAAACACTACTCCTCAATAATTAACGAATGTGGTTTGAGGGCCTGACGAGCCAGAAGCAGCTTTCCAGTTTAACTGATCTGAATTTTTTGTCACAACAAATCATAGACAATATTAAGCCTAAGTCATATATGTGTGGATTTTCCCAAGCCTTCCCGTGTAAATTTGCAGATTTACCATATTCTAATTTATTCTAACCGTTGCCATCTATTTGGAAAGGTTCATTTAATTCCTCTGCCGTGCCATACGCTTACAAATTGTTACACCATACCTATAAAACTGTTTGGTTCAGGCCAGTTTCTCAGCTACAAGCATATGCTGTTCATGAAAGATTCAGAGGCTACAAACTAGTAAGTGCAAAGGCACTTACCAGGTTTTTGTAGGTTTCAATCCAATAGTAGGAAAAGTCGGATTCAACGAGCAAAACAATCCAAAATTCTTCAGCTCTCGAGTCATTCAGGGCTATAAATTCATTCACAGGGCAGAAAAAACGAAATGCACGGAAATAGATTTTACTCCAGTCAATGGAATAGTAGCTACACTCGAGCGATGGGAGTAAAAAAAAGCCTCAGTATCAAAGTCTGACACGATGTGGTGAACATCTGGAGAATTATATCATCGTCCCACATTTCAGAAGGAAGTGAGCCAAACTTTTCGGCTCATAAAGTTCGGCCCTTTAGATCCGCCTCGGTACTTTCATTATGAAAACAAACGTGTGAGTATAGAGCAACAGCTTGTTTCAGAGCAGCAGAGAGCTGATTTAAACAATCAGGTCAGAGTGGTCAGCTCTGCGTGGTAACAGCCTTTTGGAGCAGTTTGGCTTTTCAGGCTCATCAGATCTAGTCCATTAAACAGTTGCAGGAGGCAGGTATGTAGGCCAGCAGGGCCCATTTTCTTACCAGGAATAGCATACAGCAGCTTCAGGCTCAAGTCTTACTGCTAGCAAGATTTTTTTTTCTCAAATTCCAGCAGAAGTTAGGCAATATAACAGTAAATTATGTGTTTTGGTTTGTGATATTGGTTCTCTGCCAAGGAGTTTATGTTACATGTTTGTTTGTATGCAGGATTATGCAAAAACTTGAAGAGAAAAACAGGCATATTTATTCAACTGATATTTATGAGTGTGTACAATTTAGTGCAGCTTGATTGACTATAAAGAGCTTTGGCAGAGATATGTGCTCAGCTGAGTGCAACTCTAGTTGCATTTAATCCATAGTGTAATTGTTGTAGTTTTCTGTTTCTTTTGGCCAAAGTGGTGTCAGGGCACTGTGACAGAGCTGTCATGTAAAGTCTGTGTTGTGTCTCATTTTCATAATTAGATTTTAATGTCACACAGGAATGAAGGCAAAATATTGGCATCAACCTTTTGTTGAAGGTGGAAGACATTTAAAAACTCCACATACATACAAATACCATGGAAACTCTCCCTATTTTGTTATTTTTTGCTCTGATTGATACATTTTATTGGAATGAAGTGCTTATTGTCATACCTTCCAAAAACATTATTTTTAAATTTAAGGTTAGCTTACATTGGCCTTGATAGTTTGCTCTGTGTGAGATCAGAAAGCAGTATGGCTTTCCCCCGGGGGCTGGCGAATGGCCGATGGCAGTGGTTTTGATCTGCAGTCCCACTATGCCGCAGACTGGGTTTGATAGTGCAATCAATTCCCAATGAGTAATGTGCTTTTCTGACTATTCCTCACGCATGACTAGTTCAGGCAGGCCCGCCGGACTTATTGGGGACTTTCAGAGTGCAGGAGAAAAAGAGTTAATGGGATCAAAGCTGGTTGAGCTGTAAATGACCTGAACACTGGCACCGCGACAAGTGTTTCACTGGAAGTGTATCAGGGATTTTCCATAAAATAGATTTCACACAAAGGCAACATGGAGAAGCAAAATCTGTCATTAAAATAAAAACTCCCGTGAGCTTGACTCTCACCAAAGTAGAAACTAAACAAGCATTTCGCAGCCAGATGCTGCTTCAGTGGAGCTGTAAGTGCTTGAGCAGAGTCTTGTCATCACATTTTACACTCTAGTATTTTGAATCACAAAAACTAGATTGGCCTATTCATAATTTAAGATTTTAAGTTAAATTCAAATCTTAACACACCCTGTCAATTTGAACTCAGGTTGTTAACTTCAGTAGGAGAACATCCAGATGATTAACAAGCTTTCGAGGGGAGTGTCACACGATAAGCTTTGTACCTTAACAAAAACACATTCATCACATTGTTCATGGCCCACCAACCCTGATTGGTATTGTCCCTTTTAAGTCGACTTGACAATGTGCCTCAACTACCCAGAAGGCCTCCTTGCAGTGTCTGCCCTGAAAACATCTCAGAATAGGGAACAAATCTTAGTTGTTCAGAAGATGTCCCTCTGTTGCACTGCCAGAGGATCGGAGGACAAGAAAAAGCAGCAAGCGCCCTTTTTGACAGAAGAAAAGCCTCTCTGAATAGAGCCTGGCAAAATACAAGCTTCGCAGCAGCTGACAGCTGTCCCTGCCTTTGTCGCTATAAAAAGGACACTGAATAGACGTGTTTTTATTGAAAAAAGTTTTAAAACACCAGTCTCAGTTTACCCATGAGAAACCAGTGCAACATAACGAGTGTCAGAAAAGATCTGGACATAAAGGAGAGAGGTGATTTTGTAGTTTAATGGTTGATAACATCAACAGTTTCCTTTTCCCTGCTTCTCAGCCCCTGATAACCCTGAGCAGGATGAGTGGGCACAGATAATGAAAGAGAGGTTAATGTGTAGTCTAATGTGAATGTCTGGTAAGATTCCTGTTAAGCCTGACAATGTAAATATAAATAAATATTTCAGGATTTTAATTGTTGATAATTATTGACAGTAAAATAAACAAATACGGTGTTGAAAATCGGTTTAAGCGTAATTTGTGCTGACTATGAGGGATGCACTGATTCAACCCACTGGATCTCTGACAGTGTCAATACAGGCCTTATTAAGTGGATCAATCTTTTAAATCATGTGTTTTGCTTTCCATTACATTTACTGAGACTCAGCGGGCTCCCAACACAGTTTCCGTGTCATAGCACTCACCTCATGTTACCCCACATGAAAACAATCTAGTGAGTTCCATGCATTGTGCAATATGCAGATTTCAAATTTGAAAAAAGATTTGTAAATAGAATCGACTGATCAATGCATCCATAATGATCACTTATATTGTTTGCTTAATTGTTTTACTATTAGCAGTTAGAATGTAAAAGAAAATTGCCATAAAACTGTACCAGTTAAGCTGAACCTCTCAGTGGTTATTAGGGTCAGGCATGAGAAATAGATGAGGGGGGAAAGATTTTTTTTCCCAGCTTTTCATTTCGAGGAAAACATCAATAAGAAAAATCAAGAATAAAGAAAACACAACATGGTGATCGAAGTTAGATCTTTGAAGAGACTGTGGCAAAAAGTGTCCAGAGGGAGAAACCATACAAGCTTGGAAACATGGAACAGCAAATTCCCAACACACTTCACGGTATGTTCATCTGAGTGCACGAACAACAATCATAGATTTGTATCAGGTCATGTTGCCGTGTGATCCTCTATTAGAATGTCCTTTCTCCATTACCACTGTCTCCCTGCTCACCATGTAGCGTACTGTAGGGAAGGTCTACTTATGGACTTTATTCATGTTGTGTCAGTATGGATTAGGTCAAACCAGTGGGCCATTACAAGAATATGGCTGGATTATTGCACTGATGGTGCTGTGGGGGGGTTGCACAGTCTTGCACAGTGCACTCAAAGGCTTAACATGCCATGAACCCCCTTGTCGCTTATCGTTTGGGATGGAGTAAATTCCTTGTTGTTCATGGAGTGGCCTCTTCCTCCTCTAGTGAAGATGCAGCATGTATGAAAAAAACAGGAAACAACGAGGATAGCTGTCACTCTACCAGCACATATGCAGCCACTGCACATTACATCACGTCTAAGTGATATCGCGGATGCAAACGTTATTTACACAGGGAATACTGTGTTATGTATAATGTAAACCCCCATGCTAAGCAGGGCATAATCACTGACCTATATTTATGAATTTAAGATTAGAATTGTCCAGGGTCAGTGGACTGGAGGTTGAGGAGAGATGTATCGAGCAGCTCATACTTCTCTATCAGTTCTGTACAGTGTAAATACCACAGTTTATAAGCTCAAGGAGGAAGGGTGTTCTTTTTATTTCATTGGATTAATTTGTGCAGTTGTTTTGTGTCAACATTTCCCTTAAGCCCTGTGGATATTGAAACACCCGCAGCCTCCAGCCTTTACCTCTGTTGCTGCCTCAGCTATTGTATAACAATGCTAAGCAGCTCTTTGAAACTATCTGGCACTCTGTGAATTTAAATCACTGAGAAAAAGCCTCCTTCGCTTTGAGGCAGTTGATCTGAGGGAGGAAGTTTGACTCAATTCTGAATCGGAGGGAACACTGAGCTCAGCCCTGAATGCTTTGAAATGCTTTTCTTAATCACACTAGATGTAAATATCAACCTTCTGTCATCAAGGTATAACTCAGTTGAAAGTGTCCACATCCCTCATGGTCGCCAGGAATATGTAAAGCTGACACAGTTACAGCATGATGACATTTATGTTTTTTGATAATGATTAACTTCCTTAGTTCTTTTGAAATCATGTGTTACATGAATGGTTCTGTGTAGCATGGTATGAATTTGCTGGAGCAAAGCTGTTTTCTGAGTGCCTGCTCTGCCCCAACCTGCCTCTCTGCGAGTGTTATATCACCACCAGGCACTTGAAGGTCTTTGAGCCGCACTACTTTGACCTTGATCACATTCCATTACGAGGGTCTATCCATCTCTCCACTGGTATATTTTTACCCCGTGTGCAAGATGGGCCATTTCAGCCGGGGTCAGCGAATATTTACAGTCATTCAGGCAGAGGAATTTAAATGCCGAAGGTAAGAGGTGAGAGAGACTCGCCATCGCTCTAATGCAGATACGTTTCTTTTCTGATTTATTTATGTTACTGTGAAGTTTTAGCATTTTGCACATAGTCACACTTGGATATAATAAATTGTCACTAAACTACCTAATACGATTGATATGAATAATGCACAAACTAATTATAGGAAAAACCTAAAAAAAATTACTAGAAAAACAGAATGACAATGCAGGAGAGGTCGCTGCGAGGTCTGAGTGTGCAACTGGTGAGATTCATTCAACATTAGCCTTTGCAATCATCACATATTAATCCAGTGGAATAACTTTGGGAGACTTTGGACAAGTGAGACAGCACTTTCTTTTAATTTGTCACCTGTCTCTGTGTTTAATAATGTACATCATTTACACATTGTTAAAATCATATGCAATTCAGGAACTTATCAGTTTAGGACCAATACAACAGTAAATCAATTTAGAAAAAATAATTCCCCTACACTTTAAGTGTTTTAGATTGTAACAAAATCTTCGTAAGAAATGTAAAATAATTTTTCAGGATATAATCACAATCACATTAATTAAAAGAGAATTATGGCATTAAGAGAAAACGTGTTTTTCACATCTGCCTCTAGTTACTAGATGTTTTGTCCATCCCTCCATCCACCCCTCCCTCCCTAAAAGATGTGCAGCCGGTATAGCATGTTGGTCCAAATGTCCCCCAGGCCAGTTCCTCCTTGGGATCCCCAAGGTGTTCCCAGAGCAGAGGTTGGCTGGACAGATGTTCTGTCCAGTCTCATTAAACCAACATGAACCAACCTCAGCCTAACTAAACTGTCTAGACACCCTGAAGCAGTCAGTTATCCATCATGGCTTCTCAAATCAAATCAAATCAAAGTTTATTGTCACATGCATATGTGGTCAAAACTGTGTCTTTAACGGTGAAACATGCTTTTTTACATGCCAGTAGAAGGCATTTTCACTTTCATTCATCATTAGAGATATCCATCTGTCTTTTGATATATAGGTCATGTATGGATTGCAGCTTATAGTCTGTTTACACGCTGACCATCTCTCAGGACATTAATGCTAATTCCACTTGGCAAATTTGAATAATGTGACTCCCTTCTCACCTTCTATGCCAATACCTGGCACATTTACAGATAATAGAGGTACATTTTGGCGCCCATGCCATGATGTGAGGACATCCCCACATTTGGTAAAAATCTGGTCAGAGGCCTGCGTGGTCAGAACATTTATTTGTGAGCTGCACATGGAGGATAAAAACGAATGGATTTTTAAAGTCAGAACATTTTTAAAACACATCACTTATTTAAACCCGATCAGATCTGTCTGGGAGTCTTTAGTCCAAGCATGAGATACATGAGGACTACCAGTGAATCTCTTTCCCCACCCCCACCCCCTCACAGACACAGTGGATTTAACATTGCCTGCAGCTCATTCAAAATGCAAAGGAATGAAAAGGAAGCAGACGACACACAGTATACTACACACATCAAATCTCTGTAGCTGTTTAACTGTTGGATTTAGAATTCATTCGTGACCTTTTCTTTGCAGGTCAGATAACCACTTAAAAATCCCATAACACCAAAAGACTTTCTCTTGAATCATGCCCTTCAGGCGAACATGAGTCGACTGCATCTCTCAGGTCTGTCTGGCACCTTTGCTGTTTTTTTTAACCTAGAATATGCACAGGTCAAAGTCTAAAACATTAGATTTGTCAGGTACTGTGGCTTCCTGGCAACACTGCAACACTAGACAGTCAATTATTTTAATTAAAAAACAAACAACATTAATATTGTTTTCATAAACCAAGTTAAATTTTAAACATGTGTCCTGTGATCTTTAAATACTGTTGATAATGATTTGTGATTTTTCTGCTTTGACTAAGATGACTGAGAACATTTTTGTTTCAAGCCGGCCAACAACAATAGTGAGAACATCTACATGGAGCAAAGTGCCAACATATTCTGTCACAACTCTCTACTTAGCATTCAATTTTAATATCCAATTCTGTGCGGCGTCTGTCTCTTTGCATGGCATTCATGAATTCAGCACCAAGGTTTTGCCTTCTTATTCATCTGGGGAAGTGTTAACCTTTTGAATTCAGTTTTAGTGTTGAAACTCCCTCTGAAAACTGAGGGGACTACGACAAACCAGTGAAGCATGTGTGTCTAACAGCTCCTTATTGTAATTCAAACCTGACATTTTGAATTTGACAGATCCCTGACTTGTTTTAGGCGAATCCAACCACCAACAGATTACTGTTCCCACTGACAACCCCACATCAGACAACTGTAAGAAAAGCAATGAAAATAAATCCCATGAGTTTACACAAGCCAAGAAAGAATTTGGTTATTCTTGTGTTTTATTCCAAGAGACAAAGTCACTACTCTTCCCTGTTTATATTACGGACCCTGTCAAGGATTGTAAAGATCATTTCACACACAGTGTTGTGGGTTAAACCCACTGTGTGTTGTGGGAATAATTTATAGAACTTGATGGAAAAAAAGCATTGAACTGATATCTAAAGCGGTTTTCAGACATGAACGGTGGGGGAAGTCATGAGAATTTGGTACAGACTTTCCCCGCTGTTTCCTTTTCACACATGCACAACTTAGCGGGAGATTCTCTGCACAGACGCTTTCACATCTGCAACAAATACTTGGAGAAGCGAGAGGTCGAGCAGCCGGCACAGACGGGAAGTAACATATTAATTCCGCTGCAGTGATCACGTGATTTTCTTTCAAACTCAGACAACGGCATTGACTCTTATCACCACAGCTCTCTTGACATCTTCATCCGTGTCCTCTACGTGTATGACAGCCCCACTCACTCTCTTCGAATCCAACAGGGAATCCCTTGCCGTGTTCTCACATTGGATTCTCCAGACTTTCTGCAGACTTAATACTTCTGGGGCCAGACAGAGAAAGTCGGCAGAAACTGGGGATGCTCTCATTCAGAGATATGGTTCACACATGCACCTCTTCCGGAGAAAGGGCGATATATTCTTTTTTTCTGTGCATGCGTGTGTACGCCTGATGTTGTACAGTACTCATTTAGAAAGACATAACAAAAAGAAAGGATTGACTGTATGTGGCTGTGCGTAATGTGTTTTCTTCCACATTCTTTAAAACCTTTTTTTTTCAGATTTTAAATGAAAGAATGTTTGTGTTGTATGTTGTTTTTGGTTTTATTGTTTTCTTTTACAATGACAAACACAGTGCTGTTGCAAAGTAGTGTAGTGGTATTTGCTCTCTCTGAAAGGGAAGGTAACCAATATTGATTGACAACTGCATTTTGTGCTTCCTAGTGTAAATGTGTTGTGCTTTGGAGAGGACCGCAGATTCACCTTATACACAGTGTGAAGAGCAGTCAAACATTAGTTCTAGTTTACCTGTTTTCCCATTGACTGTCACTGCTGGAGCAGCTTCCCCACAGTGTCCGTAGTTCTTACCATGCACTTGAGGTCTACAGTACATTTCACAGCTTGATCTCCATCCAGCTGTGTCGCATTGTAGGGATCAATGCAAGCCGTGTTTCCCACAGGTGGAGAATTTACTTGAGGCAGTGGGTGGCACGGCATGTAACTGATGTACATGTATACAGAGTATCATGCAGTTCAGAGAGGGGGGTGTAACCCACTTTGGCTGCAATTTATAGATGTGCTCTTATAGGAAGACTGTTGGAAGAGACTACCATTTCCTCTGGATCCCTGAACACCTCATATGCACTTTTTTTTTATCTACCTGGGCAGATTTAATATACCAGGGTAGACCTCCCAAGTAGATTGTATGAATGGGAATCGTTGGCAAGCTCTGCCTTTACACATGGGATTCCATAAACAATAGAACTTGACCTTTCTGAGAGGATATACAGGATTTTATAGGTGAATGCCAAGGGTCACACTCCTGTGGTGCAGCGACTACTGTATCTTTAGATTATGACCCACTTTCAGCTCCTCAGCAGTTTAGACCCCCCATCCCTCACAAATTTCATATGAAAAGCAACTGACACTATTGGATAGAAAAAACCATGACAAAATGTAAGCTGAGCTGCTTTGCTGGCGACCCACTTGCATAGAATACGACAGCTCCTGTATTCACTGCCATGTGAAATTAAGAGGATATGATTGTCAATTCATATCCATTTTCTTGCAATGGGTTTCTTGAGAATGGTTAATGTGCATAATCCTACCCTTTCACCATCCATAATGTATTCACTCTAAGAAATCCAAGTCCAATGAAGCAGCTATAGTGTTTCTGTTTCTTTTGCCTCAGGTTCAGCCGTTGGCCTCTTTTTTTCAGTCTCAGTGCATTATCATATGCTCATCTGAACTGTTAAGTCATCATTTCTTGTCAAAAGTATATATAGAAAAAAAGGTTGTGGCTAGATGATTGTCATTCTCACGTTCTATGAGTTTATATAAGGACTCTGTTGTATAAAATGGTATTCCCTTATAGCTACCTGTAACAGAAATCTTTCATGCGACCCCCTCTTTGGTAAATCGAGGCTAGAAACACGAGCCTGCAATAGAAAACCCTAACAGCCCAGTATTTTTCTGTCTAATAACAAAGAAAAACCACAATATATTATAATATACTTGTATAGAGACTCATGGAGACATAATTACATAAATCACAAAATGTAATCGTATATGCAGATCTTTAATTAAGATGCTTTCTCTTAATGTAAAATGTAAACATAGATGCACATCTTCTCTACATTATTTATTATTTGTTCTATTTGTTATAAAGACAGTTTCACATTCAGCATAAACATAGATAAGTGTTTTATCGATCAACAGATAAATTGGTCAGACTCTGATTGTAGGCCTCCTCCCCTATGGGGCTATTGTACGTTATCTCGTCATGTGGGTGCATGTTAATGTTACTGGGTATTCATACCATTGCCAGTAGTGGCTGAGAGCACATATCTGGGTTAAGTAAATTTAAAACAAAAGTGAAATTGAGATGAGTGCTCGGATCTAAGCCAGTGGTTACAGAATAGTGCTGCTATGTGCCAGACATGACAGGTTCAGACTACTCTGCCAGTGTGAGATGTGCCACCTTTGCTGTACCGCCATAAAAAATATATAACTGCTCTGTGTTGCAAATTTTAACAGAAAGGCAAAAGGGAGTCTCCACCTCACTTTAATAGACTGATGTCACGCAAAAAAAAATTAACTTTTTATCTTTTTAACTCTGTTTTACTATTATATGAAATCATGTATTTTCTAAGATTACGGTTACAACTCAAGGAATTTAATCAGTGGAGAATAGTGTGTGGACTGTCAGTGCTTGTCTACTTGCTTCTACAGCAAATAAGCAAGTGAACTGCAGCAAACATTGGTTTGAAGATTTTCTGCTAAACAACTGTATATGAAGGTTATGATATGTAAATATTTACTTCTGTTAATTAATTTACAGATCAGTTATAAGTTCGTCTGTAAATTATTCGTTTAAAACTGTTTTAAGATCTGGACAGGCTTGCAACTATATTATATGAATAATGGAAATATTCTAAATATCATTATAAAATAAAATTGAGAAAAAACAACAATCAGTTGTGAAAACTACTTGAAATAAAAAAAGCAGCACTACTGCAGTTCTCTGTCTCAGGGCCCGAGCTGTTGCCCTGAATGATGGACAGGAGTCTGACAATATCACTTTCATTGACTGAAAATGAAATGTAGGTCAAACTGCATTGAATGAATAATTCAACAACAACCGTGTACAACCAAACTCAGCCAGAGAGAGAGGAATTTGCACTTTGGGAAATCTAAAAAAACTCAGTGTGGAAATACTTTGGATTTATGTCTTTTGATAATTGAGGAACCTCGAGATAAAGTTGTTTGAAAGATGTAATCATTGCAAAATTTGCTGTCTAAAGGCACAACAATTTTTTTTTGTTCTCATAACTGATATCAGCATTTAACCAGGCAAGCAACTGTTCATGTAAAGTGATAATCTATACCCCTCATTGTTTGGCCGTGGCAGATTTCCATTAACAAGTTAAAGCCAGCTTGGATTTGTGCTTATCCTCTTCCCATCAAGTCTGATCAAGTGCATCCACGCTGCACATACTTCGTGGTGTATCTGAATGCATGGGGCAAGTCTTTTAAATAACAGATAGCAATGTTTGTGCTGCCTCAGTGACGGTGAAAAAGCCTGCGCCTTTAAAAAAAAATCCTCTGAGGAGCAGGCGATGCCTCCTGGGGAAGTAGATGGCAGTGAGCAGTGATCTTTGGTACAATAGTTCATGTGTACTGCACAACTACGACGTGTCCCTGAGGTGAACGCTGGGAAGCCAAGGGAAAGTGATAGTCCTGTAAAAGTATATTTCTGAAACCATTAGGGTTGGTGTTGCATTATAAACTGAAAGAAAAATTGTTGCACTCTGCGCGTTCCTGCATAAAGGGAAATGCCTGTTGTGAATAATTGATAGTCACTTTTTATATCTGCACAGGACACTGCTGTTTGAGCCTGAAGCGCTTTGGTCAGTTCCTGCACTGCATTTGTCGAGAACTAGTAAAGTTGTTGGTGGTTTCATTCTCCTCAGTGGCGGCTGTTTGGTCTGTAGTCATAGTGGAGGATCTCATACTTCAGTTCTCTTTTGCTTACATTCATACGACTCACTGTTTATTGAAGAGTCTTTGTTGAGAGGACTCGCTGAAAGGGCTGTCGCTGCTGGTATGCTTTGTCTTCTTTTGGAAGGACTATTATTTTTTGTGAAATCTGTAAAAAAGTGATCTCATCTCCCTATTTCGAAGAAAGTGAAACAAAAATTGTTGTATCTGCCCTTGAAGTTGGACATTTTTTCCTTAGTTGATTTTTAATCCTGCTGAAAATGTACAAACTAGCCAATCAACCAACAAGCAGACAGGGGTGTAAATGTGAAACCTACTTAGCATAATAATAACCATCCAATAATGTCAATATTCAAAATACACAAACACACTGAGAATTCACAAGTGGTCAAAATAGGACAAACATCTACAGATCTGGGCTGTGTCATATTAAACAGGCAGATAAGACTGTATATAGCTAACATGCTTATGTTAAGATAACAGTGATAAACCCCTGAATGCTGAAACATGGTCCTCCTGAAAAACTCTCGTCATCTGCATCATCTCAATTCTCTGTTTGGGTTTTCTCCAGCCATCAACTTAGTGTGACATTGTGTTGATTCCCCTGAATTCCACTGAGGCTGTGTGCTGGAGTTGTGTTTAACACAGAAAGGACCTGCATGCTGCCAGGGAGCAAACCAGACATGCTACGAGTGTAAACCTCTACTGGTGGTTGTGCCAAGTGGCTTAGTGAAATGTTAAATGAGATGTATTATGATAGAATCGACCCATTCTGCTTAGCACTCTAGTGGGCCAAACACGATAGCTTGGTAAATCACTGTCCCCCAGCCAACATGGTGATATTATACAGCTTATGTCTTTGTAGCTTGTCTCTGCCACCAGAGGTATTAGTCACTTCCGGAACTTCAAGCCATTATTGTATTTGTGTGTTGCCTTGTCTTTTTCTTCCATATGCATAGTAAGTGGAACCAAGGGAACAGAACCAAACAAACTCCTATCTGTTTTTATGTGTTTGTATTTTTTCTAATCTGCACCGATGTTCAAGCAAGTGCGGAATTAAGTGACTCGATGCAATCAACCGTTACCATCAATTACCATGTGCTTAGGGAATTCCCTCTAGCACAGTTCTATCAATTCCATTAAGTATGTCTAAATGTAGCACAGAAATCTATTTTGAATCTTTATAAAACAGTCAGGAAAAAAGGCGCTTGCGACTGCCTCATTGATTGTGCTCGTGCACTATTTGTTTTGTAATGACTTCCCAGATCATTATTTATTGGAATACAATGCTTTTAACAGAATTATTCATGCTTTAATCAACAAAGACATGTTCTGAGCGCCATTTACATACGACTCTGTTCTCCCCACATTTACATGTTCATGCAAAATCTGGGACATTTCATACTGCTTTTAAATGAACGGGCACATGTAGGCACAGTCAGTTTTTCTTGGAATTATTTATCATAACTATGGATATCTCCTGTGGTTGCTTGCAACTAGGGTTTGGCGATACGCTGATGTATTTGCCCAGGGGGGAGATATCAAGAAACAGCAACACGCTGTAAAGACAGAGCCTACCGCTGTGCAGCAAGCATTATTTGAACAAACAGTTGGATAAAGGACACTTCCAGCTTCCAAATGAAAGAACAGGTGGGGAGAATGTGCCCTTTTAAATGTGTTTGGTCCTGTACTCAATTATGGTTTATGAATCACTTCTCATTAAAAAAAACAATAACAACGGAAATGGGCTTGTTTTCTTCCAATTGCCACAAACCTGTTTGTATCACTGGTCTCATTAGAGCCCTTTGACATCTCCTCTGGCAGCAACAAAAACCTTTTTACAGGGTTTGACTTGTCTATTGTTTTCAGTGCAGGATATTACCACATTCAAAATGATGCACTCTCGACATTATATTGAATTCTGTGCACACTTTGGTCAGAAAAGCTTCACTCTCAGGACTGCAGAGAATTGCCTCCTGAGTGGTATCTGATATTGTGTTCACTAAGAAGCATGTGTGTTGTCCTATGCCGTAGAGAATACATGATGGAGAGGGGGCATTTGCAAAGCAAGTGATTGACCTTGATCTATGATATGATGATGTCATACAGGGCCTGGGGCCGAAGTGTTGCAGTGTTCCCGTTCATTGACAGTATCTGACATGCTTCTGCTCTAATGTGTTTGGGCACAA
This sequence comes from Pseudopleuronectes americanus, assembly GCA_038501795.1. Taxonomy (NCBI): domain Eukaryota; kingdom Metazoa; phylum Chordata; class Actinopteri; order Pleuronectiformes; family Pleuronectidae; genus Pseudopleuronectes; species Pseudopleuronectes americanus. Next base: position 15,149,352 of record CM076726.1, on the reverse strand, counting down.
GCTGCCATGAGACAATGTGTATCGACCTTTCAAGAAAAAACATTAGTTTAGGTCACATAAAGTCATAATGTCATTGTGACATAAGAAAAAAAAACACTACACAGTGATTGGTAGTCTTGCTTAAAGACATAGTATGCAACAATTCTATGTTAAATTAAAACGGCCAAACCTTTGTTTCTAAATCTTCTAGACTTGTATATTTCCATTATTCAAAATGTTTCCAACAATGTTCAAACCCAAAACAAATCCTCAAATCGTCCTTTATCCAAGGCATTCCATTTCGGTCGCCTTTTAATGGTTACATCTGCTTTACGCGTGAATTTCCCCATCTCTGCTTTAACCTCTGGAGAAAATGACAGGGAAAAACACTCCGCTAGCCCAGTTAGCCAGTCCGCTGTCATTTCCTCCCTCTCTTTGTATTGGTCACTTTTAGTGGATCATGTTTATTATTTGCTGTTTGCTAATGTGAAAACAGCTTTAATATAGACCTCATCCGTGAGCATGATTTGTGCCATCATCAATGATGGTAAAGACAAATAGTCCCAATTCTGCTGCTTCATGCCATGCTCACACTTTGAACATTTTTTATTATGAAAAAAATGGAAACCTCTGATTTGAAATATGATACATTTTGATGTTAAAAATATTATAATTATTTTAAAAATTATTAAAAGATTGCAAATTCACACTAACAACTGCCTAACCACAGGTGCTTAGGGATTTAAATAAGCCCCTTTGAAAAGTAATTCGGGATCGTGCAGATATTTGGGACAGTAATGCTTGATTTATTCTTCTTTCCAAAATACATCCTATTGTTACAATTGTGTCTTCTTTCTACTTGTAAAGGATTCACCAACAGTTTTAACCAGGGCATTAAGGTCAGTCATTAGCTCACTGACACCCTGTGGGTTAAGTGGCGACTGTAAGTACCTTGTGGAGTCTCCATTCATGACTAACCCCCGTCTGTGTTGCTGCCCACTGTCACAGGCTCCCACAGAAGCCATCCAGACATGACAGCTGTAGTGCATACTGAAGCCTGTGGTTCACCTTTGCACTAGCAGATTTCAGAAGTTGGCATGTATTCTGTTGTACCCTTGACTTTCACTGAGATTAGTGCAGACAAGCTCCAAAAAAGATTCCATATGGCACAATGAGGACAACGTAGAACCACACCAGAGCCTCTGGCCCCCCGATGTCTGGTGGGTTCTAGTCACGGTGATTCACTGGTGAGACTAGTCGTGCCTCCAGCTGTGCATCTAATGAATATTAAAATTAATTGTTTAGAAATAGAGAGATCTGACTCATCAAGACTTTATTTTTGCCCTGCTGCATACCTTCTCTTGACTTTCATCAAATGAGACAGTTTACATCTTGCAGAAAGTTTCCTAAATGTCACATGTCACAGTTTCCAACCACGCAAAGCTCTTGGCATTTCAATTTTAAGTTCAGTGAAAAGGTTTTAGAACGTGGCATGATTGGAGATTAGTATATTGTCCTCTCCATGGTAATAAAATGTCCCTTTAATTTGGAAAACCTACCGTACCAGAGGTCCACGATAGCTGAGTGAAGATCACTAATACAGCATTAGAATAATAACACAATTTAATTAAACAATGTTCTCAGCCGAGCACAGTTTGTTGTAGGTCCTGAGTCGATTGTTGGCTAATAATAAGCATTTGTTTCAATCCCCTTGGTGTAACAGATGGATTGGGTTCATCCACAGGACAGAGGAGGACGGGGTATTTAGAGGAAAGTGTCAACAGTTCTGTAAAATGCTGCATTTTAATTACATATGTTTTATTAAATTAATTCAAATCCAGACACATGACCTGAGCAACCAAAATCACTGCCGGTGGCCGGAAATGCTACCTGCGTTGGATTTTTATCTAATTTTGCATTCTGCTAGCCAGTTTAATTAGATTTGAAAATTGTCAGAGATTGTTTTTTACATTTTAACCATGCACATCACATGTAAACGCTATTCATATGCAACTTATATAGACCAAGTAGACTTCTCCCACTACTTTGATTCTTTTTGAAATATTTACACTCATAAATATGACTTGGAACCTTAGTCAGACTTCACACTGAGCAGATGGATGTTGGACACAGCCAACATGAAATGTTGCTGTGTTCATTTTTGGCAATGACACTTGATGCCACACAGTCCTTGTTTGTGTGTTGTCTAAGATTCCTCAAGTGTGTTGCGTGACATGATTTTGCGATCGTTCCTAGAAGAAGTCCTGTTTGCGCCTCATGAGCCGGTGACTGCCTGCAGGCTGGCTGCCTCGATTTTGTAGGTCAGATCCACTGTATTAAATATCTATCACTCAGACCTGCTTTTACCTTTTCCTTTTAATACATCTAAGTGACTGAAAACATATTACTTTGCTGAGCGTGCTTCTTTATCCCTTGGTCACTAGTGGACGGATGACTTGAACTTTTATACGTTATTCTTCAAACATGCTTCTTAACGTAATGGATCCGAGATATGTTCCCCAAATCAGTTTGTAAAAAAGCAGTGGCAGTGGAGTAAACAAGGAAGAGGTCAGAGCCGTTGACATTTAGCTTTTAGCTTTTTAAGGTTCCTCTCTGGAATCACCCTTGCAGAAAAATCTATTCAAAGTGCAAGAGATTTTACATGGATGACATGAGACAGACAGACCTGCACGGGTTCAACCATGAATGTAAATTTGTGAAGTAAGAGATAGCTGCTTGGCTTGACTTCTGGCCTGGCTTTTTGTTCCAGCTCCCCAAAGCGAATCTTGTCATAGACCTTCTTTTGCAAAATACCTTTTTTGTTGTTTTCTTGAGGAGGTTTGGGGTAGATACTGTTTTTTAGTGATTATACTTTTCATTTAAAGTAAACATATTTCCTCTTGAGTGACACTGAGGTTCTTTCCTATTTTAAAAAGTCAGGACAGATTAATGTCTTACATGCATTTACTGATCCCCTTCCCTGTCTTGTCTTGATCTCATTCTCAAGGTCATTTCCAAATCAGATGCACTGTATACATTATTCCAGCAGTTTTCTCTAACACTTACATGAATCACATAATGGTCTTGATGGTCCACAGTGGCCAATAAAGTCATTAATAGATACGTGACTGCGTTCATCTACTATCTCATTAGCTCTGTGAAATTATGTATTTATGACTTGTCACCATATAAAATGTTTCCCTCTGGGATATAACAGTTTAACGTATTATGATTCAAAAGCACAAAAGAGGGCAGCCTCCAAAGAGACCATATAGTTGTATGGAGCACAGAGAATGCTGGGTATTTACACCAAACTAGATTTTAACAATATATTATTAAACTCGTTTGGTCTATTACGAGTAGGCCTCAAAACGCCTGAGTGAAAACAATATAGAAATCCCAAATGGTTTCAAAATATTTTCCATTTTGGATCATCAGGCCAAATTCTAGTTTTGCCCACATTCCCATCGAAATCTGGGCCATTTCCACTGATGAAAGCTGTTCCTGTAGATATCCTCTTACCATTGTCATCCAGCTCTGTGATTGTGACTCTAGGTTTGACCTTTTATTATGTCCAAAAATATAAAAATAAACACAAGCTGCTCTGCCATCCTAAATAACCCTAAATGCAACACAGTAACTCAGATTATGAACTCCCTCAGAGACGCTCACTGTCTGGTCAACTGATAAAATCAGTTACACACTTTGTGGCATTTGCAAAAACATCTGAATCGCATCTGTGGTGCTAACATTCAGTGAATGGGCTAAACATGCCCAGTGGACAGGGAGCACTGCAAACGGCAGGGTTGTTTTCAATAAATCTGGCACCTGTGTCAGTTTCACACATGTTTGCCAGATTTCAAAGCAGCGAGGAAATCAACTCGTGAGTTCCAGAGAAAGGAGGAAGGTTATTTTTTGATTATTTCTCATTTAATTTTATGTCTCTTTCTAAACGGGAGACATGCCTTCCCTCTTTATCTCTCTCTGGAGACAAAAGAGACTCAAACCTTCATTTAACCTTGCATTTCCTGAGCAGCATACCAGGGTACAGCTAAAACAATTTGATGAATTAATGAAAAACTTCTGTTCTAAAACCTTGATCCCTGATTTGTAAATTAAACAGACTGTGCAAACATAGCCAACAACTGACAGTGTGTCATGTAAACTACACTTTGGCAAAACCATGCTGGGTTCTGGGAATGATTTTGAAATGATGATCAGGATCAGTCATGTTGGCTGGGCAGATGGTTTTACACTGCACATGCCTGTAACCAGTGAAATAAAGCAACAGCCATGTATACCAGGGACAGGGAAACATATACTAAGTGCAGCTTATATTCACGACATCGGCGTCTGCTGCACGCTCATACCTGTAGAATTTCCAGTCAGTTATCTCAGTCCAAAATAGAGCTGGATTGTTTTGACCCGATTTCCTCTGCCTCCCTCTCCACTCTGATAAATAATTAGCCAGCCTTTTCATGTAGCCGCAGCTGCTTAACTGAAATCACACGGATGAGCGACTGGGAAGAGATAAAATGTGCTCAGCCGGGCTCCACGTTACTAGAAAACCAATACTGCTGCTCTGATATTTGAAGATTCCAACATGTTTGCTCGAGTGGAAAGACATTTAGGGGAATTCAGTAGTGCCTGTAATCCGAACACCCACACGATCACATACACACAAACCTGAACAGGAAGAAGAACATATTCAGCTTTCTGTTTATGTCAGAGACTCAGCTTTCAATTCCGTCAGTCTGTGTACGTCTCATAGAAATTATTTTTGTTTTCACTGTCCACCAAAAAGGGAATCTTAAAATCAGGATGTGAATGTTCGGATGATAGGAAGCTGAAACTAAAAGCGGAACAGGCATTTCTGTGACAAAGGAAGTTGTATTATAGGTAGTTTATTTGCTGGGCCTTCAGGATGTGCACAGCAAATAAAAACCAAAAGTGGAATTTTATTAGTCATTTTATTCACGTAGGAAGATAAAAACACTGGAGTGTGACAGCTACTATGATCTGGATCTAGATCCTTGGCGTCAGTCGATGTCCAATTTCCGTAGTTATAGAGGGTTTTTAATTGAGGGGCATCTCCCTGCACACGTTATCACTTTGCCAAATGCAGCAGAGAGGATTACAGGAGTCTGAGTCTGAATTTAAACAAGCCTCTTGTCTGGTGGAGTGTTGGGTAAGTGCAATCGTCATCCTATGAAATTCTGAATACTTTTAAATACATATTCATGTCCTGATGTTTGTTTCTACTATATTCAATCAAAACATTTCACATTACAACCTTTCCGACTTCTGTGCATTATAAAAAATACTGCCCATCAATGTAGACGGTCGATATCAAAGTTTCATCACCACTTGGCATTTCTCCTTGTTGCTTCTTTGTCTCATTTCTTCCTGCACCTTGTCGTGGGCTTTATTTTGACTCGGGAGGAGAAAGGCTTTCACTAAACCACAAGACACCTGTGTATGAATCGTCTATTTTTATTATCCACATTCAATATTTAAAATGCATAGTCTTAAATTAGAAGCTCTCAGGATACAATCTCTGATATAATACCTTTTTTCATGCATCACAAAGCAAATGGAAGCATCCAACTGTAGTGGTAGGAAGACTGGGTGACAGGAAGTAGAGGAGAAAAGACATTAGGAACAAAGGGAGAATGATGAGGACAAGCAAAGGGGAGCGAGGTGGGACAAAAGAGACGAGAAAAACTAAATGTTATGAATTAGGAGAGTAAAAGACAGGAAACAGCACGACATGGTTGGTGTGAGACGTAGAGATTTTCAATCAAGAAGAGGATCCATGGGCCATCGAAGCTCGACGTTCCTCCGAGAGGCTGAGGGTCAGATCCGGATGAGCTTTCGATCAGAACAAGACTTTCCTACAATTACATGACCTGAACAAAATAAATCCAACTGACTTGACAAATCCTAGCAGTTTGCCTGTGTGTAAAGGTAGATTATCAGATAAAGTTCTCATGATGTAATGTTAAATAGTGTTTGGTTAGTTATAGAATCATTTACTACTCTATGAACACCAGGGTTCCTTCTGTTTATATTTTAACCTTTATCATATGGACTTTAGATATAGATCCTGACTTTGAAGTAGTTTTTAAAATAAATTATTGTATTCGTTTATTTAAATTGCATTAAAGCACCAAAGTATGTGTTGTGTGAAATGTATAGCCTGCTCCAGGGATATGGTTTATAATGCATGAATTTAATTATTGAATTTGCTTAACATGAGTGCTAATGTCTGACTTGAACAGTTGAACAGTTTAAGCTCTTTACATTACATGCAAAGGAGGTAAAAATATTACACACTTTAATAAGGTTTTGTTTTCCTCCAAGTTTGTTTGTCTGTCTCATAGTTGTCAGGGTTCGCAAAAACTACTGGACTGATTTCTACACAACTTTGTTAAAGGATGCGATATGGGTCAGGGAAGAAAATGTGTTTTCATAAGGGGACTGTTTGGTCATGATGGAGATATGCGTCCCTATTTTTTTACAATACTGCAGATCTTGTAAATTGATCTCTGTTGTAAAAGCTCATCTTCACAGAGCATTTCACTTCATTATATTGATTATAGCCCAAACACATAATCACGAGGATCCTGTTTATACAATGTAGTTGCAACCTCTGCAGTATTTACAAGTGAACACTGTCTTTTAATTGATAATAAAACTTCAATGCGGCACATTGATTGCAAAATGTGGCTGTGAGGATGTTGGCCAGATGTCAGCCTGAAGAAGGAGCCAGATATTGAGCGAGAGATCCATTCCAATTAGTCTGTGTGTATCAGGCCCGTCCCGAATACCATTTTGGGGGCTTGGAGGCTTCAGTTAGAATTAACATCAAATATTAGACGCTTGACAGTGAGGGGGAGTGCGAGGTGGGACAAAAGTCAGGCTAAGACATTAGACTTGGATCGCGTGCAGCATTTTAGCAGCTGCAATCGACGAAGCTATAACTTCCTCTTTTTGGGAGATTTGGAGGTCATCTCGATTAATTTGGTAGATTTTTGCAGATGCTTAACTTTACTCTTGATAGAGTTAGTTGATAGTTGTGATGAATAAAGCCAATCACATACAATTAAAGATATCTAACAGATTAATGAACATTGATCCATACTTCCTATTAACCATTTCATGAACTATTCGGATTTGTGCCAATGCAGATATGATGATTCATATTTAGACTGTAGCATTTGAAAAACTGATTTGGATGCTGATATCCATGGCAACAGACAGCTTTGAAGCATTTGGGTCAGCCATGATATGTACTGTATATTTAATCAATCAGTTATGTTGACTTTTGAAGCAGCGGAGATCTTGGAGGAATCTTGTCCTAGTGAAATTATTTATGTGTATCTATATGAAACTGTAGCAGCATTAATTATGTTTTACTTCTGTTTACCAGTATGGGAATATTTGAGCTTAAGGAAATTAAGGTTTAATACACTATGCTAAGCAGATCGAGAATTCCATCCATCATAGATCTCTGACCTGTCTTGTATGTTGAGCTATTATCTAATGGGTTTCCAGGTTCACTATGGATTCTCATGCAATTCTTATGATGTCAGAGCATGGTTGGCTAGCTGCATTTAACGTCCATTAATGGATGTAGTGGCTGGGAGGTGGTTGTCCTTGGAACCACAGAGGAGGAGACTGTGCATCTTAGAGTTAGGAGGTAAATGGAGTTGGACAGGAGATGTTGTCAACAGCTCTGTTGGGACGTCCATGGCTGTCAAAAGGGGCGTGTGCAATTAGTGAACCTGGTCCCCTGAATGTCCCGGCGGGGTAAAGACGCAGTTCTCAAAAGCTGTTATAGAGTTGTCTCGGCATTGTCTGGAGTTGCCCTTTCACACGTGCAACATAAAAAACTGAGAATGTCCATGTGACATGTTCTCATCTATTGTAAATGCTCTGTCTGGTTTAGGTGAGCCGTGGGATCTGTGCAAAGCAGGAAGGTGACAAGCTGCAGGAACGAGGGGTAGAAATGTCATGACTACTCACACATTACTGGGCGTTACATGGACTTTCCACGAGGAAGCTGGCATAGTAAAGTCTGTTTAATGTGCAGTTCAGCGGATTCAAACATTTGCATTCACACATACAGCCCCTCTGGGTAATGTCTAGAAAATGTCAGGTTGGTAGTTAAGCTGTGAAAGCAGCCATAGAATCAGATCAGTGAATCAGCGGAGGGACAACTGGTCTGTCCGATAGAGACGCTGGCTCTGAATAAACATAAACAAACGATCTTAGTAAGATTTCATGAATTCCGCGGATTAGAAGGACGGCTCTGGTTGGTCGGTGTCTGTGCAGCAGCTTGTGTCACTGCCGGCTTAAAACTGGCTGTTGTCAACTCTGTACCACTTTGTATGAAGGAATATGAAACGTAGAAACCAAACTGCCTAGTTTGCATGGAATCTATTCATAGGCACCATTGTTGAACTGTCTACACCAGTCACATCTTTGCTGAAAGGTGAAGTCTTTGTCTTTTCTTCAGCCCACTTATTACCGTGCACAGTTGCCATGCTGTTTTTCAAAGTTAAGTGAATGTCTCCTCAGCACGTTTTTCCCACAAAACCTTTCAAAAGAGAAATGTCCGGCGGGTGTTTTCTCTCCTGACGGGAACAATTCACTTGTTTTTTGTAAACCCATAGAATGGCCTCATTCAGGGGCCCCTGTGCCCTCACGTCTCATGATTGACAGCTGCCCTTGACTCCTCCTTTGTATCTCACAGGAGGATCATGGATGTTGTGGTCTTGTGAGGGGTGAGGGCTGATAGAACTGCCAGAGACGTGGCAAGCTGGCAGTCTGTTCTCAGGGGATGGCAGCACTCTCACAGAAGGGTAATTACCCGAGCATGGGGGAGATGGGCAAATGAATTGATTTCAGCACCTCTGAATTAAATATGGTCCACGGAACCTGAACAATCCACAGGCTGCTTCACAAACGAACCCAGAACCATTCACAGAGCCCACATTACAAATGTGAATACACATGCTGTTTCTATTTGTGAGCTGTGTTGAATTTGTAGAGAGGAGGTTTACGTATTTGTTTTCAGCACCACTGAATTAAACATGCTCCAAGGAATGGGAACAATCCGCAGGCCGCCCACGCCATGAAAACCCTCTGCCGTCCAGAGGGGATTTAATACGCCCAGGATTTCCATGCATGTAATTTAACTGAAATTTGAAGATGATTCACAGATTGATCTCTGAACTGCTGAATTACACACGCTTCAAGGAATGGGGACAATCCAAAAGCTGCATCCTTCAAAACAAGATAAGATCCAGCACAATACACTCGGGACTTTCCTAAAAAAACATTAAATATATATATTTCCAAAATGCCAATTGTTATGCTGAATTTTTTTTAGAGACGACCGTGTCCTGAGTTTAAATTTTGGCTATGTGCCTTAAGCTAATGTTTAAAATCCCCATCCGATTTGCAAGAGTTAGAGCTGTGGACAAAAGGTCTGTCCTGTGCCTCCTGTTTGCCCTTTTAATCTTCTTTAGAGTTTCACTAGCATCCGCTTTTTAATCTGGACCTCTGGCTGGTTTCCCTCTCTGGCATGATCTTCATTGTTTTTCGCTGCATGGCAGAAGAAACCTTTGTAGATTTTAATTTGCTTTTTGGAAGCTGTATCGTATTTTTGATTGTGTCTATCATTTGAAAAAATCATTACGTAGTTATCCGTGTCTGGAGTTCGTGTTGCTAACCTTGTAATTCATTCAGAATGAGAGCGTTACAGCTGTGCACCGAAGCAGGTCTTCTCTCTCTCCATCTGTCGGTCGTGAGAGAAATTGGCTCATTGAGTGACAGGCTGAAAAGTGGAAGCAGAGCTGTGTATCGCAGACCTCGCTCATGCAGTTCAGACAAGTTGAGGTATTCTATATGCAGTGTGTGTGTGTCTTTGACTGGCACCATGCATGTCACAATATGACCCCTCTCGTCAAGCTCTCTTTTGGGACTTGTCACAATCCACTTACCACTCTGACATGAAGGGCTGAGCTCGTCCAATGATCTTATTTTTCCCTTAAGGGAGCCCTGCATGGAGTCCAAATGAGGGCCGTTAATATCCTGAGCTTTTGAAACAATTCATTTTATTCAAACATCCTGCAGTTGTGTGCTACCTTTTGTGTGCATGTAATTGTTAATTTGGAAAACATTCTCTGCATTTTCAGTTTTGTAGCTTTAGAAATGTTTTGTGCACGTGGGGAAATATTTTGTGCATGGATATTAAGTAGAGAAAAGACAAAAGTGTAAATTCCTTGTGTCCTTAACATTTCCACTTATTTGATTGAGCCTGATTTGATTATGTAGCTAGGAGGGCAGAGCACATAAAGAATCAGTGATTCCACTTCCTGTGATGCTGTTGATTGATTTCATGGCTCTACCTTCTTTGAGAAAACAACCTCCAGTCACACATACAAAACATCATCAGAGAAACTGCAAAATACAAACTATGACAGGTTTTCCCTTAGAATTGGACTCAAACACAGAATATTACATATTTTCTGATAGGCAATGCACGTATTGTGTCTCCTTTGAGCACTGAACGATCTCTGTGGGTCTCAAAACTCGGACAGGGATCTCGAGGGCTCCAGGTCAGCACAGGAAACCTGATGATGATGGTAATGAAGCCTGGCTGACAGGAAGGAATGGCGTCCCATCTCCACGCTACCCCTTGTGCTCTGAGGTGACGTGCAGACCACCGCTGTGTAGCCAGGCGGAAAGCTGCCCTTTGCGGCATGAGCTGCCTGGGCCCTTTGGCTCCGCGCAGAGAACGCACCCCGGCACCACCTCCGCCATCCATCTGCAGCTCAACATAATCTGCAGCCTCCTGCCACAGATCTGACACTGGCATTGTTACTTCCTGCTGCTACAGCTCGCTGCACTGGTGTCAGTGGTCAGTTGCTAAAGATGAAGATTAGAGGCGATTAGACAAAGATGCTGAGGGGTTATTTTTCCTCGCTTAATCTCACTAATACTACAAGCAAACCAGGTCACTACCCTTGATACTTGCTTGATGCCTCAAGGATGTGTGCAGATGCCTTTGTTGATTTGTAGAAACACTCCAGCAGTGAGCAGAAGAGGGAAGCCCTACTGGTGCTGCTTCTTCTGGTTCGGGATCTCCTGGATTTTCTGTAACTTCTGCTGCTCAGCTCGACTGAAATGTAAAAGGATGTCACTGTTACCTGGTTCACAGAGGTGTTCTTATCATCCCTACTTTTTCGGGTTGAAAATCAATATTTAGTTTCCACTTGAATGTCAATTTTCACTTTGCAACTCACCATCACTCCTCATAGCACTCGATCATTGGCTCATCAGTTAAAAGCTGATGAACATTGATGTTGAGTTACTATTTGCTGCCACCTGCTGGTACTTGGACATGTTGTGTTTAAAAAGACTGATTCATAGGACTTATCCATGTCTGTTCAACATTCATAAATTGATTAGATGACATGTTTATGCTGTTGGTCAGGTTTTAAGAAAATATTTTATTGTAGTATATACTTTTTATATATATATAGGTGGTTGTTAGAGAGGGACAGGAGGGATGGGACTGAGTGAGCCGCCGTAGACCTACCTTGTTGTCAATGTTTATATTCAGTTTGACCTACTTGGCTGTTTTGTTTGCCATGGTTTATTTTTGTCTCATGATGTACACACTCTCCAGGCAACAACCCAGAGAGAGATGTTTACGAATAAATAAAAAAACAATCCACAAGCAGCAACTAGACTGCAGAGAGAAAGCATGAAAACTGATCATGCTACTCCCATTTTTTATGTTTTTACACTGGCTACCTACAGAGGAGTATTCGTTATATTTTTATATTTTAGGAATAAAGTTGAAATGTTGGGTAAAGACTAGAAATTTCTAGATTAAATTCAAACTTTTAAGAATATATCAAACTAGTAATGTTGGCACATAGGACTGCCCCTTCCAAAATGCATTTTGATGATCAGTGGTGATGAAAATTGTCTGTTTACGAGAAACCACACAAACGTGCAAAGATGTAACAATGGCAGCTGGCATCAGTCACTCCTCTAACTCCCTCTGGATTTAATGGACCCGAGGAGTTGACATATTGACTTTTATTGTCCTCTGATAACCTCCATAAACCCATTCAATTGTGCTGCGTATCTGGATCAGGGGGCGGATCCAGGGATTTGTATTCCCTTTGTATAAATTTGTGAGATCAATCTGTTTTAAATTTTTTCACCATTTTCTCAATTCACGGATGTTGATTTAAACAAATCAAGAGCATTTAGGGGACTTATGTCTACAGGTTTATGAAACGTGGAGCAGCTGGATGGAATTTAAGGCGAATGTTGGGCCTTGGCGGAGGTATAAGCGCTATAGAGTTCATTCTAGTTTAGTTTGTTTTATTCTCAACAAACAAAAGGAAAAACAATCGTTCTGACCTATTTTTTCTCATGCCTGTCCCAAAGATGTCGTAGCTACCAGTTTGCTAAAGAGCAGATTTTAATGTTTGTAGTGTTACCTTTAAAGAACCTCATGCCACCTACACTACATTGTTGAAATTACCCCATAAAAACTTGAACATAGTCTGAGCTCCAGGGGCTGGAACCTACTGACACTTCCCGTAAATACACACATATACAGACTGTGTGTTCATTTCAGAAAAGACTCAACTGAAAAGAAGGAAATCTCCGTATGGGCACAGTGATGCATCATCGGTCAATATTTAACATCTCCTATAAAAAACATATTGGCCTGACACATGTCTTTAAGGCTCCTGCAGACATAAACACTCAGGCACACTCTCACACAATAAGAGGTGGTGGTTTATTTGAACATGTGAGTCAGCCAGTCCCTGTGGACCGCAGCTGGAGAGGATAGAACAGCCCCACCCAGCAGCGTCATGTGTGGTTGCTACCCCCCTCCCCCCCAGCCTTCCCTCAACCACACTCCCCCTGATTTGAGCGTGCTGAACACCCCTCCCCTTCACTTCAGGATGTCCTTGTCCTCCTCTCGCTGAACTCAGTTGAGTTTCAGAACTAAGCCCCTTCACTTACTGCAGCGTGGAGGAGCCCAGGAGCAGCTAGTGCTGTGGGAGCTACTGTTGGCAGCCAGTTGCCGGTTTGTGGTGAGTGTATTTTTATGTTTGAACTGGAATGTGGTCCTATGGTTGGAACCGGTCGTTTCTGAAGATTCATTCGGGGGGAAATGTTTGCTTATTTAGACATGTTTCAGAGGACAACTTTGTGAGTTGATCCTCAGCTTTCAGTTTGAAAAACTTTACTTTAAAAACAACAGCAAAGTCTGCGATTGTTCTCATGTGATCTTTTGAAGTCTGTTTAAGAACTCTACTCTTTTATGGCTAAGTCCGTGATGTTTATGAAATGTGATATTCCACTCAACTAAAGTCATAAAGTGAAAGTTGATCTAGATCAAGTTTGTGGATTAATTTACAGATGAATGACGCGGCTTTTTGAAGTACAGATGTGGACTGCGGAAGAGAGTTTCTGACAAACTGAATTCATGTTTATTCTGTATGAATATTTATTATCAGAGCAGTTGTCAATCAAGGAAAATGTGGCTCTATAAAGCTTCCGATAATCTTGGTCTTGATGTCTGAGGCCAGTGCTGCCTTTGACTGCTCTGTTTCAAAGCAGCATAAATCCAAAGGAATTAGTTGCTGATACTTTGTGACCCAGTTCTTGTCGCCTTCAAGGGTGAGACGGGAAAGAGAAACTGTAAAAAACACTCATTAGCCCCTTTGGGCCCTGGGGGCATGTGGATCTTTTGTCTGCCTACGAGATGCTCAGCGCCTGAGAAATGTGACACTGCACTCTCCTCTTCTAGCCTCTGTGGTTTATGTCTCATGCTGAAGTTTTGGCTTACAGACCGTTAATTTGGAGACAAGCACGCTGGAATATTTCCCCCCAGAAACAACCGTTCTGCAAGATGTTCTGGCACGAGAACGGAACATGTGTTGTTTATTTGATTCAACAATCGGGGGCATTTTGTTGCTCACATGCATAGGCTTTGTTTACATTCATCTGTAAAGGAGGACATATGCAGGAGCCATGTCTAAAAGGCACTCGATATCATGGGGCCGTGTCACAATAGGCTGTTTATGTGGATCAGCGGCCGTCTGAGGCAGAGGAGCTGCAGCAGCCAGGCACAGCGCAGAGCGTCTCAGTCAGCCTCAGCCTCTTTTCTTGACTGTATGAAAAGCAGCCAGATTTCAAGGCCTTTTTCGACCCCAGGGCACGTCATTTACCAAATGAATGGCTCTCTTTACTGGACTGTTGAGCCTGTCACAGTCTATCATGCCACGAGACAAGTGGGCCCCACAGTATTAGTTTTCACTGCAGAGGCTCATTTGCATACCTTCAGGCTGTGGCATGACTTAAACATAATAATAATGGTAGTGATAATGATGCATTAAACAGTTCGCTGGGTAGTTGTTACCGAGGATCGGACACAACTTGTTTTTGTTCTTCCAGTCATAAAGAATTATGAGTAACAGACTTCCCTCATGTTGCATTACCCACAGTCAAATCTCTTTTTATTTTATTTGTTATATTGTCTTTAATTCGTTGCGTATGTCATGATTCACTTATTGTCGCAGCTCCAGCTCACACAGCAGCAGAACATAATACTAAAATTGGACACTTGATTAAATTAGGTTCAGCTCAATTCAACTTCATTTATCACATTTTTCTCTGTAAGAGCAATTTCATGCCGCAGCTTGTTACGCAAATCAAAATGTGCACCCAGACCCAAAGCAGAAGAGAGAGACAGAAAGAAAGAAAGAAAGAAAGAAAGAAAGAAAGAAAGAAAGAAAGAAACTAAACTGTAAAGAAGTAATATCTCATTTGGTGAAAAAGCTTGTAGGTTTGAGAAAAAAAGCTTGTGTAAAGGAGCCTGTAAACCTCCTGACAAATTTGGAAATAAATTGTTTTACATCCACTGTTACTGAAACTTTATTGGGAGGATTCAATCCATCTATTAACTAGATATCGCGTGAGGGAGCTGAATCCAATCCAAGCAGACATTGGGGCGAGAGGTGGGGTACACCCTGGACAGGTCGCCAGTTTATCTCAGGACTAAACACATTAGAGTCTCCAATTTAACCCATAACCCCAGTCTGCATGTCTTTGAACTGCGGCAGGAAGCTGAAGGACCTGGACAAAACCCACACAGATACGAAGAGAACATGCTAACTCCACACAGAGAGACCCCAAACAAACTGTGAGGCAACATTGCTAACCGCCGCACCACCAAGAGAGTTAAAATGTGACTTTCTATCAATACATGTATATTAATGGAGGATCACGTGACTACTAGGAGCTGCTCTTGGTGACTTTTTTAGTGTGGTTTTCTGGCCCATATCTTTACTGTTATGGTTCATTGTCAGACGCCTCCTCTCCTGACACAGCAGGCAGGTGCCTTCAGTACGAAGCTCTGAGCACTACCTGCCCGGCAGCAAGTAAAGATGGACAAAGTAATCTGGTTTAAACTGCTTCTTCATTGAGTTGATTCTTGTCTCAAATGTCACTAGGTCATAATTCAGCACATTTTTTCTGAAATGATTGTTTCCGTCAATGTCTTCTCACATGGCGAAAGGCACGTACCTTCAGCTCACACAATGGTAGGAAACTTATCCAGGAGTTTTTGCTCGGTGTCAAGACACAGGCTCATCCGACTGAGTGACTCCGCTCCTTGTGATTTACGGTAGACTGAGCCATGGCCTCCCGAGCCGACTCCTGATCCCTGCAGGAGAGCTGAGTGAGAGCTGCAGCTGCGTCACACGGCGCTTCCTCTGGCCAGGGGGTCAGGTCTGAGTGGGGCTGAGGAGGTGGAACGGGTCAGTGGGCAGGAAGACAACAACCCCGCGATGTTAGAGGCAATATCACAGCAGGATGTCTCTGATGCTTTTACTCTCCTGGTGCCTTATCCTTTTGTTTCCTGTCTGTTAGTGTTAGTGCTGGCCATACTAAAGCTTGAAACAATGGCTTATCATGACAGTGGTCAGTATTTACAGCGCTGGTACACTATATGGCATCTCGCTCAACCTCTGTGGGATGTCATTTTCCTCTTCTCGTCTGTGCTTATATCTTTACGTGTGTCTGACTGCTTCTTATCTCTTGCAGGATGGCTCAGTGGGGAACTTTAAAGACCTGGCGCACGAGTACTCTCAGTATTACGGCACCTCCCTGAGTGACGTGTGTGAAAGAATGGAGGAGCTGCGCAGACGCAAAGTGATGAACGATACAGAGATGGTAAACTTCATGTCATCACTTAATGACTTTAGTACTTTCTGCAGTCATCTTGCTGTTTTGCCATAATTTCTGTCGAAGTAATAGTTTGACATATTTTGGAAAAAGGCTTAAATACGAATGTCAGGAGAATCTCCGGAGTTGGGTTCACGTCTGGAAGCAGTTTAAAAAAAGGCTACCCTGTCTCTGTCAGAAAGTGACAAAATCCTCCTACTGGCACCTATAAAACTCACTAATTAACACATTCTTGTGTGTTTATAAAGTCTAGCTGTTTCCCCCTTTTTCCAGACTCTATACTCAGCGTAGACAGCCAACTGTTGGCTGTAGCCACATACAGAAATTAAAGTACTTTTAACTCTTGGCAATAAAATACTTCCTGAAATGTTTAACTCTTTCATTGTCTTATAACTGCGACAAATAAATACCAAATGAAGAAAACATCCCTAAGGTTTAGACACCTATTCATCTTTCAGCAAAGACCATAGCTTTGTACACCGCTGTTATTCCATTGTGTTGGCTGTCTGATTCAGCGAGACGATTATTATTTCTATTTCTGTGTTATGATGACACTATAATTTACTCCTCGACTTCCCCTGCCTGTGTTTTTCAGGGAAAGGTTGACTCAGCGGCCACATCAGTGCAGCTCCGCTCTCAGATCCAGGTGAGTGTCCAGCTCCTCTGTGTGTCAGACCTCAGGAGAAGGTCGACTTCCTCCGTGCGTCAGCAGACCGGCTGATAACAGCCCGAGGAATTGCTTTGGCATGACTGTGCTGAGCCAAACCAAACTCAAAAAGTAACATCTGACTGACTGTGGTGCAGAGAGCTGACCTTGAGACTGTTCCCGCATGTTAAGGACCAGTGGAGTGTTTGGTTTTTCTTGCCACCAAGATTTGTATTTTTAAAGTTAAATGAAGACAAGTTTTGTTACCTCCTAAATTATTCAGTCTGTATATTATGTCTGCTACACAGTTTCTATCTTGGAAAGGTCATAATTTACAATCACCATTTCTTCTGTATTTATTTATATTCACACCTTTTTCATCTCTTTAAGGAATCCCTTGGACTCAGCAGCACCACGTCCACTCCGGAGACAGAAAGAAGGTAACTAATACTTTTTTTGGGAGATGTTGGAGATCCACAACATCATAGTAATACATATTTACACACAAAATAGATAGAAACATCCGAAACACCCCCTTGAGACTATTTTAAGTATCGGTAAATACTATAAAGGATTATAATAAACATATAATTTGACCCGGATAATGTGCAGTGTTGTGGGACAGACTAAATAGTTCTTATTTATTTAAATCATATCAGTTATAGAAGCAAAGATCTCATGTTTCCTCCTGCCTAACCTCTGTCGCGCTGTGCACACGTGCGTTTCCTTCTGGAGTCCAGTCACATTTATGAAGCATCTCTGTGTCACCTCTGAACTTCCTTCCTTCCCTCCATTGTCTGTTTTGAAGGATTTCGAAGATTAGTCATATTTTTTGTCATAGGAAAGCTGAATACGATGAAAGAAACATACTGATTGGATTAAGTATTAAAAACAGAACATTGCATATTGAGCAATAGGACGTTGTTATTGTGAAATCAGCTGGTCATCATAACCTGAACAAGAACACAAGAAGGAAATCTGGAAATCTCACTTGCCTGCCCTCTAGTGGGGCCAATACATACTGCTGGAGAAAGCTGATGCCCTAAGATACAATATATTTTTTAAAGTAAAGATATTTATAGGAATAATTATTACATTAATAAATGATAAGTTTATATTATGTCTTTTCTTCCTATTCTTCCTTTTTCCACCCTTTTTCAATTAATGATTATAACAGTGTTTTATGGATTTGTTATATATTTGCATTGATGTAAGAAAAATTCCTGCACTAAGCCCTTCACCTGCTGATCTTTTAAAGAAAATCAACAATACATTTTTTTTAGAGACAAAACTGATATTTTTAAACGAACAAACAAGCATCTAGTTCAGTGAATCCCAGGGTAATAAATAGTTTGGGATCTGTATGAAAAGACGGCAAATCCAGATCTGTTCAGTGTCAGGAAATAAATGACTACGCCATAAAAAAATAATTAATTTAGAAAACACGCAAAGAAAATTATATTTTAACAGATCTGTGGTCGAGGGGCCTCCTCGTGTGGTCTGTTGACCACACGACCTGCACCGGACGCAACAACTGTGAGAGACAGTTTTCCACAACAAACAGCCCAGAGAGATGAAAACAGACAGACAGACAGACAGACACACACACACACACACACAGACACACAGAAAGAAAGAAAGAGGGAGGGAGGGGGAAAGTGTGCAGGGAATGCAGAGGCCACGGTAGCGCTGCTGTTGCTGCAAAACCTCAACTGGACATGAAAAGGCTCTATTGTTCCTGCGATGGCCGTAGAGCACTGACCTCTGTTCATCAGCCAAGAGCAGCCAGTCTTTTTCATCTGTTTGGACTACTTTGATTTGCCTCCACTGTGGTGCCACTGTCACGAGGGACAGTGCGCTTTTTGTGATTTCTATTTAGTTTTTTTTCTTTTTAAACTGACGCAAGTTTGGAGGATAGAGAGACATGTTGAGGGAGATGTTGAGATAACGAGGAAGATGAAGAAAATAACTTTGGAAAACAGGTACTGGTCTGTTCAGGGAGTAGATTCACGATTTAATCTCTTCAATTGAAGTAAGTATTTTGTTTCTTTGTAGGTTTCCTGTGCACAAATCCAGCTCTGATGATGGATCATCTGGAGGTAAGAGGTTTTTTCTTGTGATCTTAATTTCATTAATGCTTCAAATTAAATTCAGCATATGTTTTTGTTGAATAATGGCAACAACAATGTGAACTGAATCTTTAAACATTACTTAACTTCTTGCTTTATACACTTTCAAGAACAGTGTACAGATGAATATATCATAATTATTATTGTTTACCTCCTACCTACCCTGATTACCTGTTTTGTTATTTTGCTGTTTTATATTTTGTATTTTTTACCTTGAAAGAAAACTTAATATTTGTTTAATGTGTAGGAAAATTGGATGGAAAGAGAAAGGGCAAGTCTATTTGGCAAAGTTTCCGGAGGTCACAGAAAGGAGTGACGCGTCAGATTTCTAAAGGTATTTCTAGAACCTGATCTACATGTTGACACACTTTACCCAGGACCAAAATACAACTTTTAAAAGCACCTAGTTGAGTTTAATTCTGTTCATGTGACATTTCTGGTCTTTTGCCTCAGGCTCAGGTGACGTCGTTGGTTTTGTGGCCAGTGAAATTACCATGAGTGACGAGGAGCGCATCCAGCTGATGATGATGGTGAAGGAGAATATGATCTCTATAGAGGAAGCCCTGGCACGGGTATGGATTCATGCATCCTGAATTCTCACAGCTGCTGTTTCATGACTTTGAGAGTTTACTGTGAAAAGAGGATGATGTCATTGAAGAAATGGCTCAAAGACCATTTCTAAGTTTAAAAAACACTATTTGTATAGCTGCTGATGGATAAATAACAGTCCTAAACAGACGGCAGGTTTCACAATTGTGTTTACATTCATCTTTTTTTTTCTGCAGCTGAAGGAGTTTGAGAATCAAAACAGACAGACGTGCAGGTCTGATCCCACAGAATGGACCGATTCCTCCAGTCCCTTCACCAATGAATCACTCATCTACAGCGTAAGTCTCTAAGCTCCCAGTTTAAGAGCACTTCAGGCAGCGCGTCGGGCCTGAGAGACTCTGACCTACCGGTGCCAAGGCTACCGGGCTGTTGACAGCATCTCTCTCTCTCTCCCTCTGCCCCTGTCCCGGCAATGAATCAGGGCCCCTCTAAAGCCCTGCAGCTCAGGGCACTCTCCCAACTGCAGGCCACTGGGCGGACTTCTATTCATCGCTGTCAAAGCGCTAACCCCCTATTGTGCTGTAGTGTGCGGGTGGATTCAGCACAGGGCCCTGTTATGCAGGTCGCAGCTCTTTTATGCACGGGTGGGGTGATTAAGGGGGCTCAGGTTCAGGGCACATTTTTCGGATTCATCTGGACGGCCCAACTATTTCTCTCTGCTCTGTGTGTGTCTGTGTTTGTTTGTATGTGATGTGTGTCACTCCCTCCCCTGTTGTTTTTGTTATTTAAATACCATCTTTTGTTGCCTTGAGTTTGTTTATTCTGGGGAAAACACTCCTCGCCACTATTTTATTTTCTCACTTAAAAGTAAGACTCAAATGTGTGCACCGGTATTTTCATACTGACCCTTATTTCTAATTATGGTTAAGGTGATTTCCAAGCAGCTCACATTTTATTTTCCCACGTACAGAAAGCCTTCTCTGCTGTGTTGTGATGCAGAGCATGTGAGGCAGCTGTTTGCATTGCCTTCCCCGTCAGCACTGTGGTTTCCTACCACAGTTTTATATTAGGCTGCAAGTACTTTCCACTGCTGGTTCTTAAAACTGCATCTGCAGCACGTACAGAGCTGAGATACTTTTTATTGTCATACGAGATACTAGAAATGGAACAGTTATTAAAAGATACCTTAAAATGTGTTGCTTATGAACTACACCTGATTATACAGAGCAACATTTCTAATAAAGCCTAATAACCTTTTATATCCCAAATATTTGTCCTTACAACTCTGAGTAAAGGATAAACCCCCAGTATTTTTGTAACTACAAAGCTCTGTAGTAAGAATGAAAAAGTTTTATAAAATAGAAGTCCTCATTTTCTCTTTCTTCTTTTTTTCTGGTTCAGCCTTGCGACCTGTCAGACAACGAGCAAGAAGAATCCGCTACGTTCAGGAGGCTCCATAAACTGGTCAACTCCACCCGGAAGGTGAAGAAGAAGCTGATCAGAATTGACGAGTCTAAGAGGCCCGGAGCAGAGGGTACAAACAAACACCACCCGTCACCACTGACTTGATCTCATGAAGCACAAGTGGATGTAGAAGCCATCCTAGTTTTTTGGGTCTTAGCAGAAACTCAACAATATTTTCGCTCTCGTTTTATGTGATTCTGGTGTCTGAGTGCTTAAGATTCAGTCTCTGAATATCTTGGTGTGCATATGGAAAAGATTAAAAGCAAACAGGTGTTCAGAGCAGGAACATACTGTGTAGTAAAAGTTAATCATGTACTCTGGCCGCCGTAAGGCTGATTGTGATGTCTGGAGAAAATATCAGTAATTGTCCTGCATCTAATTACAGTTTGACCAAACATATGCTCTGTAATAACAGTATTTAGCATTTCTTTTCACTTGCTGTTGAGTCTGTGTCGGTATCATTTTCTCTGAGGCTTTTTTGGCATAATTATGGTAACTTTCCCAAATAGTTTGATGTGCTCAGAAAGTTAGCATCCCATAGAGCTGGCCTTGGCTGACATGACTACTGTAGATAGATCAGATATTTACCAAGAGTGTAACTGTATTTGTTTGCATGAGATGAATCTGCTGCATCACATAATTAATTCACATGCACTCTTTTCTTTCTACCTACACAGAGGGCCTGAACACAGACGGTCTTCTCTGTGAAGATGCCGCCGCCTCCCTGTACTCGGGTGTGCTGAAGAAGCCTGCGGTTTGCCCCATGGACCTGCTGGCTTCGGCTCTGCAGGAGCAGCTCATATACGACCGGGACTCTGACAGCCTGACCACCTCCCCCTCCTCCAGCAGTCTGGACACATGCAGCAGCCAGAAAATCTTCCAGGCCTTCAGCAAGTCCAGCGAGAGCCCGGTTCATCAGGAGGCGGGTGGAAGGGGGGAGGTGAGGGAGACAGGCGGGGGCAGTGCCTCTTCGTATTCTGAAACGGAGGGCTGCAATGAGGAGGAGCTCAAAATCGCTCGCTCGGTGACCGATGGAGAGCTCCGTCACCGTATCCTCAACCCCCTCGGCCACCACGGGGTGAGTAGCGGAGCCCCTACTTCCAACCAGAGTCTAATTCTAGTTTTAAGTTACTGCACAGCACATAGAAAGACCCAATTCACCCACATGAGAAAGTCTATGCCTACGTCATCACCGAAAATCCAGTTGCTCACAGACACACAGTGATCATACATATTAAATCCTCTCCAATCCCTTTTTCTAAATCCTGCAGTAATCACATCAATGCCCAACAAAACTGGTACGAGACAGTGTTCTCTGAACCAATCCCCTCTGAGCACACTGCTCCGCCACCTGCACCGAAATGAAGGGCCGACCCAATTAAGATAGAGTTCAGCCGTAGTTCAAATCATCACTGATGTCTTGGGACTGAATTTTTAGTGGCTCTTTTTTTAATCCTCTTTTTTCACAGTTTACAATTAATTTAGAATCTAATAATTGTGAAGTGAAGCCTCATTTTAATATAATTCAAAGATTGGGCCCAGTAACACTTCTATGTATTCAGTATAGACGACCCCACCTTTAATCACATCACTGATTTGAGGTTTCCCTTGTTTTCACAGAGAGCTTGTAGCTTTGGAGGATTTGACCTGACCAACCGCTCGATGCTCACAGTCATGCCCGGCAGTGACCCCACCGTATGTTACTGTCTTTCCTCCTGCATTTCCATCGTCTGAATCAAGACAAATGTGTTTGCTTATCTACTGCTTCTTTGTATGTAATTCAGAACAAACATGGAGACGGTGGAGAGCGAGACTCAGTAAAGTCTCCACCAACATCACGTATTTCTTTGGGCAAAAAGGTGAAGTCTGTGAGGGAAACGATGAGAAAACACATATCCAAGAGATACCACAGTTCTCTGTCTGAACAGGTGAGACCAGTCCTGATCTTACATTAAAAATACTGTGGTTCTGCCACAATATTTTGAAGGTAATGTCTAATTCGGTTGTTGTTGTCTTCTCTGTATTTTAGTCGAGTCCAGATCGCATATCCAGCTGCCCTCACTCACCTCAGATAGACTCGACCTCTTTGGAGAAACCCAAACTGAAACCAGGAGGGTCTGTAGAGAGTCTCAGGAGCTCCCTCAGTGGACAAAGTTCAATGAGTAAGTCAGTGTGTTTACAGTGTGGGTGTGTGTGTGTGTGTGTGTGTTTTGTGTGTATAGGGGGCAGACCTTGGTGTACTAATTCAATACAAATAATTCTCCAGTGTTAGTTTTTACTCGGCCTTGGCTCACCAGACGTCTGGTGTTTATCAGACAAATGTTTAAAGGACGATAAATCCCCTCTTGGATCGTCCAAACCTTTTTTGTAAAACATCTGTCAACCTCTCAAAATATTCTCAAGTACCAACAGAGCCGTGTGGTTTTGTGCAGGTGGTCAGACGGTGGGCACCACTGACTCCTCCAACAGCAACAGAGAGAGTGTGAAGTCAGAGGACGGGGAGGAGGACGAGCTGCCGTACCGCGGACCCTTCTGTGGACGAGCCCTGGTTCATACTGACTTCACCCCCAGTCCCTACGACACCGACTCCCTCAAACTGAAGGTGAGACCACTTCCAAAATCCCCACTTATGAGCTGATGTCTTCTAAATAGACTCACACCTCACTCGTGGTTTTCCTTTCAGTGTGGCGACGTCATTGACATCATCAGTAAGCCGCCGATGGGCACGTGGATGGGGATGCTCAGCGGCAAGGTCGGCACCTTCAAGTTCATTTACGTGGACGTGCTGAACGAAGAGGAGGTGAAGCCCAAAAAGACACGCAGGAGGAGGCGGGCCCGGCAACCCAAACCCACCTCTGTGGAGGAGCTGCTCGATCGCATCAACCTCAAAGTAATAAAATCCTGTCTCAAGACAATACAAAGAATAAGCTTTTAAAAAATAAATTAAAGTACTGTCTGTACACATATAAAGCTTCAACCTGGAGGCAGTGAGCTTATCTAAGCATGAAGACTTGAAACAGTGAAAATTAGCTGTGTCACAAGGTTGAGGAATATATGGATAAACATGTTCATGAGCTTGATACGTGTTTATATGTGGATTTATTTTTCCTACTTGTAAAAATAGGCTCAATTCTTCTCACGTTATTTTGCTCAAGTTTAATTTCCTCATCTAACTTGGCAAGAAAGGGGTAGTTGTCTTTAATTAAAGATTCAACAACATTTATCTTTCTAACAACGTGTGTATTGATCTGTTTGTGTCTCTTCCTCCCACAGGAGCATCTCCCCACCTTCCTGTTTAACGGCTATGAGGATCTGGACACGTTCAAGCTGCTGGAGGAGGAAGACCTGGACGAGCTGAACATTCGAGATCCCCAGCACAGAGCAGTGCTTCTCACCGCTGTGGAGCTGCTACAGGAGTATGATGGTGGGTCAGGTGACCAGCACGATGAGACGCACTCAAATATGATCAAATACAAATCAAACAAGCCGAGTCACTCCATCTTATATAGTTTTATTTACATAGGATGAAATACTGCAGCATTTAATAGGATGTACAATATTAAAGTTTCTCCTTTAAACAAAATGCTACAAATAAAATGATTTATGAAGTGTCATCTCCTGTTGCTGTGGAACATTTGTCTGTATTTAATTATTTGATCCTCTTTTTGTTATAATACTGATAGCTTTTATTTCCAATCCATACACACATGTGCTTAGGGCTCTTTTTGAGAAAGTAAGAAGTGACCATCTGTCCCCTGCTGGTGGGGTTGTGCCTTGCAGGTAGCAGTGACCCCGAGCGGGGCAGTCAGTCCGGAGGCTCGCAGGAGAAGCTGCTCCTGGACAGGCGCGGCCTTCTGGGAGATTCCCCTCGAGACTCGGGCTGCTACGAGAGCAACGAGAACCTGGAGAATGGTAATGACAGTCTAAGTCGCCTGTGAACACTGTCCTCCTCCTCCTCCTCCTCCTCCTCCTCTGCCTCATCCTTCACTAGAAAGACTCGCACGGTGATCAGTCCTTCTCGACGCTCGAGCATTCCAAGTCACCAACTTCAGTTTTCATGCTCCTCTGGAAAAGACTCTGCTGTCGTCACATTTGCTTCTGGCACTCTCTCTCTCTCTCTCTCTTTCTCCCAAGCATCTTCTTCTTCTTGGAGTCATTCTCTCTCTTCAGTATCTGCATCATCGAGTCAAACTGTTTTTTTTTGTCTGTTCAGTGCTTTTGAGAAGTGACACTACTTGCCTTTCTTTACAAGCATTACATTTTCTGATTTTATAACACTCAACACAGAGAGAGGAGATAACACAAGGTGCTCTGTTGCAACCGGACTCAAAAGTTCACTCAAATTATTTTAGACCGCAGTGACCTTCACAGACGTGGTTCACACTCAGTCTCACAAATAGATCTGCACCTGTGAGTTGTGTGGTGGGTGTTTGCGTTTTGCTGAACGGGTGACTGTTGAAACAGATGTGTGATACGAGTGTTTAAACAGACCTCAAGGCTTATATAGATAGAAATAACTCTGCAATCGGTAATTGCATTACATCTTTACTGTGAATGCTTGTTTTATTCATAACTATATCATACATTGCGGTTGTTTGCTAACGTCTAAAAAATTGTAAAGATGCAAAGAGTTGTGCTAACTGTAAACGAGGGCTTCTGTGAATGTCTAAAGGTTCATGTGGTCTCGAGAACAATAACCGATCAGCCACGCGTGAAAAAGTGTATTTCTCTAAAGAGTTTGTGGTTTTTGTGTATATTTTTTTAGTCCGGTAAAAGATAACGTTGCACAATATTTTAACATGTGCCTGGAAACTGCACATTGCAGAGCAATTTAGATATTTACTAAATCGTATAATTGTACTTGTTGAAATATGGCATTTTGTATAATTGTAAATGCACCAAAATGGCGACTTACGACTAAACACAGTGGAAAGGTAAACTCTAACACTTCAGAATGAAGGAGGCGGGTTTAGGGTCTAAAGTCTCAGCATTTTCTGACGTGTGTTTCTGTCTTGGTTGAGCGTGAGGAATAAATTGCTCCATGCTTCACCAGACCTGACTGCTTGCTTCTTTTCTGCCATCAATCACTCATTTTTAGTTTAATGTGTCGGGCTTCTCTTTTTGCATCCGCCTCTCTTTTCCAACACTGTTATTGATGTATTGGAATTGAATATTTATCCCGGCTGACTGCATGATCTGCGCACACTGCACTTGTTCGTTTCAGGACGGGACAAAAAGACTTCTTCGTCCATGAGCAGGTCCTCCTCTGGTTTCCCATCAAGCCTCCTCTCATCCCCCGAGTACCCTGCCCTCCCTTTGACCCTGACCTCCAACAGCCCAAGTAAGACTTTACTCCCCAGCAAACCAAGCTGGCAGCCTTGTGTCTTACCATCCCTTAGACACCCCGAGAACAGTTTAAGTCCCCTGAGCTCAGCAAAAGCTCATCTTCCCAGCAGAACCATTGCCAGGAGCCAGAGTTGCATGGAGCTGAGGAGAAGCCCAGCGATGGAGCCGCTGGTTCGCTGCTCCTCCCTGTCAGGCCTCCACAACGAGCCCAGGAATAAACTCACTGACCCCAAAGTCTGGAATCTGAGCCCCAGTTCCACAGTTGAGGAGAGCACGAAGCAAACAGCAAATCCTCAAAAGCATTTCATGCCCTTGTTTCCATCCTCCCAGTCTTCAACCGCCACAAACAAGGCTGCGGGCGGCGTGTTTCCAAACCCTCAACAAGGAGGAACAAACAAGAGCACACGCCTCAGGCTGCCGCCCACAGAGCCAGAAGACAGGTCCAGTCATCCTGTGAATATGTCCTCCATGCCTTCCCTGACAGAACCTTCCTGCATCTACAACTACACAAGCCGCATCTCCTCAGAGGACAAGAAGGGCCATTCGCTTTCAGCCACTTCTGAGGCCCGTCGGCTGAAGATGCAAAGAAACAAGAAGCCTTCAGTAAATCTGGGTTCATTGAAGTAAGAGAGACTCCAGAGTGTAGAGCCGCCTCCTGAAAAGCTCTTTGAATCAACAGCCCATTAAGGGTCGATTTAATAAATGTAAATTGCTGCTGTTGGTTAAGCACCGTTTTTTTGTTGTTTTTGTTTTCCAGATGTTTGAAATTCCAATTTCTTTGTGTGTTTGTTTTCAAATAACTTTCTGTCTGAAAATGTAACCACATATTATTTGGGTGGGGGAAATGCTGTTGCCTGCCATAAAAGATCTGAGGGGAAAATGCAAATGAATGACAAACATCTCAGATTTATTTACACCACAGTCCCAGATGTTCCCCATTCAGCTAAATCCAATCTTTAAAGAGAAACTGCCTTTTTTAAAACCTGATGTTTAAATAAGTAAATATTTATTGCAATTATTCCTTATTTCTACTTTACTGAAGCTAGACGTTTTCTCCGTTTATTTGTCGTAACTTTTACAGAAGACGCATTGACACGTCACTGTAGGAAAATGAATGGATTCCATTTAGCTGCTCCACTGTCGTGGTCCTGGTTGAGGCTGGCACGACTCACTGGGATCCTTGAATAGAGTCTGGTTCGTGCCTCCGCCAGGGATTGTACGTCTGTTGATTTTTAAGCAAGATTACACAAAAACATCAGAACTGATTTCCATGAAACTTAATGGAAGGATGCAGGAAGAGAGTGTGAGATGTGGTGCAGCTCCAGTCAAGTTAAGGACGTTGGTAGAAGTGCGCCCTCTAGTGAGTCTGTCACATGTTTTTACTGTGACGAGTCAAAACTTCTGAGGTGAAAACTTCACTGACCGACAGATGAGCAGCATAAAGAAGAACAGAAGTTTCCAGACAAACCGTTATTACGAGAAACGTGATGATTCTGAATTGTAATTTCAAGTAATGACAGGAATTCTGAAAATAAAATGTTTAATGTTCTTGGCACAATGAACAATTAGCCGTGCTGTGGCAAACAGGTACAATATACAAAGAGCTTAAACATTGATTTTCTATTTCACATCAGTTTCATATCAATTAATGTACAGTATTTTCCATTTCAGCAATTAATTTATCAATAAATGTATTTTATATAGAGCTTTATATAATGCTAATCACACTTCTACATCAATAAAGTTTTTTATTTGAATGAAGTAAATCTCTTATCAAAATTATTACATCGCCTTATAACGAATCCAAAGAATCGTTTACCCCAGATGTCAGTAAAGTATTTAAATTTAGTCATTGTCGTTTTAAACACACAAAAATGTAAACGCTAAAGCAAATGTACTCCCTTTAAATCATTTAATAAGCTCTGATCAGTTGATATGTTGTGTATCAGTGATTTAAATCTTTCAGCAGTTGTGTCTTGGTCTTTAAAGTGTTGTCTGTGTAAAGACCAGGTTCAGGTCACAGTTTAGCTCGAGCAGGCTTTTCACTCAGGCACTGTCGGACCAGGCTCAGTGCATCCAGGGCCGTGCCCCAGGCCAGAGTGACTCCCCAGCCCCCGTGGCCATAGTTGTGGACCACTGGTACCCGGCGGCCCTGAAGCTGCACCACCTCCCGCTCCAGCCTCAAGTTCCTCCTGCTCGGGCGCAGACCCACCCACTCACTGAGAACTTTGGCTTTGCTGAGAGACGGCTCCAGCCGGCCGCAGCGCTCCAGGATGCTCTTGGTGTCTCCCTCGTCCACCTCCAGTCGCCAGTCCCCCTCCTGCCTCGTGCCGCCGATAGTGGCGCCGTGTATGCCGGGGTAGATGTAAGTCTTTCCATCTCCGTCTCGGATGAAGTGCTGCAGCCAGGGCGCCTCCACCTTGAGGACCTGGCCTCTGACGGGGTAGACCTGGGTGTCACCCACCAGCAGCTTGGAGCCCAAACCAGAGCAGTTAACAATGATGTCGTAGCTATTGCTTAATTCCTGGAGATTGCTGACTTTCCTCTGGTGCACTTGACCTCCAGCTCTTTTGAACCTGTAGAAAACATGTACGACAAAAGTTATACACCTGCATCACATTATAAGGAATATATTTAACTTAATAGATTCAAAACAGTCTTTAACTGCAACCAGCATAGGCGTTTATTAGGGATTTACTATTTTCAAGAAGAAAATTGCATTCCAGTATCACTTATAGTTAAGTGAATCAACGTAAACTGTGATGGTGACGTGACAAACCTGTTCTCCAGCCACGGCAGGTAGCTGGCACATTCACATTTGATGGTGGTGAACGCTTGGCCAAACTTATGATCTGGGAACCGTCTCAGCTCACGGTCGGTCATACGTCGGAAGCCGATCACGATATCTGACCAGAAGGGAAGTTTATCCACCGGAACCTCTTTGAAAATTTGCCAGCTGGAAGGAAATGGACAAAATGTAATCACCGGCCGCCAAGTGAACAGTTTTAATCTGGTTTATCAGTCGCTTCTTTTATGGCACCGATTGTTACCCAGAGCTCAGCATTACTCCGGCCTCTGGGGAGTGTTGGGATTGAGCGATGGCCAACAGGTGATCAAAGCTGTCCTTGAACCAGAGCCTTTGTCTTTCCAAGGGAATATCTAACAGAGAAACCAATGTGTAAAACCAATGTGTGCTGCATATATATATTACTCTATGGGTGGATCTCGAATCTATAAAAATGTCACCACACTGCACTGACAACATTTTGAAATGTGGGAGAGATATTGTTGCATACCCGGGAACTCTCCGGCAAACATGATCCCTGCAGCTCCATCACTGGTGGTGTCCGGGCTGAACTTCTCCGACAGCAGAGTGACCGAGCAGGAGGGAAGCGCCTCGGCGATGCAGATGGCGGTGGAGAACCCGATCACGCCTGCTCCCACCACCACCACCTTCACGCTCGTCATGATGGACGGGCCTGCGTCTCGGACCTGGAGGGAAACTGGAGGAGGACAAATCGTGTCAGACGCTGCCTGCAAGACAACCTTTGATACAACTGGGCTCTTCTGGAGTTAATCCACAACTTGAAGTGTTTATTAATCTGGAAGCGGCTGCAGAGGGTCAAAGATCCAAACCCATAAAGAGTCATGTCAGTGCAGGAGGTGTGTTTCTGTAATAATGTGTTACACAACAGACACTGTACAACTGGGTCACAGCCTGGCAGCCAATCCAGTTGGACAGGTGGAAAGGTTTGAGAAAGTAAAAGTTTAAACACAGTGAAAATATTCTATTGCATTAAGTGACATATTCAATAATCTTACATGAGTAAAATATTAAAAGATAAATGTACTCACTGTATGTAAAGTATAATTCATTTTTCACACAAACTGATCGGTTTGGAAATCAGGAAAAAGAAAATACCTTTGTAGCTCAAACAGAATATTTGTTCTTAAATAAGTAGATGACCAATATTTGTATATTTAAGTGTTCATTTATCTATTGATTGACATATGAACTGATAACTTATACAGCAATCTTGCAATCTTGTTTGATTGGATGATGAGACTAAAGCTGAGAGACATCTTCTCCAGTTTAAACTAAATATCCAGACGATTAAACAAATATTAAATGTCTGTTCGTAGCGCAAATGGAAAAGTAGATTTATAAAAGGCCTGTTGGTTTCAGATCAGAAGCTTCTCAGATCCCAGTCCTGTGTAGATCAGCTGCACGCGGATCTCGTCACATCTCGCGATAGTTCCTCACTTACTACTTCCGCCCCGACAGAGACGAAAGGTAAGGTCCTGAAAGCTCACTGTTTAAAATTACTCTGAGGTTTTATCCGTTTAGGTCCTGGTGCTGAGAGTTAAATGCCTGAAACACACATGATTCGGTCCAGTGCAGCGTGTTTCTACTGCTGCTGGCTAGCTGTGTTTGGCTAGCAGCGGCTACAGTGACAGACACGGTGTGAGCTAGCTTGTTTGCTAACTTGTTCACATCAGCGCTCAGGATCTGATCTGAAAACAGTGGCAGGTAAACTTCGTATAAATGTGAAAAAAATACTGCGAAATGCTTGATTAAAAAGACACAGATATATTTAAATGGTTTCAATAACTAACACTGAAGCGATCACTTACTGAATCGATGCACATCTGGTGATTTGCAGATGTTAAAACAGTCTCCACATCTGAGCACAGCCAAGATTAAACCACTTTGTTGGCTAGTACCGTCTATTCGCGGTATTACGGTAAGAGTTTGTAAAACAGATTTCATAATAAAAGCATTATATTCATTATAATTGCACATATATATTATACAGTGATAATCTAAATGAAATACTTATATTTCTGACATCATTAATATAATTATTCTAAGGAATAAATGCCACATTCATTGTTGAACATTTAGAACTAATTAGGTAAAAATAAAAAATAAAATTATTCATGATTTCAAGCTAATAGCAAGATAGTTACTACAGTGATATTTTTCATGTCTTGCTGTTTGGGGTTTGAGTTCTAAGTCCTTGATCCATTTTAATATACGTCTGTGCTGAATCATTTCGAAATGTCTGAATATATGTTCATACAATCTCCTTCATTTATTTTGAAAGAATTAAAGTTTCAAAGCGAAGTTTCAATTAATTGTGTATTAATGAATGAATAAACCAAACGTATCATCCAACAAAACAAAAAATGGATTGGACAAATATATAGATCTATTGACTATAAACAGTACTTCAGAGAAAATGTAGGCTTTATCTTTTATTTTGATGAATACTCCTACCATAATAGGTAGTATAGACAGGTACCGCAAAACCAATTTTTTTTTATAATATAATTCAAAAAAACATTAAAAAAAGATTCAGAAAATAATAAATACATAAACACACACGATGAAACTCAAGTTAGAACACTCATTGCAATATTATCTAGAAATTGGTAAAATTATGGAATGAAATACATAAAATTGCTATGATATAAGCTTCTGACTCAGCCTGCTGTATTTCCTCAGAGCTTCAGACCTCTTATTTCAAAAGCTCTGTCTCTCTTAGTCTTTAGCTGAGAGTCTGGAACAGTTAAGAGGCCCCTGCCAGAAAGACTTGTTAAGAGTAGTTAATTCAATGTTAATAAATTAAGTCAGTAATTTTAAATCCACACAAATGTCCCCTTCACCCAGTCGTTTTCACTGTTGCTCTGTTTTTTCTCCAGGAGCATAAGGGATCATCTCCGAAGATGCCTCAGAGAACAGCAGCTTCATCTTCCACCCTCACTGCCGTTCATTCAGATTCACATGAGCAGAGCATCCTGAGCAAATTCGACAACCTCAGGAAACGGGACCTTCTGTGCGATGTCACGTTAGTCGTGGAGGACGTGCACTTCAGGGCGCACAAAGCTCTGCTGGCAGCGAGCAGCGAGTACTTCTCCCTCATGTTCACATCGGGAGATCACATCAGCCAGTCGACCTTCACACTGGGCGGGATGGAAGCTGAGATGGTCTCCGCGGTGCTGGAGTTCATCTACAGTGCACGCGTGTCCCTGGAGGAGAGTTCCGCTGAGCAGCTCCTGGCCACGGCTCACCTCATGGAGGTCGGCGACCTTGTCAGAGCGCTCGCTGAACTCACGCGCTCTGCAGCAGGGGTCAGAGGTGACAAGGCCAAGGTGCCCGATCTGTCCAAACGCAAAAGAGGACGACCAAAGAAAAATGAGGACGTGTCAGAGAAGAAGCTGGAGGACTCTGAGGAGCGTCGGGCTGGAGATGTGGACTTGCTAGCTGAAGGCGATTCAGATTATAACCCACCGGGGCCCCAGAGCCGACAGAGCAAACGCAAAATCAGGCCTCCAATCAAGTACAAGAGTTACAAAGTGGACCAGGAGACAGCGGTGAACAAAGAGCCTAAGAAAAGAGGGAGGAAAAGAAAATATCCAAACACGGAGGCTCGATGTGAGGACTGTGACAAAGTGTTCAAAAACCACCTCTTCCTCAAAATTCATCAGAGAACTCACACAGGTAAACAACAGAAAGGATAAGAGTGGGTTGTTGGTTTTAATCCAAGATACACAATCCTCCTTTCTGACTACATTTTGTTATAGTTTAGTCTTTTATTCCTGTATGGCTCTCAACCCATAAGATAATAAAGTAAGATTATCCTCTATTTGTCCCAAAAGGTTGAAAGTTGCAGAAAGAGGAAGAGTGCAAATAGGAAGTAGCAGTATTAATAATAACAAATATAAATAAATAAGTAAACATGCAATTTACACTTGAAGAAATATAAGAATATTAATAATGTTTACTAGATAGATAGATAGATAGATAGATATCACTGGACCAATGGTTTGTTTCTGGGTGTTTAATCCTTTAAGAACAAAGTGGTGGTGACTATCAGTGCTCCCCTGTATGCTTCACCATTGTAACTTCCCTGTATGTCCCTCTGCTCCCTCAGGAGAGAAGCCTTTCCAGTGCCAGGTCTGTGGGAATAGTTTCACCCAGAAGCACACGCTGCTCGTCCACCAGCGCATCCACACCGGAGAGAAGCCGTTCGTTTGTACCATCTGCTCCAAGACGCTGTGCACCAAGCACACGCTGCGAGAGCACATGAACCTCCACAAAGGTACGATCGGAGGAAGCTAGTGCTCTGTGTTATTATCTGTTAGTGTTTCTCTTGCTGATTTGTATGTTATTGTCATTTCACTTGTATCAACAGAGGAGAAGTCCTTCAACTGCGATAAATGTGGAAAGACTTTCACTCAGAAGAGGCAACTAAAAAGTCATTACAGAGTTCATACAGGTGAGAATCAAATTCCCTCAGCAGATGAATTATAATTGTGTCACTTTAAAGGTTCAATATATATATCTTCTTTTTTTTTAATTAAAGGTAAATCGTTGCCGGAATGTGCTCAGTGTCATCACAAGTTTTTGGACACGGCTCAGCTGAAGAAACACCTGAGAACTCACACAGGTAAAATCAGATCTGTGGATAAATACTGAGACATTTAAAACTGACGTCATCAGACTAACAGCCGTGTTCATGTGAATCATGTCTTCACAGGGGAGAAGCCTTTCACATGTGAGATTTGTGGGAAGTGTTTTACAACCAAGAGCACACTGCAGACCCACATCCGCATTCACAGGTGAGAACTGAGTTATGGGAATTTTACTTTGGTGTATAATATTCAGAGCAGCTATAATCTATATATATTATTTATCAGCTAAAGATGAAGACAGATGTTTTGCTTTGGTTGTTGGAGACCAAAAACTGAGCTAAAAGAAGAGTCAGTATGTATATTGTTAGGTGGGCACAAATGTGGAATCTTCTATTGGTGCTAATTTCATCATATCTACTGTATTAAAAAAATACAATTAGAATAAAAAATATTTCCATTCATTATTCAATTTGACCATTTTACATTAGGATTTCCTCACAGTCTTCAGTTACTAGTTTTAGTTTTATGTCTCTGAAGACGGGGTTTGTGTGGAGCGATGAAATTAACCTATAAATATATAAATAAAGGTTTATCTTCAGTTAAAACCAGGGATTGTGTGTTTCTTCTTTTCCAGAGGTGAGAAACCATACGAGTGCCCCATCTGCAACAAGTCCTTCTCCGACCCCAGTGCCAGAAGACGACACGTCAGCTCTCACTCCGGAAAGAAACCTTTCACCTGCTCCTCCTGCAACCTGTCCTTCACCCGCCTGGACAATCTGAAAACTCACACCAAGACCCACAGGAAGGAGCGGGCGGCGTCCACTGAGTCCTCGTCCGACACGGCGGCAGAAGCATCGGCAGCACCTCAGGAGGAGACTCGCAACATCCTGCAGCTTCAGCAGTACCAGCTCCCCCCCGGCTCCCAGCAGGAGATCCAGCTGGTGGTGACCGGAGATATGAACAACATTAACTTTGTGCCGGGTCAGGAGCAGGAGATCAGCATCATCACCACAGAAGGGGAGACGGCAGAATCGTCCGACTCCCGACTCACCCTCCTCACCCAGCCGTTGGGACACATGCAGAACGTGGCCCTGGTCGCTCAGGGCGCCATGATGGACCACGGCCCTCAGATTCAGAGCGTCAGCATGCTGGAGGGACAGATGACGCACCCGTCGGAGCAGATGCATGTCATCACTCTGAGTAAAGAGGCGATGGAGCAGCTGCAGTCCCACCACGGGCCCCCGCAGCCCCTTCAGATGGCACAGCGCCCCCTCCCGCAGCTGCAGGGGATGCAGCAGCCGCTCCAGCAGCTGGCCGTCTCTCAGCTGGGCAGGGAGCAGCACAGTCAGGCCATTCACATCAGCAGCCAGAGCGGCCAGCCCATCTCCATCAGTCAGACCAGTGAGCAGATCTCCAGCCACCACATCCAGGGGCAAACCTTTCAGATCCAGGCCGGAACCGTCTCCTACCTGTACACCACCGGGCTCCCGCAGGAGGGCTGAGGGCGGCCCGGCTGACGGAGACGTGAATGTGAAGCTGATGAAACTAAACTGAAACATGCTGCTACAGTTCACCAGTATAACAGACTGGTTTTTACTTCTTTTCCCACTGTAGAGCAATGGATTTACAATCATATTCTTGTGAGAGCAAATCCTGAGAGGAAAATAAAATGATATGCAACCCTGGAAATTATTTTTGAGGCTGATATTTGAGATTAACAAAAGTCATTGGAAAACATTTGTCTTGAGTTCACAAGCAGTTTAATAATGACACACACGTATCCATACATTACATTTTCAATCTAACTTTAATTAGCAAACATTTAAAAACAATTTGGTGACATTTTGCAACATTAAAGAACATGTTACAATTTACAACCAACTCCAAATTACTTGAACAGAAAGCTCCATGTCAGACAAATTGTAAAATAAGAGATGATAAGATAAGATGATAAGATAATTAGATGAGAACGGTAAACATGCTCTCAGGTTTACATCTTGGCTTTTGGAAATAGAGTACACTGGACTTCGTTCAGACAAACAATAAATCAGCAGCATTTTGCATATTAGTCGGTTGCTGGCAGCTTGAAAAACTCGCTCAACAGCTCCATGGCTTCTTGAAATTACCCCCAGGAGTATTCTGCGTCTCACAGCTCTGGTAGTAACGTGTCTGCAGTCAGGACGCGCAGCCGAGACGGATCCTGGAATAGAAACAAAAAACACTGCCGGTGTTTATCCAAAGACAATGTTACAGAACCTAAATAGTACATCAACAGTTTGCTGCATGTATTCCACTGTTATTATACAGCTATCCCAAGTCCCTGGAGAAAACTTCACGTTACGAATCTTCGACACTTCCTAGTTCTGTCAACAAACTCTGTATTTGTATCTGTAGAAACAACAGAGGAGCTGAAAACCAGTTTCTGTTATGTCAACTTCACATTGAGCTTCTTCGCTCACTTCTCAGCAGGACACGTGGGAGTTTAAACTTCGGCTGAACCCGGTAGTTTTGTTTTCTCTCTGTGTGACGCTGCTGGAGTCTCACTCACTGCCGTGGCTCTGTCTGTTCTCGTGTTGGATCGACTCCAGGTTGTGTCCGCTCTCTGGTGTCTGGTGGCAGAGTCCTGGAGCGCTGCAGGGTTGGTGAAGCTGCCGGGCTGCAGGGCCGAGTGCTGCCGACTGACCCTGTGCAGACCTGAGAGAGACAAGGAGCAGAGGCTGAACTCTCACACTGCAGGAAGACATTTCGAGCATCTGGATCATCTCATTTTGCTTCTGATCCGCATGAGCAGCTTATATATTCTAAACTATGTGGGGAGGAAAGTCTCTCCAGTGCCCTGAGATGGAGGTGTTGTTGCTCTGTGCTGGTTTCAGTACCTGCTGAGGGACTTCTAGAGCTCAACCTGCTGACTGACAGCGTGAAGCACGTCCTGCTTTGTCCTGTGACAGACACAGAGAGAGTTGGGAATAACCTGAAGCCAATGGAGAAATGTGTAGGGCAGGAAAAACCGTCCAGGGTGTAGAGATCAAAGTTTATACCTGCTGTAGAGGTGCGCCTGGAGAAAGCTGCCCCAACATCGTTCACCTGGTGTTTCAGCTTCTCCACCTGCTGGAAAGCTTCTTGTTTGATGCAGCGCTCCTGGTGAAGCTGCTCCTTCACCTACACACATATATTTTGATTACTTGACCTTTAAGGTGTTGTTGCTTCATCATGAACTGTTTGATTCATTGATTCGTTGAATTGATTGACATCGTAATTTGGTACAGATGTTCCCAGAGACTGAATCTTAATAACTTTGGTTCCACTGGCTTTTCATCCATCACATCACAATATCGTCTTTTTTTTGTAGTTCCTTGGCTCTTTTAATTCTTTTAGTAGCTCGTCGTACTGATGAAACACTGATAAGGCTCCATATATGTTTAAAAGTCATGAACCTTTTTATGAGGCACAAATCCTAATCTAGAGAGCGTCCTCTTCACTTCAAGCACTAAAATACAAAAAGGGTCTATAAATCTTTTAATCAAAATCAAAGTTATATATATATATATATTTATCTGACAGTTAGTCTTTACGTTAATCATTTAATGCCTATATTGTTACTGTTAATTGAAAACCAAATGTAGGTGATATTGAACTTTTCAGGGAAAAAAATGAAACCATTAGAAAATCCCTTTTTTAGGTTTTAGAGCTACAGAAGCTGGTGTATCACATGTGTCCTGCTCTGTTCTCTGGAGTCTGTTGCTCTTCGACCTCACCTGTCGGATCTCTTTGGCGCTGCGGTGTCTCTGTATCTGGCTCATCCTGCCTCCTCTGTCCAGCTGCTGGCTGAGATCTCTGAGCTGCCCGTCTCTGTCCTCCACATCAGCTCTCATCTCCTCCAGCCTCTGCACTCGATGCGTCTCCAGCTCCTGTCTGCTGTGGGCCTCCCGTGCAGACTGATGCTGGGCCTCCTGCAGCTCCTCCGTCTGGGAGCAAGTGTTACAGCGTTTGGAGTGAATACGACCATCATAGTTCTCTAACTGTGTGTATGGTTGTTCCTCTACAGTCCATGTTTGTGCAGCAGTGCAGTCTCCCCACCTTCCTGCCGAGCAGCTTCTTGGTTCGGCTGCACTCGGCCTGGCAGTTGGTCAACATCTGCCGGGCGGCGTCCAGCTCCTCCTGCAGGAGAATCACCTCCTCCTCAGCAACCATCTTCACCCTGAGCGCCTCGGTGCGACTGGTGATTTCACTCTGGACACGAACTACATTTGTAAACACTGTGATGAAAAAAACACACTAGGCCTATATAATACATTTAATGTTTATCAGAAAAGGCTTTTAGGTACCAACCTGGCTGTTAAAACATATTATTATTAGGGCCCGGCCCGAACACTGACAGGAACTGACAGACAGTGAGGCCCTTACCTCAGATGAGTTTATTTAGAAAATAATAAATAGATAATGATATTTTATTGAAAAAAAATTGTATTATAGGCATACATTTATATTTATATATGAGCATGTAAGCATTAAAAATCTAAACAAGATAACATAATAGATTAAAATCTATAAAGTGAGGTGGAACTGCGAAAAAATAAATAAAAAAGGTCCTGACAATTTTAGTTCGGAATAGAAATGAGGGATGAGAATGAAAGTATTTTTTGACATACTTTTTCTTACGATTATAAGAATAAAGACAAAACTAAAAAAGCTTATGTTTATCATTTAACATATTTACATGTAATATTCAAATGTATACGATTCTAGCTTTAAACATATGTGATATTATATGAAATAAGACAGTGAGGAAAACTGACAGCGTTTGATTTTCATTTCCCTCCTGACGTGAATATTGAGCTGCTGCTGACCTGCTGAGTCTGAAGCAGCCGCCGGTGAAGTTTCCCCTGGTCGACCACCTGCTGCCATCGACTCAGAGCCGTCACTTTACAGAGCAGAGCCGTCAGCTGACTGTTCTCCAGGCTCAGCTCGTGGACTTCTTCCTTCTGACGAACACATCATCCGGCACATTAACATGTGTTTAAAGGTAAAGAATAAACGTGTCTTCTGATGCTTTTGTCGATTTTGAAATCATCAAGGTTTTTTCTCCTGGTTGTACCTTTAACTGTGTGAGGCCGAGTCCATCGTTGTCTGTGGTGCAGCCGCATTTCTTTTTGAGTTTGATGATTCTGTCGACTCCCTCCGCTCGGATTCTGTTCACCATCACACTCACATCCTGCTCCACCTGCCAGCGGCGCTCATCCAGTCTGACCTGAGATCCACACACACAAACATCTTTAACAATCCCAAACAAGGAAGAAATTTCACAGGAGCAAACAGTCAGTGATTAATAATAAACTATTTAATCTATTTTATTTATTTTATTTTGAAACGTACATTTAAAAATATTAAGACTGTGAAACAAAAGTCAGTGAAGAAAATGTGTTCAAACTCATTATGTACCTGAGTCACTATAAAAGTTACAGAGCTACACAATCTTCCAAACCTGTAGACGTAGTTTGTAGAAGAGGTTTAAAAAGATATATTTAAAGCTTTATTCATTCATTCTAGATAAACATGTGCAGGATAGAATTCCTCACCTTGAGCTGGAGGCAGGTAGAGAAGAGATGTCGGACCAACGGGTCGTAACGCTCTTTAAACTTCAGACCGAGTCGTTCTTCCAGAGAACGTTTGTCTTCTTGGAGGTGAGCGACTCGAGCCTGAAGAGCTGAGATCTCCAGCATCATCCCGCGACATGAAACCGACACCTGGGCCACAGCAACACAAAATTATTCATTTGTAGGAACACGTTTGTTTGTGATGATCTCAACATACAACTTGAGGAATGTGGTGAGAAGTTTGTGGTGAGGTATCCTAACAATTCACAGGCTCACCCATATCATTATCACCACAAACATTTTCACAAACTGATACTCAACCGATTTAGATACAGACATTTGTTTTACTACATTCAATGCCCAGTTTTATTTCCCTCTTGACAAACTGACCAACTCTGACGTCCTAAATATCTCTGAGTAAAACTTAATTTCCCATTTTTCAAGTAAACAATGAAAGGAGAAACCTCACAGATGAGAGCTGGTGTAAATGTGAGAGCTCCACTGAGAGAATGAAAACCTGCAGTGAGGATTTAGTTCCTCTCTCTCTGTCGTTCTCTCTGTCTTATTGTAAACGCAGATTTTATGGTTCTTACCTCTTGGTAAATGTTACTCTTCTGAGAGTCTTTAAGATTCTTTAAATCCTGAGGTTAAAATGGAAAAAGGAGATAAATTCAGAATAACATTATTACGACACAGCAAAGATTTGACGTGTTAACACAAAGATTGTTTCTGGCTCAAGGTCATGAAGTCAGGTATTTGTGCATGAACATTACTGTTTGAATAGCGAAATGAAAGAGGTCTACACATAACAGAGCAGTGGAATGCACAGTTAAATGTTTGCTGAGGTGAGGAGCTGCACATGTACTTGTTCTTTCTGGTGCAGCAGCTGAGTCTGCTGCTGCAGAATTTGCTCATAGAAGTGTGAGTAAAGCAGGAAGCAGCGGCGCTCTCGCTCCATCAGAGAGGAGCAGAGGTGAGTGGAGCACAGCCGGAGATGATCCTGAGAGAGCGTCAGCTGGAAGGAGAGACACAGGCAGGAGGATTAGTGTTGGGCACGGCAACAGATAGACGTGAGGAGAGGAATATAAACGTAGGGGGGGCGGGGGTTTCTCCTGTTTTGGTATTGTGAGTGAAGGTCACAGTGAATATGTAATACAGCTCTAAATGTGATGTAAAGTGATGCTTTTGGTCGTCATTGTCAAACAAAAGGAAAGAAAGAAATCTGGAATTTATGTCTGTATTTCTGAAGGAGAGTAAATAATACTTTCATATTGCTTCTTTTTAAGTAATGGACTTAAGCTTCATTTTAACTACACATTTACATTCTAAATACAGCGTACAAGCAGAGTCTACAATGTAGGTTTTTCCTGTGTGGTTGATCCCTACCTGTCCGTCCAGCTGCTCAGCTCCTCCCATCAGCTGCTCCACGAAGGCCTCCACGACCTGCGGCCGCTCGGGGGTCACGCTGTGCTTCAGTGAGCCTTTTTTCCACAGCTCTGAACAGACATGGAATCTTTTTATCCAAACTGCAGCTCTCTCATTTTCTCTTCTGCTTAAAGGGGGACTCTGAGTTACCTGTAGGGAGACACGTGTCCTGACGGGTCCTCTCCGACAGCACCAGGGTCAGCTCCCTGTGGAGCCTCCTCTGCACGGCCCTGATCATGTCACACTCGGTGATCTCCAGCAGGGTGTGAAGCTGAGACATGTTAACCAGGTGGTGAGGTCTTGGTATTGAGACATGAGGCCTATGATTGTGTGTGTCTGTTGAGGTCGTACCTGCCAGGTTTTCACGTCAGTCTCTGAAGCTCCAGCAGGGGGCAGGAGAGCCCGGCTGCCAGAGATGAGGAGCTCGTAGTCACGCTCTTTACCCATTTGTCGAGCCAGAGCTTTCATACTGGGGTGAAATATTTCAGCTCTGCAAAGCAAACACAACTTTAAATACGGTATTGAATAAGTATTATAAAATGACCATTTTGGAAACAAGCTATTTCTTTGAGAATAATTCATGTTTAGTGGACTGATATTTATGAGTGGGTGAAATTTGTGGCAGATACAAACAAAAACCAGATCTGGTGAATTTGAATTGGTTTTTTTTAAGGGGAAAGTTGGGCCTTTTGTGTTTGTGAGTAAGAAGGATTACACAAAAACTGCAGATTTTTAGATTCTGCAGTTTAGATTATTACCAAACTTGGTGGAAGGATGTGTTGTCTTGGATCATCATGCAAAGAATCAGGCACATTGAGGGCAGTGATATCTATGAATGTGTGAAATTTGATGGGGCTAACCCTTTAACAAAGTGTTCTACTAGATGTCTATTAGATTAACAGCAACTTAAATCTAATAGAATCCTGACTGTACCTGTAGAGGTTGAC
Organism: Pseudopleuronectes americanus; assembly: GCA_038501795.1. Classification (NCBI taxonomy): domain Eukaryota; kingdom Metazoa; phylum Chordata; class Actinopteri; order Pleuronectiformes; family Pleuronectidae; genus Pseudopleuronectes; species Pseudopleuronectes americanus. The sequence goes on along the minus strand of CM076726.1, from coordinate 15,107,561 downwards.
AAACTGCTGATACAAAGCAGGTGAACCGAATATCTCGACCCCCAGACGTCTTCGAGCCCAGCTCTCCTTAAAGACCTGCAGCTGCTTGGTCAGCAGGAGGAAGCCTTTCAGCACACGCTGCACTCTGAGTGGATCCTGAGGAGGAGGAGGAGGAGGAGGAGGAGGGGGAGGAGGAGGAGGAGGAGTGGAGTTCTTCTCTTCCACTTCAGAGCAGCTTTTGTCCTCCGGAGACGAAGACAAAACATAGTTAACGTGACCTGACGTTACAAACACAACAGTGTGGGTTCATGACCATGAGCGGCCTTGTGGCTACACACTTTGTGTTCACACATAATCCCAGCTGTGTAATTGGCCTGGTTAAGCTGTGAATTTCCGTAACAACTTATAAACAGACTTTTACTTCATTAGGTTTCCCATCGTGCAGAAGGTCATCCGTGTTGCCATGGAGACGGACTGGCTCTGCGTCTCCTCCGCTGTTCAGGACGTCCTCCATGAGCAGGGACACGCCGAGGAGCGCCGCATTGGTCTGCAGTCTGCTGCAGTCCCTCACACCACTGAGACACAGCTGCACACAGACACAACACACACACAACTCCTCTTTTTTATATGTACACAAACACAACACACAAACAAGTCTGCTTTACACACAGCACAAACATGACTCCACTTTTTTGTACACAACGCAAACACAACTAGTCTGCTTTACAAAAAAATACAAACACAACTCCTCTGTTTTATCTGTACACAAACACAACACACACAGAACTCCTCTGTTTTTAATACAATAAACTGTGTTTGTTTGATCGTGTTTGTATTAAGTTTAGGAAGTTGTGTTTTTCCCCTCTCAGCTCTATCTGAACACGTGAGAGAACATATTAGGTGTATTACCTGCATGCAGTACTCGATGGGTGGTACGTCCCAAACATGTAGAGGGAACCATCCATGACAGGCTATGAAACTTCTCCAGGGGAACATCCTCTGAGCCTGAAGAGAAAGAATGTATATTATTTGACATGATATGACCTTAAATAATACAATATATTATATGACATGATATGTAATATATGACTTGATTTGATCTGATAGTAATGCAAACGGACCTGACAGCCTCGGGTCTCTAGAGGTCGAGGAACAGGCAGCGTGAGGCTGAACACGTCGGTCTGGATTCCGTTGCTCAGCGGAGGAAGAGCAGTCATCATGTTGTCACTGACACTCTGGTAAGAGGCCATGTCACCAGCCGAGAGGAACGCCTCCCTGAACACAACAAACACATGTTACACAGGGGAGGAGATCAACTGTTGATTTAAGATGTTTTCACTTCTGCTCATTTGGTTTGTTTGTTTGTTTTTCATCAGGATTACGCAAAAATTACAGAACAGATTTTCAAAAAACTTGGTGGAAGGATGGAGAAAGGAACCCCTTGAATTTTCAACATATGTTTTTACTACTTTCTAAACCAGGAGGTTTTCCCTTTAACAGATGATATTGTTATTGCAGCTCAGTCGCACTGACCTGATGAGGTGTCTGACCGCCGTGTCAAACTGCTGGAGGAGAACCTGCCTGCGAAGCTGCAGCAGACGACCCACTGACTCTGGGCTGGGATCAGAGAGACGCTCGACCTGACGCTGGATTTCCTGCAGCTCCGCTCCTGTAGAGGTAAAGAGATGACTGTGATTGATGAATACATCAGTCTTTAATTAGACAGTGTACGCTGATGGTTATGAGGATTGTTTTATATTTAATTTCTGCCAGTAGATCCCTTTTGACTAAATCTTAAAACCTGAACCTTTCATATTAGCACTGGTCTGTGATGACTGTGATGCTTTATTGGAAACATCCACCTACCGATGCCTTCAGCTCCGCCCCAGTCGGCCACAAGACGTGAGCCTGGGGCCTCTTGCACCTTCCTCCGGCCCAAGGAGTCTTTTGTGTTCCCGAGTCTGGAGAAACTCACCAGGTAACAAACAATGTCATGAAGAGCTGAGACTATGAGCAGGGTGTGATGGAGAGCAGCAGCACAGGCCTGTTGGAGTAAGAGTGACAGAGACAAATTATCTAAAGAAAAACAGTCAGATCAAATAAATTGATAAAGGATTTAAACTTTCAGAAAATGGTGTGACAGTGGTTTAAAGACACTCATGTAGTTTTTAACTTGACAACATGAAAACATGCAGAACACAGACAAACCAAACAAAGTTCTCAGCTTTGTGGTTCAACGACCGCCTCTGGATTTATTCACGGTATCTGAATGCTGTATGTTTACATTACATGTTTGCTTATTATTACTTTCCCTGATATTTTTGATCTATTTTTATCTTATCCGTTGATGCTCTGATGTATTCATAATGTTAGAGTCTCACCGAAATCTCCAGCTGTTTGAACATGTGCAGCACCTCAGAGAAATGAGGGATGACCCACAGGTTCAGGAGAGTTTTTCCATCTGCAGACAACAACAACTGCTGCTGCTGCTGAAACACGCCGCTTGAGAGGAAGAAGAGAATTTAGATAAAAAGTGATAATCTAATACCTTCCAACAAGGACTTGGTAGTTCCTGTAAGTCGAGGCTGGTAACTAATGGTGACCGGGACCCAGAGCCTCTGGATATCCTTGTCTGAGGAAATTAGACACGTCAGCACTAAACCTGTTTTTAAATCATTGCTTAAAACATATTAAACAGGGAACCCTTTGAATGTCTAATTTTTAACTGGTTTTAATGTTTTCTTTTATGTTTACATGTGTGACTCCTCTCTTTTATTGTATCCACTAAACTACACTTGATTATTATCGTATTCTACAGATGAATAACCAATCGAATTGAAAATGGTTGTACCTGGGGTCAGGAGGAAGGTCAACCCCTGAATCCACTGTAGCTTTGGATGCGCTGGTTTGTTCTGTCGTGAAGTGAGACCGACGGACGGAGGGGACGTCGTCCAATAGAGACGTTAAACTGTAGTAGTATTCAACGATCTGCGCTCTCACACAGTACTGAGATATCCTCGTGCTGAACCTGTGGGAATAATGACAGACACACAGATCAGGATACGAGATGTGCTGTTAGCTATCATCTTGTTTTGTAACAGAGTGAATTAAGTTGTTTTTCACAGACTTGCCTCTTGAGAAATTCGATTATGAGGCTCCTTCTAATCTTTGCTGCTTCCTCCTGTAAAGTGAGAGAAACTGATTTGACTTCACGGACAAACGATCCCACTCATCATCCTGCTCAGCTCCCAGGAAATCTACCCACCGCTGTGTGCAACTCACCGGGGTTTGTGTGAGACCCCCCACGGCTCGTTTCCTCTTCAGATACGAGTTCAGCATCACGTCACGCAGACCCACTTTTTCCAGCTGTATGGACACGAAGGCCTCCATCAGCCTGCAGGAACAAACAAGACCGGGTTAATGAAAGAGACAGAACTAGAGCTTGTTTAATCATCACCAGTTTAATCTGTTTTGTAAAGTTACCTCTCCCTGGTGGTGGTGGTGGGAGTTTTCATGTTTGACTTCTCCTGCAGTTTGTCAGAGCTGCTTTTGAGTTTGGAGTCAAATCCTGTTGTAGATTTGACATCTTTATCAGAATGAGGGACTCTGTCACTCTAAAAACAAATGAGAAATTAAACTCAACTTGAAAAAACCAATAGATTGAAAGTGTCTTTAATTTGACTATTTCACACGGTCATGCCATCAATATACTTTATTCTATTTCGATTTTTTGTATATTTTACCCATTTCTATATCCCTTGCAACAAAAGGAAATGCTTCTCTGTCATATGTATGTACTTTCCTGTGAGTAAATATAGCACCACTGTTAAATACACACCTCCGCTGATGATGTCACACTTTCTGCCCAATAGCAGAGACACGCCACTTTCACAGCACTTATCAGGGCGTTCTTCTGGGTCACCTGACAGGCCAAGGTCACCTGGAGGTTCTCAATGCTCTGAGTGTCCATGAGCTGTGAAAACATAAGAAAATGGGTTAAAGAAAAAACAGTTTTATTTGTTTATTTTCTATATTTACATTAAAGATCCAACTCTTCATTTTAACGTACACGACTGACCGCCTCCTCCGAGCTGAAGCTGAACCTCCCGACCTGGTCCTCGTCCAGCTCCTGGATGCTCAGAGGCAGGTGGGGGGGGCTGAACCTGCAGGAGACGGTGATCCACTTTAAAAACATACTTCAGTGCGGAATGTGGAAAAGCAGAAATACAAGAGCACACGAGCAGAAGCAGGGCAGAGAGGTATAAACATGCGAACATCATTTCCTGTTTCCCGTCAGAGGAAGAAGTTGAAAAGTGCAGCCTCTCAATGAACTCTTTAACACAGTATATGAATGAAACTCTTCCCTGGACGTGTCTGTTATGTGCTGTCGTAGATTCACTCCCATGTAAGCCATGTGGGTGTTTTATTGACCTGTCCACAGACGAGTCATCCTCCAGCTCCGCAGTGATAAAAATAGGTCCCTGCTCTGTTTGGTCTTTTTGTTCAGCGACCTCAAACGGCACCGGCCTCAGATGCAGGTGGGACTCACTGAAGCCGAGTTCCGAGGCCACGTTCCTGTACAACCTGGACGGAAACACTGGACGTTACAACCTGACGTGATACTGACCTTCATTAACTACTTATTAAATGAACTGCAGTATCACCAGACCAAATCAACAAGGAGAGAATTGTTCTGTTCACTTTAAGGACTTTATACCACGGTGACTTTTCTTTTTAAACTCAGAGAAGATGTTAATTACATTTTTACATCTATACATACTAAAGAGACATTGAGAAGAGTCTGGTTAAATCTTGAACTTCAGTGGAAATGTGAAAGAACAAAATTTAGATTTAAAAGACAAACATTATCCAATACAAAAAAAAGGTTCATCCGTCATTTAAGTGGAGGATCATTTATATAAATTTAGAGAAAACTTAAAAAGAAAAAAGGATTTCTGGATAATCACAACAAATATAAAGACGGTAAAATAAAAACAAGGATATTTAAATGACTACATCCTTGTTGACCGAAAGCTGAAAACGTTTCTTAAAGGCTCTTCTGGTTAGTGATGGATAAGTTGAGATCTTTACTGTGCCAGATGTGCCGTCTCTGAGGCCGACTCCAGCAGCCGGTGTCGGACGGTGACGAGCTCCAGCAGCTTAGAGAAAGTTTCCACTGCGTACGACTGCTTCTCTCTCTCTCCCTGCATCGTGTGCTTCTCCTCTGCAGACTTCACCAATGACAGCCCCACGTTCTGCACCAAACCTGGGTCCTCGAAGAACACACCTGAGAACAACTGAGGACAGGAAAGCAGATTGGAGTTAATCTGTTCCCTTTCTTTATGTGAATTCATTTGTAAAGAATCCGGAAAAATTAAAAACCTACATCCTTCTGTATCTGAGAACTGTAGGAGGCTCCAGGTGAAACCAGGTTGTTCCAGCTCTGCAGGGCTTGGTGCAGGAGTTTCTGCTGCAGGAGGAGTTTGTGGGAGATGCTGGTGGCTCGGTGCAGCTGACAGAGCTCCGTGTGAGCCTGGACTAAACCCTGATAGACGGCGGAGGCCAGGCAGAGGGACGGGTGAACCTCCAGGAGGAACACGTTCATAAGTGCAGGGCTGCGAACACAAGAAGGTAAAAGCAGAGGTATAAGACCCTAACGTCATGACCTTCTAGATCTAGAGGGACGTTCAAATGACTTCTCTGTTCACTAACCTGCTGCCTCCAAGGGAGACCATGTGTTTGGGAACGTAGTTCAGTGGAAGACCGAAGTCCTGAGTGGAGCCTTTACGATCGTCTCTCCAGATGCGTTGGAGGTACTGCCGCTGTTCTTCAATCTGATGAGGTGAACAACACAATCCGTCACAAAGATTCACCTGAAAACAAACTGCAACACAACGGCACGTGAACATAACTCGATGCCTCTGTGGACTTTTCTGTTTTCACCTGATTATCCAGGACATTTTTGATGAGCTGCTGGTGACTCCTCAGACAGTCTGTCTCTGCCCTGTAGACCTGAGCAAAGTGGTCCTGGTTCAGGTCCAGCTGTGGTCGACTGTGCATGATGTCGGTGACGACTCGGGCCAGAGCAAACCTCTCCTCGGCCCCCGCTGCATGCTGGTAGGCCTCATAGTAACAGTTTAGAAGCTGGAGGATAGAAGAAGAAACAGCAATCAAAAGGGTTTCTCGTTCAATACCTTGATTTGATCTTGAATTCGGTCTTGTGAAATGTATTGGTGGAACAGTTAGTAAATGAGAGGACGGACAATGAAGAGACATGAGAATAAAATCGCAACATCATCAGTATTTTCTCTCTACCTGCACTTTGCTCTCTAAAAACTCCGTCTCACACGTCCACAAGTCGAGCAGCACAGCGACTCCGTCCACATCTGTCCCGGCACAGGAGTGGACGTCAGTCGCCCGGTTGGAGGTGGAGGCTTCCTCAGATTTACCCAGTCTCTCCCTCCTGTATCTCTGGATAAAGTGAGAGCCGACGAGAAGAAGCTCCTTCTCCAGCTCGTCCAGGTCCTTCAGGGCGGCGTCGTACACGATGTAGAACCCTCTCTGGTCCTGAGTGTGGACCACACGCTCCTCACAGCTGTAGAAATCATGGAGATTCTCCACCTCAGCAAAATCCATGAACTCAGCGCAACTAACCTGGAATAAGAGGAAGTCGTAGAGTAATTAATACTTTCAAACCTTTTCTTTATTTGTTGATTGATAGATAGATAGATAGATAGATAGATAGATAGATAGATAGATAGATAGATAGATAGATAGATAGATAGATAGATAGATAGATAGATAGATAGATAGATAGATAGATAGATAGATAGATAGATAGATAGATAGATAGATAGATAGATAGATAGATAGATAGATAGATAGATAGATAGATAGATAACTAGATAGATAGATGAATATATGGATAGATAGACAGATAGATAGATAGATAGATAGATAGATAGATAGATAGATAGATAGATAGATAGATAGATAGATAGATAGATAGATAGATAGATAGATAGATAGATAGATAGATAGATAGATAGATAGATAGATAGATAGATAGATAGATAGATAGATAGATAGATAGATAGATAGATAGATAGATAGATAGATAGATAGATAGATAGATAGATAGACAGCTCATAGGAGTATTCATAGGAAATCCCTTGCTTCTCCCCCTGTGGTCTAATTAAGCTGTTAGATATGCAACTATGTGGATGAAGTCCTCTAAAAGAGAATGAAGGCAGAGGATGAGGCTGCAGACAGAAAGCGATGACCAAACAAAGTACTTTAAATGTTTATATTTCATCCCATAAATTCGTATCAGATAACAAATACCATCTGTGGTTCCCCAAATATGCTCATTAACTTTATTTTGAGTGAGTTCACGTAAAAGTCCCTTGTACCTTGTAGTCGACAGGAGTGTTGTGGTTGAACTGGAGCGAGCCGAGACCTCCCGCCTCCCCTCCTCCTCCCCTGGCTGCGTTCATCCAGCCGCTTTCCTCCGCTGTGCTGCACAGCTCCCCCTCCTCCAGCTGCAGACCTGCCAGGTCAAAGGTCAGGGTCCTCTCCACGGAGCGCAGGTAGTTCAGCATCCCAAGAGAAACGCGCTGCGGACAAGACAAACGGAAGGTGTCAGAACATCTGATCGTCGCTTATAGAAAACGTCATCAATGGCACACAGACTGGGGGCCTCACCTGGAGCTCTCTGAGTTTGAGATGACGCAGGTAAATCAGAGACAGGTAAGCTCCTCCGGTAACGAGGGGGTCTGAGGCTCCTTCATCCAAACTGTCATCCACACTCAGCAGCTGCAGACTGTCCTCAGGAGAGTGGCAGAGTTTTACAAAATACTCATGGGTTGTATGTGTAAGCTTTTGCATCAGTTACTCAAGAGATCTAGAGCCAATAAGAAAGCAACGCTTATCTATTGATTGGTGCAAAGTTTTACTTGAAAATCTCATCACAGTCAGTTAAAAAAAACACTTTTAATCTTAAAAGTGTCAAAAATACGTTTGAACTCTAGTGACAACTCCCCCAAGACCAAGTTTACATCTTCAAATCATCTAGTCCAAAAAAAAAGGTTAAATGTATGAGAACCTAACAGGACCCAGATAATGTTTAGCATATTTTAAAGGTAAATAGGTGAATACAATTAATCATTTAAAGTTATTAAATGGTTGGTGATTCATTTTCAGTCAAAATTATTGCAACATCAAAGAAAAACTGATTTGATGTTGCAACCATTTCTGAATCTGTATATTAAGCCTTTTTGGGACTTTTTCCAACAAAATAGATGATCTGAAGCTGTCTTCTTGGTCTTGAGGAAATAAGAAGAAGAATTTAACCTTATTCTTGACAGTTTTAAGATGAAAAGATAAAAAACGATTCATCAAAGAAAAACTTCAAAATACTTTGAGCATAAATAAAGCACACCTTTCGTTTGCTGACCTTTGACCCTTTAAGCTCGTCTGCTCGCTGCCTCCTCTGCCTCGGGATGTGCACGAGTGACTCTTTGTTTCCTGACAAGACAAACGTCACTTTTAGTTCAGTCGGCAGCACTGAGGACAATGCAGACGTCGTTTCTCTGAGCAGAAAACAGGATGTTACATGCCTGAGTTAAACCTGCAGCTTTGTAAACACTCGTCCACGTCTCTGAGATCTTCTGTCGTTTGGTTTTGCTGCTGTGAGAGACGGACGAGCTCGGTGTGAGGTGTGAGTCACAGACGTGAGCGGCGTGGTCTTTTAGAGCTGATGACACTTTGAGCAGATCTGGGACCTGATGAGATACAGAGGAATGAAATAACTCAACACATCTTTAAAAGGATAATTAAAAAGGAGGTTGGAAGTGTTTTGCATTTATCCATAAACCATTTCTCTTCATTGTGGATAAAACTATTGTGAGAATGTTTATTTTATGTCACAATATATTTACAAAAGTTACAACTCATCAGATCCTGTTAGAGAATCTGAGCTGAGTCTCTGTTCACCTGCAGAAACCTGCAGTGCATCCTCAGCAGCTCGTCCACACTTTTCTTCTCCTGCAGCTTCGTGATGAGTTTCTGCCGGCAAGGATCCAGACGGGGTTTCACCTGAAGAACAAAACCCAAACTGTCAACACCACCTGTCCTTCAGAGGAAAAATCCATCAATGCATACATATAAAACAGGCTTTTGACCTGTTTGTATAAATGATCTCGGACCTGAATAAAAGGAATCCAGTTGGCCTCCTTCCTCAGAGCCTCGCTCGCACTCTTCCTCCCCCACTGGCTCCCTTTCACCTCTGAGCCGTCGTACTGAGGAAACGTTTTCATCTGCTCCTGTTGACTGAAGATCCTCCTGAACTCTCTCCACACCTTGAGAGACATTTAAACAGATGGTGCTGACACAGGGACCTGGCTTATGTTATTTTTGCATGAGATGCTGTGTCTCCCATTAGGCAATGTTACCGTGCTGAACAGCTCCATCTCGTCTGCAGACGTCCTGAGTTGTCCAGCGTCACACGGCAGGTGGAAGAAGTCGATTAAAGACTGAAACTCGGGTAGAAAGTCGTCCAGGTGAACAGAGACCGGGAGGAAGTTTCCTGTTTGCCCTGAAACGCCTTATGTTGAACAAAACAGTAGAATGAGCTTCTCTACTCAAACTCCTCACATATTACTTCTGTCTGAATAGGTTTTCCATTTTACGAAATATATCCGTGTAGATGCAATTGACCTTTTATTACAGTTACATGTATATTTAAGGTCACAAACTAATACTTTGATAAAAACCAAGATCGCCTTAAATATTAGTCATGATCATGATCCTTAATTGATGATTTATGCAAGAAGACTTTTACAAGAGTAGCTGATCAATAGGTCTCACGATAAAGTCCAATTATTGGCTTCAGATATATTAAAAAAATGATGGTTATGGTGAGGGATTATTATCATTTAACCAGTAAATCAGTATTTTTTGGTCTTCTACTGAAAATAGTTATATATTCAAGAAAAAAATTAATCTAATGGACAAATTACTGTTGAATGTAGTGGAAAATTCACAGTCAGTTTTAGATTCTCGATACTTGTTGATCTTTTCCTCATCTTTTCAAATATCATTGTGTTTTTCAGATGCTCATGACCGCTGCAGATCTCCTTCTCTTCTCTTGGAGGATTCTTTCTTTTCGTTAAACTGACCAGTAGATTTCCAGGCGCCTGCTGGTTTGACTCTCACCCTCATCATCTTGAGCCTGATGTAAAGTTTCCTCCTCCTTCGGGGCGCTTGTCTGAAATTCTTCATCTTTCCTTTCACAGGCTGGAACATAGTGCAGCACCTGAAAAACAAACACATGCAGTTATAATGAATAAAAAGACAAACATGGTGGATGACTTTAAAACAGTCTGTGTGTGTGTTCACCCTGAGGAAGCTGTGGACGGGGTGAACAGAGTGCAGGTGGCAGACGAGCCAGCGGAGGTAGATGAGCAGGTCGTCCTGAGAGAGCAGCTGAGCAGGGTTCCCTCGTCCAATCAGGATCGTCTCTCTGCTCACCGACAGCCAGCGAGCTCTCTGAACAGAGTCCTCGTACTCGCTGGTTAAAAGTCTGACCTGATCCTGAGAGAAAACAAGTCTGATGAACTGTGAAGTTTTGTATTTTCAATAAAGGTATTTAACCTTTGTCATTAGTATACCTACTGTTTGAGTCTTTTCCTTATTATTCTGCAAAGATGTATTAAATATTTGCTTATTTCTTCATGTATTTTGCTAAATTTAAACATTTGGGAGCTATATTTAAATGTTTGGATGTATCTGGATATACTTATCTGTGATTTATCTTTTTCCAGGTGGGGTTTTCTAACATTCACTTCCACTGTAGATATGAGAGCTTTTAATTCAACCTTACTGTTTAAATGCAAATGGAAGTATCCTACAACTCATGATTCTACCAATCAATATTGATGAGTTATTTCCCTAATGATCAATAATTTCATATTTTCTACCTTTACACCCCAAATAATAATTGTGAATGAGCATAAAACAGCAGGAAAGGAGCCGTGACACAAACAGGTTCACATATAAGGAGGAAGAAAACCTCCTGTCATACCAAGTGTTGATGTGTTACTTGTGTAAAATGTGTTTTTTCCTGTTGTCACCTTGTAATGAGGATAAAGCTTCTCAATGACGCTGGCGTGGCGACAAAATCTCCTCCATCTCAGCATGAGCAGATATTTGATCTGAGCCAAGTGATATGATCTGTCAGCGTAAAACTGCGAGAGGAAACACAAGAAAGGAAGTTAGTGTCAATTACATTTCTCGTTTTTTTTCTCTTGCTGCCGTTGTATTCGATGGCGTGTGAAGTAGTGAAGTGGTGTGTTCAGGCCTCACCTGGTGCAGCAGAGCAGGCAGACTCTCTGCTGTGTGTTCCAGACTCAGACAACTGTCCAGCTCCCTCTGCATCACATCAGCCTGAGACTGAACAGGAGAAGCTTCGGCCACCTGCAACCAAAGAGGAGTCACATTCACTTTGATTCAAGAAAAAAGAAACAAGTCCAGATTGATTTTTAAATTACTAGGAAATCAATAAATGACTTTTCCTTGGACTTGATAGAAATGAGGATGGATTTTTACTGTCGCACCTGAAGCCCCCTCCTCAGAGCATGTTCCCTCTCCACACGGAAGAAGGACACATCCTTCGGCGGCAGAACAGAACTGAAACAGATATTTATTGAAATAATTGAAAAGCTTCTATTCCAATTGATTCCATTCAGACATGTTCAAGATGTTAAAATACAAAAATTACAAATACTCTTTTTAACTCATGGACGAGAATTAAACAATTAATGAATTACAGAATTATAATGTAAAATATTTGTCATTAGTAAAAGTCTGTATTTTTGAATTCATATTTGAATTATAAAGTTAATTGATTATGAAAATATATTATATAACACTCTGCTTATATATATAGATATATATGTACGGAAAAGTTGAATTACCTCATTAAAATTACATATATTTTTTCTCAATCATGGAAAAATTTAAAAATATATATGTTTTTATTGAATAACTGCAGGTCACATGATGTCTCTATATTTATATATATATATTCTATTCTCAGTGTGGATCCACAGGACATTTGGAAACAAAATGTTTATTTTGGATCTGGATTTTCTTTCAACTTCCAACTAGTTGTGATGTCAAAAATTCACACGTGTTAAACTCAGATTTATGGTGAACACATCAGAATCAGAATCAGATTTAATGCCAAGCAGGTTTACACATACAAGGGATTTGCCGTGGTGTATTTGTGCAAGTATAAATATAAAAACGTGTAAAAAAATGTTTTTAATTCCAACATCCACCATTTCACAAGCAACAAATCCACAAGCAACAAAGCAAGACACATTTTTTATTGGAGGCAGAGTTGAGTTCCATGTTCCTGCCACAACAAACACCAAGAATAGTTTGCAGCTGCATAAACATCCCCAAGCTTCCTCACCTGTATGAAGTAAATCCACTCTCCACAATGTGTCCCTGCAGTGCTGAGAGCTGATGTGAGAGCTCGGCCTCCATCTGCTCCACTCGGACGGAGGAGGATACTCTGTACACGTCACACATGGTGCAACTTCTAGTTCAGGGTCAACACATGTAGAAACTTGAAAGAAACTTGAGGTACAAGTATTTCAAACACGTCCTGAGCAAATCTGTGCGTCCATGCTGCCTTGTTGTGTCGTATCCATGGAGACAGGAGCAGTTTCCTCTCTTTGGCCTGAACTCACACAGTAGCTGCATCTGATCAGTAGAGGGCTCTCACATCACATTTGTCAGAAAGCCATGACGTCGCCGCTGCTGTGCTTTTCAGATACTGCCCACATTATAATATGTAATAAAAAGTAAATGGATGATGAATGATGCACAGAGCAGCGGGTTGTTGGGCAGCTCCCTCCTCAGCAGCCGGAGCTCCTGCTTTCCAAAACCTTGACTTAATTGAGCGGGGTCCACTCTTCTTGGATACAGCGTGTGATTGGTTCTCAGCCTGTGATGAGATTGTCCAATAGGCGATCAGCTCCTCGCCGCCTGCAGAGTCAAATCTGCAGCTTTGCAGTTCCTCCAGAGACAGGAATTAAAAAAAGGTACATGAGGAAAAAAAAACACAGGCAGACATTCAGTGGTTCTTTAAGCTTTATTTACATGCACCATCTCTGTTACAGCCAAGATAAGAATTGGGATTACAACCGACAATCTCAACTTGATGTCTTGTTTTGTAGGAGCAAGAGGAAGAAATAGAGAATGGATATTGGCAGTGAGTGTTACTCAGAATTCATGTAGAATCAAAAATAAAAGTTTTGTCATTTGTATTTTGAAGATTAAATCATCCACTCGAAGACGCGGAAACGATTTGGGAGCATAAATGTGCAGAATGTGTTATTTTTCTCAAATCCCAAAAATAAGCCTAAGTGGGTTGAATATTTCTGTCACATCAATGTCAATTAATTGCAACATTTCGATTTTTCTATAACTAATCAATTAAATTGATTCATTGGTCGTCTGTCCTGATGATCACCTGACTGCGGGGGTCGAAACGTGGGTAGATCGAACAGAGCGTTAAAACAAAAGTGCTTTGCTGCAGCTCTAACCCCCTTACATGGGCTCAAACATGCAGAACCACATTAAGAGAGAGTTTTATAAATAAAACAAATATGCGTCCCTTAAAATGAGCAAGGAGACAAAATTACACAGGTCATTTAAAAGAAAAATTCATCCTGCTGTTCCCACAAAAACTGTGCTGATGTTATTCAATTTTTTTTGCACCTGCAGCACTGCTTTCTAATATTTATACACTGTATATCCTCTTCTTTCTGCTTACTTAAACGCAGAAATGTTTTGGCAATATTTAAAATACTGTGGTTCTTTTTTTCTAAAATGGCAAAAATGGCTCTAAGATACAACACAACGTCCTCTCGCAGGGTTTGAATCGCTGTGGTCCAATCGTCAAAAAAAACCTCATTACGTCCCGCCACCTTGCCCGGACTACTTTCCTTGACCCACATAAAGAAAACGTCACAAGGTCAAGGAAAGATGTGACGGAGGATTCATGAAGATGTCGGGGGCGCTAAGAGAATCTGACCACACTTTCACTAGGCGGCGTAATTATGTGACAGAAGATGTTATTGACGTGGATCAATAAAAACTGCCGCTGCAAGGAATTGAATTATCTCCTTTTCCTCTTGTAAAGGATGGTCCAGTGTGTCCTATGCTAATGGGGATAAGAAAATAAGCAAAGAAGCACCTTTCCTGCGACTTATACTTTACTTCTGGATCATTTCACCAGGAACCTTGTGAAGCCTCAAAACAAGTCGATTCGATCACAGCATCCAGCACCTGCTGTAGTGCTGATAACAAAGGAGAGGCTACTATTGACACTCCATCTGCAGTCACTCCCTGCTATCTATTTATTTATAGCACCAAGAACTTCAAATTCAAACACCAAAAATATTGTAGTCGAGTGCTGTGGAGTGTGGTTATTTGAATCCAGGTATTCCTAAATGTCCGCTAATGTAAATGGTGTCACCTAGAGCTAAATCATGTCCTTAACTCCGTCCTGAACTCTACATGGACGGGACCTCCGATATTGCAGTACGAGGAAGAGGAGGGAGAAGATGGTGAAAAGGGGATCTGCAGCAGAAAACACCATATCGTCGAGACGTCAGTAATGAGCCTCTTCAGAAGGAACAGAATTCACAGTAATGTCACTAAACTCACAGGGTCAAATCTGCTAAATGAAGGGAAAACATTACACACAATAACCACACAATGTAGACCAGTTCACATCTTGATAACATATTAACCTCTACAGACTGATATTTGGTGCATGACTCGGTGCATCAATGGGAAAAGAAGAAAAGCTTTTCATTAACATTTGTTTTAAATCTTTTAGTCCATTTAGGCTACGTCTCTCAACGAAACATTAAAATAAAAACTAAAGCTTGTCAAGTATCCTCCACTGGAACGTAATAATGCAACATTCTCATTCTGTAAACAGGCCGTCAGCCAACGACCGGCTGACGGCTGGTTTGGCAAAAATGTTGGTTCAGGTATGAAAGGGCGTGAAACGGGAGAAGAGCAGGGTGGAAACAGAATTCATCTTCATCATGTATCACTTTGTGATATGCGTGATTCCCTGAGACTAACATGAGTTGATGCTTTTTCATATAGTTTTAACAAAATGTCCTGTACTAGTAGTCAGTGCTGTTGTTCCCACCGCCCAGGTATTGATCTTGTTTCTCCGCTGTGTAGACACCATTATGTGTCTCAGACACTTAAAATACAGTATCGAACTTAATGCCTCACATTAAAAACAATGGAAAAAAATACTACATGAATACACTTTTACACACTTCATTCCCTCTAGTTGAACAATGCAGGACAATGAAACCCAATTTACATTTCCCCCACTTTTCTTTTCTTGAATCTTGCTCCGACAGAGGCTCTCAGCTCGGGACCCAGCTTTGAGGGGAGGTCTGTTTCGAGCTTGAGAAGCTTCCTGAATTCCTGTTGGCGTTCTGGGCGGAAGTGAGGCAAGAGTCGAAGCTGAGGTCCAGGCAATCTGCATCCATCAACTCATTGCGGATGATGGAGTCCATGTCACACTCCAGGCTGCCGTTGAACACGTCCAGGTCCAGATCGGCGGGAAAGCGGTCCTGGCCGGACAAACCAGAGCCGAGCTGCATAGATGCGTTCTTGCTGGGTGACTTCAGGTGGGGCTGCTTGGCAATAGGTTGACTGGCATCGCCGTCAGAGGTTGACAAGCCAGCTTGCCAACCAGGCACTGATGAGCTTTGACCCTGACCTGTGCTGGGGGGGTTCACCAACATGTGGTCTTTGCGCAGCAGCATGGCGTTACGACGAGAGTTTTGCAGAGCGATGGCGGTGCTGGCCTGCGACATCAGCGGGTCGGACTGGGTGAGCATGACATTGCCGGGGCTGTGGGAGTCCAGACTGAGCAGATCCTGCAGGGTCTGATGGTCGCTAAAGTGCGAGATGCAGGAGAAGGTGGTCTGCTTGTTCTCCTGAATGGTCTGCATGGGTGACTGGCGCAGGCTCGTGATGGACGGCGGGCTGAAAAGAGGATTGGGGCCGTAGCTGCCAGAGGGGCTACCCAGACTGCTTCCTGAGCAGCTGAAGGTAAACAGTGAGCTCCCCTGATCGTCTGCTCCGTTGTCCTCCTCTCCAGGAGGAGGCTGCTGGGATGCCGTCAGGCTGATATTGTCTAAAAGGTCGTCCATCAGGTTGTCAGAGAGCCCATCGTTGAGATTCATGGTACCTGCCAGGTCAGAGAGCCCAGTGGGCCCTGTGGACGGGGACATGCTGCTGGGACTGGAGTACAGCATCGGGGAGAGTGGGGAGTCATCATCAGGCACCTCGTCCAGCTCCAGGTTGGCCAGGATCGGGGACAGACGACCGCTGAGGGTGCTGGCGTTAGAATTTGTCCGGGAGCGGAAGTCTGTCCAGGCGTCAAGCTCATCACTGCTGCGAGAAGTTGGACTTCCTGTCCACTTGGAGAGGCTCGAGGTGCTCTCAGAGCTGCCCTCTTGAGCGGCTTGCAGGGAGGCCTTCTTCTTGGTGGCACGTCCTCGAGCTCCTTTGATGTACTTACTGTTGTCCATGGATACAGCCCGTCGGCGAGGAGCTTTGCCTCCTTTCCCCCCTTCTGGGTTGACCATCCACCAGGAACTTTTCCCTGTTCCTTCATTCTGGACTTTGACAAAACGACTGTGGAGGGACAGATTGTGTCGGATGGAATTCTGCAAAGAAATGAAGGAAAACGATTAAGTGCATGATTGAAACATATGTCAAAGCATAATTTGTGCTTCACCTTAGAAGATATAGTACAGACTACACAGATTTTACAGACAAATCAATATATTAGTAATGAGGAGACAAAGTCTGCTTATCCTGTGAAACCAGTTAAATAAATATGTCTGTGGTGTTGGAGCCAGACCTTGATGACATCGTCCAGGCTTGGGCTTGTAGGCAACATCATTTTTGACCAAAATAAGTAAGAGTCCAATGAAGAGGATCTAGCACTTTTGGAACCCATACTACAAAATACAATTCATCATGCCTTGGAGTCTGCTGAATCTATTTCAACTGTTTAAGCCCCGAACTTTATTCAATTAGAGTTAAAGGATAGAACTTAGGTCATATTTTCAAAGTTTTGGCCATCATCAGTTTAGATCACATCGTAGTCAGGTAAGAAATTACTGAGACCTGGGAAAATGATGATGTTGCTTTAATGAAGTCCGACAGGTGTAGAAACACAACACGGCCAGGCAGGTTGTCAATGTGCCAGTCTAGTCAGATTATGTCAACAACTTTATGTGGAGGTAAAAACTGAGAGGGACTATAACAGAGTTGTTTTGACAGTTTGGGAAATTGAGACCAGCTAAGCCTTGGCATGGGAAACCATAGTTGCTACCAAAGGTCCTTTGAGTACAGTTCTGGAGCTTTCGATCATATCACACAACCTTCTTCAGCACATTAAGTTCCAGTTTTAAGTCATTTTCATGGTCACCTTTTAAGTCATTTTTAAAGACCTAGACAAAATGGTTTTTTTGGTTTCACAGTTGGTTCCATATTTTTTTTTAACCAATCCAACAATGAAAAACCAAGTAGTGTGAACAACATTACATTGTTGACCAAGATACAAACTTTCTTTGCACCTCACACTGTGACCCATTTCTGGCTGTTCACAAAAAGTCTGCAGGATTTCCCCGGAGATGTTTCCCCCACCACGTACGAGATTAAACAGCTGGAGTCTGCACGGCTGACCCGCACTAAGACCCACAGCAGTAAGCAAGGAGAAACTCTGCAGTGGTTTCTGCAGCCCAGAGGCCAACTTCACTGGGAGAGAATCCAGCATAATTCTCTTAAACTTGAATTAACTTGAGTAAACCAAGGTCCTATTCAAATCCATCTCTCAGAGGATTAAACTAATCAAATGCAAACCAGGCTCAGCACATACAAACCACGGTGACACAAGGCTGCCCTAATGACATGGACCTGTGGCGGTGGAGGCAGCTGCTCTCCAGCTTTGTGATGATCGAATGATCACAAATGAGCATTGGCCACAGTTTTCCTCTGAATATAATGAGTCAGTGGAATGATCCGCTGACATTTAACTTACAGCAAAGCCCTCGCTTAAAGCCAATTAAAGGATTAGGTCAACTAGCAATCACTTTCATCGCTTACAACCAAACACATGTGACTCAAAAATAAATCTCAGGTGCCTTGTTGCTCTTTTCTTTCTAGGTTTCACCCATTTAGTTATAAAGGCTGCTGGGCTATATCGGTCTTTCAGAATTAACTGTGTGCTATGATATACTATGTACACTTTAAAGCATATACTTATCCTTAATATAAAAAAAAATTATAAATAGGAGAGCAGTGGAGGGGTTAATAACAAAAACACAGAGAGAAGCAACTCATGGCTCGTTTGGTTTTAATTTCCTTCATATTTCTTTTGCCAACACCTGCGACAAGACAGGATGTGAATGTTTTTAGTGTTTTCACTTTGTCCAAGAGTTGATAAACGAGTCTCGGGGAATAATCTAACTTGGGATGTTTCACTTTCTGAATTTGGCAGAAAAATTGGCACTAATATCTTCCATCTGAAAAGGAACACCCAAGCTGTGGCTGCTGTGTGCTACGTGCAACAAACATCTGGGCCACCTGGACTATTTTCAATATTAATATCAAGATTTCACTACTATAAATTTATTTCAGAATAGTCACAACATGTGGCCTATATACTTTAAAACCCACTTTCCATGTTATCCTGTGATTTAGATTTGGCATTTGAAATCAGGTATGAGAGGTTGAACAAAGTTTGTGTACAAAGAAACACATCACCAGTGTCATTATATTTTTAAATGTGGTTTCTTAATATATTGACTGAATTTGCTCTCTTACAGAAATCTCATTAAATGGAACTCCTTATAATAATTGAAATAAACACGTCATTTATACCATATGATGACAAATAATTGTTCAATCTAAATAACCTGTAGCTTGTATTACAAATTTTACTGGTGGCAACTGTATTGTCATTGTCTAACTTCTTTATGATAGTCCCTTATCATACGATATATGATCGGGAATAGTTTACTGACCAATATAAGCTTTAGATTTATCTCACTAGCTAAATTTTTTTGCAAATATCTATAAAAATGTGTTTTTCTGACCATTTTTCCGTTGACCTTGAGCTTGACCTTTGGCTGATCAGCTCCGAAAAGTTAAGCATCTGGAGAAACCCTCCCAAGGTACAAGCCCACCCAAGTTTGGTGAAATCCCACCGATGCAATTATGACTTATTCCCTGTATACACACGGAAACAATACCCCGTTGCTATGCTGGCGCGCAGGGTAAAATCACAATTACAGATGTATTTCCCGAGGAACAGTCTCAAACCCCTAAACAAGCAAGACATCTGATATCAAGCACGTCAACTGACCTAAACATCTGTACTGTATAAAGGCTAAAAGACAGCATGTACCCAAGTCAAATAACTGCAACATGATAATCAACCCCGTGACCTACAGGGAGTGAACACAATAACGGCAACACCTGTCTGGCTCAGTCTCGTGCGATCTAACACAACTGCCCTGCAATAAATTAATAAATAAACCTGTGTTGACACGTCAGTTTTGGCCGAGGCTGCAACTGAGGTTTTGATTGAACTCTGACGTTATTTATGGGGCCATGAATTTATGGTGTGGCCGTATTGGATTGTACTGTATTCCAGCAGAGGGATGAAACAGTCGTTACACCTATAACAACATAACACGGCTCAGTGCAAGGTCACACTGTAGAACCTCAAATGAAAGAGGAATTTAATGTGGTTCTCATTTATGCAACAAAAACTAATTGTTTCGAGCTCACAAATGCTGCTGAATTCTGAATTAATGACACTGCACTGCAAATTGCGTGTGTAACCCACAACATTCCTGTTATTTTCGGTTTGTTTGTTTTTGGAGAACGACCGTGCACCATGTAGAAAGTCCTCCTTGAAAGAAATTGCCAGTGGACATAACTGCATCTATTAAGCTGAAGGAAAACAAGACAATCTCCCAGAATGCTTCTCTCAGGTACATACAGTACAAGCCACACGGCGTTTAAAAAAACCACAAAGATAAATCACAAAGAGCAGAACTCCTGCCGTCCCCTCCCCCCACCCAGTCACAGCCGTGCTGCAGCACCCTTTGAGCAATGCCTCATTCCGAGCGGGGACTGGAGCAATGCCAGTTCAGCCAGAGCCCGATTCCAAAGAGAAACACTGAGCTTCTCTCACACTGCTACACATTGACCTACATAATTTATAGTCAGCTGATTGATCCTCGTGCCCGGGCCACATGAAAAAAGACAGTGTGGCACTCGCACAGCAGGCCTGAGCTGCTGCTCGCTGCCCGTCCATATGGGAAGCTGCAGACTGGGATTGGATTCACAACAATGAGAGTGGGGGGGGAAACATAGATGAAGCTGGGCACTGAACGTATTGAGGTCTTGCTCTTGTCTTGTGATGGGGAATGGGACGTGTGACAGCTCTGGAGTTCCTATCTGAGGACATTTCCCCCCCCCCTGGTGCCGATGAGCAACCTCTCACCGATGCCTCAGTCTCAAACAGAGTCGGAGCATCTCCTGGGGAAAATGCTGATGTCAGCTCTCCTGTAACCCTCAACATTAACCCTTTCCTCTGCCAACCACTGTCTGTGTGCAGCCACATGGAGGCGTGTGCATGAATGACAACTGCACTGCCACTAATCTAGAGTAACAACTATCCAGATTAAATCGGTTATTAGCATCAATTTGTCTCCCGTACGGATTACTTCTGTTTTTTTTATCATATTCCAATTCCCATCATGTCACAGCAATTCGATGAAGTTTTCCGAAAGGCAAATCTTGACCGTTACTGTAATTCCTTCCTGAAGAAACTCCCTGGAATTGGCCTGCATCCCACATGCACAGTTATGCAGTTGTGCGGGATTACGGACCTATTTCCAGAGTTTTTCTAACCCACCCCCCATCCCCTCCAATCTAAATCCCGCAAAGCTCAGAGCTTTCATCAGACTTGATTCCATGACAGATGAATTGGTTTTCCAGGCCTGTACTAATCCTTCAAATCAAACAGAAGCAGGCAGCAGGGCCCAGTGGAGGCTTGGGAGAAGTGCCCCCTGTGCTGCAGTGTGAGACCAGTTTGAAAGTGGAATGGACTTTGCATTGCCTGTTTTGGAGTCTAGAGTTTCATACCCACTACCTTGTTTGTACTGGATTAGTGTGCAGCCCTGATTCGTTTGTGTGCAAGTGTGTAATTTGATGCACATACCAATACAGCCAGATATTGTGACAGCAGCTTGGAACCACAACTCGTTTAACCTTGTGAGCATGTTTGCAGCCACACTCCACAATCCTCTGCTGTGTTGACAAAGCAAATACGCCTGAAAATGTAAAAATGTGGTTCTGTTTGCAAATAACGGTGTCTGTGCCCGCCTCCTCCGTCTCTACATGGACCCACAGCCGTGTGTGCATTGTGTGTGTGTGTCTGCACCATCACAACATGGTCTTTGTCATGATGACAGCAGCAGCATGCCTGCGCTCACCTTCCAGCCCGCAGAGCTGTTGCTGTCGCCTTTGTCCTTGAAGTACGGCACAGACCTCACCATCCAGTCGTAGATTTGGGACAAGGTCAGCCTGTTCTCCGGGGAGCTCTCGATGGCTTGGGTAATGAGGTCTGCATAGGAGTAGTTGCCCCAGGCGTTCCTGCGGGCGGAGGACTTCCTCAGCTGCTGGGAGGCAGAGCCACCCGCCGCCAGGGAGGGGGTCAGCGCGGAGGAAGGCGAGCCGTCCGCCGCCTCCTCCGTGCGGGGGCCGCGCTGGACCTCCACGGGCTGCGAGACGGGGCCGCCGCCGCCGCTCGCCTCCCGGGGTTTCACATCGCCCCCGCTGGCAGTCTCCGCGGCGCCCTCGTCATCGTCCTCCTCCTCGGGGATTACGTCAGTGTCATGGGTATCGGGTTTGCCCGCACCGGACTCCGGACGGGGCAGGGGCCAGGTGCAGGACCGTGGCCGTTTCTGGGGCTCGAAGTCCGGGTCTATCTCCACGTTCAGCGGAGGCTCGTTGCCGACGCGCGGCGCCTCAGCCATGTCGACCGCGAATGCTCGTCTCTCGCACAAAGGGGAATACAATCAGTCAGGTCGCATTCCATCAATGTTGCGTGCGGGGATTCAGCGGCGGATTCATTTACGATGCAAATGTCCGGGCTGCAGCCCAGCACGTGTCCGTGTGTCCGTCCTCCGGCACGGCGTCAATCTGCAGCACGGAGCAGCAACTAAAACACCGTGTCAGCCCACACCCTCAGCTACACGCGCTGCAGTTCACCAAAATGTGGAGAGAAGCGATAGGAAGTCAGCGGAGAGTCAAGACGAGCGTTCGCGTCCTGCAGACTCGCGATCCTGCGACGTGCGCACGAAAATGACTTCATCTAATGCCTCCACATCGGCGCTATCAGCCCGTGCACAGCAGCTGCCATCTTGACTAGTTCCTTTCCCAAGTTCTTTTATCATCCGTGCGGAGGGCTGCCAGTCGCCCGCTGTCCAGATACGATCGAGGCGGAGATCGCCTCCTCAAGGCCCTGCAGCTTTCTTTGCAGAAAGGAGAAGACCCACATCCAGACTGGGACGCGCGGGGAGGCGGCTATCCGCATCGCTCAGGACCTGAAGACGAACCGATGCATTGTGGCATCTTGGAGAGGGCAGCTCGGTGTCCTCCGTGTGGACCGCAGCCTTCAGGGACGCTTCATTCAATCTCCTGCTGCTGCTGCTGCGGTGGCGCAAACGTTTCGACTCCAGGAGAAGAAAAAAAAGAAGCAGGATCCTGCCCCCTGGACTGAGCTGAAATTAAAGAGACAGTGTGGACACGTCCTGCTCGGCAGTGACATCACCCTCCTCACTCCTTCACCAGCACACACACACACACGCACACAAACACATCCACACACACTGAAGTCTCTGCACGAATAAAACATGGAGTGAATAAAGTAGCAGCAGAAAGGACTCACCTGGAGATTTCTGTGCATCGTTACTCTGAGGTCCGGAGGGAAGCACAACCAGGGACTTCTTAAAAATACTGAGCCCATTCAATTTTTCATGAGGAGCAGAAATAAATCCTGTGTAATTATTCATTAGTTGTTCCAAAAGTTGTGGAATGAAAAATGTCAGTTTGAAAGTAACATTTCCTTGAAAAAAAAGGATTTGACCGCAGAAACAATTTGATATCCCAAAGAATATGGTTGGCTGAGAAATAAACAAACAAATAATAAAATAAACATTAACATGGGACAGTTTCATACCACATTATAACATTTTATAAAATACACATTAAGTTGTTAGTAGTAGGCTATATTTTAATATCGTGGGAAATAATTTAATATTGTATAAAACTAAAAACAAAAATCTACTTGATTTTACTAATGATCAGATCGGGATCAGTGCAACCGGATGTTGTTCATTTGAATGAATGAAATCCACATTCAAACAGACATTTAACGAACAATTTTGTGTGATTAAAACACATTTGACTCTGAGAATAAATATGGGCCGGATAAAGCAGAAGTAGCACCAGCAGGACTCACCTGGTGCAGCACTCAACACATTACTCTTTAGTCTGGATGGAACCAAAAACCAGAGATTTAAAAATACTGAGACACGTTAAATGTTTGATGAGACGACCAAAAATAAATCCTCTGTGTAATTATT
This sequence comes from Pseudopleuronectes americanus, assembly GCA_038501795.1. Classification (NCBI taxonomy): domain Eukaryota; kingdom Metazoa; phylum Chordata; class Actinopteri; order Pleuronectiformes; family Pleuronectidae; genus Pseudopleuronectes; species Pseudopleuronectes americanus. Next base: position 15,083,793 of record CM076726.1, on the reverse strand, counting down.
CATTAGTTGTCCCAAAAGTTGTCAAATGAAAAAGACACAGAGTCTGAAATTGAAGATAAGACCTCAGTTATATATTGTGAAGTATATATGGTAGCAGGTAAATTAGGTTGGGATTAAAGCAAAAGCAAAAAATATATATAACACTTTTAAATTTGAAACTTTTTTAATTAACTATTAAGCTAAATCAAAAAGATGATTGACGTGTTTAGTATTGCTCACTATGTTGCCACAGTGGAGATGAATACAAGTCACTTATTAATCGAACCAAAAGTATTTGACATGATTTCACTCATCAGATGTGGGTTACAGTGCTGCTGTGTGTTGTTTGTTGTTCTTGCTGTTGTCGTCATGCCAGCATGACTGGTTCGGTTTTTATGAGAAACTGGATGTTGCAACAACACAAACTTACTTTTCAACAAAAGATTTGAATGAATGAAAATCAACATTTGAACAAACGCAGAATGAATTTTTTTTGCCTGTGCTTGAAACAAGTTTGTGTAAAAGTGGACTTCAGAAGTTTCAAGGTTAAACATCTCGGAATTGTATGATTCAAATAAGATTCAGGTTTTTTGCAAAAACAACATCAGGTTCCAGTAGATAAAAGAAATTGAAATACCACTAACCGTTTGTCTGTAGCGAAAAACACTTTAGTTTGTACAGGAGAAAAACTTTGACGTTTTTTTCCCCTCACTTTCACATCTCACACGTCTTCGTATTTGTAGAGCACATAAAAGAAGATTCATGTAAATCGGCAACACACCCACACCTTAACCCTTATTAGTTTCATTTATGAAAACATTTGCATAAATAATACGCATAATATGAAAATTAAAACACTTCCTGTGTACATATTGTTTCTTTTCATGTCTTTGTTAAGTACATTAAGTACAGTGACATTTCTCTAGCACCATTCAATAAATAAACACTAATCATAAAATACTTTAAGACCAATTTGCTGCCACTGTATTTAGACTCGTGTGAGAATCATACACAACCCACGATGGAGATTCATTAATGTCCCTTAAAATTTCAAACTTAACATAAAAGTCAATTGGAAATCCATTTCCAATTGATCCGGCCTCTTCGCTAATATTTATAAAAATAAATACAGTTGGACCACTGTTTGATACGGAGTTAAAAGCAATATGACACCCAGAGGCTCATCTAGAACACTGTCTGTAAGTGCAATGTCGCATTCAAGTGATAAAAGGCCTTAAAATATCAATAAATATCTTCTGTACAACATTTGCACGCACACTGTTCAGCAGCACCACTGGGCTTGTACTGGAAGAGAAGGAGTGGTGTTCGGAGGAGAACAGCGTATGAGGGCTGGACTTTGTGTGACGTGGTCGACTTTCCTCAAATGTTAAACCTGCGACTTTGTGCTTCTGTCGCCTTCCAGCCAGTATTCTTCTGTCTGCATCTCTGTGAGCCGTGACACCGTCCTCTGGAAGGCGAACCTTTCCTCTTCTCCGCTGAATATGGACAGACTGCTGGCCTCGTCCTGTCGAGCCCAGGGAAACAAAATCACATCTTCGATATGTATGTAATGTGTTCTGCTTCAAATAAAAAGGCAAGTTGTTTTTACATTGTTCAGATACATACAAACATGTTGAAATCTGGTATTTTTTCTAAAGGAATCTCAGACGATCTTAAGGTTTTTAATCTTAACATGTTTAAACAGACTTTCCTTTTACTGCATATTTACCATTTACCCTTTTTTTATCTTAATGATTTCTCTAGATCCTAAAGAAACAACATTTCAGCATTTTCAAAATCACCTCTGTGGAATTTGATGTCTTTATTAAACATTGCTATAAACGAGTCGACAGGAAATGAGGAGGAGGAGCAAGTGAGATGCAACGCAGGGGATTTTTGAGTTCATGGTGGACATGTCAGCTCCTTCACGGGGAGACATCCCTCAACATTTAATTATAACTGTATTTTTTTAATAGTTTAAATGAAAAATAAACAAACTTATGTCAACGTCTCAAAGGGGTTAGGCTGAGATTCTACCAATCGGTTATTTCCATCTCTATCGAAAAACAGGAAATTAATCTGCCACTGGAGTGAGATGATTTAACGCTGCAGTTTCCATAGATACATAACTTGCGTCTAAAAATAAAGCTGCGTTATTCTGAGTCAAATCTGTATTAAGAAAACAGCACCTCATGCAAGTTAGATTTTTATTTCTGTTTGGAAAATGACTAATGGCCAAACTATTGTTTCTGTTGATTATTGCAGATACTGTTAAATTATGAAAGTAATAAATTTACTTTAGGAGTGAACATTCCTGGCAGCAGTTTGTACTTTGACTGTTTTATAGCCTTTTATATTGAGACTGAATGTACACACCTAACACGAAAAACTGGTTCTGGTGGATTAAAGAAAAAGAAGAGTTGCGGAGCTCTTACCCTTTTCAGCCCCAGGTCGTCCATGAGAATGTGGCTCTCATCATGACCGCGATCCCCGTTGAGCACAAAAAGGTCCTCCAGAGGGTGGTCAGCGAGGATCACCACCCGCACCTGCAAACAGAGAGGACTCACTGTAATAAAAAAGTTTTGGTTTGTAAACGTGCGAGTGAATTTGTGCACCGTACCTTGTGGTCGTAAAGAGCGTCCACGAGCGTAATGAGCCGCCTGGCTTGAGTTTTTTTATTCAGCGTGAGCAGAGGAATGTGACGGATGAAGAGGGTGTCGAACAGCCGGGATATCTCGAGGTAGTCACTGGCCCCTAAAGGCTGAAACATTTACATTCAGACACTGGACGCCACAGCAGCCACAAAGCAGGGCTCCTGATCTGAAATCACTGGAAGCTGCTGTGCACACTACATTTCTCTTTAAATCAATCAGCTTTTTCCAAATGACTGTTCACTAGAAAACACATCCTCTTATGACTTATCTGATTTATTTGGATAAGATTACCTCATACAGAGCCATTCACTTTATCACTTAACAATCCAAAAATACTTTTAAATGATGAAATGTAAATCTGGTCAAGTTCTCTTTGTAGTCAAAGAAACCAAATAGTCTGAGGCGGAACTTCGGCAACAATAGAATGAAATTATACAAAATAAATCGATGTGATGGTGAAACAATGTTTTGTGAATTATTATCGTATTGTGGCTTTAATGAAGCAAGCAAAATAGTGTAAATAAGCAACACACAAGAAAAAAGACCCACAATTCAGGATTAGAAGTCAATAGTGATACAGAGTTTTACAACAGTTATGTCATAATATGCATCACACAATCAGGAGTGAAAAAGTTCAGACGGACTCACCCTATCACAGAGCTCCTCAAACGTACAGTCTGCGATGGTCCCACAAGCTTTGTTCAGACGCACTTTTCTGTTGAGAACGTTCATGACTCTCGGTCGTGTAACTGTGGGGAAATGTCACAACATATAATAACCGCTATAGGCAGCTATGGGTCGGGGCTGGGCATTTTGAGGAAGTATAGGAGGAGGATTATGTCACATATAGTATATAGGCTTAGACAAAGCACTTTGGTCAACCAAGTTGTTTTAAATGTGCTATATAAATCAAATTCAGAATCAGGTTTATTGGCCAAGTAAGTTTGCACAAACAGGGAATTTGACTCGGTAAAGTGGTAAATTGACACTGACATTGCCATATCATATTCAAATCCACTTACTGTCATTCTGCTTGAAAGCCAGCTCATCAAACATCTTGTCTAGAGTTGCTTCTACGTCAGGTTCACTTGAGCTACGATAAATGCGACAGAGAAGCATTGATTAATCTACTTTCCTAACTTTTGGGGATTGATTTACCAAAATCATTTTTTACAGGAAGTAGAGTTTTCCAGCAGAGGGTCTGTTTCTTCTGCGGTAATCAATCCCAGAATCCAGCCGAAGAGTTTCGCAATGTTTCTGAAAGCGAGAGACAAATAATTAACAACTGGAGCCTTCAAAAATTGTTTGTGAGTGGAAAACATTGTATTCTACATTCTTACCTGCAACACAGCAATAAAAGGCACAAAGTTGACTCTCTGCAGCCCATTTTTATACAAATCTGAAGCAAGATGACAGATATAATTTATTTTATTATTTACATTTCCTTAATGTGGATTTCAAAATTGCTGAACACATTTAATTTGATGAAAAATAAAAAAAATCACAGATATTTCAGGGTTTCTTCTCTTGCTTTGCAATGTCTGCAGAATCATGATGTGAATGTGATTCATTTTAAATCATTATAATCAACTTGTACTGGATCCTACTGTTTTGTCCTTTCAAGAACAAACTAAGGAATATAGATGCCACTTGAAACCTATCGAATGCAGAGTTAAAACACTAAATTTTAGTTTTACACATGCAAGTTTTACAAGTTTTATGATATCTAGATATACAGGTATTGTAGCACTTTTTTCTAACCTTCAGGAGGACGATTAGAAGTTGCCACTACAACGACTCCGTTCAGAAACAGATTCTCAAAAAGCTGCTTGAGAATCATGGCATCAGCGATATCAGTGACCTGAAAGACATAAAAGATGGAAATTAACTTTAGCGGCAGCACTGCCGAGGTTACAGAGGCTGCCAGACTCACTGTGATGTGTTTAAACATTGAAAGATCATTACCTGAAACTCATCAAAGCACAAAACACAAGCCTCCTCACTGATCTCCTCAGCAACTGGAGCAATTGGGTCATAGGATTTGGCCATTTTACCTGCTTTCCTCTTTGGCATACTCTGCTTTAATCGATGGATCCCTAGAAAGAAAACAAGTGAGAAACTTATAAATACAAATTAATTCACACAAATAAATGGTCGCTTAAAGCCTGTAGGCCGTACAGGACTGTATAATATAGTGTATATTTGGAGTTACTAAGTACAACATGACAAATAACAAAAAATTTATTACAAAATGCACTTGGAAAATTTTGCTAAACCATTGTGATTTAAGTTATTGTTTACTTAATCAGAGCACAAGTTTTGATTTTAACAATTTAAATAAACACAAGTTTTCTCCCAACTAGTTATAATAACACCACCTCATAGATATTATAACTCCACATATGCCCAATTTTTCATTTCATTTCATAAAAAAAATTCCTATAATTACCAAAAAACTCGACAAAAAAATGTTTAAAAAAAACCTGGGTCCACTTGAAACAACTCCAACAGCTGCGGATAAAATTCATTAAATCGTACAAACAGCGATGAAAACAACCTCCTCGGCGAAGGTAATGACAACAGAACAACCCGATATACAGATCAGGGAGAGGTAGAAAGCTCATCCGGCGTATTTAAAGCCTCTAACTGCAAATATAAAAGAATACAGATATATAAAAAACACAAAATACTTGAGAAACTTCAGATCGTTTTTTGCCAGACACTAAAGTGCTGTTGTTCTAGGACCCTTGTATTGAAAATGTATATACAACACAACAAATCACATCAACAATTACAACTAGCTTGCTTCAAAGACAACAGTTCTTGACAGGGAAGCAAGTGTCTTGGTTGATTGGGTGAGTTGTCTTTAACGACTGACATGATTTAATGCGTTGATTTAATGATTGATGAAGGACTACAAGTCTGCCTCAAAGACAAACGGTATGAGTTGCCCATTTTAAGTTGTTTGAAAAAAGAAGCTGTGATTTTGGAGCAGTGACGTCAGATGGTTTTGTGTCGACCATTTAATACTAAATGTAAGGTCACGTAAAGTAAATGGTGACAAGAATAAAGATGCTTTCAGGCTAAAACAACCACCAGAAGGCTTTGGTTCAGTGATTGTCCTTCTAGTGTGAATAGGGTGGGGACACAGAGTGAGCACCACAATGCAAAGGATGAAAATCTGGTTAACTGACAGTGTAGATGGTAACTACAAGTGGGTTGAATCCAGAGAGCAGATTTAACGACCACTGAACTTAACCCTGAACTCTGAGCTGTGTAACTCTGAGATGTGTTTTCAGTTTCAGTGCAGCTGGTCAGAGTTCACCCTGAGTTAAGTGAGTGTGGTAAAACAAAAAAAGAAATCCCTTCTACGATACTATGATTCATCATGGAATGTGTAAATAGAGTGTAAAGTTTCAGTTTTGATCCAGTGGAGCTGTAGGTATACTGGGTGAGAATACATATGTATCTTTAAAACTAGAGTATCAGAGAAAGAGCCAGAGTTGGAGAAAAGAGTCAGTGATAGTTCATTCAGCAAAGTCCATTAATCCACTGTTAAGCAGATTTGATTTTAATGGGCGATGAAGCTTGAATCCTCATGTTATTTTAGATTTATTGTTAACATCGGTGATAGATTTAGCTGCAAATCAAACAGAAAACATGAGTATATTTATAACCTACTGACTATGGAGAATTGCAGATAAAAGTGTCTTGGATAATGCTAGAGTTTATATTTGTATAGTGAAGGCCGGGATATTGACTGAAATGCTGTTAAAACAAGTTAAAAGCAGCCAAATTTCCAAAACTCAATTTTAAGTATTTTTAGTCATTCTAAGGACACAAACCTGCTAATGAGCACGTTGAATCCACAGAGTTTTAGTTACACAGTTACTGACCCAAAATCAAAGTGATCTCAGATTCTAGAGCTGGAAAATGAATTTCCCTCAACTCAGGAATAATAAACTTAATGCTTTCATTAAACTTGCATAATGTAAAATCCTGCATGTCTCTCTCTCTCTTTTATGCAAAATATAAGGTGAAACGTTGTTACTTACACCTCACAACTCATGTATTCTGGCATTGATGCAATAATTGAAAGCTGGCTAACATGCCCCCTAGTGGCTGTAAGAAGGACTCTGTGAGATCATTGATTCAGCGTATGAAATGTACTCACTTTTATGCACATCCAACATAAAGCCATGGAAATGAACCCGCTTTTTCCTTTCCGTCTCCACATATGAATAAAACATGTCCATGACCATTGTTTTTCCTGTGCCTGAAATGAGAAACACAATGCCAGTCAGTAACAACTGAGGACATAAATTACTGTGTTATTAGAAATTTGATTTCTATTCACACTCCTTACCGACATCACCAAAGATGTAGAAGCCTTGTGGAGGTTTGGGTTTCGGGAAAAACTGGAGGAGATAAAGGGAGAGAGAAATAAGGAATTAGATTAGATAAGGAAATAATAGAGCACAAGTTTAGTGGTTACCCAGGTTCAACTGACTCCATCAAAATAGCACATAAGACCTGTTATCCAAAGTCAAAGGCAGTAAATCATGATTATAAATAAGTTATTATAACAAAAGATATACCGGTAATCACAAAAGGCTTTGAGTAAGCAGACTGGAGTAACTGCCTTTAAATAAACTAAAACAACACATGCTGCTGAAACCATCTACAGAGAGGATAAGCCTGCATTTACACATAATACACACACAGTGGTTGATGAACGGATGTGAAACCTTTGAGAACCTCATGCATATATAATAAGAACAACAGTAACACAACATGTATGCTTGGTATTCTACTGTAGCTAATGTAACAACGAAGAGAAGCACTGTTAACCTCTCACGTGTCATGATTCGATATCTTTGTAGACTATGTAAAACTTTTAAGCTGTCAAGTGGAAACTGGAGGTGGAACTATTCTTTGAGTTTGTGTGGCTGCTAATGGAACAGGAAACATTGCACAGGCAGAGGGAAGAACGGTTTCGGCAAATTGTGAAAGTAGATGTCCTTCCATCCATCCAGAAAATGAAACTGAGAAGAGGGGTGTCGTCTACAACAGGACAAAGATCCACCGCAGACCTCAGGATCCACCATGAGCTACTTGAGCTAACACTGAAGCTTCTGAAAGACTGATCTTAAACATTATGTGTTCAAGCATGTTTTGTTATATAGCAATTATCTTTTTCTTCAAATTCTCTAAATATATAAGAAGACTTTACGCAAGCCACAGGAATAGCAGGTGAACACTTATAAATGAGGAATAGAGAGAAAAGCTGCTGCTTGCAAACAGTAACACCTGACAGACAAGGTCAGGTTACGAGTTAGTGAATCTGGATTTGTGTACATGCAAATTGTTGTAATATTTTAGGTTTAACACTTGAAAATTGGTTTTTATAGTGTCTGTTCGCTGCAGGGGTTGTATTCACTTCTTGTTTAATCAAAAGATCAACACGACTGCACAATATTCAGGTATAATTTGCCCCTGAAGTTTGGTTTTCACCAGATCAATAATTTCTCCAACCGATGTAAACATATATTGACTGTTTCCAGGTTTATGACTGACAGCAGGAGATCCTCATTAGCAACCAGTCAGTACCTTGGAGAAGATGGATGTGGGAGTGTTGCTGTATCCTCTCAGTGTTTTGTGCAGCTCGTCCAGTCTCCGCATCACCCCTCTCTGGTGCTCGTCCTCCCGCAGCGTCCCGTCCCTGATCAGCCCGCTGTAGTGGTCCATAGGCCCGCAGAAGCCCCCGGTGGCGCCCGGACCAGCACCCACCTCCTCCTCCACAACCTCCGGCCGGGTTTTGACGGAGTAACCTTTGAAATGAACAGAACACGGACACTAGTGGAAGTTCAGCTCGTGTGTTTACAGCAGGAAAAAGAGGCTTATAGATGGGGTTCGTTACAGTGAAGGGTGACAGCGGCCAGCGACAGAATAACCCAAAAAAACAGATGAAGTTAAGTTTATAAAACTGATCAAACAACCATAACAACACCGGGTTCGCTGTGGGAGATTGTCAACCGGCTAGCTGGGTGGACTTTTACACCGTTTACGACACTTTTTAAACTCCAACGTCCCAGGGACTCCACTAAAAGTCGCCTCACCTCGTTTGCAGATCTGCGTTAAACATGTCAGCGGGCTCCCGGAACAATAACGCCCCGTAAACAGACGCCCGAAGCCCAGGAAGGTTGTGGGTGACATCCCCACACACAGCGGTGCGAGGACCGCCATCTTGTTTCAAATGACGTCAACGAAACTTTATTAACAAAGGACATCACACACACAGACAAAATAATCGTTAGCCGGCAGGGGGCGACACATCTTCCAATTCTGTTTTAATGATAATAATAACAATGATTTACAGAGGTACATTTAAAACTCAACTAAAAACCAATTAAAAAGTAATATCTGGATGATAAAGAAGTAAAGAAAATGTTTCCTTTTGATCTTTAATCAAATGGCTACAGATATCAAATACAATTCAATTCTGATTATAAATCTGGTTTGTTTATGTCGGGTTTTAAAATGTAAAATAAAATGAAAAAATGTGTTTGTGATAACGCAGCTTCTATTTTCCATTACTCAATGTATTACTCATACAACCACACCGTGAGCTAATATGGGTTAAAATATAAAATATAAAATATAAAATATAAAATATAAAATATAAAATATAAAATATAAAATATATAATATATAATATATAATATAAAATAAAATATTTAAACTATGTTAAATTAGTTTAACATCATGCATGACAAAGAAAGTAGTACCCTCTTACATTTGAGAAGGTGAAACCAGTAAATATTTGACTCTTAAAACCATCTTTTGATTATCAAATAAATAAATTATCTTTATAATATAAAAAGCCACAAAAAAATGTGAGTATGAATGTTTGAAGTAATGGTTAAGCACTACATTGGAAACCCACAACAGAGAAATTACATTTTCATACTTTCCTATGAATTCTCTCATTATGACTCTGTCCTCGGTCTAATTATATCTCCACAGGACTGAGGCGGAGCTGCAGACAAAACATGGCTGACAACAGTCAGGGTGTTCTAGGGCTTACAGGCTTGTTGCCATGACAACAGAGGAGCCCTTCTCTCCCCCACCCCTCTCCCTAATGCACACAGACACACACACTGTCACTCGCTCTCTGTCTGTCTCTGCTGTACACACACACACACATACACATACACACACACACATACACTGTATAACAGTGGAATCCGCCTTGCTTTGAGATCCAAGCTCTGCTATTGGGAGCAGGAAAAATATAGGAAATCCAGCACGGAGCAGAGGGATCCTCCACATATCCACATCTATTTTGGATGGTGAGTGCCTGGTGACTGGTTATTATTTGTTTACACACTGGATCCTTTGCCAAATCTGCTTTAAGCAGGATCCCTTTTAAGTGGCATATAGAGAAATTGCAGTTCCTTCCTTTTGGTTAGCTCTGCTGCTGCTGGTGCTGCTGCTGCTGCCGCTGCTGCTGCATGAAAGATGTGCCACATGTTTCTCTTCTCGGAGCTGCTCCTTCTTATTTTTTAAAGATTAGGGTGGAAGCTGTCATCGTAATGGTAATTCATAGCTGGGTAGCCATGGTGAAGTCAATTTCCCCCTCCCTCTGCCACTGCTGAATGCATTAGTCTAATGAGATGTCTGCAGCCTGTGTGCCGAGCAGCAGCAGCAGCAGAGGCAGAGGAGGCAGCAGCCGTGTGTTAACCAAGAGGAGACGAGGAAAAAACCACATCCAGGAAGACAAAGATGGCTTTCACTGCATTGTGAGGGATTTAGGTTTATAGTCACCTTCTGGGCTCCTAGGATTTAAGACTAAGGGCTTGGCTCTTGGACTTTCACAATAGAAGATAGCAGGTAATAGACACCCCCTCCCTTGCTCTCTCCCTCTCTCTCTCCCTCTCTCTCTTGGTTATTGGTGTGTTATCAGTTCATGATGGAGGTGCTGTTTCCTCCACAGCTCTTGCATGGCTGCCTTTTGTGTTGTTGGATTATTACCACAGTGCTCTGCTAAATTCTGCTCTCCTCACTGCATCAGTCCTCTGCAGTCTCTCAGTGTTGCTGTTGTGCACCGTTACACCAAAGCTACTTCCTCTGTGTGCGCTCTGAATTGATGCTGCTCTCTGATCTGCAGCCCCTGAGGAGGAGTATTGATGTTTAAGTAAAGTGCACGTTTCTGTGTGTTTTCTATTGCCTGAGCTCATCGGTTGTTTCCTTTGTCTCCAGCTCCAAATGAGTGTACCTGCAGCAACCGGACAGAAATCAGACGGCAACAACAGTGAAATGCAATCAGCTGCAGTGGCTCCCTCCTTCCTCCCCAGCCAGTCGGGGAAGATACCGGGCAGGAAGAGAGGGAGACCCCCACTCCGCAATGTGGCTAAGATGGATTTTCCTAACCGCTACCCAGAATCGCTGCCTCCGCTCAAAGTGCCAAAGAAGAGGGGGAGAAAGCCGGGCTTCAAGGTCAGCCAGATTAGGGGGAAACAGGGGGGTGAGATGTGGTGTTGTGGATGAAGCATGTTAAAAAATGCATGTGTTCGCAGACACACAGGCTCCATGCCTTTCAGATTTTGTGGGACCCCGGTGTAACAGAAAGACATTAAAACATCTATGAGGCTTTGTTCCGCTGCAGTGAAATATTTTACAATTTAGGTCTAAAAGGTCATTAATACAATAACAACTTCATTGTCTGCAGAGTATAAACTACAACTTCAGACATATTTCGTATCCAAATTATTTAACCATCCCCCTCCCCCCTCCTTACATCATTTAGTGTGTGTAAATAAATGATATGCCCGAAATAACCATAGGAATCCAAAAACCTGTGCTCTTCTGCAGCTCAAACCCAGGATGGTGATGACGCCATTGGCTATTTCTCCACCCAGCAGCACCCCAGAGCCCGATATGAGCTCCATCCCTCAGGATGCCGCCACCATCCCTCACTCTGCCACGCCCCAGGTGCTCACAGGTAGGACACGAAACACTCTCGTGGCCTTTTAGTATCCAGTCTGAGGTTGTTTAAGGACAAACTCTGATGAAGAGATAGATAGGTTCTCCTTCTTTCCTTATCTACACCTGTGTTTTTCCCGTACTAGTGTGTATCTACATCAACAAGCAGGCCAACACGGGCCCCAACCTGGACAGGAAGAAGATCCAGCAGCTCCCCGATCACTTTGGACCCGACCGGCCCTCGGTGGTGCTGCAGCAGGCCGTCCAGGGCTGCATCGACAGCGCCTTCCAGCAGAAAACAGTGTTCACGCTCCTCACACAAGGCTACGGGGGAGAAAAAATATCAGGTGTTGTACAAAGACCCCCCTCAGGTGTTGTTTTCTGTTTGTTCAATACCCTTCAATACAATTCTTACCATTTTACCTGAGGTGGAAGTGAGAAATAACTATCTTTAGGCCATATTGACCTAATTTGTGGGAACTTGGGTCCAGACTGTGCTGTTGGTTCAAGTGCTCTCCTTGTTTTGCTCTTGCAGCCACGTTTGACGGGAAGCAGCACCTCCTGAGCCTCCCTGTGGTGAACAGTATTGACTATGTGCTTCGTTTTCTGAAGAAACTCTGTCGCAGCTTGCACTGTGAGAACCTCTTCAGTGATCAGCCCATCACCCAGCACAGTGGCCGCTCCTACCAGTCAGATGGTACTTGTACATTTTTACCTCAGCTAAAGCAACTGTGCCAATATAAACAAATGCTTTGAGCTCATTTCGACTCTAACCTTGTCTTTAGCTGAGACATCCATGGCCGACGACTACCACTTAGACCAGTCAGATGGCAAACGCTACTCCATGGACCCTGGCGATTCTGCTTTCAACTCCATAAGCTCGTCCTACTCGCCAAAGTCCTCCTACGGGTTCCGTTCATCACAGCAGTTCTCCAACGGCTCAGCCTCCATGAGCATGTGCAGGCAGTCGTCAACCAGCCCGAGCACGTTCCCAGAGAGCAACAGGACAGGTGACTAGCGTGGGGGGGAAAACAAACCATGATTGTGTCCGAGATTATTTCAAAGACGTATGAAAAGTAAAGATGCTTTCTCTGCTTTGTTCTTCCAGGAGGATATAGTGCATCTCCAGAGTCCCAGGAGTCCAAAGCTCCGCACAATAAGGACCCAACCACCTGGTCTGTAGAAGATGTTGTCTGGTTCATCAGGGAGGCAGACCCACACGCTCTTGGGCCTCATTCGGACGTCTTTAGAAAACATGTAAGTCCACTGTGTTCTCGACAAGCTGACATGTCAGACTGCTGTTTCAAAGCCAGACTGAGCATCCAGCAGAAATCCCCTTGGCTGATCGACAATTTCTCACTTATTTGACACCAACTTCTTTTTCTCTCAGGAGATTGATGGAAACGCTTTGCTACTCCTGAAGAGTGACATGATCATGAAGTACCTTGGACTGAAGCTGGGGCCGGCCTTGAAGCTTTGCTACCACATCGACAAACTAAAGCAGACAAAGTTCTGAAATCCTTCCACAGTATATCTCCTTCCCTCTTGAATCCAAGTTGTTTGAGTTTGAGGATAGGGTCACGTCTGGGGTCTCATGTCCCCAGGCGTAAATGTATGTCACTTTCTTCAGGGTCCCCAGGAGTAGGTGTCACTTCCTTTTCTACCAAAAACATAAGAAATATAAATTGGCTTCTACTTTTTATTTATCTCCTTTTTCGTAAGGAAGAAGCTGTACTGTCATTTTTGAATTGATAATGTGATAGTGAAGAAAGCCAGTCAAAGAATTAGATGTCCAAAGGAAAAGATAGGCTCCAACTTAACGCTGATATTAATGGTGATATTATAGGGCTAATGTAAATCTTCTCCAACATCACCTGCAGTTTATGCGATGTCATCAAGGCTGTATTTTTTAATATTCTTGTTTTTCACAGCTAACACACTATACGCACTTTAACATTAACACTACTTAAAGCTGCAATTACAGATTTTTTTGGCCACTTGAGGGCAGTGGTAAGATGGAGGACTTGTTATCAAACGGTTAACAGCAGTTATGGAATTACATTATTCGGTCTCATTTGGTGCTTTGGATCCCTGACGAATGTACTTTCTCTTTTTAAACAAACAGCAAAAGCTACGCTAAGACGAGCTGCAGATGCAGGGGACAATTTTGTGTAGTTTCCTCAAGTTGAGCATCGTGCTGTCACAGTTTTACATGACCTTTTTATACTTTGTTAGGATAAAAAAAAATCCATTCTTAACCATTTAAGAATGTTGAGCAAACTCGTTGATAGTTTTAAATCTGGTTGAATAAAGGGAAATCAAAAGGAGAAAGTGACGTCCCTTAGTTCTAGGGACCCTAAAGGAAGTGGGGACCCTACTCTGAGCTGAGGGCTGCAGTAAGACCCTTTTAGTACAGATTTTGTTTTTAAGATTCCCATTTAAAATTACTTAAACCACCTTTGTCACTGATTTTGAATTAAAAACCTTCAGATTATGGAAAACATCCACCATAAACATGTTATGTATACTCCTTATCTGACTAGAAATGTATAAGAGAAAAACATTTTTTACCTTAAGACGACTTTCCATTGTCAGATCTCACCACAGGATCTTGTTTACTCGTTGTTTATCAAGATGAAAACATATCTATGACTATACTGAAAATGGTGCATTACATACTAGGTTGCTTTTTAATTGAGAGATTTAGAAAATCATTTTGATACTATTTTTTCACATTTCTGAGTCAAAAACAAAAATACTTTCCCTGTGGATGGGTCCTTCTTTTAAGTATGATTTCAAGATGTGAAAGACTGTATAACCTAAGCAAAATATAGAAAGACAGTAGCTCTCTTGTTCGTATACACAAAGTAAAATGAGAGCATGTGAACGTAATATATTTATGTTTCAATATGCAAGATTGTTACATGCCAATTATCTTTCCTCATGTATACTCATTAGGACATTTTTTTTAATTTCATATGTTTATAAGTTTTTATCAAGCATCAGTGTTGATACCGAGGTCGTCAAAACACGTAAATGTGTCACTAAGAAAACCTAAATGGCGATGTAAATTGGTATATAATATAGTATTGCTTTTGTATACCACTTTTGGTGTACAGTATGCATCCTTTTTAATCAAATAACCTTTGTAAGTGAATGCTGCTGTAAAGAAATTACATGTAAGCCATGCCTAGTGAGAACATGCTGAAGTGTTTTATTTTGAAAATCACTACGAGTCAGAGTTTTAAAGAATGCTGAGTGGATCAGAACTCTACGCCGGTGCTAAAAGTTATCTACGTATTTAAGTGTTTGCTTTTGTGTCTGTGAGAAGTAAATGATATCCTATGTGTATAGTGTTACTGTATGTGAGTATTAAATTAAGAAATCAAGTAATCAGAGATTATGAGTGAGTCAGGCTTTTTGTCTCTGTGGTTCTGGCTTTCAAAACTAAGTCTGAATTGATCCAGATTTTAGTTACAATTTTAGATACAGTCGTCACAATTGAGAGTTATTTTGTCTGAGGTCCTTTACTGTGCTTCAAAGTGTGATTTAGCAAAGGTGACCTATATCTGGTGCTCCCGAGATGGTGTCCAGGGACCTCCAGGGGTCCTAAATAGGAAACTGCAGGCAGACTAGAAACAGCCAGTCTGGCTCCGTGAAGGGTAACACAATCTATTTACCTGACCTCTAAAGTTCACTGATACAATATATCTTACATATAAGATGTATTATATTCACAAACACTTAAATCTCTATGGATCTAACTCAACAAGAAAAAAAACATGGATGTTCCCAAAAATGACACAACATCGCTTTAAAACTAAATTTGTTTAGAGTTTTCATGACCATAGAACCATTGTTAAGGACATGATCATGTCTGTTCAGTTTTGTGCGTCAGAAGTGCATATTCACACATTTAAGTCTTTATATGTTTTAGTCCCTTCACACTATTTGCCACACAATCCAGGCTGTATAGTTAACGCTGAAGACTGAAAGTCACACTTGGCATCGGCAGATTACAGACACATGTTATATTGTGGCCCGTGTTGTGCAGTGAGAACCACGAACCGAGGCTACTCAAGACAGAATGGTCATTACATCTTAAACACAGATCAAGTGCCCCTGTGCAGGAATACTGGGATTGAGGTTTTCTTGGGGAGATTATGGTAACTTGATGAAATACAACAGATTTATTAATGCACCATGTGAGCACAAGAACAGCATTGGACCCATCTGGTTTTTCTAAATAAACTGGCAAAAAGACTGTTATATTATATTACATCTATTGTCCTATTATCCATGAAAACTTAGTGTGTATTTATAGCCTGATTCTAGTATTGCTTAGACACGGTATCTTTAAATCTGACATCTTAGGCTCAAATCTAACAAACAAATAATCGATTCAGCATCACATCATCTCCACCTGACCTTTCCCATTCCCTGGTGGCGTGGACGGGGTTTCGACACTTCACTAAAAGAGCATGAAATTCATCCATGAACTTTGGCGAAACAGGAAGAGGAAGATGGTCTTGTTGAAAGCTCCAGGACAAGCTATATTCGTATAAACCTTTATGTAAATTGGACTTAATGTCCAATGTCTCAAACACTTCACCCATCCCTCCATCGACATAGTGGTGAGTAGATAATGAGTGAATTTCTAATTTCTGGTTAACTATCCCTTTAGATTTTCTAGCTGGGAGAATAAACCCAACATGTAATTTTACATTAAACTGGATAAAAGGAAATATATGGTATGAGAGGGTGTGGCCATGGGTGTTAGGGCGTCATGGCTCCTGGCTCCTGCAGAGAGTGAACCCGAGGCTTTCAGGGGCCCTGATTGGTTTTCCAACCCCTCGAAAATCCCACCATGGTTCTTAAAGCCACGTTTAATGGGAATGCAATAATCCAACCCTCAAGTGCATGGATTATAAATTCCTGTTTCATCAGTTTCATAAAAATGGGAACTCATCGCTCCATCTTGCGCATTGTTTGTTTTTTCTCAAAAGATCCACACCAATCCCCCCACCCCCAACCCCAAGAAAAAAAAAGATTTATCTCCTGATGATGAAACGTGGGGGGCTGCTCGTCCTCATCACTGTGAAGGATCCGGTCATAACGTGACAGGATCCAGCTCCATCGAGCCCGAGCGGAGCAGCAGAGCATCAGTGAACTTATGATCAGGCTGTGATGCGCACGGGTGACGCCGCGCTCCTGCAGTCGCGTAACCGAAAAGACTGGCGTGGGATCGGTCCCTGCTGCGCCTCATCTGGAATAACGTCGGGAAAATCCAGAAAAAAAACTGAATAGCGGGTGTGCGCGTGTGATTTTTTTTTAAAGGAGGCGAGCAGTGTTGAGAATAATCCCCCGTTTGGGCGAACGTCTCCATCGGAAGGGGGGGTTTTCTGTACTTTGCAGAAGCCAGAGAGGCAGATTTATCCCGATAGAGAAGCACCAGATATAGGCTGTGGAAAAAAAAACAGGTAAGAAGTGACTGTGCGTGCAGATGTGTTGGATCTTCAGATTACAGATGCGGCAGTCGGTGGATTGTTTTGATTAATATTGACCATTGGTTATTTGTCATGTTTTCCTTTGCGTTTTGGATGAATGCGATGGAGCAGACTGAAAGGCTGGCACACTGGCACCTGCGCATCCCTTAAAATAAAGCCTCTGCCTGGAAACAGCCTGAAACACACAAAAAAAAGAGAGAAAACGGCGGTGGATGATTTGACGGAGGAACAAAATGTCGTGAGGGGTTTGCGTAATAATTGGCTTTTATGGAGACGTTGTGTGTCTAAAGATGGAGCTGCTTTGCGCATTTTCCTTTTTTTTGTATTATTCTGGCTTTGTGCGGTGGATGGGACTTGGGCAGGTTTCTCTCTGCGCACGGAGAGGTGCCATTAGGAGCAGGATGGAGGGATGTGATGTGAAAACACTCTCACTGCGTCGTTTCCATCGGAATGCAGCAGCAGCAGCGTCTCTCTCTCTCTCTCTCTCTCTCCCTCTCTCTCCCTCTCCCTCTCCCTCTCTCACACATTTAGCTTCAGTAGCATTAAGTCTGATGTCATGGCCCACAGTGTAGGAACAAAAACAGCGTCTGCCGAACCCCACGTCCACGGGCACGACGAGTCCTCCGTGCCCGTGGCCTGTGCGAGATGTGGCGAATGTCTCCCACCGCACTCGAGCCGTTTTTTGAAGCGCTACCCCTCGTCCTCAAGGTCATTCACCGGAGTCTTTGTGTCATTGATCAACCCCCCACGATCTGTGGCTGAAATTCACCATACAGCGCACGTCAGGGTTGTGTATGTGTGTGTGTCTGTGTGTGTGAAAGGCTGCAGTGATTGTGGCTGCAGCTCGTTTCTGCTGTTTGTTGTGGAAGGCCTGAGCCAATGCAGTCCACTCTGCTGCTGCTGCTGCTGCAGAGATCTGGACCATATGCTGGTCTCCGGAACATTTTCACACTGTGTTCCAATATGCAAATCATATGCTACTGCCTCATTTGGTAAAATATGCATGAGCATTGACACATACTTGGGCATTTCATGTCATTTTTGCCACATCACTAGTCAATAATTCATGACTCTGTGACTCCTGACAGGCTGCCCTGGTGTGGTTGTTCCAAGTTGTCATGATTGCTATACTGAGGGGCCTTCGTTATAGGAAACTAATCCAGACAGATTGTTCTGCGGATTCCCTACACCTTGTTTAAACACTATATGACATACTCATTTATAAGCTGTATTCCCCTTTGATCCAGATTATGGAAGGGCCTCTGCATTCTCCTGCATGATGCCCATTTACTGAGGTCTGTGGATTTACTGCAGCGCCGCCACCGACACCACCAGGCAGAGGCTTTGTTGTCGCTGTCAGGTTGTAGGACAGTGTTTTCAATGGAAACTTGATAGCGGCGATCGAACATTTGATGAACTGGTCCTGCTCTGACAGTGGTGATCCAGGTCAGTGCTACGCGAGCCACAGACTGGCACAAACAGGCTGAGGGGACAGAAATAGAACAGGAGCACCAGGGAGAGAACCACCCCCCCCCCTCAACAACTCCTAAAAGAACTAAACACATTTACTGGCTCTCCACTAACTCATGTGGATGTCAAAAGAGGGAGGTTTTTTTTCTGTGCAGTGCAAGAGATTTTCATACTTTCGTCGCTCGAGCAGAGATAAATGCATTATTCACGTGTTCTTGCACCACAGGAACCATGGGAAAGCAGAACAGCAAGCTGACTCCAGAGGTGATGGAGGATCTGGTGAAGAACACAGAGTTTAATGAACATGAGCTGAAGCAGTGGTACAAAGGGTTCCTGAAAGACTGCCCCACTGGCAGGCTGAATCTGGAGGAGTTCCAGCAGCTTTATGTCAAGGTCTGCACAAACTACGTATTTTCTTTATTTAATGATCTGCTTCTTTTATATAATGTCAGAGTTATATTTTAGAACATTTATTCTTGCCACGGCCTTGTTCCAATATATAACGAGGCTATTACCGCTGCGACTGCAGCCTTTATAAAACCCTGAGTGAATAATTGAACGCTTCTCTCCCACGCTTCTCTCTCCCAGTTCTTCCCTTATGGCGATGCATCAAAATTTGCAGAACACGCCTTCAGAACCTTTGACAAAAACGGAGACGGGACCATTGATTTCCGAGAGTTCATCTGCGCCCTGTCCATCACATCCCGTGGCAGCTTCGAGCAGAAACTCAACTGGGCCTTCAACATGTACGACCTGGACGGCGACGGAAAAATCACCAGAGTGGAGATGCTGGAGATAATCGAGGTAAGGGATTATGGAGTCATTAAGCCCTCGTTCATTAGGGGACTGGCTCTGGCTCTGGCTCTTTTTTTTTCAGCACACCTGTCATGCCTTGAGCTCAGAAGCTGTTTCATAACGACAGAACTGCAGTTGTATTGAATTACATCCAGTTCTGGAAATACACCAGTATAGTAAATCTGATCTGTATCAGTGATAGTGGAGAATATTGACAGTTCCTGTTGCGATAGAGATGGTACGTGCTTTATACTCAAGCATCTATATCAATGACAATCGGTTTTTTGTTTTTTCAACTCAAGTACCCAATCTTTCATATTGCAGACTGCTCTGATGGATGGACTTTAAACTGGATGCTACTGAACATGTTGATATAAAGGAGGTTATCATACAATTTAGTGTTGAGGTTGCTTTGGTCACGTTTACATCCACATTATTACCACTTTGGCAAAAACTGGAATGGGTAAAGCATTCTTGCTTTTGTAAATTTTACTTGTAGCAAACAGTTAAAACAATGTATTTGTTGTTGAAACCTGCAGTTTGAACAGTTTTAGTTTTTAGCAGATTTCACCGTTATGTGACTAATAAAGGATTTTATTAAATGTTTGTTTGTTGCTTGAAGGTAACAGTTCACATTTGTATGTATTTTTCAGTTCGACCAGTTTATTTGATTCTGTCAGCAGTGAAGCCAAATCGTCTTGATCGCCCCCTGGTTGCTGGCTGCAGGATAGGTCTTATATAGCATCCTCCATGTTAGTGGCTTGGACATAACTAAGAGTTAAATACATTGCTCTAATGGAGGATTTCTGTCCTGATTTCTGGCCACTTCTTATCACAGTGATGTATGTTCATGTTTCTGATAAGTTTGGATTTAATTAGGTATTTGATGCTCTGAAAATGAGGTGATAGGTCTTGATTGACAGATTGACATGGGGTCGGTCTGACACATGGATCAAAAGAACTCAATATAACGGCTCCTTATCACTGCTGCACAGACTCTGGCTTCAGAAGACGTAATTTTTTAGTTTTACTTATTTAGTCATGTTGCACTGATCAGTTTCCTCTTCCACACAACCCTCAGCAACTCGGCATGCTGACCCCCTGGAGTACAAACACCCCTGGTCGTGAATCACTGATCCATGTCCTCATGAACAAATGTAGGCCCTCACTGGATTATGTAATAAACCATTAGCTAATTTCTCACTGCATCTCACCCACAGGCCATCTACAAAATGGTGGGCACTGTGATCATGATGAAGATGAACGAGGACGGTTTGACACCGCAGCAGAGGGTGGACAAGATCTTCAGCAAAATGGATAAGAACAACGACGACCAGATCTCGTTGGACGAGTTCAAGGAGGCGGCGAAGAGCGACCCGTCCATTGTGCTCCTGTTGCAGTGTGACATGCAGAAGTGAGCCCCCCCCCCGACCACCCACCCCCCCTGCTCGCTCCTCTCCCTCTCTGTAATCCACACACTCTGGACAGCAGCACATGTTTTAATGTCTCATTAGGTTCTCTGCCATTCCCACAGGAAAAAAAACAAAACAATGCTTGGACTATTTTTCAATGGACTTCGCTTCTTGTGGTTGTATGCATGAGAATGTTAAATGCTGAATAATTTTGAATATAGCTATAAGATATCATACATTTCTATTTCAAAACATGCCGATGTGATTTGTGCACAGTAACCCCACACATCCTCACCCGTCCCTAGCTTGTATATCAGTGGAGCACTGCATTAAATTATGTTCCTACAGTATTTAGGATCCCCAGTGTTCACTGCTGCGACTACTGTACGCTTTACATAATAGTATCAAAACAATAATTCCTATGATAATTGTAACTGTCTCTGCTATCCAGACTTGTTGAGCTCGTGGAGAATAGAAAAGGCTCCTGTCTGTTCCAGATGTTTTCACGCGACGGAACCGAGAATTATAGGTTCTTTGCATGCCTATATTATGTGTCAAAAAAATATAATCTCTTACCTTTTGCATCTTTAGGTGGCTATAAAAGAGAAACCCTCCGAAATTCATTTAGTATTGTTGCATGGGATGTACAGTATGTGACTCACCAGACCATTAGTTCACCTCCAGCTGTGTGGGAGCATGCTTCCCTTTTAAAACGCGTGAATGTGTGACACGATATTTAGGTTGCAGCTGTCGGCAAATTTTGCAGAGGAAGAGCATTCACATCACCATTCTATTATATGTTTTGCTTCAGTGATTTGTGGGATGAGCAGAAATATATTCATGGAGCATCACTCCCTTTTGATTTTATTGTACCGCTGCCACTTAATCTGGAGTAGGGGCCAAAATGATTGCTGTCATTGGGCAAAGTACTTGTGCATTATTCATAATGATCTAAAATTGGCTTCTTTTTCAGGCTGCTTATTGGAATTTAGGCTTAAATGAAATTTACTCAGTACATATCAACATGTTTACAGAAATGATGAGCACCGCAAAATGAGAACAGCCTCGGCTTTTGACCCTGATGCTGGGAGCTCGCTCTCTGGGCTGGGGACCTTGTGAGAGGGGCTCCACTTCCAAAGCAGCAGAAGGGGAGGACAAAAAAAGCCTCTTATATGTTTACTGAACATAGTGCATTCCTAAAACCTTTTTTGTAAGGGGAAACTTTTTATTGAAAAGTCTCATCTTCTAAATAATTCCATTCGCAGCAATCATTCAAGATGCGAGACCCTCAAAGGGAGGTGATTCATAAAGCCTTTGAAAGAGCGTTTCAGGGAGTGACAGCAACTGGTTGGAGACGTAGGCGAAAGTTATTGACGAGATTCTCTTTCAGGAGTTGTGCAAGCACGGACCGAGTGTCTGCTTGTAGTCCACTTACAGCACTGGAGGCTGAAGAAGCTTTTCACCGTTCTGTCTGTAACATAAGAGAAACCGACCATCACATTATTGATGTCTATTTGATTTACACATTCCAGTCCAGTCACCACGGCAGATTCTTTGTTTGAGTAAATATTTATATCAAATATGAAAAATCATCATACAAGTGACTGTATTCTTTTTTTACATGTGGCATGTGTTGCACCCAAACCCAATTCTGTAGTGATTAAAATAAATAAACCATCAACAGGCTTTTTCAAAGGACACGGTCTGACAGGTGCAGTTACTGAGGACCAGACGTTTGGCTTTGACACTGTGTTGAAGATATGATTCTGATGATGGATGTATGAATGAATGAATGAATGAATGAATGAATGAATGAATGAATGAATGAATGAATGAATGAATAAATGAATGATTGAATGATGCTTATGATGCACAAAATAGTTATTGTAACATTAGTTAGGTTTTCACAGAAATGACACCTAACTGCAGCCGGGTTAGAAACAATGGCCGTTTTCAATCATCACATGATTCGAGGTATTACTGTGGAAATAACTCCAGTTAATGAACCAAATTGTTATAAATATTATTAATAATAAAAATAATAATGTGTATTTTTTTAATTTATACATTTAAATGCTGGATACAAGAGCCTCTCTGGTCTTTACTAAAAAATTAAAACGCAGGTGTAATGTTCTGCATCCCATTTGTTAGTCTGGTATATAGGACAAGGAAAAAAAATATTATGTTAATTAAGCCTTAAACTGAAATCAACTGTCGGCACTAAGAAACTTTCCCAAATATCAGAGACATCTCTTTTCAAAAAGAAAAGAATGTAAACAGAGACGAGCATTAGGTAGATTGCCACCTGGTGGTCAGCGGGGAAATAAAAATATCAGAGTTAATCTAGTTCCATTATTAAACTACATGCACTAGACGTACCAAGATGAAGCACGCCTCGTTGCTGTAATCAATAACACTGAGGTCATCCACAGATCATCTTTATCAGGGACTTGTTGAAGAAAATAACTTGGACCTGACAGAGAGCGATCTTTGGGAAAAAGAAGAAGAAGGAATCAAACAGACAGGAACTACAATCATGCATCATTCTGGGTCTGTTCTGGTGTTATCAGGTCGGTGGAGGAACCTCTGCAGGTTTGTTTTCTCTTTGTAGAGAGCGAAGGCCTCAGCGTTTTCCCAAATGAGGGCAAAGGGAAGAAATTGGCACAGCCTAAATCTTTCTGACTTCATCCTTCAGTATGCACATGTAAATTAGGCCAGAGGATGATTTAGTATTGTGGCCAATGGGCGGATCAGATTGAGGTATTCAGTATGAAGAGCTGTCAGCAGCAGAATTAATTAAAATATGTCTGCAGTGAATGATCAAAGCTAATATATCATACGATTATATTAATATTATTGGTGTATCAAATGTCGGTCAGGTCCTCCTTCTTGTTTGGAACAAGGTGTCCTAAATACATGATAACGAGCAGCAGCATGAGTCCAAGCTGCATGACACCCTTTAGTTTACCACAAGTAGAGCAGCACAAATAACAAGATACAAATGTATAATTTAGATTTGCTTCAACTAAAAGATCCAAATGATTCCAGCTTCACAAACATGAGGATCTGCTGCATTTCTGAGAAATGTATGACGGTCAACTGACCTTCTTTGAGACTGATGGTCACATTAAACAAGCTTTGACTAGATCACCTTGAGCTGCAGGAAACTAGGACATAGTGACAAAAATAATTATAATAATAAAAATCCTTACAATTTCAATAGGGCCTCCTACCGTTCGGTGCTCGATGAATCTAGAAAATAACTGGCACGTTAATATCTGAATTTCATCAATGAATTGAAATTATATTGTCGCTTTAGCCATATTCAAAAAGTATAAAAAAGGAGGACAGAAGCAAAGTTAGGCATGACCACCCATGATTAATTGTGTACTTAAGGTTAAAGCCAGTTAATACTCTTGGGCTGAAAACCTTTCCTGCTGCTCATGAATTTCATCAGTAACTTGTAAAATGGTGAGACCAGTTCCAGGTCCTTCTATTCTATTGACATTTACAGCCCACATGTAAATGGGAATGTATATACAAGACACGGATGGTGAAACGGTGCTTATACATATAAAATGCATGCGTTTACGTTTATAGGTGGGTATTCCTGGCCTGGAGTAAAGAATGTATACAGCACTGGGAGACGTCTTCACAACCCAGATTGTTTGAAGTATCTGACATTTACTACGACTGTGACACATACTCGACCTGGCATGAAGAGAATCTGCAAGTCAAGAAAGTCACCGGATTTGCCTCAGAAATCGCTTTGATAAGGATCTTGTCCTGTTTCTCAGTTTCATTGTTATATCTACCATACTAGGGAACAGAATAAAACCCACCTGAGAAATAAATGTGAGACAACAAAGACTATGGATTTAATCACTGCTAGAAAAAGCATTTGACAGACATTGATTCACAGTAAGAATAAATGAATGCACGCAAATAAATACACAATGAACAGATAAGGATTATATACATGCATAATCTTAAACAGTGGGAAATTTGTGCCATATTCCCTAAGCTTTTAACAAAAATGTTGAAAGACGTCCTAGGTTGAATTTAAAGAAAGTGCAAAACATTTAGACAATTTGCTGAATCCTTCTAACAAACAATTCAAACAAACTGGTAAAATACTTTTATTATTCTAAAAACATTTAATTTAGGTTTTTACGATTAAATTTGTTTAAAACACCGTATCTATACTATAATATATATATTTGGCCTTAATTTATATATTTATAAATACAAAATATAATAGAGTTCTAAAAGATATAATGCGTCAAAATACAGGTTGTAGTTCTTTTTAGTGTCAAATGGAAAAGCTGCTTCTTCCACCTCTGTCAGCTGCATTCAGGAACACCTGGGAGAAGTGACCACTGTTCTCAAGACTACCACTACACAACTACACAACTTGACAAAATTGGGCATCTCTTCCGTTGTAAACTTTACCAACCGACGTGCGATACCCTGTGTGCGCAGCCTGCAAATACAAAACATCGTCAGGACGAGTGGATCGACTCCCAAACTTCCTTCTGAGTCGAGGGAGGGACATCTCCCATAGAGGCCGGTGCTGTGTCATCACAGCCTTTATAAACCCAGGTAAGGTCCCGCCCCCTCCTCCTGCCATTCAACCGCATCTAAAATCAACGACCTCTGAAACCAACACGGTGAGAAAACCTGAAGTACCTGAATTGTTTCCTGGCGCCACGTGTTCGCTTCTCGTCCGAGTTCCTTTGAGGTAAATGTGATTTCCTGTAAACACGCGTGAAAAGCGACGAGAAGCGTGTGTTCAGCTGAACATCTCGTATAGTAAATATCATTATATTAAAGCAACGCAGTGCATTTCACCCCAAAAAAAACTGTGTAGAACCGTAGGATCATGATTATGTTATGGACGTTTATTATTTGTATATATGTATTATGT
Organism: Pseudopleuronectes americanus; assembly: GCA_038501795.1. NCBI lineage: Eukaryota > Metazoa > Chordata > Actinopteri > Pleuronectiformes > Pleuronectidae > Pseudopleuronectes > Pseudopleuronectes americanus. Next base: position 15,058,064 of record CM076726.1, on the reverse strand, counting down.
AATTATTTATTTATTTGGTTATAATCTTTGTATTTTTTTTAAATGAATCAGAAGTTCTCTCAACTCATAAAAATATTCAACTTTGACTGAGGGGCATTTGTGTAGTTTTATTGTTGTGTAGATTAATTCAAAAGGTGAACGTGAGATGTGCTTTTAAAGTTCTTTGTTTCAAATTAATTTGTATCTCTTAAATTGTGAATTAAATTAAACATTTTATAAATTCAATTGATGGGTACAAACAAACAGCAGTTGTACAAATGAGAAAATAGTGAAAGATTAAATAAAATATTATAAAATGATTAAAGATCAGCACTAGAAATTGATTGATAAGATGACTTACAACTTAAATGTGTTTCTTAAAAATGAATAACATTTTTATTTTTATTCTGAAGGTGTATTTGCTCTGGCCTCCACAATGTGTTCGATTCCCGGGCTTCCAGCACCAGGATTAGAAGTGCGTCTTCTCATCACGAGGGTAAACCTAAACCACAGCTGTGGTCTTGTGGAATTGTGGGTTAACATGGACGATGAAAGAAAGCATATTTATGAGCAGATGAAACAGGAAATTCAGAGCCCTAAAAGGAAGTTTTACGGATCAGAAGGAAAACCAGGGGACCTTTGCTTGGCCTGCATCAGTGACACGTGGCACAGAGCTCGGATTGTATCTATTCAAAGTGACGAGTATAATGTTTTTCTAATCGACCACGGAGAGCCCCACATCGCTACGAGTGAGGCTTTAGCGTGGGCCCACAGTGACAGCTCTCTCCTTCCTCCTGAGATCGAGTCTTGTATACTCGCAAACGTCATCTTCCCTGAGAACAATTTGCAAGAAAGAGCCACAAAGTTTTTGAAGTCTCTTCCCGGGCAATACCTTTAAGGGAATGGTTCAACATGTGCTGATGCCAGAGGATGCCAGGAAAATTATCCTTGACATTCCGAACATTTCCGAGTACATCTGTGACGTGGGAGTTCCGCAGACCATCCCAGGGGAGGACTTTAAAAGCCTTGTACTGAAATCTATACATCTACTCAAAGGAGAGGCGTCTGAGGCCTACCTTACAACGCAGGAACAGAATTTGAAGGTTCAGTGTCAACTCGAGAAACATGACCAATACTTATACCCAGAACTGTTAATTGACACATTTGAAACTGTAACTGTGACAGAGGTAACTTATCAACAGAGCGTTTTTTGCCAACTCCTAATTTTCTCCAAGGCATTGAAAATATTGTCAGAACAGATCCAGCAGCACTATCGAGACAGTTCAGAGTTTGGAGAGGTGGGACCACAGACCTGCGGGGATCCATGCGCTGCTCGAGATGTGAAGGGCAGATGGCATCGCTCGTTGTTGAAGGAAAGCATCGAGATCGGCGATGTTGCTGCAGAGGTCTTGCACGTGGATGAAGGGAAAACTGAATTTGTCTCAGTCAGAGACGTCAGACCACTGCATGGAAAGTTCCTGAGAATGCCAGTTGTCACATACGGTTGTTCTCTTAACGGACTAAATGGTAACGACACTGGATGGACTCGAGAACAGGTCGAATACCTGAAATCACTGATCCTCCACCAGACATTAATGGCCAAGTTTAACCACCACGATATATCTCAAGATGTCTATCGCGTCGAGCTCTACACAGCTGATGCCAAATGCATAAACAGTTGTTTTTTAGAGAAGGCGGGACTTTTTCCAGGCTCAAATGATGATTATGAAACCGTTTCCCTTTCCCTCAGTTCCCTTGGAGATGAACAGGATTTACAAAACACAGTCACTGTAAATGTTGATGATTTACTAAATCAAACTTTGCCGTCCGACCAAAACCTAAACAGCAATAGCAGTTTGGCTGATGTGTCCACGACTAGCACTGATGATCCTGTGTGCTTAGAACCTTCAGAAAACAGTGAGCATGAATGCGATGGTAATGTCTTTACAGTGGGAGGTACAAGTAACGTTAATGGGACCTGTGGAGGAGTGACGTCTGATGAAGAAGGTCTTCTGCTAAACGTGGTAGATATAGAAACACCAGCTCGCAGTGTATGTCAGCGTTTGGCCCAGAAATTTGCACAGACAGAAGCTCACATTCAAACTTTTCCACAGGTCCCATTAGACGCATTCAATTACTCCACACACAATATTGAGGTGGGTGGGAAAGAGAATGTGTGTGTTACCAGTTCAGAGAGCGTTGGTCACTTCTACTGCCAACTAGTCAGGAATTCTCATTTGTTAGACAAAGTTATGGAGGATATCAAACAACTAACTGTCCAGCCGCAGTGCACGGATCACCCTCTTGGACTTAGTAGCATTTGCCTTGCTAGGCACCATGATGATCAGTGGCACAGAGGTCAAATAATAGAAATGTCCCCAAAACTTAAAGTGCACTTTGTGGATTATGGTGATACACTTGCAGTTGATAAATCAGATGTATGCCCTTTTCCCTCCGAGGGAGGTATTGCCAGTTCTGTCCCTGTACTGGCTGTTCCACTGGGACTGTTTGATGTGCCAGCAGAAGTGCCACAGGAAGTTAACCAGTGGTTTGCAAACGCTGCCACTGACCAAAGTTTGGCCATTTTAGTCGTATCAAAGGGGGATAAAGGGAAGCTACTTGTTGAGCTGTTTGATGGAGCCCAAAATTTAAATGTGCTAGTCAGAGAGAGGATATCAAAGATTGCCCAACAAAATACGACTGGTTTCATCCAGCAGACTGACCAGCTGTCTAGTAAAAGCTCTGAACAGTCCTGTGTGCCAAATGAATATTGCTCAAAGCCAGCCCCCATGAATGGGTCAGTATTAACAAAGACAACAGAGCAAAATAGCGACAGTGAAATGTGCCGTAGAGATGAGGTAAAGATGAATTCAGAATCTTTGTCTAGTGTCTCTGCAACAGAGACTGAATATGGAAAGACTTTGGATGTGATTGTGGTGGAAAATGAATTTGTGTTGGCAGAGACTTTGATAGAAGGAAATCACAATAACTCAGAAGTAGCACAACTTTCCCTGTCACCTTGCCTTGAGGAAAGCGTGAATATCGTCATGTACAAGGAGCCAAAGATTTTTCATGGGCAGACAGAGGAGGTGTTTGCGTCCTGCGTTGTCGGACCACATTTCTTTTGGTGCCAATATGCCAACACTGAGGATCTCAACAAATTGTCAATTCTTGCTCAGGAAGCGGGGCAAGCCCAGCAGGACACGGTTTCCCCAGAGACTCTTGGTGCTGGCAGTCCATGCCTTGCTTTTTTTCCCAGTGACAATCAGTGGTATCGAGCTCGGGTGATTCAAAGCACTGACAATAGTCTTCATGTTGTCTTTATTGACTATGGAAATGAGTCTGACATTGACATCAAGAACGTGAGACCACTGCCTAAGATTCTGCTGGATGTGGCTCCTCAGGCCTTTCTGTGCTCTTTGAATGGATTTGATGAGTCAAACGGCAACTGGGACGACCAAGTATATGATGATTTCTACAATCTCCTGGTGGATAAACCCCTCAGCGTGACAGTTTTGAAAATGGAGGATCATTCCGAGATGGATTTTCCTAAATATTCAGTCCAAATAGAGTGTGAAAAGCTGGTTGTAAACGATACAATGCAGAAATATTGGAAGCCTGTTGCAGAGGAACAAATTATAACTGAGAGCCCTCCAACAAAAGACTCCATCCAGATTCGTGTAACTGAGTCCGACCAGACAGAACTTCATGATTCTGAAGAAAAACCAGATACTTACATGTACAAGAAACCAGACATTTGCAAAAACCAGGCAGAGAATGTTTATGCCTCTTGTATGGTGGACCCCTGTTTCTTCTGGTGTCAATACACCAACGCTGAGGATCTCAACAAATTGTCAATTCTTGCTCAGGAAGCGGGACAAGCCCAGCAGGACACGGTTTCCCAAGCGACTCTTGGTCCTGGCAGTCCATGCCTTGCTTTTTTTCCCAGTGACAATCGGTGGTATCGAGCTCAAGTTATTCACAGAACTGACAATAGTCTTCATGTTGTCTTTATAGACTATGGAAATGAATCTGACATTGACATCAAGAACGTGAGACCACTGCCTAAGATTCTGCTGGATGTGGCTCCTCAGGCCTTTCTGTGCTCTTTGAATGGATTTCAAGAGTCAAAGGGCAGCTGGGACGACCAAGTATACGATGACTTCTACAATCTTCTGGTGGATAAACCACTCAGAGTGACAGTTTTGAATATGGAGGATTATTCCGAGATGGATTTTCCTAAATTTTCCGTCCAGATACAGTGTGAAAACGTGATTGTAAATGATACAATGCAGAAATATTGGAAGCCTGTTGCCATGGAACCAGTTGTAACTGAGAGACCTCCAACAAAAGATTCCATCCTGGTTTGTGAAACTGAGTCCAAACAGATACAACTTCATGATTCCGAAGAAAAACCAGATACTTGCATGTACAAGAAACCTGAAATATGCAAAAACCAGACAGAGAATGTTTATGCCTCTTGTATGGTGGACCCCTGTTTCTTCTGGTGTCAATACACCAACGCTGAGGATCTCAGCAAATTGTCAATTCTTGCTCAGGAAGCGGGACAAGCCCAGCAGGACACGGTTTCCCCAGAGACTCTTAGTCCTGGCAGTCCATGCCTTGCTTTTTTTTCGAGTGACAATCAGTGGTATCGAGCTCAAGTTATTCACAGAATTGACAATAGTCTTCATGTTGTCTTTATAGACTATGGAAATGAGTCTGACATTGACATCAAGAACGTGAGACCACTGCCTCAGATTCTGCTGGATGTGGCTCCTCAGGCCTTTCTGTGCTCTTTGAATGGATTTGATGAGTCAAAGGGCAGCTGGGACGACCAAGTATACGATGACTTCTACAATCTCCTAGTGGATAAACCACTCAGAGTGACAGTTTTGAACATGGAGGATCATTCCGAGATGGATTTTCCTCAGTATGCAGTGGAGCTTGAGTGTGAGGGGGTGGTTGTAAATGAGATGATGGAGAAGTACTGGACGGGATTTCACCCAGATCCTGCCTTGGCAGAAGGTTTCGAATCAGGTCAGAGACTATACTTATAAAATATATATTTAATGAGCTGTTTAACATTCATATTTACTGATTTTATTTGATGACAAATTATGTTTAATCTTTAGTGCATCAGGATGAAACCAAGCCCACGAATGAGGTTGTTGGAGTTTAAGTCAATGAAAAAGCAAGCAAATGAATGGTAGGAATTACCTTGTACATATCATGAGGATCATCCTGTGATTTTATAAAACTACTGCATTATTAAGTTTTAATTCATTGCTACAGATGTTAGTGTTGACTTACTCTTTAAGGGCATGTAATCATATATATTTGCAAAGTCAATTTCCAGAAATTGGATATGAATGAAAGCTCTTTGAAATGTTTCTGCTTTGAAAATGTGTTCATTTCTTTCAGCTCTGGGCTGCTGGTGAGGAACCCAATTCTAAACGGAGAGTTATCGACTCATGAGAGCATGTTTGCCTTATTTCAAAATGTTCTCTTATTGCATGAACCAAATTAAATTAGGCTTTTCATGTAGTAACCTTGTATCAATAAACACATGTGAATGAACAAGTTTGCGACTTAATTCTTTTTCATGGATTCTACACATTTAAACAAGCTCTTTGCAGGCTTTTTAAGCTATGGACATTTTTCAAGTAGACAGCAACATATTCGCAGGTCCTCAGTCTGTTTTGTTTTTTCCTACATATAATAGATCTGTTGTTGGAATAAAAGGAGGCAGATGGAGCCGTTTGTCAACTAACCAGAAGGTCGGCAGTTCGATCCACGTCTCCCCAAAGTGTCCATGGTCTGACACTGAACCCCAAACTGCCCCTGACGGCCGAGCCAACAGTGTCTGAACAATGTGTGATAGTGAAAGTCCTGCAAACAGATTGGATGAATGGCAAAACTGAACTGTAAAATCAAGATTAGATAAGCACAGGAACATACAGACTATTTAGCTGAACTGTTTACAGTTCTGATGCTTGCAGCTCTTTAACAAGCTTAAGATATTTCTAGCCTTTGTATGTTTCAAGTAATTAAAAACTATTTCACATGATTAGCCAGTCCAAACTTGAGGTTGATTAGCTTCACACACATTAAGCTTAACTTTTGTATTTGAAAAGTTGTTAAAAGCTAATGCTTCCTAAGTTTATTTGCGTACTAAGTGGAATTTCAACATTTCACGTATACTTCCGACAGAGTGTTTTTGTCTTCAGCCACCAGAAGGCAGCATCACTGTTCACAGGCTCAGGTTACAAGAGCTGGACTTCATGTTGTGTTACTTGGCTGTTGCCGGGCGCCCTCAGTAACAAAATGACCGAGTTGCACCAAGCTGCTGCAGCCGGAGACTTACAGGGAGTCCAGGATATTCTGAGGCAGAACAAGTGCAGCCCAAACCAGAAGGACATCGACTGGAGCCTCAAGACCCCTCTGCACTGGGCAGCAGCTAAAGGTAGATGCTGGTGGATCCGTTTCCCCTTTAACCCGATATCACTAGTGTCAAGTGTCGTCTTTCAAAAAAAATTGTTGCCGTGTGTGTGTACAGGTCCAAAAATACCTTTGTGGGTTTTCCTCTTATTCAGGTTAGTTGGTTTTTGCAGTTATGTTTTGAATCTGAAAATCAACAATAAAAATCTATCTTTTTTTGTCACAAATTGTCAGTTTTATTATTTAAAGTGAATCAATGTGTTTTTTTCATTTTCAACACCATCAAAAACAACAAAGGAATTGTATTTTATCATTCAGTTGTGACCACAACACTTAAAAATACAATACAATGTTTATAAAATAAAGAAAATGCAAACTCAATTTTTCTACAATTATTATATTCCTTTAAATTAATATAAACTATTTAAAAAGTATTAGTTTGCTTGAGTTCAACAATAACATAACAACAAAGCTCTACAACTGTTAAAATAATAACATTGAAAATATTCACACACAACCCACCACCCACAACATCACACGAAATATATCAATCTGCACATTAGTTCCCTTTTTCAGAAATCAAGATATTGTGGTAAATGCAAATTGTAAAGAAATGTAAAATCCCAAAGGTTTCTGATTCTAACATAAACCAAGAAAATACAAATTCAATAACACATAAATTATAGAAAAAAAGAAAAAAAAATATCTTATTTTGTGTTTATTTCCAAATATCTTAATTTAAATAATTTGTAATACCTTTAAAGCATATTAAATTCATTAAAATAAGTATTTCAATTTAAATTAAAACCGAATGTTGAGCCAAGACGCCCCGATCATCTAGAATATTTTCATTGTTTGTTATGCGTATAGTCTCATCTTGCAGTAGTGAAAATTTGTTTCTATCAGGCTGGATTATAAAACAACAGATTCTTAAACACGTACTTCCGATCACACCTTCCCGTCTTTTCCGCAGGAGACACAGAAACCGTCAGGATCCTCATTGAGCACGGAGCAAGGCCCAGTCTGAGGACGGAGAACGGATGGACTCCTGCTCACTTGGCTGCAGAGTCCGGCCGACTGGCTGTGCTGCGGCTGCTGCACTACTTCCACGCTCCTATAGACAAGGAGGACTGCTGTGGATACAAACCAGTGCGGATGGCCCAAATATATGGACACCAGGACTGCGTTCGATTCCTTAAAAAGTATCTAAACATTTCTTCTTCTTTTGTTTTGTATTTCAGCCTTCGAACCACATTTCTATTATTTTCCCACTTTTCATTACTTAAGTAAGCTTTTCTTTTAAGTACACAGGCCAATAGCTTTATGATACGCCTTTTTTACATGTTGTCTTTTTTGTGTGTGTTGCAGGGCCGAGATCGAGTGCCAGGCCTACCGCAAGATGGCGGCCGAGAAAGGGATTTCACTGGACGACACAGATGAGGAGTGGGCAGATCACGGCAAAGAAAATGAAGCGAGAGGATCTGTAACAGCAACGTTCAAATGATGGCCCAGCTCAACATCACGCAACAACATTCAGACATGAGCTACATCCTTGTAGTCTTTCAGTTGAGTGTTGCTGTGACTTCCCAGTGCAGTGAGAAATATATAACAAACAGTATGATCATAAAAAACAGCTTTGGAACTTTTCCTGTCAAAAACGCATCTACTGATATGGAAATATCCTTTAAAATTGTATCGCAGGCAATAAAACCAAATGAAACATCTAAACAAGTGCATCAAGATAAATGTAGCTTACACGCTCGATCGTGTCGTTTGTCGTGATTTGAGAGGAAACGTATTCCAGAAGATTTTCACTTGCTCAATTTTGTGTCCAACGTGGTGGAGCTGTCATTGACGGATGCCTGGAGAGCCGAGGAGAAGGATGTGTATAAATAATTAACATTGTCATTGTTGTGTTTTACACAAGTAAACCCAGTCATTGTGCGCTTACCCTTTTTTTCAGATGCTTCAGCAGTGCTTCACGGGTCTGTCAAAATGGGATTAAAACATATTTATTGACAAGACCTGTTTGTTGTGGATGACATTTATTTTTACAAATTTGATATTTTTCCCAAAGGTCTAACCTATGACATTGGGGTGCCCGTAATTTAAAGTGGCGGCAAGTATTCAGGAAAAGTGTCCAATAATGACCATTTTAAGCAAAGACAGGGAAACAATTGAATATATGCTCACTAATCTCAAATTGCATATGATGGCAGTCTTACCAGATTGTCCCCCAGGTATGTGGTTAACAAAATAAACAAACCCTGTAAATGAAATGACATATGTTACTGAACAAGAAATACTGACTGGTACCTTTTAAGATGTCCAGTTAAGGATTAAATGAAGTATACCTGAAATGAGTTCAGCAGGACAAAGGCATAGTTGACCACATGGGCTGCGATTCCAGATGAGAGGTCGAGAATAGTTACACCAAAGCCAAAGATCCAAGTGAGACCGAAGATCGGAGTCAGAAGAATAACAGTCCTCATGACCGATTTGGCAGCAGATCTTTCATCAGTGGTTCCTGCATTCGTAGGGTGACCCACAAGCTTCATGATTACCACCACCATGGAGAACACGTTGACGATAACAATTGTACCGACGGGTACGATAAATGTGTGGATGGACCCACTAAAAAGCCCACTATAAACCAGCCAACAGGATTCTTTGGTGAAGTACACGCCCTCAGCACCACCGCTGCTAGCAATGAATGTGATCAAAACGATAAGCAGCGGAAATGCGTAGCCCAGGATTATGTAGAACCTCAGGTAAACCTTCTTGCTCATCTTGTGGAACAGGAAAACTGCTTGATGAAGAAGCGTGCTGCTCAGACAAAACATCCAAAAGAACATGGACAAGTAACAGAAATGCTTCAACATCACCAAGGCCTTACACCAGATTTCAGGAATATCTTCTGGCTTGAAAGAGGCTAAAAAGCAGCAATCTGCGACGAGCAAACATAGAGAAATGTTTACCTGGGCAACATGCCTAAGATATCGAGTATTGCTTTTAACTACAGCCCTCCAGACGATCACTTCTATTGCAAGAGTAATAACTAAGGACATGACTGATATAGACAGTCCAACGACGGTTATCTCACTCATCCCTGGGAGAACAATTGGATGCCTAGCCATTAAAATGGCAAATGAGGACAAATGGCTGCAAACACAGTGTCCATCATCATCAGGACCCATCCATTCACATCCACGCGATGACCATCGATGTTTGTCATAGTCCCATGAGACACACTTTATCTCTACGTTGCGAGGCCTTGGATTGATCAGAGGGAATTTCATTTTAACCACGATTGAACCCGAGTGATTCTTTTTAGTGGTTGTCATCACAACAATGCTGTTGACCTCGTACTTCTCATCACTTTGGGGCAAATAGCCATTCAGTTGTTTAAATCCAGCTGTTGCCACGCTGTCATCGTCTGAACTATCAAAATTGACAGTGACATTGAAGGCGGTGTTGGTACATCCAGACCCCTGCTTTTTATCACACTTGGCCAACTCTATATTTTTTTGGAGGTTGTCAGCCGTAATGTTTGCCACCTTCATTAATTTCTCAACAGAATGTATATATGTCTCAGCCATTGACAAATTTGCATCATCATCTTTTCCAGTCCATGTTTTCTCAAGAGACTTCTCCATCAAGTTGCTGGATGATTCCAGAAAGCCCTGAAAAGAGAGACGCTTGTCAGTACCAGTCTGCACAAAGTTAGCCTGTCGCCTATTAAATGGGAACAAGAATAAGTTGACATAGGTTTTGATATTTGTACTAAAATAATAATATTAGAAGCTCTCCTTAATATGTCAATCCTGGTTAATGAAACGATATCAGTGTTTCATTGAAACATTAGTTTAATAGCAGCAGCAACATTGACTTCATGCTGTTCCGCGGGCATAAACATAGCTGTGGTTGGTGAGCTTTCTATTATGGTCTGTTACAGCTGGTCATTATATTATCATCATTTTCAACTGGGCCACAGTAGCAAAAACCTGAAAAATAACTAAATACGCTGCTTTCCCCCATAGTTATACCTTAAATGTTTAATTTGCAATACCAATAACATACATTGTGCAATGCAAGTGAACTGTAAATCATGAAGCTGTTAGTGAGATCATTTAACACTGACATACAGAACATGTCTAGTTTCCTGTGAATACTTTGTGGGATTTGAGGCCAATTTGAACCCAGTACAGGAAAGGCTGACTCCACAATAAGAAACTACATACACACAGACGTCTCTATTAAATATCAATATGTTGATGCACAAATATCTCCACCATAAATGATATCAAAATGTGTTTGAGTTTCATGAAATTCATATCGAAGTTTAGATCTTTACATAAAAAAAGAACAGGTATTTCCCTTTCCTCTCCATATCAGTTCCAACCCATTGACAAGGTTTAATAAAAAGGTTACCAGAGATTTGTTTGAAATACTTACAAACACTCCTGATCCATTCAGCCTGAGCCCTTGCTTGTCACTCAAGACATTGAGTACGTCCACCGTTGCCCTCACGTTGGACACGGTGTTGATAGCCATTGAGTTATTGGTGACATTACGCAGGAGGTCAAATACGTCTGCAGCATTTTCATTTAATGAGCCAAGTCCGATGTCAACATCCTGTAACAACAATGATATTTTTTAATCTGTGACAATTAAATCATGTCAAGAAGGAAATCGACAAAAGCCACAAAGGTGTTATAATCTCCATAAATGTGTGATAAATAAAAACTCAAAAAATCCTTCAGTAAAAATATGATTTTGTGATGTGTGTTTAATGCCGATAGTATGTGATCGCTTTTGAAAACCAGAATATGCATTTTTGAAATAAATAAAACGTGGCTTACATGTGCAAAGAACAGCAAACTTGACACATCGTTGTTTACACAATTTTCTTTCTCCGGTTCCCACGTACACCTGGAATGTTTAGTTCATTAGCTGATTATTCAATCCAAAGACAATATTCCATCAGCAAATATGATTATTGATTAATCCTTCAAGTTATACATTTCTTTAAGTATTAATGCCCACATTTAATTGCCCAGCTTGAGCTATAGACAAAGAAGCAGTTTTGTTGGGGATTTTTACTTATTTTTGTATAACAAACATCTGAAAAATAAATTGAACATCATTTATTGATTTAGTAAAAAAATAAAATAATGATTAGGCCTACTCTTTGCTGCATGTCCTGTTTCTTAATCCGTCTGCGTTCTTGCACTGTAGCATTGCAGTGAACCCACATTTGGTGTCTCCCCAGTCATCTTCTGCTTCACAGAACTTTTCATTAGCTGTTTAAAAAAATAGATTGTGTGGCTTGATTTATCATTCATTACATATGATAACTGAATCAATAACATGATAAAATACTTTATGCTAGAGGGGGGCAGTAAAGTAAGATATTCGCTAAGTTCGCAGAACATGCTGTATCTTGAACTTCATTGCGGCGCGATATGAAATACACACAGAGATATGATATGATAAAAAGAGATACATTCCTATGTTAGACCGTGATGTTAGAGAAACCTTATTACCGTATATGATATTGAAATTAAATGACTTGCTTCTCGACTGATTGAGTCTGTTTATAAATGTGCACGTTACTGTCGGTGTTGAGTCAGTTGGCGTGCAGGCGACCGCTGCCTCAGCCGGATAAAGAGCTTCTTCAGAGGAGTCTGCAGGGATCAAATATTTATCGCTTATCATTTCATCATAAGCTTGCGTAAGAATCAACGGACAAGGAAGATGAGCACAAGAAAATATACTTACATTCGGGTTTTAATTGAGTAATTTTCCCAGGCATGTTTTGAACTGTCCATTTCACGGTGTACGTTTCATTGTCCTCCCTAATCAAACATTTGGATTTTACTTCCAGTACATCCCCATCCTTGTGACAGCGTGGAAATTCTGGGACTGTGGTGATGAAAATGTTTGGCAGGAGAGCTACGTCCAACAAGGCTCTGGCAATGTGAGTTATTTGTAATGAGTCATTCTTTTGACGGAATACACATGTGTACTCTCCTGAGAAAAAAAAACAAAAAAAACAGACAGGGATAACAGTTAAAATGTTGTGACTATTCTGATTTAGTCCCTATTCTACAAGATATTAGTAATTTAGCCAGAAAATAACTCATTCTTCCAATTTATTTCTATTAATCAAACTTTTATCCCAAGGTTGTACAATATTGTAAAGAAAACCATCAGTTTAAACAACAATGAGGAAACTAGCTGTAAAAACAGCGCTAAAGTTGTTTTTTACTTTGCTTTGGTCTCCACCAACTCCTGGGTTAAATATTATTGCTAAGTGCTCAAATTTAATTTTGATTGTATTATAGAAACTAGATAATTGACACAAATCCTTGAAACAGACTAATTTAACCTGCAAAACATTTAAGCTGTCAGAGAGATTTAATAAACCCCCAAAACTCAGTGAAGTACAGTATCCTGAAAAGGAAATGTATCATTAAAGTACAAGTTCTCAAAAGTGGGCCCAAGCACAGTATTAGATGTACTACCTTGTTACCTTCCACCATCGATGACTATTTACTTATTTGAAATAAATATGTTGAATACTGAGACTGAAACAAACACACCTTCCCAGGAGGCTGACATCTTTTTCAGAGTGAGTGTGGACGTGCGCGTTGAGAACGTAATGTGTGCCTCTGTGCCGTTAGTTATGGGATATACTTTTTCATTGTCTTTCTTCTGATGCCACACTGCCCTGGCGTTCAGATCCGTCTTCGATGTGCATATGAGCTGCTGCTGGGATTGGTACTTCACAGGGTTGTCTGGCATCGTTAAAGTCACAACACCTGTGAGAAATAAGAATTGGTGACAAACCTGAGGCAAGACTTGACTGGAATATTGGTAGCCCTCCTCTAAGGGTAGGAATATGACATAAAGTCCTCTGGACAGTTTTGCGTCACTTTCTGTAAATGAAATATACCTTCTAAAAATAATGGCAGCCTCCGTAGAGAGAACCCGCTATATGTCTCATTATAAAGGGTCCATTCTAGTGTACAGAAACAATTCATACAATTTAGTTGAAACACACTAGTGAAAACTAGGAATATTTTATATCAAATTTCTGCTAAAAGATTATTTTCACCTGAATCTTACACTGGACCTTCAAAGACTTTTCTTCTTAATTGACTCAACAATGTAAAGCCTAACTCAGACAAAATATTTATTTGTCTATTGAACCGCTATGTATATAAATATATATATATATTAACTGCAATATATTATTGTGTGTCATCTGTATATTTGATAAAAAAATGTATGATGATGGCACTTAACAAAAAGTAAATAATCAATAAAGTTATTCTAGAGGCTTCCTGTAAGAAACTTTTAAGTTTATACCATTTTCTGTTCTTACTTAGATTATAATGAGTCTAAATGTTATTTTTGTTCGATTAAAGACTTGATTTAAAGAAGAAAAGTAGGATTTTAAATGAGGGATCTGTGATAAGCCCATGAGGTTGAATTACCTGTAGTTTCAAGATTGAGTGATGCGTTCAGAGCTTTGATCAGGGCTTCTGATTTCAGGGTCAGGTCGTCGGGACTCATGCTTTTACTGATCGTAATTTCAAAATCTGCGACAATGCTTCCAAAACTTCAGTGAATAAAAAAAAGAGGCATATTTCAGTCACATATTGAAACAGATCCTATTAAACAACAGTTATTTTATTCATAATCAAAAATAAATACCTGTATTTGATAATATTTAAAAAGTCAAATCCCTTCAAAGTGCTGTAGACTTTTTTCATCTGTAAAAAAAAACAAATATTTTGCGTAGTAACTTTTCACTTATCAGTATAGTATAGGAAAATAGAAAATATCGAAATTGATGACATTACACCACATCATTACATGGAATTGATACTTAAATACTTTGATTTACCTCGTGTAACAATGCAGTATTACACCTTTTATATTGCTCTGAGTTTTCGTCTCTCAGACAATCATGAAACGTTGATCCCTGTATTCGAATGGATCCTGTGAGTCTAACTGTGAAGAATGGAAGATGTCAAACTTTGGGATACTTGATACAGTAAATAATCACACAGGTACACAAAGACACACAAACAGGTTAAAAAAAGACTAAATACCTGTGTTGTTTGACACACATGCGTGAGACTTTTTGGGGAAAGTGCATGAGTTTCCGTCACAACCCTCGGAATTAGACTGAAGCAGGTTATCTGGCCATCTGTGGTCTGCCTCGCAGTGACACTCTCTTTTACCTGCCACTTCCTTACAGGCTTATTAGAGAAAAAAAGCACGACAGTTTTACTATGGGATATTTTTCTTTAATTAAATCAATGGAAATATGCAGTATTTGAATATCAGAAAATTGTTTACTTGTTGTGGGTTGAAATTCGTCAACTATCCAGGTGGAATTACTCAGGAGAGATGGCAGCCACTCGTATAGGCGTTCGGTGTTATTTTTATCGATTCTCAGTTTGACGTAATACATTTGTGTTGAGGGTGCTGAAACTAAAGAACACACAGAAATCAAGAAAAATACGTTTCAAGAAATTTAGGCTTAAAAAAAACGATTTGCTGATTGTGAAACTCATATAAATGATTTTACCTTCTCCAGTTGCCTGTGAAGGTGAAATAAGAACATTAATGTGAATGTCATTTTATGTTGCAGTTGAAATTTAGGTAGAATCCTGTGTTACTGACCAACCTGAGAAATGTTTAGCCCCAGGATATAGAGAAATACAAAACCCCACATCTTCTTCATGTTCCTGCAAATAATAAATAACCGAAATCAAATCATTTGAAATGGACTCTGGTGAACAAGCTGACTGATGATAAACACTCCTTGACAACTTTATTAGGTACATCCATCCAAACTGCTGCCATTTATTTTACTTTTATGAAGTTGATAATGTTCAGTTTTGTAGTTAATAGTCTCGAACCTTTTGTCCTCATGACCATTTATCTACATGAAGGATGAACATTAAAAAAAACAATCTAAGCACAAACAAATATATCAAGCACAAGAAAGAGTCCTTGTTTTAATTAGTCTCCCTATTTAGCCTTTAAAGGCAGTATACAAAACATGTATAACACAGTAGTGGAGGTTTATAAGGCAGCAGAATAACAAGACAACAGTGAACACTTGCCTGTTTTCCTCGGGTTGTATTACTGAACCATCACAGCAGGAGCTCAGGATGAAGAATCTGCG
Source organism: Pseudopleuronectes americanus (assembly GCA_038501795.1). Lineage (NCBI taxonomy): Eukaryota > Metazoa > Chordata > Actinopteri > Pleuronectiformes > Pleuronectidae > Pseudopleuronectes > Pseudopleuronectes americanus. The sequence continues at coordinate 15,042,436 of CM076726.1, read as the reverse complement.
ATGATGCTGCCGCAGCCGCTCTCCGGTAGGTACAGAACACAATACCACAGTCACTTTCCATGAGCACAGTTAAAAACTGAGACTCTAAACTGTTACTGCCTCTGGTCATGCAAAATTAGACAGGATGTTATTCAGGAGTCATTTGACTATCAAAAAATGAGACAGACACATGGTGTGTGCGATGTGAAGATGCTCTATCAGCTATATAAAAAAAGTTTTTAATGCATGATGCATTTGGAAATACTCATATGAAACAATGTAGAAGTAAATATCTTTAGGGTATTTTGGTTGATTGGTATTGTAAATATAAATATTAGCTTTTTATAAACTTATGAAAATTAAAGGCTGCAGAAATCAAGTTGAAGATTTATTTCCAGCACATTTGCTGTACGTTGTAAATTTAGTTTATTCACCTTCAGGTGCATGAGAAAGACCAGCAGAGACTTTAACCCTCGTGAAAAGCAACTCATCACATCTACAGTGCCTTTAATCTCAGTATAATTACACCAGAGTTTGTTAGGGATCATTACTGAACAAACAGCATCATGAAGACCAAGGAGCTCAGCAAACAGGTCAAGGATAAAGTTGTGGAGAAGAATGAAGCAGGATTAGGTTATACAAAAATATCCCAAGCTTTGAACATTTCAAGGAGCACCAAAAAAATCCATCATCAGAAAATGAAAAGAATATGGCACAACAACCGCAAGACAAGGCCGTCCACCCAAGGAGAAAAATTAATCAGAGGAGCAATCAAGAGGCCCATGGTAACTCTGGAGGAGCTGCAAAGATCCATAGCTGAGGTGGGAGAACTATTAGTCATGTACTCCACAAAGCTGGCCGTTATGGAAGAGTTGCAAGAAGAAAGCCTTTGTTGAAAGTGAACAATAAGAAATCCCATTTGGAGTTTGCCACAAGCCTCGAGGGACACACGGCAAACATGTGGAAGAAGGTGCTCTGGTCAGATGAGACCAAAATAGAACTTTTGGGCCTAAATGCAAAACACTATGTAGCTGAAACCCAACACTGCCCATCACACTGAGCACACCATCCCAACAGTGTAACATGGCGGTGGTAGCATCATGCTGTGGGGATAATTCTCTTCAGCAGGTACAGGGAAACTGGTCAGAATTTAAGGAAAGATTCATGGAGCTAAATACAGGGCAAACCTTGAAGAAAATCTGATGCAGTCTGCAGAAGACTTGAGACTGGGGCGGAGGTTCATCTTCCAGCAGGACAATGAACATACACATACAGCCAGAGTTACAAAGGAATGGTTTAGATCAAAGCATGTTCATGTCTTAAAATAGCCCAGTCAAAGCCCAGACCTGAATCCAACTTTGAATCTATGGCAAGACTTGAAAATTGCTGTTCACAGATGGTCTCCATGAAATCTGACTGAGCCTCAGCTTTTTTGCCAAGAATGGACAAACTTTCCATCTCAACATGAACAAAGCTGGTAGAGACATACCCCAAAAGACTTGCAGCTGAAATTGCAGTGAAAGGGGGTTCTACCAAGTATTGACAGATATAAACTTATTTGTTCTCATTATTGTTTGTGTCACAATAAAGGGTATTTTCACCTTCAAAGTTCTATTCATGTTGTGTTGATTAAATGGGAAAAAGTCTGTTTAAGTCTATTTGAAATCCAGTTTGTGAAAGTATAGAAGGGGAAAAAGTCCAGAAGTAACAACTTATGCAAGGCACTGTACATGCCTCACCACTGATGCAAATTCACAGCTGGTAATTCATCACAACACAAGGACTCATTCAAAAATATTTGAATAATATTTGAATGATGGAAGGGTCAGATGGAATAAAACAAACTCCTGAAGTATGTATTTATTTTATATAATAGATATTTTATGTGTGTGTGTTGAAGAGTTCATTATTACAGTGGCCCTGAGAGCTCAATGAACAGCATCGTAAGAAAAGACATGCAAGTTGACAAAACACAAGCAAAGTAAGAAAACATCTTCATCAATTTCACAACACAACACAAAACATTACAGAAACACGCAGCAAATTTCTGTTATGTGTTGTGTTGTGAAATGGATGAAGATGTTTTCTTACTTTGCTTGTGTTTTGTCAACTTGCCTGTCTTTTCTTAAGTTGCTGTTTGTTGAGCTCTCAGGGCCACCGTACTATATGACTTATTTAAGAACATGTAACTTGACTCACGTCGTTCCATATGCAAGTCAGCCTTGAGGGTTAAAAAGCTTTTATCACAAAAAGAGCAAAAACTATGAAGATATTAAATACAAAATCTTTATTCTTTCTCAGAAATGTTTTTTTTTATAACATTCATGAAGCTGCAGTAGTGCTGAACGACAGTCAAGTATGTGCAGTAGAAAATCCAGTTACAAAACATTTCTGTTGATGTAAAGTTCACTGGATGTTGATTCTCAGACAGCAGCATCTTCACATGTTTGGACCCAACTGCATGTGAAGCAGTGATCGTTCACCTGAGGTCCACAGGTACGCTATCAAAATCAAACATGTGATTATCAGTCAACCTCTGAGGCTCAGCTGCCCAATCGTACGTCTCTTATGAAAGCAATGCAGAGGCCAGTCGATTTTTTCAAAAACAAACTTCCGACTAAACATTGTTTAGCTTTCAGCGCGCAGGAGCAGTAGACAGTGCAAATCTCAATCTCTAACCACAAATTCAACAGTATATACGATTGTGTTGTTTGGCCAAGTGCTCTACCGATGAGGTTTTCTAACTCGACACACGAGAGACTTCATCACACGGCTGTTTCATGCTCCACATAAGGCATCTGAGCATCTGGAAGAAAGCTCTCCATCTCTTCCTGAGATGCTCCATCCTCTCTTTGTAAGGCCGATCCATTATTTTCTTTGGACTGTGGAGGCTGCGTTTGTTGTGATGAGAGCTGCAAGATAATGGACACATTAAATAATTAATTTACACTATTCACAGCCAGGACGTAAAACACTACAATTCCACAGCTTAGCCAGAAAGAGTCAGCGCAAGTGTGTGTGTATGTGGAGCTGACCTGACTAAGGTCAAAAGGCCAAAGTCAATAAAAATATGGTGCAAAAAAAGACATTTTCCAATATATGTCTGTAAACAATAAAGAAACAATCAAAGTCTTATATTGATCAGGAAATTATTGAGTAGCCGACAGAACCACAGACAGGACCTGAGACTGATATAGATGGGGAAATGGGAATTGTTTTTTTCTGAGCGAATTCAAGCTCATTCTGTAATTTATCTCACCGTCTGTCCCAGTGGAGTCACACAGCACAGCTTCTTTTTCAGGTGTTCAGGTAGAAAACACAGCAGTTTCCCCATCAAGGGAAAGACTGTGCCGGGTGTCACGTCCTCCTCTTTCATGGGTCCTGAAGAGAAAACATTTTAAAGTCAGACTGAAACGCTCTGAAGAGCAAGTGTAAATATAAAAAACTTGCTTACCTGTGAGAAAGCTGATGATCAGGCCTATCACAATGACTGTGAAGCAATTAAACGCACTGTACCACATGTAGGACAGTGAATAAAACCTCTTCAATCCAGAGGGTCGGCTGGAGAGAGATGAGAAAAGGTTGGGATATGACCACAATAAACACATTAAACACACACTCACACAGTGTACACTATACCTCACGTTGCTGCTGATTGCAGTCTGAATGACAGCAGTCAGGTTGTCTGACAGCAGGTCGACTCTGCAGTTAGGCGGATGCGGCCTTGAGCCGGGGGTACGAGTAAAGATGCTCCCGATGCCGACCCACAAAGCCACAAAGAGACCGCTGCCCAGACCTGCCAACGCTCCCTGGAGACAACAGCAAAAACCAATGATGATTTCAACAGTCTAGCCAGTTGCTTCCATCATCAGAGTTGTTTCTGTACGATCCCATCCAAACAAGATGCAGGGAAACACCATTTGGGAGCTCAACCTTATTCCACATGTTTGTGGAGGCTGCTGAGACTCTCCAGATAATCTCACCCTCTCAAATGCAGATAAAAGGACAGCAGAGCAGTTAAGGCCCACGGCTGTATTATAAGGTTTTAAAAAACAATTATTGGGAGTATTTTGGTCATTATAAGATCTGATTATTGAGCAGTGAAGATTAATGTCAAGATCATTCTAACCAAAGTAAGCAGAACAGTAACAAAACAAGATGATATTGTATATTGCCTCATGCCGGTTCTCATTGGGATGTGGAACTTACAGTGGAGTTGGCCCAGGGGAAAAACATCCCGAGAGAGAACACACCCAGAAGAGGACCCCCGACCATCCCGAAGATTTTTAAAGCCACCTGGAGTTCAAACGTCAAAACAATAAAAACACTTTTAGATTAGAATATTCAGTGCAAATTAGTGAGAAGAGCTGGTTATTATTTGTAAATACAGCCTGTGAGCTTACCTGTAGAACTGAATCTCCCATCAGGTGGGTGAGATAGGCCATTGCCAGACACAGCAGCCCATAGGACATAGCTTATTGAGGCAACAAGTAAAAACATTAGAGTTAAACTTTCATTTATTATGCAGCTATACAGGCATTTTGCTCTGCTAAGTTAAAGAAAAAGGCCAAAGTCTGTAGCAAAAGGGGTTTTCTCTCCTCAAAAAGGCTTTGAGGAAAATGTGTTGGCGTTCCCGGCCTTTGTTCCGTATAGCAGCTACTTCCCTGAGTGACATGTGACGTACCCAACCACCAGCTACCAGCTTCAGAGAGCTCACCTAAGGCTTTGGACAGCAAGATCGCTCTGGACTCCGTCATGGCTGGAAAATGTGGTTTGATGAGGTCTTCCATCGTCACGGTGGCTAAAGAGTTGAAGGCAGAGGAGATGGTGCTGCAGGGGAAAAACAAAAGATAAGACTTATCATCAGGGGGTCTCTTTGATCAAATCATCAAAGTATGTTAAAATGTGTGTTGAACACCAAATGGGCAGATTATGAGGAACACCAAGCTAAAACGAATGTCTCATACATAGGTCCTGTAGTATATTCTCACTTCATGAAGGTTATAATGTTCAAAATTATTGTGCAGGATATATTCTGTATTAGACTGCATTACTTTCAGTACGTATCAAATAAAGATATTAAAATATTTAAATAAGGTAACAGAGTGTAAACGGTGAGGTTTTAATGTAACTGAGCAGAACTATGAGCTCAAAACGTCCCCAGAATAAAGTGCAATGTTTTTTCAGGGTGACTTTTACACAAGTCAAACCTCGTCAGGGATTTCTACAGCTCCATCAAGAGAAGACTGAATCGTGAAACATTCAATTTGACCATTAAACAGCTGCCTGTGCAACTGGGCTCTTTACAGCATCTTTCCTGGTTTTGGTAAAAGGGAGACGACCAAACTTTGAGGCTCTTATGTTGTTTTGAACAGAAGGTTCAGGGCGTCTGAAACCAATTGGGTTTAATCTTATGTTAAATTAAAACTGCCCCAAAAAAGACTGAAAATGAAACTGTGTTGAGCGTCGTACCTGAGAGCTGCACTGAATAGACAAGCAACAAACAGTCCAGGAAGTCCAGGCAGACCCTGCAGCATGTCCATCACAAAGTACAACACCATCTGCGGGAAATACCCCATTACACAGTTTGCAGGAAACTTCAGTTGGTTTTGCATGGATGTGAATAACCACAGACAAAATACAATCCCTAGAAAATGCAAATGGTTTCACGGCTGTGGAGTTGTTTTTAAGCCTACTGTTGGAAAACAAACGTTATCAAATATAACTCGAGCAAAAAGCTAGATGGAAAACAAAAATAAGTTGGGGAACTGAAACTCACCGCATCTGAGGCGTGGGAGCCAAGTTTGTCGGAATGATCTTCGCCACAGTAACATGCAAACATGACCAGGCCCATCACACAGCTGAGAGCCAGAGCCAGCTGCAAGGAGGGAAACACCATGTAGCAGGACCTGCACAGAGGACAGTGGAATTAAAAGGTATTAACTCCTGAATCGATGATGATGGCGCAACAGTGATCATTTGAGTTATTGGAATTTACAGTCGCTGCATAGGACATTGAATAATTGCAACTGCATTATAGTTTCACAGATTTATTTCACTGTGAACCAAAAATATCATTGTGCTATTGGAAAAGTCAGGGGGTCACCAGGGTCAGTGTAAGGGCACAGGGACACACATGTGAATCTCATCGCTTGCTGAATATTGGCAGTGCGGGACATGACACCAGTAAGTGCCAAGTGGGGTCGACAACACAAATGTCATTGCTATTGGTAAAGGCTGTGTAATCATCGGGCAACGATGATGTCACCCCCCCCCCTCCTGTACTTATTTACAATGCAACTATATAGGAAAAGGTGGCTCATAATGCAAATGAACAACAAATGTCATGTAAATAGCTGTAAACTTTACATAATCTACCCGTTCTATTCGTAACTGTTCAAACAACAAGAGTTTTTGACTTTTCAGTGTGTTGTTTTTTAATGTACGATTTGCTTCAACATCAAAATCTGTATTCTAAATTTACAGAAATGCTGAAACGCTACAGTCTGTGTACCTGACAGCCTCCTTCTCTGTGCGCGAGCTGAGATATCTTTGCACCTGAGTCTGGTTCACTCCGTACAGGGACAGCATGAGGAAGATCCCGCCCACCCCCAGAGTCCAGAATGTGTGTCTCTCTGTAGGATCTGGGTTCAGGCTGAAAACAAGAGGGACAACACAACACAAAAAAACAACTTTAACAATTCAGAAGGTAGCTTTGAATCCAACTGAATTACAGTCACTGTTGTTGAAGGATGTCATGAAAGAAAGAGTAAGCACAGGTTAACATGATGAATCTGACCCCGGGGACACTCAGGATTTTAGTCAAACCACAAAGTTCTGACACTGACTTGACTCATTCCTTCCTTCTCTTGGGTAAAAGTGCAAATCAGTGAAATTAGCTGTTATAGTGTAGCTGTTGTTTGGGAGGTAGCTACAGCAGCAGAGACAAGCTCAAGATGGGAGAGTCAGGAGCTGGAATTCTTCTGGAGGTGAAAGCTGGTCCCCATCCTCACATATTAGTGTATATGCCACCATATTTTATGTATATTGTATATTATATTACATTTGTGCAGGAGAATAGTGCCTGTCTAATTCCACAGATACACCCCACTCTCTCCAAGCCGAACCCAAGGTCAGGTTATAGATAAAGGACCAACCAGCAAAACATAGCTGTGTCTACGTTGAGGGACTTTCATATCTAACTCAGACGCCCCAGACAGGGAGGCACCAACTTCAACTCTCACAGACTTCAACTCTTTTGTGTATTTCATTTTCATTGTTATACATACTTAAGGATTAACTATCCAATAGGATTCAAACACAGAGAGTGTCGGCAATTCTATCCATTCGTGGATGTCCTGTTGGAATTGGTGACGCAAGTAGAGTATACTGGGATGCTGTGGGAGACATCTTCAGACTTGGGGGGTGACAATTGCTCATGTTGTTCTGTAGGCGTTTGTATATTGTCCCATCTTCTGGTCCCCTTGGTGCATAAAGTCTACATCAGCTGCTGCCCGAGTTCTCCTTTCACCAGCTTCCAGAGAACTTTCATAACTAAGGCTAATATGCTGCTGTTTAGTGGAGAAACATCCATGAACCTTGAAGCTCCTGATCGATGAGGACTTACTCGAGACCAGAGATGCGGTTTCCCTCCCAGGCTTTCCTCCAAACTTCCGACACTCCTCCAGTCTTCTGCACCCCGACCACGATGACAGCCAGCTGCCCAGCAAACATCACAAGCGTCTGAAAGACGTCTGTCCAGATGACGGCCTTCAAACCACCCTGTCAGGAAAAACAGAGGACACATGACTCTGATACATGCTAACATTAAAACACTAAATACTGTATTTACACTTTATATTAATACATAACATCTTTTAACTATAGACCTTTCTCTACAAATGATTCATAAACCCAGTTTTGTAGGGTTACCACCTTTGTGGGATGAAAAGCATTTTATTTTTACAATATCAAATGGAATTTTATGTGATTTTGGACACACAACATTGTGCACAAGTTCAACAGAAGAGTGAATGAATCTTTGTCCTGAATGAGCACTGATGATGATGACAGAAAACATTCTTAAGTCAGAACATCTGGCTGTGTGATAATAACTCACCATGGTTGTGTACAGTGTGCACACGAGCCCAGTGGCCAGCACTGTTCCCCACAATTCAAACCCAGTAACTGAGAGAAAACACAGAAACAGTCGCACATGAAATCTCTTCCATTCAGTTTTCATGAGTCAGAGAAATATATTTTTTTTTCTTACCTGCATTTAGTGCAAAGGCAGGAGTATACACACAGACTCCCATATAGATAACCTGCAGCAAAGTAAATCAAATGTAAATTATACATCGAATTTACAAAGGTATAATATTGAAGATTCCAAAACCAATAAATAGATTCATCAATCCACCTGATTATATCACAGTGATAACAATATGTTTAAATGAAATATGCTTATTTGCTTTGCTCTGTCTAAAGGGAACTGGTCCTGCTGCACACGGCTAAAACACATGTCATTTTTACACGTGTATAGTTTCTTTATAGCTGCAACAAACAAGTTATAACAACAAGTTAATCACTGAGACATGAGTTATGATAATCTTCTCTTTTTAGGGGAAAAATGGCCAACAGTTCCTTTTACCTCAGACATGACTGATTCAGTTTTTTTATCAATAACATAATGCTGTGCTTATGCCATCTGTTATATTTATTAAAAGCTTGTTGCCAACACATACACTGAACTGAGGTACAGGGACTGAACTCACCATCTGACAGATGAAGGTCAAAGTTCCACAGATACGCACTGCTTTACTGAAGCGCATTTCGAGATACTGTGGAAACAAAATGTCAGTCATTCAGAAAAAAAACACATCTGGAAAAAAACAATACAACTGGAACAAATTCAAAATTAAACCTGGTAAGTGCTGAAGAGCCGCAGTCTGTAGAACACTGGAATGTAAACTTGAGCTGGAATGAGAAGACCCAGAAAGTAGGCACAGCCGATGAACCAGTACTGAGTCCCGTGGGTGTAGATCTCCGCCGGCACGCCGATGATCGCCACGGCGGACTGGAACGAGGCGATGAGCGACAGGGAAACAGGAAGACAGTGCATGTTCCTGTCTGCCATCAGGAACTCCTGTGTGGTGCGCTGGCGGCCACCGGACAGAGCGTAGTACAGGCCGATGCCCATGGAGGCAGCGAGCAAGACGGCAAATACCACATAGTCTACCACCGTGAAGTGCTTGTGGTCGGAGGGGTCCATTGTGATCGTCTCCTGGCTGCAGCCGGAGAAGCTTCCTTCCTCCCACAGTCGCAGAGTCAGGCGGATGAGAAGCGTCTTCGTCCACACCCATCAGGAGGGTCCAGCCCTGGAGAGAGACACCACACTGATTAAACTGATCTGACCAATAGAAAATGATGCTATTCGCAGCCCGAATCCTTTGCGAAAGAATAGCATCAAATGGAAATGTATTTTTACGAATCAAAGAAGGGTTTAATGTCAACATAAAATATTTGAACGGATGCTGGAACTGTTGAAATTCATCATTTTTCTTGGAAGATTGCTCAAAACAATAAACTGATTATTAGAACTTCTGATTCATTTTTTGTTGATTCTCGATTAAACCAACTGAACGCTGCTGCTTTAGTTGGTTAAAGAATCAAGCCCTCACACGCTGGTTCCCCCCCCGAGCTGGTTTTTTCACATTTTTTCATTCCGAGACGGAAGATTACTTCACTGTCAACTAAACTGACCTGTTTGTGTCAGTTGTAACATGAGACGACCTTCTGTCTGTGAAAAGGGAGAAAATCAAGGTCAAACAAACATGTGTCAACACTCAACTATCCTGATCCCAAAATACTAAGCGTTGCTTTGGAAATGTTGAAGGTTGAAGGTCAAGTCTCCAGTTACTCCTCCTCCCGCTGTGGTTGTGTGTACGGAACCCAAAAGACAAACAGCACAGACAAATCTCTTTGTGTATTTTACAGGTCAACAAGCATTGTGGACAAATGTATTTAAGTTTGTTTCCCATCAGGTTATGTATTTATACTTATTTTGCATTTTGCATTTGCATTCCCATTGATGAAACATTATCATTCAAATAAGACAAATTAGAACCAGGCTGAAAACACAATGTATTACAGGGCTGTGGTATTAGATTAATTGGATGATAAATTTGTGTTAGCTTTACCTAGTTCACCTAATAACCTTAGTTATCAGCAATTAAACACCAGATAATAATTGTTTTGAGACACTTTTCAAACCACTATGTCAAAGATGAGCTTTTTCTAGCTTCTTACATTTATGTGACTTTTGTAATTTTGTATGATAGAAAAATACAATTGAAAGCGATGATCACTGTCTGTGGGAAATGTTGATTGCTAAGATTGCACAACAATTCCAATGTCGTAGAAAAAACAAGGAAATAAAGAAAATAATAAGGAGAATGACCCATTAAAATAGCTAATGATTAATTCATAATAAATCTGTCGGTTGCTCAATAAACTATTATCAAACATCTGGCCACTGACAGCCACAGAGTTTTGATTTTGTCTGATCACCAAATTTTGTACCGGATAATTGAATTTACCACAAAATAAAATAGAGAAAGAGAAAATCTTGACATTTGAGAATCCACAGAATGATTGATTAATAAATCACTTATCAAATGAGTTGCTGATTGACTGATGTGTCAATACACGGATCAGATACAACCCAGAGATAAACAAACCACAACCACTAATAACAGTAAGGTCACAATACACTGTAATTGTAAATAGAAATTAATAACACATGAATAGTAACAGCTGCAGTACTGCAACTGAACAGGAGGAACCACAAATAGAAAATAAAACTTAATCAACATAACATCATGTTGGCTAAAGGAGAGACAGACTCACCTTTACATGTCAGCACCGCTGTGGCCAGACTGGGGCGCCATGCTGTTTACTGGGGTGTGTTCAAGGGAAGCAACGTTATTTCACAACTACTCGATTGAACAATTCCAACAGTACAAACGGGATCAGGAGATTAAACACGTGCTGAACTTTGTACTTTAAGAACCCTGAGGTGTTCTGGGTCATAAGTTGTGTTCGTGAAGTCTGAAATAAACCCACCGCCTCATCGGAGCTCACGACTCCACGTGATCAGGCTGTTTTGAATCTACTTCCGGGACGAGGTTACACATGTAGGCGGGTTAGTCAGTGATGCGTTCATGTTCTCCTCGGACAGTTTTTATTTATGGTGGTTGGGTGAGAAATCATCACCCACTTAATTTATTGTCTTTTACGTCATAATTAAGAAACAATATGAGAGAAAAAAATTCTTATTTATAAAAAATAAATAATCAAGTTAAAAAGCGCTTCACAATTAAAAATACATAGGATCTAACATAATGCATCCAAGATATCAAGCAACAGATGTTAGCCACTTCAGGCAATGAAGTCCTGGCCTTCTGGCTAAATTATTTATGCAATACGTGACTCACGCCTTATGGCTCAAACTTCTACTTTCTGAGCTCACCAAGCTAAAAACTTGTACTCTTTGAAAACAGTTAGTGTGGACTTACAGAGTTGTGAGAGGGCGTTTTCCCCCGATGATTTCGCCAACACGTGAACGCAACAGCAATGACGGTTCAGAAGCCGCCAAACTAGAAAAGCTCACAACTTGTAGCGAGTGTTTACAGAAAAGTTAAACACAAAGTTAAACACAACAATAAACACAACCTAACGGTGACGGCTAAAGAAACATGGAGGGAACATCTACCAAAGGTAACTGAGGCCGCGGAGAGCTACACAGACTGGGAGGGAGTTTGTTGTGACTGTAGCAGCTAATGCTAACAGCCGTATGTTTGAATGGGAGCGACTGAGTGTGTGTTTGTGTGTGTCTGACCCGCAGGAGGAGTTCTGAGTTGCCTGAGTCTCCTGGAGGTCCAGGCGAGGAGCCGCAGACATGTCCCCCCGCAGAGGAGCCGCCTGAAGGGGCTGAGAGCGGAGGCTGAGGCGCTGAGGGTCCGGAGAGAGCAACTGAAGAAAGAGATACAGACACATCAGGTGATCCATACAGCTACAGACACATCCGGTGATTCATAGAGCTACAGACACATCGGGAAGTTCATATAGAGATACAGACACATCAGGTGATTCATAGAGATACAGACGCATCAGGTGGTTCATGGAGGTACAGACAGACCAGCTGTAGACGGAGATACAGACACATCAGGTGATCCATACAGCTAGAGACACATCATGTGGTTCCTAGAACTACAGACACATCAGGTGGTTCATATAGCTACAGATACATCAGGTGGTCCCTTCAGCTACAGACACATCAGGTGGTTCATATAGCTTCAGACACATCAGCTGAAGACAGAGATACAGACACACCAGCTGAAGACAGAGATACAGACACATCAGGTGATCCATACAGTTACAGACACATCATGTGGTTCATAGAGCTACAGACACATCAGGTGGTTCATATAGCTACAGACACATCAGCTGAAGACAGAGATACAGACACATCAGGTGGTTCATAGAGCTACAGACACACCAGCTGAAGTCAGAGATACAGACACATCAGGTGATTTATACAGCTACAGACACATCAGGTGGTTCATAGACGTACAGACACACCAGCTGAAGACAGAGATACAGATACATCGGGTGATCCATACAGCTACAGACACATCAGGTTGTTCATAGAGGTACAGACACATCAGGTGTTTCATAGAGCTAGAGACACACCAGGTGAAGACAGAGATACAGACAAATCAGATGATTAATAGAGGTACAGACATATCAGGTGATTGATGAAGATACAGACACATCAGGTGATTCACAGAGATACAGACACATCAGGTGATTCACAGAGATACAGACACATCAGGGTATTCATAGAGGAACAGACACCAGATCTATTGAGGAAAATCTGGTGCAGATCCCCATTACAACTGTAAGTGTGCTGAGTGGACTGTTGGGCCTTGTGAGAACTCTGCACTTCACTGAATACTGCACTGCATGCTGATGGCTTGTTGTCCTGTGACAGAGTCTCCAGAGACTGAGGACGTCTTTGGACAAACAGAGCACACATGAGGAGGAGGAGGAGGAGGAGGAGGAGGAGGAGGAAATGGATGAAGACTCTGAGAACTCTGAGCTACTGAAGCTGATGGCCAGACACACACAAGTGAAAGATCTTCTGCTCGCTCATCACCTCATCGGTACCGACTATCACCTGTGTCCTTGTGTATAGAACATTCTCATCAGTGTGTCTTTACATCCTACTTACCCTTTTGCTCACATCACCAGGCGGGTACGACATCGTCAAGACGCGCCACGGCAAAGGAGTGTGCGTGTCCGTGGCGACGGCCTACGAGGGCGTCTGCCTGGAGACCTACAACCTGGAGATGGACCTGAGGCCGACGCTGAGGATCTGTCGCCACAACGTCCCCCCGTTCATTCCCCTGAGCGGCCTCGCCGAGCAGAGCGACATGCAGACGGACATTCAGGCTTTTCTGGACACACTCAGCCGACATCTCAACGCCTTCGCTGGGCGCAAGCAGCAGCTGAAGCTTGTAAAGGTGCCAGGTTGAGTTCTGATAAGCCTGAGACAGGTTTGAGCACCTGCCTCTATAGCTGCTACATGATATCAAAACAAAGTCTGGCCTCTAGTGGTGAAATAAAAGGAATTGCATCATTAATAGGGTTTAACATTTTTTTATTGAGATTACAATGCACAGAGGCTAAAGGTTGATATACAACTGCTGAATTGTGTGTTATCATCTAAACCAAAACATAAAGCATAACAATTATGCAGATATAACTCAAAGCAGCTTCTTCTACAACTTGACCCTGACTGACCTTGGCCTCCGCCCGTTTGCAGGAGCAGCACGAGACCATCGAGGTGATGGAGAGCAACGCCTTGTGTTCGATACTGGTGCTGATGTTCACCGTGCCGAAGACGAAGAGCGCCATCCTCTGCACGCTGCACTACAGCGACCACACCGCCTGTCTCCCAGCAAGAGTCCAGTTTGAATGCGATGGTAAGTTTGCAAACTTGTGTGATTGCACCAAATGTGATCCAGGATTGAACTTACACACAGACAGCTGAGCACTGTATCACATTCACCCTGCGTTTCTGTAATTTATCAACAAGCACTCATTCTCTCTTTTTCTTTATCATATCACATTAGATTTGAGAAAATAAGTCAAATATACTCTTCATCAGTATCTATTTTCATAATTTATCGAAAAACAATAATTCAAGGATCTTCTCCGTGGGACAAGCTTGAAGAAATCACCTCTGGCCGTTTCATGGCTGACACAATGATTTTTTCATTATTTATTAATCTTTGGATTACTTTCTATAAAATAACAAAAAGTGTATCTATAAGCCCACAGTGAACTATCTGATGAAGTTATCTTGTTCCACTAACAGCACAAAACTTCTATGTAATGAGTCCACAGCGCCTGTAAAGGTCTTTGTATTTGGTTATGACGGTTTATCTATGCTGAAGATTATTCAATTCAACAGAGGATTAAACGAAACTTTTCACCTTCAAGTTTCACTTCCAGCCACCTGACATTCAACAGACTAAACAAATAGAAACTGATATCAGAGGGGAAAACCTCTCTCTCCTCGCAGCCCTGTTACACATCAGCATTCAGGACAGTAAAAGGATGAATTAAATTAATAAATTAGAGCAGATTGGTTTGTTGACTAGGTTTGTTTATGTTAATAAACTAAGAAATGTTGTTATAGAAAGTATTAAACCTTAAATATTAAAATATATACCTTCCCAGCACACATGTAAATACCAGGATGTGAACCCACATGCCTTTTGTAATATGTATGTATATTTATTTTTCAGTCAAGGAGATTCTTGAGTCTTCACAGTGGAGGAAAAACTGCAGCCTGCTCATGGAGACTCCGCTGCACAAAGCTTTGATGACCATGAAGAAGATGGGGAATATCATTTAATCACATGAAGTACAGATATCTAGAGAGAGTAGATCATACATTTGTGATGATGACTTTCAGGTTCCTCTATGGAGGTTCCAGTATTTCCACACTGCTCTTGTCTTTCAGACTCTCTATAAACACCGCCACCCTCTTGTGTAACGTTTCCCTCTGAAGCCACCGCGCCCTCTCCAGTTCCTCTCGGGCTTTCCGCTGTTGCCTGGCCAGTTCTTTTTCTGATATCGAGTCGATGGTTGCAATATTTTTCATCTGCATGAGCGACACGTTGCTCTGGACGTAGCCTCTGTGTCTCACTGGACTCGTGGGCTCGGTGGTTGGCGGCGGCGGGGCCGATATCGAACGACTCTGCTTCACCTCCTCAGATGCATCACTTTGATGCTTGGATTTGCTGGAGCACAGTCTCCTGCCGTCGGACGTGTGAACGCCTCTCACGCGTGTCCCTGTGTCCCTGTGCTCTCCGATGTCCTTCATGGCGATGCCGACGGTGGCTTTGGGCTCGCACACTTTCACCATCACCACTCGTCTCTGCTCTTTGATGAGCGAGTCCCGTCTCTGCTTCAGCATTTTACAGGTGTAGCGGAACTGTTTGTCCAGCGTGCTCAGCTTCTGCTGGAGATCTCTGTGCGCCTTTTGGTTCAGCACTCTCAGCTCTCTCTGCAGAACCGCTCGTCTGTGGACTGGATCCATTTGTATAAGACCTAGATGGAGAAATACACGTTTTTACGCCATTTCCTTATGAATTTGTCATGTTTCTCTCTGTAATAAAAACTAATGTTGTTACCTGATGTGTGTGCATCATTTCCCAGAGTGCTGCTAGACAGTCTGCTGCTATGGCTGTGTGACCATGTGTAATACAATAGCCCCATTGTATCTGAAATTAGGTGAATGGGATTGTTGGTTAATTGCAGTGAGGTTGGATTTCAGGAGGCCTCCACAGCCACAGAGCTTCTTGCACGCTCCACAATAAATACCGATGTCACATGATCGGTCGACCTTTAAGATCCACAAGTTATACTTTAGGTTTCAGGAATACATCTACGTTCAGAATACAAAGGCTACATCAACAATATTTCAGTAAGAGATCAAATAATAGAGAACCACTGCAGACCAAGCGTAAGCTTCTTTAACAATAATGTAATCAGGATGTAGAGACACTGAGATCATGAGTTCTCCAAAAGAAACTCAAAGCAAAACTTCCTCATTATATTCCCTTGACAATACTTTATGTTTTCCCTCCACCAGAGCTGGAATAAGGATTTGAGAAATTAAAAAGCCTCAATTGTATTACATTTAATTTTTTTTTAAGCCACAATCTTCTGGTTGGGTCCGTCTTTCCATCATCTTGTTTGACAGTAAACCTAAATATTATTAAAACTTATTTATTATAAAAACTATTATCTTCTCCATCAAAGATATAACTTAACATCACTTTATTTCTCCATTCGCTTTACTTTTACTAGACTTGTTTTGCCTGTATATATTCAAATTGGTCCTCAACTTACATACACCCTCACTGATCCTGTTGGTGAAGATCAATATGATTATTGATTATTGTGTAATATTCCTTTAACATGGCTCGTCACAGTCACGCAGCCTGGAGTCTCCTCCTCTTCCTCTGCACAGTTTTAGTGGTAAGGAGGAGGAGGAGGAGGAGGAGGACGAACATGGCGCAACAAAACAAAACTTCCCACAATCTCACTTTCTATTCTCCCAGTTGATGAAGCTTTAAACGTCTTTTATCAGGTAAGTTCATTTTTCGATGCTTGAACATAATGTACAGATACAGAAACACGGTTTAACACTGTGAACTGTGCGCTGGTGCATCCTCTGCTTCTCGTGTCAACTTGAATACAACTTCATTCATCTGTTGCAGGTTTAAACACTTTAAATTCCCTCATAAAGGTAACTAGGGGATCCGTTCACATTTCAGCGCATGCGCGTTGCGTAACTGGGGATTGTGTAACCGATCCTCAGTCAAATAAATAACTTTTAGAACTAATTCAAGAACTTTGAACTGTTCTTTCGCTCCTTCTTTCTTCTTCTGCTATATAGTTTTGTTTTTCATGTTTTTAAAAGACTGGTTCCTCCAAATTAATAGAACAGCAACTGTAACAGATGTTCTGATTAAATGTCGATTTTTCTTTTCAAATTTTTCTTTTTAAAAGTTAAAAAAGATTCCTAAAATGTTGTTATCAAACAAATGTGATTAAGGTTTGACATTAAACAGCTTGACCAAAAACTTTTGTTTATGAATAACAATAATAAATAAGAATTAAACAATTAGATCAAATGTTTCTTCTGTAAAATAAAAAAAAAGTTCATATCTTTACACCTAATTATGCTGCAATTATTCATTCATGTCAAACTGTGCTCGGCTGGAACATTCTATATATAAGAAAAAATATAAAGAAAATATATTTGTTTATTCTGAGCATCATGTAAACACTAAGCACAGTACTTTTGTTTTATGTTAGAAGGCACCAAAGCATGTTTGTATTTCAATATTATACTGTAATGTAATCTATAACTAATTGGGAGGATCACATTTTCAGTTTCTGTATGAACCCTCTGCTCGGGTATGGTCGTCATTGCCACTGAGGTTGACTTCCCTTTTGTTCTGTTTTCACAGTTGTCTCTGCTGGACCTGTCAGATGCATCACATCCTGCACCCTGGAAGAGTTTTATGGGGAAACGTCTACCAGACAGTGAGTGTTTGCATTCCAAACTAAAAGCTTCCATGAAGTTACCTCAGGTTGACTTGGACACAGCATTTATAGGGGTTGCAACACTGGTAGTTGAATTGTTGACCCAACTTAATTCCTTCACTAGTCCTGGAGAAAGTGTTGCACGAGTTTTGCCAAGATGATGCAGGCGGTGTGTGTGGACGTCCCCGGAGGACCAGAGAACCTGCTGCTGCGGACTGTCCCCAGACCTCAACCCAGAGATGGAGAGGTCCTGATTAAAGTTCATGCTACTGCTCTGAACAGGGCAGATTTACTGCAGGTACAATGGTTATGTTATTACCTGTGGACAGAATTCAGATGCATTGCAGCCAAATAATAAAGTGAAATACATCCGGGCTCTTGATTTTCCACAGAGGCGAGGACTGTACCCACCTCCCCCAGGTGAGAGCGACATCATCGGCCTGGAGGTGGCTGGGACCGTGGACACGCTGGGCCCTGGGGTGAAAAGAGGTTGGAGGCCAGAGGACAGGGTCATGGCTCTGCTCAGTGGAGGAGGATACGCAGAATATGTTGCTGTGCCTGAGGAGCTCCTCATGCCCGTTCCCCCGAAACTCACCCTGTCTCAGGCTGCGGCCATCCCAGAGGCCTGGCTCACCGCTTTCCAGCTGCTGGCGCTCGTAGGTATATTATCAACACAACCAAACAACAAATAATAGATGTGTTTGGACATAAACTGGCATATTTAATGAAGAATTAATAAACACATTTTGATATGACAATCGCTACATAAATAGTAGTACATGTATTTATGACTGATCATTTAAGTTGCAACTGGAGTATGTTTTTATTTAAGTAAAAGAAACAAGAAATAACACATTCCTCCCTGTGTCCACAAAAAAGAGACATGAAAACAATTCTCTCAAATTAATTCCTTCATCAGCACATTCTCTCTCTGTCTTCTCGGCTGCAGCTCAGGTGAAGGAGGGTGAGGTGGTGCTGGCTCACGCTGGAGGCAGCGGCGTGGGAACGGCTGCCGTCCAGCTGGTCCGTCTGTTCGGCGCGGTGCCCGTCGTCACGGCCGGGAGCGCAGAGAAGCTGAAGATGGCCGAGAAGCTGGGAGCCGCAGCCGGGTTCAACTACAAAGAGGAGAACTTCTCACGGGGGGGTCCAGGACTTCACAGGAGGTGAACTGTGGAATCGTTTCTATGCTGATATTTGCACTTTTGATTTATCCAATATGATGCAAGTCTGTAGATTTTTTCGAGACACTTTCTACTTCTTCATAATCATAATAGAGATCGTGGTTCATAATTACTATTTCTTATTGTCATTTGTTGATGGGAATATTAAATAAACTACTGTTCTTGTCACCAGAACCACGTTTAACTAAGGACGTGCAAATTATGAAAGAGTTGAAGCTCTTGTTATTCCGTATATCTCTTAATATTTTTTCAGTTTTTGGATGGGGTTTCTCAAAATGGTGTTCTAGATGAAATATTGTTTTGTTGGGGACTATTTTCAGCTGTGGATTAATACACAATCGGAGGCCAAGTAGGGATGATGTTTGATTATAAGGTCCAGTGAAAATAAACGACAGTCTTCATTTGAATGAAGGAACATGGGTTGCTCATTGTTTTCATTGTTGGTTCTGGTTTTTATGGGATTTGTTAGAAGTAGAATATCACCAGACTTTAGGATAAATCCATACTGCAACTATACTCAAACTACAATAACTTCATTGTTATTTCACAGGCAGGGGAGCAGACGTCATACTCGACTGCATTGGCGGATGTAACTGGGAGCAGAACGTGAGCTGCTTGGCCACGGATGGACGCTGGGTGCTGTACGGGACCATGGGCGGCAGAGCGGTGGAGGGAGACTTCCTGGGCAAGCTGCTCGCCAAGCGAGGACACTTGCTCAGCAGCCTCCTCCGCTCCCGCAGCCTTCAGGTGAGAGTTCCAACGAAGCGACAGCAGGCTGACAGAGATGAAATGGAAATCTGACAGGTTTCAATTCAACTCCCTTATGTGCACTATTGTGTCTAGTTTTGCCAAATGAGGTCATTTAAATAGAGTAAATGTAGATGGACGATGTGTCTCCACTTCAAATAAAGCAGAAATATCTCAAACACGAAAGCTGCCGTCTTTAGAATTTAGAGCAGAAGTGATTGGAGGATGAAGCTGTGGTATCAAGCTCCTGGCTTTATACACGCTGGATCATTCGTGAGTCAGTCTCAGCTGTCAATCATGACATTTCACCCCATTTTAACAGCAAATATCTAACAAAAAAACAACTTACTGGCAAAATATTCAGTTGAACATTGATCAGTTTGAGAAGAACTACAGAAAATGAAAGAAACCATCTTTGAGTAAAAGTTTTTACGTGTACTCTGACGTTTTAGTTGGAAGTGTTTTTTTTTAAAGCAGCCAGCCACCAGGGGGCGATCACTTTTGTGGAGCCATCATGTCGTCCATCTTTATAGGTCTTTTTCTATGCTGTTATCACATCTCCTGTATTTATTCACACATCTGTGACTAAGACTGACTCTTACTCTCCTTAGTACAAAGCGGACCTGGTCCAAGCCTTTTCTACTCGAGTGATACCGCATTTCTCAGACCAGGAGGTTTCCCTGAGACCAGTGATCGACAGCACGTTCAACCTGGAGGACATCGCAGCAGCTCACAGGCACATGGAGGCCAATAAGAACATGGGCAAGATTATCATCAATGTGATTCCACAGAAACAGGAAACTCAGATGCAGTGATATTGACTGAAATCCCATTGCCCTGATATGTATTCTTGATTTATGCCGAACAATTTTCTTACACATATTGTGATTTTATATGATTAAATATAGAGCATCCAAAAATAAAATAATCCAAATATCTGACATATTCCTACGGTGCAGTTCCTGTGTGATTACATCGATAAAAAGTTGACTACCCATCTTTTAATATTTTGTTCATACTGGAGATAGAGAGGCCTCCTGACAGTGAGAAGTTTTTGTGCCGAGATAGAAACTTTTGCAAGTAATTTAAACTGCACTATATATGTTCACCACTAGATGCCACTAAAATCATACTTTTTACAGTACATTTCTAAAGCTGCTATATAACTACACATTCATAACTTGATTTTTAGTTCTTATTTGAATCCTCAAATACCTGATTCATCAATAGAAACAAGAGAGATGCCTTAGGGATTCATGGACTGAGATACTTAAAATAAAAAATATTTCACAAGCAGAAAATACTATTGATTCCCATTTGATGCCACACACACACACTTCAGTTTACACTCCACTTTTTCCATCTCTTAATTTCACTTCAACAGCATCTTCATACATCAAGGCTGAAAATGTAATTATCTTCAGCTTTTTCAGTGGGCAGCAATCCAACAATCTGTTTGTAATTACTGAAACCTTTAAATTTAAAAGTCACAAAAGCGGGTACAAAAAGAAACAATGCACAGGGGATTTAAAAACAGGCAACAACTTTTATTTTCAACAGACATAAAATCTTATAAAAGCACAGTAAATAATCTACCAAAGCGTCTTTCATAATCGTGATCACAAAGCCACAAGCTTTCAATATAATACTGTAGTTATTACCCTCTAAACTAGTATTGCAGGAGCCTGTTACTGTGTGAAGTTAACGAGTCGTGTGTTTCTCACACATTAACCTGATGAACTGCAGCTTCCACTCATCAACCATCTCAGGCGTCTGAAACACAGTGAAACCCGGAGCTCACACACAGCCGGGGTTACATGACATGTTTGGTTTGTAACTGACATTAAGGGATGAAAACAGTGTTGCTTGTAGTTACAGCACATTTTTACTGCATTTTCTACCGACTAGGTCTAACTTTTGGATTTTTGTGTCACTTTATAACAAGAAATTGACTTGTGAATAACTGCATTGGATGAATAATCAACTTGGACTACTAGCACATGCTTAAGCCAAAAGGAAAACACCTTGTCAGGCATCCGGCAGCGACAAAATCTCAGTGCAATATCCTTAAAACTCTTTCGTCTTCAGACACCTCAAGACCGAAGTTTGTGTTTTTCCTCTTAACTAAAACTTTGCAGCTACCAAACTCGATAGATGTTCACTTTTTTTCAGGAGCTGGTAAAAATCGAAGTACAGGAACTTCAGTGATGATACCAGTTCACAGAAGAAGGTTCATGAGGCACTGAGCTCTGTCATTAAACTGCCAGTGAAGTTACTGGGATATGGGGAGCAAAAATTAAATAAAAGGAAACAAAGGCACCAAACAGTCCAATCTTTTGTGGGTCTTACTGGTAGAGTGGCTGAGACAAAAAGGCGTGTGGGAATAGAGGGTAGACGTGGTTAAATATTGAGTATACGTTGTGTTCAGTAGCACCGGGAGAAAGAGTTTGTGTTCGTCAGCGTCAGAGTGTCTGAACGATGACGGGATACAGTAGGGACATGTGCTCTGCGCCTCGGATCGGCAGCTTGTGTGTCGTGTAGTGATGGATGACCTCGGGGATGGTGGAGAAGGGAGGGCTGTTCTCCCCTAGCACATAACGCCCGTCTCCAGACTGAGCGAACTTCATGTGCATGAAGCCTTTGCAGCTCCTGGGAAATAAGGAGAGAAGAAGAACAGGAGAGGTGAGTCTTTACCCAACGTCTCTTATCAACAGATTCTGTATGTAAATACCAATACAATGTGTAAGATTTAGGTGAAAGGGATGAATATAAAAAAAGTCCTAGTGATGTTTTCACTCTTGAGTTATTTAAAATTGTACAATATTGTTGTCACCTTTTCCTGTATATTTGAAAACTATATATTCACATCTGGAGCTGGTCCACTTTACATGTTTTTTTACAGAAGCTCAGACTGGACAAACTAAACAGCTTTTGAGTTTTTATGACAACTGAAGGCGACCAAAGGTTCTCAGGGTTTTTTACTGTTTTTCTAGGCAGCCGGTTTTCACTTGCCAGTGATGAGTGAGCAGTTTTTGCCTCAATCCCAAATGAGGCAAAAACTGGATCAGATAATTTTGGAAACAGCGCAATGCAGTTAACTAGATTATAAATCCCCTTTAAGAGATTGCAGTGATGGTTCAAATTAACCCAGTGTGAGGAGACCTATTTTTAGATCAAGTGCAACTCACAGCTGAAGAAATGCTTCTTCTCATGTAGTTTACCATCATGCAGTACACTACCAGTGCCTGGGCGCTGAGACTCAAAATTGTCAAAACATTCAGCGTGAACACAAACTTGTCTCAATTTGTAAAATGAAAGAGGGGACACACATTTTAAAGTCAAATAAGCAAAGCAGTAGCTGCGCTGGATGAGTGTAATAACACAAGTATCAAATTAAAGACAAAGCAACAGATACAACTGCCACGGATATGAGTATAAGTCCAGATGTGAATGTGTTGAAAGCGAGTGTAAACAAAGGAGTCAATAGGAGCGTCTACCTGAGTGAAAGCGAGTAGTCGTTGCGGCAGCTCTGGCTGTTCCTCACCAGGTAAGAGCTCTCTTTGCACAGAGTGAGCAGCGTCTCTGCCTCCGACCGGCTCAGGGCTCCATGGTACCATCTGCAGGTGACCGGGAGGAAACAGACTTCGTTATGATGTTGTTTCTTCTCTTAAGTCTGAAGTTACCCTGTGAAGTTTTCTTGTTAACACTCTGACTGTTCAATGGATATTTTCCCTTACAAGTGAGACATTTGCAGCGTGTCTGGGCATATAACTGCCTCCTGTAGTTCATTACCTGCAGTTTGTTAAAAACTATGTGAAACTAAATATATTGATAATTGATCGATCATTTCATCTTTCTAAGTCCAAATGGCAAAATCAATAACATCCAGCTTCTAAAATGTGTTTCTGGTTTGCCCCGCCACCTGACGAATAATAATAACTGAAAATATTCAGGTTTGACGGACTGTCGCAAAAAGTTTTTTTAAAACAAATAACAAAACCTTAAAAAGTGGGAAAAGTTATGTGTAGTTAATCAACAGAATTTTTCGTAGAATCATCAATTAAACTGAATTCCTAATCACAGTCCTTCATTGTCAATGGTTTTTTCCTGCAGCACAGCCAGTGAAGGCAGCTGAACTTGGCGAGACACAGCCTAGTTCCAGACCTCTGAATCACCATTCACATTTTTTATTTTGATCAGCTTTTCAAACAAGTCTAATGTGGTGGCCTTTGAGGGCTTGTTTCTTCCCGATTAGACAAAACAAATGGCAGACTGTGAGCAGATGATGCTTGAAATGCTCCATAGCCAAAACGGTATGTAAATAACATACGAGTGATAGCTTGACAGTGGCCTTTTATGCAAAACCACAAAGAGTCACTGTAATAAAACAAATGTGAGCCACCAGACACATAAATATACAACTGGAGAAATAATAAACTTAACTACTGACTTCATACCAGCGATTTCTCGTGGACCCTCACACTTCCAGATGTTAAAAACTCTATAAAGTCCCACCCGTCCCTATGGAGTTGTTGAACATGTCGACTTACACTTGTCTCTCCAGATGCAGAAACGGATCCACTCTCTCTCCCAGGAGTGGAGGGGTGTCACCAACCAAACGGAGTGTAGATGCCTCGGCACTGGTAGAGGTGGTTCCCGTCTTCGTGAGCCTGGTCTGTTCGGTCTGAGCTCGCGATCGCTCCCTTTCTGCCCCTTCAAACTGAACTGTGGTCAGAAAGAAGATCCAGCTGGTTAGTTTGAGACGCATTAGGAACCGGGACAATAAACAACAAGAATGGAAAAAGTACCTGCTAGAGCTTTGGAGATGTTGTCCTTCTTCCATTCCCAGGGCTGGTCATACTCGTCAGCTGGCCGCTCATCGTCCTGTGGGAGCCGGCTCTCCCTGCTGTCCATCAGGCCCAGTCCGCCCTCCACCTTTGGAGTTTGCTGTTGTGCTGGTGGAGCGGCGCGGTGGTGGGGACGAGTCCTCTCCTCGTATGGGTTATCATACAGCTGATCAGAACCTCCACTTCCTGATCTGTTAGTCATTCCGCCGTGCTGCAGTTCTTTTAGAAGAAAACAAACAGATCAAATTACTTCCTGTTGAATTTTCCGGTAACAAAATGCTACTCTTTTTCCCTTTGTCTAAATTATACATTTTAAAGTAGAAGTTAAGATTAAGAGCTTGTGATAAACCTGAGATGATCCGCTGGGCCTCGAATGGCTCCATGTAGCTGCAGCAGTCTGTCGGTGAGGGTTTGGGCTCCCAGGTGGATCTTCCTCTTGGGTCTGGACGGGCATCAAATGGGTCAGAGTAGTCTGTGTCACTGTCCGATGCTGCTGGGGCAGAGGGGACCACCTTGGGAGAGAGAGAGAGAGAGAGAGACAATAAGTATTTAACAAGAAAATGGGGAGGAAGATCTGGAAATGTGAGAAATATAGATGTGTAGCAGAGAATTTTTCCCAGCAAGGAAAATGAATCAGAAGACAAAGAGAACACTTACTGGTTCTTCTTGAACTGCCACAGGACTCAAGGGGATTTTACAGCGACCAAACTCCTGAGAGTCCACTTTAATGAGTCTGTGTTTAGGAGAAACCACTTTAACCTGTAATATAACATATAGAAACAAAACTCTTTCAATAATAATCCAAACAAATGCTGAACAATCTGGAACATGAGCAGTTGCAGTGATAAATATGAGCTCAGTATTTATCATCCAAAAAGTAAACACATCCATCTGTACATCGATGGAGGCAGGCCGTACCTCCACACCGTTCGGCAGCACTGAACCAAACGCAGGGAAAGAGGGAAGGCTCATTGTGGAACTGCAGGAGCTGAAACTGCCATTCTGCTGCTCCTTATCCGAGTGCTGGTATGGGTCCTCGAAGTCGAGTTCCTTCTGAGCTCGGTAAGCCCTCAAGATCTCACTCTCGGTGTAATCGGGCCTCGGGGGCTGTGGAGGGTCACGCCTGCTGCCGAAGTTGAGGTAGTCCTTCAGCCACTTTGCCATGGATCTGGGGATGACATTAAAATCTATTTATTTATGGCCTGTAAACACAATAAGATTAGATAAACCTTTATTGATCCTCAGTAGAGGAAAAATTAACAATCAAAACAGCAGCACGAGGAAGTGGCAAATGTAGAAAGAATAAAAAAAGAATACAACAGAAGTAGAAATATTGCCATTTATACTGTTTTTCTACTTTTTCAATATGAAGATAGAGATAAGTTGTGCAATTTGTCCAATTATTTGTAATATACAATGTGCAAGATGTGCAGCAGCTCTCTCTTGAACTAAAGATGTTAATGTTTGAAATAGGAATGGAATAAAAACTAATCCATGACATGTAAAAATAAGAAAATTAAGTGCAGTGTGAGAATATGTACAGGGAATGGTTTGCACATTAACCATTGTCTTGCACAGACAGAATATGAATATATTTATATATATATATATTATTTATTGGGGGGGGTATTTAATACACATAAATGACACTCATGAGTTAAATCCTGTCGTGGCGATAGAAAAACATGAGGCCAGTCGTTTAAAAATAATTAACATGCGAGTTATTAGTGTCCGGTTAGTTTAGTGGCCTGACCGCACAACAGTGGCCGGGAGTTGGAGTCAGTTTGGGGCTTTTGTTTGCATGTGTTAGCCCTAGATAGCCCTAGATGGTTGACACAAATTAAAGACCTTTAAAAGATAATCAACAGGTCCAGAGAAAAGACGTCCACGTTTCACACGATCACTGCTTTGACCCTGAAGTAAAGCGGACAGTGTGGTTTTAGACCAATTCCGCAAATCACAGCAAGCATTAACAACCGCTAGTTAGCATGTCGGGTAAATGGGGGGATTCAATCAATTAGTTTAGTTAATCAAACCTGTTGACTGAAGCATTTAATTCTGACTGATATATGACACAATGAACATGTCAGTCTAAACTCAAGTTGTGTTGCACGTGTGAAAAAGAAAACATGGTTTAAATCCGCAGTAGTCGATGTTAGCCAAATGTGTAATATGTGCCAAAGCTAAGTGAAGCTAAGTGGCGCTAGCGTCGAGGCGTCCGGAGCTCACCCTCTTTCTCTGCATTGACGGTTCCCGAGTCCGGTTGGTGTGTTTTCTCCTAGTTTCTACCTTCCGGTGTCTTCCACACCGGGCAGACAAAACATGACTGTCCGTGAAATCGGTGCCGCCGTGGGTCAGGTGGGGCAGCTAACGTTAGCCGGACCGGGAGCAGAGCAAGCCGACCGCGGGGCAGAGTCACACACCGGCCCCGACACAACAGTCTCCGGCTGCCTTAAAGGGGAGGGGAGGGGGGTTAGGATGGGTCGACACTAAATGTGGGGCCACGAGTTCCTGCCTGATCCACACATGTAAACCTGGTGTAAACCTGGTGTAAACCCTTCGTCTGTAACATGTAGTTTCAGTAACGTGGACAATATCATTATTAATTTACTTGTTTCATTTCTCCAGTTTATGGAGTCAAAGCTCTGCAAACCAATTTCTGCTAATGAAAGGAAACGAGGATGGGTGCTGCTGAATAAAAATCAGAATTGTGATAAATTAAATCTTGATTATTAGATATACAATTTGAATTATCGTAACAATTAGACGTTGAGCCATGATTAGGAGATGTTGAATCAAGAGGTAGGGAGGACCTGCTCCGGATGTTTAGAAGAAAACACTAGTGAATACATCACCAGGATTATTAGGGCCCGAGCACCGACAAGATTCAATACTTTCTAAGGGTCTGGATTTTCCCTAAATATATCAACTTTTAATACTTTTCAAGACTCCGCGGATACCCTGTCACCGCATATGGACTAAACACAAAAGGTGCCTGGATCTGCAGTTAACATAACAATAATGAAGCTGCATGTAGCTGTAAAATAAACATGTCACCTGAAAATCACTGTCATCAAGCTTAATAATGGAAATTTAGTTTTCTGTCCAAGCAAATGTTAAACGAGAAATTGACAATAAGAATTATATAAAACCTAACACTGCCAGTGCTTTAACAAAAGCTCATTTCACCCTTTCCAGCTCCCGGAAAAGTTTGTAGTTAGATAATTTTTTTAGTTACATAAACATTTGAGGCGTTGCAAAATGTAAAACATATTACATGAAACAAAACTGTTACAGTTAAACTGATTTTAATAAACATTAAAAAATTCAAACATTGCCATTTGGTATAGGTAAAATTCTCAACAAAAACAAGTCTATGAACAAGTGGGATGTGCTGCGGAAGATTATTTCGGTTTCACAGGATATGGATAAGAAACAATGCAATTCCTGCTCATAACAGTCACACATAGGGGGTTTCATGGGGTAGACACAGAAGCTGGTTTACACACTATTTGGTGCAGAGCAAAGAAGTCCATATCATCACAATTGTGTGTCAATCACTCAAGTCATCTTCCGCTCAGTCGCTGTCATTGCTGTCACTGTCTGAATACGCCCCCAGCAGGCTGAGAGACGAAGAGACCTTTTGAGTGATTATGGGCTTTGAAGCACTCGTGGACTCGGCCGTCTTTGATGCCAGTGAATCTGTAAAAAAAGACAAACGATTACAGTGACTTTCAAATCATATACAAATGTTTAAATAAAGATGTAAATAAAAACAGCTGAAGATGGATGTTTGTGCTGAAAAATGGAAACATGCAAAAATCACAAGTGTAAATGTGTATTCATGAGGTCATAAACTGAGATCCTGATGTGTTACCTGTTTGCAAAGATGAAGCAGTAGTACTTGGTTTGTTGACAGTTGCTTTTGGTTTCCTTTGCACCACCAGGGACCCCAGAGATGTTACACCACCCAGTGTCCCCACACTCTTCTCCCAGCTCTCAAGCTTGGCCTTCTTCACTACTCCAGCTAAAGCTCCCTGGAGAAACACAGCATGAGATGAATATTCACAGCCCACAGCCTCTTTTTCAAGCTTTTTTTATTAGCTGCCTCATCATAACACATACTACATAATACTACAAAGCTGGTAATTCCACACTACTACCAAATATACTGTCTGTATGTGAGTGGTCGTACGAACCTGTGTCTCTGTGGGTTTGCTAGCCGTGAGGATGTCTGTTGGTTTGTTCACGCTGGACTTGTTTGACTGGGAGCTGCTGCTCTCTGCTTCTTCTTTGTCCGAGTCCGGGTCAGAGTCAGAATCCCTCAGTCTTTTTATGAGGGCTCGTTGCAACATGTCCCTGAGAAACAAGGTCTGAATTCAGTCTTGGTTTGGTTTTTAAAATGATTCCTGCTGAAGTCTACATTGATTATAAGAAGAGTGAATATGACAAAACATATCAAGACATGGGCAGAGATCAGGTCCTTGGGAGATTATGCAGTGGCCTTGTAGTCTTAGGAAGGCCGGCAAACTACTTATATTATTCAATTATGGAATAGACTTAAAATAAAAAAGTTTACAATGTCTTTTACTGCCCATTGTATATTTCAGCCTTATTCACTAACCTGGTTTCCAGCTCATCCTCTTCTTTCTCCTGTTCGACCTTCCTCTTTTCAATATCTCTGTACAGGCCGATCATTCCCTCGAAGTCCACCTGAGCCTGCCTCTGGTTCAGCTCCTGAAGCTCCTGAAGATTCTCTATAACCTCCATCTCCATCTTGGAATCCTTTGTGCGGTTCTCCAACACCTGGCCGAAGATGGAAACCATTTAGCGTCTCTGGGCAAAAGCCTGAACGCTGCCCAGTACCACAACAAATGCTGATTGTTTATGCACTGACCTTCATGGGGTTGTTGAGTTCCTCCTCTTCTCTCTCATCCTGGATTCTCTTCACCTCCTCCTCAATTAGTTTCTCTGCTTGGAAGTTTCGTGTCGCACCATGCTCCATTGCGTAATCTGTGTTTACTGGATCAGTCTACAGGAGATAAGACACTATGTTATGCTGGAGATGTCACAAGTAGTTGTTTGGTCGGATTTCCGGAAAAATACCGTTAATAATTAGAACATTAAAAACTCTCACCTTAAACGTAATCTCCGCAAGACATCGAGTGCATTTGATGTAGAAACGGAAGATGGGCAGTCCCATGTACAGCTCATTGATAATCGTCTCTTTGCGTGCATTGAACTTCTTCCCCTTGTAGATGTACTCGCCACATGTTTTACACCTGCAAACAACCAGACAGAAGCTGAAGACACACGATTCATATCTAGAATCACTAAGTCATTTGCGATAAGAGCTAGTCCTGTTCCAACTGCAGATACAACTAAAATCAGAAGGGACTCTTATGTCTTCCAATGAAATGATCCATCGGCTCCCATAGATAGCCAGCAATAACTAAATCTATGTTTTGAGGTTGTTCTCTATTTTCTAGGTCATCTCCTGGAATGTGTCTTAGTGAAAATATGTCAGCATGCTAGGTATAAGTGTCCAATTGCAAATGTCTCTGTTTATTTGTGTGTGTAGACCAAAGACTAATTTACACTAACATTTCAGTTTATTATTGCGAACAACTGCCGAGGCAACTTTCAATAAAAAAAGTATTATCACATGTGCTTCTCCGTGTCATGTATTTACCAATCATTATGTTGATATATCTTTAAAAAACACGAGGAAATGTTGACACTTGACTCAATAGAGGTTGAAACACATTTCACCAGAGTCCAGGTGGAAACACTTTCAGAACTCAGGAATGGAAATGCTGAGCTTGACATGTTGCCTAACACCTGCTTCATGAGAAGAGTGAGATCTCTGGCTGGAGACAGATCTCAATGAAAGCTTGTTCTCTGTTCTCCATCACCAAGCTTTTAAATTTAAATGTGTTGCAAAGCACGGCCACTACTGGATGAATGTCCTGAGATCCTAAATGCAATCGTGTGACACCCGCGCTTTGCTGGATGTCAACGTCCTTCACACACTTGTGTTGTTTATGCCTGTGTGTTGAAAACAGCTACTTAGATCCTGGAATGAAACACCAGGAGCAGGTTGCGTGGCTTGATGTTAAACCTGCTGCTGCTGTTTTTGACGATGATGATGATGATTGCGATGATGTTAAATCTCCTGTGAGGAGGAGTAAGACGTACCTCATGTTGAATGGAGCCATCAATCTGACCACATACTGTCGATCCTTGGGGAGTTTGAGCTTTGGGATTTTGGAGGGATCGAAATCCGGAGGGTAGTATTTCTGTGGGAAAACAAAACATAAATATAAGATACCGGAAATCATTCAATTATAAACAACAAGGCATAACGCCGACTGGTGCCAATAATGATAATGTATTTCACATTCCAAAAATCCTCAAATATAAACACAATGTACTTTGAACGTCTGATGTGAGCGGATACAATTACTGCTAGCTACACCACACTTAGCTTCAGAGCTAAAGTTAGCCTACTCGGTGGATTACACAGCTAACTGTACCTTCACACGACTTCACAGGGCGAAACATGGTCGATCGTGTACTTACATTCAACACTTTTCTTTCAGACATTGTTGCTTTGGATAGAAACCAAACGACGACCAGAAAACGGAGGAGGAAACAGTCAGGTCAAGCTTAAATCGAGACAGCGTTTAGCTCGTGGGAGTACTTCCGGTGTCAACAGGAACTGCCACTGATGTGTAAAGGTGCCAGTGGCAGCTGCCTTTGTGGTAACACTGTTTGGAGGCAGCTGACACAGTGTCTGAGGGATCTCACAGGCATTCTGCAATGACTCTTAGTTAAATACACTAACAGCCATAAGAACATTTAGAATATGCTTATTGCTAGTACTTCATCTTCAAAATATGTTTATGAGTTATGAACTTCTATGGTGTAAAAGCATCATTGCGTATACTAGACAAATGACAAACGAAGCTGTGCACATCAACCAGCTATTGACCTACTACTTTTTAACCAAGTTTTATTCTCAAGTCTTCAGTATTTATATGAATCCAGTTAACTGACAATTACTCCAGGGTCAGCAATAGTGATACAGGCTGGCTTATCCTGTTTAAATAAAGTGAAATGTTCTGATATTGAAGAAAACTCTTATTTATTCTTTCCCGGCTAACAAGTAATTTCAAGTACCACGGTTACCAAGTACAAATTGCAATAACAAACACATACAGCAGGTTTTATTCCCATATTCAAAAGGTAAATCCAGTAGCAATCATCAGTTGAGTGCACATTAAACAGTACATATTCTAAAAAGAGCACAAAGTGCCCATAAATCTTGCAATCACAACACTGTGGGATTTCTGGGTGTGGACCTTGAATACAGTCTATGGTGTGAACGTGCTGCTTTTGGCACCGCTGTTTGTTCATTAGACAAGTAGGGGGATGCAAGTGGAGCCAGAGGGAATCCCGTAAACTGCAGGGGAACAAATAAACATCTCTTTATTGTTCTCAGCAGGCATAAAATACAGTGGCATGTGCACTGGCTGATTCTGTGCCTGCCAATGATGCAGGATTACGCCCCACTTGCACTGAATTTGATCTTCCTAATAGTTATTCTGATATTCACCAGAAGAAGAGGGGGCATGAGTGCTACTTGAAATTCAACCCCACATGGAGAGAGCCCTCTGTGTGTAGAAGTCTCACAAATTAAAGGACTTATGTTCACATCTGACTTGTCATCGTCTGATTCAGATCATTTACACTACACAGAGTCATGTCAGTGGGACGAAGACCAGCGTACACCAGGACCCTGAAACTAAAGCAGCTTGACAGCCCAGAATCCACCCATCATTCATTACATGATTTATATTCATGCTTTTCCTGCTGTTACAGTCAAAAAACCTCAAACCCCAAATGGCATCTTTCCAGTGTGGGCATTGACGTCCTACTTACCTTGAACTTGACTGAACACATTCTGAGATTGTTTGGCTTTTAAGAGCAATACAACTGGGATTATTAATTCAAGTTCTGTGCCATCCGATCCCCCCAATCCCCCCAATCCCCCCAATCCCTACCAGAAGCACAAAATCAATAAATAACCATTAGATGGCTGGTACCCTATGTCATGTTATCTCGCACCACGTGCCATCATCATGAAAACTGCAACCTTCATTGGCCTGATTTACAGTGAGGTGTAAAACTGACCAAAGAGGATGAGATTGAACTGAGTGTTGCTCATGAGAACAGTCTGTCAGCAGCATATGGTTGTTTTGCTAGTTTCCTTGTATTGTTTGATGGACCTTTTAACCCCTTGCGTCATTTACCAACAAACGATTGGGAATGACTTAATTTAGAAGTGTGACAGGCAAAGTGGGGAATATGAAGTTTTTAAACAGCATCATCAGTCTTAAAAAACACACATAGGTCACTTTCAATTCCCCCCCCCCACCCTTGATTTGAAAACAGTTAAAAAAAAACAGGAGCAAACGGATAAAAGGCTTAATCAATGCAATGAATACCAATGTTAGTTTGTACATACAGAGACAAATATGTCTATAATTTTCAATTTGGATAAGTTCAGAAACATGAATGCAGATTTTATTTAATGTAAGTCATCTGTATATGCTGGAACTCAAAGCAACGGTTTTAAGTTAGAAACTGTCTCGATCCGTCTATGTTGTACTTTACACGTCTTGGTGCCCTGAATTTTGAATGACGTAATCAATGTTACTCCTTGTGCTGCACGTGGTTTTAAAAGTGTCTATACAACCAGTTTCATTAATGACGTTCCACTTGTTATGTGTATTTTGTTGATATTTTTTAATGAATAATGATATAAATATAAACACGTTCAAAATGTTGGTTTTGTTTCTCCATTAGCGAAACAAATTTGACAAGACATGAGCAGATCATGTCCAACATCCAGGTTTTTGAAGGTATATTATTAAATACATATATTATTATAAATGATTAGCTTATTGGGTCACAATTAACATCCTATTGAAATGAAGCATATCCAAAACCTGCCTGTGGGGTAAGGGAAGACAAAATTATCAAGCAAATTTAAATAATGCATGGACAAAAGGACGTACAACATGTAAAAAACAAAAAGTATAGTCCTTAAAATTTTTAATGAGCTGCAAACTTGCCACATATAGGCTTTGGGACGTTTTGGGCCCAGCAAAATAAACCGTATCCATTCTATTATATTTGCTGAATTAATTCACTTTGTCTTGTTATTGCAGCTCAATGTTCAGCCTCATCATCCAACTGGGTTCAGGATATAGGGTGGGGGGTGGGGGGTTCTTTGGCTCTCTCAATGCATAAAATATGCACTGTTTCCCATACGTGGGTGATGTCATGCTCTAAGTCTGCCTCTGATTCGGGGTACCACATCTGCTGCATCCCGCCCCGCACCATGTGCTCATTCGCCGGCTGCCAAACGATGAGAGGATAAACCGCAGGCCTGCTGCTGGAGGGAAAAGGCGAAAGAGTGAGTATCCATTAAACGATTTTACAAACGAGTCTGAAGGGATGAGGATGTCCTTCAGCTCATTACAGTGTAAAAAAAAAGCAGGTGGGGTGATGTGCGCTGGGAATGAAAAGGGAGGAGAGCATACACCCATCCTCCCCGTTGTTCTTGCTGCCGGCGTAAATCGCGTGCGTAAAGTTGCCGGTTTGGAGGCGGTCCGGCGGTGTTTTCGGACCGGACCACTGGCCGCTGTCCGCTGGTGTGCGAGAGGGTGAGATGGGACGTGGTCTGGTCCTCGGTGCTTTGCGACAGCTCAGAGAAAAGGACTCACAAGTGTCTCAGTGTGCCAGACGATCACCAAGCGTCCAAACGAGGCGGAGGAGGACACAAAAAGAGGAGGGGGCAGCAATAGAGCAGGAGCAGACAATGCGGTTCGGCGATGCGCTCGTTCCTCTGTACAATTTACAACCACATCCAAGTAAAGATGACATGAAGATGTGGGAGAGGCATTCTTCCTGATTTGCTTATTTTTTTTATTATTTTTTTTTCTACATTCGCACTGATCATCCTCTCGTGAATTTTGGCTGAGAACAACAATCGAGATGAAATTTCCAATAGAAAACCCGAGAAAACAAGTTAACTGGGACCCGGAAGAAGGTAAATACTGCTTTCTTAATGTCTCATAACTTGATTGTAGAAGCCTGAACATCAGCAGCATTTAATGGGAAATCAAGAGGCACAACAAATCGCATTGGGCTTTCACTACTCGCCAATTCTAAACAGTTAATTTATCCTTAATTTACTTCATTTTTAATGTGCAGTTGTTGTTATACTCCTGTGGTGCAAAATTACCTATAACACAAAATAAATGGGATTATTTCTTTATCTTCTCCATCCTTCGTGCGTTCATCTGTGTGAAGCAGCGCTGTGGGGAGTCGAGCCTCAGCTGCGTCAAGGGGCCAAAAACAGAAGTGAGACGTACCGGGAAAAGTTTCAAAATAAAAACCATGTTCCCCTGAAAGTATTATCATATTATTGCACCATATCTACTTAATCAATTATCTGCAACTAATCTCTAATGCAGCTACACCAGAAAAACGATATTTTCAGAGACGCAGTCCTCCTAAATTATTAAATTCTAAGGGTAATCTCAGCCCAAATTAATATGGGTGTTTTTGTGTATGTTTTCTAGAATTAAGAAATGATTTTGCTTGGTCTTCTTTGCCTGTTAAACAAAAATATTATGCCTTGAGATATAACATACATGAAGACTCAAACACAGAGGTACTAAAAAAATGTTTTCCTTTATAAATGTGGTATTTCTACTTTTATTTTCTACCGGAAGTCTTGGCTCTTCGTGTGTTATTCCAACGGGCTTGACGCATGAGTTTGAGGCTCAGCTGTGAGTTAAACGCCTACAACCTGTCCTGTGCCACAGGGACCAAATGGGCTAAGAGCCCGAACCGAGCCAGTCCAAAATCTGCCTTCATGCTTTTACCTGAACTGGAGTCAGTTTCTATTTCTGTTCACCAGGGAGTGGATCATTATTTTGAACAATAATATGTGAGGCTTAACTGTTGAAAAGCTGAATATTTGTTGTCCCATCACAACTGTGTCGCACTGACCTGTGTGGCAAATGGCAGCTGAAACATTTCTCATATTTTTTATGTGTCATCTCTTTCATTGACCCTGAGTCGAACATCGTCTCTGCTTTGTCCGGACATGTTAGAAGCAGAGAGTGAGTGTCAAATAGTATCATAAAAACCACTGCTTTCCACTCAGGGCCTTATTTAATTTGCAAAAATCAATATGAGGCAGCTTCAGTGGTTTGAAAATGATTTTAGATTAATGCCACACTGCCTCAGAAATGTGAAACCACATTATGCTCATCACAGTTTTCATTTTGCCTGTATGGTTTGAAATGGACTTGTGTTATTTTATTATAACTGTTATGATCACTTAAAAACATGAGAGCTTTCTGAACTCCGTCCTGCTGCATAGAGCTAACTTACTTCATTTCACTCAGGTTATAAGTTTATATTATAACTTTGATAACTTAAATGTATACGATACAGTCTCAGCTGCCTCTGTCCTGCTTCACAGAGGTGATTTACACTCACTCACACATAAGGAGATAAAAACCAATTGCTGTCTTTGTATAATACAACTATGGATTTGGTCCAAATCTGCATTGGAACTATGTCCCACTGCATCCATCACAATGACCTCACCGGGCTCGGCACCGGAGATTAATGTGGGGTCACAGTCTTTTTTGCTGTTTCACCTCTTAGTCTTGATTTTCTAATTCATCACGTGTTCTAAAAATAGCCCAGCCGCCGCCCTTAAAGGGCATAGGCTGTAAATTGAAAGTGGCAGCTTTGCGCCTTCCCAAGCTTGTGACATTACTTTGCTGTTATTGATTCACTCATGATACAGGGATTTACTAACAAGATGCATAGCTGCTGGACCAGAAAATGAGACCCTTCCTGGATGTCCTTGACTCATCACGGCGGAGTGTGCGTGTGTTTCTGAACGTGTGTGTGTATGTGTGTGTGTGTGTGTGTGTGTGTGGGTGTGGATGGTGAATATCCCATAAGTGAAACTATCCCATTAAACAGAAGTGTGCCTCTCTTAAACGAATCTATTTCATATTCCTGTCTTTAAGAGGTGCATCATTGTGGACGGAAGCCTCCGCCCATGACTATAGTGCACTCCAGGACATGGGGGCGTCGGGGTGAAGGCCGCAGCTCTGAGTAGCTTATAAAGTGCATCGTATACATTAGAGGAATCTACATTTGGCTGCTTCCCAGGCGCTGCTTGCTTCATGGTTGACTTGCTGCAGCACATATGCATTCATTATAAAACCCATCCAGGAGCCAATAACTGAAAGTGGCACTTACTCTCCTCCTATAGTTGATTGGAAAAATGTTATCTTGATCCTCAGCAGAAAATAATCCGTTTTCACCCCCTACCCAACATCAGTGTAAGGGTCTGGCTGCAAAGGGTGTTGTGTTTTTCACCCATGGCCATTTGTAAGCAAGATTACACAAAAACTGCTGTATGGATTTCCATTACACTTACTGGATGGATGAAGTATGGGTCAGGGAAGAAACCTTTTGTTATTGATATTTCAGATTCAGTTCAGGTCGAATCAGGAATTACCTGCTTTATTATTATTATTTTTTCACCGATCTCCAAGGGGTTAATTATTGGTCGGTGATGTAGAAATCAGGCTTATTGCTGGACTGGCTTAGGTTAGTGAGTACAATATGGTGCAGCTTGATTAAAATGTGTGGAACTGTTTGGCCTTGGCAGAGGTAAGTGCTCTTGAGTTTTTATTAGGTTTTGCATGCATTACATTAAATGAATGATATAATTTCTGCATAACTAAGTATAGGAGCAGTTCTGGTCTTCATTTCACAGGTCTAAAGGTTTTTATGTGTGGAACCCAAAGCAAGTTTCTCAGGCAGGAAAACTCTTGAGGTTACACAGAGTGTTTTCAGGCTTCGACACAGCTGTACACCAGATTCTTTGCTTTTGGTGTCAGCTTTGCAAAGAGTCCTTATTATCCCACAACTACAACAAGGAGATTGGGTTTAAAATGAATAATACGGGATGTTCTTTTTTGTATTTCAATACCTGTAATGAGCTCATGTTTATATCCGCATAAAGCTTTGCCCGTTGTTGGTACTTGAAATAAAGTGTCAATAAAACTTAAAGGTGCGAGACAACACAGCGATTTAACTTATTCTATCAGTTCCATTTTCTTTCTTACTATATTAACAGATGGGTTATCAAATATGAGGACAAAGGACAAAAACATCAAGAAAGGAAAAATATCCAGATTACTTTTCCTCATCTTCTCAACGTGAAGGCACATTATTATTGTCCAATCTATAACAGAGTCAGTGCCTTGAGCCAAGTGTTATAATGATCTGCCTGTCCATTCAATTGTCTTCAATCATCAGAACAAATTTCACAGAAAAAGAAAAGGATTAAACTTACTATTCAGATCCTCAAAAACAAAATATACTGGATTGGCATGCAATAGAGAGCACACTTTTCCCTTGGCCTTCATCAGGAGCCATTAATCATTCCCTGGACATTGGTGAAGATGTCAAAAAACTGTGTATCCCATGATGTCAAAGAGAGTGAAACATGTTCCTGGATCTACCCGTTTTGTTCAGATCCTCACCAAAAGTTATTGGGTTCTTCCCTGGCACATGTCCCATCCTCCCATCAAGTTTCATGAAAATCGGTTCAGTGCTTCTTGCACAGTCCTGACAAGTGAAAACACAACTTCCCTGGTGGATGGAACGAAACATGTACTAAACCAGTCATGCTCCTCTCCTCCCTCTTTCCTAGTGGCGGTCCAGACCAACTTGGCCCCCCCCCAAAAAGGTCCAGCCTGGCATGGTGAAGTCCACCCTAGTCCAGGCGAGTGTGGCCACCATGCAGAATCCAATGGGCTGCGACCCTAAGACCAACGGGCACTGTCCACTGCCGCGTCTGTCCATCTCATCGCGCTCCGCCAGCGTGGTGGCCAGCATGGACGCCAGCTGCGACGGCACGGCCGCAGCCCTCCACTCAGTGATGAAGTGGAAGACGGTGCTGGCAGTGTTCATCGTGGTCGTTCTCTACCTGGTCTGCGGCGGCCTGGCGTTCAAGGC
Source organism: Pseudopleuronectes americanus (assembly GCA_038501795.1). Taxonomy (NCBI): domain Eukaryota; kingdom Metazoa; phylum Chordata; class Actinopteri; order Pleuronectiformes; family Pleuronectidae; genus Pseudopleuronectes; species Pseudopleuronectes americanus. The sequence continues at coordinate 15,003,858 of CM076726.1, read as the reverse complement.
GCTGGAGATGCCGTTTGAGAGACACCAGAAGACGAGCATCACCCTGGAGAAGGCTTCGTTCCTGCGGAGACACTCCTGTGTTGCTCCTCACGAGCTGGAGTCGATCATCAAGGTGGGTGCTTGAAGGCTTTAGGACATGTTAGACATGCTGAGTTGCAGAGTCATTCTCCTGTTTTGTCCTTCCAGCTGCCCACAGCCTTGGATCAGGACTTTGCATCCATTGCATCGATTAATGACCAACAGATTAGTTTGCGAGGAGATGGGAAGATAACTGACAATGAACTGATACATAATCCTGAGTGTCACTGAGTCTGATTGGTAGATCAGACGAACAGGACAGGACTGACCTTTACAGTAGCAGCTTTGTAGATGGTAATTGCTATCGGGGGTAATTGGGGGTTCTCGGGTATTTAATTCCGGCTTCATTAGCTAATCACATGAGCCCTGAAAAGGTTGGATGCAGCTTCCTTTCATGTTGAGACCCTCCTTCAGCAAATGAGACCTTTAATTACACATATTGATCTATACGTCATGGGTCATTGTGATTCTAATAACCATCCATTTTAACACTCACTGTGCTTAAATGGCTGCAAATGTTCTAATATCAACCTGATTTTGACAATAGCCTGAACGAGACACTTTCATGCAAACATAATTTTCTGATTACTGTAACCTGAATAAGGTCCTACTAGGAATAAGCAAGAAGACATCTGGAGTATTCTGATCTTAGATGAATTATGCAGATATGTTTACTTAGATATGTTTTAATCCTATCAGAGTTTGTGCAGCATTATGCAACATTGACATTTCCGGCACTGCTTGACATCATAATCAGAATTTGTGCTGTAATCAGGAATATGAATAAGAAAATTCTATCTGCAACTAATCATGAATATAGATAATGTCCTAATCAGACTTACCTCAATAGTAGTAAATAATAATGTTTTTAGTGGACTCATTCCGAACAGTTTAATTAATGATAAATTTACCAGGAATCATTTACGAGCTTCTTCCGAGCCTACAGCCACGTCTCATGGTCTTCATCCGCCCCTGCCAGCTTCATCCATTGACAACAATAATTAGTAAGTGGACATTTAAGTTCAGGCCATTTTCTCAGGTTAAACAATCTGCAATAACAAGAAAGATCTTTTTTACATTACATTAAATTTCATTTAGCTGACGCTTTTATCCAAAGCAACTTACAATAAGTGCATTCAACCATTTAATGCTCAGATTTTGTTGCATAAATTAAACTCGCTTCCTCCTCATAATTTTATATTCATGTCTCCAGGCTTCACAGTTGTAGATCGTGTAAGAGCTTTAGTTTAATTGTTGCTGCTGCAGCGACCAACACTCAAAGGTTTTTTACTTTTAGATGTTGTTGTCAGCTTCAGTTCAGTCACGCCTCATCTGACTCCTATGCTCAACCACGCCAGTGCTGGGAAACGATCCCAGTTCTGACACTGTTCCAGAGAAGTGGCTGTACCTGTTGCCTTCACTCTATTCTGGTATATATGTAACTACTTTAATTGGTGGACTTAGCACCTGCACATATTTGCTGGGGCGGTGCTGCAGCAAGAAGGTTGCCGGGTCAAATCCCAGTTGTATGTATGAGTAAGTATGTTCTCCATGTGTTTGTGTGGGTTTTCTTCATGCACTCTACTTCCCTCCCACAGTCCAAAGACACACACACCTGTGTTATTTGGAGACTCTAAGGCATGAGCTGTGAATGTGAGCGTGAGTTGTTGTTTACGTCTGCAATTTGCTTTGCGAGCTGTTCAGGGTGAACCCGGCCTCTCGCCCCAATGTTCATGGATCAGCTCCAGCTCCCTGCGCGACCCTCAAAAGGATAACTGGTAAAGACAAAGGATGGATTGATATGTATGCAGGTGGATTGGTTGAATTAGCACTTGCACTTCTGATTTATATGCATTTTTATTGAATTTACATGAGGTTTTTTTACGCAGTGCTAATGGCTCGATAAAAGGATTATGCAGGCACTAAAGCAGCAGCAGCTACACCCCCGACTCTCTGCCCCCTGATTGGGTAAATGTCACAGGCAGGTCCATCCTTTAGCAGGAGGTACAGTGATACCTTCAGGGTTACGACAGGGAAGGTCATAATTTTCAGTGACACTTTGCATCTACTGATTAATACGGCGTAGTAGAATACATGCTGTTACATATGGTTTAATGGTACAGAACAGTAACAGTTACATACAGAGAAAAGGGAGAGTAGCTGTGTGCATATATAAGATGTTCATCCTCAGAAACTACGGTCTGTCAATGTGACCTTTGCACTGCACTCAGTTGCCTAGAAAGAAGAACCACGCATTGATTTTGTTGTGCAGCTTCACTTCATGTGCAAACCAACCGTAGTAAACAAGACCTACATGTTTTTGTTAAAATAGAAACAGCGCCTCGTAGCATCAATAATAAGGGCACGACTCTCCAGAGTGAGGCTTGAACCACACCCACACATCTTGAATAAGGAAAGTAGCTCGCAGCCACAACAGCACAGTTTGTTGTGTTGGAAAAATTTGAAGCCAAAATTTACAAAATCTTTTTACCAAACTGGGGTTTGATTTAAAATAGATATTTATTAAAAGTGAACGACCCTCTGCTGCTTAGTACTCAAAAAATAAAAACGAGCCATGCCATGATGTCATCATGATTTATAACACAGAGGTTGACACAAGCTGGAAAGAAATCATCCCATTATCGACTTAACTGTGAATTTTACAGTGTCTTTTTATGGCATCAGCTGCTTTATAACACAGAGCATGACGATGCTTCACCCTGCTCTTCGATATTACAACCCAGAATTATGGGTCAAGATTCAAGGTCACCGTATCCAGCTGACACAAGCGGCTGGACGAGCTGATTGCAAAATGATTTGAGATGTGTCGGCGTGCGGCGAGTGGAAAGTTTGATTTGTGAGGCGGTAAGGTGATGGAAAAAAAGCGGGACTAAGATCAGTCAAAGTCTGACGTCTCTGTGGATGTGAGCTGTTGTCCTCGGCAGAGTCAGGGCCAATCCGAACACATGGTGTGTTGCAAAAGGATGAATTCAGGACACTGGGAAAAGCTCACCTTCTGAAGGGATGCTTTTAATAAATCATGGCTGTGTTATGGGCACAACACGCAGTAAAACAATCAGAGTGACGTTTCCCGTTCCCTTTAAAAGCCTGGTGCGCTTGGACATCGGTGGATTGCTGTTAAAACCTGCTCATACATGAGAGCAGGCCGTCTGAATAAAACAAGAGTGAAATTCTGTGCATGCAACTGACTTCAGACAAGGTTTTTTTATTTTTTTCGGTCAAAGGGTGAAATCAATTTCTGCTGCCTCGTTGTAAGACCAACACTCCCACGGGTTGCAAGATGGATGCCAGTGCATTTTATAATGAAACAGCGTCGGTGGGAGAGTTTGTAAGAAATGTCAAATGTGAAATCCATTTTACGAACAGAACATTTCACATAAATCACATGGAAATACAATAATGCAAATATCCCAAAACAACAGTGTGAATAATTTAGAGTTGTAGCATAATCAGAGCTTGTTATACAAATGCCAAGAGAGCAAAGAGAACCATTTTTGGAATAGGTACCCTCCATGTTTTTTCTGAGATTAGTCAAAGTAATATTCTCTGCATCTCTAAGGCTTCTGCATCTCTAAGGCATTCTCCACACCCACCTCTGTTCATTCTTTTCTCGAAAATTCTTCATCCTCTTCTTCTTCTTCTTCTCTCCTCGTGGCCCATAACCTCTGAGACACTCTCGTGTTAAAAACAAAAATCCCCCATAAATTCAATGCCAACATTTCCTGAGGAGACGTGTGGAAATAAAAACCTTCCTTTAGTTTGTGGTGTGACTGGGGTCTGGAGGGAATCAATTATTCATTGCACAGGCCAGCAGTCACAGACCTCGTGCTGCCCAAAGCAGTGCCGTGTTAGCAGCAGCAGCCAAGTCCCAGACGACGCTGCTGACAAATAAACTGATTCAGATTCATGAAATAACACTTTACAGCATCAACTGAGAGGCAAGGACATTTTGCCTGGTCGGGATTCGTTTACTTCATCGGCCAAATTAAATGTTTTTAAAGAATTATTCAGTCAGATGTTTGGTTTTATGTGATGTAGCGATTGCACAGTTAATTTAGATTCACAGCCAGTAGACAGTGAAGCCATTTCCAGACATGAACTCCTAAGTTTATCTTTGAGATGTGAAACTTTCTGGAACATTTTGCTGAGGGACGTCGTCTGGGCAGGACATCACATTTTGGATCTCATTGTATTTCCAGTTCGCCATCTTCATCTGAATTTTCAACATTTGTACGGCACCTATTTTTCATCTGGAGAAATTCATGTTTTTTTGCCCTTTTCATCACGTGTTAAACGTCAACAACAAGCCTACTCGCACTAAGGAGCTGGCAGGAAAAGGTCCCGGGAAAAATGTCCACATCCACTCGGTCATCTGCGTTCTCACTGTCAACCCCTCTGGAAAGTTTAAGGAAAATATCTGGACCTCATTGCGTGAAGGTGCCTTTAGTTAGCTTAGTATTAGGTCATGTTTTTGTGTGTTTATGTTGAGTTTGTGGATACTGGCGGGAGCTTGATATTTGACAGCTATGAAAGCGACGTCTCATCTGACTCGCGGTGATAGAGCGAATAAATCTAGAAGTATTTCTGTAAATCGGAGGAAGTGATATTGATTTATCACTCTGCTCAGTTACGATGGTCCTTCAACCCTGAGTGTCACAAAATGAATCAGTGTCAAGTCATATGAGAGGCTTACACTGACAATCCTGCAGAAGTCCTGCAGGACGTGCTCCATCACAGAGTCAGTCTGCTCCTCCAACAGGTTCTGTTATGGGCCTCTCTCTGGTGACACAGCACCGGTGACTCACTGTTCGGTGGAGGAGTCGACAGAAAAAAAAATGGCAACGTCGGGAAACATGTGTGTGTTTGTGAGAGCGAGATGGATGGAGATGATGAGAGCGACAGCAGGCACTTGTCAGGGTTTGCGTGTGTTGACTCGACGTGTGGGTCTGTGCACGTTTCGGTTGACCTCCTCGTGTCTGCTCCAGTGTCTGTGCTGTCCACCTACCCACTGTGCACCCACTAATGCAGCAGACCTAATTGGTTTTTCCCTGAGCTGCTGCAGTGACTCACACTGTGTCCCAATGTGAAGCCTCGCTGTTATTGACACCAGCCGACCCTCATTTATTTATGAGTCACTTATCTGCCAATAAACCTTTACACACACTGAGTTACCTGCAGTCAAACTGCGTCAGAACACGCAAATAAACCTCTCATGTAACTTACTCAGACACTTTACATCAATTTTCAAATTCATATCTCTGACGGTTTCTATCAAAACTCATTGTTATTGTCCTTGTACAAGGAGGATTTATGGCAGAGCTGTTGATGCTGCTGAGTGTGACTCATTAGATTACGACACTGCTGGGAGCCATTTTGGTGCATAATGAGTATTTTTACTTACTAGGCACTTCACACTGCGTAGTAAGTAAACATATCTGCTGGACAGACAGTTAGACAGATAGATAGATAGATAGATAGATAGATAGATAGATAGATAGATAGATAGATAGATAGATAGATAGATAGATAGATAGATAGATAGATAGATAGATAGATAGATAGATAGATAGATAGATAGATAGATAGATAGATAGATAGATAGATAGATAGATAGATAGATAGATAGATAGATAGATAGATAGATAGATGATAGATAGATAGATAGATAGATAGATAGATAGATAGATAGATAGATAGATAGATAGATAGATAGATAGATAGATAGATAGATAGATAGATAGATAGATAGATAGATAGATAGATGATAGATAGATAGATAGATAGATAGATAGATAGATAGATAGATAGATAGATAGATAGATAGATAGATAGATAGATAGATAGATAGATAGATAGATAGATAGATAGATAGATAGATAGATAGATAGATAGATAGATAGATACTTTATTGATCCCAAGGGACAAAGAGCCGTTCACCTGTTTATTTAAAGTTCGGTGAAGCTCGATTAGGAACGTAGAATCCCTCACTGGAGAATCAGTTGTCTTGAATTCTGTCTTGTCATTACTAATGTCATAAATGGTCACAGCCGCCACAGCTGTAGTAGCTACTTATTTAAAATCTATTAATATTGAACCTAATGCATGTCCACAATGCACCACTTCCTTGGGCCATTAATAGTACAGATGCACAAATGAAGGCGATATGATGAATGGTTCTTGTGAAATGCGTCAAGGGAGAATTTATAGCAGAACTGTTGCATTTTAATTTTACAGTTTACCTCTCAAATGGTCATTCAGGGTGACATATATTATTGTGACACTGCTGGGAGCCCTTTTTGTAAAGTCCTTCAACACACAACTTACTTGTAAATGAGCATTTTCCCCTTGTATAACCCGGCTCATCACTTTGTTCTCGTGACACGGCTCTGATGAATTGTTGCAGGGCCTGGCACAGTAGCACAGAGTGAGTGTGAAGGAGAGAGAGAGAGGCACCGTGCTGGCTGGATCAGTGCCGTCACCTGCTGCGGGGTAGAGAGCCACACTGAGAGGATAAAGATCTGCTTATGGGGTTTGCTCACTCTCTAATGACGCTGCAGTGGAGAATATGAAAACACATTAGCTAAAGAGCCCTTCACGAGCTCTTGGCGGTGCTGCATGGTGACTGGGCGTCTGTGCACAGCAAGCCGCCAGAAAAAAGAAAAGAAAAGAGCATGATGTGTGAAAAGAAAAACACCATTTGTCGCACTCATTAATAGGCGGCAACACAAATCAAAGTTATCATGCTTCAGAAAGTGCCCGTGCTGAAGGAAGATTTTCCACATCTTTAATGCAGCGTGAACTTGGCTGTGGAACGGACCAGAGACAAAAATAGAACTCCCCATAAAGTATTCAGATACATTGTGGGGCTATTTATAGCCCTCCCCCGACTCCATAATTAGGTGGAGTTAATTATATAATTAGCACTTTGATTTTTTTTTCCTATAAAGAAGCTGTGTCTGCTAAAACCTTTGAAATAACATTAGTGCAATTGAATAATTTCAGATACAAAAATCAATCGTATTAAGGGGGAGTGTGCTGATGGGGCTGAGGTAGTCACAGGCATGGTTACAAGAAGGAACCTGCAGCAGAGTGTTTTAAAGTGGTCCTCTGCTTTGAAATCTATGTCACTAGAGTTGATACATATTTTATTAAGTGGACGTGCATCTCACCGACAGATTGCTCGGAAGGTTTGGGGGGGTTGCAGCGAATGAAGAGGCCGACGATGTCCCATAAGGAGTGTTGAACACATTGCTTATAAAAGAAATCCCTCAGCACGGCTCCTCATGTCAGCAGAGGCATTGTTTATCTGAGCCAGTAAGCTAAATTCAAACTGTAAATTTCCGCAGAGATAAGAGAGGAAATGATTGTCTCATAGAGTGCCCACAAGCCGGGAGTGTAGACAGAGAGCGGAGATAGTAGATTAACATTTCATGTCGACATTACGGAGCGCACAAGGAGATGAATGAGAATAATGATGCAGTGAACGAGGACCATTCTGTGGCTTCTTAATGTTTTCCAAACACCAGACAAGTCGGGAGTAAAAGAGGAGCAGAGGGGCTGCAGAGAAATGAAAAGAGTGGAGGTCTTCCTGCTGCACGTGAAAGTGGATTGTTGATTTAGTCGGTGTGAACTGTGAAAATATGCAAATTTGGTGGAGAAGGAAAAAAGAGCTGCAAGTGGAAAGCTACAGACACTGAATAAATGAAGAAGCGTGTTTGTGTGTGTGTATGTATTTCCATAGTTTTCATATACTGACATTATAATCATTGATAGAAAAGGAAAAGAGATACTGAAGAGATTTTTAGTTGATTTATTTTGGGATGTTTAGCTAATATGATAAGACAGTGCTTCCCAACTTGGGAAAATTATATTTAATATTTCATTTCATAATAGACATTTTATTTCATGCCAATTTTTTATGAAATAATGTTTGTGTGAATACTTACGGTATATCCACAGGTATGGTCAAATTATAGAGTTTTCATACTGACATTATAATTATAGTTTTTAATATATATATATATATATATATATATATATATATAAGAAAAAGGGACTTGTGATTACAGAAAAACTACTGAGTGGATTTTCATGAAACCTTTTTCAACTTTCAACTTCCATTGTGAGAAAGGGCATTTTTCAGTATTTTTCCTCCTGAAAAATTCATGGCTCTTGAGTAAAAAAAAGGCATATTTAGTGTGTGAAATCTGATGCAGCTTGTTTGAATTGAAGGGGGCTGTCTGGCCCTGGCTGAAGTATGTGTGCTGCTGAGTGCCATTCAAGTTTTCTATTGAATTTTGCTTTAGGACTCAAGTAAAGCACAGAAAATCTTCCTCCCAAAGCTGCTTTCATGCATTCATGTATAGCAATGCTTGTTTGGTTCACATCTAATTACAGATTGAATTGAATACTCAATTCTAATTATACAAGACAATTTGATCATATTATCATGGTACACTTCCATTTTAAAGTGCGATGATATAGGAATGATTGGATTTACTGTAACTCCAGCTTCTCAGCTCCACTTCCTGTTATTACAGTGTCATGATACATCATTAAATTATCCATCTGTCTTCAATGCCCCTCCCCCTGCATCTCAACACACCTTCTCTTCTCTTCTCCTTCCTTTCCCCTCTTTTATCAGGCGATAGCCTCACAGGTCGATCCAGAGATAGACACGTTCCATCTATCCTCAGGCGCTTCAAGTATTACACAATCAGCGGCACATTTGCAAACACACGCAAGAGACACACGTACACAGGAAAACATAAACATTGGCAGGAGGTGGGTTAACATGCTCACTCTCGTCACGCAATCAGGACTTTTATACCATAGAGTCAGAGCAGGCACGTTGTGTGTTTGTTGTGTTGCCATCAGCTGAGCCGACATGCAACCATGACCCTGAATTCCCCTGTTTAGGACAATCTAATGGGTTAGGCGCTCGTTTCACTGATTCTCCATTTTGTTCTACTATTTACACACTTTGCTTCTAAGGATACAATCTTATACCAGGTTCAAATACCTATTATTATTATTAATGACATGTTCTCTCTCTTTGCAGCATGCCATAGATGCAGTGAGTGCAGGCGTGAGTCCCATCGGAGACACATCCTATAATTCCAGTTACTGGGACATGGGCAGTGCCTTCTTCTTTGCTGGAACTGTTATCACAACCATAGGTGAGTTTAAAATGGTCTAATACCAGTTAAATGTTATGTTATTCAGAGTCAGTGCAAATTACATTTAATGAATTTACATAAATGCTGATTTATCCACACACTTTAGCAACGGTTACTTTTAGCTTCTGATTTACACTTTGCGATACGGAACTTGGTGGGAAATGGAAAAAAACTTTATATAACTTTTTAATAGCAATGATCCATAATAAATACTCAATATCATTTTAGTGAGTTTTTTTTAATTAAAAAGTCTATTTTTATTTTGTAATATTCTTGTTTTGCTTAATTATAATTTTATTTCATGGAATGAGAAAATGCAATGTAACATCATTGCAATTTCACAATTTCTTGAGATTTCTTTTATGTTTTGTCTAAAACTCTTTCATCTAACACAAGTCAATATATGCAAGACTAGCTGGAATTAATAATGATTTCAAAGCTATTGAAGTATTTAGAGATTAGGATTTGTCCCTTCAGTGTGTTAGAGGTATTATCTCAGTGTAAATCTATGATGTGTGACTGTTTCGCTCTTACCGTTGCTCTCAGGTGAGTTAAACAAATCCCTTTTCCCCACATAAGGTGATGTTTAATGATGCAAAGCAGAAACACTCTGGGATTTAACAACCGATAAACAACATCATCAAGGATTCTTACGAAACAGGCCCCACTGGCACAGAGGATACTATCAAGATATTTGTGCTTTCTTTCCTCTTAAATTTGGGATCTTGCTTTTATAAGAAAATCACGTTATTCACAATATCTAATTGATCAAAGCTCCTTCTCTGTAGATTCCTGTAAGCTTTGATCAAATGTGACCATTTACAATAAATGTGCAGTAGTTCCATTCCTGAGCCAGTTTTTGAACATTAGAGCTAATGCATCAAAGTTTCAGTTCTGTCAAGCAGCTGCACAGTCTGTACCTTCACTGAAATCACTGGAGGAACTCACTGTCACAGACCTGTTATTTTGGTCTAGTGCAGAGGGTTTCAGTACCTCATGTACCTCTCAGCGTTCAGTGGATAAATTCATTTCACAGCCCGGATAAAGAATGACCAAGAACGAAAACAAAGACATCCAGCATAAAACAAATATTCTCAAATGAATATTGATAAAAGAGTTGTGATGTTGATGAGCTTGAGCGGCAGGAGCATGAATGTAAACATGTGACAGACAGGAAATAGAGGGCGCGACATGTGGAAATGGGAGGAATTGGGTAAAGAACCGTTTATGCTCTGCTCCCTGTCTCCTGGGCTCCGTCATTGTATCTCTGTCATTGCAGAGCCATAATTAATGTAATTTTCTCTTAGGGGAACCTAATTATTGTCTCTCTTGGAGCTTATTTACCTCAGACCCCTGCTCCGAGAGCTGAAAGGTATTACATATGCGCTTCAATTGATCATGTTGCATAAGAAAGTCTTTATTGTCTTCTTTTGCGTTTCACCGTACTATTTATACCCCTCCCCCCGTGCCACCTCCTTATATTTTCATGTTCCTTTTCCTGATTCCTTCTCTTTTTCCTCTTCTTCTTCAATTCAACAGGTTATGGAAACATAGCTCCGAGCACGGAAGGAGGGAAAATCTTCTGCATTCTTTATGCCATATTTGGCATTCCCCTGTTTGGCTTCTTGTTGGCGGGCATCGGGGACCAGCTCGGGACCATCTTTGTGAAAAGCATCTTGAGAGTAGAGCGGATATTCAGGGTGAGTTTACAGGAATCACAGTGTGATCGCAGAACCCCGAAGCTGCACCACCGCTGCTGCACAGAGAGCGGCTCACCTGTTTATTCAAAGTGCAGTGAAGCTCGACATAGACAATCAGTTGTCGTTGTCTTGAAGTCGTTGTTGTCGTGATCAATAACATTACTTCTGCTGAACTGCCTGAGCCACTACAGAGCGCTGGTCACGTGTTTAATCTAAGTTTATTCATATTGATCTTATCTCTTGTTTAAATTGCACAATATTTGACACAGCACTCCCTTGGGGCTTTAACAGAACACATTCCAAGTGTGCAGCCAATAAGATGGTTCTTGACATATGTGTGCCACTTACAGACTGAGCATTTTAATAGTGTAAGACCTATTAAGAGATATCTGTTTCGATATATGTTTTATTAGATCATATAAGCTTTATTACACCATATTAAATTATATATTGGGTCTTATAAAGGCATTCACTCATTATTCTAACTTTCCCAGATTCATTCTAATTCGAGCTTGTACAATCTTTTATTCTTCTCAGCAAAAACACAAACAGATCAGTCAGACCAAGATCAGAGTGACCTCCACCATCCTCTTCATCCTGGCCGGCTGCATCGTCTTCGTCACTATCCCAGCTTTCTTCTTCAAGCACATCGAGGGCTGGACCACGCTGGATGCCATCTACTTTGTGGTGATCACTCTCACCACGATTGGAATAGGAGACTACGTGGCAGGTAGACAGATCTGGAGCAGACGATTGTACTGTCATCACATGAATATGTTATTCTTTTCTAACCTGAAGGACTTTCAAATGACATTAATTCATATTTTTCTCATCTCCAGGTGGAGACCGCAAGATCGACTATAAGCAGTGGTACAAGCCGCTGGTGTGGTTCTGGATCTTGGTGGGCTTGGCGTACTTTGCGGCCGTCCTCAGCATGATTGGAGACTGGCTTCGAGTGCTGTCTAAAAAGACCAAAGAGGAGGTGGGGCTCATTCAATTACACCTCTCAGTATTACATTAGAGAGGCAGAACGTAAAAGGTCACTCAGCTGCTGCCTCTCCTGCTCCGCGTGGCTGCTCTCTCGTTTTGCACATTAATTGCTGTGATTAACGGACGGCTATTGTTTGAGGTGTTGCAGCTGTAGATGTTTCACTGAGTCCAGTCAGGACACACAGAGAGCTATTGATCTGCTAGAGTGGCAAAGTGGTGTCGGGACTGAGGCTGTAGCTCAGTGTGGGGTTCACCACTTTAGATGTAGTCCAAATGGAAAAGTTGTATAAGTAACGGACAAGGCAGGTGAGATTATTTCATTTTATTCTCAATTTTAACAAATCTCACAGACCAGTGAGAAAAATTTTTGGGGTCGATACTGATAAAGGGGATTCAAAATCTTCCGATACCGAAATAGCTGCTGATTTCCTTATCAAACCCAGGACAAGGAAATGTGAAGTGAATCTTGATATTCGACAGTTTTATCATAAATAATTAAAAAGAAAAAGGAAACACAATAATACAACTAGTTGAATTATGATTATAAAGTTAGCATCTTGTTAAAATAAAAACATAAATGCACACATGTTCTCCTCTGCACTGTAAAACTATTTCAGTTAATTTGGGGTCAATACCTTGAAGGAGATCTAACACTGACAGTGGAAAGTCAAAGAATATTGAGAGAAGGACAAATCCATTGTTGTTATGTGATTTGGTGACAATTAGAAAAATCTCCATCATCATCCTGAAAACACTGATAATGTTTTTGCCTGTACCCAATATCCCCCCCATCCATTTCTCATATTTTTCCTATTTCTCTGTTGTCACAGGTCGGGGAGATTAAAGCTCATGCGGCTGAGTGGAAGGCAAATGTACGAGCCGAGTTCCGTGAAACGCGGCGGCGCCTGAGCGTTGAGATCCATGACAAACTCCAGCGAGCCGCCACCATCCGCAGCATGGAGCGCCGGCAGCTCGGCCTGGAGCAGCGAGCCCTCTCTCTTGACATGCTGTCTCCGGAGAAGCGCGCCATGTTCGCCAGCCTGGACGCCGGCCGCTTCAAGACCTCATCCCAGGAGAGCATCGACACCAAGCTCAACAACCTGAGGCTGAAGGGGGCCTGTGAGCATTACGACCATCAGGGCACCGGGCAAACACCTCAGACAGCCTCTTCCTCGGAGGAGAACCTCATCAACCTACGCTTCGGCTCCCTCACCAAACTGGGAAGACGAAACAAGAGCCGGGAGCTTCGGAGCAACGTCACCGAAGATGTTCGCCGGGCGAGCGTAGGCATAAACACTGGCAGTGCCATGCTGGGGGGGGAGAGGACGGAGGAGGAAGAGGAGGAAGCAGACGAGGAGCCACATGAGGAGAACGGAGAGAGGAAAGAGGGAAACGTCAGCATGACCAACCTGTCGCACTACGTGATGGAGCGTGCCAAGCTGAATGAGTTCATACCAGCTCAGGCCAAAGACAGGGGGAACGACGAGGGGGGGAATGGACGAGCACTTCAGGTGTAGAGACAGAGAGCGTGAGGCAGAAACTCAGGCAGACTGAGAGATGTCAAAGAAATGTGCCTTTCTGTTCCCCCATGCTTGGATTGGAACTGCTCCCAGGAGAAGTCAGTCGGCGTGCCATAGCCATGGGAAGAAAAAACCCTGTTGCCAAAAAAACGAATACAACTGAAAATAGGCTGAAGTTAAAATACCTCACTGCTAATTCACTGTACAACGGGCTGCTGGGCGACTGGTCAGGACCTTCCCAGACGTCGGGCAGCGGCCAATCTGCTCACGTTGAAACCGATTTTCCATCAAGGTGGACAGGACACGCAGAAAGCCCGAGCCATGTCCCCCCATCTTCAGGAACATTATAGATCTCTGCTTTGTCATCTCGCGCTGTGGGAGCTATTTATAACTCGGCAGCCCGCTACGAAATAACAAATGGCGCGTGGGAGGTTGTGCTTCTGCCGGATCGATAGACAATACGAGCGTTTACCTCGCTGACAATTATTCCTGCAAAGTGTGTGAAAATGTAGCCTGAGGGTTTAAAACAACTACACAAAATACTCATCTGGCTAGTGCATGGCTCTTGAAACACAACCACGGCAGTTAATTGACAGCTGTAATGATGTTTCTTTATTTTTGTCACAGCGCTGGAATTCACCCGTGAAAAGACACAGTTAATCACCTTTGGCCACGAGATTGTCACATTGTGTTTATTTATTTTTTTGTACATGAAAAATGACAAATGAACGAATGTGATGCCTTTGATTTTGTACTCACCGCGCATGTCTGCATCTGTGTTTATTCCTTTTCATATCAGACTACCACTTGAGTTGTGTTTTCCATTGAGCTGTAAAATATTTATTTTTCTGTTTTCTGAAACACGTCTTGTAGTTAATAACTCACTGACTATGACGTCTTTCATATTTCTTACAAAAACAGGTACTGACACTGGAGCCCTAATTTTACAGAATTATCAAATGTATCACAGGCGTAAACACACACACACACACACACACACACACACACACACACACACACACACACACACTGGTTGTACTTGTAACCTGTTTAGCATTATTCTTTTCAATGACCATGACCTGTGACGAGCTTAGCGACTATTTGTTGTGTACAGTTTATTTTATGAACAGATCACATTAAATGTAGTGAGTGCCTTTTTCCAGATAATAAACATGACAAATTAAATTTTAAATATTGGTAATTTGTGACTCAGTAGTGACGTGTATGTAAAGCCACAGCTGCTGCTTGGTGATGATGTTAGAAGACATATTTTTGTCAAAAGCAGTTCATGAATAAGTTATTTAATGGATAAGCTCATAGCTATTGAATAATAACACACTTTATTGGCAAAGACAGAGACGGTAGCCTCAACTTATTTAAACCCTTGTCATCCTCCACAAGAAGATAAGGATTGGCCCTCTCAGCTGCCAGATACAACGCTTGTGTATCTACACAGGGGCGGAGACAGGCTGTGTGTGTTTGTCGGTTTGACCCTGTGCCAGAGGCCGGCCCATACCTGGTTCTAGGCTTCATTATTGTGTTAATTGCCATATCGTATAAATATGGGATAGGATACGAATTGGAAAAATCCTTGATCCTCCACTGGCTCCAAGCATCTGTTTAAATAAACATTTGGCCTGAACCGGCCTAACTGCAGCAGCTACATTGATTTCAGCCAATATTAAAGTCTCAATATATAGACCTATTGCCAGAAGCCATTTGCTGGAAGAGCTGTTTATAGGGTCTATTTTAAAAAATGAAAGAAGATGAATGGAATTAATAATAGTTTGACAAACTAGTTTGAAACCTGCTCCTTCAGGACACAAGGAGGTTAAGACGACTTTTACTTTTCAGATTTTGGCCCAAACACGTTTGTCCCCTTATTAAAATTTAATGGATTTGAATTTCACTTCTGATAAGTGGCCGTGAAAAATTATGGTTCCCGTTAAAGTGACGTATTGAAAATAGTTAAATTTCACCTTTAGTTTAATGTAATTTAATCCTGCTGTATAAAAAAAGATGAGAATATTGAATGCTGCTATTGTCAATACAGGCAACGCTGATTAAGAATCTCAGGTTCTACATCTATTTACATCATTATTCACTATTTGTCCCTTCAAATAAAATTACAAAACAAGGAAGACCAAAACAAAAAAAGTTGATGAAGGACAAACTGGAAGGGATCTGAATTTACTGAATCAATTCAAACGCAATATGTCACCCTGTTTTTATTCCAACCCAATTCATCAAATAACCTCATCACTGTGAATTTGCCTAGACACAGCTTTTGTGGGTTATTAAATTGCCGGACACCCTTTTATGTAACCAACTCATGGCGTGTTGCAGGGTGCTGGAGCCCAAGGACTCCATCTGTGCACGTCTCGCTCGGAGCCACGGTCAGGTGCTCAACGTGTGTGTTGCACTGAGGAGAAGGAGCCAGCAGAAAGCACCACAGAAGGAATTAATCAGGGGGGCAGGCCAGTGTATGGGAGAGCTATAAATCGCATGCAATTGAAAGGGTGTGTGTGGTGTGTGTGTGTGTGTGTGTGTGTGTGTGTGTGTGTGTGTGTGTGTGTGTGTGTGTGTGTGTGTGTGTGTGTGTGTAGCCTCCCTTCAAGGTGGAAGTGACCTCAACCTGACTCGGCCCTGCTCCTCCTCTCTGTCTCTGTCATCTGTCCATCACTATCTTTCTATCTCTTTACCCTCAGCTCCATGTCTCCCCCACACATGATGAAACGCCGAGGGGGTTTTATGCTCTCAGGTTGTTCTTAATTAGTTTTTTATTCTATTTGTGTGGTCGTGAATGTAGTCATGTCAATCTTATTCATATATACGGACGTAAAAATGCTTGAAAAGCAATAACATGACAACAATTACATTAATATTCACATTAACAAAGGAAAAGAGTACTTTTATTTATTTATTGCCCCTTTTCTGTGATGGGATGCACACCAGAACATATTGAAGCAATCCAATATAACACGGTATACAGGGTTTCTATAAGTTTAAAATGTGTACGCATTGCAATATCTGATACCACCCACAGACCTACATGTGGTGCAGTGCTGGAAACAAGTTGGGAATTACTACAATACCAGATTAACTATCCATATGTGGATGATCTCTGAGGCTCAGCACGTAGAGCGGGTCGTCCACTAACCAGAAGGTCTTTGCCCTGATCCCTGGCTCCTCCAGTCTGGGTGCGTCCTTGGGCAAGACACTGAACCCCAGGTTTCCCCTAACGACTGCTCCGCCAGAATATAAATGATGTGTGGTAGAAAAAGTGTTGCGTTAATGTGAGGGAATTATCAATGACAACTCAAAGTGCTTTGAGTTGTCATTGAGACTATAAAAGTGTTATATAAATACATGTGTCTAAATACCATTTTCTATATTCACAAATGTGGATGGGCACATTTTTATTGTTGGGTTGGGACCAGGGTTCGAGGTAAATAGTCAAATCAAAGATCTGCAGGGTTCGATGAAAAGTAAACAAACCATTGTTTATCCCAAATCATGAAGATTTCAATATAATGTGTAATATTTACGTAAATAAGATAATTGGGCTAAAAGAAAGATGTTTTCTAAAAGAACTACCCACCATATCCCTTGAGGATATCATGACAATGACTGCACTTCAACACCAAGCCACTAGGATGCGCTGTACAGTATAGCGTTCAAACTATGCAGGTTGAAAGCATGCAAGCAGCAAACATGAAAACATATGGGAGAGGAAGTCATTTGTGACAGCCAGCAAAATATATTGATCGGCAAATCGGGAAAAAAAAGGCAGCTGCTGCAAGCCTGGCTAGTTTCAGGTAGTTTAAAGATGCAAAAAGAAAAGAAAACCCCCTGTTAACAGATAAAACATTAACATTTTATATGTTACACTGTCAAAACAAATCGATCCAGACTCTGTCTCCATGTGTTCACTTTGCAGGCGGCTCCCACATCTACTGCTCTCTTTGCCTGATCATCGCCTGCTTGACAATCTGCGCAAGTTGTTCCTCTTCCTGCCTTCTCGCATTTGCAAAGTGAATGTTAATATGCAACAGAAAAAAAAAGTAAGTGTTATGCTTTCATCCATCTGGACTTCATCTGAATCATGATGCTCTGCCAAGAGATGATGAGTAAAAGACAAAACTGAGCGTTACTGCTGCAAAGCAACATTTCTTTAGGTGTCAGTTGAGGGAACCTTTCCCCCATTAGAGAGCTGAGCACTTTATCCAGGGGGCGCTGGAGAAACACAAATTCATCCATCAAGTGGGGAGGAAACCAAACAATTTCACTCCCTGCTCCGAATAGATCAAATAGATGGATCGTAACAGTGGCTCATGTTCAGTTCTCTTTAGTGTGGTTGAAAAGGCCCATGAATCACCTGGGAGGAGAGAGCACTATGTCGAGTTAACTCATTCTCTATTTTTAGTTTTTTTGTTAGTCATAACACTTACATATCACAGCTTTGTGGTGCAGCTCACACAGAGAGTGAACTGGTCTTTTTCTTGTTATTTTAAGATCTCAAGTGATTCCTCCTGGGTTTCACTTTACTGATCTTTGACTTCCAAAACATCATGACTCACCGAGCGTGTGTCTTCAACATTCAAAGCTGAGGAAGTGCTTTTGTTTTTTTAAGGTAACCGCAAAGGCCGAAATGATGCAAGAAGGAAAATTGAAAAAACAGTTGCATTATACGAAGGTGATTAAATAAAGTAAACAGTAAATAGGTCAAGATGAGATAAACATTTCAGTAATAGTCAAAAAATGTTTGCCCCGGCTTGATTTTTACACTAGAAGATAAAAAAGATCAAATCCCTTATCGTAAATTTGCCCTTTGAGATTGTGTTAAATAATTTATTAAATTAAGATTTCTATTCACATTAAAGCTTCAAATACAATTAATCAATTTAACAAGTTATATTGAAAACAAAAACTGGTTTGAGATAATTCAGCTTCTTGTTTATGGAGCTATCCTTCCATCCCTCCATCCATGCATCCCCCCCATCCCCCCATCCCTCCATCCATTCATCCATCCCTCTAGCTTTCCATTCATCAATCCTTCCATCCCTCAATCCATCCATCCATCGGCAGGCATGATCTTATTTAAACCTGTCACATCAAACACTTCTTGTTGCTTCCGCTATGCAACAGTTATTAGATTAAAAACATTTTAAACTCTAAAACTTACACTTCAGATATGAAATGTGGTGTTCCATGTTTTTATTGAGCCTTTTAATGATATGAGCTACAGACAAGTCGTTTCCCCACTTTCAGTCTGATGATGAGGCTGTTTCATGAACAAGTAGCTGATGAGGGGAAGGTGTGAAAGTGCTGCGAGTGACAGGAATGATGGTGAAGAAGAAGAAGAAAAAACTTTGAAAGGGAGTGTCAGACGCTCGCCCGGAGGAGCCCGACGTGTTTGACATTGAATGCAACACGAGGAATATGGGTAATTTGCCTGACAATGTGTCTGGCAGTGAAGATACTGGAGTGAAGAGAGACACTAAAGGTGTGACAGAGTCTAACTTTGGCCACACAGAGGCTTAAGATGCACCGTGTATCTGGTATAGCAAGAAAATGACATCACCCAACATGGATAAATATACAGTACAAAGAATAAAGGTTTCAGACAAGGGAAAATTAGAAGATAAATAAAATAAATGGTCAGACATCAACATTTGTTTGTAGTTTAGATCTTGTTGAATTACAAGGATAATACAAATTCAGATACTTTGAAAGTCTCTCTTCTCTTTAGAGACTAAATATATATCTGACAAAACAGCATGAAAGAAAAGCTGTTGTGATATTTTTACTGCAGCAAATCTACTTCATAGTTGGAGATCAGAAGTTGCTGAATCTAAATAAAGCTCTATTGATGCTTGATTTATTCTTGAAACAACTAAAACTACACTGAGTCTATTATGTAATGTGGTTACCTCACAGCCCAACACTGCTATATTTGTCCATCTGTTTCTTTTTTTAGCTCATGAGTGTATTTGAAGCTGATTCTTCTCTGTGGCACGTGTGTGTGTGTGTGTGTGTGGACGTTACCCTGAGAATTGCCGGAGTTTTTGTTTGCTAACACCCAGGACCAGTCCCTGCTGCCAGGGGCTGAGATTGGCCTAGGTTGATTATGTTTTACATGAGCAGGATCCTTTAATAACAAGATAACAAGAATATTCAGCTTGGGATGTCATGAATCCCCTGTGAAACTGCACACTGCTTTTTATTATTCCAACACACATCCTGTTCCGGTTAGATGTGTGTGTACACAGTCAGATCCCCAGTGTTGATTTGTGTCCCATTCATTCGCCTGACAGGGACAGGCTCTCTCACAGACTCTGCCAACATCCTGGTAGACGCTGCTATTCACAGACTAAACCTATTGATCCCCTTGTTATCTTCATCTGTGTTCGTACTCCACGTGTAAAGACACCTGTCTGTTACACAGCCAAGGACAGCGCAAGGTGAGAGGATGAATATTCATCACGGGTCCTTTATGGCCCCCAAGGTTCTGCTGAGGCAGGTTATTCAGCGGTAGATGACATGGATAGATGAATGGATGGATGGGAGAGAGAGGCGAACTCACATGGACGAGCATGTGTCCTTTCCAGCCAGTGTTGTTATTGAAGCACGAAGGCAAAATCACTAGTGTCAGGTAATAAAACATGAGATGCAGACTATAGCCAGGTTCTTCATCTCTGTGGTTGTCATGGAATTCTACTAACTGGGGGAATTAATATCCTCACAAGGTTAAACTTTCTTGTGGTGAAACTGTGTGTGCCTTTGAACACTTTTACACGTGTTTGTGTGTGTGTGTGTGTGTGTGTGTGAGTGTCTGTGTTTGAGCTTCAGGAAAGTGAGTTTGTGTTTTCTTCTCAGAGTTGATAACCAATTCTAAGGGCTATCAGATTATTATGTAAAAATAACAAGAATAAATTATCATAACAAAGGAACTAATGTATTAGATAGATAACAGCTATTTGCTGTTAGGAAACACCACTAATTATGTGATTAAACATTTTTTGTGATAGTTACATAAAATATATTTTTAATTGAAATTATAAAATTATCCAAATGTCATCAGTGTAGACAGCCTGCTGCACTTCCATAACTGTCCACTAGAGAGCTTCAGATATCCATATTTTCCATTTTGTACAGTGAACATGAAAAGCCCTCTATATAATATTTATCAAATTTTGTATTTATATCTAACAAGCCACAACATACAGATGTATTGCAAGTATTATACAACAGTTGTACGAGATAAGATTTTGAGCGCATCTCGTGACGTTTGCTATTGAAAGCAATGAAAAGAAAACTGAACTCAAACAAATCTATTTGATTCATTTAAATCTGACACCATTCCCAGGTTGAATTTTGGCATTTGCTTTGAAACAACTATCTTAAATGAAAAATTATGTTCCTGAAATAATTTCAAGGCCTTAATTTGCTAATTCATTAGAATAACAAACTTTCTTGCAGTCTTCTAAAATCCTGTGTAATGTTTTGTCATAGAAAGATGGTACCTACAGGATGTATTTTTTAAATACTACACCGTCCGCATGATACCTGATGCACACTTATCTGACCAAAAAAACAAATAGTGTTGTGAAGTTATCCCAATGATTAAAGCCATATTATTTACCTTTAATCCAATGATTACATTTGCATTAAAACCCTTCATTGCCATTGGGCCTCATCAGGAAAGGCTTCACACGACAGAACTGTGATGTTGACGTAGTTCTCACTCCACCCTGCATGGCTCAGTGTTCGATCGAGTGGTAATAAAGGGGCCAAAGTTAATAAAGCATCTCGATAAAGATGTACGGCACATGCAAAGTAAACTGTCAGTATGAACATGCAGAGGGTGGACAAATAATGTTAACCCTTGCATTTACACTGAACTGCGATTGATTACCTTTGTGGTAATAAATCCTAACTGCAAGCACCGGTTTATAAATCTTGTGGGGGTGCTTGATGTTCCTGTCAGCCTCCTCCAAGACATTTACACATCTGCATAACATCTACCGGATCTAATAATAGGACAATGCATTTATTCTACTAACAAACACTGCTTATGTGGCTTACTTGTTCCAGTGTTTTCCTTGAAATTATTAATATACATAAATGAGCCACACAACTGCAATGGATGATCTGTTCCTTGGATACAATGAAGACTGTTATATTTAATAGAGAACAGGGCGTTTATTTTTATTGATACGCATACATAAAACAAAACACGTACATAAATACACAAACGCTTTACATGTGACGTCCATTTTTTAATTAGCTCAACATCACTGTGTACACAACCATAAATACTTAAAATAATTTCTGTAATCAAAATAATTATAATGATGACGTTCACGCGTCTCATAATTATCATGGTCTATCCTGCGTCACCTCTACACTACACCCTCATGTTTGCTTCTCTTCTTTCCCTGGAAGAAGAGCACAACCTGATTAACGTTCTTCTGTCCTGTCCTGGTAATGAAGCAGTAGAGCAGTGGGTCTGCCAGGCAGTTGAGGGTGGAGATGGCAATGCTCATTTTGTAGGGATAGATGAACCAGGCGACATAAGAGCAGTGATACACCAGCACTCGGAGCAGCATCATGATGTGGATGGGTCCAAAGCAGAGCAAGAGGCAGAGTAGAACCACTGTCAGCAGCCGGGAAATCCGATTACGCTCCTGTTCCTCTGTGGCCTTGTTGGACTTCACCGCCGTGCAGATCCCCCAGGTGGAGAACACCACCAGGAGAACAGGAACTACGAACCCCAGGAAGAAGCGCAGCACGTTTGTGCGAGCCATATTCTCTGAGAGCGGGAAGAAGGTGTCAAAGCACACGGAGGACTTGTTGTTTTGCAGGTACGAGTCCTCCCACGTGATGGTGGTGGCATTGAAACAGATCACCAGCAACCAAATGGCAACGCTCACCACTGCTGCAGGGCCAACTTTCCTCAAGGATGTGTACTTCAGCGGGTGGACCACTGCCAGGTAGCGGTCGATGGCGACGCAGCAGAGGAAAGCGTCGCTGGTGTAGAAGTTGGTGAAGAGGGAGTAGACGGAGAGCATACACACGTAACCCCCGTGGGCCCAGACTCCCTGCCACAGGGAGTCCAGCCAGAGAGACAAGCCCACAGTGAAGGTCAGGTCGCTCAGGGCCAGGTTGAACAGGTACACACCGAGCTCATTCTGCTGTCTGATGTGCTGACATGACACGTAGAGGGAGAAGGCGTTGGACGGGATGGCGGTGATGATGATGGCAATGTAGAAAAATACGAACGACCTCCTCCCGAATTCGGTGTCAGCCGCGGTACAGTCTGAGTGATTGGCGACCAGGGTGATGTTGTCCATTACAGATGTAAGGTTTATACGTTCTCACCTTGTGGAGAAACAAAGAGCGAAATGACACAGAGTTACAGCAGTGGAGTTGAATATGTAACATTTTTAGATAAAAGGGCCATTGCACCAATTTGTACACTTTTTTTGTCTTGTTTTTCCCGGTCTTGTTTTTCCCCTTTGACCGTTTGTTGGTTGGTTTGTTTGTTTGTGAGCAAGATCACTCACAAAACTACTGAGCAGATTTTCATGAAACTTGCTGGAAGGATGTAGTAGGGGTCAGGGAAAACCTTTTGGTTTTGGTGCAGCTGAATTCAGCAATTTTATTTAACTTTTTTTTTAAATAGTGAGATTTTTTTTTATACTTTTCAGTAATTTCCGAGAGAATATTTCATGGATCTTAATGAAGAGATACAACACGTTTTACTGTGTTATTTGGTCCAGATTGATTCAATTTAAGGAGACCGTTTCTGATTCTAGTTAAATAACTAAATGATCAATTTAAGCAAACAATCGTGTTCCTGAACAGGATGTGTTAACAGTCGAAGAATCACCTTGTCAGTTGATGGAAAGACTACAATCATGATGCTGCTATTCAGTTACTTCAATCGAAGCTCAGCATTTCTGTTTGTAAGTGTTTGTGACTTATTAGCCGAAATACATACCAGAACCAATATATCTGCAATAAGTTACTACTTTACAAATATATTGACCCAATCAATTCGTCAGTCTCGCTCTTCCATTTGAAAACAGAAACAATAATTAATTTGATAGAAGCTTTGAGTCAGCTCGAGTCTGGGTTTGTGGAGTTTTAAAGACATGGGCATTTACAAGTCACAGAGAATGTAAAGACAGATGCTACCTAGATATTTAAACCTCCGATTGTTTGATTTAAGAAAAAAATAATGTGTCCCTGTGACTGAAGGAAAGTGAAGTTTCATTTGATCTAATGAATGACAATTGCAGTTCAACATTCTCATAAAGTTTTGAGATTTGTTTGCACTCATTTCGTATATTTCAGTTAATGTCTAAAATGTCAACCCACATATTTAACTAAACTGCAAGCATCAACCATCAACACAAGTACTTTATCTAGTTTTTACAAGTTGGAAAAGCATGAACTTTATTAAAATTTAGAAAAAAAAACGTAAAGTTCAACTCACTGTGGTTTCAGCCGAGCTTCTGCTCCAAATTTGTTTCAAAAAAGTTCATCAACAAAATGGAAACATGAAGACAGATGGAGATATTCAGTTGTCTTGACTTCTTCAGCCTAATCAGATGTTTCAAAGAAACAGGAAGAGTCTGAGACCGCCTCCTCATTGCCCCTGACGACTGGGTGTCATTTACTAGGTGATAGGCCATGACAGAACAAACTGTCTGGGGACCACATGGGAGATTTAATTTGAGTCTATACGAGGCTGCTCGTCTTTATGTTTGTCGAGTCAATAAAGATTGGTTATTGTATGATAAAGGAAGTTTCCATTAGCATAGTTATGTTGCTACAGTTGGTTGTTATGTGTGTTATAGCTATGAGCTCTAACAGAATACCAAACATTTTTTAATGAGTCCAGCATCGTCGTTCCTCATCAGAGAGATTGAATGTTAAACAAGGCAATAAGAAAATAATTACGCAAATATACTCTCAGTATAAAGTCAATAGGAGATTTTCAATGTTTTTTTTTGTATGAAATTCCTTCTTTGTGTTTGTATACTGTAGCTATGGCTCAGTAAACACCCTACATTGAATCACAGAGTGCACTTAAAGGACCAATAACCATTTCAATGTACATAAAGAGCACGTCAGTATTGTATTGAAAGAGATTGAAAAAGAGCCTTTAATGCAGTAATGGACCAGGACAGTCAGTAAGATTCTGTGATTTAATGTAAATAAGAAAAATCTATTCAAAAATAAGTGCAAACATTGTAGAGTTTATATTATCCAATAAAATGTCCACACGGTGAGTATATATCAATGTTTAGTTTTCTCCACACCTATTAAATCACACTCAAAATGAAATAATACTTTATCTTTTATCTTCTTTTTCAATTACTGTCTAAAAACAAAACCTATAAACAATTCAGTTGTCAGAAAACTGACTAAACTCTCCAATTATTCCCTCCACCAAATAAAAACTCCCCTGCTTTTCTCTGGAGCTTCCCTTATCTCTTTCTGAACACTCCCACTGATTAAACACTATATCATACGATCCTCTGCATGGTTTACGGTTTGTTGGCAACTGTGACTATTTATGGATATCTGAGCCTCGTGGCCCAGATGCAGGCTGTAGGGCTCCATTGTGGCCCTGTGCAGAACACACGACAGTCTTTATACCATAATCTAGTGTTTGATTAGATGCAGGACCAACAGCTGTCTTTCTTTGCTGCTCTTTGGTTGCTCGAAGCAAAAAGCCCAGATGAAGACAGGTGCTAATAAACTCACGAAGATCCGCCTGAGTCTGTGTTCCTTCATCAAGCATCGCGAGGAGAAAGCTTGCAGCGCCTCTCTGTGGTCAAGTGCGCGGATTGCAGTCCCTCAAACTTACAATGAAGAAAAGAAACTAGGCAGCAAGATGCATGTGGTGATCCATGATGAAGGAGGTAGATATAGTCCAGTTTATTGGGTTTTGCAGTGCTGAGTCCATCCTTACATGATGATGATGATGACGGATGTAAAAAGCAACAAAAAGCTCTGTGCTGTGTTGACCTGAGATTTGAGTTTTGTGATGCAATTGGCTCCTGGTGGGAAATTAAAAAAATTATTCTGAAAGTTTTGTAGCACCAAATTTGAAAGTCTACACTGCTCGACTCATGTAGAAAGCTGGAACTCCCAACTTTGATTGTAAAAACAATCGTAGCATGCAGAATTAAATATTTGATCATATAATGACCCACCTAGATTTTTAGACTTAAACATCAGCAGAAAAATTGGCTCCACCTTAATTTAATTAAATCATATTTGTATAGCGCCAAAACACAACAGTGATGAATACCATAACATTTAAACAGCTTTCCTTTTACATTGTACATTACATTGTAGTACTGGTACAAACCAGCGATGGACAGCTAGTCATCATAACCTACTGGATTGAGGTTTCCAGGAACTATTCAGTGTGATTGTGGTGCAGAGAAGGATTCTGTTCGTTCATATTGGTTTCATTGAGGGAAAAGAAATGTGGAAGGATGATCTTGTTCTTGAATATATTAAAAAGCCTTTTTTATCATCATTGAGGCCTGGTGTTTTATTTATTTCCTAAAAAAATAGTTTCATCCCTGCAAACCAAATACCTAATATCTTTTTACAAGAGGGATAGTTTGAACGTGTGTAACCCTGGAAGTCAGTTAATTATTTTAGGAAAAATATGTAATTTTAATATTGACACATTTCAACAAATGCCGTTACCAGGAGATGTTCTCTTCAGGAAAAACAAGGTTCAACCTGACTACACTATGTTGAGAGTGATACTATTCTATGATGGGTTGAATCAAATAAACTCGCCTCCGAGCCTAAGAGCATTAAAAGAGTTCTCCACTGACTGGGTGGCTGTGGCTCAGGGGGGAGAGCGGATGATCCACTAACCAGAGGGTAGATGGTTTGAGTCCCAGCACCTCCATTGTGCATTCCGAAGTGTCCTTGACCAAGATACTAAAACAAATGGCCTCTGGTGGCTGTGCTGGCAGTATGTGAATAGTGTGTAGCGCTCTATAGATATGTTTGTCCAAATGTAATTATACAGGGATGTAGCTTTGTTCTGTAAAGAGCTGTGAGTGGTAATACAAATACAGTCCTTTCACTGTATCGTTCCACTGGCGTAGTTTTAAACCTCATTATTTTGTCGGATCGTGTTGGACACATTCTCCTGGTTTCAGCCTCCAGCTTTTTGCCACAAGCCGAGATAAGCTCTGCACCGTTTGCAATAACTGATTTAATCACGATAGTCAAAGCATGCTCCTTAGCTGTGGGCCTTTATGTAGACTTTTATCAGAGGTGGCCTCTTCATTAGAGATTCATTTTAAATGCAGTTTGATTTGTTTTGACATTCTCTGCTGGGAAACAAGACTCACTGACACAGGAGCAGCTATCAGGCTTGATAGACAGGGAATGGGAGGATGGGGAGGGGTCATTCTGCCTTTATTAGACTGAAACAAGAGTGATGAGACAGAGGTTCAGGGTTCACGTAATTAAAATGTGGACTTTTTAAGACCGATTTAATACCAGGTAGAATATGATTTAATACGTGTTTCATAGTCAGGCCATCAAATGTATATGATGATAAACCTGGAGGGGTGACATTAAGACAATCATTTTAAAGATGGTTAATAAAACTAGAAATGTAGGCAGCAAAAATATATATATGTATTGATTTCCCAATGAAAACTAATTGTTCTACTCAGAAAATTTAAAAAAAAATGAACCCATGAAAAGACAACAATAATTCCTTGTAGCTAACATTACTGCTAGTTCTTGCAAAAAGGGCAAAAACTGAAAAACTAATGTTTCCCAAAGATTTTAAAGTAAAGGACTCAAATCTGAACCGGTGGAACGTGTGAAAATGAACCTGAGGTAGAGGGTGGGCTAACATCTCGTTAAGGAAGCGCTGATTGATGGGATTCATGTCTGTGCACCTGCATGTTGAACGAAATGCAAGCAGTGGAGTTATTACTGGCTCAGACAACAAAGACCAAACATCTTTGTCACAGAAGAATGTGGAAAAACTTGGTTGTGCTTTGAATACAATTTAGAAAAAAGACTGAAATATATTTATCTTCTCCAGTTTCAGGGTTTTGTTTTTTTCAACTAATCTATGCTGAAAACACATGGAAATAAAACACAAACACAAATTCAAGAACTGCCACAACTCAAAGTAACCTTCCTTTAAATTCCTGAATGAAAGATGCAGCTAGAACCTAAAGCACGGACCTTCCCTCTGTGAAATAAACTTTTTTAGTTCCAAGAATCTCTCGTTGTAATACGACAGGGAAATGACGTGATCACAGCAGTGCGTGGGGATAAACAAAGTTAAACCAGGTCAAAACAAGGCCTCGCAGTAGATTAATGACATGAAATAACTGAATGTCAGGTTGGATCATACAACAGGCTTAACAGAGATAAACAAGGATACCGTAGATTATCTTTTTTAATGTTAATCCAATATGTTATTATGAAAACAAGGGCTAAACAATTCATTTAAACATGAGAGGCATAATCCTCAAACTTTTGCTGTAAAATGTTTGTTTGGCCTCATTTGTGTCTAGTTTGGTTAAAAAGAGAGAGAGAACAGTCAATTAAATGATTTTGTCATTATAGCACCAATTTTAACATGCTGGTATGGTAACACACACACATATCGGTTTTATGTACACTAACAAATATCTCAAAATATCTAAACAGAATGATGACAGAATTGCAGTCAGTGTTCTCTAATGACTCGGAGATATCGGGGTCGTGCTTGAGTCAGTGAATCTCTAATGTCAAGAGTCTTTTTCGGGTGATTATAATCATACAAATGTTTTGCTCCCATTGACTTTGTGAAATGTGTTGTTGGCTAAACCTCGTGCCCTTCAGTTAATGTTGCTGCGCCCTGTCCAACTTTCCTTTAATAATCGATGGATACATGCCAACGGTGATAGTTATGATTCATTACAGGCAAGTTTTTAAAGAGAAAGTGAACAAGCTCAGTAGGAAAACTTCCTCTGAGTCACAAAGCTGCTACTGTAAACTGCTGAATCATAAAGGACAGGTTCCGCTGGACTGGATTTACATAAATGTAACCTGTAGTCATAGCTGGGCAGTAATAGATAGGCTACATGACATCAAAGTGATTTTATCAGATTATTAAGATTATCATGATACCCATGAATTAATAAAAAAAATGCTTCTATTATTCCTGCAAACCAAATATGAAGTTGCTGTCGTCTGCGTAAAAGTCATCACTTCATATCTGAAGAAGTCAACGTGAAAAGATAAATTCATTAATAAGGTCAGTTGCTTTTAAGAGCAGGTTACTGTATTCCTTACTTTGTGCTTTCAAAATCACTATTCGTATTCATTAAGGAAGAATGTGTATTCCCTTGAGTTGCAATGGAAAGTACTCCAGTAAAACACTTTCATTCCACTGTATCAGGTGAATTGAGAATTCAATAGTACACAAAGTACATGGGTGAACATTCTTCTATATGAGCCCACTGTGTGGCAAAAGACAAACTCTAAATAGTGTTTCAAATAAATCAGGTTTTGTGTTTCCCATTAAAATACACAAGTCATTTCCCCTACACATTACATCCATTATTGTGTACATAAAAGCACAGTATTAAATATCCCCTGATAATGCTCTTTACCCACATTATCATAAGTATCAATGAATATGAGTCATATCATGTATGTTGTATCATTTTACCCATTATCAGCTGAGTAAGGATAACTTCCGATCTCATTTATTAAAAATGACCACAGGCTTAATTTGGTCTGCTCTGTTAATGTAAGTGGACACAACAGAGCGTTGATATGTGGTCTGATCTGATCCTCTGTGATGACGCCTTCTCCTCCTGTAGATGGCGATAACTTTCCTCCTGAAGTACTGCCCTGAGAACACATAGAGTAGTGGGTTGAGGGCACTGTTGAGAAAGGCCATATACACTGAAACCTGACCTCCTATATCGAGAGTGTGAAACCACAGCGCCTCGTCCAACACCTGGAAGTCACACAGGGTGTCGAGGAGGGTGATTATCTGGAAGGGGCCCCAACAAAGCAAGAAGAGTATTGTGACAGAATACACAAGTACTGTGGCCTTTCTGTCATCTGCGTCATGAAAACCTACACTCTGCCTCCTCTGAGCTAAAGCGTGGATGATGTTTCCACTGCTGAAGACAATGATCAGAACAGGCAGGGCAAAGCCAACAACGTTCATCAGGATCTGATGAGCAAACTTCCAAGAGATATCATGGGAGTAATCCAGCACACAGGACGTTGTCTGGTAGTCCTCGAAGAACTTTACCTTTCTGTGAATCATGGTCGGAGTACTCAGTAGAAGTCCTAATATCCACAGGATGAGGCAGGCCACCTTGGCATAACGTGTCCGTCTCAGCCACCTGGCCTTCATTGTCTGTACGAGGGCTAGGTAGCGGTCAACGCTAATCATGACCATGGTGTAGATGCTGGTGTAGAAGTTGATGATGATGATGGAGTTGACCAGTTTGCATAAGGTGTCTCCATACGGCCAGTTATAACCATTGAGTATGTTTATTGCCCAGAAAGGAAGGCCACACAGCAGAGTGAAGTCGGCCAGTGCCAGGTTGCCCAGATAGATCTCTGCTACAGTCAGTCGATCCCTTTGGGCTACAAACACTGCCAGGACAAAGCCGTTAAAGAGAAGACCTATCAGGCACAGGATGAAGATGTACGGGGGAACGACAGCCCGGACAACCTCCCACTCTGCGGAGGTTGGAGACTCTGATGGACCCGCTGGCAGGGACGTGGTGCTGTATTCAGACCAAAGCGCCGCCACAGAAGTAAGCTTCATTGGCTCCATGGGCTTGGAAACAAAATTCAGAACTCATCATTAAAATGCTAGAGCTGGATTCAAAAGACACACAGAAAACCGCTGTCTTACCTATTTCTTTTGCTACATGTCTGGAACTTCTATGTTGTTAAACTACTAACTACAACTAACTACATTTCAAATAATAGAGGACGAACATTGAGAAGTCCTTACCGTGTGTTTCCTGAAAATATTTCCAAAGACTTAAGTCAAGAGACACGTCTGGAACATCTGTGTACACTGAGCTCCTGGTGAAAGTATACGGCAAGTCAGAAGGGAGATGTGCTACGAGCAGGTTTGTATACACAGTTGCATTCTTCCTCACTTGGCCAAGGAGTTAAATACATCAACTTGTTTACGGAAGAGTCACATTTTTGGTCCCTGCACATATTAGAGACACGTATGCTGAAGCCGCAGTGCACTGAATGTTTGGAGAGAAGCTGAAACTGCAGACAGCAATTCACAGAATGTGTTCAATTAATCAATGCAGCCGCAGAGTATAGGACAATTTTATTATGACATTTAATTTTATTAATCGATGAATAAAACTCTCAAGTTACACTGATACACAATGTTTACTTATACAACAACAGTCTCTGAAGCCAAAAGGAAATACGACCTCACTAAATTATTTGCAGTTCATGTGAATGTCATTTATCTAATTGAACCAAATAAGAGGAATATGAAATTATACTGTCTGTAATACCTCACTCTATTCTTTGATGTTGAGATATCATGAATAAAAGCTTTTTGATTTCAAAACATTATACCGACTTTCTCAAGTTACTGATTCATAACTCTAAGACTTTGATGTACAATATCTTGATTTATCCCGATTCCTTTCTGTGTTTGATACATTTATTATCATTCCTTTATCTGTTCTTAATTTCAAGATTAAAAAATGACAACAATAAAAGGCTTAAAACCAAACAAGAACACAACCTTTTTGAAAGTATACAATGACATGTGTTATTTTAAACATTAGCATAGCTGAGCCGGCCCTTTTATGGTCAAAGTAACCACAGCACACTCGAATCATGCAGCAGATCAAATGTGTAAACAATCCTTTGTTATCAAAACAGCCTACAGCTCATCCTGCCAACAATAACAGATGATACTTTTTGGAGACAATACTAATACATGGTTGATATATCTTAAATAATGATGAGATCGTTTTTTAAGCCTTATTGAAAAATGTGTCATCTATAATTAAAATGCTTTGTGGTTGATGTTTTGTTTACTTCATTTCCACATTGATGCAGTTAGCATATTTCAATCTATACACGCTGTACTCTAATATACAAATGATGGCTTCTCTTTGTCAGATCTGAAAAAAACTAAACTCTTAACAACTATAAAAATAGTTAGAGTGATAATTGCAAGTCACACATGAGGAACATCAGCAACTCAAGATTTGTTGAAACACCCACACTTTGTTTAATAAGAATTACTGAAGTACAATAACTCAGAAAATAATCAACAGACTATAAAGCTCAAACACAATGACAAACAATACAGAATAAAGGAGAACATTCAAGGTATAGATGTTATTTATCTATACAAAACAATGGAGCTGTATATGTTAAATATACACTTAATTAATTGACTTTCAATTTGTATGCTGTTACATCGTGAATTCATTTTTTCATGTCTCTTAAGTTAACATCGGTTCCCAAATCCCAAATAATGACAATTTGCAGCACAAAACTGAACCCTGAAAAACTGTTTACTTTCTTGCCAAGAGATACATTACTTCTTTAGTAACGCCAGTTTTTTTGTCAATTTTTGTCATTTTACTAAAATGAGAGTTAGATTTTAGTAGTCTCACTTTGTTTAGTTGAGTTGAGATTGGGGCTGGAATAACCGTTATTTCCCCATTCCTGTTTCCTCCTGCACAACATGAGTCTAAACACTTCTCTCGCTCTCTGCTTGAAGTGCTTCCCCACAATCACGTACAGGAAAGGGTTCAATGAGCTGTTACTGTAGCCAAGGTAAGTAGCTAACTGGTTGCCAATGTCCAACACGTAGGCCCACGTACATCCGGAGAGGACCTCATAATGATCCAAGGTGTCAAGGACAATGAGAATCTGGTAGGGCAGCCAGCACAGAATAAACACAGCCAGAACAACGAGGACGAGGTATGCTGCTTTCCTCTCCACACTCCCTCTGCTGCCTTGTCTCATCTTCTGGCTGCTTCGGATGACTTTAACGATGTTGTAGCTGCAGAAAGTGACAATAGGAACAGGGATAAGGAAGCCTACTGTGCAGACAGTCACGTTGTAGCGCAGTCTCCAGCCGTCATGGGGGTATGCCAGGTAACATGCATCAATGCCCAGATGAGGGAAGAACTGCACAGAGCGGAAGAGGATGGCAGGGAAGCTGAGCAAGATTCCAACAATCCAGATACCGAAGCAAATTCCACGTGCCCAGAGCGCTCGTCTCTTCCGCCCCTGGGTCAGCGGCCTGGTGAGGACCAGGTATCTGTCCACACTCACAAGCGTTAGGAACATCACACTGCAATAATAATTCATCCCAATGACAATGTTGATAAGTTGACACATGAGCTCGCCAAACTTCCAGTTGAACCTGTCAAGAATGGTCGCCACCCAGAATGGCAGACAGGAAACCATGAGGAGATCAGCCGCTGCCAGGTTGCCCAAGTAGATGTCGGCCACAGAGCTGCGCTGCTTCTGGAGACAGAACACGCAGAGCACAAAGGAGTTGCCAATCACTCCGAGAAAGCAGATGATGGACATGTAGGCCGGCTGCATGGTGTAAATCCAGTCCCATGCATCTGTTTGGTTGCAGACGAGCTCTGATATTGGAGCATTTTCCATGAGTTATTCCTCCTGTGAGCCGAGGATCACTGTGAAAGCTGCTGCACAGTAGATGCACTTTTAGAGGCAGCAAAATAAGGATGAGCTCAAACCTAATGCATGTACCTGTAAAACCTTTTAACTGTGTCAACACAGTTTTGATGTACGTCATGATCTGAGTTGTAAGTGTGAAGGGACAATTGAATTAATGGAGCGTGGCTAATGGCGGTTTATCAGACTCACAGCAACAAAATTCCATTTTCAAAGACAAGAGTCTTAGCAGCAGCTACTGGAAAGCTTCAGATTGAAACATCTCAGCCCATACGCCTGGATACATATATAGTGTTGTTACAAATAGACATACACACACACAATGACAATTTAAGATCATCTGAATTTTGAAATGTAATATAATTCTCCGGCCTTGGCACATATGTTTCCATTTGTTGTGGGAATAAAACTGTTTTTGGACTCACTTGTGAAAGCAGTTTCTGAAATTATATCCCCTGTGTTGGCGGGTTTTCATGCAGACTGTTGAGTGATATTTGAGGGCTGGCAGTGCTACACCATGAGTTGCATATTGGGTCAACCTCATGTCTCAAAACTTTGATACACAACTATTTTCCCCTTCTCTGAGCAAAGATACCATTTTTGAACTGAGACATCCATTTCTTTACAACAGTCCACATTTGACTTCTTTAGGTCACAGGCTTTATTTCCTTAGGTAAGCTGTAGCAGTTAGCATAGCTCGCTAATATTAGTACTGGTATTTTTGACAGGAATTTTTGATCATGTTTGAAGCCCTGGTCAGTAATCATCTGCTCCCGTGCCCTCAATATTGATAGCGTAAACTGTTTTATTGTCATGGATTAATCTGACCCAACCTCTCTGTGTTTGGATTTGAAACAGTAGGTGATGTACTGAGTCACAGACAAACGTAAATAAAACTGGAATTTCGTATCTCTGGTTGTGTACCTCCACCACATGCTGCAGTTTCAGTGCAATGTTCTGTCGATAGATCACCTTGACCCTGGACTTCGACAACTTAAATCGAATCAGTTCATCCTTGAGTCAAGCTGAAAGTTTTGTAACAAAATTGAGGAAATAATCTCAAGGCGTTCATGATATTTTTTGTTCATGAATATTGGAACAACAAAATAATGCCTCTGGTCACAGATAAAAGTAGAACCTGTTGCTACATGAAACGTATGTCAAACAAATTCCTTGCTTTTCAGAGACTGGTTTTCAAAGTGTGTGAAGTCCGAATCCTGACAGTCAGACAAAAATACACAAAACAGGTCAAACTGTGGTCACATTTTTCTGGCGTGTTTTTATTTTTCCGTTCCACAACAGTTTTGAGCCCATGCAATAGTCTCCTGACCGAAACTTCCTGTTTGGCATCGTACGCCTTCATTTCTGAGACAACTAGGGGTGTACCCTCGCCCACAGCCCACACTGAGTCAACACTGGGCCATTAAAAGGTGGTGTGGGGAGAAATGTATAATGAGAGCAAACAGCCAGCAAAAAGGGAGCATGTTTGTGTGTCACCACTGGAAACTCTTAAAGTCTGGAGACAGTGACTCAGAAACATAAGAAAACACTTAGCAGGCAGTTGTTGGGGCACACTTACTCTATTATTTTTGTGCTTAACATCTAAAAAAGAATTATAAAGATTCACAGAGGCACCCATAAATCATTTGAATGTTTTATTTGATGCTTATGTTCAGAGATAATAAAAAAACAAGTATTATTCACAATCTGAGTCGTCAGGAATACAAGAGAGCATCTGAACATTTATATACAGTATTTTACAGGTACATTTAAATCACACTAGCTGTACATTCAGCATACTGATATTGTTTAATTTAAAAAGTATAATTGTATTGGTTTAGTTTTTCAGCTTATGCTTATTATTTACATAATTATTCAGCATGCTTGATATACCTTTGTGAGTAATCTGTTACACCCTCTCCAGGAGACAACAATTCAGCCCCATATGACCAAATTATTACATTTCCTGAAAGAATCTCCTCATAGATTAACTTGCGGAAAAGGGATTTAGTCACATTATTACACAATCATTTCCATTGAAGAATTTAGCTCATCATATGAATCATTTTGATCGGCATTTTGATTATTATTTCCACATTCTCTGCTTGTTGTTCTTGGAACAGTGCATCAGCCACACTTTATCTCACAGTCTTCAGAGTACAGGACAGGCGGGAGCTTGTGGACTCCATGGTAGCTCTCCTTCTGATGTTCCACTGCTTGAAGACCTCCCCGACTTTTTTCCTGAAGTTCTTTCCTACGATGACATACAGGATGGGGTTGAGGACACTATTGAAAAAGGCCAGGTAGGTGGCGATCTGGTGCAAAATGTCCAGGACGTTCGAAAAGTGACAACCTCCAAGGACCTCCTCTCTTTGGAGCAGGTCCAGCACGGTGAGCAGGTGGAACGGTACCCAGCAGATGAGGAAGGCAAGGAGGACGGCCAGGATCAAAGTGGTAGCCTTGTGCTCTGTTTTCTCAGCGCTGAACCTTTCCACACTGTGGACTCTTAACGTCTGAATAATTTTGAAAGCGCAGAACGAGATAATGCAAATTGGGATGACAAAGCTAAAAATGATCATCATCCTCTCACAGAGCATTTCCACGGTGTAGTTTGGGTATTCCAGATAGCAGGCCTTTACATCATACTCAGGGAAATATTTCAACTTGCGGAAGGCGATTGTTGGGACACCCATGATCAATCCGAAACTCCAAATCAGCAGACAGCCCAGCTTGGCATACTTGGGCCTGCGCATTCTACCATGGGACAACGGATGTACCAGTGCCAGATAGCGATCTATGCTCACCAGAACAAGGAAGTAAATGCTAGAGTAGACGTTCATCTGAATGCCCAGGTTGACAACTTTGCACATGAACAGACCAAATGGCCAATTGAAATCATTAGCTAGATTGATGGCCCAGAAGGGCAGACAGGACAACAGGAGGAGGTCGGCAGCGGCCAGGTTGCTCAGGTAGATCTCAGCCACGGTGCAGGGCTTCTTGTGGAGACAGAACACCATCAGGACAAATACGTTCAGCACAACTCCCAGCACGGTGAGGATGAGGATATAAACTGGCTGGCTGGCGGTGAGCCAATCCCAGCCGTGTTCGGGACATTGTGTGACATTGGTTTGGTTTTGATTTCCATATAAAGCTGTGGTGCTGAGGTCTGGAACGCTGTGGAGATAAAACAACAGAAAAGACGATTATACACTGATGAATAAGTAAAGCTTATTTGCGTTCTTTCTTGGAGTTAAATTAGAATATTGTCTGTCATGTCTTTGCAATATATTTTTAGCTGGAGCCAGCAACTGGGTATCAGCTTTATGCAAAACGGTTTCAAAAACTCAATCAATCATTTCAATGTCTTTATTTAGGATTAATGTCAGTGATATCATATCAGAGTAGAATAATACAGAATCCTCAGCATACACAAAACATACTTAGATAATCCAAGACATTTACTTTTCTTGGAGGATACACCACCGTACAACCAACACCAAACTGGTGACATAATGAAAAAATGAATCAGCTTGTGTTGTTTCATTAGTTAATTATTAATGTGTCTCTTAATATTTCTCATGTTGAATGTTAACTTCAACAATGTGATTTGTTGGGACTGTGTGGGAGAGCCTCCACCTGCTGGGGTGATGTTCACTGAAGGATCGTCTCCTGACTTGTCTCCATTGGAGCTGAACCAAAAAGTCCCTGGCTCGGTCAGAGCTAAAGACATTATTGCTTGTGCAACAATGAGACTGAGGCAGAGAACTAAAATAGCAGAAGCTACAATTAAAAAAGAGCTTTTAACAACAGCTGATCGTCAATTCAGCCCTTTGAGTGACATGTACACACCCTATTAAGCATCATTATGTTTTGTTTTTGTATTTTGTTTATAATTTCTGGAGGAAAATACTAATTGATGCAGTTCAACCTTAGACAGCACAGACAGCGAGCCTCTCCATCAGTCATTAAATTCTATTGTGACTGATTCCCACTGGTCCGCTAATGAGCAACAGTCTCAGCTCTGTTCCGTAAAATTAGTTTGGTACGGAATTATTCCCACGTCAACAGTATTTTTGAAATCCTGCTCTACAATTATGGGGAAGTTTCTACAATATTTATAAAACCATCAACAATCTCTAGAGCTGTGATTTCAGAGCAAACTTTCATGCGATCCAAAGTGTCACCACAGAGTTTATTTTTGCTGAAAGAAGAAGAAACCAGCGCAGTGGCAGCGGACAAATTGAAGCCAGCAGCTCTTGTTTCAAAGTGGAATTTAGGTTTCACAATAAACTCAATATAATTATTATTCAAGTTCCACTTCAATCAAACAGCTTACCGACATGAACACAAAACTTATTTAGAGAAACAGGTGAGATGCTGCAAGACATTTGTACTATGAGGAACAATTCTGGTTATCAGTTATTCTGTTATGTCACAATATATATTCTATCACCCAACTTTCTCCACTCATGTCAAGTTACCAATATACCAAGTTTCTGTACAATGTCACTGACCAAACTGACCACGTAACCTATCACTTTTAATCCATAAAAAGGTTACATATCTCTGTTCATGTGAAATGTTTGAAATACATAAGTCTTATAAATACCTTGTAGGTACAAGAGTCATCCTTCCAGAGTGAGTACAGATACGAAATGTACAGACGCAGAACGACACTGTTCCTGTTTCCCTCTTTTTCCCTCGTCTGTCGTCCCTGACTCAGTCTCTAAAAGGAAACTGTAATTTAAGTGATCCCAGCCAGAAAGTCATGCTTCAGCCTGCATGCTCTCTTTATTTTCCCCTGTGTCTCCTCCTCTCACTGAGATCATACTCTGCATCAGAGGGTATCATGTGATCTGACATACTTAACATTGACTTTCTGATGTTTCAGGACTTAAGCTTCAACATTCAGCTATACATGTGTTATTACACAACTGTGTGAGGAAATTATGAAGCATTTCAGCAAAAACAACTCAACATTACATAAATGGTCTCAATCTTTTGTGAAGCAATTTGCATTTTACAAATCTGACAGGTGCTTTAAACATATTTTGATTGATTGATTGACACGATTGTGTCAGGAGTGGTTTGGACTACGATGCTTGGTAAGAGCTGAAAACTACTGAACTAAAGAGTTACATTCATGACATTTTTAGTTGTATTGCTTTAAAATTGTATTGCTGTGAGACATTTGAAAATGTAAACTACTTAAATGTGGGGCCCTGAGACCCCCATCCTGCTTGTTGCAAAATTGCAGGGAGGTTATTTTCTTACACGTGTGACTCACATAAAACTACTGGACCGGTCTCTGTATCACCCTGTTCTTCTTTTGACAAAGACAATGAGTCATTTCAGGGGGGAAAATTATGGAAAACAGAATAATCCAACAAATCTGTTTTCCTGTTTTCCTGTATTCTGAATGAAACCCTCCCCCTGAGCCTTAAATCAGTGCTGACCCTCCCCCATGCTCAACCTAATCTTCTCAGTTTTATACAAGACAAATTACATATTATCCGGGCTTCTATAGATTTTCTATACTGTGTGTGTGCGTTTGCGAATTGCCCGTGGTTATGTTTGAGGTCAGAAAGACCATTTAGTTTGAACAACATGGTAATTTGAGAGATATTAAGATCTCACAGTGCAGATAAATAGGGAGAATGCACTTTAAACCAAATGATATTTTCTAGTTAGCGTTGATTAGCGTCAACAAAGGGCTGAAGAGCAGTCAATAATGTGTGGAATCTGATCTGCTCTGTCATATTCATGTGATTAGTATGAGGTAGAGGCATGACTATGAGGAAGTTGAATCACACACTATTATAAGGCATGCAGGGACCTTCCCTTGAAATAGTTTTTGAGGCAATTATTTCAATTTCTGTTTGTGCTTTGGTCGAAACTTGGATATTCACATATTAAGTTTAATTGAATCTTCTTTAAGGGAATTCTCGTTTGACCTCACAATGACTTTCAGGAGATTGGAAACCTCGCAGTGGGACTGAAGGGATTCAAGTTTGGCTGTCGATTTTGAGTTGATGCTGGCGCCATTCCCTCGCCCCTCATTAGTTGTACATGACAGGTCCTAGCAGGTTGTCCACAGCGCAAGTAATAACAGGGAAGTAATGAGTCTTCCCGGTGCTGCAATGAACAAATAGTCTCTTCCTTTTTCTTCTCCGCCCAGTCTTTGTTTCATGAAACCATAACACTCAAAATCCGACGTGGTGTTTGACGGATGCTTCTATTCACTTGTTGATTGGTCAGCCATGAGTGTGTGGTATTTAGCTTTCCCTCACGACTCTGTACCAAAACACATCCTTCGACACTGAATGTCAAGACAATAGAGCAAAATTACAATATTTACATCCATCAACTATCAGAGTACCATCCATCCATCCATCCATCCAAGGAGACGAGTAATAAATTCAAATTGAATAAAAGTTGATACAACCACTAGATCGATACCAAACAATAGATCTATATTCTATTTATCATACATCGTCCACCTGTCCCTTATCTGATTTCGTATCTGATTTCTCTGCATTTCTATCTATCTCTATCTTATTGTTTTTATTATAACAGCCAGTCTGTCACAGCTGAACCCTCCATCTCTCTCTCTCTTCTCTCCCCTCTTTTCCACCCATCTCTCCTTTTCTTCCCCATTTTCCCACCACTGCTGTTTATTCAAATTACAGTAACTGCCCAAACTGTAAATTTAAAGATATCATATCTCTCTCCCTCAGTAAACACAAAAGTATGGCTTTGTTTTGACAAAGTTACTGATGCTGCCCAGAAATAACTCCTCTCTGCTGTAACTGAGTTTTACAGTAACAATAAAGCAACAATAGCAATTTACTGCCAACAAAAATATTGATGTAAGAGGTTTTACTGTGGTTAGAGACTGGAGGTTGTGTGCCTCCGTCCTGCTGCACTATATCACGACCACGAGGAGAACTCAGCTTTCAGTGAAAAGTGCAGCTTATCTCTATGTTTCCTTTTGGAGTGTTTTGCTTTCGAAATATTTTATAGCGTTGTATTATGTCTGGGAATAAAAGCTTCTGTCAGTTTTTTTCAAACGTCATTTTCCGATAATATGAGCCCATCACACCTAATAGGATTCACCGACATCGTTTTGGGCCGGCAACAGCAGTCTCAGTGGTGGTTGTCGTAAAACCACAGCTAATAGAACACCTCAATTATCTGTGTTGCATCATGAGGCGGCTTTTTGTAATATAACCTTTGAGAAGAACATTTATCCGTCCAAACATAACATTTATAAAAACTTTAAAATCCTTTATACATCTGCACACACCCTCCATGAATACTTTTCATTACCATACGATGTAGATTACAAGGTAATTTATAACAGTCTGTCGGCTGCTGTTAGTCATGTCTCGGTGGTGTGTAATGAAGTATATAACAAATGTCTGGACAAGGGGGCGGCGAGCCTCCTGCGTCTCTTCAAAAATAGTCGCCTCATTATCCGTCTCCTTCTGCTCTGTCTCTTAAATTTTTTTCCAGCGCTGTGAACTCCATTACTTGACGCTGATCCCCCCCCCCACCCCCGTCCTCTATTTCGTAACTCCTCGCAGATTCGAGAGACGCAGGGCGGCACATGCTGCTCTCGTGCGGTTTTGCGTATTGTTTTCACAGCTGTCCGGTACAATCAGTGGTTTTTACCCTGAGTGAGAGCTGTGAGAGACGGATCCCACCAAACAAACCAGCCGGGCTCTGAGGCTGGGAGTGGCTCCACGGGCCTCGGCTCTGGTGTCAAAACCTCTGATGCAGTAAAAGTCAACTTAATGCTGCTTTACACGCTCGTCTGAACTGCTCGAGCGTTCCTGCCGGATGATACACAGACACAGACGTTCTGCGTTTACTATTAAAGATTAATTATGAGGTGTTTTTCTCCTACGGCAAGGCAGAGAGAGGGATTTTATTCTGCTCTCTAATCTGCAAGGCCCTGTGTTGGCCAGTTTTACCCTGTTTTCCTTTTGCTTTCAAGCAAAAGAGAATTCAAAATAGATTCCACATCTCATTTTCATATTAACAAACCAGACGTTGCAGGACATTACACAATACTGTGATTCAGCAACCAGTGGGCAGACGTCTGCTGAATTTTAGTTTTGTTTTTATTCTGTAATTTGAACATCGGGGGAAGCAATAAACATTTGAGGCAAGACTGTACATCTGCCATTTATGGTGAAATAAACGTGTTTATGTGCAGACACCGAGCTGGAAGTTTGAGTTTCTGCCTGTGAGTGTTTACAGTTTAGATAAGAACTGAATGTGAAGGTAAACTAAGCGGCAGGAAGCCTCTCGATTGGGAATGAGTATTTGATCATCCGGCCAGGGTGGGCGACTGCAGCTGTCATCACAGATGATTTTACTGAACCATAAAACATCTGAGTCCGCCTCCACTTTGTCAACATTATTGAGCATTAAGAGAATTTCTCAATGTATCAAACCATTTACTGAAGGTTTTATACGCTCTTCAACTTGAGAGAGCATTACTCATGACATATTCTTTAAAAAGCATCAATAAAAAGATCCACACAAAAATATGACATATGATCAATCATTAAATACCTAATGCAGTGTAATACAAACAGGCTGACACACAACAAAGTCAATGACCTCTTTAAACTTTCAATTAAATAATTCAGTTGATTCTCAGGAATGTAAATTGAATATAGTGATATGTGAATTAAAGATGTAAAATCCTGTTATTACAAAAGAATCTTAGCGTTTATTAGACCCCAACACCCTACATTCACAGCCATTACACTCATGAACTGTTTAATCAGCCAAATAATGTTACTGAATATATATATATGGTATATTATACAGTAACATAATTTGGCTAATATATAGGATAGGTAAAGGTAATATGTATTACCCTGCAATACCACAATATCTATTGTACTTACATTCACATACTTTACAGTCACATTTTAAAATGTATTCAGTATTTCCATCAGTAGCTGCATATAAAGCACATTTCATATTTATCAATTAAAATGTATTGCATGTCTGTTCAACTTTGAGTTCCTGTGTTTTTTTTTCCAGTTTTATGCTCTATTTATTCGACTATCAACACAGTGTAGGCACTTTGTGTAAGTCTATTGAAAACTTAAATCAGATTCCTTGTACCGTACGTTTGTATTTTTCCAACAGAGTTGATTATGGGTATAAAGTATACAGTATAAAATAGATATGGAGCCCTCTACTGGACAGAACTCTTAAGTGTACTGTGTCTTTAAAGTACATTAACACTGAGAGGACAAATAGACCTAACACACATTGTGTCCATGTGACCAGGCACAAAATGTGTCGTGGCAACTGAAATATTAGATTCAATAATTTCTTTAATGTTTTTTTTGTTATAGTTTTTATTATAACTCTGAAACTGCAAGTTATTTAGGATGCAAATTAAAGTATTGCAGAACTGTAAAGCAATCTAGTCGTACAGTGATGGTTCATCTGCTAATAATCATGTTGTGTAGTAAAAACACTGACATGTACCGTTTATAACAAGTAGCTTTGATGTTTTAATTTGGATACATGTTCCAAAATCATATTCTCACATGGTTGTGATGCTTAATGGTAAAAGAAGCATACTATTAGCTTCACTTAATTAACATAGAATTGAGATATATGAACGGCCACAAACAGAAAAGATGCTCTCTGACATGCAGGCCCTGGTTTCACAGTGACCTGGAGACGACAAAGATCAGCATTGATCCGCCTCTGCTCCGCTCCAAGATAACACCTGTCCAACTTCAAATGGGAGAAATGGACGGAGGCTTCCACTATCAATCACGATCCTTTTCCTCCCCCTACTCTTGCATTTCTGCTCTTCTCTATCATCCTGTCATCATCCGTCAGCCAGTGCATCCGTCTCTGTGCTCGTGCCACTCTCCGTTCAACAGAAGCCTCCATTAGACCTCGGGCTGGCTTTCACTTCAATTTTGGCCAGCAACCGTGTAAGTGCAACTCGACTGTGTCTGCCAATGGGCGCGTCAGGCGGACAGAGTGATACATGTCAGTCGCCATGGTGACAGGCTGCATGTTCTGCATGCTGATATCCAATGTAGTGGCAGAGCTGAGGTCTGCTGAGAGATGGATGTGTTGTTCCCAGGGCTCTTCTGAGACTTACACTTAATGTTACGTGTGCCACATTCTGAAGTTGGACCAT
Source organism: Pseudopleuronectes americanus (assembly GCA_038501795.1). Lineage (NCBI taxonomy): Eukaryota > Metazoa > Chordata > Actinopteri > Pleuronectiformes > Pleuronectidae > Pseudopleuronectes > Pseudopleuronectes americanus. The sequence goes on along the minus strand of CM076726.1, from coordinate 14,960,435 downwards.
GCTTATTGATCGAATTATATCTGCTTCGCGATGAATGACTAATTTTCCCCAGTGACTTGAAGTTATTCCTCTGCAACCAATAGCACGTTGTCCAGTGGTGTGGTTCACAGGGCGGCCATGCTCGTCAGCCGCTACTAATGTTTAGATTGAAATATCTCAACCATGAGAAGCTCATTTGTCAAAACACATCACACAGCCTTAATACTAGCATGTCTGATTTGTTTTTTGTTATTCTGAATTCAGTTGTATGTATTCTTTGTATTTTAGCAGCTTGATTCTGTTGAGTTCGATTATCCTTTTTCAAACTTGAAAAGCACTTTACAACTTTGCTTTAAAAAGAACAGTTTATTGGTATAATAATAATGATTATTATTCTTTTTTTTTAATATCAGTGCAGTGGCTGCTCTAAACATGCTTGTTTGTCGTGGGCTGTTTTTGTTGCAGTTAGAAAATGTTGTGTTCATCCTTCCTGGTTAATATGCATCAAAAATGATTTCAGCTCGATATGGATCCATGAAGCAACAAGAAAGACAGACATTTGTGGAATAAGAGGTATAGATTATTTTTATTATCAAGGGATGCATTGGCACGAATCCAAGGGATTTCCGTGGCCCTGTGACTTTTCAGCCATGTTATTGGTTTTTAATAAAATGTCAGATTAGATTTCCATAAACGTGGTACAGATATCCATGGTGCTCGCCAGATGAATTGGATAAAAGGATGTTGATCCCCTGACAGTTCACGTAGCTCCTCCAGCAGGTCAAAGGTCTCAAGAAGGATTGGCACAAACATTGCTTCAGACGTTTATGGCTCCCAGAGGCTTGAGGTGATCTATATTGTTGATCCTGTGACTTTTTCTCTTACGCCACCACGAGGTTGACATTTGAAGATTAAGAGGAAATATCTTAAACTGTACAACACCTGGAAAAAAGCATAGAGACTACTACCTTTGTCCCTCAAAGAGCCAGTGGATAATACACGTTTTACTCTAATGCATTGTTAACAGTATAAATCCTGTGGGGATCTGCTCCCTGTCTACTTGCTTGATAAAAATGAAGGTCAGGCTTAAAAAAAAAGGAATAACAGTAATAAGCTTAATAAGCTGGACGTTTTGATGAGGGCACAGGTGGGCAGGGAAGCATTCATCTTGCGCAAAGGGCAGCGTCCTCATAAATCCCCTTTCTCTATCTAAAGATGGTTTATATATGAGATGACAGGCAGAGACAGACACTTTGTCCGTCCTCGAGCCTCGCCGAAGAGAGAGAGCGAGAGAGAGGAGAGAGGGAGCCATCCACTCTGCGAAAGTAAATCAAAGGAAAATGGGGGCTCCTGCCTTTTGGATGCCAGGTGATGCAGAGCTCCTATCATGGAGGAACGGTAATGAAGCATTCTGCGGCGAGGCGGCGGCGAGGCGGCATCTGGGGGTTGGTGGAGCCCCCAGATTGCATTAAAGACTCCATGTTCCCTGTCACACTTGGCCCACTATTTACCCTCCCATGAGACCAGAGAGCAAAGCTTAAAGCAGGTCGTCACCGTTACGTTTTGCCTGCCTCTCGTGTCCAAAACGAGATTACAGGCAGAATCAGAAAGTGCAGCTCGCGGTTATGACTCTGTTTTGGAAGAAAACATCATCATTCAAACCGGCCTGCGACAGTTTTTTGCCGGATCGTCGATGCTATCTCATCACAGACGCTCCCTCTCGGGGGGGTGGGTTATCATCTTGCTTTAATCGCTCTGATTAGTCAGAGCTGTAGGTGCTGCTCCGAGCGTTCCTCATCGCAGGATCCAAGCATATTCCGCTCCTACGTCTGACAACATCCGTAATGAGCAGCATCATTAGAGACTTGGGTAGCGTGAGTGTGTGTGTGTGTGTGTTTGGGTGAGTGGGTGGGTGGGAGAAATAAACTGTGAAAAAAAGCACAAACACGTCCCCCTCCAAAAGACACACAAACAAAATCAAGGCCCAATAATGGCTGGCACAAGCCAAAGGTGCTGTCCAAATCCATTATGGCCTACTGTTGCCATGGCAGCAGCCCACCTACAATCCTTTTTTTTCCTCCCTATGTGTTATCACGAGAAGATCGCCCTGTGCCTTCTGGTGAAATCGCTCTGAAGTCTCTGTTAGTGTGCTGTGACAGCGCACACAGTCGTAGGACCGGACAATAAAACTGACCCCTGCTTGTGTGCGAGATGGAAAACCGTGTGCCATGCGAGTGCCTCTTTTAATCAGAGTTTAACAGTCATCCCTCCGGGTGCGGGGGGGGCCTCTGCACTTTGTTCTTCTTTGCAGCAAACACCGTGATCAAAAGTGAGTTGTTGCTCAAATGAATTGTCCTCCCTCTATTGTGGTCACACCGTTGACTTCAGCTCCACTGCTGCACAGACAGGTTGACATCACTGCTGATGGGATCACTTTAATGACAATTGCGATGGATTTCTAGATTAATTCATTTAGTTTCTATTGCATGAAACGTTATACACCTGTAAGATCAACTAATGGCCTGCAACGACCGGAAATGGGACGTTTTGAGAGTGGAATAACAATGACATCAGATGTGTGTTTGTTAACATAAAAAACCAACTTGTTTGTGAGCTGTATCATGTCAGTGGAAGAAAGAAGAAATGACCAGGAGATGATGAATAATTTCAAATTGGAAAGCAGTTATAAAAACAATCAGCGAACATGCTGGTCTTACGATCGCACCCTCCAGCCTTGATTTTCCTTCTATTTCTTAGGATGTGTCCTGAATCACCCACCGCCCGGCATGAAGATTCGTGCTCAGTTAAATCTCTTTGTTTGGACGCCTGCTTGCTCTGCTCCCTGCATCAGTGACACACTCCCCTGTATTTTAACCTGGAACCTGACCATCAGAATAAACACACTGTTTGTTACTAGGTTCACATTGAACATCTTGACATCTTTCCCTGCACAGGAAATGTACATGGCAATTTCAGTTTCTGGGGGCAACACCCGACGGGGCTTGAGGAGACAGCAGATATCCGGGGCCAAGACTCCATCTACCGTTTGTCCACTCTTTACCTGCTAACCAAGATTCAGAGGATTTACAGCACAGCTTCACACGATTCCAAGGTGCAGAGAAAATACTTAAAATTCCTGTTACTCCCGAGGTCAAGACCGTTACGATGATTTATTTGCTTTTGTCCTACGACAAAGTTTACATTTCATCTTGCTCCAAGCACAGGCCCTCTGGGGTGTACTTTCTCAGACCCCATTGTTGTCCAAGCTGGATCAAATCTATCAAATCGGTTTTAAGTGGTATTTAATGGCCAGATATGGTCAACATATGTATGTTTGCTTTATACACCCTCATGTGTTTAACTTTGGAACAAGTTAGAGACATCTTTGTTCATTATCAACCCAATTTCTCACAACCTTGTCTAAGACTGTTTGCCCTCCTCCCCTCTGGGAGGCGCTACAGGGTCCTCGGTTCCCAGACCAGTACGTTCAGGAACAGCTCATTCCAGCGGCTGTCACCCTGCTGAATCACCGTGGTGCAGACTTCATATGTATTTTTCATATTAGGGTTAGGGTTAGATGAATGTCCGCCATGTTTTTTGTTTTCACGAAGAGAGAGAAGCGCATAGGTCACGTGTCCCCAGCCTCCAGACTCACAATAACGTGGAATTCATATGAATTCGAATGCATCACCTTTAGTAACATTTCCTACGAAATTTTGATAAGACCAGCCTGCGCAGATGGGTTTTCCAGACTGTAAATCAGTTGGTGCAGATTATCTGCCCAAATAATCCTGAAGTGTGCAAGTTTTAGAAATTAATCTTACCTAATCTTTATCTTAATTGTGTAGGAGCCTTAGATGATGAAAGCTCTGACAGAAACTCTATCTAGCCAGTGAGAGGGCGCTGAGTGTGCAGCAGCCTTAAGCTGAAATGTGTTGGTCTCAGGGAATACCTGTATGAAGACAGTTTATGAAAGTTTTCAGTATCAGTATGTATCTATTCATTGTTTGTTACACAGTTTCTGAATCACTAAAACTGCTCAAATGTCACAGTTGTCAGAACGTGCTTTATAATTTTTTTTTATCTGAGACAAGCCTGAGAGCTGTATGTGTAATGTAATGAATTCTCCTCCACTGTCAGCTACTGGCTTTCTCAGTTTTAAAACAAGATGCCAGTTCTCTCATGAGCAACTGAGTCGAATGATTGTGTGGAAGTCTCGTCGTGAACCTAATTATACTAAGATCCTTGTGGAATGATTGGAAGATAAATATGATAAACAGGAAAACAAAGTGGGGCCAAGAGTTCGTGATTTGTTGTTTTCATTAATGATTATTTCTTAATTGATAGATTGGTGTGTTTTGAAGCTGCGTGTCAGAGGTGGCACCACATGGCTCGGTGTGTTTCTCACGTACCCACATCTCTAAATGACATGTTTTAATAATATCTACAGGCTCTTCGATATCCCTGCCACCTGCTCTGCAGTGTTTTCTCACAAATAAAACTGTTATATTTATGATACACATTATATAGATGATAATGTGGAGCCTTTGTTGTGGCAAAGAAAATGTGTGTAGACACAAACTGTACATTTCAATGAGTCTCTGAAGTGACAGTTTGACAAGATGCGTCTATAAGCTGCTTAACCAGCCCCACACCTCGTCACCAAGCTGTCACCCATCATTGGACTCTGGTTGATCTTAATGACATTTCTTCCTTCCTTCCTTCCTTCCTTCCTTCCTTCCTTCCTTCCTTCCTTCCTTCCTTCCTTCCTTCCTTCCTTCCTTCCTTCCTTCCTTCCTTCCTTCCTTCCTACCTTCCTTCCTGTTATCCTTCCTTTCCTTCTTTTTCTCTTTCTTTCAATCTGTATTTGTTTCTTTCCTTCCTGTCCTCTCTCCTTTCCTTCTTTCTTTCCTTCTTCCTTCCCTCCCTTCACACTGCTTAACCCTACCTTGCCTTTACATGATCTGTATGTATTATTAACAGGGACAGCTGTTGCCTCATCTTATATAGATCATACAGATTTAGTCTTTGTCACTGTGGGTTTCTCGTGAACGATCACCTGAGAGTCTAATAATTACCAGGCATTAGCCCAGATTAGCTCCACTAAGGTCACTGGTTATCCATCTCATCTCGCTGTCTCCCTCATCGAGGGATTTGATGAGGTTCCCCTCCCTCTCCAGGTCGAACACTGTTGTTAGACCCTTGGGGCTTTTATTTTGTACACAATTGAGTGGGTTGATTGGACACAGACGAAGCACAACCAGCAGTGAAGGCAACGTGAAGGTCGTTCGAAGATCATGTGCAGCTGACTTCACTTCCCTCTCCTCTGCTGAGGGGGGATCAGGGAAGGCCCGTGGCGAATTTGAAGGGAGATGATCATCCATATATTATCAAAGCGAGCTGTCTATCCACACGGGGGAAGTGGCAGATTTAGTCTGTAAAGGTTGAGCAGTGCAGCTTCATGGAAGGTGATCTCTAGATGTTTTTTGACACCACTTCTCCCTGGGGTGACAGGGATTTGCTTTTGCTGATATACTAAGTCATTCTGAATTCTACGGTTGTGCTGTACAAAAGAACCTGTGTGGGGGGGCTCAGTGAAGCTTTAAACTCCAGGTAGGCTTGTCGTCGTTTAAGATTTTAAGACATATTTTCCGCATAGCGCCTCAAACATTCTAAGATGAAGCGAATAATGTCTTCATTTTACAAGAATAAAAACAGATATATTTGGGAATGGATTCTTCCATGAGCGATACCACATCCTTCCACCAAGTGTTTTTGTAATTTTTGTGTAATCTTGCTTTGAAAGAAACAAACCAACCATCATTGGGGGTGTTCAGGGTGAAAACATACCCTGCTTGCCGGGAGTAAATCAAAAGTATTTTAAGTTACTAATGGATTTAGAAGTGTAGGATAAATGTTAGCAAGGCACCCAGGAATGCACAGAATCACTTCCCTCTCCATGGAGAGAGCGGTGCAGTGGGGGGTGGGTCCACAGAGGAGCGAATCCAGGTGGTTTCTAAACAACCCGAGCCCATGTGTCAAAGTGACAGATGGCGCCATCGGAGCTCAGCATCAATCTCACCTGATGGCTCAGCGGCCGACCGGCGATGCCTGCCAGTGGGTCGACTTTCACCGGGAGCATCGCCGGTGAGCCAGGAGCTGCACGGGACACAGTCTCACGCCATCAAGCACTGATGGCGAGCGAGATACAAATTCACACTTAGCCCCCAGTGTTTCCACGGCGACACCCCTCACTTGACACTGTCAGCGCTGATGAACAGCTTCGGTTGACATATGACTCTTTTATCAACAGAGAATAACAAGGTGCACTGATACAGACGTTTGAAGAGAAGCAGGTCTTTACAAAAGGAGCATTTGAGTTTGAGGTTTACATGTCCAAATATGTTTTACATCAACCATTTATTAAAAATATCTGGCTTGAAAAGTCTTTGAGCATTGCATACAAACATAATAACAAGGGATTAGTGTGTTTCTGAGCCTTTCCTAACACAGTAGATATAAGCTGGTATTGTTTGTAGCAGTGTCGGAACATTTGAACAGATATGGTGTTTACACAGGTTTGTATTATTATCATTCTAAAGCACATTGACATTGTCGTCTAAATCCCAGGAGAAGTACTTCACTAAAATAAAGAACTCTCTAAAGACTCGTCATCTAAATACAAAGATCAATCAGTTTGAGAGATAACGAATTACAAGTCGACGGATAAAACAATTTGCTCATTTAGGGGAAAGTGTTTGTATCCACTCTTCCTTCGTCGAACACTTTCATAAAAAGGGGAGAAAACTGTCAGCAAAGCACAAAACGTCACTTAGCAGACTTCAAGCCAATTTCTACCGGCTATAATAGCAGTACAAATGCAGTGTCTTGTATTTTCTTTCTTTGAGAATGCTTTAATTGCATATGTAGCTGGAGCGTTATGCTTGAGACTGAATGAAAGGGTATGATTCCCAATTAGGATGAGGATTTAGTTGCCATGGAGACAGCTGCCCCCAGATTTCACAGTAACACAAAACTAATTTACGGAGCCGGAGCTTGATATAAAAAAAACAAATTTCATTTTCAAAATGAGGCATCACTTCCCACTCACATTGGTACACACGTGTATCGCAAAGTTCACTCGAGATCCGGTAAGTGTTACATAACATTTTAGAGGCACACACTTCACCATTTTTCCACAACTGCCCTAACAAATGTGTGATATCGGGGAACTTCTATTTTCTGTTGCTGATGGTTATTGTTTCTAAGTAAGGAAAAAATAAAGTGATTTAAAGACTTATACTGAAAAAAAGGTGAAGAAGCCAATAATATGTGCCTCTAAACATATTTAATTAACATATGTAGATCATATTTAAACATAACCGAACAGACCATGACATGACAATTATACTTTCTAATAATCCCTGGTAGATAACACTGTAGGTATTCAAACAATAAGTCCATTCATTTGAAAAGGGTTGACTGAGTTTTACACAGAGTCTAATTACTAAGTCATCATTCATGTGTATTGTTGAGTTGGCATTGCAGAAAACATTTGATTGAGATTTGAAGTGTGTACCAAAGGGAGTTCCCTGTCAGTCAAACTGTTGAGGAACATATTATATACACTAATGATCAGTGTCCAAATGATGCTTCATCCCCGTATGAATCCTTAAATGAGCTCCAACGTCCCGACCCGTGGGGCTGCCTGACATGAAAATAATCCCTGTGCTTTCTAAATGTTTAAACATTCCCCATCTCTTAAGCCACATAATTAAACAGCACTGCTTAGCAAGTATGCGGTGCATGTTTAAGATGGCCCCGGATCAACCTGAATCTTCAGCCCCATTTCCTCCCCGTTCATCACTCTGCAGTACAAGTGAGCCTGTTGTCTGAAACATGGAAACAAACTTAAGCTGACAGTTCCTCAGATTCCCGGTTGAGAGCGCAGGTCGGTTGTTTCTGTTTCTAACTAAAGAGCTGTCGTATGCAAAAGCTTTTTCTCCAACTTCCAAATGTTGACAGCAAACGTAGCCAAGTAGCAGTCCTCCAATCTGATGAAGAAATATAGTACATATAGAGTCTATATTTCATTGTCTAGTATCACAACCTCCAAAGCCCCAGGGCCCCTGAACTGATCCGAAAGCCAAGAGAGAGAGACAGATAGAAAGACAGAGAGAGACATTGACAGATAGAGAGAGAGTGAACGTGTGTCTGCAAAGGCCTGGCTCAGGGGCCCAGAGATCCAGGAGAATGGACACGTTTGTCTTTATAAGCACACGCTCATCAGAAAGTGAAGGCGTAGACAACACCCACCACCACTATGTTCCCAATAGTGGCGATAATGGCGATCCAGAGCCAGATGGCGTCGCTGGACATGGACTGCGACTCATCCTGCTGACCTTGTACGGAGCCAGCCAAGGCAGCGGCGTGGACGCTGGCCGAGGAGTTGAAGAGAGAGTGTTCGCCGCTGTAGTCATCGTTGGGTGAGGAGTCCATGAAAGCTCCGGTCATAACCGGGATCTATGAGGGAAGGGAGAAGAGAATGAAGAAAAGGTTGGATACATGGAGATATCATAGAGATAGACATATTGTAAATTTGAGCACCTGTAGACAACATGTGTGTGCATTTGTTTCAGACAGTTCAGATATTTTGAGATGATAAATGGCTGTCTGTGTTCCGGCATTTTTGTAAGGTTCATTTACAGTTGAAGAAATTATCTGGATCCCTCTAATTAAGTTGATTTTAAGACCATTTCCAAGCTGTCGTTTTAAATCAACCATTTTAGAAACATTAATCCACCAATTTAACCTCCTCCCTGAAACACCTTTCAAATATTCAGATTTTCCATCTGCTTCAAACTTTTTGCACAGCACTGAGACTTTGTGTACCAATGTCAGCAATGACCCACTGCAGGCAGCTGACATTGACATGTAGACAATATGAATTGCCCTGGACCTCATCTCAGCCTCTGATACATTGGATGATACATCTTAAATGGCCATTTTAAGATGATTGAATCTTCTCTCTTCTCGATAGTTTGTTCTATGCAAGACTGGGAGATATAGAAAATCTGTTTTTCATTCCTTTAAGTATGGAGAGATACTTGAAATAATATAAAATAAAACGTTGAAGCTTTAAATCATGGGGCTATAATAATTTTTCCTAAAAAACAAATGCTGTTTCAAGTTTAAGCAGCAGAGGGATATTCTCGGAAAATCTGCTCAATTCATACAAAAAATGAGAAAATATAATTTAACAGTAACTGAATAAATAAATTAGGAACAATTTTAGAGATTGTCTTTTTGGCCTCGGTGGGAGGGAGGTTTGATTCAGCAGAGGAGTATTCTTCAAACCCTACATTTAAGCAGCACAGGCCACTGAAAAAGAAAAACTTTTTAATTCTGGTCTCTCGGTCAGTCCAGCCTTTTGGTTTGGAAAATATCTTGACAATTACTGGTCTGCTTGACATTTGAACAGACATTTTGGTGCCCAGATGATGACCGCCAATGGATCCCTGACTTTCTTCTTGTGCCACAGTGAAATTAACATTTTTGGTTTTGAATGAAATGTCTAAACAACTGTTGCATGAATTGCAAGTAAGTTTGTTATCCACATTTATGTCTCTCCCGGGACTTTGGTGATACTTTAGCTTCCACTAGATATTTGCTCATCATCAGCACGTTATCATGGTCATTGTTAGAATGTTAGCATCTAGCATAGCTGCAGATTCTTTACGTTGTTTAATTTATGTAAAAGTACAAATATTTTCAAAGACTTTGCAAAAACTTTGTAAAAATAAAGTGCTAACAGAAACGGGAGGTAACTGCGTCACGACATCATTAGTAAATGGTTACAAGGTTTCCTACCCAGACATGCAGGGTCCCACTCTGCCTCACACACCGCTGAGTATGTATGTGTGTGTGTGTGTGTGTGTGTGTGTGTGTGTGTGTGTGTGTGTGTGTGTGTGTGTGTGTTTAAAAAGTAGTGCTTGATTAACATGGAATGAATATTTCAGACGTAGCCAGTGAAAATGATTTATTGCTTTGGACAATAAGAGCACAGTGTAGGTTAGCCATTAGAGCAGAAGCAACTGAATGCTTCCGTATGTGTGTGTGTGTGTGCGTGTGTGTGTGTGTGTGTGTGTGTGTTTTCCTTGTGTCTCCGTATAGCGGCGTATGATTGAGAAATACATGAGAGTGCATGAGAGGCATGTAACCACGCTCTGACTGGGAAACAGACTGTGTTCTGCTGAAGACGGCTGAAAAACAATGCTAAAAATATCTCAGAGGGATGTCGGGACCTCACATACACAGAAATTCTCTCATGCTCGCTCATTTGCTCACCTCCTCTCTCTCCTCACACCCTCACACCCCCATTCTCTCTCTCTCTCTCTCTCTCTCTCTCTCTCTCTCTCTCTCTCTCTCTCTCTCTCTCTCTCTCTCTCTCTCTCTCATGTACACACAGGCTAATGCAAAGGGATGTCGACACACATACGTCCGGTCTTCCCTCACACAGGGGAAAACACTGTTTAGAAAGCATTCTGCCGCTCCCCGCTCATTGGCCCCTGGTGGTGAATAATGTCATGACACATCCTGTGGAGCGCCTGCTGTTCACATGAGCATGATGGAGGCAGACAGGCGTGCATGAAGTGAACCAACCTGGGTCTCCCTACCCCCCACTCACTCTAACCGAGTCTATTCCTCCTGCTTACAGCATCTTGATCAATCTTGATCTGTTTTTATATTTTCACGTTTCTGTTATTTCGTTGGGTTGACAATTCAGCAGTAGAAGACAAATTAGATAAGACAGATCACAGAAATAAACCATAGACTATATATAAGATGGACGACGCATCTCCACACTCTACAGAAATTAAAATACCACAGATACAAGGGCTGCCACCTGGGGCATTGAGAGACACAGTCTGTACAGCGATCGGGGGACGGAACCTCCACAAACATCAGTGCAATAAGAACTCCCTAATATGATCGAAACCATGTTTGAGAAAATGCCTTCATTGTGTACTTTGACTTTTCTTTGGGTCCATGTCCCGTCCATAAACACGGAGAAGGCAGAATTTATGACCTTTACCGCCGCCAGCAACCAGATGGCGATCTAGATGCCTTGGCTTCACTTTTGGGAGCTGCCACATTAAAATGTTGTTTCACTTACAAGAACGCAATGTAATAAGTGCTCATATTTAACGGTAAGCTTTCCCTTGTCTATCCACATCCATTTGTTCCAAAATAATAATAATAATTTTATTTTTTATCGGTGCACCTCTACGAAAGCCTCTGACCTCCCTCTTCAACATGCAGCTGATTTCAATTTTTTTTTCTTTCAAAATCTCACCACTCTGTGATCAACATAACAATGATGAAATATGCATCATCCAAAGCTTCATCCTCCAAAATCTAACATTAATCTGAGGATAGGCTCTGAACACCGTCTGCATTCTTTAGAGCCATGTTTTATTCATGAGTAACTCATTGTCCAAAAGAGTTGGATGTTTGCACAAATGGGTAAATGTATCATATAAAATGAAGCAGATACTGTGAGTGTGTGTGTGTGTGTGTGTGTGTGTGTGTGTGTGTGTGTGTGTGTGTGTGTGTGTTTGTTTGTTCCAAAAATACTCCAGTAGTCCTGAATCTAAATATTTGATTGCCTCGGCTTTCTATTTTTGGCCGAGATGGGGCACAAGTGTCTTTACATGTGGATAGGTGTTTCAATTACATGTCTGCATATCATGATTTTTCCTGGCATGCTGCTCCATCCATCTCCCTCATGCGGCCTCAACTCCCTCGTGGCTCATACATATGAGTTAAGCGCCGCAAGAAGTTGAGCGCTAATGCGGAAATAGAGACCTCGAGAAGCGTCCCAGAGCATCTGAGCACTTTCGTATATATGGGCTACGAAGGTCACCCCAAGCATTACTGCCAGGAAACTCATACTTGTACGATTGCATGGATGAGTGAGTTCAGTGATAAAGTTATACAACTGACCGAGGTTTCCTGAAAACTGTAAACGGCCCACTTTACGACATAATGGGAAACTAAATAAGTTCAACGACCAGTTTTAGACAAACAGTCTGGTCCTGCATTTCAATAAGTCTGTTGGAATTAAGCTTCCACAGAAACAGAAAAATGTATTCCCCTTGCAAAGTGGTTTAATCTCACAAGTTGTCCCAGAAAATGTATTTAATTTTTTATTTTAATATATCATTTTGCTTTAAAATGTGACATTTGTGGTAGGCACCAAACCAAGTGATATTTTAGTTCCCCGAGCAGCACATTATACTGTAGAATGAGAACCAGTATGGCTACATATCACTCCAGGTAAGAGTAAATGTTTCTCTGGTATGACCTATAGAGTGTTCATAAAGATGGACGACATGACAGCCCCCCCCGCAAAGGTGACGCCAAATCATCTGGATCGCAATCTGGAGGCTGGCAGCAGTGTAGGTCCTAGACCCCGCCTCCTCCATGTTAGCAGATGGGATAAATGCTGAAGTAAAATGTCAAAGTACATACCAAATATATTAAAGTGAAAAATAAACCCATTTCATATTCACATCTTTAACCGAGCAACACGCCACACAGCGAGACCTCCGTCACGTACAGACGCCACAGTGACACTTCCTCTCATGAACGACTCCACCTGCTCTGCTGGCACAGCTTTGATTTATTCGTCCCAGCTGCTGCTCCCTCCTACACAGATGATCACAGTAATTGTGAAATAGAATAGGACTGTAATTGCCTCCTGTGGGACGTCGCCACCAGTAAGTGCTCAGCGAAATGGCTTCGGAACAAACAAGCAAAACCTAAATAAATGTCTTCAGAGTGAGGAGAAGCCAAAACATATACCTAACCGCAAAGGCACTCGAGCACAGCTGCTAAGACCAGATCGGACGGAGCGTGTTGCTCAATTAATACAACTGAACTAATCATTTTTACCTAGAATGAAAGAATTAAAGATTTCATATTTTTTATCTTCAAATGTCTTGGATACACTTGGAAGGTTTTGGGGCCACGAATCAAATCTTGTGTTTTCTCATATTCTGCATCGATATGAAAACTACCTACACTTTCTATAAATGCAGAATGAAAAAGCTCCAGAGTTTTATTATATTTGAAAGAACTGGCTTTTTTTATAGGCAATAATTCGATTTCTGTCTCTCTCTGCACGTCGGGAGGTTTCACAGCTTGCAGCGTGGCACGGTGGCTTTAATACATTACAATTTGGTTTGACTTGTCACGGCAGGAGAAGCACAGGTGTTCTTTTCAACAGTTCCATTAAGCCACAGCAGCGAGGCTGTGCACAATGACCAGGTCCCAGAAAATAGAATGGAATTCAGCCGTCATTTAATGTTGTCTCAGTCAGAGTGTCAGGAGAAGATCGTGGGCCAACAGATGTGTGTGTATGTGTGCTTTACACACCAACACACACACACACACACACACACAAACACAGCTGTGACGTGATGAGCTTGTTTGCTTCTCACTGTTTCAATACTCAATCACCACCCTTCTGCCTCACTTGGGTGTCACCAGACTGGACTGAGCATCAAAATCAATGAGCAGGGCTAATTTAATCCATGTATATTTACTGCTGTCAGTCAATCCTTGTTATGTTGCTTCATTACTGACATGTGCAATGCGTCACATTCCATTGTTTGATTTTCCGCAAAATTTAGTAGATAATAAATTTAACCTAACTTGGGGAATAAAATGATATGACAATAGGTAGATATTATGTAACAAAAAATAAATACACATAATTGATTTATTGTTTTTTTTGTAAAATAAAATCTTTCAAATTGGCGTATTTGGCTGAAATAAACGTCTGACAACGGCTCATATCGGCGGCTATGAATAAGTTCTACTCTATAATAGACTGAAGAGTGATACTGTGATACTCCCCGGTACTGGTAAACAACACAACACATAATTAACAACATCTTTAAGATGAGACTGTTGATAATTCAATATACCACTATGTTCAGCTAATTTGAATGGACAAAATTATAAACAATATATAATATGTCTGATTCTTGGTTTATGTCCTTTATAATAAAACCTTGTCCCTGTTTTGTTCAGTTTTAGCGTTAGCTTTATACTTTGAGAAAACTAAAATCAGACTTTCAAGGTATAAAACGTTCACCTCAAATATCGAAGATTGAGAATTGAGAACCTTTTTCTGAAAAAAAAGGGCTCATGCGATTCCTGACACAACAGATAAGTGAAAGAGGAGCGTTACTCCTGCAGGAAAATATAGAAGCTGCTCCTTCGATTCAATACCAGTGACTTAGCGAAAACAATGGATTTGGCCTGTACTATTTTCTACTGTAGCACATTGACCTGCCTTAAATCCCCTGGGAGATTTACAGTGGTTTTAAGGAGGCTTGTTCACCCGCACAGAAGTGGTGAGACCTGTGGTTTCAGGCCTGATTCCTTCTGCTCCGATTTACAGCCGCTCTCTCATTGATTTTCCCCTCGTCTCAGCAGCCAAGCAGAATGTTTTAATAAATCTTATAACTCAATTGAACAAGTGTAGCCCAACTTATCTGCTGTGGACACCCTGGTCAATCTGTCAGCACAATTTAAAATGATGCAGCTCAGGAGAAAGTTTATCATAATTCGCTTATATGATAGACACTTTCCTTCTCAGCTGTGAACCTGGCAGCACAAAAAAGCGGAACAGGAAATAAAATCATTTATTTAAACCATGAGAAGTGGAGGAAATAATGCATGTTCACATCTGTGATTGTTGCTCACAGAATGAATGCAGCTCCTTATACGCTGCGGTTGCGTGATGACTTTAAATATGTGATGAAACTAAATTCATCGGCCATGAAACATTAAAAATCCTCCACAAACAAAGGGTGAGTTCTTAGTCCTGCCGGATGAGACGTGAGATGATCACATGGACAAGGGTTTTTATTGACGAGGGAAAGTGAAAGAGAAAGATGGACAGAAGCACAGACACACACTCTCGTTTCCACTCTGTCTCCTTCTATGTGTGTGTGTGTGTGTGTGTGTGTGTGTTGTTACATCAGAGCAACTCTAAATGTTCTATTGTCTGATTCCTTCTAAGTGTCTTGAATCTGTGCAGCTTTTGGTTTGTGACTCCCCGAGCTGCACAGATTCCATTCACACGGGAATAAGTACAGAAGTCTAAAACTAAACATGACAACTGCCATGTTTCGTCCTCTGACAGAAAGTGAGGAATAAGCGGTGCTGGGAATTCAAAGTATTCTGCATGTTAAAGAGAAGTCAGTTTTTCGTCCTTTTGCCACCAAAAACAAGGAATTAAGAAACTCAGGCAACAGATTAGGAAAGACCTGTCCAAAAACTGCCAATGAAATGCACTGATACACTTTATTTTGGCATATTTGAACTTGCTTAATCCGCCATCCCTTCCTTTGTTTCAAGATACTTCTCAAAATGTACAGAAAAATGCTTTTTCACCAAACCCGGGAGTTGTTCATTATTCATACGAGCACATATTTTAAATATGCATCGACTGGATTATGTGCAGCATGTGTTTTATGGTATAGTTTACACCAAAGAACACGTCATGCTATAGCGATTTCTTCGCTGTGCAATGTCACACACACACACACATTCGCGGGGCGCCCTCATGTATTTTACATCACGAGCGATTTCAGTTAAAACACACCCAGAGGAGTCACATGTCACCTCTCCTCTTCTGTGGTGGCGGTCGAGTACAGTGACGAGCGGTGATGAGCTGCCGGTGGAGGATTTGAACGTCAAGTAGGACACAAATATGAGCTTGACGTGGCAGAAAGAAAAAATACAGATGGGTCTGATATCATCAATGCTGTGTTTAAATACTGAACCGTGCTAGTGAGACAGTGTACTCACAACCTGGAACTGGGACACCTTATATATCAATCAGGGTTATTCATTAGGTTAATGCATGTAGAGAGCCTCTTCCTGCAGGAGCCTGAGGGCGAATCAGGATCATTCACTCCTCCTGTGATGGTGTTACACATTGCACTCTATGAGCCTGAGCCAGTCGTCCAAAAGAGAAACCCATCTAATTTTGGGTGTGGATCCATCTAAACCTTCAAAATGGATCAAGGATTTTTCTTTTTTTTCATTTTCTTAAACATTGCAATACAGGGTGTTATGGCCTGGGTGGATATATGTGTCTTCCAAGTCCCCTTCCACTTGACTCTGCCAAGGAGGCTTTCACCCCTGTCTGTTTGTAAGAAAGATTATGCAAATCCTACTTGATGTTTTACCACACAACTTGGTGGGAGGATGAACTATGGGTCAGGAAAGAGCCCCATAAATGTTGGTACAGATCCATGAGTTTTTTTATCCCTTTGTTTAAATTATGAGATAATAGTTTTTCAAGATTTTTGTTGATTTTTCTGAGAATAATTCATAGAACTTGATGAAAATTAAGAGCATTATAAAGGGAGTGGTATTTATCTAGTGAATTGAAATGTGGTTTCATAACTGTTAATGACTGTTTGGGGCTCGGTGGAGGTATTTACTCTACTGAGTGCCAGTTTAGTGGATTATGGTTTTTCATTTGCTTATTTCCACTGAGTTACAACTAATTAAAAGTCTCAGCTTGTTGACCTGCCTCCAGCTGAACATTGTGTTGGATTTAAATAAACTGGCTGAATTAAAAAACCTCACAAACCAGTAAGTTAGAAAAAATATCAACTTTTCTTCTGATGGTGCAGTTTATGTTTTGTATCACCCAGAGTATTTTCTCTTGCGTGTTCAGACATCTAAAAAAGTTAACTTTATGTGAAGCGCTAGCTTGCAGGCAGAATCATCAAAGTGCAGAAGGGAGAGCTGCACAGTAATGATATAGTGTGCGGAGTCCCTATAGCTCAGAGCACACTGTATTGAAAATAAAAATATTGCATCAGTGGTAAGTTTTCCCCTTTTTTTCAGGCTTTTCAAAAGAAACTTTTGCATAAATCAACACATTCTCCCTCACGTCGGCTCATTCACTGTGCAACACGGAGAATTCAGGCATGGAGATGGAAGCCCTTAATTGAATCTCCACTCATGTAAGACTTGGTTCAGGGTGAGGTGCAGCGTGTGTGTGAGAGAGAGGGGGGCGGGGGGGTTGGCCCTGCATAGCCCACTCTCAATATACAGAGCGAGCAGAAAGACCCCAGTCCACGTTGATCTCTGAGGTGCAAAGCCCACGGCAATAAAATAGAGAAACATCTTTGCCTCTGGCCGAGAGATGACGGGTGGCTTTACATCTCGGCCTCTGTATATGATTCTCATCCTTTCAACTATTCTGCTATTCTTAAATAATCATTAGTTTGGATAAGGATCGAGACAAATTGGACTCTGTGCAAGTCGCTCTCGTTCTAGCTCGATCGGATCCCTAATTTTTCCGATTTAGTTTCCCACATTCTCATAGTTCTAATTCTAAATCGCTGTTCATGTTGGACAGAATCGTTTTTTTTAACAATCTCCAACTTAAGATATTTTTATAGTAGAAACATATTTTAAACATCATCAAAAGCGAGTTTGGGCACAGAGAGACGCTCCCTGCTCGATGGGGACTAATCCAGTCACTGCTAATGAATCAAAGTGCGCTTATATCCAGCATGATGCTAAAAAACATAATGTGCTCCACTGGATATTTTCAGCTTCTCATTGACATGCAGCTCCTTTGGTTTGTTTTTTTTGCTAAAGACCAAAGCTGTTGTTTGAAGGCTCCGGTTGAATTACACTCTATTAATGTCACCGCGACGTTGCTTGGGAGCTATAGGGAACAGAGCGCTCACTTCAACCCCCTCAAATTCACCTCATGTCAATTCTCTCGCTTCAAAACCCTAAGAGGCTGAGAGGAGACGTGTGTGCGCTGCCCTCCATGTCCATCAAACCCCTGCGGGTCACACTCCCGGTTGCCAGACCCTCACTCTGCCGTCTCTTTGAGCTCTCCCTTGCTCTGACCTCGTCATCGCCCGTCTAAAACCTTCTCCCTCCCGGCTCCCAGAGGCTGCAAAATTCACTCCTTATCTTGTGTCGGCTGAAAAGTCATCTCCCGGAGAAGTATAGCATCTCCCGGCCCGTCTCCTTTCTAAATCATATCTACTCTCTGTATCTGCTCACACGTTCCCTTTCAGCTCTTCATTTATTTCCCTGTGTCGGTGTTATTATGAGGCGGTGGTCTCAGGGACCATATAGCAGAGCCCCTCAGAGTCGACTCTTACAGACTCCGATGGCATCCATACAGTCTGTTTGATTGTTGATGCTAAACTAACAGCATCTCACAGCATCTGCCTCATCTTTATCAGTTCATTCCCCTTTTCCATGGATCGTTTGGATTCACACATCTCTGCTTCTCTCATTAATGCCCTGTCTCATTAGCTGTGGAACACAGAAATTAAAGTGATATGTATTCCTTGCATATCATCATATATTTGCACAGACAGCATTTGACAGATGCTTTTAACCAAAGCAACTTATACTGCTACTGTAAGATAACACCACTGGGAGATGTGACTGAAAGGTAGGAGGCGTTATGCACAAGCACTTGCACATAAACATGCAGTTTATATGTACATGTGTTCTATCCTGTTTATGTTAACATGCACACAAGGCTGCAGGCACACATTAATGTGTTTGCACTTCTGCCTGGTGCTTGGTTTTTGAAATTGTTTTGAGATACAGTTTGACAACTGTTTAATGTTCGTAGGCTATCAGACAATTTATTAGACCCGAGGAGATATATCTTATATATATATCTTCTACCCACTCACGTCCCCTTTTTACTGTAAAGCAGGAGATATACTAGATATTTTTTATGCCACACACTTACGTACACAGCCAGATGGATGGATGGGTTAAAGGATGGGTGGATAGATGAGTGGATGGATGGATGGGTTGATGGTTTTCTTTTGCGTCGTGATTCTAATTGATCACATATTTGACTCCAATAGAGGGTACAAGTTAAAGTAGTACAATTGTGGAACCTATCACCATAATCTATGTATATGTATAGTTAGTAAACTAATACATGTTAATGAGGGAGAGGGACCCCTCACTTGTGGCTCTCTCTGTAGTTTCTTTGTTTTGGGTAGTTGCTCCTCACTCTTGTAGAGGGTTCAGGTCCGAGGATGTTGAAAAAGTATGTTGTGAATTGTGAATATCTGATTGATTGATAATTGATAACTGCTGAAAGTTCCACCTCCCTCTTTGATAAGCAGTCATTCCTGTTGGGCACCACGTGCCACTCTGCTCTGTTCCCCTTGCATTAGTGCCAGCACCCTTCCTGTCAAATATAAATTAAACATTACACGTTTCTATTCCTCTGGGGTTCCATCCATCCATTGCTTGTGTATTCTAACTTTATTTTTACAATAAAGGGCCTTACAATTATTTCTTCCCTTGTTCGCCGCCTCTCTTGTGTAACAACCCGCCCGCTGCCGTCTCAATCTGTCAATCTGACAGAGAAACATGATTAATCATTCTCTCTGTTAAAGCTAAGAAGCTGCTCTCAAGCTGAATCCCACCTCCATATTCATTCTGAGCAGGTTTGAGTATCTATTTTGCTCATAATGAGAAGGACGCAAAATTAAGCATACTTGAAAGTAAGTGTGCATAATAAATACTGCTTGTGTCAGTGCGATGCAGAGCGGAGCGACGGCAGCAGCTAAATGGAGATCTTAAAAAGAAGACATAAATATAAAAAAAAATGTTTTTGGAAAAATGTGCGTTTTGATGAGTCTGTGCATATCCCACATTTCTATGTTTGGACACAATGAACAATACATTGATTTCTGTTATATCACGTCAGAAACAATACAGCGGACTGGTTTGATTCGGTTCAGGTATCTCGACCCGACTGGTTTGCGTCCTTTGGGCTGGTGAGACATGTGCCAATCAAACTCTGATACAGAGTAAACAAGTGAACCAGGATAATATGACAGGACGAGTCAAGGGAAGATCCAAGATTTACTCTTATGATGTTTATATGGTATAAAACCAAAGAAGCTCAAGCAAAGGATTTTGAGATTGTTTGTACTGTAGGTGCTTTTAGGATGGAAGAGATAATCAATTATCATACATAAGGGTGACTTTTTTATATAACACTGACAACTCACATTGATCTCAGCCTAATCTTCCATAGGTCAGAATACTTATGCTTGGACCTCTGCTTTACTCAGTTTAATATGCGGCTTGTTGTAGTTCAAAAGAAGGAAAAGCTTGAGAATATGTAAATAGTTATATCTCAAAACACTCAACAAAAAATATGAACCGCAACCTGACAAAGGAAACAAACTCTAATGTTTTCCCACAGCATGACCAACACAACGGCTGCAAACCAAAATTGCTATGTCGCCACCTGTGCAATACCCCTGTACAGTGCATATATAACCCTGCATGTTGGCATCAGCATTTATGAATGGTTTTGCCGTGTGCATTTCCCATGTGGGAGGAGGTGGGCGGTGGTGGGGGGTGGGTTGGGGATGTTATGAATTTGTCATGCGTGTGCCATGTTGGCCTAGTTACAGTACAGTGTTTTCAGATACTGTGAAAGACCAGGAAGTGCTCCCTCACTCGGCATGTCGTCTGTCTTTAATTAATGATCCTCGCAGTGTGTCTGTGTAACTGTGCATGTACAGTATGAGGAACTCAAGTAAAAATAAAATAAACATTTCTGCTAGTTAATGAATAATGTGACAATTCATGGTCATAACAACACAAAGAAAAAAACGAATTCCTACACACACAAACTCACACTCGCACTTTAAGGTGCAAGGCGGTGAATCTATATCACAAGGTGGACATGAGAACATTGGATATTGCCTGTAGGTGTGCATGTTTGAAATAAATCGATTTTAACTAAGTAATGTGCAGAAATAAAACGATATCATTGCTTCTGAACAATACAATCTTTTAAAATGTTTCTTTGACACATAGGTGGGTGATCCTGTACAGCACCGACCCTGAATGAGCTGTGTAATGCTCTCAGCAGTAGTAGCTGTGAGCCCAGATGGATACGTAACAAGCACCCTGTAAAAGTTGCACCATAGAGAAGCTCAATACTCAATTCATCATTCATTCTTATTTTTTTACAGGAACAAAACTCCTCGAATGGTGATGAAAATGTGGTGTTTGCTGCACGTCTGTAAACAGCTCGTGGGCAGGACTGTAAAAAACATGAATCTATCCTCAAATCCATTTGCACTATTGAGATTTGTGCTTGGGAAGAAATCTCTGTCAAATAGAAAAAATCAGTGTATTTAGCTGGAGCACATGACTGCGTCAGAAAAGAAAAGCTTTGAGCCTTAGCCGTGAATTGATTCACGGCTCCTTGTAAAGGTCATGAAAAATTCATGGTCTTAAGAAAAATCTAAGTTAGTGTACTTCTCCACCACTCATGCATACCAGTGGGCATTCCAAAAGATTTCCATATGTAATACACTGACTGTAAGTGCCTGATTCATCATCTGGGTATTAAAATTGCATGAATCCAAAATGAGAAGGTCACAGTCAGACCTGCTTCGTATAAAGTAAATCATAAGAAAAGCGGAGGATTAACCGATATTTTGGCTGCTGCTGTCATACAAAAACAGCGTCTATAAAGCTTGTGATGTGAAATGTCAAGGAGCTACTTGCAGGAAACCTCAGCAACACATTGTAGTTACTTCAGCAGAGGGGATGGATGTTATTTACCTTTTGGGAAATACGTCAGCGAGGAAATTGAAAGTATCCCGTCTGCAGCTTAAACGATCGGAGGGCAAACGACGCAAAATGAGCGATGAGACTAATATACACTGATTCCTAATCTGAGGCATAAATCCAGGATAGTGAGATGCTGCACTGATAGTTGTGAGATTGTTCTCGAGCTGCGGCTGCACACGGGGAACGTCTCTCTGAAACCTGAACCGCTGCCCTGCACTCTAATCTAAAGAGGGATTTTTGTCTTAGGCTAACAGTATTCCTCGGGCAGTGCAGGTACATTGTGTGCAGCGACCTCGGGGTCATTGCAGATTGATAAAGAGGTGAGTGAAAGGGATGGAGGGAAAAAAATACATGTCTGTATACAATGTCATTTGCTTCAGGGCAGCTTTCTTTGAACAAAACCCAAGGTCGGAATCAAAGAGCAAACGCCCAGAGAAACAGATCGAACCAAAAGCCGGTTTTGATGTTGGTTTTATTAAAGATAAAGATAAAAGATAAAGTGGCTTTATTGTCAATTTCAGCATGTACAAGACATACAGGAAATCGAAATGACGTTTCCCACTCTCCCACGGTGAAACATATAAAGTGCACAGGCACAACAAATAACACAAGACATTTCTATAATTAAGTAAACATACAGATATTTTTAACGACAGCAGAATAGGGTTTTCTAAGATGTAAACAGTCATTAATGATAAAAGTGCAAAAAGTACCAGACAGTTTGTTGCAGAAGTAAGTAAACAGATTGTTTGTGTAGCAGCATAAGGTTTTTCTAAGGTGTAAACGTAGTGATTTAAAGTGATAACAGTGCAGAAAGTACTAGAGACAGTTTGTTGCAGAGTCCTGAGTGTATTGGGGTTCAGCCTTCTGTCTGACTGGGGGATGTGGCTGGGGGGAGTGAGGGGAGAGAATTTAGCTTCCTAACAGCTTGGTGTATAAAGCTATTCCTGAGTCCTGAGTCTGGTGGTCCGACAACGGAGGCTCCTGTACCTTCTTCCAGAGGGTAGGAGGCTGAACAGAATGTGTGCGGGGTGGCTGGTGTCACTCACAATCGCGGTGGCTTTCCGGGTGAGGCGGGTGGTGTAAGAGTCTTGCAGGGAAGGGAGTGAGTTACCGAGGAGTCGTTTGAAGTCGCTGGTGTTTTAAAGCTCGACTGAGGTGAACACTGAACCAGAAATGCAGTTGTACTATGAAGGGGAAAACAATCAGAACAAATGTGTCTGGGAATTTTTTTCTTCAAACCGAAAGCTAATCATTCTTCCTCCCTTCTCCTTTCTGTTTGTCCTCACAGGGATAAATCAGTGAAATTACACCCATAGATAATTGACGTCTCCCCTGCAAACTGTAAGAGCCTCACTACATAACACACTTCTATAGTTTTATCACTTTCTGTTTAGTATGCTAATGATATCCAAAATGCCTAATGATCCCGATAAATTACAGCAGCCGTGGCGATGCTTAACAATAATCATAATTCATCTCTGCCTGCTCTCCATGGTGTGTAATCAGCTGCTGCCATTCAGAGTTTTCGCCGGGTCTCGCCAAAGCAAAGCAGCCGCCCACTGTTTAGCTCCTCGCAATTTCCAGACTGAAGCTATATCTAAGTTCTCCTGCAAATCATGGCTCAATTTTTATTCCCCAAAAACGTGTCCATACGAAAGATCGAGTTGCTTTGGAATTATCTCAGGGTGGCTGGAGAGAATAGATTATTTATGTATAAATGCATAATTCATGCCCGTGGAATATCACAGTCACAGTGATATAGGAAGCAGCATCCAGTTACGGGGGACCAGGTCTATCAGGGAAAGATGTTATTACTTCATACTGGGCTGTCACAGTCCATTAAGTCTCCCTTTCATTCTCCCCAGGACTTCTTTCCATATGCAATCGCTCACTTCAGGTGCAAAAGACCTGGGTGATGTTTGTGTTAACAGTGCAAACATGTAACATAGGTTAGCACTGAGACACTGTGAGATTAGAATATTGTTTTCACAAATAAAGTCCAGGCCATAGAGGGTTACAGTCAAAATTCAATCTTTTTTTTTAAAGTATGGGTCTTCAAGCCTCCCCAGAGATGCTACAGTTGACATTCACCCATTCACATTCATCCAGCACTTTGTCTATCAGTCATGCATCAGATTCACTCGCTGTCAGCGCAGCCGTCAGGGGCAATTTGGGGTTCAGTGCCGTGCCCTCAGCATGCAGACTGGACAAGCTGGGAATCAAACCACCGACCCTCTGATAAGTGGATGACCCGCTCCATCGCCTGAATCACATTTGCTAAATGACATCATGGATTATCGTAGTAAATCAGGATGTTTAGCAGTGCGGAGCAGCAGCTTGGAAACTGCCTGGAACGTAAACATGTCGTCTTAATGGGCCGAGTCTCAGCCACTGTTTCATTCTTTGTCTGACAAGAGGAAAAGAACAACATGTGAATGAGAGAAGCTTCATCGTCACTTCAGCTGTATCAATACTAAAGCACCACAACCCATGGCTGACACTTGAGCTCACATATCCCATCTGGCCTGAGAACACCTGAGGATCCACAAAGAGCTGGAAAGCATGGCTAGGTAGAGAGATACCCTATTTGTCGGCTAACGTATGCCAGATATGCCAGAGTACGTGTGCCGCCATTTTGCACCTATGTCGTACTCTAGAGACACAGTCGATGGAAGTGATCTTGGTATGAGGTAGCAGTATCGAGTTCATCATCATACATACACCCGACCAATCAGGAGGCAGTCTCAGCTGTCAATCATGATGTTTTTTCCCATTCATTAACATAAAGGAGGTGGGGTTTATTACCTACCCTGTAGCCGGCCACCAGGGGCCGATCAAGATGGTAGCTGTCATGTCGTCCCTCATTATAAGGAGTCTACTGTCCAGCCGTATACTTGGTTTTTGACCTAGTCTCTTTTTAATGAGTCTTTGCCTTGATCGCGGGGAAGACGACATAAATCAGTCAACAAACCTCCGACCAAAATAGAGCACATGGTGTTTTGTTCTGAACGCTCGCTCCCGCCTCCTGTGTATTCAACATGAGGCACATCCATCAAGAGGCCGTGCAGGGAGGAGCCTGAACTCTCCTTCAACCCAGCAGTGAAAATCATCTATTAATGGAGGTGTGTCAAGCAGGGTTACATCTCTATTACCGAGGGGCTTCCTGTTCGTTTTCCTCATCCGCTGGGTCTGTGTTTACATGTTGCTCACTGCTCCTTCGCAGCTTGAAAAATGTCTTTGAATGCTCCTGCTGGCTGGTGTTCATATAACACACACAGGGACACACACACACACACACACACAAAGAAATAATTCATTGTGGTTTCTTTGTTAAGACTATTCTGCCTTTTCTTGGCGTTTTGAATGAATACGAATATAAGTGCAGGTAAAACAAAGCATATAAGACACTGAAATGAAAAGACTAAATCGCTAAAAATAGAAGTAACACCTAACGAAGACGGATTCACCCGCTTCTCGACTAATTCAAGAATTGATTTCTCTCCCGTGCATGCACCTTCCGCTAATTGATTTGTGTTGATTGTTATTCATTCAGCCATTTACAGCCCTGCATAGTAAAACGTGCAGGGAGAAAACAATTGAGGCTGTTGCAAGTTTTCACTATCTCAAGACTACAACTTTCATATAAAACCAATTGCTGAAAAAAAAAGCACACAAAAGACCAGAGGGGAAGTGAACTCTTGAGATGAAAAGGCTGCTGTGCCATTATTACACTCTTCAAATAAGCCTCCACGATAGAGACCAGGAGGATTTTTTGTTTGTTCTTTAGAAAGGGACAGTCTGGGCGTGAAGAATGCACATTGAGATAACAAGATTATGTAATTGAATTTTTATGCAATTGAGAGCAAAGATGGTCTTGATATAGGCCTTGTGGGTGCTGCTATTTTGAAAAGGGTTTAATAGGAAAATAATCGAATCTGTGAACTATTCAACTTTAATTTCCATATCCCGCTTCGTATGTTGGGGCAGCTGTGCACGAAAAAGTCTCTTCTCTGTTTTCAGCCAGTCTTTCTCTGATCTTGTGTCACTTGGTTCAGATGTTTATTTGGATCTTTAGAATGTAAGATGCTGTAATTATTCAACACATTATCATAGATTGTTAACAAAGATGGACGATATATATGTCTCCTATTCCTCCCATTGTACAAACATTTCAGGATATGGTTGCTGCCAACTTGTGATTTCGGGACTATCAATAGTAGTTATTGTAATATGGATTTTGAGGTCCTGCCAATACACATATTCAACAATTCTCTATAGTCAGATGTCAATCCTGATGTTTCACCCAGATTTCATTGCATTAAATATCTAATAAAAACCACATTTACCACTAACATGGAGGATGCAGGGTTTTTAGACTGTCTGCATTTAGAAAATGCAGAGATCCATTCTTTAGCTCATCTGATTCTATTCTCTGGCACTGACTCTATTGTTCAATAACTGGGCATCAAATTCGACCAAAGCCTATCTGCTTGAAATTGTCAACCTCTCCTTCCATCCTCAATATTTCACTCTGGACTGTTCTTCCTAAAATGAGAGGTGATGGAACAACCTGTCAGATCAAATGACTCAGAGCCACAGTCTCACTGAATAAGTAATTGAGTTATGTGTAATGTTGATCGTCTGTCATGAAAAGACAAAACACCTGAGGTGAGAGACATTTTTGATTTGACCACTCAGACAGGAAAGTAATGTAAAGGATATAAACACAGAGCTGTGTTCATATTGTTCTTTTCTGTCTCATGGGATGAAATGTACCCCATACATATATTTAAAAAAAGTCTAAGCCCGCCTTCATGTGTGTTCACATGAATGTAAGTTGAAGACCAAGGCCGTCGGGTCACTGTAGACCGGATAGACAAACTCTGATGTGCTGCTGCCCCGTGTGGCAGATCTGTCAGCTCAAACAAGTCCTTGATTGGCAGCATGCCTAGGATGGCTCCGGAGTCTGTCTACAACACGTCAAAGTCGACCTTAGCATCAGTTAATAACACATTGGCTCTTTCATGCCCTTAACATCTGCCATTTTATTCATTTTTGAATGTCACACCACTTCACCAAACCAAAAGAAATGCACAAGTGAGTGCAAGTTCAAAATTAATCTGATATCATATCTAAAGAGCTGTTTAAAACATAATTTTAGATTCAGTGTATTTGAAAGGAAGAACAAATCACCTTATTGCTTGCATCTCAGTATGCAGCAGCTTCATAGTGATTGTCAACTATTAATCCATGTTTTGTAAGGTTAGCAGGATGCCACCACTCTCAGTCAAGTGGAGGACGCCCTTTCAAACTCAGGTATTGTTGGTAGATGAAAGTCCTTGACCAGTACACAAAAGCAGAGAAAGCTATTAAGCATGTTTCTGTGATAAATGGGAGAGCGACAAATGCGGCAAAACAAAAAAACAATTATATTACCACTCTGAACTGCTATTCTGTACGGTGGTACACACAAATCCATGTCTTTGGCCTTTGGGATGTCTTTTTGCTAAATGAAAGCTTAGTTTTTCTTCGGGAAATTAAATTTTCCAAAATATATCACTAATGAGCTCAATGTGTGCTGTAGTGTGCTGCAGCAATAATGACTAGCCCATCCACCAAACTATTCGTACTTTATCCTTTTGCTATAGGGAGAAAATATATGTGCAGCTGCTGTGAGTTGGAGTTCCAAAACTTTCTCTGAGTGCAGGAGAGAACAGTTGTGGCAGCATCCGTCATGTTTCAGAGACAAAGTAATGGCGAAGGTCCAATGATTTGCAGGCAGCAGGGCAACACTGAGATGGATTGGCAAAACATAAACCATTGGGAACTCAGTCCTCCAAACTCCAGGGACATTTGCCTGACTTTATTGACAGTCACCATTACAGAGTGACTACGAGCATTGAGATGAATTTCACCTCTGTTATATTAGCCATTACCACTCTGAAGGTGCTGAATTATTATGGAGAAGGAATGGATGCCAGAAGAAAAGTGTGTAGGAGTGAATAAATATGATTTGGGAACTGGAGGCAAACATTCAGAGCCTTACATAAGCAATGTCAGACTAATGAGCAAGTCTTCAATCTACTCTACAACAATTGTTATTCCACCTGTTTTGCATCTCTGCTAACAGACGAGTGCAGACCAAGCTAGCCACTGTATTAGTTGGACTAAGGTCATGTTGCAGATGTGACATTTTTAAATATCAATTCGCTGTAAGGACTATCTGTTACCCTCTTTACTGTATGGAGCACCTGTTATATGGAGTAAACCTGAACCCTCTATACTGTAAGGACTACATGTTACCCTCTTGACTGTATGGAGCACCTGTTATATACTGTATGGAGTATACCTGAACCCTCTATACTCTAAGGACTACCTGTTACCCTTTATACTGTATGGAGCACCTGTTATATACTGTATGGAGTATACCTGAACCCTCTATACTGTAAGGACTACCTGTTACCCTCTATACTGTATGGAGCACCTGTTGCCCTCTCTACTGTATGGACTACATATTGTACTCTTTACTAGGGCTACGTTTTACCCTCTTTAGTTGAACTGCTAACTGTTACCCATTATCCTGAAAGGGCTAACAGTTTACAATTGGCTGTATCCGACACAGACCCTACAATTATCAATCAGTTTGGATATTAACCAACTATTTGCTTCAGCTTGAAAATGTCACAAGCAGGTTTATGTGTTGAATTACTGTGTTGTACTTTCCCATAGGGACTGTTGTTGGTGATTTGTGACAGTTGAGTGATGTAGTCAGTAATTTCACAGTTTATAAACTGGAGAATTAAATGTCCTTGGTCAAATTCTTGACTGTTTAACATATTGCTTCCGCTTACATTTTTTTGTTCAATTGGAAGCTTGTTTAGTTGGCAGCACAGCACATTGGGGGCTGAGCAAACCTCCTACATATGCACCAAAGTCCCCATGCACCAGCTTAGTGGTTTCAAAGACTGTATTATTCAGCCATTGTGAATAAACACATAGTAATCTGCCTCCTGCACACTGCCACACAACCATTAGACGCACATGAGAACATCACGTCCTAGAAGACATTGTAGTTTTGTATTAATTTCACGTAAGGTTTTTACAGTGCAAGTGAAAAGTGAGTGATTTGAGGTAAGGTTTCATACTTTCTGTTTTTGATCCATCTCGATTTTAATCAGGACATATTGGATGAAAAAAAACCATTCCCAGATGGCTCCTTGCTAATGTTTTTCTATTTAAGGTTCCTTGATCATAAAGATTTGGAATCATTTGGCTGAGTTTGGCCCACGGAGCAGCCACTGGCAGCGAAGATAGTGCTGCAATCCATTTTTATAGCCGTTGCGCACAAACGGCAAAGCAGATGGCACCAGACAAACCATAAGAAGCCAGACAGCGAGAGAGAGAGAGAGGTGAGGGTGTGGGGCTCAGAATACCACGGCTCCTAATGAAAACAAACCACATGTCTGCTGTAAAACAGATGCACAATAACCCATGTCCTCTATGAAGCCAAATCAATTGGGTGGAACGTATTTGGAAAAGTGACACAATTAGTCCTGACGTCTTGGCCCAATTAGACTGTTGCAATTTATTTATCATTTTACTAAAACACAAAAATATACATTGCAATAACATGAGAATGTCAGCCTTCATTTTGTTGGTCTAAATATATTTTTCTTTTCCTTTTCTTTGCCATTATTACTTTATTGTCCTGTTTATGTGGACAAAAAAAAACTAAATTAATGAATAAATGTAAAAAAACAGAAAACAAACGATAATAGGCTAAATTTACAGAGGACATGAATGTCTTTGTGCCCTTTAAAGCTCCCTGAAACTTTATTTTGTATTTAACCACCCAGCTACGTCATGTATTGGAGATAGAACCTTCTTTGGAGAATGTATAGTTTCTACATAGAATTTTACATATAAATGTATATATGCATATATATTTTTTTGTCAGTTTCAGTCTTTGCTCTAGATTTCTGAGACAGGATCAAATAAGTACAGAATGTCCATGTCGGACCTTATTAAAACAAGAAACTTTGAAAGGAAATTGAAAGTACTATCACCACTACAATATCCTCACATGCTACGTAGGCTTCAACAAACACTTTGAGCAACACTGTGGGGATACGCGTTGTTTTTTTCCAGCAGTTGGATCAAAATGAAACATGATGCTGTGTGTTCATGATCGCTACTGTTCAATTCTTCTCCCAATCATCAAGTGACGAAGCTCCAAATTAACTTGTTGACCGGCCACGCCCATGAAATCAACCTGTACGTATTGGTGAAAGTAAAAAGTTGACTGTGATGAGGAAACTGGAGGAACATGACTCACCTGCGCAGCCATGAATGACAGATCCATACTGTTGCTCCGTTCAGAACGTTCAATGAAAGATTCAAACGTGCGTGTTTTTTCCTCTTATCCCCCGAAAGAGCATTTATGCCTCAGGCTGTTGTTTTTCTCTCCTCCTCTTCTCCGCCTCCTTCTTGTTCCTCTTTATTTTCTTCTCCGGCTTAGATCCACCGGCTGTGCAAGTTGACGGACTTCACGTGAGGAGCATGTCGTAGGTTGGAAAATAAAAAGAGGATGATGATGAAGAGGAGGGAGATAGAGGAGGAGGAGGAGAAGGAGGAGGACAGAGAGGGAGGAAATGAAGGGGAATAAACAAAAAGAGGGAAGAGAAGCAAAGCCAGTGCAGAAATGAGGAGATGGGGATGCGAGACGGTGTGAGAGAGAAAGTGCGTGTGTGTGTGTGAGAGAGAGAGAGAGAGAGAGAGTGTTTGTGAGAGAGAAGCAGTGGCGCTGGACTGTCACATAAAAAGAAGGAGGTGCAAGTCACTCCCTCTCTCCCTCTCTCGGTCACTCATTCATTCTCTTTTCTCTGCCACTGTCTCTATTTTTGTCCTTTTTCCTTTTTTTACCTACTCCCATCCTTTCTCCATGTGTCTGCCGCTCCTTCTGTGCCTCCTCCTCCTTTGCCTCCAGTCATTTTTCTTTTTTATTGCTTTTTTTATCCTCCTCAGTGAAATGACACTACACCGACAAAAGCACATGAGAAACATTGTCCACATACTTCCATGTGCTTCTGGGGTTGATTTAATTTTTTTTTATGTTTGAGCCTTTATTATTAACATTTGCATCACAGAGCTATGAGCTATTTATGTGTTTAAAAAAAACACATAAACACCTGTTTGAAAAACCCAGGAGGTTTCTGAAGAGATTTCCTTAATCCTTAATGATTCCCCTATCATCAGGATAATAATAATATTTTTGTGCTTTTGGCATCTTTGGAGCCAGAGTCTGCGCAGTAGTGGAGCCGCACTATTTAGGTCCTGTCGATCGTGAGTCAGTCTCGGTTGTCAATCATGATGTTTCATCCCGTTTTTACAGATCCAAATAAATAATTAAAACCAAACAAAAATGAACACAACTGTCAGACAGTCCTAAAATGACAGAAACCATCTTTGGGATGACCTATATGACCTGTACTGCAGCCAGCCACCAGGGGGTGATAGAGATAATTGGTTTCATTGTCGGGGAGCTGTCATGTCGTCCATCTTTTTATCGTATGTTTTGGTGCTCGTATAATTTGCTCAGGTTTCCATCTAAATTGTACAAATTGTTATTTTGTTAACCCTAGAATGGACCCTTAATATTTAAATATTTTATATGTAAATTGAAATTGGTTCCTCTCTATGGAGGCTGCCATGTTTTTTACAGAAACCCAACCTGGACAAACTAAACACCTTTTAAGTTTTGATTGACAACAGAAGGCTACCACAGGTTCTCTTTAATGGTCGGAAGGGGAGGGTGAGATTAGGGGTATTAACCTGCAACATGCAACCTAACCACTAGATGTCACTAAATTCTACATACTGAAACTTTAAGTCACTGTTCTGTAACATGCAAAAATAAGAGGACTGCCCTTCCTTGACTAAAAAAACGTTCCCTGTTTCCAATTGAGAGTCCTTAATGTTTCTTTAAACCATCACCATTATCCTTCTGTAACCTTAGTTACATCTCCATTAGGGTAACCATGACAACGAGAATCCTATAATCTTAGAGAAGTATTTTTTTAACCTTTGTGCAATGGACCCAATCAACGGAAGGGCTCTAAATGATAAAAAGGCTCCAATTGTATAATAGGTTGTGGGACTTGTCGGAAATAATCCTGTTGTGTCTTTCACGTCAGTCAGGAGCACATAGAAGGCGTGTGAGAGAAACGTTCACAGGGAAACTGAGTCTGTGGATTGGACCGATATCAAAGCTGTCATCTTGTGCTCCTCAGTCGTCCTCCGGGGCCCGTTCAAAGGCTTCGCTGAAATCTTGTGACCTAAAACTAATGACTAATTATGAATTAACCAGGCCTGCTGAATATGGGAGGCTGCTATTATTCATAGGAGGGTCTCTTTAAAGAACCAATTAACCAACTCCACTTGTATGTGTAGTGACTCGTTTAACGTTGACCCAGCTTTGGTCCTGAAGACTCAAATTAATTCCCTGGTTCAGTAACACTGGAGTCTGCACACAGTGCAGTTTCACAGAGCTGCATGTTGGGTTAACAGTCAAACAGCTTGCTCTTCAATTCTCTCTGGGTCAATATTTCTTCGCTTATATAATTGTTTTTTCTCTCCAAAGTTCTTCCTCCTCGCAGAAAGAAGTCGATGATCAATGGATAGGTGTATTTTTTTTTATAGGATAAACAATGTTTGGCCAGTTATGTTTTTTGTCCTACTGGGTCTTGGCTTGTGTTAACATCCTCAGCCTGATCCCACATTTTGTTATGGTTAACCTTAACCGCTGCCATGGAGGGTTTGAAGCAGATCTCTTGGATCAGCAGTTCAGACTCTGTCCTCCTGCTTTATTTATCTATCTTTTGCTGAGCAGGCAAACATAACATCCAGTCCAGTCCTCCGATGAAGAGGGATTTTACTCCACAGTTCAACTTCCAGTTATTCTGAACAAAATTCTGTTTCTCTAATAACCCTCTGATTAGCTTTGCCTCACAAGGACAAACAATCTGATTTGCTAATATGAGCACATTCATGTTATCGCTGTCATGCATCAGAATTTAATTGGATGAGGTTTCTTACATTAATTGGATAATTAAAACACAATATACAAATGACCTAATTAGTGGCTTATCGCTGTAATCCTGGGATCGATCCCTCCACATTTAACATGCTTAACTCTTTTGCTTTTTCCACTTAATTAGCATATATTAGGTTCACTGTTTTTCTACCCAGGAACATTGAAATGTTATGTCCCACATTTTTCCAAGCCTCAAAAATCTGCTGCAGCTTCTCACTGGGATTGAATACTGCAATCAAACAGGAGAAATTACTTCAAAAACAAGGACACATTTCCATTTCACACATATACAAACAGTTCTTGAGGCTGGCCTGTTTTATGTCAGGTTTATTGGGACATACCTACATCTGCGTCAAAAATATCAAGTTGTGCTGAATTTAGCTCAGTTCAGTCATGGAAGGGAACGTTTTTGATGCCTTTCTACTGGAAGAGCCCATAAACTTGTCTGACAAAACTTCTCAGGTTTGATGTTGAAATTTATTTTGGCTGTCGAAAGAAAGAATAAACCGTTCATTAAGAAGCTGCAGCAGAGAAGCTAACTTCTCAACACCTCAAGT
Organism: Pseudopleuronectes americanus; assembly: GCA_038501795.1. Lineage (NCBI taxonomy): Eukaryota > Metazoa > Chordata > Actinopteri > Pleuronectiformes > Pleuronectidae > Pseudopleuronectes > Pseudopleuronectes americanus. The sequence continues at coordinate 14,927,102 of CM076726.1, read as the reverse complement.
CAGGGTTGGGCTACAGAGTTAGAGGTGATGGGCGATACCATTTGAAGGAAACTGAAATCAATGATTGTGAGCTTTAAAAAAACATTTGGGTTTTCCATTCATTCTAATATTCTGTCATATTAGACTCAGTGATCTAAAAGAAGCACATATCAATTTCCCCACTGGTGCTTTGATTTATTGTTTTTACTGTATGAGTGCTTGCTGACATAATTAGTAAAATTTACATTGATTAATGATCTAATATTGATGTTTTTTAAGTCATTCCCTGCAGTGAACGTTGAACCAAACTCGTGAGATTTCGCTTTCCTTTTTTTAACTTAAATAATGACATAAAGCATGTGGTTTGAGTCGTCGAATGCGTCCTCAGATATCATTTTTAACGTTATTACAATTTAATCAAAATAACTATTGGCTTTTCTTTTCAGATATAGTCTGTTTTCTTCAGAATCTCAGGTAATTTAATGTCTTTAACAATGAACCCAATGCTCCTCAGGCATTCTTGAAACTTTGATGAAGAAGTATGAATATTTCAAGTCTGTATGTTGAAGCTCTGCCTGGAATCTGTTTAACTGTATGCTACTGTACCAAAAACAGCTCATTAATATGATAATAATAATGATGAGGTTCGTTTTACAACTTAATCAGGTGAGTAAATATTATATATTTATTCATGTTAGCAGCTTAGACATTGCCACAGCTTCACGAACACCACACCCGAATATACAATATCAGCATAAACGTCAGTAACAAACCTTTGTATCTGCTCTAGGTCTCTGTGGCTGTGGCAGCCCCCCCCCCGTTCTGCAGCCGTCCAATCCAGGCAAAAATAGATTATTAACAAGCATCAAACTGGGTCTTGTCATGTTACGATAATCCAGGTTGATGGTAATGAGCTGGAATAATGCCACGCCACCTACCAGGCTGGCTTCTTCAACATTTATGAAAAGCCTGTGGTGTGACTGATGTGCTCTGTCACCCGGACCTACATCGCCAAGAATCCACGTGTTTGTATTGTGTGTGTGGGTGTGTTTTAGTGTGTGTGTGGATTCCTGGGAGATCGGTCACGCTCTATGATTAATCCTAAATATCCTTAATCTTGTGGGACTTTTGCTGAAAGTTTGGTTGTGAGAGCAGCATGTCAGAACCTATGAATAACATTACTGCTGTGGAAGATCTCTGCATAATCAATCAAACAGCCACGTATCAGGCATCCAATAGGGGGATTTGGAAGAAGGCAACCAGGGAAACAATATGTGTTGGGAAGACGTAAAGCCACGCTCCTCCTCCTCTTCCCACACTCCAGTACACAAACACCTCCTGCCACGTGCATGCCAACACACACACTACGGTACACACACACTCCGGTCCACACACATGTGCTGCATAAGCTCTTTTTCTCAGCTCCTTGCACTCACCATACAGTACGTCTTAGTTTGCCTCTTCTGAGCTGATGCATAGCCAACAAGGCAGGTGATTCATAATTGATGCTCGGCTGAATATATTGAGATTCATCATGTGTGTGTTTGACCATGAGGAACCCACGGCGATGCAGTCTTAACATTGCTTTACACACATCACATTCCTCGCCACATTTCTCACATGAGCCGCCCGCTCCTGCCTCTTCACGCCGACGCCTCTTAAAGTTGTGCCTCACACAGTCATCTATCATCAAGGTGTCTTTTCTCTCTTCTCGGTTTCCACTCGGCTAAGTCGGTTTACTTTGCATCAACCAACAATACAGATGGTGAAGATGTCCCGATAAACCCCTCTGTGCATCTGCGCCCCACATCTGCTCCGGCTAAATAAATGCATTTTCAACCATATCAGAGTCTAAAATTGCAACGGGCTCTGTGGCTTTGTTTCTGCGGCAGCGGCTGTTATTGGCCAGTCAGATGTGATAAAGCACATTGGCACCAGATGTACAGTATATGTGCCGCTGCTCTGTGTGAACATTCACAGTCCGTGGCCACATTTCTTCAGATGCCCACAGGTGAAACAGAGTCGTGTGCCTCATTTCATTTGCTCATGCATATACTCAGAATGGAACACAAAGCGAAAATAATTCCTACATGAGGCAGGACTCGTGCGTGTGTATTTTAGGCCTTTAACCATGTTTTAGTCACTTCTTCAAACATTTACATCTTTATATTTTAATCCCTGAGATAATACTTAGAGTCCTGGATGTCCACGGTTTAATTTTTAAGGCAAATATCACATGATACTAAATCCACAGTTCAGTTCCCAGCCAGCAGTATGTCCAATACCCCCTTTCCTGCTGTGTCTCTATTCAGGGACTGCATCCTTCAGAGGACGCAGTCTACCTGGCCCACAAAGACCGCCTCCTCCATGTCCTGGGTAGACCACGAAGGGCCGGACCGGAATGAGACGGTCTGGTCTGCAGAGGATTTCTGTGCTCAGCATCACCAGGTCGTTCCGCCTTTAATGCTGTTGCCAAAAAATAGAGTTGAAGTTGGACACCTGTACAGTCAGCTGTTCGATTGAGTTCAAGCGTTATACACAAGCACTGAATCCAGGGATAGGTTGGGCTGGAAAGGATCCACCCATTGGAGCCTTCATCGCTCGTTGATTGAAGGACACATTTCTTGGCCATATTTCAAGGGGCTTTCAAATAGGACAGTGCAGACTTGTTGCTGTGACATAATCAGTCTTCAAATGCAGCCTCCAAACGACGCTGCCCCTGCATTTGAGACTCAGTAGTGTTTCCTGTCTCTCTGGGCCGTCACCAGTTAGTCAGCACTAAATTAATTTCCCCTCCAAATATTTGTTTTTTCAGGATTGCAAAAACAAAAACTTTCAGTTAGGGGCTTAATCTAAGATTTGTGCATATGATCCCTTGTTGAAATCTGCATCAGTATACACGGTGGTTCACACCAACCACTGCCTGTGCATTTAAAAAGCTATTCTAGCAGTATGTAAAATATTAGACTTATTCCATTGATGTATCTGTTTATTATTTAAAAAAGTCTCAACCAAAAGGAAAGATGTGTTCGTTCATCACTCAGTATTTTTTGGACTCCCCCATGGGACACACACTGTTAAACCGGAGTAAATGGTGCGTTGAGGGCTGTTCTCAACCGTGACTGTAGAACAAACTACAGTCGGCCATGGTTATTGTAATGAATGAACATGTCACCCAGTGCAGTGGTGTGAGGGAGTCAGCAATTATAATCTAATAAAAAATGTTCATAGTCAGCGAATATCTCCTCATGGTGAATGCTGAAAGAAAAACTCTGATATTCGTTCCCAGGCACTGGTTCGGTCCGAGCAACAAAACACTTTTGGAGCAAATCAGCGACTGGGGACGTTCGTGCTCTTTAACAGGACGTGCTGCTTTAACCAGTTGCTAAGTGCCTTGTTTGCTAGAGTTGCACGTTAATGCTGCCAGGACACGTCTCAGGCCTGGACACAATTAACCAGTCACATCAGAACACTCAGCTGCCAAACTGATAAAAAACAGGACGTTCTCTCTACAACCCGCCATATGTTCCTGTGATCAGAATGTGTTTTCTTTCTTTTGTGTAACAAAACAGGAAACAATTATTTTTGGGATCTCTTTTTTACTAAATTGTGTTCATTTCCTGTAAACAAATGGGTTTCAGTTGCTAGGGCTCATTCTAAGCTTCTCAAGGGTTGAGCGTACGCCAAGGGCCAATTCACATCCAACAATACTGTGTTTACTTGTGGTTGTGGAGAGGGAAAGTGTGTGTGTGTGTGTGTGTTTGTGTGTGTGTGTGTGTGTGTGTGTGTGTGTGTGTGTGTGTGTGTCTTTCTTCACATTATATGTAGGTGAACAGCAGTTTGGCCCCCGACCATTAATCCTTCAGCTTGTATTGCATCAGCACTGCTAACAACAGTCTTTTTTTGCTGCAGTTACAATATCAAGGTCCCGTGTGTGACAGACACACACACACACACACACACACACACACACACACACACACAGACATTACTATATTGCATTTTTTCTAATCCATATATCTGTTCCCATTCTATCACATTCTTAGCAGTGTAGAATATAAAGAATATTTCTCCGAACCCAGTAATATCTCTTATCACAGATTAAATCTTCATTTGCCATAAAATAGGTGAGTGGAGCAATATAAAAAAGGACAGAATGAGAATGATTGGATCGTTGTGAAGGTCTGAAAGGTTTTCTAAGGTTACAGACCAATCAGTGCAAATCAAAGTGTAACCACGAGCTGAACTGTCACTGTCGTATCATCGTGAAGGACTTGAAGAAAACCGCTGGTGATGTAGCTGGTGATTTAATCTTATCTCAGACGGTATCTTCTTCATACAGTAGATGAAACCTCTTTATTAACCTTTATAAACATATGTAAAAATACAGGATCTGTAGACAGGGGACAAGATTGGGGTTTCCATTTCTAGTTAGGCCATTCACATTTGAGCAGTCTTTCCTTGCCCGCAGGTAAACAGTAGGCTTATGTACGACTATCAAGTATTTGATTGATCTGCATTAATATGAGATGAGCCGAAATACTATCTGAATCTCAAACCCCTGCAAAGCATGTAGCTGTTTGTGTTTAATGCGGAGAAAGGTTCGACTTGGGTGATAAAAGAAACTAGTCGGACAGTGTGATGGTAATGTCAGACAGAGTCCTGGCCCAGATTTCTGCTGTTTACTGGGGAAGCCCCAAAATTTTGCCCGTTGGCCCCAAAGGCTAAATCATCATCAAGTTCTGAGATTGCTTCCTGATATTAGTTTTCTTCCAGTTTGGAGTCCATCATTGGAAGGTTATCAACACACACTCTCGTTTTCCAGAAATATTCTCCCATGGACTCACATGGTCATTTTACAGACATTTAACCGGGGGAGGCAGGAAGAGTCAGTTACCATATGAACAGTTTACGTTCTCACATTAAGCCCTTCAGGAAAATGACATGATAATTTCTGGACTTCAGAGCTTGTATGAAAGCAGCTTATGGTTTTGAGTAGAACTGATCTTTAAATTTGTTGCCACAGCTACTAAGATTATGAACCCAGGGTGTAGAATATTACAAACAACCCCTGGCAACTTAATCATTGGTACTTTCTAAAGATTAGATTGACTTCTCACCCAACTATTAACTACTTTGTTTGTTTAATGATCTTTGCCAGTCCAACAAAAAGAGAACTGAGAACCTGGAGGGTGAAACTGAGCTGTGACTGATCGCTCCTCCTAAATGTCTAAATGGGTCAAATGCATGGAGCAAATTTCCCCCAGGGAATCAATAAAATGGACCATGATAATAATATTTACTGTCAAATTACATAACACCCAGTGCAGCTGTCAACAAAGCCTTTGGGCGACGCCTCCCTTTTAATCCATATATCTCTTTTTTATGGCCATTCCAGTAATATCTCCTTCCATTTCCCCTGCAGTAATTATTTAATAGAGTCTTAAATGTATCTGTTTCCATTTAATGGGAGGCTCATGCCATCTTCACCCTGGCCGCCTTCCCACGTCCTCCATGTGCCGCCGCCCATCTTAAACGGATGGAAATGAGCTGCTCCTCCAAAATCGACTACTGAAATCACCTGATTAATTTCGCCTCTGTCTGAGGCTCCTCTAGCCCACCATAAATAAAATTGACTTTGAAACGTCCTCCTGTCGTTTATGCTCTCTTCCTGGCACTGATTGCTTTGTCCTCGCTGGCAAAACCAAAACAAATCATGAGGGAAAAAGTGCAAGCTTATTGCAACAGGTTCGGTTTCATGCACAGACAAACACAGTGCTTGTGCATTGCTGACCGCCACGGCACGCTGCCACTCTTAGAAACAAGCTTTGTGTGTGTGTGTGTGTGTGTGTGTGTCTGTGTGTGTTTAGTGAAAGGAGATCATCACTGAACTTTGGACGACTGACACACCTTAGAGGCTCACTTGGCTCAGGTGCGTGTCATGTACCAGGGATGACTTGCACGTGATGCTGCCATTGGTTCACTGTTGCATGTCAGCCTCTCATATCAATATACATTTTTTAATTTCTCTTACTAAGAATGTTCCAGTTGAGGTGTAGAAAGCATTCAACACCTTTATTCTGTAATTTAAATAAATACAACACACAACACTATTAAAGTGACCGCAGAGTTTGCCCGTGAGTGTAAATCATTAATTATCCATAAATAATATGACATGAATAATGTATACATAGACTTATTTATGGGATATGTTAAGATGTTGAGAATGCCTTGATGCATACTGATGTATGTGAAGGTTAATGAAGTGATAGGCTGGGAAATGAATGGATATAAATATGGTAATACAAGGTGGAAATCGCTGAATGTGTCTCGATATATCTAAGAGTGAATGAATAAGAATATTGTTACATCCTGGAAAGTTGTTTTGGGTGGCTGTGGCTCAGGGGATAGAACGGGTCGACCATTAAGAAGAAGGGACAGGGTTCAATCCCGGCTCCTCCAGTCTGCATGCAAAAACATCCTTTGGTGAGATCCTGGTGCTGTGCTTTAAAAATGGGGTGTGATACAAACCAGGGACAAACAGTTGTATTTTGTCCCATCAAGCGGGCTAATAGAATTGCAGTAACTTATCATCTGCTATGTTAGCACCATTGGTTACACATCCTCAGTAGCATTAGCATTAGCAACTGTAAATGTAAGTCAGACTTTATTTTTCCTCTTAGATTAATCTAGTAGTGCAAGTTTCACAAATATAAAGAGGGAGTGATCTCTTTTCCACCCCCGGGCCAACTCTGAACCAAGACCCGTAGTTTCCATGGTAACAATCAGACACATGCTGACGAGTGACACCAGATGACAGGAAAGAGGACAAACATGGCTTTTAATTAGTCGATGTGGCAACAATGCTGTGTGTTGGACAATTCTAATGCGACGAAGATGATGTCAGTCATCTTCTTTCACCACAAGAAAAAACCCTGAGCCTGAGGAGCAGTGAGCCCCTCCCACATGAGGACACCACAGCATCTCAGCCCTGTGACAGATCTGCACTGCACTGAGATTAGATTCTTCTGTGTCAGCACTGAGAACAGTTACGCCCTCTGCCGAGTTCTACCAGTAAAATATTATTTGATTAATCATTGCAAAAGACAAAAATGCAGAATGATGCGGTCTATCAGTAGAATTTATGGAATGTATTTCATAGCAAACAAGTCCCTTCTTGCATAATTAAGAATAGACTTAATATGTATTACTTTAACACGGATAACAATGGAGAATCAAGTCCTAGCACGTCTATGGATATTGGTAAATGAACACTTTTTCGACCACTCAACACACTTCTGTATCTAACGCTGTCCTATCAACCACCATTCATTCATTGTTTGCACAGCCAACAATGAATTGCAGACTAAAGGAATCGGGGATCAGACCTACAACCTTTAGGTTAGTTGACCTTTTGAACCACCCCGACTAGTTGTCCTCTGATCTGTAGCTTGACATAATTCCAGCCAGGAATTGGCACCAATCCATGTCAGTCGTAAAAATGGGAGCCTGCAGGTGGATGCTGGGGTGAGGCGCTGATCAGGCATCAACAAGCAAAGGGAGAGATAAGAAGTCATTGCTAAATAGGTTGCCACACCGAAGGGCGTGTATGATAGAGGGTTGTGGAGAGGTATGCGTGTCACATGGTTACAGCAGCGCAGCTCCAGTTGGCCGCCTGAGCTTGCGAGCAGGTGTCTCTCCATTTTATCCCGAGACACCCAGCACGTTGGGGAGGACCCCCTGTGCCAAGTGTTGAGTTATTTTTCACCCGTGTGGCAACTTGTCTAAATTGTCCTCACTTTTCTGACGCTGTTCTCTCCTGCACGGAGGCCAGAGGTGCTTCAGGACAAATGGTTGCTTTGCTGCTTCCGGTGACTTGAAGCAAACACTCCTGCTCCCCCACGTTCTCGTCTGTGCTGCTGCCAAAGCTCAGTATTATTCAGATTTCACACTCTGTTGAGTTTGTTGTCATGTGTCTTGCTTCCATATGCGTGCATATTAGTGTGCCATCATCACCGTCAACATGGTAATAGGCTTCCCTTGTGACCTATAGAAACATACTCTCACAACATGTCCAGGTCAGGGGTCGCACCCGAACCACGAATTGCATCCAAGGACGAAGGGTGATTCATCTGTCAGATCGGATCTGCCACAGTAAATGTCATCTGCTGTTGTTTTCTGATTAGAAGTCCATTTTGGTATCAAGGTCGTTTTATAAGAGCCAGATTTTATTTAGAGGCAAAACACAGAGCTGATGCCATTTGATACGAGCTCCTGTAAAAGCATATTTATTATTATCGACATTTTAAAGTTATTGAATCAACCTTGGGAAGGGACATTAGTCATTTAAGAAATATGATCGGGATCGCAGGGGGTAATTAGAACAACAAATTATGACAACAATTATTTGTTGTGATATGAACAAAAAATTAAGCAAGAAGTTACACAATCTACAAAACTAAATACTGCACATGTTTTTTATTGATTAGATTTAGGATGATGATGTTAATTAGTGTGTGCAAGTTGGTGCAGGGCCAAATAAAATGTTTATTTGGCCTCATAAGGAAGTTGCTGTCTAAATGCTACTTGTAAAATAAAAGTTTTGCACCAATAAAAACTCCCAAGTTATCTGGAATACATAACACGAGAATACATATAAATAAGTTGTCTTTTGTTTTATAATGATATCGTTTACTATATCACACTGGTATGAAATTAAATCAACTATTGTCTGTGATAAAGTGATACGCAACTAATACAAGTTACATTATCTTAAACTGATATCTTCACATATATTTATCTGTCCAAGTGTAAATTCTCTTGCAGTAGATTTAAGTTCTTAATGTGATACGTTACACTTTTCTAAATGACTGTGACAGTGGGATTAAAGATGCTGTGGACCACAAACTAAATATGATGAAATAAGCACATTCACACATACAAGTAAAAAAAAAGACTGACTCTTCACTTCTGCTCACGTTTCATACAATAATTAATTTGATGTGAGCTCCCGCTGCCTTTTGGCTTGAATATGTTGAGGAAAACTGAAGCTCAAACAGAATCCTTTTGTGATGTAAAAACTTGTTGCCATGTGAAATGTCGGTGTAATCTCAATTTGCTCACGGGCGTTTGCATTTCAGTTTCTTTTCAAGTGTTTGGGATGTAGCGTCAGAAATGAGGGCGTAGAAATAGAGGCATGTTTAATCAATTAGAGCAAATTGAAAAAAATGAAAGTAAAACATTTATGAGATTTACATATCGTTCTATTTTTCATCTTTTTGAATCTTAATCATTTCGAATTGTTGTCTAATTCAAATAAAACATGTAAAACATTATAGTTACATCTGTTCAAACTATCTTTGATTCATGTCAACATAACAACCACGCTGTAGTAAACATACATACAAATAATCCTCCTGTGATTTACCAGTGAATAACATGTCCTGCATCAGCCGGGGCCCTCGAGGTCCTTGACCGTGCTATATTGTCCTTATTACCTGCTGTAAACCATAAAAAGCAGCAATTGCTTTTATGTATCAGCCATAACCTGCACCCACAGCCCCCCTGCCGTGCTGTCACCACAGCCGCCTTCTACCTCTCTTGCATCTCATATTCAGTCCGCTGCCTGTATATGTGATAGTGCACCGGGGATCCTAGGGTTACGGCTTTGCACTGAGCAATAGATGGGACATGCCGTGTCACAAAGCATCTATTGAACATCTGCAGGCAGGAAGTGACAGGTGTTGATGTGTGCACTCTGGAAGCAGCGTCCTTCAAACGGTGGCCAGAGGTCAGAGCTGAGCACAGGGAACGATACTGTAAAATAAATTAGCTACAACATGTTTAAACACAGGATAGATGGAATTAAACAAAAGATAACTACTCTGGATTATTCTTATAATTTAGGAGATATGTTTGCTTTCTTGCTTCTTAACTCCAGATGATATCAGGCTTTCCTTCAGCTCGACTGTGTGTGTTCATGTGCATGACCGTGTGAGCACTCTGGAATCTACATGACAGGGGGTCTTACCCCCCTCGAGTCTCCCCTTCAGCAGATTTCCCAGTAGACCCACCTCTACCTTTCCCCACACCCCCTTGTTTCTCCATCCATTTGTGTCCACGCTTTTCTTTTTTCCCTTCCACTTCCAGCTCCAGGCCAGTTCCGCTCATTCTTTGATCCTGAAAACCTGCACGCCCACTGCCTTTCTTCATACGGTCTGTGGCAGAGAGGGAGAGAGCAAATTAATTAAACACAGTCCTTTAATTTGATCATTCTAATCTGCAGCCATGCCCTTTTGACTCAAACAGCATTTTTGTACAGGGAGGAAACTGCTGGGACGGAATATTAATTAGATCAGCGCTTTTCCAAGACACATTCACACTTGTTTACACATAATTACACTATGATGACTCTGGAACGCCATTGCCGCTCTATTGATTTTGTTTACATCAGGTCTTACTGGCTTTAATTACTGCTTTGCCTCGGATACATTACAGAGGCGTGTTGCTGTGTTACACTGTAAGGACTGTGGGATAAGGTAATGACTTGGTAATGTGCCATAATATACTGCTCCAGGAGCAATCAAAAACCAGGCTGTTTCCTCAAGTGAATTGAAAACCTCTATTAATATACACATACATTTTTGGACCTGCATCAGCTCATAAATTGTCATGGTGACCATGTTGGCAAACTCATCATTTCCAACTCCTCCATAAATTTGGAGTTGCTTTTGTGACCACAATCCAATTTTCATTCTGCTTTTAGCTCCACTTTGGTCTCAACCACTTATCTGGCTCATTTTCTCTGCTGTATTTCGCCAATAGTGACTGAGTTTATCTGTCTGCTGTTGGTGCTGAGTAGGTAGAGTACAGTCCGTTTCTATAAGTGAATTGCCTGAAAACCAAAACAAGGAGCTGAAAGATGCTAAAAAAGAGCTCAACAGAGTAAGGAAATAATTCTTTGTGGATTCATCGCTGTGTGCCCCTATATCGTATATAATTTGATTTATTGCTAGTACAAGAATGGCACCACATTGCATATATCAGTATACCCTTTGTTTTTCATTAATATCCCTGTATGATTCCCATAGACAAAGTAACAAGAGAAAAACACGACCTATCCCGGAATTTTAGAGAAAGTGGAGAAAAAAAATGTTCGTACTTTGGGGGAATTCCATTTCATAGTTTTTGTGTCATCCTGTTGAAAAATAAAGAAACAAACCAAACGTCGAGGGGGAAAAACAAAAGTAACGAGTAAACCATAGTTTTTGACACAAACCAACAATTAAAAGTTACAAAAATACAGGAAACCGTGCAGACGCAGGTATATCCACCTCTGTAAAGTGATGTTTGGCTCAAGAAGGTTAAAGAGCCCTTCAGCTTGCTGCTTCTTTAAGACATTCTCCTTGTGTCTCATAACCGAGCCATATAAAGGTAGGACTCCCCTTCCACATTTCTTTACGATGCCATATAAACAGAGTGTTTCATTTGTGGACATAAACTGCCCTCCGAGGACCGTTGCTTCACACTAGGATGGTGGAGAGAGTTTGTGGGTTTGGGGCGTGTGCGAATCGCGGTAAAGGATTTTCCTTCTGATGATGTCGGTGGGCAGAGGCCGCGCTATTTAGCCTGTAATTAAGAATCCTTCAAGTGTAAATGTTGTAACATTTATCAGCACCCAGAGGTCTCGTCGGTGCACTAACTGCTATTAAAGTAAGGCCATCTGAATGTGTAGCTGCAAGGCTGTGATTTATCGCATCAGTCAGGCGGCTACTGTACGTATTGTTCTCACAGTGGTGACCCGGCTGAGTGAGTTAGGATGCAATTGGGCGATGACGTCTGGAGGAGGCAGTGGTGGCCAGTAATGAGCTTATATGGACTGTAAACTCATCTAGATGTAAATGTATTCCTGCGACAAGTTGGCCCTCTAATTTATTCATCCAAATGTAGCCTCATCAATTTATTCCTCATCTCAGTATCAGCACACGAGTCCGTCTGAGGAGATGATTGCGGGGACTTCCGATTCCTCCAGGAGACGTTGTTGAAGTTTTTACCTTAAATGCAAGATTGAGAATCAGTGCGGCTTGTGTAAGGCTGTGTAATTGCTCCATATTTAATATGACAAACATGAAGCGGTGGGTGAGAGGCTGCCTCAGACGAAAGGAGTGGTTGCGTGCCCCCGTGCTGCTACTCTAGCTTCTACCCTTGTCGGGCCTGTTTCCGGTATGCACTTCTCGTGTTTGCTGCAGCGGTGCAGAAAACGTGTCGCTGGGTGAGTGTGGCCAAGCACTCACGGCGAACCTGCCTCTCTGGTGTGTGTGTGTGGAATCAGGTTAGTCGTTAAATCTTTCTTGTCTGGACAAAAGAAACCTTAAACTACTTTTTCCCACCTCGAATTTCAGATTCTTGTTCTTGCCCTGCTCTCTGGACGTCTGCTGGAGAACTGGTGTTGCTCATTTGTCCAGCAGCACCGTTGCTTCCTCAGCAGAAGATGCTGGGCTTCAAACTGCGACTGCTGGTTTCAACCATAAATCGTATGTATAGATGGTTTATGTGACTGCTCCCCAAAGTGAAGCCAAAGCATCTCCATCGCCCCCTGGTGGCTGGTTGCTGAATAGGACATGAACCCTACCTCCTCCTCCATGTGAGTGGATGGGAAAAAGTTACATTAGGTTTCAAGCAGTCCTTACAGTGTGACACAGCAACAAGCCTTTGTACTGTATCAGAGATAAAAAGATAGAATTTTTTTAAACCCCACTTCTAAATAAATGCATTATTGAGTTCTGTATGTTTACCAGGTATAGAAAATGAATAAATGGATGAACATGCTGCTGTCACAATCTCTAAACTATGAATCCTCAGCATTGAAATATTGATTTTGTGTTTCCTTGCTGCTGCTGTGCTGTCTGGGGACAATGATTCCATCACTGTGTTTGACTGGGGGCCTTATGTAGGACCAGAGGAATGGTAATCGGTCTCTAAAACGCTGTCAGTGTTTATTAAAGGATAGCTCTCTGAAAAGGTCACCAACCTTTTCTGTTCACACTCGCTCACAAAACTGTGACCGTCATTCCTCCCCTGCCTTTCCCTCAGGCACAGAAGACGTGTAACGTGACCTGCGCCTCAACATTCAAACATAAACATAGAAGCCAATGCCACTAACTCAAGTCACTGAGATCAGAATTCACAGTGTCATTTCAAATGTTTGTTTTCTTCAGAGTGATAATGAAGGATGGTGCGTGGGGTTTAATACCACATAGGTTCAGACACATCAGGCAATAACAAAAGAAACAGATGACAGGTCAGATTTAAGTCGAAAACATGAGAGCAGAATTTCAAAGATAAAGAAATATTAGTTATAATTTTTCTTTAATTTGATCAAATACTATTCTGTATTTGTTATAGCTGTGACACACTTATCTTGTGCATAAAATAAAACATCTTCACATTTCTGTTTCAGTGCCTTACTGTAGTTATTAAGTCATGTAGGGTTCATTATCATGTATTTATTAACGGATGTTTTTATATTTTGTATTAAATCTGTAGTTTTTTTATACAAACATTTATGAATCGTTTTAAGTTAATGCTCATATTTTTACATTTTTGACATCATTAGAAAACAAAGACTAATACAAATACAGCGGAAAATGCAGCTGATTCTGACATTTGCTGAATCATGTTTTTGATATTTGAAAGTTTTCAATGAAGAATGAATTTGTTACAACTCAATCTTTTTTTGGGGGAAGCTCACTGTATTCTGACCTGTCCTCACCACCAGAGGACTCTGTTTACTGCAGATTTATTTTCGTGTGTTTGTCCGTTGTTCTTTGCGACAGTATTGAATGGTGTTGGAGAACAATAATATTCCCTCAATGACTGAATGAAACTCTAAAGCTCATGTGCAGGGAATGATGTTAAAAAATTGCATCAACATGACAACACACTGCTTCAATTTACTTTCAAGTTTCAAGGCTGGACTCTGTTTATTTTGCTTTTCCAACAGAGAAATCACAACATTGCAGTGTTGAGAAAGAAACAAAATAAACCCCCAATAATCCAAAATATATAAATAAGAAGTTGTTACATAAATACGTTGTAAAGAAAAGCCGTCGGCTGTGCTAGAGCTTTTTACCATTCATTTAAAGTGAGGGGAGAAGGTCACAAAATCCAGCCTCACTAGTCAAATGTCACATTAAATTCCTGTGAGGCTTCACACTTAAAAATGCTTTCATGAAGATAATCACCTTTTTTATCAGTCCTTACAACATTTCAATTGTTCCAAAATCCATACATGACTCCGGCGTTCGAGATCAAATGTGCAGTAATGTGGTTTCATTCCGAGGGGGTCGAATAAGGTTGTGAACGTGTGCAATTAACGATTATGAATTATTCATGCACACACGAAGATGCAATACATTAACCATTCGTCCCCAGACGGCGACACATTCTAGACCCGAGCTAATGGAATAATTGTCTCCTCTAATTTTGTCAGTGGAGTCCAGTGAACAGACATTTGAAAGTTATTGACTCGAGAGGTCGTTTTTCACGTCGCGCTCATATTTTAGCGGAGATGAAAAGGGGAGGAGTGTGGGGGGGGGTGGATTACAAGGTCAAGTCTGTTTGTCGATAACATTAAGAAATTGGTCAGGTGCTTGACGACATATTTACCGTCTGTGTTTAGCTCTGTAACCCTCGTGAATGCTTGATGTGTCATTGTATTCCTTGAAGTGTTATTAACATGGGAGTGGCCTTGTTTAATGAAGCTGTGACACGTGTGAATTTGTCCTCAGTCTGCCTTTAATAGCTGACATCATTTCATGTCACATGAAACGTTTGTTTCACTAAGCTCATCAGCAAAACATTTTTGTTTTTGGATGTTCAATTAAAGGAGGTGTATGAAATTCAGGACAAAAATAATCATGCATGGTGACGGTGTGTTATTTATAGATGAAATTATAGTGAAAGTAAATGATTAACCTTTTTGACCCCTGCAGCCCCTCATGGACCCTTGGAAGATCCGCTCTAAGAAACCCAACAAATCAATGAAACAATTAATCAGCCTTTGTGGTGCAGAGAATCACTCGCAGTGTTGTTCTCTTATCTCCGAGCTGTTGAGTCTTTGGCTTCACGGTGATTACCAGTTGTGGGGGGGCGGCTGAGTAAGCCGGAGTCTTGACGTGATCGCCTGCAAAGATGGACAACTACTACAGCAGGAAAAATGCTGGGTCGTGACCCGACCTCAGTCAAATCACAGTTTCCCCGTTTCCTTCCCTCCAGCATGACCCATGCATCTCACACGTCACTGTAGGTTTCATGCATCTGTGTCATTTATTTTCAAAAATTCTCGCCTGGACTTTCAATATTAGAAATGAGATTTTGTTCTGAGTAGATCACTACCTGTTTAAATCAAACGCTCCCTCCTCTGAATATCAATGAAGTGAGTGTTAGTGCACGGCCAAGTGGAAGTGGACTCAGTTTGCCACAGACTGAATACAGATCAGGCCTCGACGTCACACTTTCAAACCTCTGAGGAGAAAATCGGCCGTGAAACTAGCCACCAAAGTGTCTCAAAGATTTACTCAGACGTTCAGGGCGTCGCCTCTCGTCTGCTCGTGTCCTGCTCATGATGAAAAACATCCTCGCTTTGCTTTTTTTTTCCCCCTCCTCCTGAATATTTTTTGCTGTTACCTTCTGTGTCAACTAGAGGTCAGCAGCTGACAAATTTTGTGGGGTCGTATCTCTATGCAGATCGCAGTAAAACGTTGGGATGAGCTCATCCCTTCTACAGCTTGCCTGGGGGTGGACAGATTAATATTAGTCTAATGCAACACAGTGAAACTGTAAAAAATACAAAAACATTTCAGTTTCAAGGTTGAACGATATTTTTACTTGTGGATGACGACATATAAGAGGGCGTATTTCAATTTCATTATTTATTGTACTATAAGTTATTAATAGGAGCAATTTGAATCCACACTTAATGCTTCGGGTTTGTGTAATTTACCTTGAAGCAATATGAAGGAGTACTGTACACTCACAGTTTTTCATATGCAATATACTTAGATTTTCAGAGTTCTGTGAGCAATTTTCACTTAATACTGCTTTTAAAGTTAATATAATCTTTAAATATTTATATTTATTTTTATTATTTATCCACCATCTCTAATATTGTGAGCCGGACTCGACAACACTTATTTCAAATGTGCACTTGTCTGTTTTATAATTTTGAATCTTTGAAGTTTTAAATCTCGAAGTACTGTGTTATATCGTTGACCAGTAAGTATTGACTGGATGAAACTGTGTATAACTGCTTATGTGTTTATTACAGTGTCTTTTATTAATTAAAATGAGCATTTTGCACAGGAAAGACTTTGAGCATCTCACTCGAGTGTGTTTCATACAGTTTGCTGGGAGGGGACAGGATATTATGAACATTACATCATTTTTTTATTTAATGCAGCTTAGGGAAACGGCAATGCAATAAATGTCTGGTTTTTCTGATTGAAGTTGTTATTACATGTTTAGGTACTGAGGCTTATACATATGTGGTGGTGCATTTCAATATAAATGGGTTTACTGCAACGTGTTTACGTGTTTAATACTAATAAGTATTGCATTGATAAATCTGTCATCTATAAATGACAGGGACTATTTCACATCTTTAACGATATGCACCGACTCTCAGTCACCATCAGCTGAGGACAGCATGCGTCTTCTCCGTCTGTCTCCTTTCTTCTTTTTTGAAAACACACTGGTCTCCAGAGCAGTGAAATCACTCTGGCTCCTCAGATGAAGACACATCCCTTCATTAAGTCATCTGCATGCTCACTTTGTCCGCGCCTGTGTCCTACGCCCGTCCTCACTCTGCTGTTATAATGTAGAACAAATCAATGCAATGTGTGTGTGTGTGGGGGGGTGTGCTCGGCTCCAACAAGCAGACAGCCGCTGTGATGATTGTGACCCCATTAAATGTGACTCTGTGCCAAACTGGAGTGGACTGCTGCTGCTGCTGCTGCTCCAACACCTGATGAGGGGTCCATTTGTTTTGTTGATGCTGATCTCCAGTTATAACAGTCATGGTGCTAATGAGTCACACTGACGTAGGACAGATTTCTTTTTGTTTGTTTCTCTTGGGGGATCAATCCTGTCAAATAGGATGAGAGAGTACAACAAACGAATCAGATGCCTCCCCTTCATGTAAACAATCATAGATTCATCCTCTGTTTAAGTTATGTTTTATAGTTACACACAACTTAGCTGAACTAAAACATACAAAGATAAGATAATGAAAAGGCACATCTTACTGTTTTTTTCATCTTAACTTTGGTGATCATGTGGTGCTTTTTATTTCTAAGGTGAAGACGTAAACTGTAATTAAAAATAATGAGAAATTTGTAAGCAGGAGCACGTTGAGGGACAGTGGAGAAATAAATCACACCAAACCACATCATTACAATCTTTAAACTGGGTTTCGTCATTGGGTGTCTGACCATGCTGTCTTTGCATGTTCTTGTACAAAGGGGATCACATAATTTAACTTGGTTCTCACATGTTGTCATCGCTGTGAACAAACGTAATCAGACATTCTCGGGTGCCCCTCCCTGCTGTGTTACAACGTCTGGTTGTACATGAATAACTATTAAATCCTTTTTTTCCCAGTCCGAATATAGTTACCTTATTTTTTTCAGCTTCCCTCTATCGATAGCCGGCACTAGCATGGGCCTCCGAACCAGAAAAATCACAGAGAAAAGTAACCGAACGTGACCTGAAGAGTTCAGGCATTGGAACACAACCAAACAAAGCTTTTTTTCCAAACCCAGCCTGACTCATCATGTCATGGGATATCCACACTGTAGTTGGTACCACTTAATATATATAACAATAGTTATGCTAATAAAACTTAGTATTACTGGACAGCAGAAAGTCTGTACATATTCCGCCGCAAAGTAAAAACACATCTGTTCTGAAAGTTTTTAAAAAGTTTTGCTTTCTTGAACAAAACTGTACTTTCTTGAATCTTCTTGTTCTTGGTTTGTTCCCTCATGGTTCAATGCACTTATTGTATGTTGCTTTGGATACAAGTGTCAGCTAAATGAAATGTAATGTAATGTAGTTACTAATTGCATAAACAATGTTTCTTTTTTTGTTTTGAAAAGCAGCTACTATGTTGCACCAAAGCAGGCTATGTGCTTTCTTCCGTGTCGTCCTACATTATCATGTTCTCGGGCAAAAATCACATCAGCACAAGATGCTCCATATAGCAGAGATGTGCTTCAAACAGCAGGAACGAGTGAATGTACATTCAGAGGCCACGCGGCGTGTGTGCTATACCTCTCCAGCTGGACTGATTGAAGTGCACTGGGGTGTTTCGGCCTCTGAATACGACTGTGTCTGGTCGGCAGCTTTTTTCTTTCTTTTTTTTTCTGCTTAAACCTCGCCTCCACCAGGCCTTAATCATCTGGCCGGAGCGTCGTCCATTCCTCTCCTCTGGGTACAAATCAGACTCCAAGTGAGAAGTACAGTAAGAGCAAAATCCATTCTGCTGAGCTTGTCCACTACAGTGTAAGTAGTTAGTGAGCATTGATTTCACACCAGATCAGATAAATCTTGTACTTTTCCGATCAGCAGTCTTTGCAGTTTAATGCTGAATGATAATAATAATATGAAAAACAATATAGGTTCAGATTTGAATCAGTGATTTCTCACACGCTCTGTGCTCTTGAACGGACACTTCACCATAACAGTGGGTTTTCTGGATGCCCCTCGGTCGGCCCTCTATCGATCAGCTCAGCGGTCGTTGTTTAGACACCAGTGACAGACACTGGGAGCTGAGTCGTCCAGCCTCAGCTTGAGACAACACAGCTGTCCCTCCCCCCTCTGCTTCTTCTTCTCCTTTGCCCATTAAAAAAACCCTGCTTGCTGTGATCTGTCCTTTCTGATTCTGGCAACACTGCTCTTACCATCAGTGAGTCCTGTACAGTAAATTCTTCAACCAAGTACAGCTATTCAGGGATATGACTCAGAGAAATTAGATTTTAGATACTTTACTGCTTATGACTGGTTATTAGCTCTTTTTAAGTTATTATTCACTCACATTTATTTTGTGTTCTGCATATCATTTTTTTGGTGTGATCTCAAAACCACGAGTGTATATCTTCCAACTCTCAGTGGGATTTTCCAGTCGACCAACCAAACACTTCAGATCAGCCTGAATTAAAAGAGACAGTTGACAAGAGACTGGCTCTATCATAACACTGTTAAACTACACGTGGCATCTATTGCACTTCTGTCCGTCCTGGGAGAGGGATCCCTCACATGTGGCTCTCTCTGAGGTTTCTATGAATTTTTACCCTGTAAAAAGGGGTTTTTAGTAGTTTTTCCTTACTCTTGCTGAGGGTTAAGGACAGAGGATGTCACACCATGTTAAAGCCCTATGCAACGATTTGTGATTGGTGAATATGGGCTATACAAATAAAATTTGATTGATTGATTGATAAACACCTGTATTTAGATTAATATTTTCCTAGGGTCTCAGCCCTACCTCTTTAAGCTTAACAGCGAATATTTTAGTAAAGATAAGGTCAGGTTACCCTGAACGTCTTGGCTGCTTGGTTGGTTGGCTGGTTAGTTATCTGGTTGGTTGGTAGGTTAGTTGGGTAGTTGCGTAGTTGGTTAGTTAGCTGATTGGTTGGCTGGTTTGCTGGTTGATTGATTGGTCAGCAGGATTAAGGAAAAAACTACCGATTTGCAAGAAACATCGCGTTATTTTTAGGAGATATTTCATTTTTTGACATGTTCAGCAATTTTCTTGGGAATATCATATGGACCCTAATGGAAAAACAGGGCTGATATTTATGAGTGATGACAATTTGGTAATACAAATCTGGATAAAGTAAATATAAATGTGGTTTCATCAGGGGCCTTGACAGGTAAATGTACTCTGTGCCGTTCTCTGTTAGTCCTGTAATGGTCTAATTTAAAGGGTGGAATGAGAATTTAGAAAAATGCACATTTTAAAATCTGCATTCTGAAATAAAACAAATACAGTTTAGTATCTCAAATTACAAACTGAGTCTCATGAATTATTCTAAACTGTATCCACTGCGATCTTTTGCTTAAGTCCTTAAAGCAAGAGAAACCGCTTTAAAGCATCTTCTCCTTGAATGACTTTATCTTCCTCGTCTGTTCTTCTGCTGCTAAAGCCGTGTGAGAGTGTGTGATTGATAATGAAAGAGGAGATAAATGTGTGGGTGTGGTGCTTGCATGTTGATTATGTTAATAATGGTAGAAAATGAGAACAGTTCTTACACAGTCAGGGGGAAATAAATGGATTTTTTCCTCATTATTCTCGGTTGGTCGAGGTTTTAATCTCTAGTTTTTCAAAATGTGCAAATGAGGCAGTCAGGTAAATTACTCTCAAAGTTGAACTAACTATTCCTCTCACTTGTAATGTAAAATATTAAGTTGTATTTTTACGTTTAAAACAGGTGAACGAACTACACACCATCAAATCTTTGAACTGAGCTTAGGAAACAGATCAAATTTGTAATTTCCACTTAAGGAGGCTAAGTAGCTAATACTCCAAAAGTAGAAGCTATAGCAGGTCTGTCTTTCCCACTAAACACTTCTTTTCCGATATAATTAAACCTCTTATTAATCAATAAAAGAAAGATAATCTATACCTAGAAATGTATAATCCTCCCCACCTCGCTCGGAACATAAAGATCTCCAGCGAGCCTCCCAAATATTTGTGCTGTTAAGCGCCGGCGTCGTTGCGGAGAGGTTGATCTCCAGTTTAACACGACTGAGAACATTCACCATGCATAAAGAAGAAGAGGAAGGAAACCAAAAGATTTGTAATCTCTTGACAGTCGAGCTGAACCTGACACTTTGACGCTTTCTTCTCCCGAGTTTTACATTTGTTATCAGGATTTTTCACGGCTTTCATGCCCGTCCCCTGATTTTGATCACAGGATTTATTTCTCCGCATGAATAAATGTGGAGAAAGGCAGCTGGATATGTGCACCCTTTGTGACAGGAAATCTATATAGGACACATCTGCTGGAGAAATCCTCTCACGTCTCTAATTGAGGGAGGACTTGGACTCAGGGAAGTCACGACATCGATACTCCAGAGTGAACTGTGACCTGGTTAGATAGGAAAGAAAGTGTGGCTTTGTTTTTCTGGCTTTTCTTCAGACACAAGAGGTTATATGACACCAGCGTGACCCAGGTCTTATCTACTTCCGCTGCTGCTTGATATCTTTGTTCCTAGTTGAAGTGTGTCACAGAAGAACTGTCAGGGTAATCCATCATGTGTTCTGTCGAGGTATTTCACCCCAACTTGAGATCAGACCCCCCGTACTCATTATATCTCTGCTGCCCTCAGTGTATCCCAGGAGGTATTTAGTGATTTTGTATTTTACCTTCATCAATCTGCCTCAGCCTCGTGGAGTGATTTCCTACATTTCCCAGAATAACTTTTGACAGAGATTGTGCATTTTCTATGTGTTGGCCTTAGCCAAGCAACAGAAAGTAGGAGTAACAATAGACGGTGATGGACTGTGAATTTTTGCTGTCAGGAAAAGAAAAAAAACATTCTGGTTCATCGAGGAAAAGATTATGAGAAACTGACAAGAAACGTGAGAGCTGAAATCAAGTATTCCCTTGCTTAACTAAAAACTAACCTACTGACATTTCTGTAATAACAATGTAATAATCTCCTTTGTCGATTTTAATTTGGATCATAATGTGTCTTTCGATGGTTTCTACATATTTCATAATCCTGACACTCCAACCTGAGGTTGGAACTGTTTAAGAAGTATTATATTATTATAGAATATCACTTTAAACTAATAGTATAAGATATTATAGTGGAAGTGAAGGGATTGCACGTTATTCAACTTTTGGTAAAGCTCCTATTTTTTGCTTTTACTCACAGATTGAAATCACTTCTGATGAACTCACTATTTTGGGTGGAATTGTCCTTTGAAGGAGTAGTTTGCCAAATCTTTAAGAGATATATGCTTAGAAATGTTTTTGTCAACAAATAGTCCTACATGTAGCATCCTGTAAAATGGAGAATTAGTCTTTACACGAAGAGCTGTGTTTAGGGTATTAAAACGTTGTTGATGTCATAGATAACCCACTGAAACCTCCTCTCCGCTGTGGGACATCTAATTGAAATGTGTGCATCTGCCACAGGTTCAATTGCCTTCAAACAGCGACAGAGGCAGCCTGACGTTGGCAGCCGCGACTCTGTCTTGTTGATTTGCTGTGGCTCGTGCGGTGGACGGATTAATCGCCCGCGCAGCTTTTTTTTCCAGGGAAACCATCAAAACAATGTCAGCTCAGCGAGATAGAGATGGAACGTCTGCACGGACAATCTTCTCGCTTGAATCATCCCTCAGCGAACGCGCCACAATCTCCTGCACTTTGTTCCGCGAGCATCTCTCATCTTCAAAACGGTGGGGGGGTGATTTAAAAAAAAAGGCAGCTGCCGGGATCCAGGTGAAACAATATCTCAACGAGAGCTTCTGGGCACGTGTGAATTTAAGCAGCAACAAACAAACAACGTCGCCTTCTCTTGGTTCATTGCCCAACCTGTAACATTTAAAGAAAAAGTAGAGTCAAGCGGTTTTCTCCTCCTCCAACAGGATTGTTCCGGTGCGTTTGCACTCACAGGGGACTCTTAATGGAGTGGGGAATCATTCTGACACATATATGACCCATAAGATCCAAACCAAAAGAAGCTGGGATAAAAAACTAAATTGTCTATAGAGCGATTTGGTTTCTGTCTCTTTCCTGCAGCTCCATGATTCGTCCGTTTCTCCCCCTCCTTCAGATTGATTTGCAGCGAGACGGCGATATACGTCTTTTGCAGGATGTACGCCCGCAGACTCTTTAAGGATCCGTTTCTTTCCCCCCATCTTCCTCTTCAAGGCTCCGTTTGTAATCTCACATAGCTGTCAGATGCAGGAGAGTATAGATTTTCAAAGATTTTCTTTTTCTCTCCCCCCACACTGCTGTCGAGCAAACGCTTGCCACTTGGGCTAAACACTTTTTTATTTCCGGATCTGTGGCGAGTCTTTCAAAATGGATGTTTCTTGTATTTAATGATTGGAGCTGATGTGCACATGGAATATTTCCCTCATGCATCTCCGTCCCTCCAACACAGAGACAACACATTCCAAGTGGAAAACTGTTTTTAAGTTGTATTTATTTAACGTTTTGTAACAAAACCACAAGCTGAAAAATCTCCGAAACCCTTCCATTTGTCCACCACAAGAGACTTATTCAATGATTTTAAATAGGATTAGCATACAGGTAAATAAAACATAAGAAGAGTTGAGATGCTACAGCTTCAGGGGAGATAAGGAAAACATTTACATCATGATACATTCTTAAGACTTGTCCGTGTGCTTACTAAGCTCTCGTTTTCTCACGAGTTCGAGCGCCTCAAGAAGAGGGCTGACGTCCTATCGACTGTGTAACATCCCAGTCTCTCTACGGAACGTGTTCTCACGAGGATACTGGTCTCACTGGTTTCCTTTCCTTTCGCCACTGGTGAGGTTGAGACACGTTGATCTCAGGCACTTTCTGAAAACATGAGGTTGTTGACTGACAAACACAGATGTAATGTTCTATAAACAAAATGTAGCCTGATGTCTTTAGACGTAGATTCTCTATATACAGCACATCCTTATTTATTTCAGGAACAGTTCAACATTTTGGACATTTTCTCTCAACCAGCGTTTTGCCCAAAATGTTGAACTTTAATAGAAATCTGTAACCAACTATCGGATAATTTGCCACTTTTGCTCAGTTCAAACCATCACATGACTTGATTTAAAGATGGGGTAAGTGATTTTCATCCAGACAGAAACACTTTTTTGTTGAATCCTCCTATCCTCTTTCTTTGAGCCATTTCTAATTAAATGGAATCATTCCTCTGCCTTCTGCTATTGAGGGATGGGAGGACAACCTGCCCTCAGATAACGTGCAGCGGCATCTTTATCTAATTTAGTCACTCTGCTGCAACAGACAGTGAAAGAACATTCTAGAAAGGACTAATATTATTAAATAGAGGTTTAAACTGTCCTTCAGCTTTTTATGAGAGCGGTGGTTCACCTTGAGGTGGAGATTCGGAGGGAACACTAAAGGGAGGGGTGTGTTTGTTTTGCTCTTGAGATATAATAAAAACCCTAATATCGCTTACCCCACTTTTAATTTGTGAAAACTGAATTATTTGTAAAATTGATCTAGATTCTACTCAACAGATGAAAACCGAAATCATATTGTGACACATGTCTTATGCCCTCTTTAGTTACACTCAAATAAAAAAGAAGTGTGGCCTTATTTCCAGTCCTGGGTGATAAAAAATGTCAGGTTCCGATCTTCGTCAATTGAAATGATTGGAGTGTACGTTTGTACGACATTGAGGACAAATGACACAGTGTCAGTCCTGTCAATCAAAGTTATGATAAATAAGGACAAAATACTAAAAGTTAATCTCTAAAATGTATGTGAATATATTAATTTTCCAACATTCACATGTCCGTCGCACACCACAGTAAAAAAAACATCGGAGGATTTGCCCCAGGTCTGGAAATAACTCAGCTTAATTTACTCAATGGTTTTGTTGTTTAAAGACAAAAGCAGGGTGGGTTATAAAATTACCAATTATTGACCCCTCATCAATAAAAACAATACTACATTGGTATTGAATTACATGTATGTACAACAAGTGAACTCCTTCACAAAGTAGTAATAACCTGATACGTTTATACATTGTGGAAATAGCCATTTCCTCATGTTTTAAGGCAAACAGTTATTGTGCACGAGTCTAAGAATTAGTGACGCAAAAACTGAAGATCAATGGCTGAGCAATGCAAACTATCTGAAGCTCTCACGTTCAATAAACTCTGTGTATGTCTACGGGTGGATGGGTCAGTCTGTTTAAATTAGTGTTGATAAATTCATGCAGCCTGGAATATATGATAGAACTCAATATCTAGTATTACTTTTTTTATCTGAGCCTCCCGAGAAGAGGCCTGAACTATATGCTAAAATCATTTTCTCACACACGGATGCATCTCATCCAGTGGCTGTTATCCTTGAAGACTAAAAGGATGCATTGAAAAATTTATAATATAGGATATCAAGCCATTGTGTGTAGTCTCTACTCTTCCTCTATTTAATGTCAAGCACAAAGTCAAGTGTGTCCATTAACAGACACATTTTATCACTTAACACTGACACAATGCCCCCACTCGTTTCAGTAAATGAAACATCTGAGTGTTGTGTGAATGTGAGCAAATGTTCAGGTGCTGCAAATGTCTGAAAAAAAACGCCTTCCAATGTTCCCAAAAATGTACAAACAAACAAAAAATCAAGCTGAATATCGATCATATAATAATATGTTTATTTAAATTGTGTGTAACTGAATGAATGCTGTGTTCTACCGAGAGGATCTTTGAGGAGAAATAATAAACAACAAATAATATACTTGTGTTTTTCACTTTCTCTGTACATCTTCACCTTTAATCCCAATCAGCCATGGATTGATTGGTGAGAATGTCTGAAAAATATTCTCTAAAAGTGTCCACTCTCTCTCTCTCTGCCATCTTTCATGTCTCCGTCAAGGTAGAAGCTGCATCTCGTTTCTTTAACGTCTCTCAGTGGCTTCATGCATTTATGTACAAGTCAAACGTGTCCAGATATTCTGGATAATCCAATCTGGAAAAGGAAGAGGAACAGACCAGCGTCCCAATGTCTGAGTTGCTGAAAGTGATGCAGGGTTGACTCCATATGGTGATCACACAGACTTAGATCCAGTCCATCACATGGGAACAAGGGCATCGTCCTTCCTCCTCCCATCCTCCTCCCAGTACAGGTGGACATGCTGCAGCTGCTGCAGCTCAGATGAGCTCCGGTCAATGAAGTTAAACAAGAGTTCGAGACCTACAAGGTGGTGTAGATGTAGACAAAGATGATGACTACCAGGTTGAGGATGGTCCCAATGATGCCCAGCATGGCCAAGATGGACTCCTCCTTGCCTTCCTTGTCTTGGATTCCCCTTTCCTCATCACTGTAGACAGTATTTACCATTTTCCCCGGAAAAGTCTGCAGTTTTCGTCTCAGACGAATCTGGAGCGGGCAGATAGGAGAGAGAAAGAAAATCCATGTGTTAGTTACTGGTTAGTATGGTTGTTGCACAGCGGGTGGTGGCGAGCGATAATGTCAATGTTATCTACTGGTGAGATGATTGGAGAAGCAGTAAAGTGATTAAGAAATTGTTGTTTTCTTTTTTAATTTGCCTAATGTTTGTTTCAAGGAAATAATGAGAAAGTTAATTGAATTACAACTTGCTGGAGAGAGAGCTGAATATTAATGTCAGATTATCAAGACTGAGACCAAATCTGTTTTAAGAAAAAAATGTAATATGTGGGAAATTGGTCTAATTTGCAGATTTAACAGTCAGTGACTGGGAGGGTAAAAAAACCGTGGATGTGTTTCTCCTGTTTTGTGTATGAAAGAAAGAAAACATGATTGACTGGATACAGGATCTATGAGGGTTGTACAAAAACCACCACAACACACACACCACAACTACTGTACTGCTGCTTTCTGCGTGTTACACTGCTGTCGATACACACCTCTGTAAAAATATGTTTTACTCAAGGCTACTTGAAAGATTTTCCATAAAACATTAATGACTTTGCACAGGTCAATGCCTGTGTTTGAATTCCACCAGGCTTAAATTGTTTCATTTGTGTGAAATGCAAAACCTAACTGGTCTATTCCAGCAGTTTAGGAGTATTATACACTTTGCATTTATTCTGTTAACGTGAAGTCAAGTCAGGTTATCTATTTAGTGAGAAGTTGCGATAGCTGCAGTTATTAGTTCTCGCTGATCTTGTCTCGTGCCCCCACGGCGAAAACATAGAGGCGAGAGCTTCTGCTGTGTGTGCACGTGCACGTGGCTCCTGGCTAGAAGGATATCAGAGGACATTTAGGGTAAAAACATGGTGTACATGACGTCATGTTCTGTGGATGCCAACCCTCACCCACCCCCCTATCAGCATAGCGGTGAGTAGATAATGAGTGAAAGCACTTTACAGTCGTTAAAAGCAGAACGATGGATAAAATTGAGAGGAATTGCAATGAATGAATCAAATGTATGCAAGAGAAAAACTGTTAGAGACCGAAAGACGGTTGACGTTTGACTGGATTCTAAATCTGTAAAGAATTTTTTTTTATTCCTATTGTTTGCAACAAATTGAAGGCTGAACCATGAACCGCTTTTGGGTCACTAAATAATTTAGGTAGGTGTTATAATACTCACAGTTGTGTTTTCAATGCTCTTTGTCTAGCTGTTAGCAGGATAACTCAAAAAGTACAGCAGTCTGGGGTAAGCTCTGGTGAAAAGGCAGAACTTTTGGTGCAGATCCGGATTAAAGAAGACTTCCAGGGACCTTTGTTTCTTTTTTGCGTTGAGAGCTAAGGCATTTTTGAATGTCGCCCAATATTTATGACAAATTTAAGGTATCTACAACGTGCTCATATCTACGAACAGGTGGATTTTGTTGCAGATCTGTATGAATCTGATCTCAAACGTGTATATGCGATATGGTGATAAAACGGCCTTGGTGGATGGACGTGCTCTTTGAGTTTCTCATATAACAATCAAGGATATACAGTTGAGATGATTTTAGACTTGGTTCTCTCCGCACAGACATTTATTCTGAAAGTTTGGATGACAACTTCAACACATGAAAGCTATCATTCAAATGTTTCATTTATTTTTCAGGAACTATGTTATTACTATTTTGCTGCAATACACAGAACCTTTACTATCATTGATTCCAGACTGATATGCTGGACATCATATGTGTGTGTGTGGGGGGGGTGGGTGTTGATTTGTGTAGCCCGGGGTAGGGTATTAGAAATTGGCTGTATGTATGTAATCTACAAGGAATCAGCTAAGTTACGAGAAAAACTATTACGGCACCAAATTCCACACTCTTATAGATTTCAATTCCGTAACTATGCCAGTTTTCTTCCATCAAGATTGATTCATTATTCTCTGGGAAAATAGTGAATATTTTGAAAATATCCCAATTTTAAAGTAAGTGAAACAAGTTAATCCCGGATACGCCCCTGATCCATATCTCCACCAAACTTTAATGGGATCTTCCTTGACCCCTCCCTCATTGTTCCAAAAAGTTTAAAGAAAATTTGTCCTATAGTTTTTGTGTAGTCTTGTTCAAAAACAAACAAACAAATGGAGACGGGTTAAACTTTAACCTTCTTGGCGAAGGTGAATAAGAAAAAGTGATGAACACAAGAATAATTCAGTTATATTAGTAAATTCGAATTGAGGCCAGTGCTGCTGAAAATTTAAGCCACTTACATAAGGGCCATCATGGCTTTTGTGTTTATGGATTAACCTATGAGTTGATATAAAGGCCTTTCATACTGTAAAATGTCAAAGGGCTTTTTGCTCTGGCCTGTTTATGAGGCCAGGAGCATCAAAATAACTGTCCTCTCTAAAGGCTAACATCCCACACAGTCACGCTGAATTACAGCGATGTCCAATCATCGACACGCATTGTGCTCTCGAGGTACATAAAATCCATCAGGCTGCTGCTCCTCCTCTGATCTGTGACAATGGGCTTTGATTGCCTCTCCTGGGGTTCAGCATAAACAGGGCTTTCCTCAACCTGAATGCCGATGTTTGTACGGAGCGCTGAATGTGCCCTCAGGCATGAAGACGCCTGATACACACAAGCCCTCCTCTGCAAAATAAAAAAACGAGGGGGGAAACTGTGCCTGGGGGTTGTTGGTGTGGGGTGATGGGGGTGGTGGTGGAGTCCAGGCTCTGCCAAAACCTGAGGAGGTGGGGAAACGCTGGAGCCCAGCCGTACGTCACACACACACAAACAAAAACCTTCTGGACGTCCTCCAACGCCAACGTCAACAGAGAACGTTCTCCTTCAAGTGACGTACCATGAGCGTTAACAACCCATCAGGACTTCCTCAGTGTGCGATAGCAGGACAGGATCAGAGCTGTCAGAATCCAGGGTAAAATTGTGGATTATCGTGACACAAGAGATTATCAATCCAGCCAAGATACAGTACAGCTTCCTCCACTCCACCTCTCATTGATTAGCCATTTGACTGCTTCTAATGTGAAGAGGATTTAGTTATCTCATCATCGATTCCTCTTGTCGTTCAAGAGCTCCTTCTCACACTCTTAACTTTTTTTCCCCTCTAGGTGACACACGGACTGCTCTGGATCAACAATCCCTCGCTCTGTTCCGAAAATGAGCGGCGTCTCCTCAGGGAGGCGAGCTCACACCTGGTTCTTCCTTCTCGTACAGCGACAGCCAGGAGCGGCTTTAAGAGCAGACAGATAGAAGAGTGTGTGTGTGTGGGGGGGGTGGGAGGCATATACCTGGGACAACAAATCCTTGCTACGCCTAACGGAAGCTTACATCCCCAGATCAGACCAGTGGAGAGTAAAAGCTCTTGCCACTTGAATGATCCCGAGCACGTCAAACGACTCCAGATGCTAACAGCGTCTGACAGGCAGTGTCGCTTTTGGCATTGTTTTTAGAAAATGGAATTAGAGCAGCCGGCTCGCCATCCTCCGCCGAGATGGACACACACAAATACACACAGGGACAGGTTGACGCACGTCACTCACTAACACAAATAAACACATGTAAAGAATGCGACTGATAATGCACACAAGTGTATCAGAGAGGACGAAGACGAGGGAAAGACGAAGAGACGTGCGTTGGTGAAATCTGATGAAATTAATAATGAGCATGACCCATTTTCCAAAAACCTGTGCTCATTGTTCTGCAGTGGAGAGGAAGGCGACAGATCTATTTTGGATTGAGCGTGAACTGTGATTGCTGGAAAACATTTGTATTATTGAACAGGATAAACTGCTTAATATCGCACTAAAAAGTTCAAATCGGAGGGAGAAGACAGGTTTCACGTTTTGTGTTATTTTCATATGATTTTGATGTAGAACAGAAATTAAAAACATGAATTCAAACTTCTGTTATAACTTCTATTCATTTAAACTCACCCCTGGGAAAACTACTGTCGGAGTGCAGGATCTCATCAGGACCCAAATGTACTGAATGATTTGGTTCATATACAAAAAAAAACTGGAGAGATGCTGCTATGTAAGATCCTTTTCAAACTTGTTAAGGACATCTGTGAGCAGCGGGTCTCACAGGAGCGTATGGACATGCTTCCTGGACAAATAGCCAGCAGCAGCATCAGAAGCAAGTATTATCTGTCAGAGTGAAGCAGTTGAAGTGCCTCCACTGCCTCCATCAATGATTCATACAAAGACAACTGAGCCTGGAAATATCCCACATTGATAAAGAATATATAATACGACGCATTATCAATTTACAGCGTAGTAGAAGTGTTTGTTGACAACTGTGCACATGGTGATGAGTTCAGCTCTGGACCTACCTTGCAAAGCATCAGGAAAAGCATAGCATCGGACATGCTGGAGGGGGACGCCTCTCTGGAGTGCACAGGCGTCCCTGGCAACTAAGGTGAAAGTAGACCCCTCTCATCCTCCAGACGAGAGGGCTGACTCGTCTTCCAGGCGCTCCGAGTGTAGGGCTCTCGTTGGATGTGGTACCCCGCGGCGCTCCGGTGTCTCCTCCCTGAATTTCATCTCACCACAGTGGACAAGTTCTCGCTGCCATCACTTTCTCCCCACAGCCTTTTTGCGGGAGCCGTAACTGTGCAAGCCCACCTCCTCCTCTCGCCGCCTCACTCCTCTTTCTCCTCTCTGTGTTTTGTTTGCCTTCCCCAGCTCTGCTGCCTCTCTGCCGTCCTCCCCTCCGTCTCCTTCTTCTCGTCTGTGTGGAGGGATGATGTCAAGTTGAAGAATGGAGTCAGTTGATGGGCAGATGGGGGTGGGAGTGTAACAAAAGCACTTTCAAATGAGTATTTGCATCGTCCGTTGTCTCGCAAGAAGCTTCCAGAGAGCAAGAGATTTCAGTCTTATATCCGCTGCCAAGACGACCTATCAACCCTTATTAGAGGGGCTGACCCCTGCTGTCAAACTTTTTACAGCTCAGCAGCGTACAGCGTGTTTGATGGTCACGTCTTGGCATCTAAATGTTTAATAATGACATTTAAAAAAAGGAAACCCCTTCTGAAGTGGTGGAAGCCCTCTGCTCGCTCTGGAGGAAGTGGAGCCTAACAGAGCTTCACACTGATGCTGTTGTGGCTGCGTTCGCTCCACAGGCAAAGAGGTATCCCCTACTCTCTCTCTCTCTCTCTCATCTCTCTCTCTCTCTCTCTCTCTCTCTCTCTCTCTCTCTCTCTCTCTCTCTCTCTCTCTCTCTCTCTCTCTCTCCCGCACATATTAATGCAGCCATGGTTGCCTGGCAACCGACTCCGGGGAGTCACACAGACACTGATGACAAGAAGCATTCGTGACAGAAGCCGGGTTCATGGGCGAGGGTCTCCTCCTCCCGTCTGCTTTTTAAGGGGGATTTGTGTGTGTGTTAATAGAAAATATGCCAAGTTGACCAGCCATTGGTCGATCTGTGTTTGTAAACCTGTGAGTGTGACACTGTGTGTGTTTAGTGTTGATGGAATCGAAGAGAGTTGGGGCGTGTATCAAGTTGACTGCTCATCTAAAGAATTCATACAGAAGTGGGGTTTTAATGTTCTAGGAATAACACCAGATAGATATTGAACACGTTTTTTTTGTAACATGAGGAAATTTGCAGGAAAAAGAAAACGTTTGTCAACTTAAATCCGATAAATTGCTTTACTGTCCAGGAGCAAGCTGCCTGACAGTGCTGACCTTTGAGGCTGCAAAAGCCAGAGTCGTAGAGGGAGGAAGTCATTGTGGCTTATTAGCAATGATTTGTAGACGGTTAGGAGACATATTGTACAAATGCACCTTTTGCATCAACTGAAATAACTTATTATCCCATTATCACTGAGCTAACTTTTGCTGATCGTAAGTTTCTATCTATCTATCAGTAGCACACAGGTTTCAGATAAAATACAAAATAACACCACCTTTCATTGGGATGATGTCATTATGATTAAGAATTGTTTTCAATCAACTCTAAGTCATGAGTAAATTCCTATAAGAATCAGAGATAAATACAAAATATGTATTTTGAACTATGCCTGACGTTTTTCTGGATTCTTTGTGACTTCTTAATGATGTTAATATATGACTGAGAATATATTTCTGATCAATATAAGCTTTGAATTCTCGATCGGGCTCTACTAGTTGTGGCGATAAATTAAAACAAATGTGTGTTTTATCAGCACAAACCAACACTGGCTTTCTGTGTTTATCAGCATTATTGAGGAGGTGGTAACAACAAAAACATACAGTTTAAAGTGCAAGTAACTGTTTTTGTCACCTTTTAAACTCACTTCGTTTCCTCTTCATGTCCATTCACGTACAAAGAAATGTCCTTATCTCACCCTCGGACATGCGACTCATCAGTGTCAACACATCATACACTGATCAAACCCTGCTGAATAACCTTCTAGGATCTTGTTTTACTGTGCAACCCGACACCACAACAACAAACCCATCTGGAGTCAACCGTCCCGTCTGGTCCCGTCTCCCGATCCCATTTTCTCACTTCACCTCCGCCAGAGGGAAGGACACGAGCGCTCAGTGTTTAACCTGTGAGCTGAGAGACGAATCGCTGTCTGTTAGAAGAGGAGACTCACCCAGGCCACATGTTTCACTCATTTAAAGAAATGGACAGTTACACGTATCTTTCCAATAAGAATGAATGTTGCATTTTTATATGTTTCATTATGACTTTTGGGCTTCCAGACTGTTTATCACCACAAACAGAGATGACCTTTGTTTCAAGGTTTTCCATTTGTCTCCTGCCCCCTTTCTTGCAGTGCTCCTATGAGAAAAGCAAATAGCAACTGTTAATACATAAATATAGTTGATGTTGCAGTGACTTTGAAGCTGATGTTGTTAAATAAATGGGATTTTTAGAGAAAGATTCTCCATTATAACAATATTTAATTACGCGGATGGGTTCGACAGCTAACGTAAATGTTTAGAATGTGAAACAGCTGCCAACAAATGGGATTAGGCTTGATGTTGCTTTGCACGTGAAATGACCCGGAATGGATTGCAATAAAAATGGAAATGTAAAGGAAACGTTCACCACCAAACTGAAACCGCTGGTGTGCATCATTTTATTGCCGACTGCCATCGCTCTCTGCCAAAAGATTTACTAAGTCAGACTGTCGCCGCCAGCACGGGCATTTGTTACAATTAATGAAGGTGTCGGATGAATTTGTTCTTGTCGTCTGGAAACAAAACTTGAGTTTTTCCGTGAAATCCTTTGTCTCACATCAGTTCTCATTCAATCTAGGCCGATCGGTTTCTTTCTCACTCGGATAAAAAAGACAAAGTAAGCAACTAGCTAGTGAAGCATTAGCTAAAGGACCAGACTTTTTACTCAGTAGTTGGTGGGGACCAAAGCAGAGGTAAAATAAGGACTGAATATTGCTCTTATATTGTCTGTGTGGACACCAGTGACTGATGCACCATATCATCAGGATTTATACAAAGTTAACTATCCACAACTTTACAGGAGAGTCTCGCTGTTATGTTTACAGCTTGTTCTAAAAGTGGGAAAACAAGAATTTATTCAATCTATTGTTTAGCCTTACCAGTAACTATATCTATAGGGCAGAAGGGTCGGGGTCTCATTCAAAATACATCACAGTCGACAATGCGTTTCCCCCGTGTCCTTGGAAACACACCCGCCAAGTTTGAAATCAATCAGATGAGCGGTTGTCAAGAAAAACAGAGGACAGACAGAAAAACAGAGGTTTATGGATTTATCAGAAGGATAAACATGAACTAGATCTTGGAGAAAAACACAAACACACACACACACACACACACCAAGATGGGAAATTGGCCGAGGGTGTAACAGAAATATCTTTCATGTAGAGTAAGCTGAAAAGCGCGCTGAGCGGGTGTCAGATTTCCAACTAAGAAAGCCTTGAGTTGACTTAATTAATTTCACTGGGTAAACTCGCACACACTTCATGAGGTAGAGCTGAGGACACAAAGGCCTTTGAGCAAACTGGCTTGAGAGAATCTCCCAACCACACAAACCCCAGGTATTAGCGTTTTAGATTCAAGGGTACAGCTTATGGAATCCAAGGGTCTTAACAATCCAAATTAGCGGCACCGTAAACAACAACTAATACCTCTGCTTTTCTTCTTTACTTCTTCTCTGTTTAATGAGATTATATTTGCTCATTCAAAACTGGAGATTTCTAATTTGTCCTTCAGAGGACGCCACATCATTCGTTATTTAGAGGCCTATACGCAAACAACCCACTACACAATGAACGCACTCGACCCAGTTCATGACAAGGCCCCTGCGCTTCAGGTGATTTCAGAAGAAATACATGAAAAGGTTTGATACGTTAAATCTTTCTGTACTGGAGTCAGAAAAACCTTGAAGACACATCAAACGCTGAGAAGTGCAACAGAAGTGTTGGCCGGTCTTGAAGGAAACCTGTTGAGAAATCTCTGCAACACTTCACGTCTCCACACAAGCTTTCTACCTCTTTTGTGCAGGGAAGAGAGAGACTGAATGTTAAAGGGGGATCCTAAGAGTGGTTGAACGAGGCTAAGGAGTGAGGCGGTGTCATGACTGCCATTAATCCTAATTAGCAGGGAACATGACAGCAGCATATGGGTGTCCTCCAGTCAGGGAGCCAGACGGCTGCTCGCCCCAATCCGGTTCCCGCCGCTAATGGAGATGCCGAGACAAGATGGAAATAAAAAAAAATCAAACTTTGAAAGATGTTTTACTCCTTAATTCTCTTTGGGATAGATGGATGGGTCGTAAGCAGAGGCCGGACAAAGTAAAAGCATTCCTGTTGATCATGTCGTAATGGTGACCTCAAATTGGTGCAGTGTGCGGACCAGAGAAGGTAGAATAACAAGGACGGACATGAAAGATTGATTTTAAAGTTTTCTGATGTGTTAGCTTTAAAAATTGATAGAATGACAAAAATGCTCGGTCTATAGGAAAAAAAGGGAAATCACTCAGAAATAGTTCTACTAATGCTTTTAGGCTTGATTGGTCGAGGCCCGATATAAGACTTGGCTTCCCATCGGCATTTTCATTCAATTATTTCATTGTGGAGATTCGTAATCAAATAAGACGCTATATATTCACCAGGAGTCTGATTTGACCCATGGTTCAAGATTTCTCTTCCACGTAGGCCTTTAAATTAGGCGGAGAATTATACATTCCATTTCAAATAATGGATGGAGGATAGATTAGTGCACATACGGCGATTAGGGAATTTAATATTTCAAAATCAATCCAAAGATAATGGTTTATCTGGACGGCTACCACCGACTTAGTTTATGTAGTTTATAACTGTGTTTTCAAACTTCATGTTGTTGTGAAAGGTGTGTTATCGAGGGAGACATGACAGGTACTCATGTGTGCTCAACGACGGTGATGTCGAAAATACATATACATTTTTTCTCCACATTAGGTATAGAAGCAGAAGGGTTTGTCTGTCCTTCTCTCTCTTTCTCTAAAGGCCAGCCCGATATATCCTCGCAGCCTAATCTCAGATTCTACTACTTACATCAAAAGCCTGTCAGCCCGAGCACATGAAAGCCTGTTTTCTGAGAGCTGCTCGTCCTCCGACTGGAACGCTCAACCCAGATCTCATTTCTCTACCGCCCCTCCAATGTTTCCACGGAGGATGGGGATGAGCGTGCCCCCCCCCCTTCCATACACACACCCTGAGATGTCCACGGGTCAGCACAATTTCCGCGTTTTTCAGATATCTTCAAATGCAAGTGTTTCCCCGTAGTAAACAATAAAGTGTGAACTTGTGCAGCATAAACAAAACCTCCATCGTCAATCGAGCTGAAGCGGGGGGATGGATGCAAAAAAGAAGCGCAGCAATCAGCTTTGATGCTCAGCTTCTTCGATATTACCGTCAACTTTCCAAGTCAGTTATGGCGGCCGTCTTTGTTCGCCGGTGGGCATTCAACGCTTCTGACTTCAGTAGCTACGGTAAACAATATCTGGCTTTGTGGGGTGTTTTCATGACATTTACTCATCTCTGAAATATAGAGCCCAAACTGACACGATGTAAATTGATTCAGACTGTTTGTGTAAACAGTTTCCTGAATCTCCGCTGCGTGTTTGCCCGTGAAATGACTGGATGAATAGGTGATTGCATCTAAGGCGAGGGGAATGTCACATTGCCAGCAGCTCCAGGTAGGAAATGAAATTAATTGGTTTCGTTCATTTCTGAAACGGTTGATTAATAGAAGAAAAACAAAAGAATAAAGCAGCAGTTTGAGTTTCTTAGTTTCCAGATTTTCTCCGAGAGCGCGCTTGTCTTCTGAGGCTCCGATGGAACAACAGAAGGTGCAGTAATAAATCATGTGATGCATACAAAAGCATCATAACAGCTCCGGGGTTATTCAATATTGAGATTCTACTGTCTGAATGAGGGTGTCGTCAACAGTCTGTGTCTGCTTCTCGTTTCAGATCAATCTCTAGAAAAACATCGGACTCATTTGCGAGTGGATTTCTCTCTAGCATCGTCTCCACCATCATTGTTTTGCTTCGAGTCCTCTAGCACACAGCTCAATAAGATGTCTCACATATAGAAATGCCATAACAAAAATTCCTCCCTGAGAAAATTAGCCTTAAGCTGTTAACAAAAAAACGATAATAAGCGAGAACAGAGCGGCATTAGGACGACTAAGAAGCCCCCTCCACATCAAATGATTATTTCTCCCTCCATCTCCGATAAGTAGGCTAAGTAGGACACTGTGGAGCTGAGAAGTAGATCATTATCTGGATATCTGCCGTGTTGAGAAATCATTCTGGCAATTCAAACATGTCTTTTATGTTTGGTCCTGTGGGTAGTGACAACGTGATGTTCATCCCCTGCACCATCTTTTTATACGCCCTGGAAAAAACATAACCCATCTGTAATCGGTTCCATTCGCAATACATCCTCCTTTCATTTATTCTCTGTTTCAGGACATAAATACGAGCGTTTGTTGTTGTATCGACAGCGATTTAACCGTGGAAAAGCACACAGAGGTTTTAAAAAGGCCTTGTTGATACATCTGTCTTTCCTGAAACGGTTGCAAGCCCCATCTGCCAAGTCCGTCTGACAAATGATCCATTCGGTGGGAGACATTAACATATTGAACACGGGGGATATCGAGCCAGGGGATTACGGCAACAGAGTCCTGGATGGATCCGATCCGGCGGCATTAAAAATGAAATAAGAAAATCTCACGGCCTCGCGTCAGGCTGCTCTGGTCGGCCTCGCTTACTGCAGGTGATTTAGGAGGTTTAACAATAGCACTGATCCTGCGGGAAGATAAGTCTCCCTCACTCTGACCATCACTCCCACTCATTTCTCTCCTTTTCACACTCGCGCACAAAATGAACAAGCGCTTCACACTCAGACGTGAGAGATTATCGGTCGCACCTCTGGACGGATTTCACGCTGAGGTCTTATTTTTTATTGATACCGTGGTAGCAGCTCAGCGCCCAGACGCTGGTTGTGGGGGGAGTCAGAGGTGTTAGACCTGCGCTTTATAAATGATTCAACCCCACAATGGATCTTTGCCACTTGCACACAGAGAGAAATTGGCCTTTGTTTTAGGTTTGAAGTTACATTTTCATAACTTTTCAGTTTCATTCATTAATCAACCAAGTGATTCATGAGAAAATGATTTATCTCAGTTGTGAACAAACAAGAGGAAATCGGCTGCACAGGAACAACCTTAGTACAACTATTTCAAGTACTACTTAAAGTACCCTGATGGTGTCCTAGATGGTCCAAAGGCTTGTTGTGAAATGATGAACACTACACACCCTCAGTGGTCGCTATCTTGGCAACGTGGACGAACAGGAAGAACCAGATATTTCACAATTTCTGAGGACACATAATGGTGCAGATGGCAGCATAATTCCATGTCCGAGTCAGATGCTCCTGATATATGCAAGAACTTCTCCTGCAAGTCTCCCAGGAAAATGTCTGGCAAAAAAATGACAGCAAGAAAAAAAAACTAAAAGAATAAACAGATCTCAGGATGAAGAAAGAGGTGCCAGCCACGTATAGGAGATGTAAGATGTAAACTTGGAAAGAGATGCGAGAGCTTTCAGCGTGTCGGGCCGACACCTGTGTAAACAAAAACACATGATTTCTGCAGTGGAATGTTTTCTGTCACGTCCTACCTCCTGCGTGTTCCTGTTGTTGTGAACACGTCTGACCCGTATCTCCTGCTGGGTTCTTCAAGTGGGAAAGGTAAATGCTGGAAAATGAGCTCGCGTCTAAAAGCTTCCATGCTGCTGAGAAAAATGTCTCAAACATTTTAGAATGAAAACTATAATTACAGCTTGACGTAAGATGGCAGACTCAAATTTATGAATTTCAAGAAAACTCTTATTCCTGAAAAGGATGATACACATGTGACTCAATCTCTTCACGTTAACAGTGGAGAGATTGAGCAACTCCAGAGCTGCACATGGATCCAATCATGTGTATTTCTGGAACATAATGGATCCTGAGGATTTCAGAGCTGA
The DNA here is from genome assembly GCA_038501795.1 of Pseudopleuronectes americanus. Classification (NCBI taxonomy): domain Eukaryota; kingdom Metazoa; phylum Chordata; class Actinopteri; order Pleuronectiformes; family Pleuronectidae; genus Pseudopleuronectes; species Pseudopleuronectes americanus. Next base: position 14,888,464 of record CM076726.1, on the reverse strand, counting down.
GCTATAGCCTGGTTGAATGGACCGACTCCACCTTAAACTGATGTGACGTCATGATTCAGTCAAAAACTCAGTTTGACCTCTTTGTTTTACGCCCATTTAATAATGAGGACAATTGGATGTTGATCTGAACACTTATTCGTTATCTACACCCCTAAGAGGACCAGTCTTCCCAGTCTTCCCCCACTATCAAAGCTGTGTCCTGGTTATTAAGCTCTCTAGATACTGGGCCCAGTAGGAAATGATAAATCCGCAGTGTCTGCTGATAACCCTCTTATTTCACTATCTTCACGGGGAGAAAAAAGGGGGAATCGTCGGCCCGCTCAGTGGAAACAGGCAGATATGGAACATGTCATTTTTTCCTAAGACGATAAACTTGTTTAACTCAACTGTACTTGACACTGCGCTGGAAAATATGCATGTGTGAGCATGCATTATTGAAACGGGCGTTCAGGCGGCCCTAACGCGCAGTAAGGGGAGGGGCCCTCTGTGTTAATCTTACAGACGTTCCCCTGCTGCTGACTGTGCATGTATCAAACGTTAGAAGTCTTATTTTATAATTATTTCCAGCATTTGCATATTTTACTGAAGACTTCAGAAGACGGGAGGAGTCGTGACACCCTCTCGCTTTGAATCCGAGTATATCTGAACATTGATTAAAGAGGACGTGAAAAAAACCACACATTCATCTCTTTGTGAATGTCAACAGGGAGATTGATTGGCCAAAAATCTGCACAATTTGAGAGAATGAACTTTTACATTTGAGGAGAAAACAGAAAAAAATTGATGCCTATTACCTCTAATGCTGCACCAGGCGACTGATGTGATTGGAGGAATGGCTCCTCCTTTCTCATCTCACTCACAACAGGAAACAGATTGTGTTAATTGAGATGCAGATTCCCTGAGCGTTGGCATTTGCAAAAATCTTTAAAACAACCAGTTTTGGAATATCTACGGCAGTGTCATGAATTAAATATAGCACAGAAATTGCTCCCTACATCCTCTCCCTCTCTCTCTCTCTCTCTCTCTCTCTTCTGTTCTTGACGCTCCCACCTCTTTATGCAGAAGAGATTTACATCAGCACATTCAGAGAATTTATTAGGATCCGTGGGAAAGTTTTGACTGTCAAAGTAATCTCCCATAATTTCATAAAACCACTGAAGGGAATGTTGATCTGTTATCTGCCTCCACTTTGATTAATATCCCACATAAATTTCAATGGAAACAACATATTTCTGTGTCTGCTTTAAGTATTTGTAAATTGCAGCTGTTATGGATTGCAAGCTGTGTTTTTCTTTCTTTTTTTTGTCACCCCACAGGCAGACAAGTCGAAACTCTGAATTGCAAACGTTGTGATTTGTGAGGATGTGACACTTTATCATCCCCACGTGTGTGTTTATCAGTCTGTCCACAGCTCACTCGGAAAACTGACAAACCACACACGGACTTGTGAGAAAGCCCCTAATAAGCGTTTATCTGAATTGACATTGTCGCCCCTCGTTAGTCGTCATTACAGTCAGCGACCGGCCGAGTGTCAGCGGATCTTTCTCTCTCATGGAGCCACAGCGCAGGCCCTCGAGTTGCACCGGAGCAGGTCCAGGGAGAGGAGCGCACGTCAATAACAGTAAGCCAATTAAAATCACTCTTCATTTAAGCTGTGATCTCTATTGATTCGCCTTTCAATTCTCATCCATCACACCGGCAGACTGCCTTGAAGGGTTCGGAGGGAGAGACTGTCTGGCTGACTCAGTGTCTCGCACCAACCACCTGCAGCTTTTCAGAAAGACGCGAGCCCGGTTACACAAGCTGTTCTGAAGACTAAAACAAAACCCGGAGCCTTCGATGGTGGAAGCTCGAGGATTTGATTCTGTTGCAAAGCCACAGAGAGAACAAGGAGCTGAACTGTCGACTGAATACCAAAGCAAAAGGCAGAAAACACCGTGAAAAATATAAATCTGGAGATGAACGTAAAGCATATTATGAGCGATTAGGCTGTAAACTTCCTGCTGATAACTTTCCAAAACTAATTACTGCAAGTTTTAAGTTCGTAATACAAGCTTTAAATCCGTACAATTAGTATATTATATAATTGCGATCTATTAACAGCTCTGTGACACTGGCTCGTTGACACATAGCCTGAACAAATGTGGCCTCTTGGGAGCTGCCACCGGGGTCTGATGTGACACCGCCCTGCACCCCCTTCATTAAGGGGTGACCCTAATAATTGCAGCTCCTCAGCAGTAGTGCCCTTCTGTGTAGGCCGGCCCCCTAACCGCTACCATCATACGACCGATACTGATTGAAGCACAGAGGCCTTGGACTTTTGTTTGTTAGGCTCAATGAAGCCTCATGATTAATAGATATCCTGTATTTGTTTGGAATTGCTTTTTAGTTCAGGACATACAGACTGTAAATTAAGATGGACGACCCGTCTCCACTTCCTTCTGTTGTTCAAAAATCAAGCTAAAAATATCGTGGATGTGAAATTCCACCATCTTGCACTCTTGAACTAACTAAAATGACACAAAATAAAATTTAGAAAAAGTTTTAAAAGTGTTAATTAGTTTGTCCTATCTACTAACATGGAAGAGGCAGGGTTTATGAACTATACCGCCTTCAGCCACCAGGGGGATTTGGCGTTACTTTTAAATGTGCAGGAGGCAATAGTTTGTCAATACCTCAGAAAACTCGTAGAAATTAACTTCCAAAAAAACAATTAACGTGAGCATTGTTTTCATCTGTACAACTAAAACTACTCAGTGAAGCTTAGCGTGGATTTCTTCTCTTGTACAATGGTTCTGTGTCTCTATAGCAATGTCGCTCTATTTCCAACTTTACTCCTGAAAGATAACAGTCGGGTCATATCAGCATTTGATCAGTCACCGCTGTTTGTGTCAAAATGCTCCCACAGTCCTCTTACTTTCAACGAATCATCAAAAGAACTAGTTTTCTTTTTTCTCTCTAACCCTTATCAGAGTCCAGTTTTTTCCTGACTCTGACCACGACCTCCTCTGACACGGGTTCAAAACGAGTTTCTTCAGCGGCGTCAAAAGTGCGTCACAAACAATCTGCTGGACCATCAGCTCCGTGTGAAGGTCAGATAGAACCCGAGCCCCGGCCCAGAGGCGAGGCTTTCACTTCTCTTTCTTTCCTTTTTCCTCCTTCTGACTCCATCTCGCTGGCTGTTCAGGAGGCGGGGCGGGGGTCAAGCAGCGGCGCGGGGGCTGGTGGGGCAGCGACTTGACATGAATTGTAAATGAGTGAATAAAAGTGCGGATGCGAGCGTCCGTCCGCAGAGCACCGCTTCAGCCCTTTTTGCTTACTTTGATTTAATAGTGTCTTGTAAGCATACCTAAATGTTAATAATCCCGCTGCTTGCAGATGCATTTCCACCGAGCGCTCTGTTTTCCTGCAGACTCAAAGGCCTTGAAGTGTCAGTGTCTTCTCCCCTCGAGCACATGCAGCAAACCGTATCAACTCTCTGGTTCAGCAGCTTTGATAATAATCTGACCTCACCTGTTTGGTTGACTTGGGGAGTTGTGACTTTCCTCCTGCATGCTGTGTGAACACCAGAAAGCGGGTGTTAGCATTCATCGCGCCCTCATTTTATTTTACGGAGGTTATTTTTGTGACAACCATCCTCCTCTAATGCGGTGTCGTCTGACGCGACTTCGTTTCAATTTTAACAAATCACTGCCAGTTAACATTAAAAGCTGTGAAGAGATGGCACCTCCATTTTCATTATCCCCTGATAAAGAGCAGCCGCACAAACATCCAGGAACAACACGTGAAAAGGTCACAGCAGCAAGGTGACAAGCTGGTGAAGACTGTGAACTCTGGATGAAAATAAAAATTCCAAATAAACTGGAATTTTTGCCATCAGTTATATAAATGATGTCTTGAATAAACCTGCAGCCTCTATACATTATTACATGGATCTTTCATAAAATAATTATACACCGTAGATGGCGGCTCCTGTGTTTGATTTATTTATAGTGACATTTCAGAGAATGTGCGTACAGCTGACAGACCTGAAGTAGGTTATATGTTCTACTACACTTAATACACACAGAAAGCGTGGGCCACATCTGGCTCTGCCTCAGCCCCTGCTCCTGCCTGCAGGCTGTTTCTTCATCATGCCTCATACACTGTGTTTTACAGCCCTGACAAGGCACCAGAGGTGGCAAGTACATGTATACAGGTAGTGTATTTAAATATAGTTGTGAGGTACTTAGTGATTTTCAAACAATATTTTCTTTTCCCCCCATTTCAGAGGAAATGTAACTCATAAATAATCTATAAATAAACTCTTAACATGACTACTTTTACTGTTCAGACTTCTCTTGACCTATGATTAAAATCGTCTTTTACCAAAGTTAATAATCATAATGACACTCCAGGTACAATACTTTTACTTGTATTAAAGTACTTTTATATTGTGGTACTGACACATCACAGGAGTGAGACACTGGATGCTTTCGATGTGATCTTCATTCAGTTACTGTGCGGTAACAAATATTCCTTTTATATCAGAGAATGGATATTTTGCCTGCAGGTTAGTGAGAGCCGTTTGCTGAACATTTGTGTGAACATGTGTGTTTCTGATCTCAATATGCAATATGATGATAAAGTGGCAAATCAGCCTTAGCGGAGGTATGAGCCCTTCTAGTTCATATTTGGCAATCCAGTGTATTAATCATCAAATAAAATCAGTCAATCAAATATGTGGATTTCATAAATCATCTGAATACTGATGAAAAGCTGAGAAACAATTCCACTGAGCTTTTAAAGAAAGAAAATCTCTTCTGAGTTTAATCAAGAAAAAATAATTAAAAAACACAATCAAGCAAATCCTGCAGATGGAGCATTTCTTCCTCTGCCACATTCTTGGTAGGTTAGGGTTGCAAGCCGTGATGCCAACAGATGCCACAGTGGGATGACGCTCCTTGATGCTGCCATGAAGTGTCACCATGGCAACGCTTTGCCTGTCGCACCCCTCGTGTGTGTGTGAGCCAATGAGGCCCATGGCAGCACTCGCTCTCCTCCTCGGCGCCGTGGCAGCCCCGGTGTTCCAGGCCACCACATTGTTTCGGCAAATGATTAATTACCGTCCTGATGAAATGTGAAGGCTGTGGAAATGTCACAGGTTGGACATGGGCTTGTCAGAGTGGGCCGGCAGGGAGGAGTGTATCACACACAGACATCTGGAAGGATGCGCAGCGCCGGCCGCTCACTGCCTGTTCAAGGAAAGACCTTATTATTACTTCAGCTGCTTTCTGTTGGATTTTTTATGTAACTTCATTTCCAGCAACCTTATTATATCCTCAAGCAGGCTGGTGTGTGATGCCTGGATTTTAAAACTTCGCCGCAGAGAAGCCAGGATCCTTCCCCTGGTTCACTCACCTCTTCACTTATTCAATTAAATGCAAACCCAATTAAAGTCAAACCAATTTATTACACAATGTCAGAGGGTGAGATTCCTCGCCTATAACCCAACAATCAATATTAGCCCACGGTAAGTGAGCAGTAAACACCTGAAAGTAGTAATTATTACGATGCCTCCAAACAGGCACGTTCTCACCCGTCTGCATTGTGCTGTCAGCGCACAATAACCTCTCACGCTGACGTACTGTAGGTTCAAGATGTCTGCGTAAATGTTTAATCCATTTGTGTTGTTGGTGAAAAGAGCGGGGGAAGGTATCGCTTGATGAAAAACACAAATGACATACCAAATTTCCCTGATGAATTGGTCCATTTACTGAAATAAATTGAATTGATGCAAAGGATTCCCAGAGGAGCAGAAAATTGTTCAGCTACGGATGAAAACCCTCTCTTAGCCACGGCAGGCGTATTTGTATTACACATAAGACTTGTAAAGATGTGCTGACAGCCCCCTGTTTATCCCACTCAATAAGAGCACATAGCTTTTTTTCTCTCTGAGCTAAAATGTTTGTTAATTAACTAGGGACAAACACAGGAACAAATGCAATTATTTAAATGAGTGGATCCGATTCCTGGGTTATTATAGGGGAGCTGCCTGGGTTGAAATCTAAAGGACAGATTTGATTCACAGTTTGTTTGTTTACCTGTGAGTTTGAGCCCCTGTGCACAAGGTGAACCCCTCATTAAACACCAGATATCAATATAACGAAGGAAATAGTGAGTTATTATTGCAGTGAATTGGACAATTGCACAATTACACAGCCTATATATATATAGTCTTATATCTCGTATATCTAGATTATTATTTATTTTATTCATATTTGTATTCTTATTACATTTCACCCTTGTACTTCTACTTCTGTGTGCTGCTGTGTTGGAATTGTAAATTTCACCGACGGAAGATAGATAAAGGTACATCTTATCTTATCTTATCTTATCTTATCTTATCTCTTCTTATCTTATCTTGAAATCTAGTTGATTCAAACTATCAGCTCATTTTCAACCGTATGTTTAATCATGTCAATGATGCAATTTCATACTAGTTGCTAGTTAAGTATTTGCCTTTAAAAGTCACTTTCACAGATCCACTCACATATGTTCAAGCCAGTGAGTGAGACATCATCAGGGTTTATGGATTTAGATGTTAGTTTGGCAACAGCTAGTCAAACATCGATCTCTCATCATCGCCACTTTGAGATTCCAAAACATATGGCGAATCACCAGAATGGCTGCGTGAGCAGATGTTATTGGTTAATTGAAACGCATTTGATCTTGAGTGATTAGTGTCCATCGGAGCATTTTGTTGCTTGGTGTCTTAATGATCGCGCTGCTGTGACAGCATGTTTCCTCACTCTGACTTTATGGGCAACTTATCCACACGCCATCGCCTGTTCCAGATCACTGATGTCAGCACTGTAGGTCAATTTATGAGCATTATCAACGTATCTGGATGGGCGGATAACAACAACATCTTTAATTCCGCGACATGCAGAATGTTTACTTCTTCTGTTTGTCAACAGTTAACAAAAAGACACAGGGCTGCAGATATAGACGGGGGGGAAATGAAGGGTTATACCTGCTTAAAGTATGTAAGTTAAGCTTAGGTGCCACTAAAACAACTCCTTGCTATAGCTTCTACAAGTCTCTAACAGACTAAACTGTACTGGAGGGCTTAGACATGAATACATACCTCATTTTGTATGTTGATGGTGGTGGTGGAAGGAGAGAGAGAGAGAGCTGTATATGTTGGGAATCCTCCAGAGGCTGTCATTTCAAGACCAATTGCATCACAGCTGTGCAACTTGGCTGTCCCATTTCAAAAGTTCCTTCAAACGAGGCCAAAACCTGCGTCCTTCCATTTCTGAGCCACAAAAGAGCCAGTGGTTGGCTCGCTCTTAGGCCGACAGTGCGTCTGTGGCAAAGCTAGTAAGCAGGTTGCTGAGCTGCAGTAAGAGAAGCCACTTAAAGTCCCAATTCAAGGTCTGTACAAGTTGCTGTTGATGCAAAAAGGAAATCCTCCTTAGATCAGACCGTCTTATTTCTGGTTGACATTCACCTTCGTAGACCGAGTTCTCTGAAGCAAAGAGCCGTTGGATTGAGACAGAGCTTTAGTCTGGTTTTTGAGTACTTCCTGGTTGCTTTGGTCTGTCTACTTGTGTTCTATCCCTGCTTTGTGCCATATGGATCAGGACGTTTCAGGAACCGGTAAGCAGGTTAGCCTGAGCAGTTTGTTTGTTGTGTTCAGGTGGACAAAAAAAATAAAAGCCCTTAAAAAAAACAGGAACCAGGAAGTATTTAAAAAGTTCCAACTCAGGGGCTACATCCTTCGGAGGGGAAGTCCAAATCAAAACAAGACAGGCTGGTCTGTGGAGGATTTCCTGGTTTCTTGGCCTGTGGTTCAATCTCCTCCAACCTATTCATCAACTAACCTGTTTCCCATTCATCCATCAACTCACTCACCTGACAAGGACCAACTCGAACAACACAAATCTGCTACAACTTGGTGTTAACTTGTGGTTCTCGCTTATTTTTGAGAGGCGGTATGTCCACCAGGACAATAACCTGCAGGTGTTCTAGTTGTTATTTAATTTATTGTTTTCACAGGATTTGTGTCTCCTCCTCTGTGTCCTGCTGTTGGGTTCAATTAAATACAAATCCTAACAGAGTGATACATTGGTCCAGAATTTCCCATATTGTTGTTCAGTCGGGTTGATCCAGTGACTGTAAAGGCCACAACATATGGTTCACATAAACATTCGTACTCATCAAACCATTCAGTGACCCATCACGCCCTGTGAAAGGACAGGACAGGGGCCTTATCATCCTTGAGGAGACCAATCCCTCCAGGAGAGAAGTGTTTCATCACAGGATAAAGGTGATCGCTCAGAACAACTTTCTATTGATTTACAGGTCAGAGAGCAGAGCCACCAGATCCTCACTGGAGAGCAATCAGACCTGCGCTGGTGTCTTGGAGGAACATAGGACACATGACCACATAACCTTTTTTTTCCCACATCTGTCGACTATGTATTTTGCACCGCTGACCTCTCAAATGTGCATTCAGCTCTGTAATGGGGGAATTCATGCACCGTAACCCTGATGGAATCTCCCTCTCAATGCAATGGTCACCGGACTCGTCCTGCTGACACAGTCTGATTACGTCGTGCATTGACATTCCCACTCACCCGAGGAAGTGTTGCTCCTCTGCCCCTCTGGATGTAGAGCAGCACGGTCAATGCAGAGGTCAATTCAGTCACTCTTCTTTTGAAACACCTACCAGCCGAGCATCTCTGTCACACCTTTATGGAAACAACTGGATTTGTTATGTTTATCCACTCATTTATTCACTTTCTTTCCTCTTGCACCTGCTTGTATGTGGAATAGTATATATCTCCAACCGGGTTTAGACAACGTGCTGCTCTCACATTCTCTTCGCCTGCTCTTGCACCCACAGAGGAAATCGAGGGTCAGCTGTAGTTGAATTCCCAGGGACAAGGCAGGCGCTGGGTCAGTGGAACAGTTAGACAGCTCTGTTCGACAAGCATCTCCCCAATCTACCTCTCAAACCTTTTTACACATACTCAAGCTCATACATTGGCAGACTGTACTGACTTTTTATGCTAGGAGCATATCCAATATGTGATGTGGAGTTTGGCACTAACTCATCTCTCTGATAGACAGGGAACTAGTTGAATACATTTAATGATTCTTCTAAACCTGGTAATTATGTGTAGGGAATACGCAGCAGGAATCAAAGCCTTTAAAACTAAAGGTCTGAGAGTTATTCTTCTCACACTAAGATTCTTAAGTCATGTTGTTTCAAATTTCGTCAAGCAGTGGGTGATACTGGTTTGTAATTGAGAACAACAACAATCTTCAAATTTGTATTCTTTTGGTGAACTTTATTTAAAAAAAACAATCGGAGCACTGGACCAGACACAAAACCATACATTTTAGCAGCAGATTCTCTTAGGCCATATTTAATAATTACACACCTTGTGATTTACTTTTAATGCAAATGCTCTGTGTCAATGCAGTGGAAATTAAGGAAGTGAAGAGTAGACCGGGTCTTCGATCTTTTACTTAAAATTGCGATAATTTGGACATAATTATTACACTTTGACCTTCTGTTTGTTTATTATTACTTATTATTTTGTGTTTGTACCATTTTAGTGGTCAAAGTGGAGCTATAAACTACTTTATATACTGTTCTGTTGTTTGGTCCTAGGGTTCTCAATTTAGGGATTCAGGCCAATCTGAGGGGTCAAAAGGTCAAGAAAAATTTATATTTGTTTACTTTTATTGTCAAAGAAACTAACTCCTTTGGGCTTTGAGTCGTTCGTAAGGAAATGTCTCTTTGGTGGCTCTGCTTACGAGAAACATGACATCAGAAAACTGTATAAGCGTCATGCCGGACGTGAAGCCTCCATTTGGTTTGACTTGATTGTGATAAAGTCTTGTGTTTTCATATAAAATGTGCAAAGTGCCTCACTGACTAACCCATGACTCTGAAGAGATGAAGTCGACAATGTTGTCGTCTCGTCTGGAACGAGCTCAAAGCTCAAACAGAGACACAGTATTTAGTAAGCTGGAGCAGTCAGGTATTTTCTGGTGTAGGTGCTCATTAAGCCATTTAACTGACATAAACAGCATATAACTTCTATCCATCCTTGGCTTTCTCATGTCTGGCAGCCACGATAAAGAGGGATAGTGCAATAAGAAAGTAGGAAAGAGTACGACAAGACTAACAACCTCTATCAGGATCATTTTGCAGGTTGCCTGCTGGGCGGGATATCATCAGAACTCTGAAATTTGCTTCCCAGTGTGAGATATAATCAAAAAAACAAATTGCAATACCACAATTTATTCGTAAGTATCAACCCATTTTCAGCTGCTTGTCAGTCAGCTATTGATTTCAAAGGAAAGCAGTCGTTTAATTGTTTTTTTAAGGAAAAAGTCAAATTATTCCTGCAGAGAAAAACCTGCCACCAGCGCATACAAAGCCCACTGCTGTTACATTCTAATCACTCTCACTTCAAACCTTCTCCCGACATCAAAGATGGTATTTGGGGCAAAAGTCAGATAGTTACCCGCTGAATCAGAGAGAGCGGGAGCTGATTTACAGGAGGAGGATTCCAGCAGAATGGTAATGTGCTGCTTCTCCTTCATATTGGCAGTGACCCTCTGCCCCTCGTGCTTTTGAAATGCTCATCTGATTGGGGAGGTCGCGCGAAAAGAAGCAGAAACGGGAGAAAGAAGTTCGTCAGACACAGGTGATTATACAGGCGTCCTGTTTCATCTGCAAATGAGGGAGTCTGCAGCAAAGTGTAGTCTAGACTACTTCGGCTGCTTATAGACATGCACTGAACTCCAAACGTTCTCCAGAGGCTTTATGTGCGATCACGGCAAACTTTCTCTGGCCAGGACCCTGGAAATACATCTGCAGAATGTCCAAATGATCCGATTTGAGAACATAACCAAACATCCTCTGCAGGATTCACCGCAAGCAAGCGGGTCTCAAACATGCGACATGTAAAAATCTGAATTACTACGTTACTTTCTATCCCTAGCTGCTGAAACTCCCCTCACTTGATCTCTGTGCTGCTGTATAAGTCAAACTCCAGAAGAAGTCCAGACGCAATCCATCACGTCCTCCGGAGCTCATGTCTGAAAACGGCTCTAGTGTGTTTTTTTCTTTAGGGGGTCTCTTTTTTTTGTATTTACTTTAAACTGCAGTTTCTCTAAATCACGGGCATCCGCTCCTTCTCACGTTGCATTTTACATAGTTTACAGAAAATTTTAGCGTTATAAAGTTCATCATAAAGCAAACTATACTAAAATGCACCAATAAGCAAACATCAGCCGCGTCACCACACTTCGCTGAACAAAACAACACAAGGCAAAAAAAAACTGCAATCGTCCTTGGGCTTGTGTTTTGGGGGGGGGCTGGGCAGAGGGGCAACCTAAAGACTCAGAGAGTGTGTAATGAGGATTTTACTGCTCATGGGGAAAAGGAGGAAAAACAGTGGTCTGCTGCCCCGGTGGCTTGTGCCGGAGATCAATCGTCATTAATCTTTCTAGAGAGGCTCCGGCTGCACTTTTTAGGGAGGAGAAGGATTGCTGACCCAAGTGCAGGACGTCTTTCTAGGTCCAACAAGCAAGGTTTCCTGCGTTTGGATGCCACAGCACTTCTCGTAGGTTTTGTCAAAGCTCCAAGCCGAGCTGGAGCCGGGGTGGACGCTCAGGAGTCGAATGCAGACGCAAATCATAAAAGTTGACAGACGAGAACTTCCTGCTCTTCTGCTTTTTGTGATTCTGCAGGAAAAGGTTAAGTGAATTTTGTAGGTAGGCATCGATTATGCATATCAACCACTTAAATCGCTTGACAGTACAAGTTGCATTTATTCACACACATATTCATAGAGCTTCTCTACGCAGCAATTTCTCTATCCCACAGTGTGGGCACAGCAGTCAGGGGCAATTTGGGTTTAGTACCTTGCTCATTAGAAAGCAGTCTGGAGGTGCTCAGGATCGAACCACGACCTTCTGGTTAGTGGACAACCCGCTCTACCTCTCTACCTCGACCACAGCCGCCAGTAAAGGCATGTATCAAATGTTACAGTCCAATAAACCAGTATATCTAAGATAGATTGACGGATTATAATGCGTTAATCTATATTAAATTTTTCTTATTTAAAAAAATGCAAGTATTTATACACTGAAAAACAAAAATAGTTAAATCAACCATAAAAAATATAACCTAAATTTGTTAAAACACAAATTAATTAAGTTTGCTCAATTAGATTACATGTAAATTAATTCATACTTGTTTGTTTTCTATTTTCTCTTTTCTGTTTATATTGAAGTATTTACTGTAGCTTTTGAATGTAATATTGACACAGCCAAAACCTACTGATTTCACTCAGGATAATAATTAAAATGTATTATAATGTTTGTTTTTTCATTATAATAATTTAGATAATTTAGTAATTTAAATTTAAAACAATTGTGGACAATGAAAGCACAAATATTTACGACCAAAAAATAATCTGATACTGATATTTTTTATTGGAACATTACCAATAAACCAGAGAGCAGACCTCCCTACTGCTGTGAAAAACCTTGGGAGGGTTCTTTTCATTTTGAAGTTGTGAAATTGAATGACATAAAAATATGGTTGAATAGTTTAATGATTCTTCATATCAAGTATAACATATAATCCCACTGTGATCCAGCCGCCCACTCACAGTGTTCACAGAGCAGCAAATGTTACAGTATAAAGAATCATTGGCAGTCATCACATAAGAAATGACAATATTTTATACTGTCTTTCCAATATAAGTACGATATCAGTAGAATATACTATAGGGTATTATAGTCTACAGTATGAGAATTTGTGTTGTTAAAGTATGCAGGCCACTGTGACTGTCTGACTGTAATATAATACATATATATAATAGATATGTTTCATTGTCAGGCATTATCAGACGTTTATGGAAGACTGTGTGTGTCCTTCATCAGTCCTACACAAGCACAAACCAGACTGATGTCAAGGGCACTTAGTGACATGATACTAATAGAGGTGGCACAGAGACATTTAAGATACAAACACATTTAGTTAAAAGGGCTTCGAGGATCTCACAGGGCAAAGCTGTAACTCTACGCCCAGGCAACAGCACTGCTGCTTTTGAGGAACCGTAAAATATGAGGAAATCAGACGGAGCAACTCATCTACACACATGAGATTCTTTGTTGCCTCTACGCAGCCAGATATGGATTTTCATATATGTCTTGTGAGTTTTCCTACAAATGATAATTTACATTTTTTTCTTGAACGAGACTAAGGGGACTTCACACCTTCCTTGTTTGATCCAGTACAATGAGTCAGAAAACCTCCTGATCCTATGCCACCTGATTTCAGCCTAATGATTCATAATTTTAGAGATATGGTTAAAGACTAAAATGTGTAATTGTGTTTATGATGTGTCTGGGATGGTCGTGGAGGTTTAGGATGGATGGATGGATGGATGGATGGATGGATGGATGGATGGATGGATGGATGGATGGATGGATGGATGGATGGATGGATGGATGGATGGATGGATGGATGGATGATGGATGGATGGATGGATGGATAGATGGATAGATGGATGGATAGATAGATAGACAGACAGACAGACAGATAGATAGATAGATAGATAGATAGATAGATAGATAGATAGATAGATAGATAGATAGATAGATAGATAGATAGATAGATAGATAGATAGATAGATAGATAGATAGATAGATTGATTGATGGATCCCTTGAAACACTCCTGACACTTGTCATTGAAACGTCTAATTCCCAAAGGTACAAGACACACAGGGGGTTCAAAGTGTGAGACCACCTTCCCACTGTTGCCATGTAAAGCACTAACATGATGAAGGCTCTACATGCATCGCAACCTTTTCTCCTCATCGTCAGTTTACCGTCCCCTGTGTTCCACTCTTCACATTATTTTCTTCCTTCGGTCAGTATCCCACTGGCGCAGAGGAAATATTTTATACATTCACTCATTATTCCCTATGTCTACTTAATGCTACACTTGAAATAAGGAAAGTGCAATTTAGCATCTCCTGCCCGTCCCTGTAGGCGAATCCATTTAAGTGCAATGTGAAATCCTCTTTGATGTAGAAATGTATTTTCATTGGAATCCAGGACTGTTGATGTGCAACACAACAGCTGACCCTCCCAAAAGGAGTTCACTCCGCTGCAGCCCCTGCAGCTATTTACAATCATTTCAGGTTTAGTCTTTTTATTTTGGAGGTTTTAATTGGATGTTTTTGCACCTGCTCTTTGGACCAGTTGATATTTCCCTCACATGTTGAAGAAATTAAGCAATAAATGTGGAGAATCCATCAGCAATGATGACACCATGTTTTCCTATAAGCACATTTGTTTAAAACCAACAGAGTTAGAATGGTACTTAGAGCACATACATCAGCAAAGCCCCAATAGTCCTGGTTGGAAATCCGCTTAAATTCACTTGATCCAGATTTATATGGATCTGCACCAAAATGTACACACTCATAAATATCAGTCCCTTAATAATCTCAATTTTTTTTACATCAAGATCCATATAAATGAACCAATAAACAAATGGCTCAAGTTTGGCATTTTGTCCCGCATCAACTTAATTTAAAACCAGTAGTGATCATATTTCGCTGAGCAGGGGGTGGAGCCTGACTAAGAGCTCAAGGACCCACCCATCTGAACCTGCGACCATGGAATGGAACAGAATTTGAAAAATTAAAGGTCACGTTGTATTGAAGAATACTTAAAACTTTATAATTAGACCATGAACTCCATTTTTACTAACGTTGAATCGTGTCATCTTCAATAAAAACAAACTTTATTTTGCAGCCAGTGGAGTCCCCCTCTGTTCGTCTGGCAAGAAAATACATATTTCATGCACTTCCTCATTGGCTCCATCACCTCGACCCTGAGACTATATTTTGCTCTGGAATAACGAGAAGTTTAAATATAAAGTAGCACAAAATGGAGACATCCAAACAAGGTGGTTTATCAGATTAAATGTAACCAGTTTATTTATCATCACTGATGGCAAAAAACTGAAATACAACAAGTGCACAGAGACCATCACAGTACACATTACATCTCTGAGCACGTCCTCCCTCCAGAGAGTTCATTCACAACACAAAGACTGTTACACTTTTTCAATTAGAGTGTCCCGCCCATTCAAGAACCTGTACGAGCAAATATAATAACATCGAAATTAAGCTCTCAACTGAAAGTCGAGGATAAGCAAACAGGCTTCTTGTTTCTGCGAGACCAGAGCTTCGCCCCGTGGCAGGCTGCGGTGGTTTAATATTTAATGATCTTCTCCGACTCCAGGAGCGAACTGTGGCAAACCACAACTGTGAAAAGCCCTGATTATATTTATTAATGCAACGTTTTTTTAAAGCTGGACTCTTTTAAAGCTCAGTGGCGCACCAGCAGTCGATGCAGTTATTCTGGTTTCTCATTCAAACCACTAATAGTGAGTCTATTTGTCTTTTCAGAAAAAACTAATTCTGTTTGTTTGTTTGAATCTTTGGTTGTTGTGTTCTTCTCTTGGCTCACAGCAGGATAGTGAAGGACCCAGGTGATCCAGGTCAGGGCCAGTTCAGCCGAAAGGGGGAAAAAAAAGCACGGAATCACTGGGATCTCATCTGGTCGTCAGGGTGGACCCATGGAGGACCTCAGCTGGATCTGAGCTGACCACAGCCTGCAGCCAGAAGAGAGACAGAAACACTCATTAGCTGTGTAACCAGTTACTGTTTATGATGTTGTTTAACTAAAGCTCGCTGTGGAAGTGGAAACCAGAACCGAAAGTTGGAAAATGTCCCAAAAATTGGGTCCGGACAGTTTGCTTTGTGCGAGTGAAGGATGCAGCAGGAGATTGTCCAGGTCAGATACATTCACAACAACAAGAAACTCTCCAGAACTCTCTTGTTTCGTCTGGATTATCATGCAGGAGGCCGGACATGACGTCTATATTCCACTGAGGAAATCACATTTTTTTTGGTTAGCGCACATCAACAAAAGCGCTTGAATCTCTTTGTCTTTCCAAGTTGACATGTTCACCAGTGTGTCTTATACATTTATGGCACCTCTTCATCATCCTGAGATATTTGTATTATTTTTTGTTTTGTACCTCCGCCAAACAAGTGATGCTTTAACCCATGTCTGTGTGACTGTTGGTTGGTTTGTTTATCTGTAAGCAAGATTATACAAAAACTACTTGACTGATTACGATGAACTTAGTGGATGTGGAGCAAAAAAAAAGTTTTGCACCAGTTTAATGTGAGATAACATTGTGTCTTTGATATTTTCACAGATTTACAGGAGAATCCTTTAATAATCTGTGATTTCTTGGTTCCTAACCCTGATTTCTATAAGTGTGCGTTTGATTTAATTTAAGGGGAGTGTAAGGTATACTCTTTAACCGTGTGCCATTCTAGTTTAATTCTTGTGTTCGTCATGTGTTAGAAACATCATCAACACGGCCACACAGTGTGAATTTTCTCTTCTTGCTCTCACATGGGCTCACTTGGACATTTTACCAGAGCACTGGCAGGAAAAGTCTGCATAGAAACCGATGTCTGCCCATATAAAAGCATGTGTAATAACTTATTAATATACACACTATTTAAACTAAACATAACTACTGTCTGCAGCTATAGAAGCAGAGAAATCGGTGTGTCTATATTTATATGTAAATGTTGCCATATGTTAATGCTGCACATGTGTAAGTCTTTGAATCTTTATGTATATTTAAATGAGTGGATTAGCATATCTAAGGCTGTACCTTCGCCTGTAAAGTGGAGCTAAATTGTTATCTGAATACTAACAGTACATCTGCATTTTCTTCTATAGACGCCAGTTTTCCTGTCGTATTTACCACCTGAAGAGCTGAAAATCCTATTAAATCTCTTTCAGCATTCTTTATGTTGATGTTTGTGCCGTCCCACATTTCCTGTCCTAAATTCCTGACAGACACTATTCCCAGTCATTAGGCTGACGCCAGTGAACAGGAAACGCCGGCGGCTTTGAGTCTCCCAGTGACAAAGTGGCAAAGGTATAAATTCTATTTACATGTAAACTCAGCCAGTGGACCGTGTTGCTAAAGTGCGCCAGCCCTTCAAACGACATAATTTAGTCTTTCCTGTCCCACGGTGCCACACGCAGCGTTCAGCATTAGCAGCAAAACTAATGTTTTATCGGCTTGTTTTTGGCTCACACACCCTGACTGGAGCTCGTGGACATTTATCCACTAAGGCTGGATGAGTCAGTGACTTCATTTTGTTTTATGTATCACACTGAGATTTCTATTTTTGTCCTTTACTCTTGTCTTTTTTGGCTCCACTTGTTTTGTTTAGGTCATAAAACTATGTTTTGAACTACATATTAAAAAGCCTGTGAAAAACAATACTATAATGAAATCTGAGGGAGTAAATATTTCATCTTTAAAAATAAAGCATTTTCATCCCTGTTTTATGTTGCCTCCGGCTAAACTCAGAAAGAAAGGGAATTATGTTATGTAGATTGAAGCCACCGAGAGCCGTGTCTATCAAAACATTTGTCATCCATACTAATCAAGACGAGGCAGCTACATTCATTAGCTCGCCTCCCTCCGTGCCCACTTGTATTCAGACTTTGAGCTCCATTATTGTTATGGGATAGCTCGCTGACATTTGGCTACCACTCTGAAAGGCCCAGAGTGCACCGTGAATGATCAGCCGGTCGGACGTGCTTAATACACAAACATCGCTCGGGACTGGGCTCTGAATGGAAGTTCAGTGAATGAGTCACATTGTGGAGGCATCGGCATATTTTGTTTTTAACTGTGAATGGCAGAGATTTACAATTATTTTTGATGTATCAATCAAAATGTTAAACTATCTTTTGATGCTTGTTAACTTATGGGCCCCCCTTTTATTAAGTAATTCCATCTCTTATTCAACCGTACAAGTCTTTTCTTTTTATCTATAAGCACAAAACAAATTCCTGCCAATGTGTGTCAAACATAGACTGTAAACAAAGATGGACGTTGTGTTTCCACCGCCTTCCACCACCCAGGGTCCACGGTAGATGTTGATTCAGAATTTAGTCCATTAAGTTTCACTCTGTTTTTATCAAAAACAAGCTTACAGGGAAAATTAACATTTGAATATACATCTGTGTGATAAGAACTACCTAGAATGACAGAGACAATCCTTAAGATTGTACTCTGACCATTTTGTTTGGACCCTGTCCCATCTGCTTATCTGGAGGAGGCAGGGTTTATGACTTATTCTGGTGTAAATTAGGGGACCAATAATGTCGTCCATCCCCAGTCTGTACAACACAATTAATTAACCAACTAAATTAATGTTTTCGGTTTTAGACATGAGCTGAAAACTCACTCTAGACATAGATTTGTTTCCCCTTCTATAAAGATATGTGACTAATAATCAAATTACTTAAAGATGTAATGTTTTTTCTTAGCTACTTATTTCACAGATGTGTTTCTTAGTGGATGGCTGACTGAACACAGCAGAATTTCCGAGATGGGTGGGAAGCCGGTAGACAACAAGAATCTCCCCCTATGTTCTTGTTGTGGAGATGAAAGTAAGCGCCTCTGTCAAAATAAGGGACGGTTTTCTTAGTAATGATAACTACAGGCAAGATGTGAAAGATTAATGAGAGGCCTCTGTCAGGAAGGAATCACTCAAGGTAAAAAGCCAGGCAAGACGAGTCTCTTGCCTTATTCCTATCCGCCTTTTTTTATTTTCTTAACGTACCACCACCTCATTCCGTCTCTCAGTCTGCCATCCTCTCTCTCTCTGTCAACACAACACACAAGATGACACACTCCACAATGAAGACACAGCCTGCATGACTAATATACTGTACAGAAACATGTCCGGCACCTCATCATGTAGCCTTGCATGCAATCAAGTCCTTGAATGGCGATTGGTGTTATCCTGCGAAGCGACAGACAACCGAAAGGTCACCCACAAAAAAGTCCTAGACGGCGTGCAATGCTAAAAGGCTGACGTGACCTTCAGGCTGTGGCATTCTGGGAAGTGTGCCGTTATGATGTGGGGGTAATTGAAACACAGTGCCATGATCAGAGGAGGTTTTAATTCGTGACATCATGGAAGTGAAAGGTCGTTTTGATCCGGTGCCAGAGCATCACAGATGTTAAAGAATTATCCAAGTCGGACGCTCCAGTCGGTGAACCTGATTTAAAAAGTGTTTCCCATGAAAATGAACTGCAGGAAATCATCCATCATCCCTTGATTTATAGTGTGAGATGGATTTAACCTTCATGCTATCGCAGCTTACAAGATCAATAGTTCACAGCTTCCTCCTTAGGAGATAATCAATTTAAGCCTGGTTCACACTCTTCATGTTTGTTAATGTATTCACCCGCCCAGAGGCATATGCTCTAAAGTGAGGTTAACTAAGGAGACGCTACAGCAAAGTTTGTGTTTTCACGATGGATCAGTAAGTTTCCAGAAGCAGGCGGAACCTTTTGAATTTGTCTGAAGAGGAAAAATTAACAGTATTAGACACAATTATTCAAGTGGAGATCATTTGTTGTAGTTTGCCCTTAAAAAACTGCCTTTGGAAATGTACTGTATTTCCCACCAGATCCATCATGTGAGACAGGGTGGTCGTCATTGTGGTTGGATCGAGTCAGTGAGAGTCGCACAGCGTTGTGTTTGTCGAGTGAGGCTTCTCTAAATGAAAGAGACTGACTTTAAAACTTTTATATCCCAAACACAGTTTTTTATATTTCCGAGGGTTGGTCTTTTGTTTTCTCTGCTCTGTTTTAATCAATATCTATCAATTTAATCATTTGAAATATTATTATTTTAAAGATATAATATGTAACAATTGTTCCTTAAAATGTCTAATAATGAATAGACCTATGTTATATATTTTGTATAGATAAAAATGTAAAGACAGAAATAACTTAATCAGTTTGAAATGGAGATGAACTCTGACTTTACCAAGTTTATTCCTCCAATAATGCCAACCCACTATTACAATGGTGGTAGATAGCGCAGGAAATATAACAAATTTGCTGTTCTTCCTGGTATAGCTAAAATCCACATGAATAATCCATTGCCTCACGATCCTATAATCTTTAAAACTCAAGACGCTACATTTGATATTTTTTTTCATCTTTAAATGTCCGACCAGGAAGAAAAGAAATCTGAGTACAAATCAAAGCCTCGATGAGTTGAACTACAAGGAAAGGCCGGTTTGCTCGGTTGCCGCTGACACGCGGGGTAATTGCCCTGCTCCACTGCTGAAATGTCACGGCTGCTCTTATCCCAGGTGGGCTATTCCATCAACTAATAAATGCCACTGCCCCCCTCTCAATGCGCCGACGCACGCTAATGTGCAACAACACTTGTGAAAACCAAAGCATCGCCCACACCTCACCGCAGACGTAATTAGAGGCACTTATCAAGATCTAATTTGCTCGCTGCTAATATGAGGACTAATTTGAATGTGGCTGGTGTCTTCATGCTCTTTGTAATCATATAGCATTGAGGGGATTAACAGGATTCTAAATAAGGCCGTTTGTCAATGTATTCATTTGGTCTCGTAAACAAACAAGTATCGTCATTTAATTGTGTCAAGACGATAATATCATATTTGTTTCGTTCAGGAATATCCTGCATCAGACAAACGTTCAAGTAAATAAACTGCCATGAAGCTTTTATAGAAACTTTTTTTACCAGTTATCACACATCATGTCAACAAAAACAAGAAAAACAACAGTTTATCACAGTCTCAGAGTAATTCGGGAAAACTCGATCTACTGTAAGACGTCACAATTTCCGTCCACGTGCAAAAAAAGAAAAAAAAACGGCTCAAACTCATTGACTGTTTGGCTTTAATTTCAGCCAGCAATCATCAAAGTCCTTATCTCATTTATATGCTAATAACACCTGTGATGTCGGCCCCGGCAGAGTGGATCCCGATCTAAGCAGGGATGGCCTTTTGTCGCCGGGGCTCGTTCGCTTCACTCTCATGCGCGACTGGGCTGACCGGTAAAGAGAGGTCAGCGTCTGAGGGGATCAAGCAGCAGCTCCAGTCCGTGTAGAGGGGATTTAATTTACTCTGACATATTGTTGTGAGCACTCATAGAGGTAATATGTAGTCTTTTGTTTTGGGACGTTGGCACAAGGGGGTAGCTTGACCTTCTGCTGAGTTCGTTAGCAGCAGGGATTTTGTTTGTTATGTTGTAAATCGGCGATGCTAATAGCAAAAATAACAAATGACAAACACATTTTTATTTTTGCCCGGTTACAGCGTTGTGAGGACGACTGAGAAAAATCTCCTATATGGAGTTTGGAGGTGGTTTTTCTTTTTTTCGCCTAACCTTTTCAAACCAAAAAATACAAGAGTTTTGATTGATATGGATTTCAATCACATCAAACGTTTTTTTTTACTTTGACAGCTTATGCGTGATTGGCTCTATGCCAGTGCTTCAGGTTGTGTTTGGATGAAAATGAGAAAGAGCGGGTGGAGCTTAAGAAGAGCTGGAACTAAGCATGTGACTAATGAGACACGCTTACAGTCTTCCTGATTGGACTCAAGCTAAACTCTATAAGTGTGTTGCCTGCGCTAGCACAAGTCACAAACCTTAGCATGCTCATCTAAAAAGCAAGTCTTCCTTTTGTGGATGTTTTTCTTAACACCATGTCATATGAAGGATGCATTGGAAAAATGTGGGCATTGACAGTAGCATCCTTAAAAAAATATGTATTTCGTTTTGTATGTAAAAGCACTTAATCTTTTACCTTTTACGATAAATCCTTTTTGAAAATATCAACAATAGTCTAATTGGTCTTTAAAGTATGTAAGTGGAGCAGCCAAGCAGGGTTGTGTCAGAATGAAATATCAGTTTTATCATATTGGACACCAGTGTAGGACTGAATAGCTCCACGCTGTAATAAACTTTGATCATAGCAGATATTTAACTCAGAGCAGAAAAAGCACAAGAGAAACAGATTTGTTAACGATGGCTCAGTTCCATCAAGTGTCCCAGTGTCCCAGTGAGCCAGCACAATAACTAGGACTCAGTCACTCTTTTTAATGTTATCAATTACACCTGTACTTTGGCACAGCACAATGTCTGCCCTGGGAAACGACTAGAGAAGGAACAGTGCTTCAATAATCGGCAAGTAGGGGAAGCTGACGTTTTGGCCCTGGACATGCTCAGGATTATCATACAGCTTTCCAGTGGATAAACGAGTCCCCTTCTCCTGATAAAAAGAAGTTAGGGTGAAACATCTAAAAGTTAGCTAGCGATTAAGCAACACAGGGAGTAAACGTTATTTATAAAGGGTTGGCTACCAACACCTGATCAAAACGGATAGTAATAGGCATAATTTCAACATCAACATGTGTTAAGTGATTGATCATAAACCAATGGCATCAGTTAATAATAACGACCTCAATGGTAGAGCAGTCTCCTTAAAGTCAATCAAGCTATGAAAAACGTCCTTGAAAAAAGAATATTGCAGAGTATGGATCCAGATCAGCACCAAAAATGAATGGGTTCTTCCCTGACAAACATCCACATCCTTCAGCCATGTCTGGAAATCCATTCAGTAGTTTCTGTGCAATCCTGATGACAAACACAATCCAACAAGACTCCTCAACAGAGGTCATAATAAGAAATGTCCCTGAGCAAACATGTAGATGATTATGACTCATAACTGACACTATTCCAAAAATCGAATATCTTTCAACTCTGACACGAGAGCTTTTTAATTAAACCAAGCCTCCCGATTAGTCATTTTTGGCTCCTCATCTGTATTCCAAGAAAATCTCCTTCAAGTGTCTCAGTTCAAAGTTTTTTTTTCAAGGAAATTGGGATATAATTCTTACCTTTTTACCCAGAATGCATTGGAGAGAGACTTGGCAGGACCACATTTGAGGTTCCATTTGAATATTGACCCAAAGCAGATGATATCCATGTCAGGCCGAGATAGCTGCAGCTAATAGTCAGCCAGAGGTCGGGAGTAAGAGGGGACTGTGCCGTGAACATGTGGGATGTGAGAGGAATGAGATTTGCCTAAATTATCACTGAAAAATGAGTTCAGCTCTATTTTTTCAGTGGGGAGACTTTTTGGGGAAACGAGCTCTTTGACTGGGAGACGTGATAAACAATCTCCCCATCTGTCGGCTACGCTTTCGTCACCAAAAATTCCGTGTCATCAGTGTATTAATAGCGAGAACGTTTTTTTCTCATCAAGTGTCGGCTCCGAGCTTTGCACCGACACAGACTGCACTCTGTTTGATCTCTGTTTCCCTCAGTGTTCCCCGCATGTTGAAGAATCAGACTTCCACACAGCAGCATGAGGACATTAATGAGGAGAGCAGTATTGATTTTTTGCTTTGTTGCGTTTCCTTAACCTTGGCTCCCGCGAACCCGGGGATGTCCAATTCTATTTTTCTCGGTTGGATTTCTCGTCTCTTTTCCATTAACTCTTTACTATGGTGCTTGAGGTACGTTGTCCCCTTAGTTTAGTGGAATGTGAGACGGACAACGTGACTGAAGCCAAAAGTGAAGTCAAAGCATCTCGAACGCCATCTGGTGGCTGGTTGCAGTTTAGGTCATAAATCCCGGCTCCTCCATGCTAATATATGAGACATGAGTCATGTCTCGATTCAGGGGCTGCATCCTTCGGAGAATTCGAGGAAGGAGGCGGTCTTCGTTGGCCGTGTAGACCAAATGAGATGGTCTAGTCCACAGAGGCTTCTCCAGCTCGTCTTATTGCTGTTGCCTAGCAACAAAGTTTAAGTTGGACACACGAGAAAGTTTTATGCCAACCGTGTTTTATTCACATGTGTACCGTTTGCTGTATGGTTTAGTTGAACCGTGATACAGTTGGACATCTTGACCCTGGCCGGTGCCATTACTCCTTTAATGAAAGGTTTCATCACTGAAGTACAATGAATCCTGAGATAGGTTGAGCCAGGAAGGATCCACCTCCAATAACATACTCTCAAAGAAGTTTTTTCAAATTTTTGTTAGTTTACTGTAAGTTTGGTTCAATCATTTATTTAAAAACGCATCATGGTAGACAGCTGAGACTGACTCGACTCCCCCGACCAGAAAAAGGCAAGATGGCAGCATTTGTATCGAGGATGATTTAATGTATTTTCCTGGATAGCGTAAGGAAGTGGAGACGTGTCGTCCATCTTTACATAGAGCCTTAGGTCAATGCTCGGAGGCAGCGATGTCATCCGCACATTTACGATTCCAAAACCTCTGTGTTCCAAGACTTGACAGATCTGTACTGTCAACTCTCAAACAAGCCTCCGTTCCAAAGCTTGTGGCAAACAGACACCCCCTCACAGATGAGTATCAACAGCCAGCGTTTCATGCTGCGTTTTAAGCTCATTTGAGCTCAACTCTCTTGGCAGGTCAACGCAGCGCTGTGAGCACCATCAGGCTTGTCACTGAGCTGAGGTTTTGGATGGTTGGAGTTCTGTTTAATAGGCGTAACATTTCTCCTCTGTCAGCCTGGCAGGTGGTTGAACTAACTCTGTGCCTCTGGATGCAGCTTAAAGTTAAGTCCTACGACCTGTTTGGCTTGTGCCGCTGTGACTGTTGTCTATCACTCTGAGGACAGACTGGAAACTGTGTGACACGGACATGACAAAATCCAACATCTAATAATACATCCCAACTTTCCAATGCTGTCAAAGCCCGGACCAAGTTTTTTTTTCTTTTTCTATTTGATAGCCAAGGCTACAAGATGGCAATTCTCTAGCCCCCTGCCCAACCTGTAAACGCCTGATGTAAACTAGGTCGGTGCGAAGAGAGAGAGCGGGAGAGAGAGAGAGAGAGAGAGAGACAGAGAGAGACAGAGAGAGAGAGAGAGAAAGAGGTGCTTCTGGGGGCATTGGATTATTCAGCCCAGTCCACTGAGCTCTGATAACACAAACAGCACAACAGCAGCATACAAGCTCTGCGCCAGACAGCCGGAGAACCAAATCATTTCACATGGGCAATGCCTCACCAGCCTGTTTGGAGTCCGAGTTGGCTTCACGCGCTTTCTCCACAATCCGAGGAAGGTGAAAAGAGAGAAAGGCCACGAGCGGCTGCCGATCGAGGGCCTCTTGTGCTGACGTTAAATAAAAAACCCTTTCATAAACACACGTCATCAAATTTCTTTCCAAGTGCACACAGCATCCAGATTTCTTAGTCAAGAAAATATCATAAGGGGAAGAAACGCTGGAAACCTCGCTCCCCTCTGCTTGGCCCCCATCTAAACCCCATTGTCAGGCTTTGATCAGCATAACCTGCCATGTGTCAAGAGTATGTTTACTGCATTCCTATTATATGCAGAGGTTGTTAACTTTTTACAACCTCTTATGAATGACGGGGGAAGTGCATACGTCTTCACAAAAAACTGTTGAGAAAATCTTTTTTTCTTCTTCTCCCCCCCCGCCCCCCCGTCCTCATCACGGACTTTCTGCCGTGTCTGCCAGATCCGAGTGAATTAGATGTGGATGCAGTCGAGCTCATAAATCTTACAAACACTGAGGTAACGTGTTTCAGACTTGCTTACCAGGTGTAATTTGTCAAGAATGGGGAACTCTATTCCACACAGAGCGCGCCCTTCTGCTTCAGTGGCTCACCACAGCCGTCAGGGTTCCGTGTTTCGCGTGGCGCCGCTGCATCAGGCCACGGCAGAGCTGTTATCAAGACGAGACAACGGGGGTGTCTCCGAGGCAATATCACAACAACACAACAGGCCATTATTCTTTATTTTGTGTTATCGTACCGTGAATAATTATGAATAATTTAATGTTTCAAAGGTTTAAACATGAGGACAAATCTCCAAATCTATCAATTCCTATATTTATATACTTTGAATTGTAATCCCTGGAGTGGAAGTGGAAGAAAGCACATTTAATGAATCAGTTTACTGTAGTGGGAACGGAAGTGGAATCTCATTGTTTGAGTATTTACTTCACACTTTGCGCATCAAATTTTATTAAAAAATATATATATAAGGATATTGACGGGACATGCCTAATGAACATTTTAAATACGTTATGCAAATGTTGAAGATTAGGGATAATTTGAGCTGTATTTCTGGATAGTGGGAAAAAGATGAGACAAATCCATTTGTATATACAATCTGTGGTCTGGTCCATTATATTAAATGACAAAGTTTAATAGCAATATTACATATGCTCCTATGTCCATCACTATTAACTGCACTAATGTCCTCTGAGTCAATTAAGAGCTCATTGTCTAAAACAAGTTTTATGTCCTGCAGATAAACATAATGACAAACATCTGTAAAATGTATTTCTATTGACAGGAGGGTGTGTGAGGCAGCTTGTCAAGTGCATGTTGGGAATGTAGTGAGGGGAGGGGGGGGGGCTTATGGATGCTGCAAATAACAATATGGTGGTAGCGTTGACTTTAACAGCATGTTAATTAGGAGAAACGTTTAGTCAATAAGGCTGCTCTAAACATAATTGAGTAGATTCCCTCCCCCGGGTCCTGAGTCTGTGCGAGCTCCAGAATGCCACTCTCAGTTTCCTCAGTTCTCACAGATGCTGCTACATGATGCACAGTTGCTCTGTTGGTGTTATGACTCAGATGCTCGATGTACAGGTGAAAGGCTTGGTATTCCCACCAGTTATTAATCAGTTGTATCGCAAAGTCAAGTCATTTCCCTGAAGTATTAGGAAATTAAAAATCGATGTACAGGTTCAACGGTTCATCAAATGTTGGCTTTAGAAACACATGCAGCAGCTGAAGGTTGGAGGTAACACCAGGGTCATGTTTCACATCATATCCTGTAATTATCCTACAATTAGTTATCAAACAATATGCTTTTAGGATGGGGCTGCTTTAAATTCAATTCAATTTTTAATTATATAGAAGGACAAGACCTCCTTTCGGGAAGAATTGCTGTGTTATTAGCTCATAATCTGAAATTTATATGTGATTATATTATATTTACTTATATTCAACAAACATATCTTTGCTGTTATTGTCTTGTATCTTTTTGAAAAGTATATATATATATATATATTAATATACATACACAGCCCCTGTATTAATCAAATATTCTGTTACAGTGTGGTTTATTCAGATGTAAAAGACAGGGGACTTCCTGCATAAACAAACAAGCACAGAACTGTCAGGTTGGAAATGCTGCTAAATTCTGAATGGTGCACTGAAGTGTGTGACACCGTTTCCCAACTTCAGACCACTGAGAAGAGGAAAAACAAAAAACAATACCCTGAATTTCTTTTGCCGAAATAAAAAGGTTGGCATTAAACTGTGCTTCATGCAGAGGCTGACTGAGGAAAATATGTTTAAAACCAAAGTATAAATTCAACTGGGATTGTCCTCACACTGACCTGTGACTTTAATTTGCTTAATTCTCTCTACAAGAAGAAATTCATTTAATTTTTTAGTTGGCAGTTTAAAGAAATATCCAGCAGATGAGTGAAAGTTTCTTTGTAGGCGGCCGCCGCGGGAAGACATGTTCAAATGTGAGCTGCAGACACCTTCACCTCCTCCACACCTCTGCCACTACTTTCTCAATGTTACTCCACACTCACACACACACACACACATACACACACACACAATTCCCTCCCGCTCTCTCTTTGCTAAAGTTTGAATCTTTCCTCCTCGCCCGCCCTTTCTGTCACACACACACATTTTCTGTCACGGGAACAGCTTGTGATCCAAACCCCTCTCCTGTTCTCTGCAGCTACATAAATGCCACATACTGTTGGAGTCCTAAACAGTATTTTTAGAACCGGCACAGACAGGGCCGATAATGATGCCAGCCATCAACAGTGCCATTACATAACAAGGAGGGAAAAGAAAGGGGGGAAGCAACCGCATGGCACTTTTTTCCCCTGTATCTGGCAGGCTCACTTCAGGACATGTTGGAGCTCATAAACACTGAGCTGTGTTACTGTACTGTCATGTGGGGCATCCACTCTTGTTGTTGTGGGAAGCAATACACTGTGAAAAGTGATCTTTCTGCAACCCGTCACATGCTCAGTTGTCAGGCAACAGAAACCAACATGGACGTCACCTTTTGGTTCCGTCACCTATGGAGGTTTTCTTTTAAAAATCAGTTTGAAAGAAATCGATTTTTTTGAATACAAGATTTGAAAAGCTGCTGCAGAAGGTTCCCGAATCCACATCAATATTAAAGAACTTGCCATAGCTGCTAACCCACCGAGACTTTATCAATTAAATAGTGAGGATTTTAGTGCAGCTGTCCATTGAACGTCACCTGTGGCCTGTCAGTACTGCAGACAACAGACCGGTGCAGCTTTTTTTCTTCTGGACCCCCTGTACTTTTCCTCTACCTTCAAAATGTTTTGAAACAGAAATACTAAATCACTGAATAAAACCGTCTGAGATGCTGTGTTGTGTTGTTGTAGTGACACTATCTTAGCAAAGATACAAAAAATTGTTCTGTGTATTTATTTAGTTTCATTTGGACTATTTAATTTATGATCAAGATATTTATGATTGTTTAAATTAATAATAGGTTTCTTTGGATGTGATGATACATCTAGAGAGCAGCATGATCATACTGACACTTTTTAGCTGGTGTAATGTTACTCAAGTTGTGTGTGTTAGCGTGCATGGCAACATTTGGGAAATTTGCAGTAAACACAGATTTTAGCTGAAGCTGTTGGTAATGTTGCTTGGTTTGCAGATTAGACAAAGGATGATAAGTGTTTGCCTGGTGGTGGCGCTAGAGGAAAATGAAGGGATGAAGTAAATTATGACGATTCATCCTCAGGGACATTCCAGGTTGCAATCCACAAAGTAGCTGTGGACATAATTCCCTCAAAACCACAATTTGCTGGTGTTGCTATAAGACGTGTCAGGGAGTCACCAAAGTCAGTGGGGCTGATCCTCTGGAGAACATGAATGTCTATATAAAACTTCATGGTAATGTTAACCAGTTGGTTTTGTCATATTTCAGTCTGGACCAAAGCAATGGACAGAAAGACCAAAGTTTTCGCCCTTAACGTTATACCACTCGCATAGTCAAACCTAAAAACAAGCAAAACCTGTTTGGAAATATATTCAACTTATCTAGAAACACTCTTATCCAGCGTTTTATGTTTTACAAGGTTTTTAAATTGTTTCCAACACAATATTGCAAACGCACAAAGTCACTCACAGCAGCAACATAAGGGATTTCTAGAGACAGAGGATGCTCTACGGCTTTATCATCGCATATTGCTTCCACGTCAGCGCCGGAGCCAGGGCTTGACCGGGACAATGCTTCACAGGAACTTGCTTTAATCCATATGACACACTGTCTGCCAAAGCAGGTATATGGAGCTCCTGCAGAAAAAAAGGCCCTAAACAAAGGAGAAGCTTTTAAAACAGAGTGCTCTGAGGGCAGAAGCAGGTTAGCACATGGCCTGTGGGGAAAACACCAGTGAATGAGCCTGAGGAGTGAAGCCTGATATGCTGCCAGCTTACGAGCTCAGATAAAAATAGAGGAAAAAGCATAAATAATGGACTACACAAATAAAATGCAAGTAGAGGAAAAGTTAATCAGTGGAGCAGACCTGACGCGTCCAATCTGACACATTAGGATGCTGACAAACAAGCCAAGTATAATGGAAGGATTGATTGCTGTGAGTTTCTCTCCAAATGAAGCCTCTTACCTAGTAGGTAATTAGGAAGTAAGCAGATGCTGGTATTGAGCGCCCTGAGTGCCGGAGAGAGGCAGTGATTGTTTTCTGTTGATTACATGGCCTTTTGACAGAAAACTGGGTCACTGCAGAAGTGACCACAACCTTGGTTGAGTAGAGCTTCCACTACACGTTGTTACAACAAATATGTAAGCAAGTGAAAGTGTGGGGAAGTGGATGGAAATCCAATCAAAGGCCTGGGACGAGATCACAAGGTTGTATTTGTGGTAAATTTTAGGGTTATAGCCCCTAGAAGGTGAGGACAGGGCTTGTTAGTTGAAATTTTAAATAATAATAATGTGAAAGGAGTTGCTCCCAGTGATGAACCTGTGAATCATCACCTCAATCTGCAGCTTCCCGTTGATTTACAGAGCTTCATATAACAAGTTACAGCTCACTGCTTCACTGTGAGGGCTCTCACTGCCCTCAGTGTTGTTTTCAGCCACAAGATATGTCTAGAAATATATATTTTACACCTTATTTTACCACCAATTGGCCGACATCCCCTGATGGCAAGTTCTTGGTGAATATAGTGGAGCTTTTAGCAGCTAAAGAACCATATATTTCCTTCATAAGAAGGTAGAGACCAAACATGGAGCTAGAAGAGAGTAAACACCAGATCTATTTCTCTGTTTTTACATATACTTCCATTCATTGATTGTCAGTCCTCATTGGCTGCCAGCAGTTACAGAGGTTGAGGTTCCTCTCAGGTCATTGGTTTTTTGCTTCTATATTGCAATGAAAAAACAAAAAATATTTTTAAAAAAATAGAAAAAACACTAAAAAAATACTAAATATTTTGGCATAAACATAACCGCATAGAGACATTTTGATTCAAATTGGCTGAACAGAGCTGTCCTCACATATTCATCGCACAAATTATAGTCATTGTTGAAGAGTGTCCCTGTTGTCCTGTATGAGGACCCTTCAGTCTCTATTGGCTGAAATCAATATGAGAGATTCAGTGGAATTTACTTGTATTGAACACTGGCGCCATCTCCTGGTGACATTAACACTCCCTTCTCCACATGCTGTGAATCATGAGGCAGGTCAGAACCTTATATCTGCTACAACAAAGTGTATATATCAATGAGAGATGTACAAAGTGTCATTGTCTGTGTGATGACAGGGAATCAAAGATTTGCGGTGCCAGGTCACAGGTTTGTCTCTGTGACGTAGTTTCAACGTCAACACAACGGCAAAGGCCTTAATTTACATTTGGTAATCAAGCAGATTAAGAGGGATAGCTCAAAGATAAATAGGGCCGCCCCCGGTTGTCTTGCTACGGGTGAACTCCTCTTGGCTGTACTGAATGTTGCCCCGACAACCTTATGTCACTGTGTCAGAGTTACAATATCCCTCTGTCTCCGCTCGGCTCATCTGTTCAACTCAGGTCTCGATGGATCTTCTCTCTGAAGATGTTTGTGTTTTACTGTAAAGGTTAAGCTGTTTTTGTGGCTGGGAAATTTGTAAATGAGAAAAGAACCATATCCTCCAAGCCACACACTCACAAACACCCTCTCTCTCTCTCTCTCTCTCTCTCTCTCTCTCTCTCTCGCTCTCTCTCTCTCTCTCTCTCTCTCTCTCTCTCTCTCTCTCTCTCTCTCTCTCTCTCTCTCTCTCTCACACACACACACTTCATGACAGGTTTTACGCTGCATGCATTCGTGTACTGAACGAATATCTCTTACTTTGATCATCTTTAAATTAAGCCTGGTGGTTTTATGAACAGATTCAATTAGTTAGCATTAGTTCAAAAAATTTTAAAGGACCCATCGTATGCCCATTTTACCACAGTTGATATGGTGTCTTGGGGTCTTAATGAAATGTCTGTAACATATTTTGGTCGAAATACCACAAGGATAATTTAAAACAGCACCCTTTTCCACCCTGTCTAAAACAGCCCTCCTCAGATTGACCTGTTTTGAGCCGGGCCAACGGATCCGGGCCATCTCTCCCCGGAGCCAGTGAGATGATGGTGGGGGGTGGTCCAAGGCCATGTAGCGAGACTCCAAACATGGGCATGGTTGGAAAATGACGTACTTTTCTGTCGTAATCCCATTCGACGCACTCTAGCGTATCGTGTCTGACATAGAGGAACCACAACAAATCGCGGGAGTTGTTCTTTTCAAGAGTTTTTGGGAAGATAGACATGCCAGTCTTTTCCCTCTTGACCCTGTCGCGCTGCATGTTTGTGTACCTGACAGCCTAAGAGGCCCAGACAGTTTTACTGGAATGCCTATCAGTGGGCAGCTGTCTTGTTAAATACTCTCCAGAGATTTGGTTCCACCGGACGTACAGGAGAAACGTTTTTTTGGCTCCAAAGCAGCCACTAAAGTTTGATTAGTTGCCTTTTAAGCGGAGCAGTTGAGTCAAGATAATTAATCTGACTCATGCGCTCCTGCTGTTAGGAGGAAATAAAAGTATCCACAGCCCACTAATCATTGTACAGAAAACAACAGTTGTTGAAGATATGGTTCAAAACACAAAACCCGTAAGTCTTTCAAGCCTCGGCCCAGGCTGGAGGAATATTCTTGCAGCAGGGAGAAACTCAGAGAAACCACAGATATGTAGAGAGCTGGGCTGTGGCCTCCGTCGTGCAGCAGATCCTCCTCCCCCTCGTCTGGAAGCTGTTGAGTTCTTCTCCAGATGTGGCCGCCAGATCTTTTTAATGATACACTGGCGAAGGCTGAGCGTGACAGAAATTGGGGCCGAGAAAACAACACAAACAAGGCTGCAGGAGAAGCAGGGGGGGGGGAGCTCGCTCGTGTGCTTGAACTTTTATGTACGAGATTTCTGGCACTTACTAAGAGGGGGGGAACTGCAGGATACAATTATCCAGTTGTTGCACAAACAGGAGGCTGTTTTCCAAGATGGTTACATCCTTGAAGTGAATTAAAGAGAGACTGGAGGTATTGATACTGAAATGGATATGATCAGGGAGACACACATGTGAGAGTTTGCTGCAAAACAGCTTCTTTTGTAGTTTAACACGAATATGTTCAGCCTCAGCAGGTCAAGGAGAGGAAGCCTTGACTTTTCCTCTTTGATGACAACATAACATCCACAAATGTTCTCTAAAACTCAGCCAGCGAAGCAGGAATGTTCTTGATGGGACATCTGGATCTTGCAGGCTGACCCCAGTTAGAAACTGGCCTCAACCAGCAGGTGTCTTTGACTTGGTCCTACTCCAGAGAGAACAGGTTGCACAGCTGTCTGCCGCACACACAAATGTTTGCACTCACAAGCGAGGGAAAGAGGGGCGAAGGACCTGCTTAATGAACGATGGCAAACAAGGTCTTTGCATCGGGTTGGACTCTGGGGCTTCTTGTTGGGACAGCTCGGGCAGGGAGATGCCCCCGCTCCGTCTTTTGTACGTGCAAGTGGACCAGACAAAAGCTTATTGAGGAATCTCTGGGAAGCCCGGGCTGTTGGAAAGGAATGCCCCCTCTGTCTTGTGACTCAGTGCTTCAGTCTTAATCAGTCACCGGAGGGGCTGGTGAGCTGGGGGCCTCTCGGGCCCCGGCGGGCGGACAGGAACTCACTCACTCTTGACCTCTCTTGGCACAGTAAAACGCGTTAGCTGTGCACAGACGGGCAAAAGGCTGGTGATTGTGGCTGATAAATCTAACTAACTGCTCCTATTAGCCTTTTCATCCTCATACTGTCTCAATCCTTATGTAACCTCTTTGTCAAGCCAGGGAGTGACTCCGGATCTAGGATCAGTTTTCTTTTCTTCAAACAGAAATCATTAAAAACTCACACGAGAGACTCAACAGTCTGGCCTCGACAGAGAAAGTGGCTTTTGTTCAGCATAAATAATGGAATCATAAAGGGTGAGTGTTTCCCACTGTATGAAGGCGGAGTTTTCTCCCTGAGGTCCTGAGCCAAACTGGTGTTATGTAAGTGATCCACTGCTTCTCATCCTGATGTTGAGTTACTCCAAAGTTTACAGCCACTCAGAGCTTTGGAATAATGTCATCAGAGCTCAGTTCTAGAGATGAGGGGAAGAGGAGTTTAGGGAAATTGGCCTTTAGAGCTGAGTTCTAGCCAGAGATCTGTCTCACTAATTGAGAACTGACCTTAAACACAGCCGAGGATCAAGTTCTTGTGGGTTAATATTCAGCTCTGGCAGCTTCTCGCTGTGCCTGAAGGGGGGATTTGGAAATGGCACTTTAGATTTTGGGAGCAGCCAGACACACTGAACATGGGCAGCAGTCCGAGCCGAGGGAAGAAAGTCGCTCCCGCGTGTGTCAGCGAGGTGAACGTGACCAAAACAACCGCCGGGGTCCCGTCCGCCAAACAGGACAGCCGCATATTCAAGCCCCTGAAGATCCACGCGGTTTTACGGAACGCGCGCAGCCGTGCGCAACCGGACTGCCAGAGCCAGGGGCCCGACTCCGACTTCTCCGGGGAGGACGAGGACATCGATGCAGAGCTGGACACGGTCCTCGCGGACTATGAGGAGCGAGAGAGGACCACGGGGAAGAAACATCCTCCCAAGAAGACTTTTGTGAAATCCAAAACGTACGGACTGTGCCACCTCGGCCGGGAGGACACGGAGGACGAGGTGAGCGCGGCTCCGCGGCTCAGCGCGTCGGGACGAGCTGAGGAGCCACGTGTCCCCCGCGGAGGATCTGAACATGTAAACAAGAGGAGCAAGGATGCTTTCACACACTTACAAAACACACACAGTGTGCACCGGTCAGCACAATGTAAGGACTTTCATTTTCCTAGTATTTGTATTGTGTTTATTATTGGAATACGCACAACTTCAAACATTTTCATCCCCGTTTGTTTGTTTTTTGAGATTTTACTTTTAAATTAACAACGTTCCTGGATTAATGATCAGGTTGTTTTCTTTCTGTCTCTGGTTTCTGTCAGACCTTTTCCTCCTCCTCTTCCTCTTCACGGGGGTTTTTGACTAGAGGGTCTCAGCTGGACTCTGTGCCCACATCAGAAAAACAATCGTAAGTAGAAAACTCTGATCAATAATTAAAATGATTGAGCTCAGTGGAGTACTAAAATCCGAGCAGGGCCCAGATCGAGTTTAACTCAGAGGGATCCAAATACCAAGTCTGTGTTGTCAGTGCAGATCAGATTAGTCTGACGTCTGAAAACAGGACAGACACAAACAAGAGGGTTGCTTTGTTGGAGTTGAAGTGTGAAAACTGGAAGCACAACTGTGAAATATCAAATGTATAAAGCCTTGACCTCAAAAACATATATTTCATACTACAGGCCTTTTCTCCACGATGCCTTTCTTCACATATCAAGTGTGGGGAATCTTCATTTGATTGTTTAAATGTGATTTTACTCAATAAATGAGGTCATATCTGGTTTGAAAGATAACAAATATGTCATTTAGATTTGCTGTCCTTATTCGGCATCCTGTTGACATGCTTCAAACTCTCCCCAGGACCTTTGGCAGCTGCCACAGCTCCTCTCTCACCATGCCAGTCATCCCGTACGATGGATCTGAAGAGGAGCTGATGGACACTATTGAGCGAGAGTTTAGTTGACCCCCCCAGCTGAGGAGCAACTGTCCCTGGGATTATGTCTTTATATGGGATACAACAGTTTGACAGAGGGAACCAGGGTTGAATCAGACAAACTCCCTAGAACACGGGGAAGGTTACACTTCACTGTATTCATGCAGGGTTTCTCCTGGGTTAAACGCAGACGGTTAAACGCAGACAGCTGATCCCCACACACCTTTGGATTTACACAAGTCTTACTTAACAACAAGAGATAGTGTAATTCCAGAGTTAAACAGCAGCAGCCTGAGCAGATGCCAGGAGGTTCTTCCTCTCAGAAACCAGAGCTGTTGTCTGACAGAGGCCTGACTGGTTTGTTATCTGCAGTGGTGCGGTTTCACCCTCTCAGTCCTATTGACCTCCCACAGAGCATGCACCTTAATACTTAACCTTACTTTAACTTGTCTGTTAATAGGTGAGGGAGTGAACACAGACATTTCTCCAAATGCCCGACCTGCACTTCTGCACATTTAGGCCCGTTCTTAAGGGCGTTATATATGCAAAGATAACATTTTCCACCAGCAGCACATTATAAGGCTATATGTTCTCATGAGTGGCAGCAACCGTGCAGAGGTATGAGCCGACATTGTTTATTTAAAGGTTTCCTTCCTGACCACAGTTCCAGCTTTTTTCTCCACCCTGAAGAAGAAGGAATGTGTGGCAACACAGAGACTTTGAGTCAGACCCAGTTTGACACATTCAAGCACAAGGGCCTGCTGCCGCCTAGTGGTGGAACCGAGTAGCTGACATGCATAAGAGATTCTGTAAATTCTTCTCACAAAACTTGTCACTGTTCAAGGAAAGCACATTTCAACCAGGATGGATTTTGAAATTTGTTGGTGTATATTGCAATTAAAAATGTATTTGATCATGTGATTGTGGTGGAGAGAAACTGTCTGTGTGTCCCTGTGTGTGTGTGTATGCCAAAAATGCACTTAGACAAAAAAAAACTTCCCACTGTGTTATTTGATCATCACAGTCATCACATGAACACAATAAACAATAATATATATAACACTATAAAATATTTTAAACTACTACCCTGCAGTGTGAGATAGACATTCTCACTGACGGGAGAACCATACATAAATAAAATTTGTACTGATATTGCATTGTTGTTGGCATTTAGGTGAATGTTGGTCGTTCAGGTCAGTTTCTGCTTCTTTGAAGTCCTGTAGAACGACATCCTCTTCTTCACTGCTGCCAGGAGTTTGGGAGGCAGGAGCTGAAACTGGTTCCTGAGCAGCTCATGGCTCCTCACGTTCTTTGCAATGAAGTCTTCACAAATCCTGTCAAAAGATTTTTTTTAAAAGGCGTCATTATTACATCATTGGATTATTTATAACATGAGCCATAAATACAGAGCCAGTAAAAGAAATACCTGAATAGAGGATACGGCTGCATCTGGAAAACGAGCGCATCATTGCAGTGACCCTAAAACAAAATGTAACATATTAAGGTTTGATTTCAGAAAATAAATAGTGAACACAGTTTGCTAAAAGGAGATACTTTTTTTAAAAATGTACAGGGTTTTTGTGTATTCATTTATTTTTGATATTGTTGATTTGAATACCTGCATAAAATGTGCATCAAAAATGTTTAATTGTCCCTTCACAAGTGCTCATGTGAAGTCACAGAGTCTATGGATATTATTGTTTTTGTTGAGAAAACCGCAACTTCATTTGAAGGGATGATTTTTCCAAAACTGTTGCAAAAAATTTCAATTTATTTCACAACAGTTATTTTTTAAGGTTGTGTTGTTTTTCTCTCAGTGATACTTACAGTGTCAACAAGGAGGATGTAGTCACAACTTCCCCCGAACACAATGACGTCAGAGTCTTTCCCTGGACACGCCGTGTGCCACAACCTCGAGTCGGAAGGAAAAGGAAAAGACACAAACTTA
The DNA here is from genome assembly GCA_038501795.1 of Pseudopleuronectes americanus. Taxonomy (NCBI): domain Eukaryota; kingdom Metazoa; phylum Chordata; class Actinopteri; order Pleuronectiformes; family Pleuronectidae; genus Pseudopleuronectes; species Pseudopleuronectes americanus. The sequence continues at coordinate 14,851,305 of CM076726.1, read as the reverse complement.
AAATCTGCTCATATTCTTACACAAGACCATCTATCAAAAAGTGATGAATTAACCAGACAGCACATTCATAAATGCACAGTGACAACAAAGTACTGACATGCTGCTACCTTGGCTTATCCTTATAGGGATGTTCCACTTCTCTCCACGTTTTGGTTTCAACATCAAGCAGCCACCCGTCACCTGATGGAGGAAAGTGAATCTTTTTTAAACAAAAGGTAGAGAGGAAATAAACATAAAAAACAAACAGGTGCATTTTCTTACTCATTGGTTTGCAGTCTAAACTGAGACCCCCGAACAGGAACAAGGTGCTGTCTGATACCGCTGTGAGTGTGTGCCACGACCTGCCCACCGGAGCCGAGGACACCGGATGTCTGGAAAACATGATTCACACAATAATGTCAAAGAAAAACACAATACACAACATGCATTTAAAAACGAACTAGAATGAGAAATAGATAATAATATTTATGCCAATACAGGATGGAATTGTCTCATGATTTGTTAACCTACACACTCACATTTCTGACCAGGTCCATGTTTCTAAGTCCAGACAGTGAATGTCAGTTGTTCTGGTTTCCTGTGTTTTAAACAAAGAACAGTTACAAAATGCAGACTATGATGTTTTGTGTTGTATCAATGATTGAATGCAGATATGAGAGAAGAAGTCAGCAGCATGTAGAGATCTCACCATGACTCGGCCTCCACACACGTATCCTCTGTGACCAGCGGTGGCACAGGCGTGGGCAGCTCTGGGGGCGGGAGCTCGGCCCTGCCAACACACAAGCTGTCATTAGAAATCTCTTAGCGTATTTAATCATTTTTATTTTTATATAAAATACTGCTTAGTCGTGTCGTACATAAATGTGGCTAAACTAAATCATTGCATGCAAGCACCTGACTGACTTACATGGGTTTTTGGTTCACTCCAACCCTCTTGCCTGGGATCATATATATGAACCTCATTGTTCCATCCCCAGAAAACATCTTCCACCTGACAACAACAACAACAACAACAAGAGAGCTACATGATACGGGAGAGAACAATTTGATTTGTACCATTTTCTTATTGAGGCCAATAAAACACAAAAGTTACCCAAGCTGCTTCATCTACAATGAAGCTTCTGTTCCTGCTGTCGACATCTGTCAGGAGTTTGTGACCATATCCTCCAAAGTAGATTAACCTGGATTATGATGAAAGAAAGATCATCAGAATTTAAACTGAAATAAACATAACAGATACATTAATAGAAATAGACAACTTGACGTCCTCGCTCTGCTTACCGTCCTTTATAAACCCAGCAGGAGAATTTGTCTCGAGGTGATGGAGCAGAGCCCGTCTGGTGTGCCATCTTCCTCCACCTGTATTTCCCATCCGTCAGGTTGACACAGTAGAGCTGTTGGGAGGAAAACACTGGTCACTCCCTTAGGTCAACCTTTGACAAAGCTGTGACCTCTGGGAGACTGAAGCATTTATATACATCTGTTTCCGTTTTTTGCAAATTTAGAGAAAAAGCTACTCACACAAACCGTATTGTTAAAAATAATTGCAATATTCAATCATTTAACCACAAATAAATAAATTTTTAAAAACATGTTCATCAAAATCGAGGCGTCTTGAGGTGGGCGGAGCACCAGTTACCAGCCTCACCTCATTGGTCTGTCTGTTGTCGTCACACCCTCCAAATATGTACATGGTTCCATTCAGGGAGCAGCCGCAGCTCCCAGACATGGAGGGAGGCACGTCGCCTGTCATATGAAACACTCTCCTTCAAAAAACAAGACAAAAAAAATGTATAAGACACACAACGACTCACATTCACACGTGTCGTCACACAGTTTCTAATGATAGAGGCAACAGCAGAACGCTCTGACGCTGATTCTTTTCTTACCAGACACCTTGTTGTAAGTCATACACCCAGATTTCATCACTGGGTAGGAAAACTTCATCATCAGCAATTGACTATAGAGAAAGAAATGTGTCTATTACATGTACTTACAGCAGGATAATGTCTCAAGACTTTCATTGCAATGTTATTACTCTAAGTATTTGGTATGAAATTAAATAACTACGCTGAATTCAAAACGTGCTTATTTTTTCAATACAAACTTTTCCTCACAGTTTCAGTTAAATCCATACTTGGGAAACACACATGTAAAATCAACTGAACAGATTTCCCCTGTCAACTGTAGGAACCCATTAGATTATGTGTGTATCCGGATAAAGAGGCGGAACTAGGGAAATTTCCTTTTATAAAGTTTTTATATAACTTCCTTTAACAGTCCGAGATTGAATGGAAATTTGTTTGAGGGAAACAGGGAATAATTCACAGATTTTGATGGAAAACATCTGGCACATTTAGGGGACTAAGATAAGGAAATGCTTTATTAGTCCCACAATGAGGAAATGTGCAATATTACAGCATCAAGAATCAAAATAGGCATTAGTAAGTAATAGATAACATGCACTACTTAAGTGTAAGAAATATACAAAATATAGAAAAATATGAATAGAATTAAGACTAATATATACAGTCTAAAACCATTTAATTGCAAGGACAGAATGAATATATGAATTAAATGTTTGGCAGTGTGGCCTATGTATGATTTGTCCTGTGTGATCAGAGCTTGTAATAGCCCTTTGCGTTGGAACTAGTTTATTACACAACTTAAGGGTAAGGGGGTGTGTAAGTTGTTTTTTGTTAACACTGATCATAAAATATCCTTGAGCACACACAGCTTCTCTGGTGTTTGTTTGTTTGTTTGTTTGTTTGCCTGTGTGTTTGTTTATCTGACTGTTTGTTTGTTTGTCTGTGAGTTTGTTTATCTGACTGTGTGTTTGTTTATCTGACTGTGTGTTTGTTTATCTGACTGTTTGTTTGTTTGTCTGTGTGCTTGGGTTATCGGTCGGTTTCTCTCACCACGTAGCCCCCCCCACACGTACAGCAGGTTGTCCTCCACCACCGCCGTGTGTCCGCTCCTCTCTCGGGCCACCAGCTCCGAGCGGTGGGTCTCGAACTCTGGATCCATGACTGTTCAAAAGAAAAAAAAGAAAAAGATGGAGACGTTTTCCTCGAGGCTGAGATGAAACGGACGAAACTAATCGTGTCACATGTGAAATCTAACGTGCATGTTGTTGTTGGTGGGTGGGGGGGATGGGGGTTGTGTTGCTGTTACATGTTTCTTGCAGCCTGTGTTCGTAGTGTGACGTTGCACTGAGGTTGGAACACAGAAACATCTCTACACAGAGAATCAGGTGAAACAAAGTGAAACACACTCACAGGCTGCAGGACGATGCTCAGGCGCTCCGAGCTTCTTCCTCTGTTGTGAAATCCAAAACTAAATTGTCCATTTGACGTAAAAAAGGCAGGAGGACGTCGACGTGAAGCTGCTAAAAGACCCTAGAATACGCTTCCGGTTTTAGGTGTTTCAAAATAAAATAAACCCATTACCACCAGCCCACTGACTGGTGTGTTTATCAACACCATAAGACATACGCTAAATTACATATGATTAATCTTAATAGAGGAATACAATTGGATCAAATATAATATACTACCATGACAAATCCAATATGTTTACATTTTTTTAACACACTCTGTGGGAAGTGGTCCAAACATGTTCAGATCTGTACATGACTGGAACAGCTGTTGGGTTCAGATCACGTGGTGTTCACACAAATGGTCAAACTACATACCCTATTTCCCTTATTTAAAAATAGTCACCTTATGCATGGGTTTCCTTTTGGTTTGGTAACCTCTTTATTTTGGGTACATGCTCTCAAGACAAAATGGAACGTGTCCTTTTAAAATATTGCTCATTATCATGTAATTATACAGTACAATCTAATGCAAACTAATCCTGCCCTGACATAATATTGTCTTTATAGACCATGTGTAATTGTGTACATTGAATTACATGTTTATTATTAAGGCCATAGTTAAAGGTGGTGTTGTACTGTACTTCATTATTTGAAAGGTGTTTCTAATTTATCATGGGCTACACATACACAAGGGAGTAGAACCTAATGGTGTAACAGTGTAAATGATATATTATATATTAAATTAAATTCATACATTTTATGTTGTCTTGATTTATAGATGTAGACTGTGTGTCAAGATTTGTCCTTAAATATAAATAAAATCAATAAACAAAAAGAAAAAACACTTCATAAACAGAAACTTATCATTTATTTCTGTGTCAGATAAGCAATAGTGCAAAACACTGGTTACAATGTATGACATTACATGTATGAAGCTTATTGTTCCAACTCAAGAGAACATCGTCTAAACAGGAGTCTACAACTGAGAACAACAAGAAACACACAGGAGCAAACAGGAAGTGCAGGACTGGATGAACCTGTCAGATGACCCAGGGTCAATAAAACCCTGTTGTACCTTCAGGGACCCTTGACCCTGTAGTTACTGCAGACTAGGTATCATGTTCCTTACAACTTTCCAGTAAATTCAGTGCATACAGCCGATTATACACATTAGTTTAAACTATAGTTCCACAAACCAACAACAATGGCAGAATGAAATCCTTGAATTTTTTTGTGGGTTAGTTTAGGGTAAATTTAATAACAGACATTTATCAGGTAAAATAAACCTCATGAATATAATACAAGTGGAAAATGTAAAGGTCACAAAAACTCAAGGTTGACAAAGAACTCATCTAAAAAACTGAGACAAAATATCTATTTATCATATTCTTTATATATTATAATACTTTACTGGTACAAACTCTTACACTATATATTTCAGATATTCCAATTATTACATTTTACTATTTATGGTGATTCATTAGATTATCAATTATTTTTAATATTATTGTTTCGAATACTAGAACTTGTTCTCTTATCTTTTTGTATTTATGTTAGCTTTTTTTGTAGAAATACAGTACATCTTTTACCACTTAACCACATTCTATTTCATTTTATTTTACTTTAAAAGCTCTATGCATTACGTATGTCAATTTGACGATGATGCTGATTAGTATTATTTATGCCGTCATTATTACAGAAATCTTTGCAAAAATAAATAAATAACAGTTTTAATTTTTGCTGTATTTCCGCGAGTCTTCAGCGGAAGTGATGAAATACATGCGGAAGTAGCCATTTAGCGCCAAAGCTTGAGTCGGACAGAGAGACAGAAAACAAAAATGGATGTTACTCGCAAAATAAAGACCAAAGTGTCCGCAGGCTTCAAGATGCGGGGACTCATGCTGCGGCCGTATGTATTGTTGTTATGTTCTAAACGTTGTTTGGAAAGTTTGAGAGTTAAACTTGTTAAACTGTTCGACGCGTTGAGCTCCCAGTACATCTGTCAGCTGGGAGAACGTGGATCGATCCTGTCTGCTTTGTTGTGTATGAGTGGAAACAGGAAATAAACAATAACAGCGGAGGGTTTTAATCATGTTGTGTTGTGAAGACGAGAACTTTACACTTTACCTGTGAACTGAAGAGCTCTGTGTTCATATTTACACTCGTTACATCCCCTTATCGTTAAAGTAGCTCCCATCAATTTCACCTTCACTGATTTTCTTAAAGGAAACAGTGTCCCAGTGCTGAATGCGAGTAAATACAGATAAAGATATGAACATCAGAATTTAAATCTGCAGAATGATAACTATTCCATAACTGCCTTATAAGCAGTGTTGTGTCTTCATCAATATAACGTAAGCTAACACACACACACATTTTCTTGGGGTGTTGTTATAGTTTGAAGTTTTATAGTATTAGTAAAAGAAATGATACCAATATTTCCTTGTTTTTTTACACCAGTGACGCCAGCAAATACTTCCTAGAGGCGCTGGAGTCCGTCGATCCTGCTGAGCTGGATGATGTCATTGAAAGAGTCCTGGACGCAGTGGAGAAGCAGCCATGTATATAAAGCACAGTCACACAGTCGGTCTCTACAGATCGCAGTGTGTTTAATGCACAATTTGTGTTTGTGTGTTTTTACCGCTGAGTTCATGTTGTGACGACAGTGTGTGTTTCCCAACAGTGTCCTCTAGTATGATAGAGCTGCCTGTGTTGGAAATTGCCGTGCAGGACTGCACTCAGTCTTGTGATGAAAGCATGTAAGTGGGGCATCAATCAATTACTCTTTCATGTGGTATATTATTTAATTTCTATATTTGTAATCATTTAATCCTGATGCAAGTTACAGTATGTTGTCCATTACAAAATAGAATAGTATGCACTCATATACGCTAGACTTTTTAAAATGAAGCTGAAAACATGCACAAACACGTGGCACATGAAGGGTTTACTTGTCTTGCAGAGATAATGTCTTCAACATCATCGGAGCCTTCCATGTGCCCAGATACATTTACAGTTTGGAGCGGAAGAAATTCGTACCGTGAGTAAAGGACCAGCTCCTTCTATCTTTGGCACCAAAATGACACTAAAAGTATTTCTCCATGCTGTACATGTTTATACATTCACATGTACTGCAGACCTTGTGTTATGTGGACGCTCGTAAGCAAAGTTTTAAAAGCTTTTATATCGTCTTTTACTTATACGTCCTTTCAGTATCAGTATGACCAGACATCCAACCCCCAGCCTATGTGGTTTGGCCAAAGACAAAGCTGAACTCTTCAGGGAGCGCTACACAATCTTACAACAGGTCAGTAGTGATTGGTTTCCCTGGCTGCTCTGGCTGCTGTTTAAAATATGTGCAGTTTGTAAATTGTATTTACTGAGAAGTATTTTTTGTAGCGTACACATCGCCACGAGCTGTTCACCCCACCTGCGATCGGAGCTGCTGTTGACGAGGGACAAAACAAATTTCAGGTAACAGATGATTATCATTTTTAATCATCATCATCCCTTTGGAGCGAAAACGATTTCACTTACAGATCGTTTTGCTGTGATTTGTCTTTAGCTGAAGACAATCGAAGCGTTGCTTGGTAGCACAGCTAAACTCGGAGAGGTGATTGTACTCGGGATGATCACACAGCTGAAAGAGGTGAGTTAGAGAAGTTGATACATTTCTGTTAAAGTTCACGCAGAGAAAAACATCTCTGACTTTTTGTAGCTCCTTGATAAAATCTCAATATTCCCGTCTGTCCGATTTACATAAAGTGTTTTTTCTTAAATATTTTTTAGGGTAAATTCCACCTGGAGGACCCAAGTGGAACTGTGCAGCTGGAAATGTCCAAAGCAATATCCTTTAACCTCTTTGTGTTAGCCTGTCAACAAAGAGTAATTTGTGTGCTCTTATAATTCGTGGCTTTTAAAAAGGATGAATTCCTTAACGATGTTCTCACCAGTTTCATAATGGCCTGTACACAGAATCCTGCTTTGTCCTGGCAGAGGGTAAGAAAACTACTCCTTATTAATAAAGGGGGGGAAAGAAAACTAATAAAATGTCATGTGACGTATCTTATCAGAAGTTTTGCTTCTTCGTCTGTAGGCTGGTACGAGGACTCGGTTTTCCACGTCAATGGTTTTGGGTTTCCGCCAACGGAGCCATCGTCAGCCACAAGGTCAGTGGGTTCGAACAGAAGTGTTGAGGCAAACTCATTAGAAGTGGAAGTAGGAGCTGTCTGTGGTTATTGATCCAGCCTCATGTTAGATAATGGAGTGAGTCAGAGGCTGTGAGGTCATTTGATTTTCTCTGTTTTCTGTTGTTTGGTTTAAAGTGACATTGTCTCTGAAGTAATTTTGTTCCTGTTTTAAATATCTTACAATATCTAAGAATGGAGACTGTCTTTAGTAACAGAATGATGATTTCATTGAATAAATTATTTTTATTTCAGGTTTAAGCTGAGTATGTAGTTGGGTTTTTGAAGTATCTTAAGGTGTATCCTGCATTGATACCTGATCCTTGCCTCATGTCCAGGGCGTACTACGGCAACATTAACTTCTTCGGGGGCCCGTCCACCACGTCGGTGAAGGTTTCTGCCAAGCTGAAGCAGCTCGAGGAGGAGAACGAGGATGCCATGATGGTAATTGCTTCGGACGTGTGGCTGGACAGTGTTGAAGTGATGGAAAAGCTCAACCTCATGTTCTCAGGTCTGCTCTTGCACCATGGTCATGAACTTTAAAGGAGTTATCCACGAGAAGCCAGTCACATTAATTTTGCACTTTATTTTCAGGCTATGCAGCGATGCCTCCTACCTGTTTTATTTTGTGTGGGAACTTTTCTTCTGCTCCATACGGAAAAACACAGATCAAATCACTCAAAGGTGAAACTCACTGTTCATAACTTATTCTACTCATTAAGATCTTTGTTTGTAAATAAGGGATAAATTACTGCATTTCAGAATTTCATCATCCTTCTCTTTTTCAGAGTCGCTGAAAGCTCTCGCTGACGCCATATGTTCATACCCCAGCATTCACAGCAAGTAAGATCTGATTCAAACTCTGTTCTATTGTTAACTACTGTAGTTTCCATGAGTTTGACTGAAGTCTGTTCATCCTAAACCTGCAGAAGTCGCTTTGTGTTTGTTCCTGGTCCTGAAGACCCTGGTCCAGGCACCATCCTGCCCAGGTAAACACAAAAGACACATAGGGAATTTGACATGATGATGTGAGTTGTTTTCATTGTTTTTGGATCAATGAGGATAAACTGAGTATGTTTCCCACAGGCCTCCCCTGGCAGACCACATCACAGAGGAGTTCAGAGAGAGGGTGCCGTTTTCGGTTTTCACGACTAACCCATGCAGGTGAAAAACAATTTGTGACTTTTATCACATGTGGACATATTTTCTCATCAGGGTTTTAATTTTTGAAGACACTACGTCATTTTACAAGGGACAAACTCTGACCTTCGCTGTCATGGTGTGTTTCTCCTGTCAGGATCCAATACTGCAGCCAGGAAATCGTCATTATCAGAGAAGACCTGGTCAATAAGATGTGCAGGAACTGCGTGAGGTTGCCCAACACCAACCTTGATATTCCAAACCATGTGAGTTTCCTCTACTTCTAAACAAACCTGTTCTTACTTGAGTGACATTTCTGTCTTGTACACACACACATACACACACACACAGGCAGAAAAGTACAAGTTGTGTTGTTGAAAGTGTTATTTCTCTTCACACACAGTGTTCGAAAGTCAGTGTTATCAGAGCAATGAGTTGTTGCTACCAAGGTTTCTTAACACAACATGTACATTCTTGTTATTCTTTTGCCCCTTTCCCCAGTTTGTTAAGACCATCCTATCTCAGGGTCACCTGACTCCGCTGCCTCTGTATGTCAGTCCTGTTTTCTGGGCCTATGACTATTCCCTGCGTGTGTACCCGGTCCCCGACGTCATCGTCTTCGCAGACAAATACGACCCCTTCAGCATCACTAACACAGACTGCCTCTGCATTAACCCGGTATGAAACAGATGTCGCTTAAATGAGTATATCTGACCTTTGGACCGAGTCTGAAAGTGTTTTTTTTCAAGTGGTAGTGGATTAATTTATATATTTTGATTATTTTAGCCGATTCGCCTCACTCACATGTTTTGTGAACGATTTGTGATTTTCTTTTTTGACAGGGCTCATTCCCAAAAAGTGGCTTCACGTTTAAGGTTTACTATCCCTTCCAACAAAACCGTTGAGGACAGGTACGATGCGTTCTCCTTAAATTTTCAATATCACATGATTTACTACAGATAACTGTGATTTCAACATTTACTAATATGCACACTAATCTGTTACAGCAAACTTCAAGGGACTCTAAAGAAAAACCATGGATCAACAAGTGCTGCTGTTTTCATTCGTCTTTGTACATTGTCTTTGTATGATACTGTGTGTTTAAATGGACTCGGAATAAACCCATTGATTTTCTTTTATTGTATGTGTCTGTATGTATGTGTTCTGTTCTGAATAATAAAGATTTTACTCTTGATACTGAACATTGTGACATCTTTGTGTGTGCACAACAATCAGCTCAGGTTGGAAAATGCAATTTGTCAGAAGGTGTGCACATATTAGGAATTTGTTATGTTTCGTTTGAGCTGAGCGTAAATATAGAAATAGAAAAACCTTGTAGAAACATTATAAAGATTGGAGAAAAGATATGTGCAATAGGAACGAAAGATATTATATAAATATTATATAAATATATATAATATATAACAATTTGACGTTTGTAGAGTATGACCATTATTGGCCACGGAGGTTTGACAGCACTGCCAATTTGCTAAAGATTTTTTTGGGGGAAAGAAACTCCCCTCAGAATAAAGTTTTAGAAATAAGTATTATTAACAATAACTATTCATATTTGCCAGTAATGGGGTATTTCTCTTTCCCAACTTGATAATGAAAATGTTTAAGAGAAGAAGACATTTATTTTTAAACATTTGTGGCACAAAGACATGTGCACGTATAAATATTATTTATTCATGCGAGCTATGTTAACGTTGTATTTATAAATATTGATATGTTTTATTGTTTACAACCACCAGGCCGGAAATTGAAAAACTGGCGTGTACCGCTTTAATTTTTTGACCTTATCAAGATGGCGGATGTGACAAGCCTCCCGTTTCCGGTCGTGCCCCCAGACTTCTTGTGATGACCTCACACGAATGGCGAACTACTTTTGAAATTCACAGCAAACAAACATCTGACGAGGGGAAATAACGACAGGTACGAGCGCGTCTCCTTCGTGGCTCCGCGTCCATGTTTGTGATCCGAGTCCCCGACGTGTCGAGGGAGATATGACGCCTCCGTCTCCGAGTCGCTGGCTTGTTTTTAAGTTTACAAAAGGCTCCCTGCAGCTAATGGGCACATTCACATCTGTTAGCTTGGGGGAGCAGCTGAGTAATTCAAGGCTTTATAATCAGATGTATTTGTGCAGTTTAGTGTTTAGCTCGTCTCCATTTTGATGCAGATGCTAAGCTAACGGCGGACGGTGGTTTACTGACCTAAATAGTTTAAGTTAGCAAACTAGGTCAGCAGTAATCGTGCTGCAAGCTATGCTAACGTTGCCTGGGCCTAAACACTCTGAAAGGAAAGTGAAGTGGACTGAGTGGTTTGAGGTTTAACTCCATGAAAACTGCACATTACAGAGATATAAACAAATACTGGGATGGTGATGCGTCCTGCTGTCTTAGCTGGTACCGTCACTTCCGGTGTTGTGAACGTGGGTTGTTTTGTTAGCCTATTTTAATTTGTTGCTAAAACTAATCTGCTAATGAATAAATCCCATCAGCCCTAAACGACATGATTCCTCTCCCTCTCCCGACAGGAGGAGACAGGAGAGAGTGACATGGCCGAGATGGAGGAAGACGTTGGGGACCTGCCAGCCAGGGACGATGACAACGACTCAGACAGGGATGAAGACGACAGGCTGTTTGCTTGGATGGTCAACGACGACATGGATGAGGAAGAGGAGGAGGAGGAAGAGGAAGAAGAAGAGGAGGTGGAGGAGGTGGTGGACGAGCAGCCCTTAGACATCGAGGCGTCTGAGTCTTTTGAGCTGGACACACCGGCTGAGCGCAGCGGTCACATAGCAGTTGTTGACAGGAATGTCATGTACGTGTGGGGTGGATACAAGGTAACACCTGTCCTAAAACTCCACTCCATTGAATCAAACTTTATTCCTGTAGCTCCTATTCACAGATCACTATTTGCCTCACAGGGCTAAACAAGTTGCAACATCCTCTGTCCTAACCCCTTCACAAAAGGGAGGAAGTATTACCAAAAACAAAAGCAGGGGGGAAAACGTAGAAACCTCATCTCCTAGGATGGACAGAAGTGCAGTCGAGGTGAAGTGCAGTCGAGGTTGTGTGTGAACAGACCACATCAACAAAATAAACAGTATTTAAAACATTAATTAGAAAAGAGAGGTGTGTCACTGCTCCAAGTATTTATACAAAAGAAGAAGAGATGAAGGGAGCAACAATGAAATAGTAATGACAGAGGTATTGTCAGTAAAGGCAGTACACGTCAGTAGGTATATTGTATATCTAAGAAATCGAGTTGTGTGAAGTTATTACAATGTTAATAACTCTCTCACTCTCTCCCTCCCAACTGGATCAGAACGCTGCAGCTCAGCTTCTTACTAGTTTTTAATATGTCACATCACATCACTCAATCCGTGCTTCTCTCCATTGGCTCCCTGCACTGTTTAGAATTGATATAAAGATTTTCACTCTTAAAGCTTTGGGTCCCAAACTACATAACAGATTTGTTGACCCTACACAAGCCCTGCCGTGGCCTTAGACCCTCAGGTGGGGCCCTTGTGGTCGTCTCAAAGTTGAGGCAAACATCTACTTTTGCCATTAGGGCCCCTCCACTTTAGAAGCCTGAGGAGATGAGACTGGCAGACTGTGACCCATACACACACCTTATAAAACTATTTTCAAATATGCTAAACCAATAAGGTTATTAATCATTTGAATCAACCCCCCCATAGAACGCCCAAAACCACGGATTCTTTGACTTGTATCTGCCGAGAAGTGAAATCTGGACATACAACATGGAGTCAGGTGTATGGTGAGTATTTGCATATAAATTGCATATAGTATGCCTAAAGTAGCTTTGCATAAAGTAGTCAGATTTCAACAACACATCATACGTTCACAGGACAAAGCATGTAGCCGGAGGTAACCTACACACATCCATGTCAGGCAGCTGCGGGGTGTGTGTCGATGGAGTCCTCTACCTATTTGGAGGTCATCATGCCAGGGGAAACACAAACAGGGTACAAACAGTTTGTGTGTTTCCCAAAATCTTCTGTTGTTTTCAAATGATTTGCGTGAAGCCTGTTCATCAGAGCTTGAAGAATGTGGGCCTGCTGTTTCTTCTCAGATCTACCGCCTGCCCCTGAGAGCTCCCAGCCTTGTGTGGGAGGAAATGACAGATCTTAAAGGCTTCCCTCCGTCGTCCAAGGACAAGTTAGGCTGCTGGGTTCAGAAGAACAGGTGAAGGATGACTGCATTATTTATTTTTTCCCCCCCACAGGGTTCTAATGTGAAATATGGTGACAAGCAGCCTATTGAATTCATTGCTCTTCATTGACAAATATGAGCTCCCAAACTTCAAGTTCCTGTTTATTCTTCCATTTTATAACATGGCTAATTATTACAATGGTGAGGAAGGAAAACCTTAGACATTAAATAGTATTTTAAACGTTTTCTATCTTAAGAAACAACAATTTGCCAATCTACTCTAAAAGTAGATCAGCAGGACAAACCACATTGTTCTCTCCGTCTTTTTGCCACAAAATTACAGAAATAGGTGAAATTCCTCACATGCTTCAAAACCTGTTCTTGTGACCGTCTTGAATTAAGTTTCAGTCACGTGATTTGGTGTTAGTATAGTTTGAGTAGTTAATACACAAGAATAAATGAGTCAATCTCTTTGAAGATATATCTTACAAGCATTTGTTCATTGCTTTCACAGGCTCATATTCTTTGGGGGCTATGGCTACGTCGTACAGGGACCTCATCGAGGGACGTTTGAATACGATGAATCTTCTTCTCTCGTGGTTTGTACAGACTGAAGATTAATTTCCCGCTCAACCATGAACATGCATGTTCCATTGTCTAAATTGTGTTCATTCTGAAATTCTGTTAGATTAAAGTGAAACAACCCCCTTGTTTTCTAATGTATTCCCCTGTGTATGTTTGCTGCAGTGGGACAGCCCCGGCCGAGGTTGGAACAATCACATTCATATCTTGGACCTGGAGACGTTGACATGGAGTCAGCCCATAACCACGGTAAACAAACATACTTACACACACAGAGCCATTGTGCAGAACTATGTGACATCCTTTCAATATTTACCAGAGCAATGACATGATTCCTCTCCTGTGTGGCCCGATGTAGGGGAACGCTCCATCGCCCAGAGCCGCTCATGCCTGTGCCACAGTCGGTAACAGAGGTTATGTGTTCGGGGGACGATTCAAGGTAAATAATCATAAACACGATATTGTTCAGGAGTCACATGTTTACAGGTTTGACCAATGCAACATATGGATATATTTTTGACACATGTCGTCCAATCATAACTTATTTTTTCTGTTCAACAGAACTACAGACTAAATGACCTGCACTACATTAATCTGGACACTTGGGAGTGGCATGAAATGTGAGTGTTGTCCTTTTATTCTCATGCTGAGCCCTAATACTAATAATTGGGCCTGATATTGACTGTTGTAACTCTTTGTGCGACAAAAGTAAAATAATTTTTCCACTCCCCAGTATGAATATGGTTCCTCTACCTTCCAGAATTCTCTCAATTGTCCCGTTGAAATACATTTCTTGTTCAAATACTGACTCCCCCTTCCGTCCTGCAGGAACGTTCCCCAGCCGTGTCCCGCGGGCCGGTCCTGGCACTCCTTCACTCCTGTGTCATCGGACCACATCTTCCTATTCGGAGGATTCACCACAGAGAGAGAGACACTGAGTAAAACACTTGACTTTCAGTAGGGAGATCATAGTAATGACCTGAAAACGATGCCTGATCTCACTGAGCCGCTCATATCTTGATTTCCAGGTGACGCCTGGCTTTACTCAGTGAGCAAGAACGAGTGGAAGCCTTTCAAACACGGCCACGCACAGAGTCCCAGGTGAGTAGCTCCTCTGAACTGTGATCATGGGGTTGTGTGTTTGTGAGAATGAGAAGCACTGAAGGTGTATTGTGTTTGTTTCAGGCTGTGGCACACGGCTTGCTCGGGTCCTGACGGGGAGGTGTTTGTGTTTGGAGGTTGTGCCAACAACCTGTTGTCTCATCACAGAGCTGTAAGCTTTTTCCCCTCAAATATCTCAGTTCACTAAGAGTTTGTCCTACTAATTTCATGATTTCACTCGACAGGCTCACAGCAACGAGCTACTGGTTTTCAATGTTCAACCCAAATCGCTAGTTGGGTGAGTTTATACATAAAAAAACAACACTCGACGACATACAGTTTTTAAATTTCTGAATCTTCTCATTGTTTCATGCTCACATGCACATCTCTCCCCACTGGGCAGGTTCTGTATGGAGGCCATTCTGCAGCACAGGGAGCGATTATCCAGTTACTGGGACTGTCTGCCCAAACCCATCCTGCACAGCCTCAAACAGAGAATGGCACGCGTCAACACACTGGGCTCTTAGACCAAGAGGAGGCTTACAATCAAACCCTGAGCAGTACGAGAGGAAGTGTATGTATGTATGGAAGAGATGCTTGTTCCTCTCAGAGCAGGTAGTCCTACCTGGACATTTGTTTAACGTGTGTTTGGACACTTGCATACATGAAACTAAATCCTAAAGCAATAGTGAGCAGCTGTGGATTGCACACTAAGGCCGAAGCTTCTTCTGTTTATTAGCCTGTAACTGTCATGAAGCCAGTAGAGCCGCCGGGGCAGAGCTTGTGAGGTTCCGCCTGTCATTACAGCATGAACTGTTCTGTTCTCTTTGGACATCCACATTTTCATCACTTCAACAAGAGGCTAAAATTGGCATAATATTCTGTCCATATTATGACATAAATGTCTCTACTACTGTAGTGGATGAGTGAATGTTACAAAGGTAATTCTATTGTAGCCAAGCACTACAATGAACAGGCTTCTACAGGTGTTAAATATTAAGAAAAATCATGAGTTTCTTAAAATATGAGGTGTTTGAGCAGGATCGAGATTTTTGGGGGTTGATCTTCGATGACATTATTCAACCCTTATAACAACGCCATTTAACCATGGCTTGTTTGACCATAAACGTTATTATAAATAACTATAAATAAAACATTTATGTAAAATATTAAATTATTTAACGCATTGAGTTAAACTAAAGTTTTCATATAACAAACACACATACTGATGTGTCTAATAGGCTCATATCAGCCTGTATTATTGGCCAGCTGATAAACCAGTCAGGCTTTGTAGTAGTAGATGCCGGTTTATCTTATAATAAGGACAGAAAACACCAATCCTGTATTAACAATTTCAGAGAGACCACTGGAAGACAGAGGAAAATTGCATTGTCCTGACGGAGTGAGGAAAAATAGAGTTTGTGAAGGAGGCAGAACTTCAGCTTTGTTTTAGAAACGTCATTTTCTCCTGAAGGTCAACGTGCATGTTGCAGTTTACCCGAGAATCTGATTCTTTACAAGATCAACACAACAAAGCCAGTAAGATTTTACCACAGTGACTTCCACTGGTCTTTCTCTGAAGCCAACTTCAAAAGTCACCATTGTCTAAACACTACTTTCTGTGGTGCAAGGGCCCGAAACAGTTGCTTTGAGTTTTATTTTGAAAAAGGTCTGTTTCTGAAATGATTCCTATAACTAATGTCTGTCACAGTGTGGAGTTCTTACAGACCTAAAACTACTGCTTTGTGCTACACAAGCTCATTTACTCTGGGTGTTAACTAGTTTTTATTTGTATATACAGTTATTTATATAATTGTGAGGAAGTGTGTGTGGTTCTGTGGTCTGAATATGGCTTTTAAAAGTCTTTCAATCAAGTGGCTCCTGTAGTGTTGAATCTTATTAAAATCAATAACTTAATATACTGAAAGTACAGTGGATGTTTGGCCACGATGCACTGAAATGCCTCTTGTCAGTCGGGCTGTGTATTCGCCCACTTTGCACAATGTTCCCTTTGTGTGTTTTTTTATTGTAGGATCCAATGAAGAGTGTTAACTTTGTATTCAAAGAAATAAACACGTACAAAATGTTGGTTTCTGTTACTCATCTTTGTTAATTTACAGGCTTTCATTTCAAACATTGATGGGCAACAAATACAAATCAATTTAAAAAATAAAATTATTCATATTGAAACAAGGTCACCGCAGATTTAACCAGTAGAACCTCTCAACGATGACTTTGGCAGAGTTTCACTGAAATGAGTCAAAGTGTGAAGTTCTGTGTCGATGAAATACTTCAAGTCCATCACGTCTGTTCACCCGTCTCTTATTTCTTCTTAGCAGCTAACAGGTTTGGAGCAGACACTTTAACTTTCCCAGGCATGTTCCTGAAGAGGTCCGAGTCCTGCAGCACAGAATGATAACAAGAGTTTGAATTGTGAGAAAGATAAAGCTACTGTATGATTAATACTGAAACTAATGACTATTGATACACAAAAGGAAATGAAGCAAGGTCAAAATTCAGAAGCTATAATACAAAACAAAAGCTAATCCAGACACTGGATGTAAACAATTTTTTAATAAAGACATTTGATTATCAAGAATGAAGATTTTCTTTGTAATTGCTTTAAATCAACTTGATGTAACGATCTGTGAGTTCAACCTTACAAATGATTTAATTAGATAAGAATCTTGAGTTAATTTAAACAGACCACTAAGACACAGTCAGCGTTTTTACCTTGACGCTGCGGAACAGGTCCTTTTCTCTGGTTGAGGCCTCTTTGGATTTCATGAAGCTCAGAACAGCCGTACGTGCAGCTGGAAGGAACAAAACAACACCAATGTTATTTCTAAAAGCCCTGGTTCACTCTCAAAGAAGAGGACAATAGATCATTGCTTGTTACCTTTTCCTTTCTTCTGAGAACCTGGTGTCAGTTTAACCTTGTGTCTGGAAAACAAATGACTCATTATTCCGTGCGCTCGTCACACTGGTACATGCTCAAAAGGTTTAAGAGCACATACTTGTAGTTGGAGAGGGCCGTGTAGGGAGCACAGACGGGCACAGCAAACAGCAGCACGTCCTCAGGATGGGGCTGCCCTGACAGGGAGGTGAGCAGGTTCTCTGCTTCCTGCGCAACACAGAAATAAAGGATTTGAAAGTAACTGAGGATTTTGGAGAAAGAACATGTCTTTCCTTGAAATAATCCATTTATCCACATTTGCAGTTTTACTCTAAGAACCCACCTCAGCTCCAGGGTTGTCCTGGTCTACCTCGTCCTCCTGAAAGAAGGACAGCATAGACATGTAAAATGCATTCAAATGCACAAACAGCACAAAATGGCAGATGAATTGGGACAAGTGGAAAGACCAGCAACAATTTGAATGCATTTACACATCATTCAAATCCACATCCCATTCTGTACGAAACCCTAACTGGGACGGAGGCACATTTTAAAAAGGTTTCTCTTGGCAGGTAACTGTAACCATCAGATTCTGTCAGCAGTTACCTTGTCTTCCTGTTCAGCAGGACCTCCGTCCCCGCCCTCCTCTCCTTCCACCTGCTCTGGTTTGTGTGCTGCCGTTTCCGTGTTACGAGGTTTCTGAGGTTGTTTCTGAGGCGGCGGTTTCCTGATGGGTTCGTCTTTACCTTTCCCCTTCTTTCCTTTCTTCCCCTTATCCTTCTCCTCCTTGGTGGAACCGGCAGACTGCAGGAGAAACAATGTTATTTATTGTGAAACTGATATACAGCAGATGTTGTCATGGCAATGTCAGTGTACAGCAGGTACAGTAACAACTCTGTGTTTTTCATCCGCACCCCGAGCAGCTGCATCATCAGCTCCCTGTCCTCTTCATCCTGGTCCTTGTACTTTTCTTTTATCTTCTTCAGTTTGTTCTAAAGGAGGAACAGGAACACACACACACATGAACAGCAAGAAAAGGAAGAATCGGTTGAGGTTAAAGATTTAGATTCATCCATCAAATAATAAAAATGAAGACGTGTCATACAAGTTGTAAATAAATAAATAACAGCATCCTCATCAAAATAATGTTTTACCAAATAATTCAGATAATCAACAGTTCTCTTTCCGTTGCTGATCATGGAAAAGTTTTTACTGAATTTAGTTTAGGTTTTGTTTTAGAGTGGTATTTTACTCTAAATTGGAATTTGTAAACTCATGATTATATATATTTTTAAACATTGAATGATTTCAAGACAAATTGCACCGTTAGTTTAACAAAGACTTCCAGACTTCTCTCTCTCTCTCTTACCTTCTGACCTCTCTTCAGCGGCTGCTGTGAGAGGCCTCCTGCGGGGCCGACTGAGGGGCCTTTGGGCCCCTGGTCGGCTGCTGATCCACTGGGTGAAACGTCGGTCTTTTCCTCGGCATCACAACCCTCCTGTTTCGGTTTCTTCTTCTCGTCTCTATGGGAGGAGTCAGAAAAACCAGATAACTTAACTAATGCTTTTATAAAAATCTAAAACGTACATATTCATCCATTTCCCAGAGTCCTGTTCGAAAATTACATTCCTAAAATGAATAGTGTATACCTCTGATCTTATCTTAATCTTGGTATCTATATAAAGGTGAGACTTGTGAGATATCTGCAGAGGTGTTAGCGTCAGTATAGATTTTAATGGGTCGGATTAAATGAAGATAGGATGCAAAATAAATGACTAATTTAGGATGAATGTCCTCTGTGAACTCATGCAAATGTAACCCAAAGATGTCCAGCAACATCTGAAAATCCTCTGAGACAAATCTTACTCTAATAAAGTGAAGCAGAGCAAAGCTAGAGAGGTTGTAGTAGAGATATCTCCAAAACTAATTTACTTAAATGTCACTATAGAAAATCATTAAACCTTACCCTTGTACTCAAATACTCAAGAAACTTTGAAGGAAAGAAGAACATACTTCCAGTAAAATACATCCATATTTAATGAATTAGTTAATTCCGTTAACTAATGCATAATTTTTCAATCCATCAGCACATGTCTCGTACTTGTAATTGGTCAGTTTACATCTTTATATTGAGAAGGTCTGATTTATCCAGCCACTCACCTCCTCTGCTTGACAGCTGTGTGTTTCTTCAGCTGTGAGTCCACCTCAGCCTGAATAGATATGAATGAATTAACGTAGGTAAAAAACGTGTTTTAAAAATGTATCTGACCTTGATGGAATTGTTTAAAATGACAAAGACGATTTACCTGAGTGGTTGGTTCCTTTTTGAAGCCTGGGTTCTGAACATTTCTAGAAATAAGGAAGGATTTGATTTAATCAAGTGGCAGCTACAGAATGATTAACTAGAAAGTGGAGAAAGGAGTTTCCACTCCAAACATTGGTAATGTTACCTGCTGGGCTGTAAGTGAGTGAGGGAGATGGTCGTATCCGGAAAGCTGAATTCTCCGTCCGCTGTCTCCTCTTCCTTGCCTTCCTCCTCTTCCTCTTCTTCTCCCTCCTCCTTTATCACCTTCATGTTCTCTCCGTCTCCTTCTGCCCTTTCCTCCCCCTGATCTTCGTTGCTGCTGTCGTCCCCTGCGAAATGAAACAGAAATTTAGCATCAACACTTTTGAACATCATCGTTACAAACGCCTGTCACTTGTGTCCTCCCACCTATCAGCTCCTCTCCCTCCTCCAACAGCTCCTCAGTTCTGGACCTGACTTCATCCATATCTTCCTCTACAGTTTTCACCTTTCTCTCCCCTTTGTGCCGAAACACGCTCTGTTCATCCACCTGCAAGAATTAAACATTTCTGTTAGAGGCTGACAAAGAGTTTACATGTTAGAGCACTGGAAGGTGTTTTACCTTGAAGAGGAATCCAAAGCCCATGATCAAGTACGAAGGAGGCAGGAAGTTTTTCTTCCCTGGAGAGAAACATAACAAATGTTAAATTCGCATACCAGTTACACTTCTTATATATTGTACTGATGCCAAATAAAAATCATATGCTTTAAATGATAGTGTTAGCTACCTCTGATCATGAAACTTCCAGTGGTCAGGTATTCTCCAGTTGGAGCCGTCTTAGAAACCTGAATTATAGAAACATATATTTATATTTGACATAACTCTCCTAATTAAAAAAAGAATGATGTCACATTTCAATTATTTTGCTGCTTGTAGGTTATTTTTATTTCCTCATGTTTGACGACACACTGAAGTTAAACCTGCTGAGTTCTTGGTAGCAAGTACCATTAATCTGCAAAGCTATTAAAGACCTTTTTAAAACCCTAATGAATAAAATGTAAGACCTATGTCATTTGCGACAGATATGATGGATTATCAGTCTTACACTTCTGCATAATTGAAGATTAGGTGAGGCAGCCAAGTAGAGAATAAACCTTCTAACCCCACGTTATCTCACAACTACCGGCTGAGACAGTATCCAAAGTCTTTCCCCGAAGCCAAGTGTGCAGAGATAAAACATTTCTCTTGAAAAAAAACAACTTTTTAAAGCACCGCGGAAGTGCTGTTAAATTAGCTTTAACATAATCAAGACCTACCTAAACACATTTAAGACTTGGTACTTAACATATGAACATATTTAAGACTTATTATGTTAAACATTTTTATTTAATTTTGGACTTTTTTTAGACTTTTAAAGACTCTGCAGAAATGTCTAGAAATGCCAAAGTGCCCCACCAAAGATCAAGTTAAGTAAAATGAATTGTACTTAATAATAATAGTATTGTAAAAAACACAATTCCCAATGTTTTATCAAATAACGACTGCTGTCTGAGGAATGAAACCGTTACAGAAAAAAGAGAAAAATCCAAAGAGAATTTCAACTCCAAAATTTGTATTCAATAAACATACAAAATACCAGTAAAAAGACGAGAAAGAATGTTGATGACTAACCTGATGAGAATGGACCCACCAAGCGCTGGTGATGATCTTGGCATCCCAGGCAGCGCTGTAGCACACGGACATGGTGCCGGCCTCTGTCAGGGTGCGAGGAGGGATGGGAACACCTGGAGCGGGAGGAAGGAGATGTGCAGATAACAAATTAATATTAACCAATATCACAAAACAGGACAAGTGAAGTTAAAGAGTGGAGAGAAGGGAAAAGAGAAAACCAAACGTGCGGATGTACCTGTAGTGTTCTTGATGATGCAGCTAGTGGCTCCGTGGAGGTCAGCGTGAATGTAGACATCACCTGATAAGATACAGACACACATGATGCTCAAAAAAATTCATCTTTTTATAAGTGTAAGAGCTTGTGTGTGGGAGTTTCTCCATTACCGGCCCGGAGGTAGCGTTTGACGATGATCTCGTTCTGCTGCTGGTCCCTTCCTGCGATGATGAGGTAGTTCTCCGAGCTGATGAACCAGAGGAACTTCTCAAACCTGCCACCAGGGGGAAACAGCACCAGTACTTAGAGCACACACACTGACTCAAAACAGAGTCTGGATAAGTGGCTAACTCGTGGACGGGTGACTCACCAGTAGATTTTCCTGGCCTTCTGAATGGTGGTCACCGTCTGGACCTCCTTCAGGGTTTGCTGCGTTTTCTTCTCTGCAGATTTCATGGCCTGGAACGATTTCAACAGCACATTCATCAAATTCAAAAGCATCCCAACTTCTGTCTAGTGTTAATTGATCATCTTTAGAATTATGGTTACGAAGAACGTAAACTATGTTTTGAGACGTAAATATATAAATAGATAAAGAGATCTCTCACCTTGCCCACTGCTTCCATGGTTTTCTGTTCTTTCTTTTCAGCAGTGCGTTTGTAGTCGTAGTACCTAAGAAAAGCACGAAGACACAATCCAGCAACTGTGTGAACAACCGCAGCTCTCCTCTTATAACGTCTAATTCTATGTGAGAGTTCAACGTGTACATTTACCGTTTGGCATTGGCGTACGCCGACAGGCCGAGGTCCACGTCCACCAACATGGGCTTGTTCCTCTGCAGCTTCTTGCCCTGTCCTTTGTCTTTGTTCTTGTTCCTCTTCCCTTTCTCCTCCACCACATCTTTCTTTACTTCCTCTTCTGGGTCTTCCTCAGAAATATATGGATTCCTAAAGGGGGAAGATACACATGAGCCAAATGGTGCAACGGTGGGCCGGATGTTTCGGTACGAGCGATGGTCTCACTTCAAAAGCATGGTGATGTGGTTGGTCTGCAGCTTCAGCTCCTTGATGGCGGACGCCACGGGGTCTCCAGCTTCCTGCGCCTCCTTGACGATAGTGCCAATCTCAGTCCAGTCCACCTGATTGGCCAAAGCACTGCGCACCACCTGCAGCGCCCTCTCCACCATGGGAAGATTCATCTCCACCAGTTCACCTTTCACTCTGTCCACCTCCTGCAACACATCAGATAAGGTTGTTTTAAGTTTTCTGCTAATTCTTCACATGCAAACAGGAGGATGAGCAGGTTTCATTATGTGATTTGATTTGATTTGTGTTAAATTGATTGATATAAGGTCAAAGCTGCGTGTTGCTAACCTGCACTTGGTGCAAAGCCTCCAGCCTCTGCTCGTGGTCTCGTTTCACATTTTCCAACTTCTTCATAGCCTGTTTCTCCTGGTGTAAGGCCTTCATGTCGATCTTCTGGCTCTCCATCTTAGAGAAGAACTCGTCCACTGCCTGAGTGAGAGGATCACACCGGATGATATCACATGCTTTCAAAAAAAGTCTTAACCTATATTGAAATTGAGAAAAATTAACAGTAGGAGATAAAGCAAATGAGCAGTGACGCAGCTTTTCACCTTGTCAAACGTGTCAAACTCCAGGTGAGGGCACTTTGCATGCTGGGCGAAGAGGAATGGATGGAATTCATCATATCTGTGAGCAGACAACACAATCATATATTAATTAACCATATTATAAATAACCAAGTAAAAAAGCATGTATAATATTCATCTATTTTATGAATGGTGCATTACACTAAACAGGACATACGTGAGCAGTTCTTCGGGGGGTTTGCCAGGAGTCAGGCTTGGTTTCTTGTCACTCTTTTGAATGATGTAACCCTGGAATTAAACAAAAAGCAACTTGGGAATGAACCACATTGTATAACTGGATATCAAACGCACTGTCACCTCTAGAAAAAGATTCTTTACTTTGCCGCTGAAGTTCGCCGTTTTTTCCATGTAGGTTTCTGCAACCTGCATGGCCTCCAGGATTTTCGGTGCAACTAAAAAAGCAGAAAACAGAAAAAAGACAACATTACAGCCATTATCAAAGAAAATCACCAGACCACATGACAGCAAACTTGTGTCTCCAGCTGATCCACTTTACCTTGGGCAGCGTCAACTTGGCTGTCAACTTTGACGGAGCCCGGCAGTCCCACTTCTATCAAGCTGTGTTCTATCAGAGTGGCTCCGTAAGCTGGAGAGGGGAATGGAAAAGAGACAAAACACAGTTCAGTGTAGGATGTCACTCAGTAGAGCCCATTCCATCACAGAGTCCAAACAATACTACACACTATTATCTACTTCTTTTAGTGGTAATATAAAACATAAAAAATAAGTCATCTAAAAACCAAAATGACGATGGTATATACATTTACTCTTAACTATGTGAATCTGGTATTGGTAATAGTATTAAATCAATGTACTATGTTGCAATGTTCAAGACAGCTAAAATAAATTCCTGGATCCACCCCTTAATTCACCTACACCCCAAAATGTAATGGCTTCTTCCCAGGTCCCATCCCTCCCTTGGTGAAAATCAGTTCAGTGATTCCTGTGTATTCCTGCTAGCTAGCTAATAAACAAATAAATAAACAGATGCAGGAGACACAGGCTATCTGCTGCCCGGTTACTTACGGAGGTGAGGATTCAGGACCCTTTTCACTTGGTCCCCATTTGTCGCATTGCTGAGAAGTTCCGTGAGTCTATAAAACAACAAAAACCACATTAATCACTGACACAGTAATGCAAATGTTCACTGAACTCACTGGCAGGTGTAAAGATGTGCTTACCGCTCCAGACTGATGAGGGGCTCAGGGGGCCGGGCGTTCTCCACAGGGTACCGCTCTCTCACAGCGATCTTGACGTCTTCTACCTCCGCAGTGCGAAAACGCAGCAGGTTCAGGATGGTGTACTCATGGTCTGCAAGTATGACGTTACCCTGAAAACGGACACAGACCGGTCTACAATCAACTCGTGCACAAAGCGATAGCATCTGAAAAGGAAAAAGGATGAAGGGGAATATTCTAACCCTGTCGTATAGTTCCACGATCAGGTGGTAGGCGGCTTCATCTGAACCAAACTGGAGATCCACGATCCTGTCGATGCCGAGCTGCTTGACCTCGGTCAGACGACGTGACCTCAGGTGTTTTCGACACTAAAGGGAAAAAGAAAGTTGCTTTAAAATTCGTCACTACAACCAACCAATAAATAAGTAAGTTTAAGTCTGATGTGGGGGCTGTGATTTAAAAAAATCTGCAATTACAAATAACCAGTAGCCTTAAGACTGACATGTATTATATGACGAAATCAGCATATCAATCTATCTGCCTGTTGATCAATAACAGCAATGTTGGAGGATAATTCAATAGAAGGGTATTACACAACATTTACTCCTCAATATTCAATAAACAAAACATCAGTCAGTTCTTTAGTCTAAGTTCAAAGATCAAAGTTCTTACTTTCATTGCGAAGCCTGAAGGCATCATGTTCTTGGGCCATTCGAAGTCTGTCGAGTGAATCCGAGTCCCGGACTCAATGAGAATAATAGCTTTGCTGTCAGGTCTGAACACACAACATCACAAACAGTTACACACTGACTGATGTACTGGAATATATCTACGTTTATTCATTCAAGAGCACTTAGAGGAACTTGCACTTTACTTGAGAACGTTTCTTTAATTCTACTCTGTACATCTGAGTGGATATGAGTGTTTGTGTGTGTATGTTTACATATGTTAACTCAGACTAATTGTAGATGCTTGAGGTCAACAAAACACATTCTCTGGTCTAATTGTAATTTTGATTGTTTGATCTAGAGACAGGCTTTGAAAATCAGCTGTGCAATTCAACATGTATTGTATCTATCATTATTAAATAATATTAAAACTTATTTTACAGTGTTGCTTAACTTGTAATACTTCTGCAGATACTATTTCTTTGTTTATATTTACAATGTTGAATGCAGCACTTGTGTTGTGGAGGTTTGAGTATTGTTATCAGTAGTAGAGGTAGAGTAAGACGTGTTCATTCCCTATCAAAGGGTCAATATGGGGAAACTTCTGGAGACAACTTTTCAAACAGTGCTCACTTCTGCAGCCGGATGAGATACGTCTTGTTGTCGATGTCATACACGTTGTTTACTCTCATGCCCATGTAGCTGCGAAGGAAGAGGACACGGGGAACGAATGAATGGACCAACACAAGCAAAACACGTCCACGGTAGCATTGGCACAGCCAGAGGAGGCTACAGTGAAGTTAGCACAGCTAGCTGGCAGGAAACAAAACACCTACTTGGCGTTGATCTCGGCAATAACCGCTCTGATGTCCTGGGTGGTGAACCTGGTCTTCATGGCGACTTTGGGAAGAGGCTACGAATACTAAATAAAAAAAGGAAAGAAACGGAAATCCTGAATGTAAACGATCACATTTCTAGTGCAGCAACATCAGCATTGAAAGGGGAAAACATGCAGGTGGGGAGTGCGCATGCGCGGTAATGACAAGCCCTACGGAAGCCGAAGTGAAGCAGAAAGGAGCAGTCCACACACACAACATCACACAACACAGTGGGGGGATAAAGTGCACGGTGTGTGTGTGGTGTGCGGTGAGAAGCAGAGGACCGGGCGGCTGTGACTTCATCCCACAACGCGTCGCTCCGCTCATGCTCCGTCCCTCAGACGCCATCGAGCACTCATGATGCGCTACTCCAGCTGGCTGATGGGCGTGAAACACAGAGCGAGCCTCCGGAATGGTCCCAAACCAGCAGCGCACTGGGACTGCGCGCACAGGGGGCATCGGGCGGAGGCGAAGATCAACAACCCGGAGCACATCATCCACATCTGGAAGAGAGGTAAACAAAACAACAACAACAACAACAACAACACCATCAGGACGAGTCAAACCAAAACGCGTCAAACATCTGGGGCCTTTTGGCGATTAAATCTGCAGGACTGACATGTTTTCAGGGCGTATCCAGCTGCATTGTTGTCGTCTGGTGTGAGTCTCTTGTGCGTTTTGTCGTTTTTTTTGTTAAAGAGAGACGAACTGAGAGTTCCCAGTTTGCTCCTCAGGTCAGAGCGCAGGGCGGAGGCGTGCTCCGTTACCAAGGCGACGGTCAGCTAACAGGGCACACGCTAGCGAGAGGCTAAGCTAGCAGCCGTCACAGGGTGTTCACTGACATCTCTCTCTCTCCCGGACGCTTCGAATAACATTTCGATTTCCCCAGCCGAAGATCCGTGCGCATCGTCCAGATGCTGCGGATCGTCTGTGCAAATGCGGCCGCCGAGAATCAGAGGAATGCGGCGTAAGTGGAGCGTTTTTAGTGGCGGAGGGGGGACGGGACTTTGGACAGGAGGTCGTTGGTGTTTCACTCACCAGGGTCCATTCGCTTTGTTCGCTGGTTTGAGCTTCAAACGAGCCTCGTTGTGGCCCAAAGCGGATAATAACGATTTTTTGATCTTAATATCTTTTATGATCATGTTTCCCATCAATCGTCTTTCTCCTTCAGGCCTTTTTCTGACGTAGTTTATTAGTCGTTGTTGTTGAAAATGGTGACCATAATTATTTTTGGACAGTTTGACCAATACATCGGTTTATAAATGTGATTTGACTTTGGTTGAATTTACACAAATTCTATACTCGAGAATGAATCGATTCGTCAGTACACAGTGGATTGATCGATTATAGAGCTGTAAAGAT
The DNA here is from genome assembly GCA_038501795.1 of Pseudopleuronectes americanus. Classification (NCBI taxonomy): domain Eukaryota; kingdom Metazoa; phylum Chordata; class Actinopteri; order Pleuronectiformes; family Pleuronectidae; genus Pseudopleuronectes; species Pseudopleuronectes americanus. The sequence goes on along the minus strand of CM076726.1, from coordinate 14,823,971 downwards.
GTATAAGTTAAACAATGAGTCCATCGACAGAAAGGTCGTTGTAAACAGAGTCAAACATTTTCTGATTCGAGCTAATAAAGTAAGACGATTTATTTTTCAAATATAAAAGGAAACTCAATGTAGTTTCTAATATCTTTACGCAAAATGGATCAGTTAACTTAATAATTAAAATTGACAATTTAAAAGTACATTATCGATTATAAAATCATTGCTGGGTGCTGGCTGCTCTAAAAACGTCCTGTGAAATATTTTGTGCCGATGATTGTTTTATATGAATTTAAAGTTGAGAAGATCAGCTCAAGTCTTTACAAATTATTTTCTGCTTTTCTTTACTCGTGTATGATTGTAAACTGAAAGTGGTTTTGGTTTTGAACTGGAAAACTGAAAAACAAAACATTTGAATACATCAGATCGAGTTATTTCGATATTTTGTAGTGTAAACAATTAATTGAGCAAATTATTAGAACACTAATCAATGTCAGAAAATCTCAATCCATTATCTGTAAAAATGTTACAAAGGTTATATCCAGTGGCTGATTGAGATTTGTATTATACAAGCAACAGATGATTTCTCTCTAGATTATCCAGATTTGATATAATTAATTTTTATTGATCTTCAGTTGCAATATTACAGAAGTGTTGGTGCCAAATGTTCCATTTGATGAATCCTTGTCTTTGTTCACGATCGTTCTGCAGGCTACAAAACGATCAAGAAAATTGGGGAGGGCACTTTTTCAGAGGTGCTGAAAACCCAGAGCCTGAAAGATGGGAAGTTCTACGCATGTAAAACTATGAAGCAGACGATTAACAGGTAAATATTCAGCCACACACTTTTGTCCTGTACACAAACAATCAGCAGAGCAGTTTGCCTATGGACCCTTGAAACTTGAGTCAGCGGCTTCACTACAGCTTTGGGTAAAGGGCCTATTAGTTGTCAGCCGACTCTGCCTTTGACCTTGAAGTGATGAAGTAACAATGGATGTCAGAACTTGACATGTGTCAACTCACTGCAGTGACATAATGCTGCTGTCAAAGGAAGCTGCTGCATTGTTCTACAGCTTTAGACCACTTCCCTAAAACTAATCAATCAAAATCCTCCATATATAAAAGCAGATATTGTTATTATAAACTGTGTCATGACATGACGTGTAAATCTGGTCTGTTCTCTGTTGTTAAGTCTGGAACAGGCCAACAACCTGCGGGAGGTCCAGGCCATGAAGAGACTGAGCCCTCATGCAAATATCATCCAGCTACATGAACTGATCTTGTGAGTGCTGCAGTGTTTTTAATTGACTGTGCTGCCTCAAGCTAGTGTTGTGTCTTTACTCTGATTCATTGTTTCAGTGACAAAGAAAGTGGGACAGTGCATCTGATTTGTGAGCTGATGGAGATGAACATCTATGAGTTTATACTGGGTAAGTCTTGTTTTATTATAAAGGTCCATTAGAGCTTGAAGATGTGATGATTTGAAAAGAATTATGGGCTGATGTTGATTCCTTATTCTTTGCAGGGAGACATACTCCGCTGCCGGACCACACAGTAAAGAATTACATGTACCAGTTGTGCAAATCACTTGAACATATGCACAGGTAAATATAAAGATATAACTTATTTAACTAGTCGACTCAGGAGAGCGCATACCTCCGCCAAGGCCCAGTAATCTTCAAGATCCATGAATTATTGTTTTTTTTTATTGGGGAAAACCTTGTCTAAAACATTAGACAGGGTTGTGAACATAATCTCTTTGTCGGAGGTAATAATTAATTCTAAAACAAAATTCTGCATCGAATAACTTTACTTTCTTTCCCCTTGTCTTTGTTACAGCTGTGGGATCTTTCACAGAGACGTGAAGCCAGAAAACATCCTCATCAAAGTGAGATCCATCAAGATCATGAATTTGCTTTACAAATATCCAACTGTGTGAATTTTCCCACAGTTTTTGAAAATTCTCGTTCAACTTGCAGCAAAACGTCCTGAAGCTCGGGGACTTCGGCTCCTGTCGGAGCGTGTACTCCAAGCCTCCGCACACAGAGTACATCTCCACGCGCTGGTACAGAGCTCCAGAGTGCCTCCTCACCGACGGATACTACAGCCTGAAGATGGACATCTGGAGCGTGGGCTGTGTCTTCTTCGAGATCATGAAGTATGTCGTTTTTTAACATGTATTCACTTTACTGTCTTTTTTATGTCCACCACCACCGCAGACAGAGACAATTGTCAAACAAACTCTATGTGGCTCTCAGGTTAATGTACTGTACACCTGTGTTTTCAGCTTGAATCCACTCTTCCCTGGAGCAAATGAGTTGGACCAAGTTACCAAGATCCACGACGTGCTGGGAACGCCAGACCAAGCTCTTCTCCAAAAGTTCAAGAAGTAGGTTTTTCCTCCTCGGGGGAAATGTTGCTTGAAGCGTTTGTCTTGTGACTGCAGCAGCATGCGTAGAATCTGAACGTGGAAAAGAAGAAGAATTCTCATGGTCTCTTTTTGTCTGGCAGGTCTAAAGCGATGCACTTCAACTTCCCTCCCAAAAAAGGCACAGGCATCTCCCGATTGATCCCTAACTGCCCAGCCCCGGCTCTGTCGCTGCTCTATCAGATGCTCGCATACGACCCCAATGAACGCATCTCTGCAGAAACAGCCCTGCGGCACACATACTTCAGAGAAGTCCGGTAATCATCTTAGATATAGGAAGAAAACCATTTTACAGCACCAGTGATCGTTTGTAGTGTCCACACAGATAGGAAACACACAAGTTTAAATAATTTATAATACACTTTGGTATTTGTTTTCTCCCAGACTGGCAGAGAAGAATGGCGACTCTTTCCTCAATGTTTCTGGGGCGATAGATGGAGAAGAGAGTAGTGGGACTCACAGCTCCATGGACCACATCTGTCGCCCGAGCAAACTTGGCAAACAGCTGAGGGCAAGACACGCACGGCAAACACCTTTAACGAGTGTAAGTCCAAATCTCGACTCGCCAAATTGAGCCCTATGTTAAACACATCTGAAGTGAAACGCACAAGAACCATGAGTACAAATAAGTGAGAATACAGCTTCTTCCATTCACTGCTCTCTCTCTCTCCCACAGCACAATATGAAGCATGTAGCAGAGCCTGTCATCAAACGCAACATCACTCATTACTGCACGGCGCTGCCTAAGATCAACATGGTCGCACCGCGGCCGCAGATCCCCTTCCCCTCGTCCACCCTGCCTGCGTTCACCGTCACTCACCGAGGAACACTGCCAGCCCTCACGTCCAAGAAGTGCCAGTCACTGTTGACCAAGGTAAATGCATTAGCGCCACACAAAGACGTCAGGTTTTTTTTTCCATTTATGAATCATTCACATCAACCAAGGGCACTGAGGAAATGTAAACACAGCTGACAGGTTTGTTTGACATATCAGAAGATAAATCACGATGTTGTATAAAGGAAAAAAGGAGGGATGCATAGTTCATATAGACAAACAAGTGCCTTGTGTTTTCAACAACGGCCTTGATTTGGCATTGAGCCTGTTTCCTCTCTCTGCAGCCCCGGGATGAGTCCCACCACGCAGCCTTGAAGACCTACTGCGTGCCACCTCTGGACAGGAAACACCGAGGCTACTGAGCCCAAAACACGTCAGCTGCAGATTTAAACTCTGAGCCTCTTACTGTACTGAGGAAACAGAGGACAGTGTTTGGACGGGCCGGATGTTGAGATGTGTAAAGCAACGCAAAGATGTTTGAGAAAGATATGCAACGAAGAACAAGTCCGTCAACTTACCGATAACACCCACGACCCCGAACTGTTCAGTTTGACCTCTACACAGACAGCGCTAGATTCTGTCATATTATGTTGGACTGAGGATGAGTGTGTTTAGTTTCACTCTATCCCGTCAGGTCATACATGTATACAGCTGTGGACACTTCAATCTAAGCCTCTTACACAAGCTAAGCAATAAGATATTTGACAATAAGTTAAAGGAAACTTAAAGGTCCAGTGTGTAAGATTAAGGTCACAGGGATTTATTGGCAGAAATTGAATATAAAATAATCCTAGTGATGTTTTCACAAGTGTGTTTCATCTAAAGTGTACGAATTGTTGTTTTCTTTACCCCAGAATGGGCCCTTTAGATTTAAATACTTTATATTTACATAGGGAGAGGGTCCTCTCTACGGAGGCCGCCATGTTTATTACTGTAGCCCAAACTGGACAAACCTAACACCTTTTGAGTTTTTATGACAACCGAAGGCTCCTACAGGGTCCCTTTTATGTTTGGAAGGGGAGGGGTATTCAGCTGCAACATGCAACTACACCACTAGGTGTCCCTAAATTCTACACACTGAACCTTTAAATGGTGCAACATTTAGACAAGGAACAGGATAAACTTATTTTAAAAAAAAGAGGAAAAAAGCGACTTTAAATAGCTGTCACACCCTTTGGAATTGTCCCAGTTGTTATTTTAAACACAAACTATTAGATATGCATATTATGGCTGTAATCAACAAATCACTGAAATGTGTAGTCTCTACAATAAGATCCAAGTCTAAAAAAACAGTAAGTCTTATAAGTATTTATCACCTTTCGCTGTGTGAAGGAAGCATCACAAAACTAAAATTACACACAGCAGCTTTAATCAATAAGCTGTGATTCAAAGTTGTCAGGAAATGAAACATGAGGAAGTCCAAGGGCAGGGTTGAAAATGTGTCGTAGGTAAAATATGAGGTCATTTCTATTGGAATAGAGTCTCCTTGCAGTAACAGTGAATCATTTCCTCCAGAGGAACTGATTTCGAGGGGGAGAAGTCTTCCTGTGCAAAAGCAAACAGTAAAAACATTCACAGCAAGTGCTTCACAATTATTCTACACTATTAGGAGAAGTAATTTAAAAGGCACATTTTGTCAACCAGGTATAAATTAAACAAACAATGGAAACCACAAAAAATACACAAATGGAAGTGAATAACATAAACATTTCTTTTTAGATCAGTTATGTACATGACAAATGTATTTGTATATTCTAATATTGCAGGTTATTTTGTATTGCTATGTTCAGAATGTAGCTTCACTAATACCCTCATACCCCCTCACTTAAAACAATGTGGCTTTAAAAAGTCATAGTTCCCTTTAGAGCTTTGAGCTCATAAATAACGAACCGTGACAAAATCTGCACTTTATTGTGATGGATTATCACAGTAAAAAAAAAGAAGGAATCTAGTATCGTTTGAATGTTGTTGTTATTAACATGAAGTTCTTAATAATTTGATCTCTGATGTGTCTGCACCTACTCCGGACACACACGTGCTGAAATTGATGGAAACTGTGATTATTTTTTAATGTTTAATAAAGAGGGAAATGTGAAATGATTCCTACGTCAGAATGTCTTTGTGTCAAATGTGAAATTCTCGTCGGTATCGGAAAATGTTTCACGTGGCTGCAGTTTACAATCCTCCTGAGACATGTTGGAGGATATCGAGTTCCGTGTTTTCTTAATTTTGTGACTGAGGCTTCTGAGATTCAACCATTTTCCCTGAGACTTCCTGAGTCTTCCACACTTGACAGCTCATTTGCGTGCAACACTTTCCATGACCTCGTAATCCGCTTTCATGCCGGAGGAATTACGGCTTTGTTGTGTCAACACAGTTAATGTGGGTGAAAAAAAAAGAACAGTAAACAGTGTATTCAAGATTATTTTAATATTATTAATATGTATACTTTAGTCTTTAGAAATATAACTATCGATGACAAAACTTCCACTGCCATAATGGTAGTTTGCTTAGGCCCCCATCAGATCAATTTATTACAATATACACATTATGATACAGAGCAGATTTGAATCTGAAATAATATTAAAATAAATGCTAAATAGATAAAGGTTTTAATAGTTTTTTTTTAAATCATTTTCATCACCTACTGTATTAGCCATCAGTGAGTTCTGAGCACACCCAAACATTTAAGCCATTTTCTCTCCTAATAAACTAATTTAAGTGCAAACATTTGTTTTTCTTTAAAAAAGACTATGATTGCAGCATCAAGCTTGATAGATTCAGATTTCATGATTGAGGATGTTAAAGCCGAGTGTAACAGGGCCGTCCTCAACCCTCTCTCTCTTTTTTTGTTCCATTAGAGTAGTTATAAAAACAAACAACGAAATAACTAACAAAATCAGTGCAAAGTCATCGAAGGGGGGGATTCTACTCGAGAGCAGACAGAAGTGGAGGGTGGATGTGGATGGATGCAAAATTTTCAGATGCTCACGCACTTGGTCATAAAAGGATAGTTCACTCGAAGTCCATAGGAGTCTGTGAGCTCCCCTGAGCCACGGCTTAGCCACGGCTGGGCCACGTCACAAGGGTAACACACCGATAATGAAAATGAAATGAACTATCCCTTTACTCTCAAGCCACAGTTTGTCTGGTTCGCATCTAGCAAAAGCCAAGCCTGAATTCCAGAGGGGACAACAGTCCGATGAGATCTGACGTGAAAGAAATACATTTTTTTTTAAAAAGAATCTAAAATGTGTTAAAACTCCAGAAAAAAAAAGTACATAGTCCTCAAATGCACCACTTTTTTCTTCTTTCAATCCTCAAGTGAGTGATAAACGAAAAAAAAGCCATAAACAAAAAAGTCGGGAGGTAGGAGGGGTATAAAAGAAAAGGAAAACTTGCAATGCTTGCAGGGTGAAGAGCAGCATCAGGCTCTGGGTTGCAGGGTTCTTTAGCAGCAGAAATATTGTGGCTATACTACTGTTCCACTGGGAGAGCTGGCTTGGTTTTGGGATGACAATAAACCCTGGAAAAAGGAAAACAAGGAGATTTGCATTGGGAAAGTTCACATACTGCAGCAAAAGAATAAAAAAAAGAAAGAAAAGAAAAGAACCAAGCAACAAATAGCTCTTTGAAAAGGAAAGTCAGCCTCTAGCCTCCTCTTTCCCCATCACAGTCCCCTGCGCATGATTAAAAGGCTGTGCACAGCAAAGTGGACGCAGAGTGTACGCTGGGAGACTAACGCTGCTTCTGAGAGGTTTGCTCGATCAAGGCACTTCTCTTGTTCTCGGGATTGGACCATCGCCTTGTTTGTTAACGTCCTACTCTGACCTTTGAGGATACTCTCAAGGGCACACCGACTTGAGTCAGTTATTACAGTTCTATCGCTTCTGTCCTCTTTAGCACCAAATCCTCAACAGTATAAAGTAAAGTTTGTTGGAATCTCTTTCTGATTGTTTAATACTCATCACACTTTTCTCCAAAGACTGAGCTCAACTACTGCCTCCTCCACTTCACCTCTTGTTTGGGTTTAGGGGTTCGTATCCACCAATCAGCAACGGCATTGAAACTGGTTTTCATGTTGTGGTTTATCAGAGTGTTTTTGACCGAGCGAAGCCAAAAAACCATGGAAAATAACCACAAAATAAAGTTTTAAATCACATTCCTGATTGTTTATCTCCAAAATTCAGAGGAAAATTTTAATATATGAAGAATTCTAAACAGAGTTTTTTTTTGTTAAACCGTCAGATCTTCTGGTTCAGAAAGCCGGGGATAATGGATATATCTACGTTCAGGTTTTTTTTTCTTTCTCTCTACACGAAAAACCACTTCATTGCTCAGACATGTAGCCCAACAGCATTGATCACTGTGAGGCTGCAGGGGGTTGTTGCTCGAAAACCAGTTTCAATGCTGTGGCTGAACATTTTATTCTTCCCCAAATGGAGTAAGAGGTTATTTTGCTCTATTTTCTTTCCAATAAGACATTAAAAACATTACTTTAGTCCAAAAATCCCGCTGGTGAGTGTGATCCTGATCCATAGACAATAGTCTTACGGGTTATTATTTGGCAAAATGTGAAATCACAATATTCTGAATTTCACTTCAGAGATATTTACTGAATGAGTCTGTCTGTCAATGTCCGACTGGTTAAAAGGTAACCCCCTCACTGGACTACCTAGCCTTCACACTGCTGGCTGGGTTCATGACGTTGACTAATGTGCGTCTCGTTCTGTCAAAAGCTCTTAAAACATAGACGGAAGCGAACAGTCTAGAGGGGTAAAGAATTCAGGGTGTTAAACATATTAAGGTGTAAGCATGTGAGAGACTGCAGAGATTCTTAGGGCAAAGTAGCAATTTGCAGAAAAGCTGAAAACATGAGAGTGTAGACAGATGACTCCTCGGCTATGCTGCTATGCATTGTGGAATGATTATGATGAACCAATGAACACGCCTTATATGGATTAACATATTTCCCCTCACAGTTCTACACAGGAAGTCTTTCTTATCAGAGCGCATTAAATAGCCAGACTCTAAATGTGTCATAGCGTTGGTTATATCTCAGTTAGAAATAACAGGCCTTTAACTGGAAAGCAGCTGAACGCTAAAGTCTGATATGTTACTCGCCTGCCTGCAGAGACTCACATTCTGACAATAATAGCTAAAAATGCTCTTCCAAATGTTTGTTTTATGCTTTGAGAACACGTCTTGACTTTCAGTTACAGCCCATCAATTGGTTTTTGGGACGGCTAAAGATTCACAAACAACACTACCACTTCTAATTCCCCCACATTTCCTACGTTAAAAAGAACTTACCACTTTGCCTGGCCTCGCCCATGTGCAAATAAATCCCTCCTGACAAGCAGTCACTAAACAGTCCTCTAAAAATATGAGTACAGTCAGTCTCTCGTGTGCTATCTTTTTACAGATGAGGGGCTCGAGGAGGGGCACGTCCTCCATGCGCGGACACAGCAGCGTGCCCAGAGTCTTAGCGGGGTCCGTTTTGTTTTTTGTCAGCAGGTTGAGCTTGTCGCTGCTCTTACTGCTGATGTGACCCATGCTGTGGTTGCGTTTGTGGTCCTTCTCCGGATGCCTCTCCTTCCTATCGTGGAGGGACAGCGTGGCAAACTTGCTCACGCCCGTGGCGATGGCACTGTCCATGATTCCGCTGCCGATCCCACCGCCGCTGCCGGCCTTGTTGGTATTGTTTGCCGTCGTCGTCGTGGTAGTAGTGGTGGGGGTGGTGGCAGCTGGGTGGGGTAGGCTGTTGGAGCGCGGTAATGCGGTGGAGAGAGAGTTAATGCCGGGAGTATTGGCCGCACTGCTGTTTCCATTAGTAGTGTTACTAGAGGTGTTAGTGATTATTGTAGCGCCCGCAGGAGGAGGGCTGGTAGCATTCATCACGTTAGTGTGTGTCCGTGTCCGTGAGAGCGGAAGATGTGGGAAAAGGATATCCTCAGTGAGGTCCCATAGGCACAGCTGAGTGTCCTGGCCCACTGAGCCAAACCGGTACGTCACGCTAACAGGCCGGCTGTCCGTGGAGTTGCGCTTGGAGAGACGAGACTGCGTGCTGTTGGCCCGGTCTCGTCCGAAGTGGATCATCTGATCCTGGAAGTCCTCGTCGCTGCCACTGAACTCCATCGGGTCGCCTTCCTCCACGCTGGTGGTGTAATGATCAAAAGCCACCACACTCACCCACGACTTGTGCCCATGACCTCGGGCGATGACCCTACAGTCCAAGAACGACCACACAGTCACCAGATCGTCCTCTCCACCCGCAACTATGTACTTTCCATCCGGGCTCCAGCACACACACAGCAAGCCACCGAAGTAGCTCTTCATGGTGCCGTGAAGCTCCACAGCGTCGAAGTTGAAGACCCGTAGGAAGCCGTCTTGGCTTACACAGGCCAGGAACTTCCCGTCTGGAGAGAAGGCAAACTCATTCAGAGCTCCCTCGCCCACTGTCCATTTGAGGAGAGGGTTCCGCGTGGATTTACTCTTACACGTGTGCACAGAGTAGTTCTCCCCCTGCTTGAGCAGCTGGTAGTGCGGTGCTGTGGTGCCACAGGTATGCTCCACGTTGTACAGGTACATATTTCCACTGGAGTGGGAGACGAGGAACAGGCTCTCGGAGCCCGGCACCCATTTCACACATGTTACTCTGGTCTTGTCTATTAGTCTCTGGCAGGAGAGAGGGAAGGTTGAGGTTTTAGAGGCAGAAAGGGAGGGAGAGAATGAGGGACAGAACGCAGGGAGAGGGAAAGACAATGTCAGTAAAATATCATGAGGAAATATTTACAATTTCACATAGAAGTCTTACAAGACTTACAAGTTTTACAACACTTGGTAGTATCTGGTTTTAAAGTGCTCGTGCAAGAAAAGGTTTGAAAATTCTTTGAAAGCATTGAACCCTTTGTCATTCACATTCTTTAAATTCAACACAAGAACAAGGAAGACTTTTTAACAAGATTAAGTAGAATTGATCTTTGAGCTCAGGAGGAATACTCCAAAGATCTTTTCCTCCATTGACAAGCACCAGCTACTTGTAGTAAACAATGGACTCAAAATTCTTCTGATCTACAGTCTGTGCCTCAGAGACCCACCTCCTCGTTGAAGAGCTTGCTCGTCTCCTTCTTGATGGGGTCAATGAGCTGGACCTGTCCCGCTGAGAAACCCACCAGCAGGGACACGCTCTCCGCCGTGGCCGTGAGGTGGTTGAAGTCATGGCAGGTGGGCTGCGTTCCCTTGTAGATGCGCTTGTCGATGGGCTTGCTCAGGTCAGCCGCCTGACAAGAGAAGAGGTGAGAACACACACGGGGTGAGTGTTGAGATCTTTGAAACCCCCAAAACAAGTAAATACACTTTGTTGCATGAGGAAAGCTGCTGAGGTCATATGACTGTGCAATCAGGTTTTGTTGCTGTCTGTGCTTTGTCTCAAACACAATGAAAGTGAATTCACAGCAGCTGAGCCATCGTTATTTACCTGATTTCTAAGAAGACCCTAATTCAAATTCAATGTAACCAACGTGTGACAAATAACTTGAAGGTCATCCAATATTAAAAAGTGCAGAGGTATATAGTTTTTCTCTGTTGATGGTTACTTGTCAGCCATCATATGTTACAGTGTACAATTCGATTTGAATGTCTGGTGTGCTCCCTGGCAGAATGCAAGTCTATAACAGTAGTTCCACCTGTTAATGAGTTACAGCTCACACTGCTGGTAGAATGAAAAGTTCTTTGAGTGGAAGATGATGATGATTCAGTGGTTCCTCCTCTGCTGGTAGAGGGGACGCTGAGTTGTTTATGTCTCACCTCGGAGACACAAAATGTCAAAGCAAGTACAGAAGCTTTAAATAAACCTGCTCTCAAGCCTGAAGATAGCAAGGATGTTGACATTATCTCCTAAAGTCATGAATAACAAGCCTGTGATGACTCATTTTAGGTAAGAAAGATGCAGACATGCACTAAAGAGAAACAGCAGCATCATCACAAGCTGTGTGAGTCAGTCTTACTAATTTATTTTTTAAGCTGTAAACCTGCAGCCACCTCAAGCAAAACGTGTCAGAGAAGAGAAACAGCCATTTCACCCCAGGAATCAATAACATGATGAATGAAACTTATAAGCTTCCATTTTGTTTAAGTTATTATCTCCTCGCTCTGGTTTGTGGCAGTTCCGGATTTGAACCCGTCTGTTGATGTGATCTGACACATGACAGCCACATGTTTGCGTGTCAGCTGCTTCCAGTCAGACTGTCATTTTGGACTGGGCTCTTGGCTCGAAACCAGTTTGGGACAGAAGCCGGTTTATCATCAGAATTTCTCCCAACATGGCACCTGGACGCTGGGGGCAACTCATCATAACAAGTAGTCACGTGATCCCCCCGCTAGTCCACAGACCTCCTGTTTAGCTAGGAAGCCATCAGACTGTCACGAGTCACGAGTTAGTGGACTCCATGACGTGCCGGTGACACAACAACCGCACAGAGTAGAGATGACACCGGGGAAATGGAGGAGTTGCACCTTGTTGCACTTACCCCAATCGGCACCGGAAGTTAGCTCGGGTTGAATCATACCTGTTTAAGAGCTCACTGACGTTAAATGAACGGGCTGACGTTAGCAATTAGCCTGTTAGCCGAACGAGTGTCCCGGGCAACGCAACCGTGATGTGTCCACACCTGTCAGCCAGAGGGCGTCGACAGGTGTCAGTGTGTAACCCCACCATCACCGCAGCACCCAAAGCCCTGACAGCTTCAAATCAATCAAAATGACATCTTCACCGAGAGGAGCCTCGCGACCCAGCCGGACTCGGACACTGTTGACCCGGTCGGGGAGCTGCCCTCGGTGTAGCCGCTGGCTCGCTAGCGTTAGCCAATAGCGCTGGCTAGCCAACACCCTAGCTTCGAGCTAACAAGCTAATTTGAAAGTCAAGCACCGGCCAGAGTCGCTTGACGCGGCCGACTGTGCCCCGGACACCCCGACCGGCAGCCGGCGGGGCCCGGCATGTACCCCGGATCCCCCATGGACACTAGCACCCTACCTTCCGGACGCCTTTGTAGATGTAGAAGTAGAGCTCACGGCCCACATTGAAGCAGATCCGGTCGCCGTTGCCCGACTGGTCGTTGACGTTGACGAAGGAGACCTTGACGGGGTTGGAGCCCTGCGAGTTGAAAGGCACCCGGTTCGGGCGGCTGTATTCGGAGTGCGTGAGGAGCTTGTAGACGCCTTCCCGGGTGGTGAACTGAGTTTTGATCTCGTTCATCTCCTTCCCTCCTCCCTCCGCCGCCATCTTTGAAATTAACATTCATCCCTCTCCCCCCCACCCACCTAGGCCGGATCTTACGCACGGGGCGGAGGGGGAGCGAGGAACCGAGAGGCCGGTGCTTCTCTCCCGGTCCCGCACCCTACGGTTCACCGGGGAAGTGGTGGTGGAGGTTGTAATGAACAGTTCCAACTTTAAACTGGAACTATGTAGGATTACACGTTTTAACCACAAGTTACTAATAGTTAATATACAAACAATACAAACCGCATAAATTCACCTATTTGTGTTTATTTATGGTGATAATGGTTCAAATATTTCACTGTAAAAAATGTCTCTGCTTTTAAAAATAGAGAAATTATACAATCAAGTGAAAAAAAATAAACAGAAAACAAACTGATGAGGAAAACAAATGAAACGCTAAATGATTTAATATACAAATTCAGAAAAAGAGAAAGAAGTACAAACTTCTCCATAAAACATTAATTAATAATGATTGTATACTTAATCCAGCTTCCTTTTCATCTTTAAACATGCTTTTTAACCTGTCCTCTATATTTTATTCACAAAACATACATGCAATACTATAGACAATACAAATAATAAAAAAGTCGGGCTATAAATATATTTTATTTTGAAAATGCAAACACCGGACGTTTTATTTTGTTAAACGAGTGTTTTTGAGCTCGTGCTCCCAGGCTCCCACCTGTGGAAACACATGGTCTCACATCAGGCACCTGGCAGGAGAAGAAGAAGAAGAAGACTCTCACTTGCAGGTGGGTATCAGGGTTTCTTTGATTTAACATCTTCTTCAGCAAAACATGCACCTGCAGTTTGTTTATTTGCTGCATTTGAATGTGCTTATTATTGCAGATCCTACCTGAGAGACACACACCAAACAACATGGAGCAACTCGCTTTCAAATACATGGTGAGATAAGTTCAGCTCGTGTCCGAGAATCATTTCACCCACATGCATGTGCACTGTAGTGACCTGTGTTCCCTGTCAGGACTTGTGCAAAGTGGAGTCCAGCACGGACACCGACTCAGAAATCAGTCCCAGATGGTCGGACACCAGCACAATGGTATGGTCCTAATTTTTATTCAGTTAAGCACAAGAGGAGAAGTGGTGATGTTTATGTTACAATGGCTTAAAAAGAGGTTCAGCCCAGTTCCAGAGATTACATTTTACATTACGCGTCCCCATCATATTTGATTTCCCTCCCCAGAGACTGACCCTGTGTATCTGTTACCTCAGCTCCGGCATGCACTGAGCTTCTCTAATTTAAAAATGAGCACAACAGTCTCCCTGAACTCAATCAAGCTGCACCAGATCTCACACAATCACAGATAGCAGGTCCCCATCCAGGCCTGGTGAAGCAGTGATAGAAGTAAACAACATCCCTGGAACCACACCAACATTTTATGGCCACCTTTCCTGACCCACATCCTTCCACCAAGTTTAATGGTGAATCCGTTCTGTTGTTTCTGTGCCATCCTGCTCACAAACAAATCAAAGCTCTCTGATGTCCTCCTTGAACAGGGATGTGTGAGCAGCGCCCCGGAGAGTGAGACACTGCTCCGGACACTGAAGCCCCTGAAACCAAGACACGGCTGCTCTTCTTTGGTAAATCAATCCACTCTTAATTTCACAGCTCCAAATCCCGTACATACATTATCTCGAGGTTCTTATCATAGTAAGGTTGGTCAAACCTCGTAGAACAACCCAACACAAGGAGTAAGACCTTTGTGACTGTGGAGAGAAGGAAACTACATTATTAACAGGAAGACACCAGAGCTGGACTCATCTGCCTCGACCGGTTTGGGTGAGGACAGAAATGGGGGAGAGAGAGGAGAGCTGGAGGGAAGAGTAGAGGAAGACCAGGAGCACTTGTGAGACAGGTTGTTAAAATGAAAGCAACAGTTAGTATTAATATTACCACACTCCTTTCACGTATCAAAAATCCTGCTGCTCTCCTATGTGTTCATGTGATCGTATGTGTGCTTATACTTGTAGTTTTTGGACCCGTACGACGGCAGCTCTGAGGATTCTGATGAGTCACACTTCGATGTCAGTGTCTCCAGGCGAACACGGCACCAGGGAGGAGGAGGAGGAGGAGGTGGGCGTCGGTTCCTGGGCCGAAGCAGGAGATTTATCCTCCACCACCCTCCTTCCGTTGCCCTCAGAGACGTGATGAAAGATGGGACGAGAGATCCTGCGACGGCGCAGCAGCATCCTGTGGACGTCCAGATGAAATGTGGGAGTGACTCCGAGCTGTGGGTCTATGAGCTCGACATTCTGCCCTCCCACAGCGACAGGGAAGTCTGTGGAGATCTTGCGGCAAAAATGACAAACGATTCCCCAGCATGCGCCCAAACCATGGATATCGAGTTGCAACTCCATGATTCAGGCCTGGTCGCTTCGAGATCCTCAACGCCCCACACGCCAGGACCCCTCACCCCGGTGGGAAGGGGCTCGTCCTGGATGCTGGACAGCTCCTCGGAGAGATCTCCCAGCCCGTGTGACCTCAGATCCCTTTACAAGAGAAAGCTCGGCCTCCCTGGAGCTGAAGTGGTGGAAGTGGGGCAGAGGAAGAGGCAGTGTGTCGTCCACATGGGGGAGGAAGAGGCCGGGGACTCTGCGTCCGAACCATGTTAGACCCAGCTGATGATGGACTGACAGAATGAAGTTCTACTGTGATATTAAAAGCTTTAAAATGAGGTTTAATGCCATACTGTACATAGTTAATCTGAAATGAATTTGGATTTATTTTTCTACCTTCTAATTTTGCACACTCGCGGGTGACAAGTCTGTTTGACCATGTATTTGTTTTGTTTGGAGGAATTGCCATGGTAACCTGCTCATAATGACAGACACACTTTGTCAATGAAGAAACATTCAATATGATCTCCCCCTGAATGAAACAGAAACACTTCCCCCCGAATTGTCAGGGATGCTCCTTAAAATCCAATGTTCTCAAAATAATATGTTTTACTTTCTACAATTTGCCCTAAATATAGAAAGAAACAGATTATTGAATTATTCTCCAGTGTCTCCATCTGTCTCAGTGGGTTTCTTCCGGGTGCCCTAGTTTTTCCTCCCACACTTCCAACACATACAGGTCAGGACAATTGGGAGTCTTCATGTGAATGAAATGAATGAATCCAGCAATAAGAACAAGTTCACTCAGAGGGAACATGGACTTAATGAGGACACATCACGTTCATCAATTTCAGATATTGTTCTCACACCGTTTGTCATTTTGGACGCCTGTTTGTGTGTGTATGTGTTTGGTTTCTTTCTGGAAAATTAATTGTTCATGTCAGTTCTCTTGCAGACTCGAGTCCTATAAATATATACAGCCTACTGTACTACCGTAAATTCATTTTGGAAAACAATATCGATAAAAAGCTACAACATAATTACTCCTATTCATTTTTTGAAGAACATACAAGAGTGTGTTGTTTGTTGTAGACAAGGACTTAACTCTTATATCCTGTTATTGTGTCAATCAAGTGTTGGGCCTTTTGCTTGCAAAGTTCATCCTGACCAGCAGGTGGCAGCAACACATTGAAAATGAAGTCAAGCTTTAACAGTGGTGCCTCCAGAATGTTTCCATAAATATTTGAATAATACTCATTGATGAAATGTTCTACAATCAAAGATGGGGTAGAACAGGAACTTGCATCAGGTCAATGGGTATACTGAGATTTACAGAATATGTAAATAAAAACAATGGGATTTCCCTGAGAAAAGTGTTTAGAAGAGAGGAGAAAATCTAAATCCCTTGTTTCCATCACAAGAAAGTACATTTAGAATTGGCTCCAATGTTGTGCAAGTTCACACCTCATGAACTAGTTCAAAATTCAGTTCATACAAGTAAACATGAATAGTTCAGTTCATTTCATAGTTTTAAGGTGGAAAGTGAGAATGAAAGACTTAACTTGTTAAAGAAAACCTTATCCATCACTACCCCTTGCCTTTACTGTCGGAATCTTTATCAGACAGTGTGTTAAAATCCCTCTCTTCTTTCTTTTGCCATCTGAATATGAGACCGAGAGCTGTTGTGTTGCACGTATGGCCTGCCCCTTTAAGGAAAGTTTGTAGAGTGTGACGTAGTGCACCTGGGTATTGTGGGAAAAGACGCTGAAAGTGTGTGTTTAACGAGAAGTGACGGACCACCTAGAGTCGATGCGAGTGTGGCTCCTGCTGTACATCCGAGAAATAATGTGGCCGCATTCCAAGTAAAGAAACTTCTCCTCATCCTTATTCAAGGAGCGGCCCGGACGGCTGGTTACCGGCCAGACAGCAAGCCAAGATAACCAGGGACAGGGGACAGGCGACATGTGAGGCTGATTTATCATGACGTGACACATTCAATGTAAAACAATACATTAACGTCAGGCCTTCATCCTCTAACCCCGGGGACGCACCGGAGGTAGAAGCGCTGCGAAAAGCGGGCGCCTCCTTTCCTCGACCATGTTAAATACTTGGGCTGATCGCACCGTAGCGAAGAACCAGGAAGCGCCGCGGCCACACACAAACACACAAGCACATAATTCCCCTTTGGGTGGGTGGCCGCTACAGGCTTGCCTGTGAAGACCAACATCATTAACCCCTGAACCAGCGCGGAGAAAGGAAGAAGATGAAAATTATATATAACATTTTTTAATTTAAAATTAAATATAAAAAAATTAAATTAAGTTAAATTAAATTAAATATAAAAAAAAATTAATTAAATAAAAAAAAACTGCGCGCGCACATCCTGCGCAGAAGTCCATTGCGCACATCCTGCGCAGAAGCCTACTGCGCACAAGCCCATTGCGCACATCCTGCGCAGAAGCTTACTGCGCACATCCTGCGCAGTAGACTTCTGCGCACATCCTGCGCAGAAGGCCATTGCGCACCTACTGCGCAGAAGCCTACTGCGCACATCTGCGCAGAAGCCCATTGCGCACATCCTGCGCAGTAGACTTCTGCGCACATCCTGCGCAGAAGCCCATTGCGCACCTACTGCGCAGAAGCCTACTGCGCACATCTGCGCAGAAGCCTACTGCGCAGGAGTTGCGCGCGCAGTTTTTTTTTATTTTATTTTTTTTAAATTATAAATTTTTCCCTGTTTTTATATTTAATTAATTTAACATAGTTTAAGATATTTTACAATATATATGAGAAATTCTACCAAATTAAGAATTCAGCAAATTTCCAGTTTGAGGACTGGAAAGAGTGGGATTCGAACCCGGGATGTACTTGTTGGAGAACGAACGCTCTACCGACTAGGCCACACAGCCTGGTGAGCGTGATGAGGAACTAAGTAATATAAGTAGTTGGACAAATTACTGTGCGTGTGTTTCCGTGTCATTTTATGCTGCCGTGGATAAACACTTTAGAGAAAGGGTCTACTTTACTACATATATTTGACAGCCTTACTTAAAAGTTACTTTTATATTTTTGGCTTTTAGATACTGAATGATTTAACATACATTAAAAAACCTATTGTTAGAGATTAACCCAGTACTTTCAACCTTGTCTTCGGACGCCTTACAAGAATCAGTCTGCTGTGATGTCCTGAGGCTGCCCCCTGCTGGCTGCTGGGTTCCTCTGCTGCTCTGGCTTGGTTTGTGCAGCTTGTGATTAACTGAAATTGTCCATAAAAGAAAATCTTGAATATCCTTCAAGGGCAGTTTGATGTACAACGAGCAATCAGTGCACGACAAAAATATACCAATATATACAATTTAAATAAAACACAATATTAAAACCCTATAGACTAAGTAGCAGGGGAAAATTTGCTTTTAATAAATTAATTGATAAGTCGACCAACAGAAAATTACACGTCAACTATTTAGATATTCTCGAAACTTCTACTTTTAATTTCCTGTTGTGTTTCTAATAATTATTAATGTTGGTGACATTTCCTTGATAAATTGGTGGAGGTTTTATTACCTCTGCTAAGGAGGTTGTGTTTTCATCTGATTGGTCAGTCGACAGGTTTATGTAATAAACTACTGGACCAATAACCACACAACTTGGTAGAAGGAAGCTGCATGGATCAGAGATGAACTTATACGGCTCTGTGAGCTCTACTGAGTGCCGTCTAGTCAATGAATCTGGAATCTTGCGTTCGTGCATGCACAACACAGATTGTCTCAAGCTGTATTTTACTCTAGCTAATTAAATGATTGAACACAGTGAATAGTTCACTATTAAAAACAACACACAGTTCATCATTCTTCCATTGTGGCTTTATTCAATCTAAAAACATACAGATCCTTCATAAAAACACTTTTTTCTTTCAACTCTCTTTTCCCACATTTCATTTTCCTCCTCATTTACCATCTGACAACATTCCCCCGACCTTCTGAGACACTTTCCAAAAACATTAAGAATGAGTACATGTGTTACTGCTCCACAAATGTCTTGCTACATTTAATAATGACTACACACTACTTTATTAAAGGTGGTTAATAGGTACGTGATTAAGTTTGGGGTAAATAAGCAAGACTCTCTGGTCTCTAGGAATGACTTGGGTTGTTTACTCGGTGCACAGGACAGCGACTCCACGCTCGTAGAAGCTGTGTGGATCTTCCTTGGTGGCGATGTCGAAGTCGACGGTGAAGATGAGTTCAGATCTGGTGAAGTTCAGGTAAACGGGCAGGGTCACCTGTGGTGGGCGGAAGGAAAAATAAATGAGATGCACTTTTTCTAAATGCTTTGAGAATAAAACATTTAATAGAAAGACGTGTCGTTGTGTGTCTGTATTCGTACCATGTGTCTCTTCTCAGTGCTGCATTGCTTGACCCATCGGAGCTGAGTGAGAGGCAGCTCAGTGGAGATGGTGTTGGACAGAGACAGCTTGTTGTTGGCACAGGTTGATCCCTGCAGTTTCAGACCTGAGAAACGGTGAGCATGTTCGACATTAGAAACAATATTATACAACTCTCATCTTTAGGTGACAAACTGGATTCGTATTTAATAGGAGCTTTTCCTTTCTTAAGTTACCTACAATATTACAACACAGATTTCCTGGAAACTTGAATGGAGGGTGGGACATGGACCAAGACAGCGCCACTTCAATTATCTGTCTTTAACATTGTGAGATAGGCCAGATAAACTGTTTTTGGATCTTGATGAAAACATCTGGCATATGTGAGGAACTGCTATCTGTAAGTCTTTGAAAGTTGGTGCTGATTGATTGAATTTAAAGAGAGTGTCATCTTCTTTTAAGGTATTTAAAAAAGACAATTTGGAGCCTCACTTAACAGCAGTGTCAAATTCTATATTACTTTGAGCTTTGTTTTTCTGACCTTTGATGCCGAAGCTGCAGGCGTCCAGGGTGGTGCCCTGGGCAGTGGTGACATTAACCTCGAGACACAGCTCTTCCAGAGACCAGCTGTTGGCCTGGGCCACGTACTGGCGGGTAGCGGTGATGTAAGCCTCTGGTACAAACAGGCTGCCGAGGCAAACGTGGATGTTCTGGTGAAGCGGAGACGGAGAGAGAAGAAGGATTATAACAGTACCGTGAGTGCCTCTGTCAGGAATCTATCGCACTATTTAAGACTCAGGTTTTGTGATCCTGTGGATGAACAGTGACTCAAACTACCTTCAGCTCCTTGGCTCCCCCACTGGCAGCTCCCTGGGAGATGTGCTGCAGCTGTTTGATCCTCTCACTGAAGTCGGCCACCCACTGGATCACAGTCATGGCAGTTGGGACGGTGTAGCGACACCAGCTGCGAGGGAGGATTCCTACAGAGGCAAACAAACAGATACATATGCATTTGTTATTCACTCAAAGCATAATCCATTCAGTAATAGTTAAATCTATTTGAAAACATAAACAAAGCTGAGTGAAACTGTGAAACTTTACCTTTCACCAGTTCGCTGATGAGTAGGCGCAGGTCGTTGGTCTGCTTCTTCTTGCCCTCGCACACCTGCACCACATCGGTCAGATCCTGGCGGACCTCCTGCAGCATCTTGCAGCCCATCTTCACCTCACGCTCAAAGAACCTGAACAGTGGGTCCTGGTGGTGGTGGTGGAGGAAGAAGATAATTCATCAAATACAGAGGAACTAGTGACACACAAGGCCAAGTAAGTAAATGTCTCATTACCTCGTGAGTCAAGCACAAACATAAGATACTTTCAATGATCAGCTTCTTAATTATGATTATTTTAGGTTTGTCTCTAGAAGACCGGTCCCCAACCAACACTCCTCTTACTTCAGCCATTACCTTGATGTTCTCTACTGTGCGTTTGAGTGGATTGACTGTTTGTGGCATGAGCTGCAGCCAGTTGCAGGCGGTGGTGTGAAGGGTCCTCATCCAGGCGGGCTGGGTGTCGGACGTGGATGCAGAGCGCTCCTTCTTCTCCGTGTCATAGGCAAGGTCATCCTCATCCTCCAACATCTGCATTTTCAGCATCTTACCCATCATGTCAGTGCCTGCGCAGCCCGGCGGAGGGAGCATGTGAGCGGGGAGGGAGGTGGAAAAACAAGGCCATGGTGGGAGGTAGGAGGAAAATAAATTAATCGTGGTACAAAGAAACATGAAGCTTACCTCAAGGATCCTTCAATTTAAAAAAAGGCAAGAAAAGAAATAGTGGCAGACAAAGAAAGTAGGACTACACTGGGTCGGATTGAACACATAAAGGAATAAGGCAGCATTTCCAACAAACACATAAATCCCAAATGTATAAATAACCGCATTCATGACTGGATCTGTAAAAGAAATGACTAACTAATGTAGGGAGTGAGGTTTTGAGGGGTGATTAAGGGAGGGAGTGAGGACAGAGGATGGAGGGATAGTGGAGGAAGGTACAAGGGGAGTGTGTTGGAGGTGACGAAACGAGAATGGAGGATTTGATGGGGAGCAAAGGGGATTGGGAGATTTGTGGCAGGTTTGAATCCTGACATGGTGGTGGGAAGGGAATGGTATCTTAGCAAAGCGACATGATGGCTGTGAAATACAGCTGCTGGAGGGTGAGGACACGCACACCCTTCCTTTGGGCAGAGCACCTTCTAAAGCAGGATGGCTGTGAGCTACAGCTAAACTGAAATGAAGGATCATGACACACAAAACTACAACTAGGAGATACTTGGGAAACTAACTAGTGAAGTTAGCTGATGAGAAGATGAGAGATTAGCGGAAGAATAACCCTGAACATTTTCTCTGCCACCACTAACAGTGCTCTGCCCAAAGCAGATGTAAATATGAGATCTCGACCATTTCACTGCACCGCGACAGCCTGTCAAAGTAAGAGTTAAAACACTAGAACAGAGAGAGGGAGAGATTGTTAGTGGTTCATCTGTCCAACCGACTGAGGAAGAAGAGGGACGATGAGCTGTTTTCAACTTGCTGTGACAAAACACAACAGTACAGACGAGGAAGACGACCAGTCGCAGCATCGTACCCTGAGTGGTGAGCAGGACCTTCTCAGCGTTGCTAGGCAATCCAAGCCAAGATGGAGTTTGAGTGTCGGGAAGCATCTCAACCCAGTGCATGAACTCCTCACGCCTGAAACAAAATCAACAAGACACAGAATCTTTACTGGTTGAGTTCAGCGGGAACAGACTTTCAATCGAACACCACAGGGAAAAGGCTAAATAGAACTGACCGAATGCCATCGGGCATCTTGATGTCGTTGTGTCCGTCGACCTTCAGAGCCAGTTTGAACTCGCTGTCGAAGCTCCTCTTGGTGAAGATGCGGTCGAGGAAGGTGATGAGCAGGCGCTGGTCGAACTCGTTGTCGATGCGGCCGCCATAGATGGACTGAGCCATCAGGGTTTTCAGAGCCGCCCAGGGGATCTTGTCTGGGGCGATGTTCTGACGACCCTGTGTGTGTGTGTGAGTCAAAACTTGTAAGTGATTTGATTATTTGGGTCAGGCAGTAAGTAATAAATCAATATATGGATTCTTGATGCAAGTTTCCAATGACAGCAAATCATTTTCATGCCGACACATGTAAAGCAGTTTGTTTCTACCTTGGCTGTGTCGTCCAGCCAGGTGTCGACGGTGTCACAGGCAGAGCGGAGGTCAGACTCTCCGAACTCGTATTTCTTGGACCATCCCAGAGGTGCATAGCGCAGACGCTCCTGAATGACTGCATGGAACCAAGCCAGCAGGAAGTACAGACGTGCACGCTCGTTGGGAGCCTGAAGACACATGGGGGTTGGGGAAGTTAGTCAGGTAGTAAATATATAGAGGACGCATGAAGGTGATTGACAATTTAACATCTGAAATATATTGGGAGACATATTCAGTTCACCTTGCACATGCGAGCCACAGGGATGCTGCTGAAAGTCCGGAGCATGTTGGCCTTGACACCAGGAGGAGGCTCAAACACAAAGATCCGACCTGCACGGAGCAGATTCACAGGAACCTGGCAGGAAAGCACGGTGATGAGAATTTAATGAAGGTGAAAGAACAAGGAGTTTGGGACTAGAGCTACATCAACATTATACAATTTTTAAATCAACTTTATGAGTGATTGGGTTTACCTTGGGGTTGATCTCCATCGTCAGGAAAAGCCGGAAGCTGGCGTGCGGCTGCATAGAGTGGAGCTTCTTCTCCAGCTGCATCAGCCACCCAGGGGCAAGATGAACGTTCTCCAACATCACCCACCTAGAGGGTGATAACATACAGGCCATAAGTACAACACAATACAGTGTACACACTTACAAATACACATTAATAACACAACTCACCTGCCAGACTTGACAGCTGTGTTGATATCTCTGTCGGCCTTGTTGAAGCCCTCAGCAGAACCTGTGTGCAGTAGAAAAACAAAACATTATATATCGTCACTTGTACCGTAGACTTAGCTTAACAACAAACCTCAGAGCTGATTCATTCCTTACCAATAGAGATGGAGGTGATTTGTTTGTTCTGCTCAGCAGCGAGATCTCTGACCAACCCGCTGGCATCATAACCTGGTACAGAGCACATCAACACTGGGGTGCTGGGCTTCACCTGCAGACACAAGAAAAAACCACTTCAGCAACATGCGACAGCAAAGTTCTCTGGAGAAGAAAATATCAAAAAAAAATTGACGTTACCTCACTGTCCACGATGTTACCCAGGTCAAGAGGCTGCTCGATGATGTTCATGAAGGTGTCTCCCAGAACCTTTGAGACGAAGATGTGGGACATGGCCAACATACGGTCGGGACGGAAGCTCTCGATCAGCAGCAGCTGATGCACAGCCTGGCCGATGGTAGCTGAAACCGAAGATAAGACAGGTCAAACAACAGCATGTTATTTATTCTTACTTGTCATTAAAATAAAACTGTATACAAACACTCACTGGATTGCTTCTCCTCTGCCCACAGATAAGGAACTGCCAGCTCTGGACTGTTGCTCTCAATCCACATGAAGAATTGCTGGAATATCAACACAAAGCCATAATGATCAGCAGGTTCGAACAGATTATCAGTTAGCTCAGATTTTGTGTAAATGGACCAACAGAATCTGCAACTACTCACATCATCAGCCTCAACTTTCTCCACCAGGTCTTTGAATGCCGGCAGGCGGCTGAGCCGGACCATGGCCTCACTCTGCTCAGTGGTCAGACCCTTCACCTTGGGCAGTGACATGCCCGTCAGAACAATCTCCTTACTGCGAAGGTAGTGCTGGAACTCTGTGTCGTATGACGGCTCACTGGAAGAGATGGAGTTCAAATGTTTCAGATTTGTGCTTGTGGATGTTAACTGAGACTACAGCTTTTATTTTTTTAGAAGTTTTGCAAAGCTTTTGGTGTAATATTGGTGTCTCACCTGGTTATGCCCTTCAGGCTGATCCTACCCAGCAGCATGGCAAAGGTGATGTGGTCGTGGTGCAGCATACCTCTGGCCACCCTGTTAAATGCCACCTACATTCAAGAAAACAGACAATGTTATTTCCATCCGTATTCACATCAACAAAGAGAGCGGGCCTCTTGTTTTCAAAACGTGTGGTTCAAACCTGGAAGAGGTCCTTGGTGATGACAGCGAGTCTCTGTGAGTGGTCCGTGATGTTCTTGAGGTTGGAGTTCTCATACAGCACTGTGTGGTAGGTGTCCAGGAAAAAGTGAAGAGAGTACTGGTACAGGAAGTGCATCTGGAACAAGACAGTCCAACTAAAGTTAGCTTGAGATTCAGATGTGTTTGCAGGTGAATGATACTGAAACAAGTTGACATGTATCCAGACCTGGTTGAGAGACTCCATGGTGAAGTAGATGCTGCTGCAGGCTGACGACAGAGACAGGTACTGCTGGGACACAGCCTCCACCTCTGCCATGACGATATCCGTCTCCTCCACCTTTCTCGTCACCTCGGCCGCCTCCTTCTTCAAGTTCTCCAGTGTGGTGATGATAGTGTCGTCGTCAAGGATACGGCCCTTGACCTCATTGAGGGCCTGCAGCAGAGATTTTTCCAGCTGACGCAGGCGAAGCTGGAACTCGCCTGAAAGGAGAGAGGAGTATTTGGTATTGGCAAGCAATTGGTATTCTGATTTCAGTCCATTATTTTACCACAGAGACCTTAGTCTGAATTATCATCATCATCAATCTAAGGATTAATAATCATCATCCCCAGATTTGTCCCATCACTGTGTTGGTGCCTCTACCCCTCAGTGTCTCACCTTGCAGTTTGAGGAGGTCAGAGCGTTTCTCATCCACATCAGGCCTCTCAGCCTTTAGGACCTCGTTGAGACACTGGCTCTGGAGGCTGCTGCGTGTCACCGTGAAGTTGACAAATGTCACACGAGAACACAAGTCTGGTGCGAACTCCACCTGAATACACAAGAAACACCATATAAAAAAAACTGAACATGGAAATGCCCTAAATTGTAGAAAGGAAAGCTGAATGATGTTCTACTCACCGTTGGGTCTCTTGTGGAGAGGAAGATGACAAATGAAGGCGACAGATCGATGTCCTGGTCTCCAAGGGTGATGAGGACACGTCCTCCAGTTCTGCGGACCTCTCTGTTCAGCACTGGGTTCAGGATAGGGTCGTAACTTTCTACGTCCTACAGAGCAACACAAGTGTGAATAACAAAATCCATGAAAATAAAAGGGCAGGTGACAGTGATCAAGTAAAGAGTGCTCAATAACTGAAATCCAGTGTTAAATAACTGCTCCTACCTGGACCAGCAGTGGGTTTCCAAAACGCAAGGCGCTCTCCAGGTTCTTCCTGAAGGCGTCATCCAGGAAACTGGTTCTGGTGATCTTGCGATCTTTGTACTCATTCATAATGAACTCTGTGGCTTGGCCTGATGGGTCGATGATGAGCGGGTACCTACAAAAAACAATGGTATAGAACAATCAGCCTAATGGTAATAACAAACACTGAAGACATTCAAATTCCAGAAAATAAAGTTACTGACCTGTTGAAGCGCTTGAGCATGATGGCATTCTCAGTGCACAAGTCGTCAGCTGGGAGGGAGTTGGCCTGCCAGCGCAGCCTCTCGTCAGCATTAGACAGGTACTCAGTTCTAGCGATATCCGTACGGAACTGTGGGGGAAATTTAGTCCGGATATTAGATTACAGGAATTGCAAAATGTGTGGTTGTGGCTGGTTGTAAGAAACATTGCTGAAAAAGAACGATTAAAGAAATTACCATTTTTGAATAATAACCTGTATTCTATAACTAAAAACCTAACTTTGTACCTGAATGTTTGCCTGCTGCAGGTGATGAGACCAAGTGGTGAACAGGTTCTGTCTCATCTGCTGTTCAAAGTAGCCAGCGTAGGTAATGAATGCTGAAGAGAGCAGACAGTCTCCAGCGATGGTGGACATCTGGTTCTTGAAGGTCTCACTGGTCTTCTCCCAGCGTTCGCTTTCAGCCGACAGACTCTTCAGAAGGGCTGTGCTGCGGTTCACCTGAGAGAAAAGATCAATATATATTCAGTTTGAAGTGGAATAAAATGGAGCAAAAAAAAACAGAAGCAAAACATTTATCTGATGTTACCTTCGCCTCAACTGCAGCCAGGTCGGCCTTAATGGCCTGGGCCTCTGAGATGAGGACGGCGTACTCCTCCTTGTAGCGAGCGATGCTGGACTCCAGGTCTCTGATCATCTGCTCGACCTCCTCTGCCCTGGTCTGGTTGTCCGTGGCATCATCCTCAAGCTTCTGCAGTTCGCTGCGCAGAGGCTCCACACGCTTCAGCATGTCAGCATAATTGAGCTAAAGGAGTGGAAGACCATGGCACGCATTAAAAGGACAACCCTTTTCACCCTCTTATCATAATCTTCACATTGTTTTTGTCTTCTTACTTGAGCAATTGCCCATTTCACCATAGGCCCACAGGCCAGAGAGGCTCTGTTGACACCTTCATAGTTGTAGCCTGGGTTGGAAAGATAGTTCTTCTTCATCTTGTCACGGATGGAATCACTGGATAAAGGAGAAACAGTTCAAGAAGTTAGAAAACGGCAGTACTATTAACAGTCTATATTTACTAATATGTAAGGGGTAGAGAAATTTTGTTAAATCAAAAGAAAGTTAATATGAATTAATAGTATTGGGCTACAGTAATGTAATTGTGGTTTGGCTTGGGGATTGGGATGTAAGTTCTATCATCTTTGGATTGATTCCAGTCAGTCAACCACACGTTACCATCGGTTCATGTTCTATTTCTACCAAATCAACCACTGAGACTCTTCCAGAAACCTACAATGAAATAATAATCACAGATGTTGGTTGATTGATGTACTGATTAAATATAATTTGAGTTTCCATTAGATAAAGACTAAACAGACACTGTTACCTCATTTCCTCAGAGGAAAAGTTGATTATGCTGCTGATGAAATTGTCCCTGATAATAACTTGTCTGATTTTTTTCCAGTCATTGGTCTCCTCGCCCAGCATAAGGCAGATAGACTCCAGGGCCAGTTTGACTGCAGCTGGGGGATTGGTCATAGCCCGCACTTCTACTAGGTGCTGCCGCTTAATAGAACTCACCGCTAGTCAGGTGTTTGAAAGAGAGGAGGAGTAAGAGGGGGGGAGAAGTTTGGAGAAACAAGAAAGAGGGAGAGGGGGCTCTTTAGTGAACAATTGCAGAGTGCATTCTCTCTCATTTCACCTGATCTCCTCTGCGGAGAAGTTAACAATGGTGGGGATGAAGTTCTCCCTCATGATGATGGATCGGATCTGCTTCCAGTCTGTCGTACTCTCGCCCAAGAGCAAGCAGATGGACTCCAGGGCCAACTTCACGGCTGCGGGGGGATTGGCCATGGAACGCACCTCCACCAGGTGCTGCTTCTTAATGGACTTAACAGCTATTAACATCAGGCGGAGAAGGATTATGATAAAGGAAGGGGCAGTGATGGAAGGAGGATGTAAGCAGAGATAGTTGTTAACAAAAATCACTTTGAAATAGCATTGTAATATAATCAAAACGGGAAAAACGAAAGAAAAGAAACCAAGCGGTCATAACTATTGGATAAAGAAGCTTGGAAAATAATCCTCTATCTTAACAGTACTATAATACAAATCTCAATTAAAAACTCAGAAAACAGACGTGAGTAAAAAAGCAACTGTACCATTCTGAGACTCAATGACAGCAGGCTCCACCTGCTCCAGGTCCTGTTGGACTCTCTGCTGTTTGTCCTTGATCACCACCTGCTGCTTTAACACTGATTCCTGGATCTCCTGGCTCATCACCTGGAATCACAGCAGTAACCGTATCAGTGAATACATCTTAGTCTTTGCAATACAAAGCTAAATGGAGCTCGTCTGTAGCTGTACAACATGTTGTAATACCAAAAAGCTTTGTTTCTCTTCTAGGAAAAACATATTTTCCTGCCTACCTTTTTCTTCTCAGCCTCCTGCTGGTCTTTGACCATCTTCTTCAGTTTGTCGTTGGCAGCAGCGTTCTTTGCCTCCAACTCCTGGCTCTTGATTCTCAAGTCACGGCGAAGCTCCTCCACCTTATTGAGGAGTTTTCAGAACAATCAGGAAGTGGGACAAGATCAAGCACTGGCAAATTGACACCTTGCTGGGTCGTAAGGGACCAAGTCAAATCTTTATTTTACCTGATCAACAGTCTCCTTGATTTTGCGGAGGCCGACGTTAAGGTGCATCTGCTGCTCCTCTAACTCACTGCGTTTCTCATTGAACAGGTTGGCGTACTGGTTGATGAAGTCCAGGTAGTGGCGAGGAGTGATCGACATGGTATGACCACCTCGCTTGGCCAGTCGATTGTTGGCCTGTAACGTGTGGAAATCAAGTTTTAAGAACATATATGAAGTATTCATTGGTAGAAGATAAATTTAGACTTAACAATGCATCAATCACATCACTGCAAATATCTTTACCTGGTGAAGTGTCTGGTGTACAAACACACAGCCGTTGATGATAGCCTCGCGATGAGATGGTATCTGGGGCAGTTTGTCGTAGACGATGGGCATGTAGTCTGGCACCTTGTAGTTTGGTTTCTCCAGATCCATCTTGCTTGTGAACTCCTTACCCACCTGATAAAGGGCTTCTGTGGACCAGTCTCCAAACCAGTTCAACACACACCTGACATAGGGGAATAAGCATTTTAATTTAACACAAACTCCACATTTTCCAGAATCCCCCTAGTTTCTCTGATATCATATATTAACACTGTTCCTCTACCTGTTGAATAGGGCAGGAGATGTGGCGGCCCTGTCCTTCAGGCCCTCTGATGAGGGGTTCATGGTGAAGACCACATGGAGGTTTCGGATGACCTGACTGGTGAACCACTTGTAAAGCTCTTCGTGTGTGTCAAGCATCAGGCCCTCTTTCTGGGCTCCCTCCTTACACTGAGTCATCAGGGTGGCATACTCATCTCCCTCGAACAGACCAGGAACCTACAAGACAGGATACATTCAAAATATTGAGAACCTGAAAAGTATGTGCCCACTACCCAATGTCTACAGAGGGCCAGAAATATGTATCAAGTGGTGCTCTACATCATCCTACTGAGGTCGGCATGTTACCTCTCCATTGGCCAGCAGTGTGTTCATTCTCTCAAGGAAACCAGAATCCAGCACATTGGATTCATCCATGATAAAGGCAATCTTCTCATTCTTGCAGCCAGAGCGACGCAGCACAGTCCGCAGGTCCTCATCAAAGTCCTCTCCACTGTATTTCCTGTGTACCTGGAATAACACACACACACACATACACACACACACAGAAGTCAATAAATACATAAACAATTATATGACTGCACTTCACATAGGTTTACATGAATTTTTACCAACCTTGATCTGGTAGACACTGAGTCCGTTCATCCAGGCTACGAAGCGAGACAGAGTGGTCTTTCCTGCTCCACTCACACCGATCAACAGGAGATGGCCCTGAGGCTGACGGAAAATTCTAGAGAAAGATATATCACCTTTAAAACCTTGCTCATAAAGCATATACACCAATAAAAAGAAATTCTTGGAGGTCAATGAGAAGCACTGAACTATAAAAACTTACAGGCTTTTACTTACCGGTCAATCCTGAGGACGTGGTCCAACACCTCGTTGAAGAGCACCAGAGGGACATCCAGCTCCTCTTCATAGAAGACCTTCAGACGGGCCTTCACATAGTCCCTCAGCTCCTCCTGTTCCACTGGGATGTAGTCCTGCAACCACATACAAGATACTCAGTGTCAATTTGAAGATTTCTTACAATTTCAGTCTCATAACCAAAGCAGAAATCACAGTTTAGTCAAAATATCTCAATTACCTTGGACAGCCAGTTGCTGTAGAGGATAGGCCTGGTGAGAGCCTTTTCCTTATCGATGTTGGGGAAGTGTTTGAGAGCAACCATGTCAATGTTTTCATCTGTCCACCTTCTCTCTTCATCATCAACCAGCCTGGAAAAGTACAAGTCCAACCACTTAGTCACTAAAGGTTTCGAGTCTCAAATCAGTCTTCAATTCAGTTTGTTAATGAGTTACATCTCATAGTCAACGCTGTGACTAATACAGCGGTACCTCTCAGTAAGTAATGCTCACCTGTCCTGGAAGAGGCGGAGTGCCTCATGGGCCCAGATGCGAATTAGCCCCTCAACAGGCAGAGTCTCAAGTGGGCGCAGGGCCTCAAATATACCCCTCACCCAGCGGGTCATCTCTCTGGGAGAGTAGATGTAGTGAGGCTGGGTGTCCTGAGTGAACCGCTCCTGAGGGGTTAAAGAAACAAAATAAATGTAACTGTGAAAAAAAATATATAAAAAAATACTCCTCTTCAATCTGTACAATGTTTTCTGTCTAAATATGTAGTAAATTGTGCTTTTGTGATGTTGCTCCTTTACCTGAGACATGGTGTAGAACTCAACCATAGCAGCAGTGAGAGGCTCAGCATATGTACGTAGGCAGGGAATGAGGCGCAGCATGGCCCGGTTGAAGGTTCCGTAAATCTGGGTGAGAGAGGCCGGGCCTGGATAGTCCACATAGACCACAGGGACATGGCGCAGGAACCTAAAAACAGCACACCATGACTTCTCATATACAATATATTTGGGGGTTATTTCAGGAGTTTTTAATTAAAATACAATAAAAAAAATGTATATGCAATGTTCTACTGTTAAGTCTAAGTAATGTACCTGTGTGTAAGAGGCTTTCTGCCAGGATCAGTAGGAGGATTACAGGCACCAACAAACTGGATCCTCTCTAGTTTGACCCAAGTCTGGTCCGAGGTGCGATAGAAACCTCCATGTTCCACCATCTGCAAACAAACAGGACAAGGGAGTTTTCACATACATTACAAAATCAACGAAATTCAATAATCCTGCAGTTAAAATTTGAAAACATGCATCATACCTGTCTGAGGAAAGAGATGACTCTCTGTGTGCCATATTTGTCCATGTCTGGCAGGTTGATCTCATCACAGAACAACACCAGCCATTTGCCCAGCTGGACGGGGGCCAGAACCACACCGTTGGGGGTACGGCGGTACTCACAGTAGTGGTCAAAGGTCTTAAGCAGCAGCTCTGGAGTGGTGGCGCTGGAGAAGTTCAGACCCACAACCTGATGGAGAGTAAGAGGAAATTGGGAATTTAAAAAATTTAGTTTAAGTTCAACTGATTTCCAATTAATTCTTTGATTATGTCCCTTACCTCCATATCAGGCAAAGCCCTGAGGGCGCTGAACAGGGTCATAGTTTTTCCAGAGCCAGGAGGTCCACACAGCACCAGTGGTTTGTGCTCTGCCAGCCATGTGTAAAGCAAAGCCTCGTGACGAACAGTGTCCAGAGTGGGAACCACGACATCTGGGGATGCCACCTTGTGGGTCTCTACCTCTATCTGGGGCACCTTGCCTTGCCAGGACTGCCATTCACCTGAGATGCACACCTGAGTGGAGAGGACATATGTTTAGCATGCCTTCTCGACTTTTAGATACAGATAACACTTTCCTTTGCTCAGAACAATCAATAGTTGAGAAACTAAGAGGCTGTACCTCGTAGTCAATGATGGGAACATTGGGAGCGGAGGGGAGGGGAATAGTGGTGATACGACGAATATATTCTCCAAGCTCAGCCCTCATCTTCAGCCGGCCATCACCAGAGAAGGACCACAGCACGGCGTAGATAAGGTACCTCTGTAGAAAGACATCACAAAATTGAATCAGTTTTTCAGCAGTGTAAGGTACAAATTATAAGATGTCTGTGCTTCTTTAATGTAGACTGAGCGAATACAGAATCTTACCTGCATGTATCTCTCCAGCTGCTCACTGGGCATAGGGAAGTCAGGGTGGTTGTTGTTGTAGAGAGCCACATTACGGCAGGCCTGGTGCAGCATGGAGCACAGGGAGCCTAAGCAGCGCAGGCGGGTGAAGTCCATGATGTGCTCCATCTTGGAGGCATGCTCCAGGGCCTTGATCACCAGGCCTGTAGAGGTGAAGAAGGGCTGAAGGATCGCTGCAGAGTCCCGCTGGATCTAGTGTGAAAGAAACAGCAGGAAATCAGTGAGGAATAAAAGTTTGAGTATTATCTAGTGTATTTTTTGTACTTTTATCCTTTTACCTGCAACATCGGTGATGCAGTCTCGTCCTCGTCCTCAATGCCCTTCCTCTTGCGCTGAGCTTCATCCTCTCCCTCATCCAGTGGGATACTGCGGATGCGAGCCAGGAAGTTGTTGAAGATCATGTCAGTGCTGAGGACATCCTCGCTGAACCAGACCATACCACAGCGAGACACGGTGGCCAGGGTGGCGTACTTCAGGTCCTGTACTTCAAACATCACACGCACCTGTGAAGAAAGGGAGACACTCGGGGTAAATAACAAGCAACCTCAGTAAAGACAGGATCAAAAATGAGCCAATTGTGCTGGAAGTGCTGTGCTGTTACATTTGGTGGCAAGCTGAGACGCTCTCCGTTGGGCAGGGTGAGCAGTTTGTTGTCATCCAGGACGGAGTTGAGATTTTCAACCCACTCAGGGTCGACATCACCATCAAAGATGATCCACTGGCGCTTCTGCAGTTCACCTCGAACGTTATCAATGATCCTAGAATTGAAAGAATAAGCATCTTGCATGACTTATACCCATAAAGAAAGGGCCACATTGCTAGATCAAGAGCAGCCGAGTTGACTTTTATTCCTGATTGCAAAATTGAACTCACTTCCTGAGGATGTGTGTGAACAAGCCATCAGTCCATTCACGAGTGTTAGGGTCCAGGGTTCCATACAGGTGATCCTTGCTGATGGCCTTGGGGTCGATGATGTGGGCCATGCCCTCAACACCTTCCAGCCTCTCCAGGGCCTTGAGCAGCACCCTCCACGCCATGGTCTTTCCACTCCCTGAAGGTCCAACCATCATCAGGCCGTGGTTGATCTGTGTGATCTGATACAGCTGGAGCACCTGGAAGATGTTTAGACAAAGTTTCAGAAAATTAAGTCACCTGGATAGTGTGGTATTTAATCCTAGAACTCAGGATCCTGAGAACGGAGGATTCAAAAACCATTTCACGAAGCAGAAAGTGATCATAAAAAGGTAAATGTAACTACATACCTTCTCCACCCACATGGTGCCCACATCATCACCATCTCCATAGGTGAGGTACATCTCCGCACAGACCTTCTTCAGCTCCTCCCTCAGTGCAGTCATCTCTCCTCTGTGGTACTGGACACCGGGGAAGACATCTGACAGAAGGCTGAACAGCAGAGGGATGTCCTCTGCCACCAGCTTGGGAACCATTGTCTCACACACACTCTGGATCAGAATCTACAGTAAACGGGACACAAACTAATTTAATCATTCACGTTCATCAAGCTAGATTATAAAAATGTCAGCGGCGTAATGATTAGGCAATGATAAAGCAAGAGAAAAAACGTAATTGTACTGCTCTTAAAACTTTAATAATACTTAATATTAATGTATTTAACTATACCTCCTGTTCAGGAAGGTTCTCAGCGATATCATTTTCGTCAACGACCTCTCCACGCTCAAGCTTCTCCCTCTTGATCCTCTGGATGCGCTCACGCTTGACATTACCAGCACTGATCAGCACACTCTTCAGAGCTCGAAGGCCAAAGTCGTAGTGACTCTGAGATGACAGCTGCTCGTCGCACAGCCTGAAATAAAGACAAGGAGTAAGTCAGAGAGGATAAACTTAAAATCCTTTCAAAGCTATTTAAACTTTTCTGTACATACTTGAAGAAGGGCACAATCTTTTTCGCCAGGATCTCAGCGGTTCGGAAACCTTGAGAGTAGAGCATGACTTGTGCGATGAGTTGGCGGTCAGGCTTGGTCATGGCCAAGCTGCGGAACAGCTTCTTCAGATTGTCAGGCAGGTTGGAACGGCCAGCGTAGCCAGGGTTCATGGTGATGAAGATGGCCATGTCTGGGCTGACCTTCACCTGCTTGTTCAGGAGCTCTGTGGTGACGGGCACACCTGAGAAGGGGACAGACGATAAGTCACTTACACTGCAGGTCTCATGTAGAATAACAATAATTTAATGCATCTCATTTAAATTACATGCTTTAAAAATGTTGCCCTGAACCATGGATTTTTTTCTTTTAACCATGCAGTAAGCCAATTTGTAAATCATCATGATCTGGACATTCTCCTTAACATTCCTGGTTCCTTCCATTAAACACTTACTCCTGTCTCTGTTTATGTTGCTGTGCTCCCTCAAGGCCACCTGGATGTACTGGACCTGCTGGGAGACGGCAGACAGCATTCTCTCCTCTAGACGATTGAACTCATCGAAGCAGCCCCAGGCTCCAACCTGACACAGACCAACGAAGATACGACCCATGGCCTGAAAAAAAGAAGAGGAACAAAAGAGATGCGCAAGTTATATAACCATCATGAGAACCAAATCCTGCATCTGTATTGTCTTACAGCTAGAGAGTGGACTAAGAACAAAGAAACACTTGTGCACCTGGAAGTCAAATGTCTCGTCACAGTTGAAGACCAGGACAAAGCGGCCAAGCTGGTGTCCAAGAGCTTTCACAGACTCAGTCTTTCCTGTGCCAGCAGGACCTAGATGAGAAGAAAGACTCAGTGAAGTTCAGTGTTTTCCATCTAATTAGTTTATTCTCCATTTCTTGTGTGCAATTCAATTTCATACCAAATGGTGATCCACCAAGACGGGCCTCCAGAGCCTGGGTCATGGTCAGATAGCAGCGGTCTGTCAGTGGTGTCTGGACAAGCTTGTCCTGGACACCCAAGTACTCAAAGCCATAGTTGAACTTGGCATTGGCCATCTGAATGGATAGCTGCTGCAGGACGTCCGTCTGCTTTGGGTCAAAGTAGAAGCGCATCTGGCTGAGCCACTCAAAGGACTTGGGGTTGTCGACCTTGTTCTTGATCAGAGTCCTGCTCACATCACGCTGGTGCACCAGCTCGGTGATCTAATGGAGAGGATGAGGGATTTCAGAGAGTTGACATCAGACAAACGTTCATGAAAAAAAATACAGTGAAAAGAAATCTCACTGACCAAATGTTCCAGTTTCCTTCTGCGGATGGGAGGCTGCTCCATCAGCACGGTGTCGGCCAACACATTGAGGGTGGCCTCCACATTTGACAGCACACCCTGCATGGGTGACAGGTCCTCACCACCAGCGATGGTGGTCAATGCAGTCTCAGTGTTCTCAGACCAGGCAATCTGGGCAGAGAGGACGACCAGTTGGGCCTTTGGAAAGAGGACACAGATAAGTTAAATTCTGCAACAATTTTTAAATGTCTAGAATATCAAATGATTGCTTTGTCTGTTGACCTGGTAGCGATCAATCCAGTCGATGTACTGGCTCAAGTCGATGGCTGTGCCCTTGTTAAAGGCTGTGACCTCCGTGACTGACTCAGCAAGCAGCTTCGCCAGAGTCACTCTCATCTCCTTCTCCACCAGCGTCAGCCACTCGTTGATCTTAGGGTGGTCTGTGATGGAGACCGGTGTCTTGTAGACAATCTCTTCACCCTCACGGGAGGAGATTCCCAGAACCACGGTGCTGTCCTCGTTCAGAAGGATGCTGGAGACACCAGCAAACATCTTTTTGAAGTGCTTCTGCAGTTTGGGCACATTCTTGCTGTTACCAATGATCTCGAGCAGGTCCTCATCTCCCACGAAGTAGAACCTGGAAAGAAACAAAAATATTAATTAATTGCACTACTAAGACATAGCACATTTCCTCTTTCAGCTCCCTCTGCCTCAGTGTTATCTTCATACCTGGGGAATGAGGATCTCTCTCTCTCCAGGTATTCTCCCAGGGCTTTCTGGATTTTCCCGAGAAGGTCAGCCAAACGCTCCAGAGACCTCTGCACTCCCTGTATGTTCAGCACGTCCATTACTAACGGAGACTTTGTCACCTTCTTCATCAGTGCCAAGAACTCTGTGCTGATACTGTGGGATAAAGACAGAGAGAGAGATTACATAAGGTTTTAAAGATCAAAATAAAAAATGAATAATATGTTTCCATAAAATGTGGGTCCCTTACCTCGAGAATCTCTGGGTTTCTACTGGCAGCAGATGTTTGATGTCAGCACTGCCTGTGAAGATGCCTTCCAGGTAAACCCAGCGACGCTGGACGTCAATCCAAACATCGAACAGAGCCATGATGCGATTCAGCTTGTCCTCCCAGCTCAGGGCGTCTTCCTCAAACACCTGGGAGAAAGAACGCATTTAGAAAATGTAATATTTATATAATATTAAATTGTTGTAAGAATAAAGACAATATGTAACCGTTTACCTTGTAGTATGGAGACAGCTTCATGGCAGACACGCTGTTGATGTGTTCTTTGACCTTGTTGAAGAGGTCGTCCCAGCCTCTGATCAGACGACACTTGTTCTGATAGTTCACCAGGTCGAGCTCGTACGAGTTCCACACTTCACGGATCTGAGAACCAGCAAGCAAAGACAGTTATAGAGTTTTGAAAGACATTTAAAATTGCCTGTAAAGGAAGCTGTAGATAAAAAAAATATGTTAATCCCTCTGTAAGCATTACAACAACACTGCATCAAGTCTAGCGGATCCTCCCTCTTCACCTGTTTGAGGAACTCCTCCAAAGCCATCTCTCCCTGGGCGACCAGGAGAACATCCTTCACCACCATCTCATTCTTCAGCAGATCTATATCCCAGATCTGTCCCAGGGTCAGCTCAGAGAGGACCCAGTTCACATGCAGACGCTTTGTCAGCTGCTTCCAGTGGCGGTCCTTCAGAGCCTCGGATTTCAGCTCGATCACCAACATGTTGACCTGGAGAGAGAAAGTAAGATGCAAAGACCTTAATAACCCAGAATTTTGTTTTTATCTTTTGAGTAACTTTGTGCTCAGTGGTGAGAAAAACTTGCTGCCTGACCTTCATGTATCCTTTGAGCAGCCTCTGGATGAACTCGTACGAGGCATACTGTCTCAGTCGTGCTTGGAAGTTCTTCAGCTGGTTCAGAAGACCATCTAGAGTCTGACGAAGCTACAAACACACAAGAAAATTTGAACTGTTAAATTAAAGACATTTTACGTATTAATGGACAGCTCCACTAATCTGAATGATTATTATTTTACCTTGCGAGGCTGCACAGACACCCATGGCTGCTCTTTCATCTGGTCGATTTGCTCCCAAACCTTTGCCAGCTCAGACCACACCTCCTTCAGGTCATGCAGCTCCTCCAGTGCCACCTACAAGTCCCCACAGAGACAGAAATGAGTCCAAATAAAAGCATTTAGTTGGTCATCTATTTAGTCTTGGAAGAAGCCTATTCATAGTTTGATCTTCAACTTATGACTTAAACTTTAAGTGAATGTGTGCAGGAATTACCTGCACCCTCTCTTCACTGCCGCTGAGCAGGCCAGTGTCAGTGAGCTCCAGGGCCTCTTTGGCACGGGCACACTTCTCCCTTTCAACCTTCAGACGGCCAAAGTTGCCTTCATAGATGGTCAAGGACTGAATAGCCTCCTCTGGACGCAGGTTACCCTGATGGAACATGTTATTCATTACACATTAAAGACATTTCTCTTATAATGAAGGTCACGTAAAGGTGTCTCTTCGTGATATTTAAACAAATGAATCTCTTGGTATGGTAATAACAACATGACTCCATTTCTCTTACAGCAACTGGTTTGGTCTTTTCCCACTCGTTGAGCAAATCAGTGGTGCGGTTTTCCACAGCTTTGTCCTCCTGAACAATCTTCAACTGCAGGTTGGCCACCTGCTGCTGGATGGCTGTATCTTTACGCTTCATGATGTCACTGAAGGCACCCCATTCCCCTTCAATGTTGTCGATGTAGAGCCAAGATGGTGGGAACTGGAATCTCTGCTTCTCCAACAAACGCTGCCCATTGCGGAACATCTGGAGGTAAAGGGGGAACAACCTCATTAGATCTTATAATTGGCTTTAAAGCATGCCGTTATAAAAGAGATGTATGAAAAAGGATACTGAATGTTTTCGAGTACTTACGTCCACATTTTTTCTCAAACTGTTTGATCTTGCGCTTCAAGGTCTGGACATATGTGATGAAGTTAACAGCAT
Organism: Pseudopleuronectes americanus; assembly: GCA_038501795.1. Taxonomy (NCBI): domain Eukaryota; kingdom Metazoa; phylum Chordata; class Actinopteri; order Pleuronectiformes; family Pleuronectidae; genus Pseudopleuronectes; species Pseudopleuronectes americanus. The sequence goes on along the minus strand of CM076726.1, from coordinate 14,785,578 downwards.
CTGAAGTGCTGGCTGTGTCCACAGAGTGTTGCTCCAGATCTTGACGGGACTTGGTGACGGAACAGAAAAGCACGATTTAATTGTAGTTCAGGGAATAACCCTAGAATTGTTTAATATAAAAAATATTATTCATTACCTTGGAGATCTGGGCATGGAAGTCCTGCATGTTCTGGCCAAGCATCTGTCCAAACTTGCTGAGGACTTCTTTGTGCCAGGAATCATACTTCAAGTTCACCTTGGACTGGACCTGTGTTCAGGGTCAAACACAAATGTAAGAAATTTTGTAAGTAAAAGCTCTCAAAAACAACACCTAGGACAGGGAGTCATCATTACCTTGCCATAGTCTATGACCGCTGGTCCAAACTCTTTCCGTGTCTCTGCATTGTCAAATGTTCCGCGGGCTTTTCGGATTTGGACTAGCAGGGCCTGCCACTTGGTGAGATCTTCACCCAGACGGTTGTAGATGTTCTCTGCTTGCATGTCCCACAAGCACTGGTACTGCAGCCACACCTGGACGGGTCCAACAAAGACAAGTCAAGGGTTAAAAGTGCTATGTTAAAAAAAAATCAAGCTGTCCACTCAGCAGTTAGATAAAAGTGCGATGACAAGATTTTATTTCTTGTTATCTAAGGCCAATGAGGCTCTTACCTTGACATACTGCTCCACCTCACTGACAATGTCTTCAACTGCATTGTAGGACTCCTCTAAGGCTGCAGGGCCATCTGGCATTCTGGTCAGAGCATTTCTGTAGAACTTCTCCTCCTCGGACAACTCGTAGTGGACGCCCACCTGGAGAGGAAGATCAGACTTGTTTAGATAAAAGCAACAGCACAAGATCTTTACGTCTCTCACTAACTCATATCTGAGCTATGGGATACCACGGACAAACTGAGACTCATGTCTAGATCACACGGTGTATACCTGGTATCTCTGGCTCTGGATCCTGGGCAGAGAAAGGATGACCTGCTTCCAGGCAAACATCTCCTGGTAAAGCTTGTAGCGACAGTCTTCAATCGGGGGATTCAGATAGATGACCTGGTTAGTGATCCTCAGCTCATGGACGACATTCTGGGGATAAAAAAAAATCTGAGGGTCAATTCTGCCCATATATGCAACATTTCTCAGGTTTTAAAATGAAAGTATAAATATTACAACAAAACAAGGCATAAAACAATACAAGGTTCCCTGTTACAATGCTTACCTTAATCTTGGGCTCGCCTCCAGGTTTGTGGCTCAGTTGTGGAGCCTCGGTGTCCATGTCCACATCAGCCTTGTCCTCTATCTGGCCACGGAGCACCTGAGTCCAGGCTTTAAGGCCAGCCTGCAGACGCACTCCCAGGATGCGTTCAATCTATGGAAACAGAAGCAAAATAAATACGTTAGTGCCAATTTCAAACCAACCACGTGTGAAACATATGAATTTCATCAACCCTTCATTTTGGTATCAAACTAAATGAGTGACATTTAGTATTTGGCCAATCTGTGTTACAAACCTCAATGTCAAGCTTGTTGACCCAGATGGGCAGGTTGGAGTAGGAGTGCAGATTGAGGTCATCCACTGCCTTCTGGACTCGGTTGAGGATGTCAGAGAAGGTCTTGTGGTCAAACATGGACGTCTCCAGAGAGCGAACCTCCAAGTCTATTTTCTCCTCAATCATTAAGAGGTCATCAACCTGGAAATCACAAACAGAGACAAATATGTTTGTTGGTGAGGATTTAATATCTGTCGTTTAAATCGTAAAAGACAAAAAGTAATTATTCATACAGAGTGTACACTACTGAATATTAATGTCTCCATACTGACCTTTTCCTGGAAGTTGAACACGGTCTCAGCCAGCCTCTGAACATAAGGATCCAGCTTGTAGGACTCCCAGACCAGAGTGATGCCTTCAGTAACGAGAGCCTGAACCTCCTTCTTCAGCCCAGCCACCAGCAGGGAGATAGAAAACCTCTCCTCCACCTTCTCACAAGTGCGCTCGTAGGTGCGAACGCTCTCGATCAAGGAGATGGCGAACGGGTACAGCTGGTTAGCTTGGTGGGCTTTGTTGACGATGGCCAAAGGAACACGGAAGCTCAGCCACTTGAGGTTGCGGACCTCTTTGGACAAGGTGATGATCTCTGGGAGGAAGTTGACTTTAAGCTTGAGCATGTTTCCTGTACGTCCACGGGCACGAGTGGTCTCAATGGTGAAGATGCGGCCAGATACACCGAGGTTACGCTGTTGTACCTGAATTACAATAGAAATAATTGACAATTAATACAAATACTGAGTCAAATTTGACAAAGAAATAAAATTTGCAGTATTTAAGATTCACTATGATCAGATCCTTACCTTACGAGCCCAATCATCAAATATCTCTTGAGTGTTGAGTTTGGCCCTGAAGCTATCTCCATCCTGCTTTAGCTTCAGCCCCTCCACATGGTTCTCCCAGCCTTTTCCCAGGACATCCTCCACCCTCTTCATGTATGCAGTCAGCTGACGGTCAATCTGCTTGGCCCAGATGATGGATCCAGACACAGGTGGCAGGTCGCGGACGTGGCTCATCTTACAGGCCTGGCTCTGAGGATACTGCACTTTGAACTTGTCGTGCAGAGACTCAATGTCGTCCTTCACGCGCTGGATGAGCTGCGTCTGGTACTCCCGGATGGCACCGCGGATGTGCGGGCGCACAAACAGGGCATTGAAGCGGGAGAAGATGCGAAACATCTCGTTGGCATTCTTGGCAGTTCCCAGCTGATCACGCAGGCGGGCAGTGATGCGGGTCTCCACGCGGTCGATGCGCTCATCGTAACGCTTCATGGCAGCTTCCCAGGCTTCCATGCCTTCCTTAGACACATCCAGACCATCAACCTCTTTGACGTTCTCATATGCCAGGTTGACCTCCTCGATGGCGTTGGCATCGGCCGCATCAAAAAGAACTCCAGCTACCTTCATGTCTTGAGGTTCAACTGTCTCCCCGGGGGCATGCTGGGGCAGAGCAGAGACCTGGAGACAAAAGTTCATCAAGCAGACATTAATCTCTACAATGTAAGGATCTACATAAAGAGAACAAGTTAATGTTAGTGAGGCAACTGTTAAGGTAAGGCAAATGTGAACTGTATAAAAATTATATCCAAAATTTTACCTGAGGCCTCAGCACACGGACGATGACAGCCCTCAGCTGCTCGTGCTGCCGTCTGAAACGTCTCATGTGGTCCAGTCGGGATTGGAGCTTCCTGTGGGCTGGGCTCAGACGCCACACCATCTTCAGATTCTCCTCCCTCTTCCTCTTCACAATGTCCCTCAGAAGCACTTGGAGTTTCTCATACTCATCCTCCCAGGTCTGGAAGACTTCGAAGCAGGCCACCATCACCTGGACACAAAAGACATTTAGTCAAGATACATTACATTTCTTAGGAGCTCAAGTAAGCCTTTACTTCTAAAAATCACACTCACCTTTTCAAATTCCTCGTAGGCAACATGCATGAGCTTCCTGGTGCCCAAAACCTTGAGGAGCTGGGAGCTCAAGTCCCTGGAGATGGCCTCTACAAGACGCAGGGCTCTCTGGATAGGGTACTTGGTGTTTCTGATCTTTTTCAGGTGAGTGAAAATGGCCATCAGCGCCTGGCGGATCTTATCGAGCTCAGAGGCAGAGAGCAGGTCATTGAGAGGGAAATCCTTCATCAGAGGATTGTAGTCATTGACAGTCTCCACAGCCTGTTTCAGACCTGTGTGAAGAAGAGCAAGAAAAAACAATTGTAAGCAAAAGCAGTTTGAGTAAAACATTTTAACATTTTGCTTGGCTGCTACTCACCAGTGTCAGTGTCAAAGCTGACGGTAGCATGGAAACGTTTGCCATGTTTGAGGATGTCCAGTGTGAGCAGAACCTCCGGGCTCTCTCTCTTCTCTTGGATCCTGTTGAGGGCTCGTTCCAGGTTCAACCAGAAACTGATCTCCTGCAAGGCTGTGCCTGAAGCGGGGTCGCGATCGAGCTTTGTCACCTGATGAAAGGATGTTGCCAGAGATAAATAAACTTGGTGGTTGGCATCAGGCATAAAGATTTCTCCATTCATCTTTTGTTTAAATTTGAGAGAGAAACACAGGAAAGTCCCTCACCTTTTGGATCTCCCTGATCCAGCGGTTGACTCCAGATTGCAGTTGGTTAAGGAAGGTGGGGTCCTCCACTTTGTCGCCAAAGTCGGTGACCTTAGGCTTCTCTCCATGCTCATAGCACTGCTTGGCAATGTTTGCGATGATGGGGTGAATGAGCAGGCTGATCTCAGGGATCTCAATGTTCTGCTGCAGGTGGAGAAGTCCCATCTCCAGCTCTGCAATCTTTTTCTCAACTGAGGGAGCCATCTTATCGCCATCTCTAGAAGGTGATTACAGAGATTTAGGGGCTTTGGAGGAATTTTAAAGTGTCACCTTTACTACTAGATTCAGAGTTTGTGATACAGTTCATTTCATTGGTTTTGAAACCATAAAAAAATGACACATCCCAAGAAATTACCTGTCAGCTTTGCCAGACTCGCGGATGTAAGACTTGAAGAAAGGCGCAACGGCATTGCTGATGAAAGAGTGAAGTGTCTCATAGGGAGAATCCTCACTCAGGGTCAGAACTCGAACTTGGGTTGAAATCGGCTTGTCTGCATCAATGACTACGGTCCTCTTGATAAAAGCCAAGCTGCAAGAAGAAGAAGAAAAACACATACACAGAATTAACAGAAGTGAAAGCTGAGTTTCATTCCTTTTCCCCATGTAACAATATTCATGATTTAGATGCATCTTTTACCTGTTGGACTTGATCCCATAGTGTATATCAGTGCTGATGTTATAAGTGATGCACTCTTTCTCCTCCTCGCCTTCATCTCCAACATCCTCTGTGTGAAGAATAAATACATTTGAATGTGTTATCTGGACAAATAAGAAATATCAAGAAATCATATTCAATGCACATATATTTAAGTGATGATCAGTGTGTGTTTGCAGTTGCTGAAGTTTAATATGCAGTTATTGTGGATCAGGAGAATTATATCCTAACGAGTAAAAAACTTCATAACTTTAACAATGTAATTTTTGGTATTTCTACATTTAATAACCACCATATCATCAAGATAAGCTGTGTGGTGACGTGATTTATAACGTACTAATCACCTTTTAGAGACGGGGTTAGGATTAGAAAGCAATAACAGTTGTTTGCTCAACCCATACATGGCTCAGCTACTCATGGTACACTAGACCAGGGCTGAGCTAGTGGGCCATTTTACAGCAGGATGACGGTGCAGTCTGACTGTTTGGTCTGACTCCATCCATCTTTGTCCCCACCCTTCTTTTACAAGCCAGCCTGTGGGAGAGATAGCCATCTGCAGACAAAGCACTCTCTGCATGGCGGCTTCAGTGTTCTCAGTGCAAAAACATGAACAGGCTGGGAAAAAAAGTGATTATTGAGGCTGGGAATCCAAAAGCTTCAGGCTCAGCCTCTGCGTCTGGCTGGTCATGTGCAGAATCAAGGGACCAAGGTTCAGTGCTTATGACACATGAGTGAGGGCAGGAAGCTCTGCAGCTCAGGATGTATTGTCCCGGAGGGGAAAGTGAACATAATGTGTTCATTGACACAAGCTGGTTCACATGATAAAGGAGGATAAAGCAGGACTGGTGCTTCTGACAAAGGTTTCCTTGTGTTTTTAATAGCACATTGTGTTTGATTTATTCTCTTCTACGCACAGATATTTTTTGTCATCCTTTTTAGAAATGAACTGCACTTTTACATAAACGAAAATGCTCCTGCTAACTTGCGTTAAAGTCAACATTACATTAGTTAAACATTTGATCAACTAAAGCTCAATTTAACAAGTATTACACATTTAAAGGATCAGACAGTTGCCATTGAGCACATGACATCTGCAGTGTAAGTAGACTGGGTTCTGCTGAACGGTTCTTTCCGTCCCCACCCATTGTGGCGTAGTTCCCTTTTCAATGAGGTGTAATGATGGAGGTAGCGAGCTAGCTAAGTGTTGTTGTGGCTGTCAAATGACACCGGCCAGCCTTCAACGTGTCTTCAGCAAACACTGTTGGTTTGTGTTCATGCTATTTGATGGCGCTGCTGAATGTACCTTTCAGAGCGCTCCTCTCCACCAGGATGGTTTGAACTTGGGGATCGCCCAGGAATTTCCTCATCTGCTCCACGGCGCTCTTCTCCTCCAGGGCGCTTTCCAGGGAGGCCGGGGCCTCGCCGCCATCTTCCAGGAGCAGCGGTATCAGTTTGCGGATGTGCTTCTGCAGCACCGAGGTGTCAGCCACCGTCTGAACGGCGGACACCTCCATGGTGCCGGAGTTCTCCTCCGTCCCTCCGCCGTCAGACATTCTTTCCGAGGCGGCGGACGAGGTGGTGTTCGCGGGGTGAGACTGAACAAAGAGCCGAGACTGACGCTGGGTAGCAGGCTGCAGGGTCTGGGTGGACGCTGACTGCTGCTCTGTCAGAACGCCGCAGCCGTGCCCAAGACAGATTTATCCGCGCAAGGGATTGTGGGGCACGTAGTTCAATGGATGGGTATCTGACTGGGCTGCCATCAGCCTGAAAACTACAATTCCCAGGATGCATTCCTCTCATTCTGTCTCTCTATGTCCTTCTGTCTGTCGATAGGGGGCGAAAGGGAGTCGTCTCCAATGATGCAGCTGAAAATCATTTGCAACTCAAACTTTAAAAAACCAAAGTGACAAATTGACAAAGCTTTAAATATAGTTTCACTAATTCGTTGGTTATATAATGGTATGAAATTATAATTGCTATAAGCTAATGATAATCACAATCTGACACATATGAGCATGACAAGTACACTTTTGCTGACTCATACAATCAATTATGAATGAGTTGCATGAATATGTCACTCACCCTCTTATAAAGTTATTTTATAGTACTTCGACATATTTTACAACCAAATCATCCAGATCCATCGACAAAAATAGCCACTTCTGATGGTACTTTTTATTTAATATTTCCATGCATTTATAGACCAAGTTATGAAAGAAAATGAAATACTTGGCTATTGACCATATTTGTAGGTGGGGGAACAGGACATAGCGAGACAAACCACTAGATGGTGCAAATGGTAAAGAATACAGTTAAAAAGGAAGGTATTTACAGACAGATTTAATCAGACATATTTATTACATGATAAATTCAGTAAACGCTTAATGTTTAAGTTCATGCTGCAGATGATACAAGAGGTTGCACTAGTTGGTAATAAATGCTACGGTTCACATAAGTCCTCCACTGCTGAAAGCTCCTGTTTGTCCTCAGGTTTAAACTTGTGGTCATCTTTAGTGTCGCAGTTCTTTTTGTACTATCCCAGTACTTGTTCATAGTTTGTAGGGACCATCGCTCGTTTCCCCCTCAAATCCCCAAGGAACCACTCTTCATCAATTGTCTCCTGGTTGTATTTATTTTTCTTTGAAGGATGAAATGGGTTGCAACAGTAAACTGAATATCTATGAGTTAAAGACTGTGAGTCAAACACAATAAGTAATTGAAGATGTCTATTTGAGGTCTGGTTAATTGCCTGGGCCAGTTTTCACCATTTTGTGTCTTGATTAATCAAAATAACCAGCAGTCTCATCAATAAAGACTAAAGTAATTGTTAGTTGCAGCCACAGCACCAGTCGTGTTTTTTCTCACTATTAAAGGCCATTGAACATTTGAGTCATAGATACAAAAATGTGACTTTAGTTCACCAAATCACTAACAAAAACTTTAACACCAGTTTCTAAACGCATGGCTGCTCTGTAACACACTCACTGATGCCCCTGCAGACAACAACACAGTAACATCGACAAAACACCACTGAGAACTTCATACCTGTGCTGCTCTCAACAAAAGCCAGAGTTCTCCTCTTTTCTGTGAGGCACTTTATAACATATGTTTAATAAATACAGTATTATCTTGCTGTTATTTCTTTTTTTGAATCACCTTGAATAGTGGTGTTTGAATTTAAGTCAGCTCAGCAGACACACCTATAAGGTCAATAATGCTTCAACTTTGAGCCCCAGCATTAAACAGCCAGGATCCATTACAGTTTGATTCATTTATTAATAAACACTTGATGTGGTGCAGGGAATAGAGCTTTAAGGAAAGGCCAGTGTAGAAATGCCTCCTTAGTTTGAACAATTAGAGCTTTTGAAGTCATATTAAAGTGGTTGAGGCTAAAAACAAGTCTCATCAATGGGTAAACCCTACTTTTCCATAGGGAATTTTACAATTTTTAAAACAAAATATGGCAAGGTTCCATCCTAATAAGAGAAGGAGTAAGACGTAATGTTTTGGTTCAGTTTTTTTATTAAATAAATACAAGCAAGAAGAGTAAAAATCTCAGATTCAAACGCAAGTTAAAAACTGAGATGCACAGCCTGTAATAATTTCCCTGAGATAGCAGAGCAACATATACACAATTTTTACAGCAGTCACGCATATCAGACGCACACACAGTAAAATGTAACTACTTTTCAAGAGTCAAGTATCTTATCAAAAAATGTATGGCTTTGGTATTTTTTTGGACATAATCATTTAGGACTGAGGCAGCTCATTTTGTGATGATGAAAAGCCAAAGTTTTATGTAACACAACACGTCACTACCTGAAAACCCCCTGCTATTCCCCTACCTTCTGGTCAAATAATCAACTAAAAGGTGCATGATCTGAGCTGCTTAAACTGGAAAATGCTCATTTGATAATTTACACTGGAGCATATGTACAGTATGTCTTAATTTATCTGCCTGCGGACAGTCTGCTTCGACCTTTATTTTTGATTAAAAGAGAGAGCATGATTCTTAATGGAATAAACTTGATAACTTTTGGTCAAATATGTGCCAACAGACAAGTATATGTACAAAATAGAAATAATCCTGCATCGTCCACAAAGCCAGCTCCTAATATGCAGTCGATGGAGAAATTTAAGTCTGAACTCGCAATAATAGACAGCAGGTTCTTCTGCACTCCAGAGCAACATGTGGCTCCTCTGTATGTGAGCACTGAACTGTGCTGTCATCATTTTACTGAGTAAAAAAGGGTGGAAAAAATAATCCGGGAAGAGCAGATATTTTTAACTACAGTAAATGACCAGGGGATTAATCCTCCTCGGGGAATTTGAATTTGGCGTAGACGATGAGCATGACTACGGACATGAAGACGCACAATGAGCCAATCACGAGGTAGGCAATACCCAGGAACTCGTTCTTGCCACCCATCCAGGACACGTTGCTGAACACCACCGTCTTTCTGCCATCAAACTTCAGAACAGGATAATCTGAGGGACAAGATGTTAAGGAAATGCACCAAGAAGGGAAAAACAAAGGATTACAGAAAACAATTAGCTTACTGATGAGCATTACAAACATGAAAACATGAACCATAAGACTGACTTTGCACATTTCAGCATATTTACTACAAATCATAATCAACTGCTGTTTTTAACATCTTTGAATGTTTTTCTGAGCAACTATTAAAAATATGACAACCACTCCTCATTAAAATCTATTTTTTTCTTTTTACTGGTAACTCGTGATGGACTGTGATAATTCTTTGCTGCCCTTCCTGTCATCTGTCAAGTTATAGTGGTGAGGACAACATCTCCCATGATCCCCCACTGCCTCACAAAATAATCACATACTGCAGTACACATAGTATGTTTAGCTTATATCAATTACCAGGCTTTGACTATCAATTAGCAGTCTGAAAACTGTCTATGTTGCATGCATTGGTAATGAACTGCACAAACATACATGAGTTGGAGTGACACACTTTAAACGTGGGGACACCGTGCTATGTTCCTTTAAGTCAAATTAAAGTCTTGAAGAACTTTACATAGGCCTTGCCTAGGGAATCTATCATGAAAACAATTTGCCCCTCATTTCCTTACGTCAGAAGATTTGCCTGTTTTGTTCCTTCTGCATCATTGTGTTGACTCTGCTCAGTTAAAAACAGAACCACACCTCAACTGGTAAAACAAGTTCGCCCAGACTACTGTGGTTGTAATTTGACACAGCACAACCAATGTTCTTCTTCATGGTCTCACAAGCTAATGGCTTCAGTGTGTCTAACAATCAGACAAAGACTTTGACAGTAATGTGTGTGGATTACTCTTCAATCATCCCTTGCATCCACCACCTATAAGACTAAAGTGGATTTTGGTCCCCCCTCTTTTATCCAAGATGCTTATCAAGATCATGATCAATTAATTATTTTTTTTAAACATATCTTATATATAATTATTATCACTAACGTTAAAAGAGATAGAAATTATAGAGCCGACGTTGTGCGTACAACTCACAGCAGCTGAAAGATCTTACATAAGAAGAATATTAAATGCATGAATAATTTTTTACAGAATGAGCCTCAATATTTAGAAAATCATGTGTTTTGGTTTAATTAAGCCTGCACAATTTGTTAAATGAAAAAGGATTAAATTGGTCCCCCATGAAAAATATAGGTCATAATCTTTATGCTCAGGATTCAAACTATACTAACATACATGCTCATACCTCCCAGCACTGGCCTTCAACTCACAACTGACCCTGTAACATGTAAGGATACTGTAGGCAATTTCCAGAGAGTAGTTCCCGGCTGGCAGACCCTTTGCGTATTCGCCCTCGGAGATACGTCGATACAGCTTCCTGAAATTTGGCAGAGCTGCCGCCCTCATCCACACCAGGAAGTCCTGGTTGATGAAGCCGTTGTTTGCAGGGTCAGTGGGGTCCAGCTCGTAAGCAGGCTTGGGCCAAAACGGGGGTTTCGTAGTGCCTGAAAGTCAAACTTTGAGTCAGCTGTCATGATTTTGAAATGTAACACTAGTTACAATGCGAGTTACAGTGTGAAATTTCCTCTTGACGGCCCTGGAGCCCGCTATTTACTATAGAAAGCTAAATTACTGCTTTTGTACACATTAATCCAATTCCGCCCTGCTATCACCTTATAAACATTCACTGAATTACTCCATCACAGCTTCAACAGATAGTGCACTCCAGTAAAAACTTAACAAGTTACTACCGTTGAAGGCGTTTTTCAGAGGGATCACCGAGGGGTTTCTGAATTTGACGTTGTAGTCAGTCCACCAAGCGATCCCCTTTCCATCCAGGGCCACCTCCTTTTTGGCCCCTTTGACAATCTGAAACAGCTTGAAGGTGTCTTTAAAACAACAAAGAAAAAAAAAGAGTTACTACTTCCTTAAGCATAAAGAGTTTATTCCAGTTTGATCGCTGTCAGTACCTCCGTCAGGAGGGTTATGTTTTCACCCCTGTCCATTTGTTGGGACTGAACTTCTGAACCCTTTAAATTTTGATCAGGAACAAGGGGCAGATCCAGGCATTTCTTTTATCAATTTATTTACCATTGTGAAATGTAATTTTTTTTGGTTGTCGTCATTTTGCCATGAAAACAAATCCAGTACAGTATTCAGGGGACTGACATCTATACGTTTGTGAAATACCGTGCAGCCTTTTTGAATCTAAGGGGACTGTTGGGCTTTGGCACAGGTATGCCCTCTAATGAATGCCATTCAAGTTGAAAATGTTTTTCACTTACCATTGAACATGCTGTTTGCTATTGATCCACATGGGACAATTGGTTTCTTGTTGTTGTAAGAATATGGATAACATTCATCACTGGGTTCCTTCAAGAGAAATAGAAAACAGGGATTTTGTTTAGTGAATCGTCTGAGATCGATTATGTGAAAGTACATCTACTGCAGCTCTACTTTCTGAATGGTTTTCTAAAAACAAAAGTCCACTGATAAGACATGAACTGCACCCATATGTTTGACCAAGGTGGCGTTCCAGATCATTTTCAAAAGTGAGCACATAGGGATTTAGCTTTACTTCTTAATTAAAAACAGAGCGTTGGGTGTGTGTCTTTCAATATCCGATTCAGTTAACTCACATTAAAATTGTCCAGGTCTCCGGACAGCTGGGAGAGATCTTTAGACGCACTGTACTTTCTGTAGTTCTGGAAGTAGTTGGACAAACCATAATAAAAGAACAAGGGGCCCTGAGGAGGAAAAGAGAATCGCAAAAACACAGCCGAGGGTCAGAGACAGGAGTCTGGCTCAACTTTAAAATTAAAATACTGTTTGTGTGCAATGGAGTGCAACCTCAAAGAGAGTGTCAATGGAGAAGTCCACTTTGCACAAACAGATCTTGCCATCTGGGTCACTGCACTTGAAGCATGGCGAGTCTTTATCCACCCCAGTGTAGTCGATCTGTGTGGGAAAGAGCAAGAAAGGTCATCATTAATTATTGATCAGCACAACACCTTTCGCCATTGTCTGCTGGAGACGCCACACCTGTTTTAAACCACAAGCACATATCACTTCCCAGATAGCTGAAGGAGGTGGGCCAGGGCAGCACTTCTTGTGGCCCGGACAAAATGTGTGCGTCTGAAGGGGGCCCACTTTTAAAATAGCAAATGTGGCCCAAACATGCCAAAACAAATGTGGGCCATATTTAAGCGAACATGCAGTGCTCTAGGCAAAAGGTGAAATCTGGATTTTAACCTCAAGTGGCCAATGTGGTAAATGGGGAATTTAGGCCAAATAGCACCAAACAAATATGGGCCACCTTTAGTTGAAATGCGGAATTGCTGTGGCAAATATCTAGCAAATAGGACCTGACATTCCAAGTGTCATCATCCCACACGGTAGGTTGGCTCAAACTATTTTTGCTATGTGGGTTTAAAGCAGGAGTAAAAATACACTGAAAACACATTTGCCATTGATTTAAAGTTTTCTTCTCCTTCCTTTCTGATCTGGAGCCATTTACTCTGATTTGTGTTTGTGACTCTCTTGGAGCCCTCGTACCTCCAACACCGTGATGCTCCGCGAGGTGACGAAGAGGGCGACCCCAATGCCGATGAACACCAGGCCGATGACGACGAACCCCGGGATGACGATGCCAGCAGAGAGCATGGGCTGCCATGCCGGAAGCCTCTGCTGAGTGAAGGCGGTGTTGTCCGGCCGGTTGGGTGACTCCTCCTCTTCTTTCACCATGTTCCCTCTGTTTCTGGTCATAAAGTTCATCACGTCACTTGGTTTGACTTGTTAATTGTATGAACTTTACCTCATTTCAGGATCTTTGTATAACAGCGATGCCAAACACGAGAAACACTCCCTGATATAGAATATGAGCGTTTATGTTCCTTTACTCTGAAGATTCCAAACTTCTGTAATCTCATTGTTGATTTAATGCGGAAGAATGAATGCAGCTAGAACAATTAATATCAAAATATCATATTTAAGGCCTCATATCACATGCGTCTCGAATCCTAACAAACCAGCAACACCCAGATCCGCCAGGAGCAAAACTTCGATCTCAGATCAGATTCACTTCCCCACTTTTAAACCCTCTATTCACATGAATGGTGAATCAATCAAGAGTGAAACGTTAATATTTTCCTTTTAAATCAGATTTGTAGAAGTTACTCACGCGCAGTTGGATCAAACACGGAGAAAAACAAAGGGAGTCGCCGACTCATCGGTCTGTTTCCTGTCAGGAGGAGACGCGACGGAGCAGATCACCTTTACCTGCGCTCCCCCCTCCCCCTTCCTCCCCATTCCTCCCCCGTCCTCCCCCAGCCTGCTCCTCTCCCGGACTGACGTCATTTCGTCTGCAGCACCGATCTGAGATCCGTTTTGCTTCGTAAAACCACGAATGAAGGAGACAAAGGGGCCGAGACACTGAACCCCGACCAGAAAAGGATAACTAATTAAACAAAAACATGTTTATAAAACAATGTAGACATGCTTTTGAAAACTGTTCTGTAACACTAGACGAGGAGAGTCACAATAAAATGGACCAATCCCAGCGGTAGGATGAGCTAGAAATCTCCTCCCTCCTTCGGATTGACATTTTCTAGGACCAATCGTCTTGCCGGGTGGTGTTCGGTAACGTTTCCTCATCCACCAATTACCACGGAGCTCATTGAGAGGCGGGGTCCTGCTGCTGTGCTGTCTTTGTGTTGACATCTTCGGGGATCGAGAGGTAATTTTTAATATTTATATTTAATCCATTTAATCTTTTATTCGCTAAAAAATGTTGTTCTCGCTGCAGGAAAGTTACTCAACAACCACAGAGTCTGATCTGTTGTGTATTTGTCTTTGCAAGCGAAGCAGGCGCTTTCCCTTTCTCCAGATAGCACCTGCTACTGTTTCACATTTGGTGCTAGCGAGTCTATTGTTAGCGGCGCTAGCTAACGTAGCATGGTCTCGTAAGAAACATTCGAAAGGAGATATTTGTAGAAGCGATTCAGATCCACGTTTGCAGCAAAGCTTCTGTTACGGTTGTGTTAAAGTACCGTGTTATTGTGTGGAGAGGAGCTACATGCACGAGGCTGTAAAGAACAGACCGCTAGCTAGCGCAAAGCGTATGGTTGTAGCTTTAGCATGCTGCTGCTAGCGTTGTAGTTAACTAGCTAGTTAACGTTACTACATCTGGTTCAGATGGAAATGAAAGAAATGTTGATAGTGTGTGTAGAATACAAGTTCCTGAATAAACATTCCGCCATTGTGGGTTTTCTCAAGCTTCTCATTTGGCTAACTTGAGAAGCTATTATATGAATGAGCCCCAGTGAAGGATGTGTCATCAAGTGATTCACTGGATATTTCTCAATGTGTGTCTGCGTTGAATTTCGTTCGCTGCAAAGTCAATGACAGGCCAACGTGACTGTTTGGCTCTTCCTGTTAGTAATTGTGTTTCTGGTTGTGTCTTCATCTCTTAGTGTTTGAATGGATATTACCAGGTGCACGGAGAAATGGGTGAAACAAGAAAAGGTTACTGTCCCAAAGAGTCCTCATTCCATTAATCCCATGACATTCATGCACTGTTGATATGATTTTCACCATCCAGTCACACAGACGGGACATTTTGGGGCGGTGCAGTTTGACCAAGAGGTTTTCATGCTCGTGATAGTTGTTTATGTTTTAATCTGGGCACTAGTTAATGAGTATAATAACAATTTGTCATGAATTTAATGAGTTGTAAACCATTTCTTTACACACTTGTGATATTTAGTACTCTTGACCCAAAGTAAACAACACATACCTTTGTTTCATATATATTTCTTTTCCAACACACGCAACCCACACTTCATCATTCTCATATAATATTTATCAAAATTCTTTTACCACTATTTTGAGCATTGAAATTTCAGCCATTTCATTTACAAGTTATTGTAACTTGGGCTTGTGTGGGTTAATATTCCAACGGTTTCATCTCCTCATTCCTCTTTCCCACCTGTGCAGGAGAGGCCTCCAACCTCCATAATGCAATCTAACAAGAAGTCAGATGCTGGCTCCTCTTCCTCCTCCTCTTCATCCTCCGCTGGTGCAGCAGCAGGGGGTGAAAGGGCGCCAGTGTCGGATGCCCAGACTGGTACCTCAACCTCAGCTGCAGGAGCTTTGGATGTAAAAAAGAAGGAGAGGTCATCCCCTAGTGGGGAATCTGGAGGAGCCCCTTTGCCCCACCCGGCAGGTCCTGGGGGGGCCGATCCGGACTCGGCTGAAGTCCGCAGGACAAGTCGACGGAAGCGAGCGAAAGTAACTATCTAATGAGTTTCGATGCTTCGTGTTTAAATGAATTTGGCACTGGTAGAAGTCGAGCAATACGGATCTCAGTAAAAGCCTCCAGAGCAATGAACAGTGAAGGACTAAACCCAGTCTTAAGTCACAGGTTCTCACATCCATGTGTGTCTTAGTTAGAGTTAGGAACAGTAAAAAATTGTCATAGTCTGTGCAACATGACATTTCTTTCCTCCAGAAAGGTATTGGTGAGTTTAAATTGAAACGGGAGAACCCCAGTGGTTCATTCACCGCAACGCTGGTTTTAATGGTGCTTTTATTGTGCCGAACGTGGCAGGTGGAATACCGCGAGATGGACGAAAGTCTCGCCAATCTGTCAGAAGACGAATATTACTCTGAGGAGGAGAGAAACGCCAAGGCAGAGAAGGAGAGGAAGCAAGTGATCCCTCCTCCCCCTCCACCGGTAGAGGAAGAGAATGAGAGTGAACCAGAGGAACCCTCTGGTGAGTCTGAAAACATAGGTAACACATCACTTCAGGGAAATCAGGTTGATATCTTTAAACTGGAAAGACGCTTAAAATGTGTGATTTATGAAACTGATATAAAGCAGTTTTTGAACTCTCATAATAGAGATATATTGCATAAATTGCGTTACTGTTAGGTGTAGAAGGAGCTGCTTTCCAGAGTCGCCATCCTCACGACCGCATGACATCCCAGGAGGCCGCCTGCTTCCCGGACATCATCAGTGGTCCCCAGCAGACTCAGAAGGTCTTCCTCTACATCCGCAACCGCACAGTAAGTGTCAATATATTGTGATCAAAGACCACAAGCTACAAGATAATTTTATAAAACCTATTTGTATTGTATCTTAATTCGTGTCAACCTCATTCAGCTCCAACTGTGGCTGGACAACCCTAAGATCCAGCTGACCTTTGAGGCCACAGCACAGCAGCTTGAAGCTCCATACAACAGTGAGAGATTAAATTCAACCTCATCATCCCTTTGGTTTGTGTATAATTTGATTCCCTAATTGTTGTCACGTGTAAGTGGAGATTTAATGTACTCGTGTCTTTGTAGGCGATGCCGTGCTGGTCCACAGGATACACAGTTACTTGGAAAGGCATGGTCTCGTCAACTTTGGCATTTACAAGAGGGTCAAGCCTTTACCAAGTGAGTTCACTCTATTCATTTCACTGGTAAAATGTCAGGAGCCATTTGTCAAATGTTGATACAATAAACGCCATTTTGGTTGGAATCCAGAGATTTCTCCCCTAGTGTGTGGAGAACTTGACCTGGGTATGGTGAGTGGTGTACAGATAACTAATGAATGCACCTTTTGCTTGTTGTTTACAGCTAAGAAGACTGGGAAGGTTATAGTAATTGGTGGTGGTGTGTCCGGCCTCGCTGCAGCCAGGCAGCTGCAGAGCTTTGGGATGGATGTTACAGTATTGGAGGCCAGGGTAAGTCTGTTATTTCAGTTATATTTGATATTTTGTCACATTTCTGTTAATCAGCTCTTAGCACAGATCATTTGAGGGCTGTGCGATTGTTGCCTCCACCTACCCTCTGTTTAGTATGGTACAAATGTTAGTTTTCTAAATGTTAATCTCATATCTAATCAACTGAGTTAGACTAACCTTGCTTTTTATAATTTTAAAACTACCACAAGTTTACTATGTTATTATATATTGACTTCATTTTTTCCTCCAGGACCGTGTTGGAGGCAGAGTGGCCACGTTCAGGAAGGGGAACTATGTGGCTGATCTGGGAGCAATGGTGGTGACAGGCCTGGGTATGAATCCAATTCTTTCTTTTAATGTGAACACTCAAGTCAAAGTATTTTATAAATGTTAAGTGTCCAGTTACTTGCATTTTATTCCACATATATACTACATCAGTTGATCTGTAGAAGTATAATATATATAAGTGCAGGATACAAGTGATTTCTCTGTGTCATTTTTGGTTTCGATTGAAAACATTGCACTTTATCTTTGGGAGCACAGAGGTCACTGCATCAACAGCCAGATAATGGTCTTTTCTTATAGAAAATCTGCTGTTACTTCAATGTTCCTGTAGAGGGTGGTATTGCTCATGTATATGCTGTGTCGCCTTCAATTATGTGTGTTTGCTTGTTCAGGAGGGAACCCCATGGCAGTGATCAGCAAGCAGGTTAACATGGAGCTGGCCAAGATCAAGCAGAAGTGTCCACTCTATGAAGCCAATGGCCAGGCTGTGAGTATAATGAAATAACCTTTTATGAATAAACTGAGTTGCCTCTGGTCCATTCTCCTGCCACAGCCAGGCTCCTTGGGGTATTCTCACATTTAACAAGTAGAATCCGGAGATACCTTATGGGTTATTAAATGTTTACAGAATTGTCGTTTTGTAACAATCACAGATTTTCTCATGAAGCAAAGAAATAGCTTCACAGCTTGATAAATGGCAAGAAGCGAATGGCACCAGAGGCGTGCATGGGATTGTGCAAGTGATTCGGCAGCAGATGCTTGAATAAATACACGCTTGCTTCGTTAGCACCAACATTTTGAAGATCTCTTACAAAAAGCATAGTAATAAGCATCCATCAGGGAAGTGTAGCCACATCTGCATTAGATACACACCATGTATCCAGATTACATTTATCAAACAAGGACCTCGTGTTGTTTACTTCCTTCAACAGGAGATGTTTATGTATTTGCATGACTTTCCTCTGTCGGCAGAGATCTGGTTTTCCATGATCCACAAAAACACAATGAGCGGTGGATGCATTTAACTGCTCCCCATCGCGTGTCAGCCACACCAGCTCCTGTTCTTCAGATCAGAGCCGAGCAGAAAGCGGATACAGCCTAATGTCATTTAATTGGAGCAAACCCATCTCTCTCGCCCCTGTCCGTCAAGTGGCAGCAATAGTAGGAGGATGTTTAGGTTCATGCTCAGGGCATGTCCATTGAAGTAGACAGTCAACCAGTGGGACTCTTGAAACATCCACATCATGTGTAACTGGTTTCCTCCCCCTGCAGGAAAAGGCAGATTAAATGTACATGTTTTTACTTTTGTGCAAACCTGTATGAGGTTAAAGTTGTGTTTACTTAATATTCTCTCTCTCTCTCTCTCTCTCCTCCCCCCCCTCCCCTCTTGTCCTCTCAACCTCTCCCATGTTCATCTTTTGGTGAACTACTAAAGGGTGAACGTTGCACAAGTGTATGTATTGGTTTATTTTCATAATACATTCCTTACCTAACTTTGAATCTCCATTCATTGTGATTTGTCTCAATTTAAACTCACCTTTTCACATTCATGAGCAGCCCAATGCTAATATTTGTAATAGGAAGTTGTAGTACTTTTGAAAATGATAGAGGGTAGATTTGCGTTAATTTCTATCAAAACTTTTCCAAAATAAATAGCACAATATCCGGCACTGTTTGAACTGTTGCTATGTTAGCATGTTGTCAATAGTCATTAGAGCATGTTTTGAGTCTGTTACTGCATGTTCATCAAGACATGGAATTATGTTTCTTTGGGTAAATGACTGTATTAATCGTGTTACTTCTTCTTTAATATATTAAGTAAATCAGTGACTGAAAGTATAAGTAATGAGTTACAAGTTGATTTTGTAAAGTAAAAATGCCATCAATGCCAAACATGAAAATGTAAAAAAAATATAGATATTAATTTATTTGTAGTTATTAATATGTATAATATGTTTTTATGATTATTTCTATTCCTTTGATAGAAGATTCCATCGCTGCTGTCTTTAGTGAGACTTATAGCTAAGTGTCCGTGTTGTCCAATCGTGTGTCCAGGTGCCAAAAGAAAAAGATGAAATGGTCGAGCAAGAGTTCAACCGGCTGCTGGAGGCCACCTCCTACCTCAGCCACCAGCTGGACTTCAACTTCCTCAACAACAAACCTGTTTCTCTGGGACAGGCCCTGGAAGTGGTCATACAGTGAGTCGGAACCACACCACACAAGCTTTCACCTAAAGAAAAGATGTATAGAAATTACATGGTAACACTATTTCTTGTGTGTCTTTTCCTGCAGGCTGCAGGAGAAACACGTAAAAGACGAGCAAATCGAACACTGGAAGAAGATTGTAAAGACTCAGGAAGATCTCAGGGATCTTCTCAACAAGGTGAGACTAAGATAAGTTATATTTGTGACAGTGGAAGTCGTAAAATAAATTTCAGACTGCTTTACCACTTTTTAATTTACTTAACTTGCTAATCAAGCTGTCAAGAAAATTACATTTATTATCATATAAACTTTCTAGGTCAAAAAGTGTCATGTTTGAATGAAAAATAGTTTAGAAAATAATTCTAACTCAACAAGTCATTTATCCCTGTTTCACTTCTTCTTCTCCAAGATGGTGTCGGCTAAGGAACGGGTGAAGGAGCTCCACCAGCAGTATAAAGAAGCCAGTGAGGTCAAACCACCCAGAGACATCACGGCAGAGTTCCTAGTGAAGAGCAAACACCGGGACCTCACCTCCCTCTGCAAAGTGAGCTCAACCGCTGTTTCAGAAAAAATACACAAACGTAGAAAGAAGAGTGACGTAGAACAAAGTCACGATAAAAAACAATCTCCCTACAGAAAGTTCCAGGCTGCAGTTATCTAGATTGTTAGTTGTCCAGAACAGATTCCTATGTGACACTGTCATGAGTTCTTCAGATGTCTTGGAACGGGCAGGAATCAGATGGCACGACTTAAAAATAATCTTGTTACTGCTGTTGAGTTTTAAGAAGCTAACTGTTCCCACCTGCGTTTTGTGGAGTGGTGGATAACGTGCTGTCTCTGTGTTTTCATTCACTTTGTTTTGAACCCCTTTGAAGCAGTATTCGATTTTCTAGGTTGAAGATAAGTTGTGTCAGAAGGTCAACCACTAAAATCTGAAGGACTGAAACACTCAAGAAATACAAAGATCAAGTATTAGTGCGCTGAGGAAGTACCAGCATGTAAAAGGGATGTTTAATGGACTGCGAGGTCAGGGCGCTGTGCAGAGATCCAATGCCGTGCGATCTAAGTAAACAAGACGGCCTGTGTTTAAGTGGTTTAATGCTTTGGTGGGATGTATTATTACGGCGAGTGCTGCTGTTTTATTTTTGGCGCGGACAAATCACCTCCACTGCCGCGATGTGTATATTTTAGTAGGAGGTTTTTAGTTGGTTTAAACACAGCTGGTGTCTCGAGCTGGATTCGTCTGCAACTCATCCGCTGGCTGAGAAACCACTTCAAGGCTCTGAATCACGGCCTCACTGTCTGTGTGTCTGCGGAGGCAAACGCACACATTTTCCGCATTACATTAAAGAGTGTGTGTGTGTGTGTGTGTGTACATGACATGCATGACTACACAATATAACAAGGTTTTAAGGGTAATAAGGCGATGGCTGCATCAGGTCTATATAAATCAGATGTGATAGAGTTGACAGAGTGGAGCTTGGTGCTTGGCGTGGTAGGTGGTATGGCCAGACTCTGCTTCGCTGTCACAGTTGATTCTGTTGTGGTGAACTGATGAATAGGTGGAGTCGGCCCTTTCTGTCAGGACTGCTTGTCCTTTCTGCATGACCTGAAACCCTCTGGGTGTGCACCTGGTACACACACACACACGTGCACACGTATGCCATGCACACTCTCACCTAGTTAAAATGTGACTCATAGACCCGAAGAGCTGGTTATATCTTTATATATTTAGAACTTAAATGTATAAAGATGTAACCAGCTCTTCGAGTCTATGAGCCAAAAGTAAAGCAGTATTGTTTCTTTAAATCCTGAATATGTCTTTCTGCCTGGTCTGTGTAGGAGTACGATGAGTTGGTGGAGACGCAGGCTAAGATGGAGGAGAAGCTGCAGGAGCTGGAGGCCAATCCACCCAGGTAACTCATCCTGTGGAGGTTTCATCACAATCTCTTTAACTGCAACCAAAACAAAGATCGGGGCTGCTCCGACTACCAGACGCACAGAGAAGTGTCAATTCATTCTCTGCCCAGGGTGGTGCTGTTCCACTGTGTCTTTACTTAAAAAATATATTCATCTTGTTTAAAAACCTTTAAATGGTTAGAAAACACACTTGTTATTATGCTGCCGCCCACATCAGCACATACACACCCTGTCACCATGTTCCTTTTTTAAAGGTGTTATTAAGTCGGGAGCAGATTTTTCTCACTTGTGCATGAATCAACCTGTTTCAATGATGTCAGCCTTCAACACCATGTCTCTCCCCCCCCCCTTCGTTTCCCACAGTGATGTTTACCTGTCGTCCAGGGATCGGCAGATCCTCGACTGGCACTTTGCCAACCTGGAGTTTGCCAACGCTACACCCCTCTCCACCCTCTCTCTCAAGCACTGGGATCAGGTATGTACATGTCCCCATTGAGAAATGTCACAACCGTGCCGTCCCAACAATGGACCTGTGAAGCAAAGACACTTGATCCTCTTACGTCCTCATGTGTGTGATGTGTTTCACTAGTTTGATTATTAGAGATTCCTGCTCTGCTGCTTCCTTACATAAGGAAGTTAATGCTGCTGGGATGATATATATTTTTCATTGATCCACAGGACGATGACTTTGAGTTCACCGGCAGCCACCTGACGGTGAGGAACGGCTACTCGTGTGTCCCCGTGGCGCTGGCCGAAGGCTTGGACATCAAACTGAACACAGCAGTGCGGCAGGTGCGGTACACAGCATCTGGTAAGTGTTCACAACTGTGATTGCGTGTTTTTATCTGACAGATTTCACACTTGAAATATGCAGTGTGTGTTTGACATGTCTTTCATCTGTTGGACCTCCAGGCTGTGAGGTGATAGCAGTCAACACGCGCTCCACGACCCAGACCTTCATCTACAAGTGTGACGCTGTTCTGTGCACCCTGCCCCTCGGAGTGTTGAAGCAGCAGCCCCCCGCTGTGCAGTTTGTTCCCCCGCTGCCCGAGTGGAAAACATCTGCCATTCAGAGGATGGGCTTCGGCAACCTCAACAAGGTTAGTGCCAATATGGTGCTCAAGGTTTTATTAGAACACGCCTCCTTCATCCTCTCCTAAGCAAACTACTGGATCACATTCACGTTTAGTGTTAACAGTAGAGATTTGACTCATAAACCCTCAGTCACTACAGGAGAGAATTTCTCCCCTGTCGAGTCAGCTTCGGAAACAAAGTGAATCGGGTTGTAAATCATGCAGTGGGTCGTCACAGTGTGTTCTCCTGAGGGACTCCTCCTCCTGCTGGTGTTTCTGCTGCAGTGTCCTTACGTTGGCAATCTGACCTTCAGCTCCTCTGGAGGCTCCTGCAGCCAAAACACAATGAGCTCAGCATTCAGAATCTGTTCAGTCTCTTTACTCTCAGGTATACGTTTAAGTTACTTTTGGACTTTTCCAAATCGGCACCTTCTGTATTCAACTTGTTCCCTCCCTCCAGTTGTCTGTCGAATCTTCTTTGATAAAGTGAACAGTTGATGGTGAACAGCTTGGAGGACCAGGATTCCCCTCTTGATTCTATCTTCGTTCTTTGCTCAGTTGCTCATTCTGCGTCGCTCCTGATCCAGAGGCTCTCTCTCTCTCTCTGTCTGTAGCCGAGCCTCATCTGCACCAGAGCAGTTCATCTCCTCATTCTGCTGCAGCACAGACTGCACCGCATGATTATGCAATCTGAGCTGCTAGAAAAACTTTATTACCAGCAGGGGGAGCTCTACCATTCACACAGCAACTAGTAGTGCTGCAGTCAATGTGCTGAATGTGAATTGCTTTCTTGCCTCAAATAAACAGTTTGATTGTTGTGTGATGGTTCTGGTTTTTGTGTTCCTCCCCCTCCTTCAGGTGGTGTTGTGTTTTGACCGCGTGTTCTGGGACCCGAGCGTCAACCTGTTTGGTCACGTCGGCTCCACCACAGCAAGTCGGGGCGAACTCTTCCTCTTCTGGAACCTTTACAAAGGTGATTTCAGTCCCACTGTTTGATTTGGATTATCCACGATTCTCAATTGAAGCACACTTGTGCAGCACCTTCTTGAAAAGTGTTACCGTCCATGTAGGCCCTTTGTTTATCTAAGCTAATGAATAAAACAACAGTGTCTAAAACAATGTGTTACATTTCCCTCTTCAGCCCCGATCCTACTCGCTCTGATGGCCGGCGAGGCCGCTGGCATCATGGAGAATATCAGTGATGATGTCATCGTCGGCCGCTGCCTGGCCATTCTCAAAGGAATATTTGGAAGCAGCGCTGTGCCGCAGGTCTGTACATCCGTCTGTAAACGCCAGAAATCTCTCTGTCTGTCTGTATGGAACATGTTCGTCCATCTAGAACATTATTGTCCATTCATCTTTCACTTCTTCCACCAAACTGTTTGTTTCTGTCCAAACGTCGGGCAGTTTGATCCAGTGCAGCTTCATTTTGTTTGTTGTTTACAGAAATAGGGCTGAATCTCCACCATTTGCGTTTTCCTCTGGTTTTTCCAGTACTTAAAGTGGAATGTCCGCCTCGCTCCTGAAGCGAGACCCCCATAACCAGCACAGTTTGACAGCACGCACATGTGAAAGGCCCTCGCTGGTGTAGCAGCATCCAAACCACGCGTCATAATAAATCATTTGCTTATGGTTTCAAATTGGATAAAATCATATGCATGAAGGCCAGATTTCAGAGTCCGTCGCCATCCAGCTGTTTACAGGTTCTTCTTAGTACCATCATGGAAACCCCCTAACAAGTATGTGTTGTTGTTTGTTGCCATGGCAGCCGAAGGAGACTGTGGTCACCCGTTGGCGTGCCGACCCCTGGGCGCGAGGCTCCTACTCGTACGTGGCGGCAGGTTCCTCGGGGAACGACTACGACCTGATGGCCCAGCCCATCACGCCGGGGCCGGCCATACCCGGAGCCTCACAGGTAAACAAACACAGGGCTGGTGCTGGTGCTGCTGGGAGAGTCACGTTTGTGTTTGGGTGAGAACGACAGTGTTTGTGTGTGAGAATGAGGAAGAGGAGGCCTCCCAGCTCGCCCACAATACTCAACCAAACCAAACCAGAGCAGTTTCATTCCCGACGCAGTTGTTTTCTTGGCTCTTTTCCTGTTGGCGTGCTGATTAATGTGAACAAGTCATATTTATGTGTTGACTGATGACTTCTGGCAGCTCATTACCACAGCCCCCCCCTCCCGTCTCTGGTTCTCTCCAGGCCCCCATTTTCCCTTTTTATTATGTTGAGACAATCCAACATCCCTCTCAGTGTGGTTTTTCTCTCTCCTTCTCAGCCCGTCCCGCGTCTGTTCTTCGCCGGCGAGCACACCATCAGGAATTACCCGGCCACGGTTCACGGCGCCCTGCTCAGCGGGCTCCGGGAGGCCGGACGCATCGCAGACCAGTTCCTCGGAGCCATGTACACGCTCCCCCGACAGGCCACTCCGGCCATCGCCAGCAACCCCCCGCAGGCTCAGCCCACCCCCAGCGTCTGAAATGGATCCTTCCACCTCGGGACTGTTTGTTAAAAAATAAAAAGATAAAGGTTTACCAACAAACTGTCGGATGTGAAAGATCATGAAAGTCCAGGAAACAACTTTGCCTCTTTGCCTTCTGACTGAAACAACAACGCTCCTTACAGTTAATTTCCAGCTTGTGTGTATAACGCGGAAATGAGATTCTTTCACTTGACCATTTCAATTCCTCAGACTGGTGACCTACATGTAACTAACAGAGACTGATGTGATGTGTCCAACTACAAAGACTGGGCTGTGAATAAATCTCAGTTTTTATTACACTCTGATGTAATTATCCATCTGAAACTCAGTCTGAAAAGTGAAGCATGGCATTACTTCCAGTCCTCATAGAGTATTTGTGATCCCACGTTGGAGTGAGTATTTATGTAGCCCTGTCTGAGCGTTAAAGAATGTCTGGAAAGTATTTTACTACAACTTCAACCCAGATATTGTACAAGTTATAAATGACCAGTTCAGTGGCACTGGGTCCATCCTCTACAACCTAAGCAAAGTACATTATTTCCAGGGGCCTTGTCCTGGTCGTCTTTTGCCATGAACCGTAGCTCGTACATTTGATTTCTGTCGCTTAGGACGCAGAGTAGAGAAGAAATAGTTTGTATTGAAAGCTAAAATATGAATTATGTTTAAAGAATATTTGTGAATGTTATTTTTTGGTTTTCTTTTTTTTGCCGTAGAATTTATTATGGTCGTCATCAAACTTTTATATTGTCATCTGTTTTTGTTATTAAAAGAAGAGAGAAATTTCAACTTGGGGTCAGTGTGTTTGTTTGTGGACATAAAGTTTATTTAATGCAGCTTTTCTAGAACTCAAAAATCGAAAAAGTTCCTCTGTGGCCTCACAAAATGTGTTTTAGCCTCTTGGACAAATCTCAAGTCGGCCTGTTGGTGAATTTCTTCAAATTTAACCAGGTGTCCCCTGGACTTTAAGGTGGAATAGATTTCAGAGGACAAGGGTCACAGGGATCTCATGAGTCCCATGGAGACTGAAACAGCAGAGCTGGGCACAAGCACACAACCGCAGGATGGTAATTTTAGTTATACTTGTGTACAGAACTAACATGGCTGCTGCTGCTGCTCTGACCCTCCACTGACCCTCCTTGATTTCAGGTCTGGCTGCTTCCCAGTGTCTGTGGTACTTCTGAGAGGGGGGGTAAGTGAGGGTCCCTGGCAGCGACTCCTTCATAGTGGGGGATCCGATGAATGATGGAAGGGGGGGGCGGGGGATTTAAACGGTCAACCATGAGCTATGGGTTGAGTTCCAGGGCTCCGTGCCCCTCTGTTTCCATCCCTCTCCAGCGTCACAGGCCCTGTTTTCCCCCGGAGCTGCGGTTATTATTATCGTGACCAGAGGAGATGTTTGATGTAACAACAGTAACTTGAGCCGGGGGGTTGGACGCCAGCACTCGGGGTATTTTCACCTCCCTGGTAAACCATCAGCTCAGTGCGGCGTGTGTAGCTGTTCACTGGTGAGGTTGTTTTTGCAGAAAGGCCTCCAGCCCACATCAACTGACGACTCTACAGACGCAGGACGTGGGACAGGGAGGGTTCTGAAGTGAGGAGGCGGCAGCGTGCCCCAGCACATCTCATGTGATTCAGGTGTGGGGGGTGGAATGTGTGAACAGGTCCACAGGTACAAACAGCTCCCACGCACTGCGATGGGTATTCAGGTAAACAATCCATCCTAATCAGATTCACTGTGAATCCAGAAATTACACATCACTCTAGAACTAGACTCAGTAGAGCACATACCTCAGCCCAGGCCCAGCAGTCGCCCCACAATCTAATGTAGCTGGGATTTAACACACAAGAGATTTCAGTTCTATAAATTTGCCAGATCCATGAATGATTTCCTAGGAAAATGTTTCACAATGTTAAAGAAAGTGAAAATAAAACCTGTTTCTGGATCTGCAGCAGTATTTCAGTTCTACTCTGACACGTACGCATCCTCCCACCAAGCTCCCTGGCACTTTCAGTTGTTTTTGTGTAATCACTGTCACAAACAAACTGTTAACACATTCTTCTGACGTGAATCGATTCTCTAAACGAGTAAAAACCAGATCACTGAGCAGGTTCCTCCTCTGCACTTGTTTAAAGGTTTATCTCTGACCTCAGGAGCCCTCCGGCTGCTCTCACTCATTCAACATATTAGTCAGTTTTCACCTGTCGTAGGCAGTGAAACCTCCTCCTCTTCCTCTTCCTCTTCCTCCCTCTCACTCCTCCATCCTCCTCCTGCCGGGCTGCTGACTCATTTCTCTGGTTGACTTCACAGCACATATTCAGGTCAGGCAGCAGCAGCAGCACCGTGGCTCAGGGGTACCAGCGTCCACACAGGCACCAGTGTGTCAGGGCAGCAGCTTCCTGCATGTGAACTCAGGGCAGATTAAACACAGCAGGAGCAGAGGGACACTGGTAACCAGTGAAGAACGTCACCAGCGAGAGGCCATTCCTCTCTTGTGGTTCATGGACGATGGGACGATGGAACCATGAGACCATGAGACCATGAGATCACTCCTCAGACCCTCCGAAGCAAAACATTTAGTGAAGCTGCTCCGAGTCACTGAGGATCTATGATTATGTTTTATAATTGTGTGGCTTAAGTATTGAAACGTATTTTCTAGCACTAGTATTTATCTTATTCTATAATTTTGTACTCAAATTTGACGCATTTCTTAAATTGCATTTTAATTGTTCGAAAGGTGCTTCACAGTTAAATAAAGTTTGATCGATTGATGAGTCACAGCCATGTTGACCAATTACATCAATGACATGCTTCTTCATGAGGTTCAACTAACTTTTTACCATATAAAAATGGCTGAACTGGGAGGTACAAGAACAAATTTATCATATTTCATTGCTGTATATTTTTCACCTATCTGTATATTACTTAAGTATATTTATCTTTGGGTATTTTTCACTTTCCATTAGTAAATATCTGCTTTATACTCCACTTCATTTTTTACAATACATTGTTCATATTATTTTTATATATTTTTTAGTAATCAATAATGTGAGGGGAACTGGTTCAATTATCCAATCAGGGTGGAAAGGTAACATTAGACCACACCTCCTGTGTTTTCAGCATCATCTGCACTTATGAAGCAACAAATGCAACACACTAAGTCGACCGAATCTCCAGAATAACTTTTTCATTTCACGATATTGAAAAGAAAGTAAGTACTTTCACTCTAGTAGAAAAGTCATTGTGGTACTTCTACTTTCACTTGGGAACTGGTTTGTCTGTTGAGTTCTACTCATACTTAAGTAAACGGTTTCCTCCACCACTGGTTCCCAGTTCATTTTGGTCCAACGAATGTATTAACCTTATTGGTAGAACATTTCACTGTTACATTAGGAATCCAACTCTCCTTTTAATTGTTTTATAAAATAGTTGATAAGTTTAATTAGTGAGGAAAAATAGCCTGAATGCAACGCAGGTAGAGACTCCTTTAACTCCCTACCTGAGCATTTCAATCTTTTGCCTTTAGCTTGCATCTCGAAATCCAAACCCCTCAACTCGGTTCAACACGTTCAGACTCGTGAGGTGAAACTTCTCACCTGAGATGAACTGACTGACGAGTGAAGAACCCGTCTGGTTATTTTCACGTGAGGTTTATCAGACTGGTTTGTGCAGGAGCAGAAGTTCTGCTGCACACGAGGTGAGGAGCAGTGAGGTGAAACCGTTTAAAGAGGAAAGCTGCGTGTGCTGACTCTGCATTCCACAGCAGCTTGTGGTTTTCCTCTTTGTACCTGAACAATTTGCCTCATTTGTCCGCGTGCTTATTTCGCATACCGTCAGCTATTGTTCCATTTCTCGCTTTTCCACACACACACAGACACAGACACACACACACCACATCAAAATAAAAAATTTGCTGAGCTTGTTCGGCAAAATGTATAAAAAGACTCAGCTTCACCGACACAGGTTACCGACACGGAGGCGCGTTACAAACAGGTTGTTTTTTTATTTTTATTGGAATACATATGGTCTGCTGTACAGTTGGCAGCTTGGAGAGACCTACATGCAGAGTGCGCCAGCCACAGTAAGGTTAAAACATGCACAATGGATTAAGTCTAAAAACAGGAGAACAAAAAAAAAGATGAAGAAAAGGAACGGCCTCCCCGACAACAACACCGTCCATCTGGCATCGAGAGAAGCATTAACAAATCATAAGTGACACACGTGTGTGTTTGACACCTCTGTGTGTCGGCCCCCTTCTCCTGCACGAACATTTATACACGTTAAAAACTGCTGATTGTACAGGCCTCAAGTTCCTCTGTCTGTGCATGTGTGTGAGTGAGAGATCCAGTTATACACGTCGTCTTGTCATTCCTATTAGATTACTCCTATTAGATTGTTTATGTGTTTGTATATATACCTGCGAGTGTGAGTGTGTGTTTGTGTGTGGGGCCTGCATGTGTCTTTCTTTGGCAGCACGTACAAGCATACAGCACAGATCATGTACGAACCCTGAATTTATGAGCGAGGGAGAACAGAGCAGCGAAGAGGCCGGACC
The DNA here is from genome assembly GCA_038501795.1 of Pseudopleuronectes americanus. NCBI lineage: Eukaryota > Metazoa > Chordata > Actinopteri > Pleuronectiformes > Pleuronectidae > Pseudopleuronectes > Pseudopleuronectes americanus. The sequence goes on along the minus strand of CM076726.1, from coordinate 14,756,064 downwards.
AATGAATGGGCCCCCGATTATAAAAAGAAAAGAAAAACACACACACATGGTGAATCACTCAGCACTGCGGACCTGTTCGGCTCTGATAAAACGCACAAAGCTTCTCCCTTCAATGGCTGTGACACAACCCTGGCTTCTCTCTCTCTTCATTTTAAATGGTCTCATCCCGTGGCGTCTTGTCGTGAGAAACATTAAAACAACAAAAACACAAAATGCAGGAAGAAGAAGAACTCTCCAGGAGTGTAATAACAACGAGGAAGACAACAACAACAAAAGAAAATACCATTCTTAAAATCAAGATGGACAAATACTTAATATATTTCAATAATAAGGCCCACTTTACAAAAGTACGAGATTTTCCTTAAATAAAATCTATCCGATATAGCTTCCAAAATAAGACATCTTTTGTTTAACAAAGAAATTAAAACATACACAAGCAGAAAACAACGACAAAAAAGAAAACCTCAAATTGAATATTTCCCCTTTTATTTCAGTATTTTAGAAACACGCTGGCACCGTCTCTCACTGTAAACTGGGAACACTGTGGAATGATTTTGGCACTACGTTAGAAGGCGGAGATGCAGGCCATAGCTCAACAAGTAGGATTCCATAATCGATTGCACGCCAATTTCCTTTTTTCTTTAAGCCGCGAGATGATTCTTTAAATCCTCTTGTAATCTGGCTGGTGCAGAAACACATACCTGCCCGGTACGCCCAGCTCCTGAAAACAGATTTTAAATCCCCGGGACACAGAGGAGGAAGCTTTTTGACAAAGACTAAAGGGGGCATTAGTCGTTTGAGGTCTTAAAGTTAAGTGCTGGTTAAGTGCAGATTACAGCCTACGCCACCCAACGACACCATGACCCCGGCTGCACAATGGAGGCCTGTGAGGGAAACGGGCCTGTTCCGCTGCTGAGCCACTCCAATCTCCACTAAGTACATTCTAGTCTACTTTACAAAAAAGGAAAAAAACAATGACTTGTAAAATAACGGATGTTTGTACAAACACCAGCCGAGCTTTAGAGGGTTTCGGTTAAGTCTGTCTCTGGTATTTCAGCCAGCGAGGAGAGAGCTCGGCCTCCTTCCTCTCCGCTGCCTCACCACCTCCTCTCAACCACATCCTCCACAGCCGGGTCCGAAAATACTCTGCTACTGCTTCTGCTTCTCTGACTCAACGGATGGTTTTTGAAACTGCCGTCGTTCAGGGGTCAGAGCGACAGACGGACACTGACACAGCACCCAGCTGCTTCTCTACAGCGCCACAAGAGCCTCACAAGTCTAAAGACCTGTAAAGTCTTCACTGGAGTCCCTGTGGACCAGTCAGGGGATTCCACCACGTCAACACGGGCTCCTGCCGCTGGAAGCTGCCACCAGCGACTGGTGGGTGGATCCCGGAGGCGTCCAGCTCGGCCAGCCGGGTCTGTTGTGGCGTTCATGTTCTTTTGGGCCTTGTGAGGAGGAAAGGCATCCAGGTAGCAGAGGATAGAGTTTCAACTTTGCCCTTTTAAAAAGCCCCACTTTCTTTGAAGCCCCCCAACAAGTCATAAAACCTACAGGTTCAGACAGCTGGCCTCTGCTGAGGACCCCCCATCGATTCCAGTGCTCTCCATTGGGTGAAAGAAAAGACAAGAGAGGTAGAAGAATGAAGGGAAGTGACAGAGACACAGAAGCGGTGGAGGCTGTGACGGGGATGGATGAAACTGTTGCGTCCGCACGGTGAGGAGTGATTCATCGGGCTGGAGGGAAGGGAAGTGACACCGGATCATTTCTGGAGGCGTCGGTGGCAGGACGAGGGTCGACGAGGGCGTCGGTGTGAGAAGTTCCATTACCCAGCTGCCATGTACAGTAACACTAACCCACAGTGATGTCAGCCATGGAGATAAATCTAAAAAAAAACTAACAAACACATGTGCAGCTTACGACACACACACACGTACGCATGTCGGTGCTTTGAACAGGAGCGCTGGCGGACATATTAATAACAACACACACCGACCGGCCACTAGCATGCGATCCCCTCGTCCATCTGAACTATCCCTGAAGTGCACGTCACCCCCCCGAGCCGCGGCCTCGTCCTCCCTCCTGTCTTTAGACGCCCTGAGCCAAGACCGAGAGACGGGATTAGAGGCAGCCCTGACCTCTGACCTTTCAGCTACCCAGGGAGCTGCCCATCACAATCCGGTGACGGGCTGCTGGCCTCCAATAAAACAGTAACCCCCCCGCCCACCCGTGAACAAACTGGCACATATCAATGCTGTTCAGGGAAAATGGGATTCCAAAGAAGATGCAGCGAAACAGAGGAGGAGGAGGAGAGGAAGGGGCAGTTTGGAGTCTCTGGATGTAGTAAAAGGAAAATTGGAAGAGAAATGGAGGGGGAAGAGCTGGCAATTCCTCGTGGTAAATGAGAAGAGTGGAAATCGAAACAATAACAGAGAGAGCGCAGAAGGACTATATGATCATCGTGTCTTGGCATGAGCACCGGGAGCTCTGAACAGGGCGTCTGGTCTGGTTCTGCTCCATCATGAAGCCAGAGGAAGAGGCCACATGGCAGCCGACGGACAGATCCAGAGGACGGAGCTTTCTGGGGCCGTTGCGGTCGGTGTTCTTTTTGAATTGGACTTTAAAAGTCGGGTTAGAGAAAAGAATGGCTTCCAGGGGAACGTAGGTTGACCTCAGTCGTCTTTTTCAATGTTCCGTGTCACAATCACTCCGAATGTGAAAAAATATATACGATCAGTTCTACATGTCAATTAACTGCTCAGCGAGGGGAGGAACATGGGGTGAGTTTATACTTGTTAGAAGAATCTACTTTTCTTATTATATCTCAAGGCACAGATGAACTTACTGTTGATGTTTGTAGCTAAAGGTCAAAAGTAATAGAAATGTTACCATAGACCTCTTCACAATAAAAGCCCCATGCACACATGGAGTTATAAATATCACAGCTCTATAGTGGCTGGTGGAATAGAGGAGAACTCAGATTGATCTTTCCCAGCAGGGTCTGACTCTGGAGATGTTCCGATACCAGCATCCCAAAGGCCTCCGATACAGCTGGAGGTACAATCCGATACCACCTGTTTAAATTAAATTCGATTAATCTGATAATACGGCCATTTTCTTTTCCCCCCTGTCTTCTTCACCGCTCCAGAACAGCAGTTGAGCTGTGCTGCCACTGGCAAGCCTTGTTTTTTAAGAGCGGCGAGGAAGAAGGGGTTTCTGGTAGTGTCGCTAAAATGTCAGCAATTTGGCAAAAGTTCAGTCCCACAAGTGAAACGGCATCTGCACCGTCAGCAAGACCTCAGAGTCGAGGGATTGGCACGACACTATCTCATAAAACACAATCTAATAAAGATCTTTTATTTTTTATAAACTCTAACATCTGTTTAAAGGAAGTGATTGTGGTGTTTTTCTACATTTATTTATTCGTGCTCGTTTTCAGTTGCGACTGTCCAACTAGATAATAGAAGTTCTATGGTTTTCATTCTCTGTGTATTTGTTTTTCAAAAGGGATCAACAAACAATGATCACTTACATAAGGGGTTGTTATCATACAACTGTTAAAATACATTATATGAGTTATTTATATAAAATGCACTCGTATCGGATCGCTACTCGGTACTATGGTATCGGAACATCTCCACTCAACAGCACTTAGATACAGAACAGCAGGGAGAGGGAACGTTTGTCAGCAGATGTGTTCAGAGCTCTCACAGTCACAGTTGTGTTACTGTGTCGGCCGTACGGGACATTCAGGAGAAAGACGTTCTGGGATCAACGTTTACAGCGTCTCTCAATCTGCACTTAAACCCGTGAGCTTAACCTAAAATCCAGCAGGAGCCCGTTGAAAGACTCCAACTTGAAAATAACAGTGAGGTTTCCATGAAGAAGACAACTTATCTAATTACTGGCCACCATGAAATCTGTTTCTGTGGCAACCCATCGCTGCTATGGCCCCGTCTCCCCCCCCACCAATGAGAGACCGCTCCAACAAACAAACCATAAATTGATATTATCATGACATAGCAAAAAATTATAAACCTCTTCAGATGAAAGAAAGCTGGGACGATTCGCACGGCGAACCCAGTCACACACGCACGAGCCCGACCGTCAGTTCGTGATGGTCCCAGTCCGGCCCCTCTGGTGTTTTTCCTATGACTGGCAGGCGAGTTCACACAGTATTTACAGCAGCACTGAATAAAATGGTCCGACCTGCCAGGCCCAGGTTTGCTGGTAATCCACAGTCCAATGTTCACTTTTAAAAACGTTCTCTCTAAAAGACACGGAGCAGGACAAGTTGTGAATCAAAGCACCATGGAAACTGTAGCATGGTTTCAAGGTTATAAACAATACCCACCCTCCCTTTTCCCACCCGAAATCATTCTATTTTTATACATGTGCGTTGCATTTTATTACGTGCAAACTACTTATCTTGATATGATTAAGCAGACAACGAGGAAAAGGACGATGCAGAACAGGAAGCGAATTACAAAGCATTAAAAACAACTGGTGAAAATGGCCCCAGTCTGTCAGAAATTGTGTGTGTGTGTGTGTGTGTGTGTGTGTGTGTGTGTGTGTGTTGTGTGTGTGTGTGTGTGTGTGTGTGTGTGGTGTGTGTGTGTGTGTGTGTGTGGCAGAGACGCAGAGTGTAATGTATGCCAAGTCACATTCTCTCAAGTGCGCTTAATTTTTTTTTACTTTTGACTTTAAACATGCAAGTGTGCACTCGTCATCTAAGAATGAAGATTGAATCCAGTTTGAGGTCACTGCATGCCAGGAAAATGGTTCAAAATAACCCCTAATGCTAGAAATGTGCACGTGTTTGTATGGTTTGAATGTAAAATAAACTCATGAAAAGAAACTAGGTGGTTTGACTGAAAACAAAAGTGAGCCCAGAGAGAAAATGTGAATCGGGTCTGCAGAGAGGGTAATTCGCTTTCTGTTTTTGGTCACAGTTAAAGTACAGGTCCTTTAGTTTGTGAAGAATTCAGCATGAAGATCCCAGCCCCCTTTCAGATGAAGATTTAACATGTCACTGCTGATAAATGCAGTTTTTTTTGTTCAAAATTTCTGATTCCAAAGCGACACATCCAGCTGTGGCGCTCCTCGGAGAAAGGCCTTCTCAATGTTGTGAGTCCTTCTTCCTCTGACGCTCTTCAAACCCTCTCTGGCACGCACCAAAAAAAATAAAATATAATCTCCAGCCGTCCACCAGCATGCCAGCCTCTCCCTTGTCAAATTCTGGGATTACACTATAATACATCCGAGGCAAGGAGCAGAAGAGGATACGTGGGCTGGTGAGGCGACTTCCAGAACGCTGGACAGGCTCAGGTCTTTCCATTTATGCCTCTTTGGGGACGGAGAAGGTTTCTGGATGGGAAGAGCCGCTCACATCTCAGTGTGTGTGCTCTCAGGGTCAAATCCATGGTTCGTTGCTCTTTATGTGGCTGCAACTTTTTCTTGTCTTGTTTTTGCTCGTGATAGAAGCTGCAGATGTCGTCTGTGGGAGATGGTGGTAATAGGTGTAGCCGTTAGTTGATGGGAGAACTGGTCTTTGGCCCCGCTTTTGCCAGGGAGGGCTTAATGGCGTGCTGTTAAGGAAAAATACATAAAAAAAGACCTTATTTAAACTTTTAGATTTGACCACAACTATTCATCTTCCTTCAAAACTATTTCCACAATTCCATAGCAATACTGCCAGAAGCAACAAGGTCATTTAGCAGTTATTAGGGAGGTAATAGACTGTGTTCAACTGGTACATTTCCACTTCAAATTATTAAAGATCATTTCCAGAGATCCTTTTGATTGGTGCATGAATAATTAAGTATATCTAAATTAGTATAAATTGAGCTCTTTCTTTCAGGGAACTTCTAGTTTTGCCTTATTAATACTAAATGGTATCGTTTTAGGAGAATATTAAGTGATTACAGACGAATCAAGTGAAACATTATCATGGATTTCTCTTTATAGCTGATTTCAGACGTGTTGATGTGATGTAAACAAAATGTCATGATTTCCTCAGTTGAACTTATAGGTCATATCCTGCCTTTAGCATGTTCTCTGAATTCTCCAGAAATGTTGCTGTGAACTGGTCTGACCCGTCTGAAGCTGCTGCGTTCTTCATATTTGAAAGATTTTGGTCAGACTCTTTTTTTTCTGGAGTTCACGTCTGAAAACAGCTTCAGTTTGCTGGGGGTCACTCTACTTATTGAACTACAACGCTGCTGCACCAGGGAAGTCTCTTAGGAGAAGTGACATCATTATGACAAGGGTAATTAACATTGGCTTACTTTAATTGCAGAGTTTCAGGAGTGAGAGGAGAAGAGAAGGAAAGAGAACAACTGACCTGTCCTCCTTCCTGCTGCAGTCCTGATCAGACCTGGGCGGTCTATTGATATTCGGGCGGACGATGGCTCCACGGTCGACTCCCTGCTCCGCTCCTCCCCTCTGCTTTGGCCCCCGACACTTGACCCCAACTGGACCACAGGTCCCCTCCTCTGGAGGAGGCTCCCGCTGTCTTGGACATCCGGTCGTAAGAGCTCCCCAGGTGTTGCGGGTCGCCGCTGGGAGGCTGTCGTCTCCAGGCGGCCGGGCTGTGGATGGAGTTCGGAGTGGGATCTACGCTATCAGCAGCCTAGAAGGGTTCGAAGAGAAAGAAAGTAGATGAGGATCCCTTGTTGTTAGCATTGGTTTGGTCAGAGACGCAAACAGAGCTCTTTCAATCCCATATACTGGATCTATGTATGGGAGCTCCAGGGCATTTTGTTTGGATGGTTTGAGGCCGTGTTTGGACTTTTCTCTATTATGTGGGCATTAAGTACATGCTGTTTATGTTAACTGGTGTGTGACAAGGAAAAGTCTGCCATGTGGTCTCCTGCCAGGGGAAAAATCCCCGACCGAAAGCCCCAAACATGCCCCAAACTGAGAGATTTATAATTTGGTGGGCCGACTAGAAAACAAACCCCATGTTACTATTCTGTGGTGACTACAACAGCACGTCCTCCTCTCACAACCTCAGTAACCCCGCGCTGAGAAAGTGAGAGTTAGATGACGCTGCAGTTCCTACGGAGCACAGTAACAGCACCCTGCTCCTGTAATTTCAGCTTTTAAAAAAAATACCATAATTAGTGACATTTGGTGGGTTGGAGTTGGCTTTGGATGCTGTTTTTACGAATGCTTTTTCGCTAATTGGCTTTAATGGAGCCCTGCTGGACTGCCTTCCTCAGTCTCCTGGGGTAACAGACAGGAAATCAGTCACCGGCGAACGCTGCCAAAGGGGCGTGTTCAGTGTGGTCACTTCCTGCTCACGTCACCGGGGGAGGAAATGGCAGAGTGGTATATTCTCCTTCTATGGTAAGCTGCTGCAAGAGCATGGGCTTTCAGAGGGGCTGCCATATAATGCCCTGGCAGTGCTCCTCTTACCCTCAAGAGGAGGCCTGTGCGTTTTATAAAACACATTGTAACAGACCTGATGTAAGAAAAGTGAATAAAAATACTTGAGAAGATAAAAACTTGCAGGAAAAATACAACTACAAAGCCTTTCACAGATTTTTGGCTCAATGGAAATTAAGAAATTTGCTGTGCGAAGAGAGGGAACTTTTCTTTGGAAGTGTTGAAAGTATTAGGACAAGAGGAACATCAGCTGTCAGAATCTAATACATGAGGAAAGGATGTTAAGTAACCTCATGTGCCACGGCAGAGGAAATCTGCCCGGAAACATCGAGAGCCACAGTCATCACAGACGTGCTCCTGTTCACATGTTCAGCTTGACCAAAAATAACAACATTAATATGATGCCAGGGTCAGTAAATCATCTCTGGCAGCACAGAATGACTTGACAACATAAGAGAAGCAGCACTGTCAGGTACATCACTTTTACATGATCAAAAAACAGTAGTCATGTTAGATTATCTTGGGAATTAGACTTAGAGAAGATAAAAGATGATCACCTCTTGTACACTGAATATAAAGAATGAATATGACTCAGGCAATTAGCTTAGCATAAACACTGGAAAGGAGGGAACAAACGAGCCTGCCTCTATGGGGCAGATCCTGAATCTGTAATGAACAATAACAGATTTCTTTTGTTTTTAAGTGTACAATGTGTTGTCACATTTTCTTCAATAGTTTGTGGCTTTGCTCAAACCTAACAAGAAAGTAAAAGAGCACCAGAAAAATCCTAGATCCGCCACTGCCTGCATCTCATCTCCAAAGATAAGATATTTAATATTTACTGTACACACAATCAGTGAGGCTGGTTTCGATCTTCTCATCTAACTCTCAGAAAGAAAACGAATAAGCTTCTTTTCCAAAATTGTCAAACCCTTCTTGAAGGATGTTTTACTTTTTATGTGTAGATCCTTAAATCCTTCTTTCATTCAGCCCAAGCACTCTGGAGCTTTAAGACAAAAAAACAAATATAAAAGCTCTCTTTTTAAGAATGACCAGCAAAAGTTTCCAATAGTTCGCTTGGAAAACCAAAACAGAAACTGTGAGAGGACTCCATTTTACGATGCCTAACGAAGGCCAGCCAATTTGAGAAATAACCCAAATAGCATGTCAGAAGAAATGATATCCCTGCTCTACATTTCTGTCTGCCCTTGGTCTCACGCCCTACTTTCAGGAACCGTGTTGTCTTGCCAACCCCAGCTCTTAAATCTGCTCTATAGCATTGCCAGTGGCCCCGACGCTCCAGGTGAAACGTTTCAGAAAAGGTGAAATATGTGTGTGTGTGTGTGGGTCTATTGGTTATTAGTTATAAAAGCCTTCTATTTATTGCTTTTCATATCGCACTGTTATTCCAGACGTTTTTTCTTTTTCCATGTCTGGGTCACATCAGGCCAATGGTGAACAGTAGAGTAACTCTGATCCCACACTTTACCTAACTGGTCTTTGATTCAACAAAGGATGTTTTGGTATCTTGCTCATCAGCCGTATCGGCCCCGCTGTCGTCAGCCAAACATAAGTTCACAGCTCATTCATGTACGGGCTGAGGTTTCCTTCAGCTACAGCAGGGAGGAAGCACTACAATGCTGTTCTGTTCTGCACTCTGAGGTGTGGAGTGACCACTGGAGAAAGCAAGAAATCCCCGTTTTAACACCTAATTTCTGAATTTGGGTTTCAGTGTGTTTCTCTGCTAACAGTTCCATCAGAGTCTATGTATCTGTACCACAGACGATATAACGATGGACGACCTGACAGCTCCACACAAGTGAAGCCAAATCATCTTGATGGTCTTATAGTTTCCGACATTCTGCCTCCTCCATGTTCGTGAATGGGGCATGGACAAAAAATAGTTTGAATGGTTATTTTAAGTCGTTCTTATCACACTGGCTTATGTTCAAGTGTTAATTATTTCGGAGAGTTTGAGCGTAATAAGTTATTAAGTGCATGTATGGGATGGGTTGGGGGGGGGCCTCTAACATGTCCAAAAATAAGGTCAAGGTTAAACAGCATTTATGGGTTCAGGCCATGATGACAAGATCATGGCCTTTCAATAGATACAACAAAACCTCAGTCTCATAAAGTGTTGAATAAATGACATCCTGATAATGTAGACACTGGGTTAAAAAAAGACGGATCAATCAATAAGCTAGTTTGCCCAGGCTGCTCCGGGGGACTTAAGGAATTGGGAGTGTTGTCTCCTCCTTAAATACAATTGATCGATAGTGTGTCCTTCTGCTCGACAGTAAGCCGACTGCAGTCTTCTCTACTCTCAGTGCCCTGGAGTGTTTGATGTGAAAGGTCAGGACAGCTCTTCGAACAATATTCGAAAAGTCTGACACAATAATTACATATCCTCATAGCAGCCATTTAAATTCAAACAAACTTTGATAGATTGTGATTCGGCCAAAGATAGGAGTACAGATACCTAGTGAAACAGTGAGCAGTGGGATGCTCTTTAATGATGATTGGCTCCGTTCCTCTCCCCATCATATTAAACGTTTCCATCTGTAAAACTTGTAATAATATAACTATTTTCTCGCAACCTCTGACACTGCAATCACAAAGTAATCCCAACCTCCCACTGTCCAAACTGCAGCTGTATCCAAACCTCTTGAGGATGGACGCCGTTCAGACCACTGAAATGTTCTGAAAGTCCAAACCAAAAAGATGATCGGCTCTGCTCCCAGGAATGCTTCAGAGCCCAATTATGATCTGAGGTATGTTTTGCCCTGTAGCAATTTTTTTGCTCATGATTTCTATCCGAGTAAAGCGGTTACTTCTTGCGTCCAGCATCAGGATGAACAAGGTTTTACGGTACCACAGAGTCGACCAAGTGGGTTTAGGAAATCCCCATAATAAAGTACCAAAAAAAGCGTGACTGACAAAAAACACTGAAGGAGCGATGAGAAACATGGAGTTCATCAGGCCAAGGCTGATTTACCACATCAGCTTCAGGGCAGGGGTTGGTTTGATAGACTGGTTCCAGGGTAAGCAGGGATATAAGGGTTGAGTCATGGGGAATAGGGTCAGGAAGAAGATTTGATCATGTTTGATCGAGTCCATTGAGGCTACTGCGTGGGATGGAGTCATTTTAGCTGCATTCATTTCATACAGTGGCTCAGCTGACTGGAGATGGGAGAACTACTGACATGGAGAAAGTAGGAGTGCGAAGGACAGCTGTTTGTTTCAGCGTTATGAAACAGTAAAAGTAGAGCTTTCTAAAGGTTGACAATTTTTTTATCTTAGTATTCATTCATGTGTTACCTTCTACCAAGATCTTAGTAAAACTAGAAGGGGACCAGGAGAGGACACAACTCTGCTAAGCCTGACTTGATCATACGTGTGTTGACATCAGATACATTTGGATCGGATTAGCTTTCTACACATGCCTGAACTTTTTCATTAAGATCTCTAATCCTGCTAAAAGACAAAAGGCCAATGAAAACAAAATCTCCTTGGCTGAGGTTAAATCTAAAATAATAACATGTTTTCAACCAAAAATTCTAAAAAATATTGACTGTTAGATGTTTGTTAATTCAAAACACCAGCATCTGCAGGAATATCTGCATGAATAAGAGACTAAAACAGTGATTTAAGGCAGTAATATAAATTTGACCTGGAATGTGATTTCAGTCTTTTGTACTTTGGGATACTTTTTTAGAACAAAAACAATGTTGAGGATTAATAGTCAGAAATGAGTTGGATAACAGTAAAGATCTTGATGGAGAATCTCAAAAGGAATACCTCCTCAGTAGCTTTAGTGCCCATGTGAGACCAAATATGATTGATGAGACCACAGTAACTTTGCATGTATGTGTGTGAGATGTGTATTTGTGTGTGTGTGTGTGAGTGTGTGTGAGAGTCTGTCTCCTGGGCAACATGCAGTTTATTTATAGGGGGATTTTACCCAAAGGCCTCCAGTCCCCTCTAGTTAGTCAAAGTGACAGACTGGCATGTTATTGTAGCCATGGAGTCGTCTTTGCCCATACGACAATACATCATACGTTGACAGAGAGGAGAGTTTATACTGTTGTTGCCCATTAGTAACTTTCAGTTCACCTCATCTTTCTGAGGACCTGTGTAAACCTTCACACTCCATTAATTAAGTCCTGCACATGTGTAAACTCTCAGATGGGAACACGCGACAGAAACAAAAAGACAAAAACAAACAGAAAACAAATATCTCCGGGTGAAACTGCGGAGCCACACACACTTAGAAGACCCCGACAAAGACGTCAAGAGAGTTTGTGATGATAAGAGGTGACGCCAGTGTCCATGTGCTGTAAACAAAGTCACATGACTTCTGCAGCAGAATAAATACATTACTTTCTACCTCTGCACGACCCCTCACCTCAATCCTGCGGAGGATTTGTTGTTGTTGTGAACACGTTTGAGCAGAGAACCCGCAATAAGTACAATAAGCCAATATTATCAATATCATCGGTCAGGCTCTAGTTATAACGCAGCTTCACAATCAGAGTGTTGTGTCAGGTTGTGCTTACAGTGTTGCCTTGTTGGATGTGAAAAGAAAATGTCTTAGTTTAACTAATTGCAGAAGAAAACGTAGATTCAAAGCTCTTGCAATCACGTGTGTGCAAAAAAGAGCCCTATGTGACACAGTACACAAAACACATATACAAGTAAGTATTAGGTCCCTTAGTAATGTTTGTGTTTAACAGAAATGCAGCCTGGCAGCGGCACAGACTATAATGTGGTTGCGCATTTAAATACAAGAAAGCTATTTTCTTCTCCGAGAGGTTTTCCTAACCTTCTTTTCCCCCTGTTGAGGTCTTTTTCATTTCCATCCTCCCTCTTCTGTTTTTTGTCCCACCCTTTTCTCTTTGTCCTTAGTGGGGCAGCAGGAGTGGGGCCTACAGAAGTGCTGTGCTAAGCTTGAAGTCGCAGAGCCTGGCGTCAGGGAAAAATACAAGCTGAGCTTGCATGCAAAGTGGACACACCAGGAGCTGAGGCCCGCGGCTGCACTTACTGACCTTTTATCTTGAAGACAAAACTACTTGCAGACGGTTACACATCATAACCACCACCTGTACGGAAATCCTTATCTGGCAGATACTTTTTTTTGAAGCCACATATACAGTAATAGCTTGGGAGCATGTTTGCCTTTGGCAAGAAATGTTTGAGAAGTTTACAATGACTGAGAAGAGCAAGACAATACTATCAGTAAACTGCACTTGCGTTCTAAATAAACAAAAGCCTAAATATGTTTCAGTCCTGCACAAGGAAACATTTGTCATAATAAAGACGTCCAACAGGCATACGTGTTGTTTGTCTAGTAGCTCCTGTTGGTGTTTTCTTAACGGGACCAGCTTTCCTTCCCAAAACACAGAGCAATAAAAAAAAATGTTTTGACAGCTGTTTTCTGCTTCGAGCTGGTGTTTGGAATGTAATGTAAAGTTCGTAGACTGAGCGAGTGCTGTCATCTTTACTTCTAATGAGAGCAGAAAAGAGCACAAACTCTAGGTTGGTTGTCTTACCGGTGGTTGTTGGGTGTATGATCGTCCCCAGGACTGAGCGGTGACAGGCGCGTGGGGCACGGTCCTCCCCATGCCTCCGGTTTCCAGGACGGGAGGCGGAGAGCGCTTCCCTCTGCGTGTGAGTTGTTCCTCTGATTCTTTAGTGCTTGGAACCCCACTCTTGATTCTCTGCATGTAGACCTGTGACAGGGGGCAACACGAAGAGCAACATTGTGCATCCATGAAATAGAACATTCCTTTTTTGAATTTAACATTGTCTCATGAATGTAATCTGTCTCTCACCTCTGCAGGAGTTGGCTTGGCTCCCTTCTGCGCCGCAGCATTCCCAACAGCTTCTTCCGTATCTAAAATGGTAGTTGCCCGGTAAGCTCTCCATGTTGTTACGGCTTCAGCCTCGTCTTCAGATCCACCATCTGCCATCGTCCTTGTCGCCCCTCGACCCATCTCATCCACTGAGGCAGGGCTTCTGTTCCTCCAGGTGCTTCTCACAGTCACATTCTTCATGTCTGGTCCACTCTCTTCTTGGCTCGGCCTTTGGCTTCTCCAGCTGGTGACCGTGGTGGTACTGCTGTTGCTCTCGAAGCCCGACTCTGTGTCGTTGAATTCTCCGGATGTGGCATCCGGTGACTGGAGGCTGAAGTTGCTGCGTTGGCAGCACAGGTGACTGGTCTCCACTCTGGAGGTGCCGTGGAGCTTGGACTTTGATGAGGAATCACTGTGCTCGTCTGACCCGTAGTCCGGGTCCTGGCACGGGCGCAAAGCGATCTCACTCTTGGGGATGAGGAATTCATATGGGACGGAAATACTGCCACGGTGCTCACTGGCGGGACCTGGCAATTAGTCAAATATATTAAATATTTTCAAAGCCAAACATTTTACAGATATAACAGTACTGTTATAGTCCTTCGTAATACCACATTTTAGCCATGCCAGTGATGGGATTCTATATATGACAATGTCAAGATAGTATTTTGTGCTCAATGCTCCTGGAGTTAACAATTAATAACAACATAATAAGCAGTATGGAGCCTATTAGCAAGCTGACTTTAGTATTTTGTTCAATTATACCCTTGCCGAGCTGTGAGTTTTATACACTTGCAAGTTACAGTTTTTCATTACACTGATACAGAAACATTAATGGCAATTTGTTTGAATGTAAATCAACATCTGGCACTTAAATGATCCCATAACATATAATTGTACTGCTCCAGTTCAAAAAATGTCACGTTGTTTGAACCGAGAGTTCTGAATTATGGGATTCTCAAAAATCCAGTCAGGATTGCTGACAACAGGATTTCATACAGGTCGCTGAAGCAACACTAGTTAATGAATCGTCAAAACGTACCTATGAGGATGTTACTGGTGGAGGTGTGTCGCTCTCTGACAGGCATGGGTTCACTGCACACGCTGCTGCTGCGGCTGCTGGTTCTGGAAGAGCTCGGGTCATTGGGGTAGATGGTTATACTACTGGTCATTTTACTAGACGTGGTCACGACTGGTTTGGTAGAGATTTTGGGTTTGCCGTTGGTAGACAAAGGTTCCGAAATCATAATTTCCTTTCTATCAATCTCAACAATAGCGGGCTTGATCACAGCTCTTGACCTCAGCCCCTCACGCGGGCTGCACACTCGCTGGATCTCAATCCCTGACGGAGTATGCGTTGGCCCCTGGTGGCCCCCCTCTGCAAACTGTGCCCTGCTGTGGTGCTCCTCATCAAATGAACTCCTGGAGGAAGAGCCCTCTGAATTGGAGTCATGGACGTGGGAGTATCTAGGATGTCTGGAGGTTGGAGTCCTACTGCTTACGGTTGTGGCAGCTGTCTCAGTCAGTGGCTCTGGTTCATATGGTCTTGAACCCGTAGATTCCGTTTCCGAGGCAGAGGAATGACCCTCTGACCCGTGGTCACTGGTCAGCAGAGGAGTGACTTGAGATCTGTAGGCTGTGAAGGATCCGTTGGCTTTGGACAGCGTGGAAGCAATAGAAGCTGATTCCTGAACTGGGTCTTTTGATTCCTGATCTGTGGCAGACGCTGTGTCCTTCTCTAGTGCAGAGAGACTGTTGATGTTACCGGAGCTTTCAGGCACCACGTCAGAGTTGTTTGATTCACTATCGCTACCAACGTACAACTTTGACTTTTCTACTCTGCTCTTTTTTGTCTCCCCATCCGTCTGCTTGTGAGTTGTCCTCAGTGGCTTCTGGGCATTAGCGGCTGGAGGGTAGCGACTAAGAACAGACAACTTTTTAATATCACTAGAAGGTGTGTTTACAGAGCTGAATGCAGCTCCTCGTGACTTCTCCTCGGTTCCTCGTCCCGTGTCTCGTATCCCATTATCGGATGACAATGCAGTAGTTAAGGGTTTAGGTGTCCTCCTGCTCTTGGAAGAAGGACTCAGGGCTCTCCTCGCAGACTTAGGAGAGCTTTCTTCAGAGTGGCTCAGCTCTTTGCTCCTCAGCTTAGTCTCTCTTTTATGCTGAGGAGAGAGCTCCTTGTTCCTGTGTTTAGGGGAGCTTGGTTCTGAGTCAGCTGCAGCACTCCTATATTTAGGCTTCTCTTGTCTGAAACCACCCTTCACCATAATCTCTTCGGTCTCAGCTTTGCCATTCTCCAGGACGTTCGGGGGGCAGATGTTACTGCTTCCATTGCCATGTTTATCTATGTTACTGATTCCATTTCCTCCAATCCCAGCTTTCCCACACAGCTGTGTCCTGAGCTGTTCCACCTGCTCACTTAATTGGCGAGCCCGGTTTCGTTCCATCTGGAACTTCTCATGAAGGTCTCCATTTTTGGACTCTGAGCTTTTCAAATCATCCTCCACTATCTCCAGCTGTTTAAGGCGATTCTTCAGCCTCTCGACTTCCTGCGACAACTCTTTCACCTTGTTGTCCTCTTCCTGCAACCCTTCAATGCCGCTGTTCTTCTCATTTTCAGATTTGTTCATATGACTGATATTGTCATCTGGCAGCTTAAAGTAGTCAAGGTTCTTCTTGTGACCACCCAGTTTACTTGAGAGCAGCCCTGTGGATGACAGCTCATCCTCAATTCGTGACCGCATGAGTTCTGGCTGGTGAGGATCTGGAGATATGCCAAGACGATTTTTCTGGTGCTCCAGTTTTTCTGTCAGCTTTAGAATGCTCTTCTCGTCCTCTCTCTGTTTCTCTAGTAGCCTCTTACGCTCATTCACAAAGGTCTGGGTGAATCCCTTGAGTTTCTCAAGCTCCATAGCCAAAGCCTGCTCTGCTCTGTCAAGCTTTGTCTCAGACCCCTCCATCTCCTTTAAACGGGCTTTGAGAGTCTCCAACTCAGACGAGAGCTTCTTGGTCAAGTTCTTCTCCTCGTTTAGACTGAGGCAGAGCTGGCTGCAGTCAGACTTGCTTTTCCCAAAGGCTTCTTCCAGTTTCTCCAGTTCGGCCATTCGCCGTTGTAGACGTTCAGTATCGGCCTTTAGCTCCTGTGTAAGACTTTCCTCCTCTTCCAGTTTCTCCCTGACAGTGCGACAGAGGTCCTCAGCTTTGCGTACCTCCTCATCTTTACCCTGGATCCTTAACAGACGTTTCCTCAGGCCCTCCACATCAGATAGCAGGGAGGAGTTGCTGCCCTCGGCCTGGATGATCTTGTCCTGTGCAGAGAGAAAGAGTCCAGTCAGTCATTAGTCTATTCTTGCATTGCATTTCTGTTCTACCTCACATGAACCACTACTGACCTGGAGGTCAAGAAGCTCATCTTCAGACTTCTGCAGCTTGTTGGTGGCTTCTTCAAGTTCATCCAGTCTGCGGCCAAGACTCTGTAGCTTGTGCCGCAAGTGGCGATGTGTCATGTCTTTACAATCAGACATGACGACACAGTTCTATGTTTAATCAGTTAGATATATTTAGTTACTCAGACTATTTGATGACACCGTTTTGGATGGTCCACATTTGTGTGGTAGTGATAGCGAGTCCTTCAGGCTCTTGAAGAAAAGCTCTTTTCTCTTGATGGTCTGCCTCGTTTTCTTTCAGTGGCTGTCGCTTTAAAACTCCGAAGATCCCACAGGGTGGTGTTTAGAAGGTAAATCTGTCATCTGTAGGAGGGACAGAGGAAGCAGCAGTTAGTCATCTCTAATTTGTCAATGACAGTCATTTGCATTCTCAAGATGTGGTTTTGTAAGTGAAGAATGGAGAGAGGGAGAGAAGACAGAGTTTAGCTGACAGCACGGTGTATCAGGTAAGCGCAGTCGGCATACTGTATGGATCTACCGTTCCATCTTATTGCTATGACACATATCATAAGACAAAATGAGACCAAACACCAACGCACGAAGAGTAAAAACTCACTTTAACACATACACAAACAAATCTTTCTATGGCTACTTTTTATAGTCATTACAAAAAGAACTGGGAATTGGTTTCTTAAATTCCATGAACTGCACCACTCTTCACCGTGTACTTCACCTTGTCTTTTTTTGAAGAACATGTGGGAGTGTGGGGGTTTACAAATGACTGCACACACACGCACACACACGCTTTGTCATCTTGCCAATGTTAAATCCAGCATCGATTCCTGTATGCCTGCCCACTTCTGCTGAAAGCAGCATATCTCAATAGCACCGACCTCTTTCATGTATCCCATCTGCACACATACACTGCCGTCACCGTGGTAACCACATAACTATTAATGGTCCCTCCGGATGGATGCGATGATAAAAGCTGAAAACGGTTTAACTTTGCAGGTCTATTAGCCCCGTTAGGCATGAATAAATTAGCTTCAATACAAACTCAGTCCCATCAATTACACATATAAGGATATATGGAAGGCTTGCTAGTCGGAATAATTTGGCCTCAGAGGTTGGATCATATTTAGGTTTATACAGCCAGCTCCCATCAGTGGACCCTGCATGGATCTATGTAATCAGAACATAGATTATTAGCACACAGCAGTCTGCCTGTCAGCATGGCCTCCATAAATCAATGCAGATGCTTTTGTCTCATTTATAAGTCAGGTAGTAGTCGTTCATGGCCCTCACTTCCCCTAAGTTATTCTGGGGAGCACTGATCAAGAGGGAAAATAATTGACCCATGGGGTTAGAACATAATCAACATCTGCACACATCATCACTTATCGACCACCATGACGGCCAGCCAACTCTATGTGTCTCTTCTTTCTATTCCCATACAGCACCATGTTCAAAGCCTGCCTTCCTAAATGCTAACGACCACGACACATAAAGACTACTGTAGTTTTCTCTCACATTAAAACACTGTAAAAACATCAATCCCAGCCGTAAATTTACCAACTCTTTTTATCTACATGAACTATGTGTGTACATGGTATATAACAAGGTATAACTGGCCATTATGGTTTACTCCGACGTAGCTTCATATATTTTCTATCGTTTCATTTGGTGCAGAAAGCCCAAACGACTCTTCCCATAATTTATTAAAGGTCCTGTTGAACATAAACCAAGGCAATACGCTTTGAAAGTCAATGTGGCGACGATAACTTTATGAAGAAGTACAATCTGAGCTCAAAGCGTTTAGCTGCAGCATTTTAATTATTCTTTACTTTCATGAGGTCTGGTGGTTTGGTGCAGCGCGAGACTGGAAATAAAGAGCGTGGATTGAAGAGGGAGCCGGAGAAAAGACAAATGGGGAAGAATGTAGGAGAGAAGACGGCTAGCATAGCTGTCCACTTGCATGCCAGAACACCTTAGTCAATAAAGTGAGTTTGTGCTGCATTTGCTCTGCCCAGCTGTGGCTTGTTAAGTTAGCTGTAGACCAATTCCTTTCTGTTGTCTTGAGGTGGTCGCTGTGATCCAAACAAGTGCTGATGGATGATCCTGTTCAAGAGGAGTAAAAATACCTCGAAACATTCCCATATATTCGTTTGCAACAAATAAAATCAGTCCAGACAACTTTTCCTGCCAGCCCCTGGTTAAAACTCTATATAATGTCAGAGTGAGCCCATGCCAGAAAACAGCAGGATATCGTCCAGGACACCAATCAGAACTGATGTTAGGTTGTCCTACTGTCCTGTCCCACATAATAATGAAATATCCTTTGAGTCAGATTTGTAAAAAAAATTGGCTTTATGATTATTCATTGGGTTTTAATCCTCTACCTATGATGATTTTTGAAGTGGGCCATCTCTCCTGTTTAAGCGCGGTGTTTCGTTAGGTCTGGCTACTCCTGTCTTGGCAGACTGCCTACCCCTGCTCTCATTCTCCTTTTATTTCTTTGCCAGCTCTCTACCCCCTTTCCCTCCCTCATCTCTCCCTTCCATCTCTGTCTCCGACACGCACACCAGCAGGGCAAAGTGGCCGCTTTAACGGGGTCGCAGTGCGTGCAATGCGACTCTGGCAAGGGCCTGCTTCTGCCCGACCAATCAACATACCTGATTCCCTTATCACTCGGGCCTCATTAGCTACAGTCGGGACAGCACCGGAAGGAATTTGAACTATGGTGGGTGAGAAGGAAAAGATGACGGTCAAAACCGGTAAAGGAAAAGGGGAGAGGTAAGAAATCACAGTTGAAGAAATGAAGGCCTTGAGTATTAGGTCGGCAAATGTATTCCATTTAGAATCCTGACCCACGTGGATAAGTGCTCATCAACCCTTATATTCCTGTTCTCCATCCGCATGTGGATTTTCAAAAAATAAGTTTGACTGCAGCATGAAAAAAAACAAAGTTGTTTGACCAAGTATAAGTTTGAAAAACATGGAGCAGAGAGGGGAAAAGAGAGGGGGGGCGGGGTACGAGGTGGGCTGTAGAGCTACTCTGAACCTGGCTCGTAAGAAACACAAGAGTTTCATCCCCCCTGTTCTTGTTGACCTCTTTTATGCAGACACATTCCTAATGACAGAATAACCAGGGCACTGCCAGTCCCTCGCTGTGCCTTGAACACTCTTAACCAGGCCACTGACGGAGACTCCCGGACCTTCTCTCTGCCCAAACTCATTCCAAACCAGGACACTGTCTGGGATCGACGGTGAGGACACAGAGAAGATGTAAGAATGTTTCTTAGAGATTTATTTAGTTTGCTTTTAGCTTTAGATGTATTCTCAGCTCTGAACACTTTCTCCTGTTTTTCTTTTGCATGAATCTTGTGATTTACCTGACCCACATCTGACTGCAGGTTGTCATCTGTATCTAAACTCTTATAACCTTGTAAATTGAACACTGACAACAGCTTCACCAAGCCGTGATTGGCTGCTCAACACTGAACGACTCTGATGCGCTCCACTTCCTGAAACCTGCGTGGACAGGAAGTTTCCTGCTTGACCTTTCACTCCTTGAATTCTTACAATCTGCTGCTGCTACTAGACACAGGGCACCGAGGCACAGAGCTCACCGGTAGTCAATGGTTACACTTTAAAATGACTTAACATCAAATGGGTTGCTCACTGTATGCACAACTGAATCACATTAGAAACCGAAAAAGAAGGGGACCTGAAGAGAACGCCTGTAACAACATTAAGGAAACTCTAGTTTCAAGGCCATTTCACTCGTCTATTTTGTACTGTGATTAAATGTGAATGGGGGGGGCGCTTACATAAGAAATCTGTGCTTAATCACAACAAAGCAAAAACTAACTTTGGGGCTCCCCACTGGTTTTATATCTACAGTACACAAGGACAGATTCAACAAGGTTTTGCGACAGAGCTGCTGTTTAATTGAAACCTGTGGATGCTAATTTTTACCAAATGTGAATGAATGATCATTTCCATCAATTGCTTATATTAGATTGTCTTGCTTTACAGTTGGTGTCGCTGATTTATATATATTGTGTGTATGTTGTGTGAGATAAACAGACAAAGGACAACACAATAAAAAGAGAGTTGGTCAAAGCTCAAGAGGAGGGGAAGCAGAGAGAGAGAGGAGGGACGAGTCATGACTTTAATGACCAATACCAATGTACTTGTAAGTGAAACTCTGTTGAAGAAGAGGTTCATCCATTCTGCCTGTGTTCTCACTCACACACACACACACGCATGCACGCACGCACACACCAAGGTTACAATCATATACCATATCATTAGGGCTTTAGCCACTCTCTTCCTGCTGCCTGCTGCCTTTAGTACATTCTGTTCCCTCCATGAAAGAGAGAATGAAGGCAGGAAAGAAAATCCCCCCTTTTCTTTGCACTTCACGTTCGGGTGTAAGCTGGAAGTTCTGGGTCCAAAGCTCTTCTGCCTCATGGACTGTAGTTAATAAAGGGCCGGAGTCCAATCAAAATGCCTCAACCGCATCTTCATGTTGGGTTACTGCTAGTTTGAGTATGTGAATGTGTAACAAGTACTCTCTCTCTTTGCGTGTGTGTGTGTGTGTGTGTGTGTGTGTATGGATGACTGCAGAGGATGGATGCTGGCGCAGCAGTGGAAGCCACAAGTTGGTGGAGACCTGATGGCCTAACTTTTTTTCCCCGTTTTTCCAAGAAAAAGAAAACCGGCATCCCATAATGTTCGGTTTGTCGTTTCCTGTGCTGTCATGTTACTTCTTTCCCAGTTTCTTTCACCCTTTTAGTTTTGCGCCACTTTCTGGAAAAACGGGTAAAGAAACAAAGGGCAGTGCTGCATTTCAACAGAAGAGTGGATAAGGAACTATGATTAGGTAGCTGGTTCATTAATGGGATGGGGATACCTACTCTCCTCAGACTTGTCAACAAATTCTTCCAGTCATTTGTAAACAGTCTGAACTCATTATACTTTTAAGATGAAGCAAGTGGCTCCTCGTGGTTTTGAGCTTTTGCAGGAGGTCAAACACACAAACTAAGAGAGAGAGAGAGAGAGAAAAGGGAAAATGAAATGATGGGATAGTCTGGGGATGTGAAGCCATGATCACCTGTCTGTAGGAATTTCTACAGCCCATGAAAATCTATTTTTTCTGCTCCACCTTTACAGTTATAGGTTTAATTAATATATTAACACTATGAAATGTCAGGTTTAGCTATCTGCGACACACAGACAACAAAACTTAATTTGCAAATTTAAATGTCTGATTATCACAGATTAGCTTGATTTATAATCTCAACTTCAGATGAGACCTGACACATTTGCAGACGAGCCAATGAAGTCAAAGGTTACGCTCGGGGAGGTGAATGATTCTCCTCATGATGAACGTTTATGTGAATATCATGGTAACTTTCATGATGAAAATCTGGGCTGCTAAAATAACAAACTCTCCGTCTCCCAGCTGAGCCCAGTAACTCACAGCCTTGTCTAGGTCTCTCCTCACCACCCTGTCGCTCTACATCAAGAGCCCTGTTGCCGGGGCTTAAAACACTCTGCTTGTACAAGAGGGCACGATAAGAAGCGAGGGGGGAAATATGGGGGAGGGGGGTGAGAAATGCCAGAGACAGGAGGAAGGAAGGGTGAGATGGGCACGGCAGGATGAGAGAGAGAGAGAGAGAGAGAGAGAGAGAGAGAGAGAGAGAGAGAGAGATGAGAGAGAGAGAGAGAGAGAGAGAGAGAGAGAGAGAGAGAGAGAGAGAGAGAGAGAGAGAGAGAGAGAGAAAATCCAGAGGAGTTACAGTTTCTGACCCTAAACTCAGCTTGACGCATACACAAAATGTTTCGGCTTCTCCGTTTAGGACCCGATTGCAGATGTGACTTTGAAGCCTGACTCGAAGCCAAATCAGAGCTTTGCAGCTCCGCTCCTGATCTTAGAGGCTGAACGGTGAATTAGAGCATGTTCTCTGTCAGGGAACAGCGCCACACAAACTCGCAGGACGGTCACTGCTACTGCGATCAAGAAGCGGAAGCACAGGAAATATATCAGATGCTCTATTTAAAAACAGCAGCACCTGGAAAAACCTCGGGCCAAGAGGAGATCTGGAGCAGGTTAAGTCCAGTCAGTTCAATGAAAACACAGCATGTAAAATAACACCGGCAAGGAAGGATTCGGTATCTCCTCTGACCTGAGCCAAGTGGATGCTCACCAGAGCAGAGAGAGGGCTGGAGGGCTCCTCTACGTTCCCATGTTCCAGCGGATATCTCCCCAGCACCTCTCTGTTTCAGCGCTCACCCGAAATGACACAAAAACCAGCTGAATCAATTATAGTGTGTTTGTAGTTATTGGCATGGAAGATGATGCTGCAGATTAGAAGCCGTCCAGGGTCTACGTCCATGTCTAGTAACTTACACCAGTAATCATCTAAATTACAGAGAATTTAATCAGGTCAGGTAGGGCTAGACTGAACAATTGGACGGCGTGATGAAGTGACCAGTTTTGGCCTACTGCAGATATCCTGTATCATATCAGCATATGTCAGTTCATAAAAGAAACCGCAGTGTTTACACAGTGAAGACACTGGATGTTTGGGAGAAAGTGAGACACAGCAGCATCTGCATTACTCGGTTTTTCCTCCATAGAAAACTGGAACGTAAAATGATTTTTGACTGTTATTTAGAGAATCCTCGTCAAAAACACCATCTTGTATAATTAGAATTACCGCACTGCCGTCGTATGCCTGCACCAACCAGTGCAGTTTATGTGTATTCACTATTTCTGACACCTTGACCTTTGGCTACCAAAATTGAAACAGTTCATCCACGAGTCCAAGTGAATATTTTCAAGTGAAATTCCATTTAGGTATTCTTGAGATATTGTGTTTACGAGGATGGGACGGGCCACCAAACTCACAAATACAGTATCAGTGCCCTACACAGATTGTTTTCATCAAGATCCATGAATTATTGTCTGAGATATCTGTGTCAAAATAAAAGTCCTCTCTCCAAATCTTAAAGAAAGGGTAAATAAGTTCCTGGATCTGGATCTTAGGAATCACTGCGTTATCGATATATTGGTATAGAAAAATCTAGACGCTTAAAATCGTCCGCCAAAAACACAAGTTTAGGCAATTCTCTTGTTGTCGATGTAAACACATAAATTCATGTCCTGTGTGACTTGCCGTCAACTTTCCCCACTCTGCCCCGGCACTACTGCCCTCTGTGTCCGGGGGTCAGAGGTCACTGACACTGTAAACATGTAAAACACTCCACAAGAGACACAGGGGCAAACAGGACGGAGGCCCTGATTAGGAGAACAGATTGTGTTGTTTTGTACTTGAGCTACACCGAGCTGAACTGAGTTTTGAGTTTTTCTGAATGACATGGATGCTTTAAATTATTAGTAATATATCGAATATACAGTTACTTAGGGAGTAAAATAGGACCACAACATAATCAGTAAGTAATGAATACCAGTCATGTGACCTTTAAAGATTCGCACAAGCCGAGACAATGACTAAAAACATGTTTCACATATTGTACACTTTTCTACACAAACATAAATCAAACTAAGAATAAAACTCAATATCATTG
This sequence comes from Pseudopleuronectes americanus, assembly GCA_038501795.1. Lineage (NCBI taxonomy): Eukaryota > Metazoa > Chordata > Actinopteri > Pleuronectiformes > Pleuronectidae > Pseudopleuronectes > Pseudopleuronectes americanus. The sequence goes on along the minus strand of CM076726.1, from coordinate 14,731,832 downwards.
TTAAAAATGTATCTTTAAAAGTATTTTGTATGAAAATATAGGCTGATATCATTGATATTGACGTAAACAAATCTAAAGTCTGTTCACGATAAACTGATTTAGCCAATGTGAAACTTTTGGTAGTATAAAAATGTAACATGAGGAGGAATTATTTACATTTTTGATATTATTATCGTACGCATTACCTTCAAAATTTGAAAAAGCCATTAGTAACTAAATCAATATAATAGTTATCACTAGTTATTAACCAAAAAAATATTGTATTAATAGTTTGGTGCATCAGGTGATGTTAAAATTAAAAAATTTGTGAAGATGAAATATTCAAGAGGCTTTTTCCTCCTCGACTTCCTACTGACTCAGAAACTGACAGTGAGCAGACGTGTACAGACGCAAACACAAATCCCTGCTCCTGGCTACATGTCCGCTCGATAACCTCTGACTCACACTGACCCTGATCTGAACCCATGAAGAAACAAACATAATCTTCCACAGCTTGAGAGTGTGTGTGTGTGTGTGTGTGTGTGTGAGTGTGTGTGTGTATGTGTGTGACAAAATCAGTCCGACATACTTAGTTTGATAATCGGTTTGAGAATTAGAGATTCTTTTGTTGAGTTTTTAGATTTATTTACCGATTAATGGAGAAAATAACCAGCTGGAAAATGAATAATCTAATGATAGGTTAGTAAAACAGTCAAAGGCATTTTATTCTGTCTTCATTACTTTGACTTTTAATACTTTAAGTACATTTTTTACTTTAAGCACTTTTCTCAGTGTAGTATAAGTATTATACTACACTTATATTAGTATTAGTTACTTATGTAAAGGTCGGAATACTTCCTCTACAACTGTCATGCTTTAGCTATAGTTATACGCCTTTTATAATTCTCATGGACATTAATCACACCAAGACGATCTCACACCATTGCCAAGCTTAACACCCGTTTAACACCATCTAGTGATGAAATAACGGGATCACCAAGAAGAAATGTGTCGGGGCGCTCAATCTGTCAACACTTAATCCAGAAAACACAACGAGAAAAGCATCAAATCAGACACACAAACTCCAAGTTAAACAATTTGACTCAATCAGACTGAGGGGAAACTCTTTGCATTTGTCAGGACCAACACCGACTCCCTCTTTAAAGCTGCACAGCTGTTCAGACACTCTCAGGTGTCAGCAGACGTCAGCTTAAAACCTGCTATGACTCAGTGCGAGCTCACGGGTGTGTGAAGTGCTCCAGGGGGACTCTGTGTACGTGTGTGTACGTGTGTGTGTGTGTGTGTGTGTGTGTGTGTGTGAGCATTTAACCCTGATAAGAGAACATGAAAACATCACAACACGATGACACTTATTAAACTAAACACTGAGTGACTGACAGTCTGAGAGTCTGTGTGAGTAAGTATGAGTCACACTGTGAGAGAATGAGACAACAGAGACACAGTGAGATCTGAACACTGACAAACACAGAGAGTGACGGATGGAACGTTTTGCCTTTTACTCATTAATTACCTGAACTCAATGAGGTCACATCTTCCATTCTGTTCTGTTTACCTTCGCCAAAGAGGTTGTGCTTTCCTCTGCGTTTGTTTTTCGGTTTCTTAGTCAGCATGATAAAGCAAAAAACTTAAAAGCGTGGTGCATGACCCCCATGAAGAAACTATTACATTCTGGAGCGGATCCGGATAAACAGGTGGATCCAGAATTGTTTTTTTAACACGTTGAGATCGGGCGTTGGCCTTGTTGTTGGTGTGCTTTCACAGAGTGCCTTTCTAGTTGGCCTCGTTGTTAGTTTGAGTGTTAGTGAGATGTCTCACAAAAACATCTATGATTTCTGGTGGCCAGTTAAGGCGCAGAACAAATTATAAAGGGATCAGTTTCCAGGTATTACAAAATAACATTATAGAGTATTTAAGAAGATTTTCCCCCCTTTTTTGGGGGGGACTAACAATATATCATTTAACCAGAGATTTGGTAGTAACATGGGAAATATAAACAGATTCTACAAGTCAATATGCAGTATCTGTAGAAGAGGGCCACCATTTAGACCAATCACGTTTGAGCAGACTTCGGTTGCCAGATCACATGACAAAATCATCGCTAGCTTTTCAATTGATCTGCAATCATGTGCAGATAGTCGTTAATAGAGATTAGCCGAAATGTGCTAGCTAAAACACCAACAAAAACCATTACGTTTGTGGTTTGTGTGTTATATAAAAACTAAATAACATTTATGATAAAAATGCAGATTTCTGCTGTCTACACCAAAAGCCCCAAAATATTGGCCTTTGCCACTCAAAGGGGAATTTGTCGCCGTACGAAGCTGAAAGGCTCCAAAATTGCATCGGACATAAATATTTTAAACACATAATTTTTATTTTCTAACATGCTGTCTTTGTATACTTTCTCTCAGTGTGTCTGTCCTTGCATGCCACAGTCAATCCAAACATTAGACCATGTGGGTAAACACTGTGTAAAAACAAACATTAACAAACTGAAGATAACAGAAGGACAAACAGTATCTTATGATGAAAACTGGACCTCACATCCATTATTCACATATTCACCTCACGCAGAATGGGATGAGGAATTTAAAAGAGCTAATTGTAAATCATCAAAGTCTGTGAAGAAACACGGGCATTTGACATATTGGGAAATTATGTAAACTTGATGCAATCAATGATGCTATAATAGTTATTGTTTGTGTGAACCTGAAGTGGAAGGTCAGTGATTATGTGTGAGCCATTTTCAAAGGTCACAGCATCAGCACCACGTCACTATTCATCCACCAGCATCACCCGGACGCATTGTTAGATCCCCGGCAACCAAGGGAGGAGACGACACTCACCAACAACTGCCCACAAGTACTGTCAATTCAGAGGAACATCAATGGCTGTTAACATACAGCCCTTCAACTTCTGCCTGGCTCATTCACTAACAAACACCACACACACACACACAGAGAGAGAGAGAGAGAGAGAGTTTGGCTGGCAGTGCTTCATCTGCGGCTGAATGGAGACCTCAGAGGCTCCCTGATGAAAAAGAAAGAGGAGGATAGAAAGAGAGGGAAAGAGAGAGAGGGGGCAGCAGCCTGCGAAAAGTGTAGACGAAGCAAAACGTTTATAGCAAAATGTGCGTAATAATGTGAGGTAAGCAAAAGAAGATGGAGAGAAACACCGTCACGGGGGGGACCGAGAGAGAGAGAGGGGAGAGGTGAGGGGAGAGATGAGGGGAGTGACTCCACAGAATGCAGAGCAGGTAGTTGCCAGAGTGGATTACTGCAGCAGGAATGCAGCACTGGCTGCAGGATGGAGGGAGGGAGGAGGAGGGAAAATGATGACGTTGCATACAGGAGAAGAGATGCGGGCATCCTGAATCACATGGTTAGAACAGACTCTTGTTGTTCAGTAAACAATGTTGAGGAGAGACACTGCTTTTTACATTTCAGACCAATCTTTTAAAAACAAGAAGTGTCACTCTGTCTGATGCATGCATGCTTAATGTGAAGCTTCAGCCTCAAACAGCTAAAGGAAAATAAAATCTTTTCATTCATGTCTCTGCATTATATAAAGTCATAAGCTCCTGGTGATGAGAAATCTAAATATAGGGTATACGTGCCTTTAGTGGCAGGACACACGAGAAGCTTCATTTTCTTGTTTCACTGTCGGTTTTCATGGTCATGGTTAGTTCCGGTCTGTTAGCATCCGGAATAATAAATGCACCTAACGCACCTGTAACACATGTAACAAGCACAGAACACGCCTTGGCCACATATTGACCTTTGACAATTGTGTGAGAAACGTAAACAGCCGGGGAGACACTGCAAGACATGTACTGTCTCTGCTGACTAACCTGGCCTAGCACACACACACACACGTTGAACGTAATATTTATATACATTGACCCATATGCTGCAGAGTACAAACAATACAGTATATATATACGTTTGTGTGCCACTCCTGTGTGACTACAGGCTACAGGGAAGGAAGTGCGGCGCCGGCGTTTGTGCCCAACAGGAAACAGACTCACAAAGGAGGGGCGGAAGAGGCAAGGAGGAGGAAGAGGAGGGGGGTGGGGGGGGTAAGGGAGGGAAAGGTGGTGGCTAAAGGAGGAGGATGAGGAGGAGAAGAAGAGAAGTGGACGAAGAAGGGCCGGAGGGAAACATTTGCGATTCAGAACATAATCGATGCTGTGGATCAACTTTTTCTGAGGAAGTGACCTGATACATTTGAGCTTGGATATAAAAAGGCGATTGTAAGGAATATTTTGCCCTTTTTGTTTTTGTTGTTCAGGGGCGACACTTAGAAGACTGCACCGAATCACCTTGCATCAAATGAACAGAGAGAGAGTCGTGCCACAGTTGTGATGCATGTGAAGATTAATCAGTCAAGCATTACAACATTTTAAAAGTTGTGACAACACAGGAAGTTTGTCCCTCGTGGAGCTCTTATTGCTTTTAAATGAAAATTTAGGTCTAACCAGAGTATCACCTTGTCGAACTAGACAGTATAGCCTTTATTTATATATTTGATATTTCTTTGTAGGCCTCCAGTGACACTAGTTATGATCAGGGAACAGATTATAGCGCAAATAAATCAACATTATCCAAAGAACATGGGCGTAACTTACATTTCACATGTAGCCGTATGTCTGCGGGCACATTAAGCTCCACTCTGGGAAGTCTCCATCCTGTGGTTAAAAAAACACACAAGCAGGGCACGAGGTTAATAAAAGTGGACTCACTGGTCGTCATAATATCAGGACACACACACTAATGCCATCTCTCTCCATTATTATGTTTGGCAGTTGTTGAGGACCGGAGCCTGCGGCCGGGCCGACAATGCACTCACTGTAGGGGAGATCGTTCGCAGTTAAGCTAACGGGCTAAGAATGAGCTAACTGCTCAGATATGGGACGCATTCGGAGGCTTTGCAGCAGACTCATGCATGAGCAGACAAGCAGTGTGTTTGGCCACGACAACAGAAGGCCCCATTCAGTTCTCAGGGGAGGCACTGGTACACACACAAACACACACGCACCATTATCATAATCATCATCATCCAAGGAGCTCTCATCTGCTCTAGACACACACACACACACACACACACACACACACAGAGTCACGCACACACACATCAGCCCAGACTTGGAGCATTCCTCTACAGTAGCATTCCATATGTTTGGTTAAGCACAGAGAATCCAGATTTAAGACTTGAGTCTGGATTGAATTTAAAGGATGAGAGAGGGAAGTGGAGGGAGGGGGAGAACTGAAGAAGAGGAGGAGGGGAGGGGGCTTAAAGAAAGAGAGCGGGAACATTCCTGAGGACAAGAAGCAGCAACAAGACGCTGGACGTGTAGACCTGAGCATTCTGTGTGATGTGTTTGAAAGCTCCGGAACAAGACACAACGGAAACCTGAGTTGAAATTTCTTCTGAAAGTTTACAATAAAAATGACACAAAAGCAAATGAGCTTGTTGAGAACCAACAAAGTCATCAGATATAATTTTAACAGAGCTGAACAAACGCAAACTGTAAATGCATCAGTTGCAAATAACACAACTTCTTGAATGCTCTTTAGCTATGTTACCCTTTGTCTTATTGTTGCACTATTTTTCATCAACGTCTGGCTAAGTGACGTGATAATTAGCCTATCAGCTAACGATGCTTCAATATCAGGGAACTTACTTATTATTTAATTTACAAAGTAATTTGTTGTTCGCCCTATAAATGATCAGAAAGTAGTATAAAATAAAAGCAACATAACATTTCCGAGCGTGGATAGAAAATGTTATCTAAACCTTTCTTTGATTGGATAATCAGAGGTGATTGTTGGACTTTTCACTCTAAGCTTCTTTCTAAAAAAATATAGTAGATTAAAATCAGAGAGATTGACTGAATTCTGTGAACTGTGGATTCAAGTGATGTGCTTCCCGACACTTTGACCCTGAAAGCAGTTCCTGATGGACAAGGAGCCTCCGTCTTTCAGTCGCTCCTGCCACTCTCAGCTCGGCTCTGTGTCGTCCTCTCAGTTTGTTCCCACACATTCTTTCCTTCACAGGAAGGAGACGACCCTGCAGCTCTGCTCTCAGCTGCATCATGTTAGATTCATGAAGCCAGCGGCGTCACATCCCCACAAAGGTTTTGCTGAATCATCCGACGCTCTCACACAACACAACGATATTTCTACACTGCACGAAACCAAATGGAAGATTTCCTACCCAGACATCCCTTGTCTTTCGGTCTGTCTGTTCTCTGATTTTCTCAATATCCGCTCATTCAATTGACGTCAAACTTGGCGGGTGTGCTGCTGAGGACCCTGGGAAGACTTGTGTGAGACACCAACCATAACCCCTGAATTATTCTAAACTGCACCTGCTGTGATGTGACTTTGATGATTTTTTAATTAAAGCTAGCGTCTGATGTTAACATCAATTCAAAATATGCCTGGGGTAATGAAATAAATGTACAATATAAAGTGAATGGGGGAACCACTCATCCATTTCACAGTCCTCACTTCGCTTCCCAAGGCCCCAAGCAATACAACCAGCAAGATGAATGGTGATTTGATGTGTTGGGATCAATAGCATCAACAGACAGAGTCATGATAAACAGGATCGTTTCAGCATTGATTTAAAAGAACCACGATTTTCAGCCGACCTGAAGTTCTCTCAGATCTTGTTCCCACAAATGCGTGGCATAGAAACTGAATGCACAACGTGGCAGTAGGTCAGAAATATATTTTGCTCCTTAACTATTCAGTGTTTCATAAACCAACAGCAGGATTTTGAAGTCAATTCTTCTACAGACAGAGAGCCAGTGCAATGATCTCAGACCTGGACGCGATCAGACAGACGACAGACAAACGACAGACAGATGGATTTCTGTACTTATTAGCAGGAAGTGCAACTTTACACATGACAGGATATGTCAAATATCCGTGAGACCAAAAGACATGTTTTTCTGTGTTTGTGTGCGTGTGTGTGTGTTTGGGGGGGTGGGGGGGGTCGACGCTATTAATTCAGACAGTTAGGCAACCGGTAACCAAGCAAAACTGAAAACAGCTGTCTTCCGACTCATCCCTCGCTCCCGCTCGCTTTTCCCTCACGCACACAGCATGTCAGGTTGGGAGAGATTTATTACGTTGCTCAATAGAATTCACGGAAACCGTGTGAGGTGGCATTTCCTCCGGGGTCTGTCTCCGTTTCTGTTCTACTAGTCATCACATCGGAAGTTAAGGAGCTGGTGCCATTAATTGCACACGGAACATCTGCGTTAATGCTACATAGAATCTATATTTCAGATGGATGTAGTGTTTATCAAGATATGATCAATGTCTGCAGAAATCACATAAAGCAAACAAACTGATGCTCGAAGCGATTGGGACCGAAGATCAAACCTCACGTGTGGATCACATTTTTTAACTACATCTGCCTTGAATTTAGGAAAACTGAAATTAGATGAATAGTACTTGATCACGTGATCACATTAAAATAAATATATTGACACTGTTCATTCAGAGAGCCAAACCCAGCTTTCAGTCGGGTCTTAGTTGAAATCTGAATAGTTGTAAAATCTTTAGTGAAAACTAAATATAGTGGCCATTATGTCAGATTTCATTATCAACCCATTTTTGTTTGCTTTGTCAGAATAAAGAGCTTAAAGAGATACACCATGGCTCTTCACTTTCATTAATCGGTCATGTTTTTTCCTTATCACAACCAACACACTAGTTTGTTCTAAACCTCCGCGTTCCTGTACAATCTGTGCCTCGATATGACGCCAGTTTCTTGTCAGTATTAAGCACTTCTTGTCCAAATCATGATACATAGACGTCCAGTCAGGTTATTCCTATTTGAAAAACGAACAATAGTCCTTATGTGACACAACAAACCGAGAGGAAATTCTTACTATGGGTCCAGCCTTTAATTCGACATAAACATTTTATCGTGCAGCGTTTATCTTTGAGCACTTTATCACAGCTGTTGATAAGGTATCAGGGCATGCCTTTGTGTACTTGGGCTAACACTCTCCAAACAGAGAGAAGGTGAGGCCTCACACAACCACACACACAAACGTATACACATGCATTCACAGAGTCCAATTTGGCACAGAGTCTTTCGAGATATGGTTGTTAATGTGTCCATTAGCTGGCATGATTGGCAAAGTTTCACAGCCAAAGGGATGCATTCAAATGTAGCGTGTAGAAAAGATGTGCCAAAAGAAAAAAGGACCCAGAGGAACCAGGTTGGGTAAAACAAGAGAGGAAACGAGAGAGAACGAAAGAAAAGGGGGAAGAGAGTTCGTGTTCAATTTCCTCCACTGGAGAACTTCTCAGGGCCTGAAACTCCATCCTGGGTTCTACTGGCCAGGCGGGCCTCGTTTGCATGGGAGCCCATTTCCTGTGAGTGATTAGCAGAAGGGAGAGTATGTGAGTGTGTGTGTGTGTGTCTGTGTGCGCACACTAAGGGCTGAAGTTCAGAGAGGTCTGGGGTTGTTTTGTCTGCTTGGGGAGGAAAGGAATGCCCAAATCAAACAGAGTGAACAGGATGCCTAGAGGGGGGGGGGAGAGAGAGAGAGAGAGAGAGAGAGAGAATAAGGAAAAGAGACAGAAGCAGAGAGAACAAGCAGGAAGACAGAGGAGAACGACAGCAACAGGAAGCAAAGATCCAAAAAGTAGCCGACAGAAGGAGCTGACAAAAAAAAAGGCGGCGCGAGAACACCAGAGAGGAGCTGAGCTAGTGGCTGATTTTTCATTTGCTGTGAACAGCATTCCTCCTGCTGCGATTTGCATTCCAGCAGAGCGGCAAGGTGGAGTAAGAATGTATCATGGAAAACCATCCACCTCTTAAACATCAGAGTGAACCTGCAGAACCTGTCCTAATATCTAATGACTTACAGCCCCGCAGCCGTCCCTGTTCCACTAAAAACATCTGAGGCTTTCACACGCTCCTGCTGACTATGCAGAGAGAGGAGTGTGGACTATTATTCCTTTATACAATAAAAGTAAAATGGCAATATAAGGGTTCTCCTTATAAGGCTGCTTAGCAATATAGAAAGCCAAATTAATTTTATTACACGAAATTTGATTATTTATTTAACACAAGAGCAGGTCAGACAAGCTGTAAAATGTCAAGTGTGATGGTGTCCCAGGTAAAGGTTGGTGTTTAAACCGGAGAAAATAGAACTGAGATACATTTCTGTTTCATTTCACTCAGTGAATGAAGAATTCAGTTCAAACGCACAGCTGCTTGTGGAGAAAACCTTCAAAACAACTTTGAGACCTTCACGTAGGGAAATAAAAACTGAAGAAAATACAGTTAAGGTGTTAAATAAAAAACAAACAAAAGAAATAATCCATATTTCTGATCAAACGTATCCTGAAATGGGTGGGGATGTCTTGTGGGGATTCACGCTCAATGTACATCGGTATTTATAAAGTCTGGTTTCAGTTAACGACATTAAAGACGAAAAAGACTTTATTCTGGGTGTTCTCATTTCCCTGAAGTTTCAAAGTTCAGCTCCCAGACACACGTCCTTGTGCTGCGTGCGTGAGCCGGACTCTGCCCATGAGGGAGTGAGCCATTCCTTAACTGGCAGAGCAGAATTGATAGGCTGCTATTGTTTCCTTTTAAGGTCAATTGTGACCTCGAATGCCTGGCATGGCTGGGAGTGCAGAAACAGCTGGCTGGCAGGAGAGATAAAACACCCTAATTTAACTGCATTCCTCAGTGCGAGTCCACACCTAGAGAGAAAGTAGCAGGGAGGCAGACTGAGCGAGAGCGAGAGAGAGCGGGCGAGAGCCTTTAAAGACAAGCAGGGAGAGAGAGAGACCAAGTGGGTGGGCGAGAGTTGATCTCCGCCACGGGCACGGAGCTCTGCTGTACCCTTGTTTGACCAGTCAGTCAAAACAGTCATAACACATCACTACATGTGGTGGACCTGTTTGTCAAGGACACAACATGAGGGTATACACACACATACAGTATATATACATACACCCCCGCCCACAATGAGACCTCAACTTTTCACAGGCTGACAACCCTATTCTCAGCCAATAGGTTTTTTCGCCTGGGCAGCACACTCTGAGTGAAGGCATCAGCTAAATGAGATGGCCAGACTGGCTTAGCTTCACAAATAAACCCAGACAGGGGGAGAAAGAGAGGGAGCCGGCTGAGGGTTGGATCATAAAATATGCCTGGTATTCCACAATGTTCCACAGTGCACAAATGAGCCACTCAGGGACTTGGGAGTGTAATGGGATTCTTGCGAGGCCCTTATGTTCTATAATGTGTCGACATGTACTCACATATGCACACACACACGACACACACAAATACATACACAACCAAAGTGTGGTTGAGACAGACATTCAGGTAGAAGTGACAGTGATGAGTTATCACTACCCATCACCACTGACTCAGAAAGCAAAGACTTGCAGGCACAATATGCAAGTGTTTCAATCAAAACAATAACAGAAGACTTTGTTTGTCTTCTTTAAAGAAGAATTGTTACATATTATATCTTAAATATATTCTTTACTATAAACACTTTAGTAACTGAAAGGTGTCTTTTGAATTTTAACCATAAAGTGGCGCAGAGAGAGGAAGATTAAAGAAGGAAGGAAGAAGGGATGACTGTAGGGAAGCTGATGACTTGCTCATTGTCTCAGTTTCTGAGTCTCCACTCTTAGCAAACAGGGGAGTGTGTGTGTAAGCAGACCAATTTTTAAGACCAATTAATTGTTCCAAGTCATTTATCAAGCAAAGGCCCAAACATTCTTTGGTTTTATGTGGAAATTTGTCTTCTTTTCTCTCTTTGATAACACCGTCAAGTAAATATGGTTTTGGACCATTTTTCAGACAAGGAAAGCAATTGTATGTAGAGTGGTAATGATCCGTCAGAAAATACATCTTTGAGGTTGGAGTACAGAAAAAATAACATTAAAAATGTTTTGCTAATCTTGGTTAGATGAGAATGAATAATAATGAAAAGAATGAATAATTGCAGCTCTGATTCAAAGGAATCACACCAGACTGTGGACATGTTCAGGCATTTCTCAGTATTTTCAGACAACTAACTAATCAATTCAATTAACCATAACTGGGCCACTGGGAAAACTAAACAATTTCTGGCAACAACAGATGGGGACTCCACTTGCATGTCTTCCCAACTCCCCTCCACTTCCCTGGTTTCCTGTCTGTCTTTAAATACCATGAGATGTCCAATAAAAGCGAGAAAAGCAAAAGAAGATTAGTTGCAGCTCTGCTCGGTTGATTTTTTTTCTTCTTCCTCATTTGCTACTACTACATAAAACCTTGGACATAAAAGGGTTTCATGTCTCTTAAAAAGTAGAATCTGTGCTCCAGCCAGAATGGTTTTATTGCCTCGCCATGGCTCGCATTGTGCCGCTTCACTTCCCCTGGTCGAGACAGTTAGCACGAGAAGGAGCTCCAGAAAGGCAACGTTGGCATGGATGGGAAAACCAGCCGACCCAGCCCTCATCTGCCCTTTATAAAATGCAGCCGTGCAGAGATTTCCTCCACAATAAAAAACCAAAGCAGAGAGAAGAAGGGGGGAAAAAGTGGAGAAGAGGGGAAAGAGGCTGAAAATAGCCCAACAGTCGGGGGTCCACATGCATCAGCACCACAATGATGAAAGCTCCTAAAAGCAGACTTGCTAACACATGGACTGGTCGGACAAATAGGAGGGATGCCTGTGGGCCGAGCACGCCAAATCTGAGACAAGATGATTAAACTTTATTGCATTACCAAAACTATTAGAATTTTTTCGAAAAAAGGAACAAAACAAGATAGTTGAGGGGAAACAGAGCACAGAAGACCAAATACAGAGGATGATAGAAACAGTAGAGGGTGAGCCATCGCCGTGGCGTCCTAACATTCCTCTCCCTGAGAACATGTATATTTTCTGATCACAAGAAAAATAATCTGCAGGAGGAATTTTATTTTGAGAGCCGCCCCTGTAGATCCCAGGCTCAGAGCGGGACAGACAGGCGTGTGTGGGTGAGCTCTTCAGTCTGCACCAAGCTTTTCATACAGTAGTGGTGGAAGTAGAAGAGCAGCTCTCCTCCCATTGCCAGGCACATCATTTGCCAAGGGGGAGCACGTGAGGATCCAAATCCACGGAGCGTTCGAGAAGTCACACATGATCAAACGGGCAAACATCCGCACCCACACACATACAGTGCAACCACAGCTACACTGTGCAACAACAGTATTTGGCTTCTGAACACCACTTGTTGTAAATGTTTGGTGAGTCTTTCTTTTTTATCTTTCTCATCCTCTCAGTCTGTTCCTTCATTTTTTTTTAAACTCAGCTTTCTTTCCTCTCCTTGTTGAACCGAGAGAAAAAAGGAAATAACAAAGGAGGAGCTCGGTAATAAAGATGAAAGCTGGAGCTTGACGTTCACGAGAGCTGCTCTGAGCCTACAAAGCCTGAATTACCTAAAGTCAGATTGTGTGAAAAGATACTGATTTACCTCCCTCTTTGTATTCTCGCCCTTCTTCTTCTCCTCTCAAAGAACACAACAGATACATCTCATCTTGTGATCATTATAAAAGTCATGTTTTACAGGTGGCCTGCTGCTTCTCGTTCCCCTCTCTCCCTCGGAGCATTTTACTCTCCACCGTTTTCCACTGGACTCTCTCTCTCTCTCTCACCCACTCACGACTTCAGAGCAGAGTCTTGCTGTTTGAGGAATCTGATATACAAATAGAGCCGGTATGGAAAATGTTACAGTGGACAGAGCAACATATGAATATTTTCAAACAGGATTGTGAAGCATTCGGAGAATATTGGGGAATGCGAAATGGAACAAAATGTTGAAGTACTCTAATAACACTAAACATGTTAAATATGCTTAATATGTAGCTAGAGCGGCACTGTCGCTTCACAGCAAGAAGGTTCCTGATTGGAATCTCAGCTTGGGGCCTTTCTGTGTGGAGTTTGCATGTTCTTCTTGTGTCTGTGTGGGTTTTTTCCAGGTGCTCCGGCTTCCTCCCACAGTTCAAAGACTGTTTTTTGATTAATAGGAGACTATAATTGGACTGTATGTGTGAATGTTAATGTAAATTGTTGTTTCTCTCTGTATGTTGGCCCTGCAAAACGCTACCTCAACCTGTCCAGGCTTTACCTGGGCTCTCACCCAATTTCATCTGGGTTTGGATCCAGTCTCAACGCCATCCGTGAAAGGATAATTGGTATAACTAATAGATGAAGATCAAGCTTAAAGTTGTCACAGGCACGGGTGACAACAAAACTTTGTTGTCAGACACAATGAAAGACAACAGGATTCAAACAGGGAACAACGCCAGTGTCGATAAGCTGTAAACAAATACACTGATTCCCACAGCACAGTTGTAACATCAGGCCTCCTGCTGGCTCTACCCAGGTGCCACCACTTGCTTGAATGTTACAGAAATTTCCCTTTTGTTGTGAATGCATCGGATCAACACTATTTCCAGTGAGTTCATGTCTGAAAACAGCATATAACACTTTCAGGGACAATGATTTAAATCTGGGCCTGTTAAATAGGCAGCTGTACACTCTGCATCAAACGGGCCTTCAGCACTGACACGACTGACCTCATGCTGAACCCTACCTCTGCTGAGCCCTGGACCGGTGCTGCCACAACGCACTTCTGCCAACAACAGACACATCAGTCAGTAGCCATCCGACTGCAAAGAGCTGTGACTGAAACATCATGAATTCCCGGGGAGAGAGCTGTAACTATAATGCCACAGACGAGGGCTTGAAAGAGACATATTACAGCTCTCAGCACATAAACACTCATCAAATTGCAGTGATGGTGCCCAAAACACACAAACCCTGCTGCTGGGTGAAAGACTTTGGTTCAACGTTTAGCCTTTTAAGGATATTACTGAGGTTATAGACTTGGTGTGGAGGAGTTCCACATCTGTAGGTGGCATGAGGTGGTATTTTTATATTTTTACCACCTGTTTTAGCGCCATCTTAGCTTTGGCTCGGTATGGGAAGTCTGCACCATCTTCCACCGCCGGCATCATGAGACTGATAGGAAGCAGAGCGTGATGTTCACCTTTCCTCCCCTCCTCTGTCTGCTCAGCCACATCTCCAGGAGGAGGAGTGCATTTTGAACCAGACTGCAATGGCTCCTGAAATATGCCAAATATGCCCCTGACCCCGTCCTCTCCAGAGGACGTAGGCCTGCTTGCTAACCCACCATCCTTCCTTTCCCCCCCAACCCCCCAGCCCACAGCATTCCTGCACTGTACACAGCACCGAACATACACATCTACTCATAATCACAGATGACCCACTCGCATAGAAAATGTTAAGGTCATTAATAACACAAGTTTCCACCCAGATGACCCAGACATGCCTTTTAAGGGTAGGCGGTTCAGATTTCCCTTTTCAGAAACTTCCAAAAATACTCCTGGACGAGGCAGGAGGAGGAGGAGGAGGAGGAGGAGGAGTGACGGGAACAAAAAAAGAGGAGGGGGACACCTCTTTAGCATGGCAAAAAGAGAGGGAGAGCATGAGTGAGACAAGATAACAATCAGAAGGAGAGAGAGAGAGGGAAATATCGGGCGTTTGAGGAGGAGAACACCTACGAAAATAAGAGTGAGGGTGAGGAATTTACAAGAAATGTCTTAACTTTAGCTCTCCCTTGTTAAAAGCCTTAGTTCCTTTCTCCTCTCCCTCCCACTACCTCTCACTCTGACTAGCTGTGCCTCCTACATGCGTTTAAAGTTATGTTTCCTTTGCACTTCTTTCCTCTCCTCTTCCAGGGTCGACGAGGCAGCCATTTTTTTTTCAGGAGCCAGAACAGTGCAGGAAACAAAACAGGCACACAAGGGACCTTCTGTAAAACAACTTGTTGGAACCTCACAGAAAATTCCACACAAGAAACCAGGGAAAACCAAAAAGTGGAAACTCTGAAACTGAAAGCATGCAAAACACAAACACAGGGGAAGAGTGACCCACATTATGAGTCAGTGTAGTCCAAACTCGAGCCATGTGGGGGGGCTGTCCTGGCCCCGGCGGCAGCTTAAACATTACAGGACTTACTGCAGCTATCAGGGTATATCAAACAGAGACCAACACAAACTGGGCAGGAGGGTTTTGCTAAAGAAAACTAGCACTCAGCATGGAGGGCAGGGAATGTGAGAGAAAGAGACAACTTTAAGTAAAGAAAGAAAAAGGCCTGATACCCAGGCAAGAACCTTAAAGGACATTAAAGGCTGTTGCGAATTTTTATACAGTATTTGCACCTATTACATCAACTTGAGGATAATCTTATTGTTTGGAAGAGCAAGATTAAAAGACTTACATGAGATTTCAATGGATGATTCAGCCTGAGGACTAAACTTAAGCTGCCTTCATGCGCACACTCAACCGATGTCAAACAGGAAGACTAGCCTATATCTCCTGATGGGAAAGAGGTGCTGGGGACGATGTCAACTTGGAAGGACAAAGAAACTCTAGAGCTTTTGGTGATAAGGGCCGACGCCAGTGTCAACGGGCTGTAAACACAAACATGTGATTTCTGCAGCAGAATCGAGACGTCATGCCCTGCCTCCTGTAAGCGTGTCCCAGATGCCATCCCTCATCTGGACACTCCAGGCATTTACGTGTTGCTGTGTACAAATCTAAATCGGACAATTTCCTACTATGTTCTCAATATGTGAAAGTCATAAAGGACATTCTGACATCTGCAGACTTGACGTCTTAAGCTCTAAGGTCTCTGTCTGTTCCCAAGTGATAAGGAAGTGGTGGACCGTTGGGACGCCTAAATGAAGACCAGATGAGGACTTTTCTTTTCCTCTTCGGTTACATGCCACATGTGAAAAGCCTTCACATGTTCAGCAGCAGGGTAGCTGCCTGGTTGTGGGGACTGCAGGGGAGCGATGGGTGTTCATAAATAAGGATTCCTGAGTTATGGCACTGGGAGGCGCTTTGGAAGTCTGGTACGAGTCAGCACAACAACCTGTGGATGATTCCTGGGGATCATTGAAGACACCTGTTTGTCAAAGACGATGACCATTATCAAGATGCCGCTCACGTCCCAGTGTTCTTTTAACCACCGCTGAATACATGATGCAAACATATCAGATAGCACAATAACAATGGGGTCCAGTGTTCAAAGAGTGAGGGGGTCTAAAAGCCTCTGAAGCTCGTCCTCTTTGTTCATAGACTGTGGATTTCAGGGGGATTTATAATCATAACAGCGACAGTACAATTATATCTCACCATTGAGCTGTGAGGATTTACTCATAATTACAAATGAAAGACAAAGTTCCTCTGCTGGTGGTTAGCTGCCTTATCACACCCGTGACAACACAAGGAAGTGGAGACGTGTCAGATTGCAGCAGGGAGCAGACGTCTGAGTGAAGTTTCTGTAAATGATTCTCAAACTTGATGGCTTATTGTTGTCGGGCTCTCGGTGGCAGAGCTGTGATACAGACAGTAGAAATTATTAACCACGGAGTTTCACTTCTGACCACGAGGTTTGTTCGAAGTTAATCATTCTGCAACAGCATGATTTGCAAGGAAAATTCCATTTGATAACCATCTGTTTGCTTGATAATCACGAGTAATTCAATAATCACTATTACAGGCCAGTAAATAGCAGACCTGTCAGTTTAGTTAATAAAAGATAGATTTATACAATCTTGCTAAGATCCTAATCATTTTAAAACCAGTTACAAAGTACAAGCAGAGAGGCTGTGAGGTGTATAAGAAATGTGAATATTGTTGATATTAAAGAAAATGTATTTTATTTAGCTAATTTGAGTTTGGCCAGAGATGACATGTACAACAACACACACAAAAACATGTGGAAAATAAGAAGTTTAAAAAACGTAGGCATACTACGAGAGCCAGATCATGAATGGAATATCCACTCACTCATTGACATTTTAATGGTTTTTAACAGCTATAACCTTATACAATACTACAACCATAAATATATGTAAAATATTACACTGGCCACCAGAAATCCACATCGATCAAATATTCAACACAGCACTTCACTTGTAACAATATCTTGCATATTGATAAGATTTAAACGATGACAATTGGAAGAAGTCATCCTCTTAAGATTTTCCCAAATTTTAAATGTGAAATACCACGGGTATCTCCTGCAGGCTACTGGACACAACACAGTCATCTGCACTGGCAGCCTTTGCTTCGACTGGTTCACAGAGAGTCACCTGCAGCCGCAGCAGGGACAGAGCGGTGAGGCCTCAGCGAGTGACCACGCCACCGCGGGACAGAGGGTCCACCAGAGCGGCTGGTAATGAGGAGGCCGTTTGGCACGCTTTGCAGGACTAATGAGGGGGATTCATTCACACTCACACACACACACACACACACACACACACGCAGGAGAGGTTGTATGAACAGAGTCCTTTCTTGCTGTGACATGGCATTCTTACAGAGCGATAGCACATATCTGTCACTCTGCGTGTCAGTGTATGTGTTAATGAGAGCCCTAATGGGGCATGTGAACACTTGGAGCTGCGATGTGCTCCTGGCTACTACTCGCTGAGTGACTGATACACTCAACCTCCAGTATCTGATGACACATCTACACAGCTTGGGGGCAGCGGCGCCGAGATATGCGTGAACACACACACACACACACACATCACAAACCTGCGAGTAAACACAAAGTTCAAGTAGTTTGAACTCCAGCTGAAATCACAGCGCTCTGCCCCGTCACTGGCCTGACGCTGATAAAGAAAGCTGGTGAGAGAGAAGAGTGGAGGGACGACTGGGAATAAGGAGGATTATTGTCACTCACTTTCCTTAAATAAAAGCCTAAAGCCCTGATTCTCATGTTTAAATTGATGTGCTGCTGAATAACAACACGCAGCAACTCTTCAAATCTGCCACGCTTGTTTTGACTGATAAAGACAAGTTAGTAAATGTTTAACAGAGTATAGATTAAATAGTGTCAATACATTTTCTGCTGATTGACTATCACTTCTGCAAGTCAAAATATGTGAAGATACACATGTGTACACAGCATACAAGCAGTGGACATTGCTGGGGTTGCGACTAAAATGCATCCAAATGATTGATGAAATTCTCGACTAATCAAATCACTCCGTCTTTAAAAGTACGGTCAAAAGTCCCAAACCCCAAAATGTTCCATTTACAATCAAAACAAAGCCAAGCCGATATTTTCTGAAAACGAGAAGCTGGAAATAGAAGTTTTGGAATTTGTGTGGGGAAAAAATTGCACACACACACAAACACACAAAAAGCATGTACAAGCGGAGACCCGCACAATCAACATTATGGCATTAACCCGTCTCCCTGTGCGCCTGCTAACACGCAGACGGCAATTCCAGCTGGCCTGCGTATTGTCAACAGCATTTGTCCCAGATACTGAGCCCATTATTGCATTATATCGAAACGCACACGTACACACACACATACACACCCTCGCAAAAGGACACACGCTCACAGAATGTGTGTGGGCTTTAATACGAGCCTCTCGGAGACCATGATTCAGCGCTGCTATTTCAAGGAGGCCTCGGTTTTGTAACACCTGCAACATCACTCTTGCGTCCTGTGTGTGCATCCTCCGCCAAATCTGGTCCTGGGCAAGAGGGGTTACCGAGGCTGAAACCGAGAGTCTACCACTAAGAATAACCGAAAGCAACACCATCCGGTCTAATTCTATCGGAGCTATCTATTACAGCTTATTAGGATGTATAGGTCAGACTGTACAAGACACACGTGTGTTCATGTGGCTGCTGACTTTTCTTTTTATAATTTATTCCTTTGGGAATGAAGTTGCTACATTGATGTTTTTAAATTGTTTTTTTTTAATGCTATGGTTACTTAAGCTGAAACAATTGGTTGATCAGATTGATAAAAAACTGCTCTGTAGCTAATCCGTTTGCTGGTTAGAGCTTCTCGAATGTGGAGATTTACTGGTTTTCCTTTGTCATACAAGATAGTAAATTGAATGTATTTGCTCCTGTTAAACAAGCATTTTGCATAAGTCCCCTTAGTCTCTGGGAAACTTCAATGGTGAGCTAATGTCTTACTAATATTGTCTAACTATCATTTCACTGTGTTTTATGTTCTCCTGGCTTTTCATTATAAAACAGGTTGATGGCTGGATTCTAAATATACCTTTAGGTCCAGCTGAGCAATAAAACGATCCATCATCATTTGCATGCACTTGCGACAGATGACGTCAATAGTAACGTGTTGCAATTCCACACTGATGTGATAGAGCTGCACAAACGGGGGGGGCTGTGTGCATTAAACCATGATGTGTGAAGCGGCTGTACCACCACCGACCGGCCCGGTTGGACATTCCCGGTGGTTTGATTCTCCCAAGAAGAAAACCTCAATATTTTAATTTAATCCCCAGAGCCGTCATTTAGCCACTCTGTAATCCCCAGGTCCAGTGCTAAATCTGATAATTACCCTTATTTGACACCCATAATGATTAGTTTTGGGTGTCACCCAAAGCAGTACAGGGTGTTTCATAAGGCGGTCATGGCGGAGTGGAAAACCAACCACGCGAGGAAAAGCCCAGGTCATAAAGGAGGAAGAATAGAGTGTGATTATTACATTGCATGGCAGGCGACAACTCTTCAAGAGGACACAGTGCAGACTCTGTGTTTGTGTAACTTTCGATTGTCGCCATCAGCGTTGTTTAAAGATCATAAAGCGGGTATTGGTGTGGCACTCCCACTGTGTCAGCACACTCAGCAATCATGTTCAGTTACAGGGGACGAAGGTCAAAGGGAGAATCTGCTGAGAATCCGTGTGTCATAAGAGACAGCAACCAAACCGAACTCGGAACATAATCAAGGCTGTAAATCCACTGATCAAAGTGCAGACATCTCACTCTTCGCTTTGCTGCGGCTCCCATTTGATTTTCCCCCTTTGCAGCTCGCCCAACATTCCCTCCACATGCGGTGTAATAAGTAATGACCCCCCCCCCTACCCCCCAAAAAATACCAAAGGAAACCATTTTCACACGTCTGCCTCCAGGACAAGCTGCCATGCGAGTTCCAGGAGCAAAGTGGATTCACAGCAGCACATGCTGGTCGGCTCAGCTCAGCTGGTAGAATCTACAGCTGGCTCCGAGGGTGAGCCTTACTGGAAAGTCATCAGCAGCTCTTTCTTTTTTTTGGTCTCCTTCATGTCTGAAACAGGTCAAGGCAGGTCCCCCTCCATCCCCTCCCCCCCCCCATGCTGCTCTTTACGAGCCCCACCTGGCAGATAAGTATTCCACCACTGCAGCTACCTTTTCTGCTGTTGACACATGTGCACACACACTCTCCTCTGTTACTGTTCTGATGAGGCAGCACAGTGTGCACACTGTTCAGACCTTGGGCTCCTCCACCTTGTTTTAATACATGTATGAGTGTAGCCTGTTCCGAGCAACACAAGCCATCACACGAGAAGGACAACAGACACATACTCAAAGAGGACAAGCGTGTTTATAGATTTAATAAGTCATCCAGTTAGGGCTCTGATGAACTGACATTATAGTTAGTACCTCAAATCTCAAAAAGGTTATGTTTCAGCCCCTGTCCATCGTTTTATTATTGTTTATTTTCAGCAGGATTGGACAAACACTACGGATCGGATTACCACGATACGATGGGATGTGGGAAGAAAGAGCCAAATTACATTTTGGTGCAGATCCGCACAAAGAGGCAGACCTAAGAATTGTTTTGCCACTTTCTTTAACGTTGCGTAAATGGGCATGTTCTGACACGTTCACCTATCTCCCCATTCATTGATCTTGATTGAAAAAATCTGGCATATTTAGGGGACCGATATCTGTCAGTGTGAGTGCTCGGCCTCGAGTGTTCGTGACATTCTAGTTGTTTATGGTTTCAATTTCATAACTTTCTAGGGTTGGAAAGTTCATCTTCAAATTGCTTGTTCTGTCTGAGGAACAGTCCAAAACCTCAAAATGTTGCTATCCCAGACAAAAAGCTCAGAATCTCGACATTCGGAAAAGCTAGAAACTGAGTATTTGCCATTTCCCTTGATATATTAATCAAACAATTAAATAACTGAAGTCTTTTCTCTTCATATTCAGCCAATTGGCAACTCATTCTCAGTGCAGGTTTTTCACACCAACGCTCAGCATTACATCCAAGGCTGATTCAGCTCTTTTGCGATTACACTATAGTTGTCTACCGTCCCAAAAACCTTGTCCAGTGCGCACAGGAACATGTGCACAACTCATTTTGTCATCACGGGTCCACAATGTCGTCAGGCCGCTGTCAAAATGCCTTGAACTGATTCAACAGATGAAAGACTTAAGTACAGGCTGTGTTGAATGTGCCTTCCTACTGTAAACTCACTGTACTGTGAAATTCATCCAGTTATTTCTGTCGATTGTCCACAGGTTGATGCACGAGTGAATAACACACAGTGACGTGAGTGCTCAATTATGATTTCACGGTGCTTAAATTGAGACTTTTTCCACGTCTCCTCCCTGAGTATATTGGCCACCTTACGTGAACTGCACTATACACGTTTTCCACATACCATACAGCTTTTCCTTTCTTTAAACATACTATAAAGTGCAGTGCAGGAGAGATATATTAAAATGTGTTCATGTGAATGGGTTAGTCCTCTTTTCCCGGTTTTTGTCCCTAGGGGAAAACTCCGGCCTTGTGGTCTGGTCCAAAGTCTAGAAAACGCAGTAGCTTATCTGGCTGATAGTGAGTGTCAACAACAGAAACTGAAACCTCTCAAGAAAAATACCCTAAAACTCCTGATGACTTAATACGCTTGGGGGGGGGATACAGGCCAGGTCCAACCAGCTTATAGGAAGATAATGTCCTGAACAAAACTTCAAAGACTACGACAGGTACAGGAAGGTTGCACTTTTTTGAATGTTCTCAACGATGTGTCTGATCTATAACTTTCTAATCCATAATAGGGCAAAAAAGGGTTGATGTATTTAGTGATACATTGTTGATTCAATAAAAGGTACAGGGAGGAAGTTTAACAAGAAATGTGTCATATGTTCAAAGCTCGAAAAGAGGTTTTCATACATTTCAAATTAAATCCCCCCCCCTTCCCAAGAGATTGACGTTATCATCTGAGCTCGGATCGGAGAGATTAAACCATATCAATATCTATCCAGATCAAATTCAATCAACTGTCTTTAAACGTTAAGAGAAAACAATTACGTGAAATTGATCGACATCATTATCGATATCGACGATATGAATAGTTTGGTAACGATATACATTTAGGACAGTCCCATTCTGTAGCCTATAAGCGTGACGTTACAATGTGCGTAGACACAAGGTGAACGCAACCATGTGAAATTGGCAAATGCGTGGAACCGTGACGCAAGTGTCTCCAATAAGACGCATTTTGAAGAGCACCTGGGGGATTCGCCGCAGTCCGGGATGCTTCACTTTGGGCTACAGCCCGGGCAGAGGAGGAGGAAGAGGAGGAAGAGGAGCAGCAGCAGCAGGAGGAGGAGGAGGAGGAGGGTTGAAAAACTTGCCGCAGTTCAGACTTCTGCAGTCCCGACTCAGGAAGCCGCTGCGTGGAGCCTGAAACACGACTCCCCGTGTTCCCACTAACACCAGTAAAAACACCCAAAGTACAAGAGGCGAACTTTACCTTCGCGGCTCCAGCACTCCGGTCACAGTGAAACACCCGCTCCGGTAAAATCCACACAACTTCCCACGGTGCGAGCTCATGCGGACGGTGGGACTCGCTGCTGCCGACTCGGCGCGGACAAGTTCATCCGCACATTCTCAGACTCGCCCCGGACACTCTGAGGCGACAGAGGCGGGCTCTGCCTTCGCGGTCACACCGGCTCCCGAGTGCGGCGTTCGTCGGTGCTTTTCCCCCCCCTGCGCGGATAGTTCCTCGGTCGCTGGCCCCGCTGCTGGAGATCAAACCATCACATTCCTCCACCGCGTCCGTAACAATGAAAAAAGGTGGGTTTTCCTTCTGTGCTGCCGGAGGACCCACCCCTCGGGATGACTCTGCCCGGTCTGACCGCAAAGAGAACGCCCTTCCCGGCTTCGAGGTCCCGCCTCTCTCCCCCACATCACCCGGGCGAAGCGTGGCCGGCGAGGAGGAAAGAAAACCAGGCTGAGTCTGTGAGGGGAGTGCGAGTGATTCTGATCCACTCACAGTTAATGTCCCCCACTCTCTCTCTCTCTCTCTCCCCCTTCTCTCTCTCTCTCTCTCTCTCTCTCTCTCTCTCTCTCTCTCTCTCTCTCTCTCTCTCTCTCTCTCTCTCAAGCACATATACAATCATAAATGTAAACAACAACAACAATAATAACATAGGCCTAATTGAATAAAGAAAATATTAAATACAGTGATATTAATAAAACCATAACAATCTATAAATTGCTAACAAGTACAAACTTAGTGTAAAGTTGAATGTTGTGCGCGACAATTAGTCCAATGTCAAGAATGAGAGTTTATGACATAAACTACAAAAAGTAGAAGTCACATGAACTCAATGGATAAAGGGGATTAACTTGACAGTTTATATACATATTATGAATCTGTATTTTGTCTTTGATCTTTCTGCATATGACCATAAATGTGCAGATGTCACAAAAATAGCTCCACAATTGTTGTGATGCCGATGACACAAGCAACTGAGACCCTGGATTATTGCCCCAAAAGCCCCTTGGGTTTGGTAAGTGTGTTAGTCTAAACATTAGGCCTATACCAAAGCCATTAAGCTCTAATGCAAGAAGTTTCTGTTCTCATGCCATTGAGTTGAAAACAAGTTTATCGGAAGCCGGTTTATGTCTTGAAATACTTTGATCAGCTTTATGGTTGAAAAAAAACCAACATCTCTTTACAATTCTTTTCTTATTTGTAATCTAATTGCTCCTGGTTTTATTTTGTAATCATTATTGTATTTGTTTATTAAGTCTAATGTTTTTCTCCTTTAGTTTTGGGTAAAGTGTAATGACCTGTTGTGAAGTGCATACGTCCAAAGAGTTTTATCCTGTCAAGTTGGTTCAATATACTATTATAGTTCACCTCTGGACCTTTTAGATCCCAAGAACCTTGACTGTATTTATAGAGATTGATTTTAGGCTGGTTGTTGTAACACCACAATCACCACTACTACTACTTTGTGTACTTTTCTGTGAGAGTGGAGAAAGTTGTTGGGTTGTTTAGCAGTTTGAACAGTTTTCTTCACCTGAGTCCAAACACAGAGCAGGTCAGATGGTTCGACCCTCACAGGGGACACATGGATCAGTTCGTCTCTCTGTAGCTGCACAAGGACACACACACACACTCCCTGCGTTCAACTGGTGCCACTGAGCGTGCCAACTTCAGGTGCACAGCAGTGATACAGCATAATAAGTACAACTCACGTGTACTGTGCGCTCTGTTATTACAGCGTGATTATGGCTGGGCAGTAAATTCTTCATTGTGCGTTCGTTATGTTTTACTTACCTACGCGTGGATGATAAAATACCTCCTAATTGTTGTGAATGTCAGAGACAGCCAGCCAAACCAGGTGAAGTCACAAACACACACACACACACACAGACACACACTGGACCTACTTAGACACATTCTTGTGAAACACTCCTTAATTTGGGGGCAGAGGAGGTCATAAACACAGCCGTCATTTTAGCTCTATTATCAAAAACAAAATCTAGGGCTGCCTTGGTTTCCATTCAAATGTAACATCCACGGGACACTGTGTCTCTCTCAGGAATTTGCAGGACGTTTCACGAACCTTCACGTCCATCTGGGACCTTGGCGGTGCCGGTGAGACGATTGCGCAATTAAAACCGTCCTTTGTCGAGATTCCCACAGTCAGATCCTTTTGTTTCCGCCTCGTCGAACATGCCTTCGGTGATTATGCAACAACCATACTGCTTTAATCATGCCAGTTGACACAATGGGCAAGGTGAGGTAAACATGATGTCACAGGGACGATCTCTCCAGGTGGGGAAAAGGCCATAAATAACAGTTATCAAAGTGAACATTTAATCCTTTCAGAAGCTGCTGCATTAGCGGGCATGCCCGTGCAAACACCTGAGCTCCACCACAGGTAATCCAAGCAGGTGAATGTGAATATGTGTCTGCCAACATATCTCTCGTCCAGTTTAACCCTTCATCCATTGCATTTGTTTAAACCAGGTTTAACACTTTTTTATTCACAAGTACCCTTTACTAAGCTATTTCAAGATCATACATCATTGTATTTTATTCTATTTCTAATGTGTTATTTAACACAGATCTATGGCTTTTATTTGTAAAATGTTTCTCTTTCAACATTTCAGATTCATCCTATTTATTTATTTTACCTCTTTAAATCTTTTTTACCCTTTTTTCTGCTACACTTTTAAATCTTATATTTCCTAATGTTGTGAATCTACCACAGTGTCTGAAACATGCTATTTTAAAGTTGCCTTGCCTTGTGTGTCCCTAAATTTCTCATGCTAACGGTTCTTCAAAGACAAAAGCCCAGCGTGAGAGAGAATGTTGCCATAAAAAATGGGGTTTTCTCTTATTTTCCAGAGATACTGTGTTGATCTATGGAGAAGACAAGTCCTAAACATCCGTCAGGGCTCTGGAGGCAGTGAGATGAAATATAAGTAAAGAGAAGCGTGGAAAGAGCCTCTTTTTTATGTTCACTGGTCATGTTTCATCCATCCCGAGAGGTTTGGCTCATGCCCAGACAGACTCCTGTCGTTTGGGGAATTTGCCTTAATACGTCAAACGATGTAAATGCAAATGCATATGCGATCTAATGAATGCATAAGGACAAAGTGTGAGGGAATGTAATCTCCTCCAGGAGATTTTCTGTGGGACACACTGGACAAGCTGATTCAGGAAGAGCCGTGTTCTGGCCAACATCCTTCCTAATCACAAACATCCTTCACCAGCCAAAAATGTCAGCTTGTTTGTCCCAATAAGACTTTTCACAAAAATAAACAGCACAAATTTTGATACATTTTTCAAACAGATGAAAAGTCTTCTTAAGCCCACATTATTTTTTTGTTTGCTGTTTGCTTTTCACATTGGGGATTTGATCTCATCCGGAGAGAGTTGCGGAGGCTGAAACGACATACTAATCTCTAATAATCCTGTGCAGATCCCCAAAATCACAAGCAGCCAATAGTACAGAGTGCAGGGACCGGGTCAATAGTCACCTGACAATCCAAAATGAGAATTTAGGAATAAAACGAGACCAAAGTAGGAGGATTTGACGCCACAATATGGCTCATACTGGAGCTTTCCTACTTTATGTCCTTTTTACAGCGATTATAAGGATTAATGTGCTTAATTCACTGGGCTCTCAGGGCGGGTTAGGACCAGTATTTAAACAGATGTAACCCTGATGGATTTAAATGTGGGGCAGCCTGTCATGTAGGGAAACGTTCACTTATCCGATGTCATCAGGCGCCATGACAACATTGTGTATCATTGTGTAGCCTTCCATGTCGTGTATGCACGCTATGTGTAGAGCGGCTCTTTACAATCGACCTCGCTTGTACAATCATGTCATATTAGTTCAGATTGCATTAAATCTTGACACTCTTTGTTTCCCGTAGCTGAAGTGCGATGTTTGAGGTTTTTATGTCCCTAATAGACAGAACGTCCCACAGGAGGGAGAGAGCTTCAAGTCCTTTGATAAGGTTGGAAAAAAGTCCCTGTCTTCCCGTCAGGTCTTATATCATCTTGAAGTACAGATGCCTCGGCCTGTCTCGCTCAGCCTCACGTGGTCCTCTCTCTCTCTCTCTCTCTCTCTCTCTCTCTCTCTCTCTCTCTCTCTCTCTCTCTCTCTCTCTCTCTCTCTCTCTCTTCCTCTCTCTCTCTCTCCCTCTCTCTCTCTCTCTCCCTCTCTACTCACTGCAGGGGGACATTCCTCAAACCCCAGCCTCTGGCATGCAGCGAATTTGCCTGAGAGAGACCTGCACTCCCCGGTTCCGCCACAAAACCCACTGCCGGGCAAGATGTGCAGTCAAACACACTACACTCATTAATCAATTCTCCACCGTGGCGTCCTTGCCTTTCCCCTGAAGCGGCCTCGAACACCCACCTGTCTGCATCTCACTGGGGCTTTCTCATTTCGAAAGGGCCCGAGGCAACGAGCCATGCATCAAGCTCAAGATGAAGGAGGGACTGTGAAAAGGTGTTAATGGGACGAGAAAGGTCCACACAGGCTGCTCCCTCCCTTCCTGCCTCCCTAAGGAATGCATGACTCTGACTTCTGACTGTAGCATAGCTAGCCCATAAAAAAAAAGAAAAGCTGTTGAGGTCCTGGCAGCTTCCCCTCTCTTGTGTTTCTGCACACCTGGACCGAAACTGCAACCATTCTTCGAGAGGAAAAATGCCTCGGCCCTGCCCCGTGCAGCAGCAGCAGCAGCAGAACATCAAGGGATGACCTGTAGCAATCTTTTCAAAAAGTTTCAGGGCCGTTCAGAGGCAGAAAAACACATTCAAGAGAAGGAATCGAGTGGCATGCAGAGAGGAGCCAGGTGCAAGTGTAAATCCCACAGACATATTTGAGAAGCATGCAACTACAGCCACCATGGCAAGTCTGCATTTGAACCCAAGAGTGATTTAACATTACACTGTAAAACACTGCCAGACGCTCTGGTTCAACTTTGTAAAAAATACATTCCCCCACTGAACGATTTTAATAATTTGCTCAAAGATATATTGTGAGTTGTGAAAATGCCAAAAACAGCTCAATAAACTTAGCGGCTGTCCAGATTCACTGTTTTGGGATGTGAAACAGTGAAAAAAGTCAAATAAAACATAAGGAAAAGTTTGCAACAAGTGGAAAGAGTCAGCTGTTTCCTTGAGGAGTCGATGAAGACCAGAACCTGGTCACTGTTGTGATGATATCCACTGAATGCTAAATTAGATTTCCATTGTAACCAAGTCACCAAATATGAACAAATGAAGAGCTATTTATTCCTTTGTCTCAATATTATGACTCAATGATTAATGAGTTAATTTAAAAGTGAAGGGGCTCTGGGACTGAAACAGACTCTAATCTTCACCCTGGTTAAGCCCTGTTTCACTTGGAGACAGCTGTGACTTAGCTTGAAGCCTGGTACTACTCTCTACATTATAAAAACAAAGCCACGGCCAGCAGCTGTTTAGCTTAGCTTAGCTTAGCTTAGCACAAAGATGGAAAACTAGGGTAAACAACCAGACTGCAAGATTTTGTTATAGACTATTTTATAGGGGCAGTAAAGCAGTTCCACCTTGATTCTAGCCTTTGCGCTAATTCATCATAACTGACTGTTAGCTTTTAAATCATATTAAGTATCCTCATGTGAGATTGGTGCGATATCCTTATTCGTGGCAGAAAAAGAAAACATTTCCTAATCTCAGATATATTTTCCGTTTATTACAAGAAAAAGTCTCTGGAGAAAAAATGTCAACTAAAATTTTTAACTTGAAGTGTCTATTTGAGCTCATGTCGGGTGATGATAACAGATGAGCTGTCTCAGTTGAATTGATGTTGTACAGTGTACAGCCTACGATACATTGAATATCTCATACCGAGCTTTTGAACCAAACCACATCCCTCATACGCTGCTCTCCATTTCATGACCAAAACAAATCTCAGCGTCTTGCTGTGGAATCTTTTGAATCCACACCCAAACCACGAGCAATAAGATGTATATGTGAAAAGTTCCTCTTTTTTTCAAACACTGTAGCCCTGTATACCAAGCAAGGGCACAGAGTGTCTGGCAGTCATGCAGGGCACAACCACCAGAGAGCTCTTGCTGTCTTGTTCCGCTGCCAAACCATAATAACAGCCATAAGGTCGAGGAGGCTGGTTAACTTTAATCTAGGAATTATACTGTGGCACCAGGGAGAGGAGGACGTGTTGCGTTGTGCTTCTACATAGGAGTCTAATTTTTACATTGCAGGGGGGGGTAAGGGGCTGTTAAAACTACACACTCAGAGGAGAGGTTTGTGTAGTTGTGCTGTGTGTTGAATAAAGTCCCTCCACCACTGTGCACTGTGTGAGAAAGAGGAGAAGTCTTCCCCTCTTTTTCACGAGCCTCTTCCTCCCCCACGTGGTTAAAAGGTATAAGTACACATTTGCCTGGGCTGCTGATGAGCCGGAATTTTGGGCCGTAATAAGAAGCAGTTTAACCTCTTGTCACCATAACGTGCAATCACGATAAGGTTGATGATAGTGTGGTTTTATTGGCTGTAGGCCCCCACACAGGAGATCTGTAGTGCGTAGGCAGATACAACATGAAACAGATGATTTAAAAACAAACTCTAAATAAAAACAAATCATCATGAATGTTTATTAATTTTTAAACCTGGCACTTTCTAAGTCTGGCGCCGAATCCCATCAACAACTTATGACCCCCCTGTGTCCCTGGACTCCCACTTCCATCTGTGAACGGAGCTCTGAGGTCTTCTACCGAAATATATAAAATACTAAGGCTGACCTGTTATAAACCTCAACCTCTGGAGCAGTTGACTCATGACAATCAGATGACAACAGCTTTAGTGTTTTTTAAATCCTTTCTTCATTTTGTTTTATCGCAAAGCTTCTCTGTTTTGCAAACTGATTATCTTTCTCTTTTTGTAACAGCTGCTCCTGTAATTTCCATTTTTCTTTCTGTTAAACCCACTAGTTCTATATTATCTTTGAGGATTACTAAAGTTCTTTCTTATACTATGTTATGTTATGTTGAAAATAACTAAGGCTATCACAGCTTTATAATACCCAGAACTTGTGTGGTAAAAATTTGTATAATATATAACCTACAGTAATGAGCTAGTATTACTTTGTACAAGAAGTACAAATTATAGAACAAATTATACACAAAATAGGAGGATGGGATAAATACTGTATATTGCAATGTATACATACTTATGAATATTTGACCATGTCAGTGAAGTAACAGATGCACTCAGGAGAGCACAGGCCTGTGAAGGCATGTATGGGTGGTAAAGAGCGTCATGTCTAGATGACTTGCACCAAATTATTGGAGAAGTTGCTCAGAGAAAAACACACAGAAAACACCCAGATTGCTCCATGATGAACATCTCTCTCTCTCATTTTGACGGACTGGAATACGTGTTGCAACACCGAGGGTTTCCCCCGTGAAGACTGGGAGAAGGCCCCCCCCTCCTTCGTCTCGAGGCTGAAACACTCACACCCCTTCTTATAAGGAGACACACCCAGTAATGATACAATAACTTACACACTTACTCCTCAGAGCTCGGGAGGCGTTCAAAGTGCTCACCGCATGAGAGATAATAGAGGAGCCGAAGAAACAGTCTGGTAAGTCCACTGATTATCATTTACTCTTTTATTCTCTTTGTGTTAAGAAATTACGAAGTGTTAAATGTGTCTGTGGTGAGTGTAATAAAAAAAAAGGAGTGAATTATGGCAGATCAAACGTTTGCCTTATAGTTACATGTTATGTTCTGTATCTTTATTGAATATAATAATAGCTAAATTAATTACCTTTCATCCTGTTGTACAAATGTAAAGATTTTTAGATATGATCCCAATCAAAGAATAGTCTTATCAAAAGCTCACCATTATCAAGACTAGTAAATCATTGATTGAATATCGGTAAAGTTATAGTTTATTACATCTTATAAAGGCGTGTCTCATTATTAAATGGCAATGAAACAGAAACAAAGGTGAAGTCTCGCTATTTAGAATTTTATCAAGTGGTATGTTCACAGTCTTATAAACAAAGAATTTGGAAAATATATCAATATCCATTTGTTGTGACGTCATACATCATGAAACCTTTAGTGATTATTTGAAGGCAATCACAGCACTTTAGGTCAGGATGAGAAAAAGACTGTGATCTGGTTTAGAGAATAAAGAATCACTGATTTCAGACAAAATATATTTATGCATTTTTAACCCGAACATAATGTTTTCCTAAATCTTACCCAAACCAACTCGGATGTCTCAAACTACATGAGATATCTCAGGTTAAAAGGGAGACCTGTGTTTATTTTAAAATGTCCTTTGTGCCAGAAGAAAGACGATCGAAGTAACCAAACAGATGAATCAAACTGTGTGGATTTATTTAAGAGTGTGTTGGTGGGTTGTTGCTGGTGCTGGTTTTGCCTTGTTGATCATTGTCAGATTTTTGTTTTCATTGAGGCTTTCTGCGGAAAAGTTTTTCCAGATCCATAAAAACAACTTCAAAAGGGAAGCACTAGTCATCCAGTGAGTCATACGGTAAGCCAGAGTTCGGCCTCATTAGAAATGCACTGTGGGCAGTGACACAAAAATCCTTAGAAAGGATATTGTCATCCAAAACCCAATGTGAGAGCATGAATGCATTAGTACGCATTTGCCTAAACTATTGATGAATCAGACTCATAGGCCAGAGTATGAACCTCAGAAAGGAATAGTTCTGCAGAAGTCTGACTGTTTTCTGCAGTAAAAGTAAAAAAAAAGAAGGAAGTAAAGATTATGTAACTCTAAACATCGGGAGAGGAATTTTTCTGCGGAAGTCTTAATGTGAATGTGAAAAAAATGAGATTTCTGTGGAAAGGAAGATCCAGTTTAAAGATAAAGATAAAGATCGCTCCGTTTTTATTTCCTTATCACATCAGGGCGTCAACACACAGAAAAGGATTCAGACAACATGATTATTTATGTGCGATGCAGACTTTTGTAAAAAAAATAACATTTTCCAAAAACACTCAAAATGTTGAAATAGACTATTTTAAGACAAACCCACAGAGGAATAGTAGAATGTTTTTTCTCTGCGTGTGTGGTTTGGAAAGTGAAGCAAACACACAACTGATCTCTAAAACAAATTGGACTGTAGATTTGGAAGAATTCTTCAGGGACTTCATTCACAGTGAGTTAAAGTCCAAAGATGAAGTCAAATTGAGCTTCCTGTTGTAATTCTGATGAATTTTCCATCATAACACGTTTGTATTAGATGGTGGACTGTAGTACCTAAGTCATTTTTTTCTTGTTCTTTTTTTTTACGTTTTATGTGTGTATATTGTAATTTTGTTGTGTACTAATACTCTCCATCCAGATCTAAGTTGCACATAACCTGATATGTTCTGTCACTCACAGAATGAAAATGCTGGCGTCAACCACTGAAGGAGCTGCTGTGACAGGAACCTCTGGTCCGGGCACTGCAGCCATCAATGGCTCGACCTTCCTGGACTCTAAGTTTCGTTACGTCCTCTTCCCCGTCGTCTACGGCATCATCTTCATCCTCGGCCTCTTCGCCAACATCTATGTGCTGTTTGTTGTGCGCCGCCTCCGCGTGGCCAAGTCCATGGGGGAAATCCGCATCTACATGACCAACTTGACCATCGCAGACCTTCTTTTCGTGGCCGCCCTTCCCTTCTGGATTGGCTACTACAGTCGCGATGGTGACTGGGTGTACTCAGACTTCATGTGCCGGCTGACGGGGTCGTTGTTCTTCATCAACACCTACTGCTCCATCTTCTTCCTCGGAGCCATCAGTGTCAACAGGTACTGGGCGGTCACCCGGCCTCTGGACGCCGCCTCCTCCGACCACAGGCGCCGTGGCATCATCGTGTGCATCGTCATCTGGGCGTTGACCATAGTGACGGCGATTCCTTATTTGGTGGTTCCAGGAACCTACACTGACGAGAACAACGTCACCCGCTGCTTTGAGGGATATCAAGAGCAGACAGATCAACCGAAGAAAAATATAGCTGCCATTCATTTTGCAATAATTGGAATGTTCTTTGTCATCTTTTTTCTTGTTGTGTTGTGCAATTGCCTTATCGCTCGAGCATTACTGTATCAAAATCCTGCCCAGCCTGAATTAAGATCTGCATCAACTATGTCCAGAAAGTCCAAAAGGCCCAGGGGGGTGAAACGCAGGGCTCTCCAGATGCTGCTGGCGGTGGTGGGAGTGTTCGCTCTGTGTTTCCTGCCCCACCATATCATCCAAGGCCCCTGGACACTGGCGGTGTTGCAGATCAAAGAGGGCTTGGGCCGCGTGAACTGGGACCAGGGCACTCTCCAGTCGCTGAACGACGCCCATCAGATCACCTTGGTCCTCATGGGCCTCAACTGCATCCTGGATCCTGTCGTCTATTTTTTCGCCACCAGGAAGTTCAGAAGGTTCATCGTGTATCACGTTAAAAGAATCGGAAAGGGAGAAGCGTGCTCGCACACGGCCACCTCTCAGATCTCTATGGACAGCAAACATATTAGCCAGAGACTTCACAGTGAGATCCAACAACCTGGCATGGATTGATTCAGACATTTGTAATAGTTGTATAGAAAATGTAAATGTTTATTACACGGCGCATGATCCTGTCAGGCGGGTTTATGCTTGGCATGTCAAAGTGTCCTTGGTGTGTTGTGCTGGGATGCATCGTGTGTGAAAGACCGCGCTTCTCTTGTTGCGACTCGTTAAAAAATGACACAACACACAGGAGTTTGTGAGATGCTGTGAGAGCTGATGTGAGAATTGCACCAGTCCTCCTGCTCTTCCTGTGTGAAGTGGAAGCTGAAAAGCAGAAGTTTTGCAAGCAGAAGTGATCAAACGCAACTAATGTACGAAATGCACTTCATCAGTTTGTTAACTGAAGAGACACCAGACGCAAAGTCAACCATTTTAAATATATGGTGCCTTCGCTTCTCACTAGATTACAAACACACACACACACATAGGCAAACACAAAAACTTAGTAAAATAAAGAAATAAAAAGTAATCTCATTTGACCATTTTGTGACATCAGTTGTAATCTGGATAGTAGAATGTGGATCACGTCTCAGTTCACGCATTCCTTCTCACGTGACTCCTTATCAGCAAAGCATGCTCGTGATGATGAAGGTGATCGCTACGTGTGGACCGGCACGCCTGGACAAGTCCTATCTGGCATTGTGAAACCAGGGAACAGAAGTTATAACGTTGAGTTGTGTTTCCCCTTCGCCAATCCAACATTGTGAAATCCCATCTATGTTTCGTGGTGAAAGAAAAAGAGCACATGACTGACTGTGGGAAAGAACGCTGTACATATCTGCCGTTATGCCAAAAAGTCTTGTGCTCTATTCAAAAGGTATGTGCAGTGTCCCGGAACATCTTCCAAAAGTATGATTTGTTTGTTCTACCATAATCCTGTAATATCATGGTTATGTGTGGATTTCATTTGCTGTGACTGTGATGATTCATTTAAATTAAAAAGTAATTGAATGCATGTATTCATCTGTGCGCACAAAAAAAGAAAATAGAGTTAAGACAATGACAACTGAACCAATTTACTATTTAATGTGTGATAGGGATATGTTCACACATCTAGAGCTGCAGATCAGTGAGTTTCCACCTTGTTCCAATTGCGTTTATTAACTTTAAAGTACACACTGACATCATATGGCAAACCGTATCTATCAGGTCAAACAGAATGATGAGTGCTACATGCTGACATTAACTGAAAAAAATCCCTTTGTTGTCGTGCTTCCTCTTTTTATTGCAGTTCTCACCTCCCCTGACTGCTCATGACAGACTTGAGTACATATTGTCCCCTGTCATATTGACGGGGTCCAGATTACTGTAGTTTTGGTTGGGGCTTGTGTAATTCATGTACACATCTCCGTCGCCTTGAACCGGTGGGAGACCTCCCCTGGTGTGAAAAGAAAATGCAGTCAGTCCTTTAATAGTGGACCAAATTACAAACAATGATACAAAAGTGAGTGTGTACTGACTTTTGTGCCTTTACGGGTGCAGGAAAACCTTGAAGGAAACAAAGACAATTTTTAATGAATCATTGAAGATGTCTGCTTCAACAGTAAAACTGCTCTGCGGTGTTCTTTACCTTTAGCTGCAGTGTTCGAGGGGGGCTGTGTGCCACGTAATCTTTCCCAGCCCAGCCAACACAGAACAGACAGACTGACGATCAAGGCCAGGAGAGCAAGAACGAAGCCGGGCATCCCCAACTTCCCAGTCTCTAGTTGGGGAAACAGATTGGCAGGTTCAACTCGCAGCAAAGTCAGCCTTGCACTTCCCCAGAGAGAGAGAGACACCGAGCAATCGTACCAATCACTGTGTAGAGCACATTGAGTAATGGTTGTTGTTGCATTCCCAACTTCTCATAAGATGTAATATGTCACAATTTGTCATTAATGTCCTGACAAATCAAACTACCAGTCAATAGCACTGAGAAAAACCTATACAATAACTTCCCAATGCTGTGTATGCAGCGAATCAAAATGGCCCACCAACCTGCTGTCTGCATGGGGATAATATAGACACTGAGGATGTCGCTCGTACTCTGGGAATACCCGTTGTCAGCCTTGCAGCGGTACGGCCCGCTTTGGTTTGGCTCGGTGAGGTTCAGGATCCTACCTCGGCCCACCTCTCGCCAGGTCTCACCCTCCAGACGTTGCCAGGACCAGGACCAGTCGATATGTCTGGTCGAGTGGTGTTTTTCGTCAGCACAGGACAGTTCGAATGTTCGACCTGTTACAACTTCGTAGTCTGGTTTGGCATTCATATACAAAGGAGGTACTGTTTCTGGGAAGGAGGAGGTAAAAGATACAGAATTGAAGGTGGTGGAGGAAGAAAGGAGACGAGAAACAGATACTTAGCAACATCAGCAGTGTAGTGCTAGTTCTTTCGTTTTGTGGAGCCACTAATCTGGTCCAAACTGGAATATCCCAGCAACTCTGAGATGGAAAACGATGCTGCCGGGAGAAACAGGTCTAAGGTTCTAGATATATATTATTATACATATAACAATATATTTCTTCTGAATGGATCGGTGTAAAGTGTTTGTACAGACAATCGTGTGCCAATATCTCTCAATGTTAAAGAAGGTGAAAAAACAATTCCTGGACCCCCCCCCGATCCTGGTCCAGCCAAAATTGAATTGCTTCTTTCCTGACACACACTGCATCCTTCCAACAAGTTGCGTGGAAATCTTTAGAGTAGTTTTTGTGTAATCATGCTAACTAACAGACAGACAACTAAACAACCGCAGATGTATTACCTGTCGTTGCAGTAGTAATGAACGGGGTGGTACTTTCAGGCAGGTTTGCAGTCTGGGATTCGACTGCAACGACAACAAGAAGCACAAATAAAATGAAACAGGGAATTTGAAACCAGTATTCTGGATTAGAAAGATAGACAGTGTCTCCTTACCTGTGCTCACAGAGGAGAATAACAGCAGAAAAGTACCAAGCAGCATGTTGAGTAGAGAAGACGACAACCACTGACAAGAGCCAGAATAAACCAGGGGCTATAACCACTGCACAGGTGAGAATGAAGGAAGTATCGGGGAGGGGACAAAAAGAGAATGGGAAGTTTCAAGTTCCCTTTTCCACATAAACGCAACTGCAGCATTGAAATTATTAATAACATTCCACTATTTAAAAGGCAAGCAGCTGAATCCTGTGTGTCCACCTCCTGTGTGTTGTTGTTGAAATCTTGGCATGATTTTAAAACAACAGCAAGGTATGAAAAGGAAAAAACTATCAAACACTATACAGAGTTCAACAAAGTTAAAGAATAATGAGAATAACACGAAAACAAATGCGCACCAGGATATTTACAGTTGAACCTAAATCTCAACCACGAGAGCTTTCAATTTGTAAAATTCTAAATGCTGCAGAAAAAAAACAGAGTCCACAGAACTTTGATGTTGTTGAAACGTTTCAGCGATAAAAGAGAAATGGTGAAGTATAAAGCAACAGAATGGAAATCAAAAGTTACGAGAATCCTCCAGACGTGACTCCTTTCATTAAACTCCAAGCCGTGTGTCAGGAGCAGCTCTGTTACCTGTTTGTCTGTAATCGTCTGTGATACATCCTGCATCAAAGCATCAACTCATCCGGAGCTGTACATTAGTTATGTGTTACTTAGCCCTGTGATTTTGACTCTTATTTAAAATCTCACAGTATGTATAACCAACTCGGATCCACTAATAGCAGAATTAATCTTTTTTGATACTAGCCGTCTACACAGTGGCAATCAGGGGTATGGAGCTGTGGAGATACACATGCTCAACCAGTAGTGAGTCAGTCCCTGCTGTCTAATAGCTATCTGCTTATGAATGCAGATTAATTAAAGACCTGATGGCTGAATAACAGACTGGTTTATACCTGCCTGCGACAAAGGCCGGCTCAGACGTGATCCGCCAAACTAGAAACAGAAAAGACCCCAAAATCTGAGAAGAAACGATTGTAGAGCAGCGTCTGGATGTGTGCGTCGATGGTTTTGAGTAATTGTGATATTTATCATTCGGGGCGGCGACCTCGTGCTAATGTGGTCTGACCTTTCAGTGCAGCATTTTCTTTTGCTCCGTGTCATCTACACCCCTATTTGCCAGAAGTCTTTTGCTGCAGATGAGAGAAATGGTGAGAGTGAGATTCTCCACAGGCCCCTGCAGCCATCTGTGACTCCTTCTTAATGAAGTTGTGTTCTCCAGAGGGGACAGAGGAACCTCTCCCTCTGTCCCCGAGAAGAAAAGATAAATGATGATACTGTATAATCATCTATGTCTGTCCCCACGTGTGCGTATGGGTGTGTGCGTACATGTGTGTTGCAGTCATTATTCTTCATTATCCTTCTATTATTCATTACTCCTTCATTATTCTATGCGTACCGCTGGCTAAAGTCAGTCCTCGCTTCTCACCACAGACGCCACTGTGGCCCCCCTGCTAGTCATCAGACAGTGCAATAATGGAATGAAGTTTATGTGATGTGTGTGTGTGTGTGTGTGTGTGTGTGGGTGTGTGTGTGTGTGTGACGTTAATCCTTCTTTACCTACTTAGATTAGTGCGAAAAAACATATTTCACAAAGCAGTCAATTGACCCCCCTCTGTGAAGAGTGGCTTTTCAGACCTCTAGGGGGCAGCATCGACCCAACAGTCGAAGAAGAGGGTTTGTGGTCAGAAGACGGAGACCTGGATTCCTCTGGACTAAGCAGCTCGGAGTCAGTATTTGACAGTTTCCTTATATTGAATAATGTGTAATCTTTACTTCCTCATACATGTGTTTTCTGACGTGCCCACTAAATAGGGCTCTACATAGAAGACATCGAAAGACAGATACTGACAATCACAAGGGAGGTAACACAGGAAGTAAAGGGACCAATTACCAGACAGAAGTGGAACAGGGAGTGAGGTGAGTGTCAAAATAAAACAGGAACCAATACCAAGTACATGAGGGATCCAATGATGAGGAGGGCCAGCCCAGTCCTGACCCAGTGGAGGTGGTGGGACAGAGGAGGATGACCAGTCCCAGCCCCTGCAGGAAACCACCACAGCACTGGGCAGCTCCTTCAGCGACAGACTGATCCACCCTTAGTATCTGAAGGGGAGGTATCGCTGGGTCGTTACTTCCTGCAGCAGTGACACTGTACAACCACATGAACTCCTGTACTTTAACTCAGGTATTCTAAATGTGCAATATTGATTTCTGACTGTGAAATCCAAGGCTATATGCAATCC
Source organism: Pseudopleuronectes americanus (assembly GCA_038501795.1). NCBI lineage: Eukaryota > Metazoa > Chordata > Actinopteri > Pleuronectiformes > Pleuronectidae > Pseudopleuronectes > Pseudopleuronectes americanus. Next base: position 14,693,406 of record CM076726.1, on the reverse strand, counting down.
ATTTCACTGTACATATGTTCACACTGTGCATATTCTCTTTACACTGTATCAGGCTTTACTCTATTTATATTTTGTCATTGTTTATAAATAGCTCCTTAGTTTATTTAGTATTTAGTATTGCGTTATTATTATTTACTTATGTTTATTCCTGACTGCCCTCTTACTGCCGTAAAGTTACACATTTCCCCAACAATAAAGGATTCGTATTATAATATAATCTTTGTATAATATGAAATAAACATGAAAAATCCATAAAAATAAATCTAAAACAAAAACTAAAAGAGTCCTTTAAATTGGAGTTCTTATACCTGGGTAGAATCTTGACAGTATGTCTCATAAATCCTACTTAATCATGTAAAATACATGGTAAAACTGGATTTTCCATTTTCCTGAGCACCGACAGGTCCCAGTCTGAGTATCCTCTCATTGGAGGCTTTAACTGAACAAACAACCAACCACTGGGTGGTGCTCAGTACCCATAGTTTCCAGCTCTTGCTATTTGTTCATGCACCAAAGCCTCAGAATGCACAGTCGCTCTTTTGTGATCCCCAACCATCAGTCTGCAATTGTAGCTCCTTGATATGCGGTGACAACAGGTCATGTTCCTATAACTGCACCGTTAGTGAGAAAAAAAACATCAGGCAGGTTTTTGCAGCAGATTGATTAAAAATAAATTGTTAGTTAACATCAGAAATTCTTACCTTGCAGAAATATTTAGATATGTGCAGCTCAACAAGCATTTCAGATTTCTACTCAAGACAAAGTGATGTTAATCCAGTTTAAGTCACAGTCAGCTTCTTTGGTTAAGTGTACTCAAATCTCTACATTTTCGATGATTAGGACTATTTTCTGCTTTACAGGTTAATTTACTGATTAAAATAAATCACGATTTGTCTCCAGCTACAACCAGACACTTGCTTTCAGCATCAGTGAGACAGACTCTGGCTCTGGGGTGTCTTTTTTAAATTTTTTTGTCACACTTGAATTGCTGTTCCTTTCCTCCAGTGCTTTCCGTTTGTTTGTCTGCTTTGAACATTAGCCCTATGGGGGGTTACGCTCACTTCATTATGAGGAAAACACATTATTATGTCGCTTAGTGGAGAAAGCGTCAGATTCAGTGAGAGATTTCCTCTCTGTTTTGGATGACCCAAATTAAATATGAAGGAAGTGTGTGTGTGTGTGTTTGTGTGTGTGTGTGTGTGTGTGAAGAAGACGACGTGTGCACTCATCCCTGCATCACTTTTTGATGGATACGTTTCCTCCCTCCTCTTGTCACGCGTTGGTTGTCACGGGGATGACGAGTGGCTTCCTTCTGGTTTCCTGGCGGGCAGGATGTGACAGTTGTACGGGCAGCTGCCAGCAAGCATCTCACTGCTCTTCCTCCTATAGACTCTATTACTGTCCCAGTTTAAAAGACAAACTCCTCACTTATTGCACCTTTTTAACCAGTTCTCCCCTCAGACGCCGTCTTAAACCATGAATATTATTTCCTCTCCCTCCTCTCAGGTGACCTGCCGGGGCCCTCTCGGTGCTTCAGAAGTAATAACGGCTCTGAGAAACGGCAACAGCAATGACAAGAGCTGTAACAACGTGGCCCGACACAGCAACAGAGGACAGACAGCACTCCACTCCAGATGGGCGCTTCCTGTGCCAGGCAGGAAATGGCACTGAGCTCCCTTCGCCATCATATTTCATTTTAGCAGGAAAGGGAGATGATCATTGCTTCATCTTCGAAACACATCCATTCCTCCCAACGGGTGAGCTGTAAATTCATTACAGTCTTTTTTGTTCTCCTTGTCTGCACGGAGTCCCTCTGGGGTTGTTGTCATCAGCGGTGAGAAATACTGGGCATTTAATTCCCAATATTTAGCCCCAGAGCTTTTCCTCTCTGCTCCGCTCTGGCGCGACCCGTCTGACCGTGGACAGATGTGCACAAACACGTGCACTCATGTGCAGAGGAACACTAATTTAAATGCACAATGACATAACCACAAAGCCCTGCAAGCAAAATAAACAATTTGAAATTATGCTCATTAAATAGCCAGTGATTTTGCAAATGAAGATGAATTCTGCAGCTGTAGGGAAGTTTTTATTTTTAAACCAAAATGTCAGTGTATTTGTGCGGAGTGCTTCCCGGCCTGTGACAATGCTTGTGTAGTTCTATTTGGCTCTGGAGGAGATTTCTAAAGTCCCAGAAAATAACAAATAATTATCTTGAGGAATGCTTGAAATGTCTACGTGGAATCTGAGTCAGGGTCTGGAGGCATTGAGTTTGAAAGATGAGAGCATTCAACAGCCATGGAGGTCTATTAGAGCCATCCATTCATTATCCTATTAACTTATCTTTTTGAAGGTCGTGGGGAGGAGGGCTGGAGCCAATTCCAGCGGCCAGTTCATGACCAGCGTATCGCAGGACCGGCATATAGAGACCTAACCCCCTAAAAATGTTAATAAGCTGCATCATGGGAGATTTATGATTTAGCTGTTTAGAATCTTGACTCATACTAGGAACCAACTGTTATGAAACTGAGTTCTAAGTTTTAAAGTAGGAGTTGTCTATATCATTTTTATCCTTACATCCTTCAGATTTAGATCCAGACAACAAATGGCTTCAGGGTAAAAAAAACAGAGACGGATTATAGGAAACAAAGGTTCCTGGCCTGAGTTGAACCCCAGGTGTGGAAATCATGGTATGTGTCTAAATCACTTTGGCATTTAAGTGAAACTGGTGTTATAAACATGATACATTCACATAAACAGATCTAGCAGTGCAGTTCTGTTTAATATATATATATATATATATAATCACATTTCTCAATTTTGCTTTCAAAGGGCATCAATCTGTCAATCTTCATCCATCCTTCCATCAAGTTTCTCGGAAATCTGTCAAATAGTTTTTGTGTAATCTTGTTCCAAAACCACACAAAACCACGACAAACGTACAAGGGTGGAAACACAACCTACATACACCTATGTACCTGTGTATATTACAAATATAAAATGTCTATCTGTGTGTGTGTGTGTGCGTTTGTGTGCGGGTGTTGTGCCGTGCAGAGGATGTGCTCAGTTCTGCTGGATCGGCCCTGTGTTGAACAGATGTCGCAGACACTGATACAGTCCCTGCGCTGAGCAGGAACAAATTACAGGCCGATACACACACAAGCATGTTGATACACACACACACACACACACACACACACACACACACGCCACAAATTTAACCTTCAGATTACAGATGGCCCCTATCAGAGACTGCCGGCTGGATTTGCAAGATGTAAATACTGAAGGGGTAATCCAGCACATGGGAGGGGGGGGTAAAACATGAGGCAGGACGGTTACCAAATGGCAGATGTCTATGTTTGTGTGTGTGTATAAGTGTGTAAGTGAGTGCATGTGTGTGTCACTGACATCAGGATTATGTCTGTTTTTGATGCATCTCTGATGTTTTGTTCCCAACACAAAATGCAGGTGGATAAAAGCCATCAAGAAAAAGCCGAGCTTCATCTCCCCCTTTTTCTTCACACTCTTGCAATTGCTCGTGAACTTCCATTGTTAGTTAATGGCGCCCTGCTCTCAGCCTGACCTTGAGGAGCACGGCGAGAGAATGTGAGCGTCACTGCTCCGAGTTTCAACCTGGATTTCCCTGTGGTTGTGTTTGCTGAGTTATATCAGACAGACACGGAGGAAGGGAGGAAGAAACAAACTGTGAAAGACAGAAAAAGAGACAGAGTGAGGACTCGTTTCATTCTGTGACTCGCAGAGGTCACGAGCCAATCGAGCTGCCAAGCCGTGATATGAAGTTCCATCCCGGGGAACATTTCCCCACTTCCTCCTCTTCCTCTCCTCTCCTTCCTCTTCCTACCACGCGCCTTTTGTCCTTGCAAATTCATCTCTTTGCACGTCATTAGCAAGCTGGCGCCTAATGAATTTCTTATCTCTCCGAATTCAGTGGCTGTCGCGATAACATGTATTGTTTTCAGTTTTTACTATTCCCCGCACTGGAGGCCGGGGTGAGCGTGCAGCACAGAGGGGGAGAAAGTGAAAGAGTGAGACGGGCAGATGTTTGAGATATCTCAACACACAGACAGAAGGAGAAAGAGAAAAAAAAACTGAGGTGTCAGCAGTGGTGTGAATATGACGGTGTATTTAAGTTTAAAATGTGAACATAAATGAGGGTATTAGAACGCCAGTGCTGTAGAGGCGGGTGGCAGCACACTGGGAGGGAAACGGTACATGGAGAGGTGTCGAGAAGAACAGGTGGCGGGAATGACAGAATGAGGAGATGAGGAAATAGAAAAAAAAGGGAAGAGAAACAAACGATTGGATGAACCTTTTAGGAAAGAAAAAAAAAGAAAAGAAGACCATACATAACTACAAAGATAGGTGCCACTGATTGTAACCTGCCAGGGGATGGAGGAGGAGAAGCTTAGAGATGATTAAACAAGGGGAGAGAAAAGGTTCGGAGTCGAAGGACAGAGCAGTGGCAGATGGGAGTGTTCCGGTCTGTTACTAATGTTCCTCGGAAGAATTAGAGTCCAGGAAGAGCTGATACACACACACACACACACACACAGACACACACAGACACTCACACACACAGACACACGGCCAATTCAGTATAGGTGTCAGCGTGGACCCCTGTAAACATCAGCAACCCCCTGCTGGCTCTCCCTCAGCAGTACTTAGTGACTTACTGACCCATGCAACCCCTCACACACACCGGCACCAGCCCCTGTGGTAGCGCATGGTCGATCCAAAGTGTCACCTCGCTAAATAGTGGAACACACACACACACACACACATTGACGCTGTAAGTGTTAAGCACAATCTTCTGACACCTTCCCTGATAACAGAATGCATGTGCGGTGTGATGTGAGGGGGCGAGGGAGGGATTGAGGTAGGAAACGAGGAAGAGGGAGGTCGGGTAGGGAGCTAATGGCAGTTGTGTAAAAACAAGGCCTCAGTCGAGCACTTTGTGGTGTGTATTTCTGTAGAATAACACAATGATGAACAGATTTAAGACCTCAATATTACTTAGATAGTAGTAGTTATAGTTAAGAGCTATAATCTTTTTAAAGGTATATTACATAAGAATTGTTCATTAAAATATCTTGTAATGTTACACTTACGTTATCCAACAATGTTTCCAACAAACCCAGAGAAATCCCTCGGTTTATTCACACAGTGGTAATGAGAAATCTTATAGTTAAGCTAACTACTTTTAAATGAAACATGGTTTTCTTATATCAACTCTTGGTAATCCTTTGTGACTGAGGATATGTTAAACGGCTGGTGGTTATTTACTGTGTGTAAAGATAAACAAAAAGTCAGAATTGTGGCATTAACAAAAAACAAGTTTAGTTCTTCTTCAGTAACTACCTGCTGTTTACTACTCTATTGGAATTTCTACTAATATTCAGATCTACATGAAACACAAAAAATACTGAGGTGCAGGTTAAAAATTATCAGGACTGTGGAAAAAATATATAAAGCGTTTATTCATTTGTTTTCTAAAAAAGAATATAAATAACTTAAGAAATCATCCCATCAGTTGAGGCATATGATTGTTAGTTGTAGCTTTAATAAATAAGGTCAAATATCTGCCCTCATCAAAATGAACAGGATTTTATTTCTTCTTCTCCTTCCTCCAGGCGGTCGAGTTGTGGTTGATGATCTCCTGGTCAGCACCATGGACCTGAAGCTGGGGCCTGAACTCAGACTCTGCTCCCACATCAACTCTCTGAACGATGCATGTTTCATGTCTGTGAACTCATCTACTCTGGACTCTTTATTACTCTGGAATGTGGATTGTGTTCCCTTGTTTTTTCTGTTTTTCTCTTTTGTGTTTTTGGAGAACTGTGACCTTATTGGATTTTGTTTTGTGAAGGCCTCATTAAGAGGACTCTTTTTGTTGAAAATTGTTTGTCTATGCATCTTGGGTCCTCCTGCTTTAAGTAAACCCGACAGGTATGAGCCTTTTAACATTCAAAAAAGCTGAGCAGTTTGATTCTATTACCTCTGGTCATTCCATCATAATGGTTTCAGCTCCACTTATTCATTTGTTGCAAAATGGTTCCAACAAATCTTTGTATAATTTGTAAAGATGCTGTGAAATCTTAATTTATCATCAGCAAACAGTTAAATATGAAAACTAACTGATGAAAAGGTTATTAATTATTATGATTACTATTATTATTATTATTATTGTATTGTTGTCATAATTAATATATAGATTTGACCAAATGTAAAAGTTAAGATACATTGTTTGTGTTCTGTTGCTGTGCTGTGTTCGTATGAATAGTTGCAAACTAAATGAGTCACACTGATTTGTTTCACTCCAACACTGTGTTAATTGATCAATAAATCCTGTATCTATAATCAGAAAGACAGAGGTAGATGTTACTGTACTAGTTATATTTATTCAAAAAACATATTTACAACACATCATAAAAACTATTTCAAATATGTCCAAAGGGTGACAGGGGAGGGGTTTGGTTTGAAGAGTAGGAAAAGGGTGAGGGCGGCGGGGGCAAGCGTTTCTCCAACTCGTCTCTCTCCTCCAGTTCATCTCGGCCTCCTCCTGTCTGCAGCTCAGTCCCAAAGTTCTCCTTCTCCTTGTTGAGCTCCACCTCACTGCTCCTTATTGTCTCAGGCTCTTGGTGCAGGCTCCTGGTGCAGACTGGCTTCCAGAATATTAACCTTGGCCTGACAGTCAGTGAGCTCAGCCATGCAGTCGATGTAGGCCCTGAGGCGAGCGCGCCGTTTCTTGCCCTCCTTCGTTATGACACCATCTCTGTCGATCAACTGAAGCTGCAGTTGCTCCACCTGCTCCTTCAGGGCCTGGATCTCCTTCTCCTTCTCCTTCTCCTTCTCCTTCTCCTTCTCCTTCTCCGTCTCCGTCTCCTTCTCTTTCTCCTTCTCTTTCTCCTTCTCCTTCTCTTTCTCCACTTCCACTTCAGTGCTACAGCTTGTGTCAGGCTGGGGTGGCTCCTGGTGCAGACCTTCTTCCATCATCTTAACCTTGGCCTGACAGTCGGTGAGCTCAGCCATGCAGTCGATGTAGGCCCTGAGGCGAGCGCGTCGTTTCTTCACCTCCTTCGTAATGAGACCATCTTTGACTTTCAGTTGGTTTTCCAGCTGCTCCACCTTCTCCTCCAGAGCCTGGATCTCATTGTCCTTCTCCTTCTCCTTCGCCGTCTCCTTCTCCTTCTCTTTCTCTTTCTCTTTCTCTTTCTCCTTCTCCTTCTCTTTCTCTTTCTCCTTTTCCTTCTCCACCGCCATCTTTATGACATCATCCTTGTCTTTCAGCTGGTTTTCCAGCTGCTCCACCTTCTCCTTCAGAGCAAGGATCTCCTTCTCTTCCTCCTTCTCTTTCTCCTTCTCCGTCTCCTTGTCCTTCTCCTTCTCCACAAGCATCTTTATGACATCATCTTTGTTGTCAAGCTGGGTTTGCAGCTGCCACAACTTCTCCCTCAGAGACTCGGTTCCATATTTAAGAGCCATAATCTGCTTGTTGGCTCGGAGGAGTTCGATCTTGAGGCTCATCACAACATCTGGTTGCTCCATGGTTTACAACAGAGAGATCGATTTGTGTATGAAGCTGTTGGAATGTTGGACAGATGATGCACTGTTTTCAGAAGAAGTTTCTGTTCTTGTCTGGATCTTGAAACCAAAAGGGTTTTGTCTGCAGGTGACAGGATGAAATAGTGTGTAAGACTTAGGTGAATTTGATCAAACATTCAATATAAAACAATTGACACAGATAGAGAGACACAGAGAGACACACGCAGAGAGATGGAGAGAGAGGGAGAGGGAGAGGGAGAGGGAGAGGGAGAGGGAGAGGGAGAGAGAGAGAGAGAGAGAGAGAGAGAGAGAGAGGGAGAGAGAGAGAGAGAGAGAGAGAGAGAGAGAGAGAGAGAGAGAGAGAGAGAGAGAGACTCCCCTCCTGCTACGTGTGTATCTGGTTGCCATGGAAACTCAACTGATTGCACCTGCTCTCTCCCCACTGGGAAGAGTCAAATCTAAACTCTGAGTGTAGCACTCAAACAACTATAATTCAGAAACTATAAGTCCTATTTGTGAAATAAAGACATCGTGAGAATTACAAGACTTTGCCGGACACACAGATATACTTGAAATTTGTGAGAGTAAAAAAATGGGACCATGTGAGCAAGTTATGCGAGTGGATGCTCCTTCCAGTAATGTTTTCTCTGAAATAACATTAGACCCAATGGAGAGGGATTGTTTTTTCCTTAAAGGAGCTACACACCTCATGTAATGTGCTCCTAGCATTAGCTTAAGCTCCCTTCAACTTGTCCTTAAACACATTCAAACTCCACTTTAACCAAAAAAAAACTCACTAGCAACTCCTCATCAATCACCATGGCACCCAGCCCCTTTGATTTGAATTTGAATCTGAATTTGAGTGGCAGTGATAGCAGTACTTTGTCTTGAATACTAAAGTTAAACATCAAGGTTAATCTTCCAAATGTTACAAAAATCACATTGTTTGGTAGAATAAGATGTGAAATGTGAAAACATCCTGGTGCTACAGGTGTTTTGTCCACAATGCCTCGCTCTGCCTGGCCTAGGCGACCTAACGCTACTTAGCATCACGTTAACACATATCACTCATTAAGATAAGCAGCACAAAACACAAAACAAGCCAGCTACAATATTCCCACATTTGTCATTAAAGCAACAGAAACAGCACATTATCAACATGTAACAGCAGCAGCTTCAAATTATACAGTGGTTTCATTTCAATCTTAAATTATGAGCCTGAATTGTATTGGTTAGCATGCTAGGTAAATACAGAGAGAGAGTGAGACATGACTTACCTCAGTCAAGGTCAGAGTGCAATAGCAACTGTCTTGAACTTTAAAGGTATTTAAGGCAATCAACAGCCAATCAGAGGGCTCCCCATCAAAATACCTCCTTCAAAGCATCAAAGGAGGCATTGAGAGAGTGTACCTGTCAATCAAAATAATCTTCTATTTCAAATCTTAGCATCTGGTTGCTATGGTGATAGAACCAGCACCTCCTGATGATGAAGTTTTGCGATCATTTAAATCTAGTAAAATCTTTTCTTCTTACTAAGATATTTTGATGACTATATTTGATTTACATTTGAAATAATAATGTTATGAATAATAACTAAATATGATATAATGTTATTAAAGCTATTTAATTATATTAGCATCTGGTTGCTATGGTGATAGAACCACCTCCTGATGAGGAAGTTTTGCGATCATTTAAATCTAGTAAATACTTTTCTTCTGACTAAGATATTTTTATGACTATATTTGATTTAAATTTGAAATAATAATGGGATGAATAATAACTAAATATGATATAATTTTATTTCATGCTATTTAATTATATTAGCACCTGGTTGCTATGGCGATAGAACCACCTCCTGATGAGGAAGTTTTGCGATAATTTATTTCAGTAAATAAAAACAGGATGTTTTATATTGGTGGACTTTTTATTGCGTCATACTTGCAAGCATCTGATCTTTAAAAACAAAGACAGGTGCCCTACACCCCTCACCATACCCTGACAGCAGTGTGATGTTACTCTCCAGCTTATTGTATCTAATAGACAACACTGCAGAGGTCACTGGACACAATATCAGCGCTTTATTTACAGTGTAAAACGCATTAACCTGCTCTGTGCTCTGACCCGTTTCAAGGGAAGAAAGAAAGAAAACATAATTCCGAGATCGATAAGTTGAAGGACAAGCGGCAATGAGTGTGAAGAGATGTGGCAGGAACACACAAACATACACACACAGACACAGACACACACACACACACACGCACACACACAAACACATACACACCATAGGCCGTATATGAAGACAGATGACATGGCGGCTCCCCAACAGTAAAGCCAAAGCATCTCTATCACCTGACAGATGGGACACGGGCCGAACTAACAAGTCCACATCAAATAAGCTTTTCTCATCGATGGTTTCTGCCATTTGAGGTTGTTCTTTTCACACTGATGTACTGTGTGTTCAAGTGTTTATTTTTCTCTGGGTTTGGTTTGGTTTTAGTTAGTTTTTTGATGCAATAAAACGTTCTGAGTCTGACTTGCGACTGGTCGATCGTTAATATTGTCCTCCGTAGGTCAATATCCCGGGCGATCACTACTACTGTACAGGCTTTGAGACCAGTTGAACACGATGACGACATTCGTATCTCAGATATGTTGCCTTCATTTCTGGATCGTGGGAATAAGTCTACGACACACATAAAAATCTCTTCCAAATAAACTTTATCTTAATGAGGAAAGTATTCATTTGTAATTCATTGATAATTGTTCATGAACGACTCAATAATCCCAGCAACACAGGCCCTGCCAGCCAACCTGTATGAAAACTTTTATGAGCTATCGCCGCTGTCCTGCACCAGCGACTCCGACAGCCATTGTACACGGAGCGGCGCGACTACACAAGGACCCAGAAGCTTCATTACCCCCCCGGTCTCAGTACACCCAGCCAGAAAGCAGCCACCGTGTTGCTCAGCGCTGCTGTGCCTGCCAACTGTCCACATGTCCTGGGCATGGCTGGAGTGGGCACCGGCTACAGAGCGACACTTAACTGCCTCAGCAGGAACATCAGGAGCACAATTCTGCTGGCTGTCCCCGCGCATATGGCGCTGTTTTTCATTTTTTAGGTGCATGCAGCGCAAATGAGAAGACAGAGAGAGAGAGAGAGAGAGAGAGAGACAACAAGATGTGTCGAGCCGAGGAACGGATGAGGAGAAAGCGTGGGAAAGACAGAAGCAAGATGGAGGGTTTGGTGGAAAGAGAGCGATGGCCAAAGTGAGAAAGACTGAGAGACAGAGATGGAAAGCCGGAGTGGCAAGAAATGAGTAATTGAGGGAGATAGAGAGAAAAGGGTTGAGAGGGTGTGAAATGCGAGGCGAGAGTTTAATTTGTTTTCTGGCAGTGTCGTGCCGTCACAGAAATGTGTTTACCAGCCCCCACTTTGCCATTAGTGACACTCGGGCGCTCCTGTAGAAGAAACCAAATAGGTTCATAACTGCCTCATGTATCCTCCAAATGTCCCCATAGCTCTCCGTCTGTTGGACTGTGTCCGTCCGTATGTCTCCTCTCCTCTCGTCATCCATCCCCCTCTCTGTCTCCCTCTGTCTCCCATCTCTCTCTTTTGCGTCTGTTTTAGTTTTTTCCCTGTGCTCCTGTCTGTTCCCTCCTTGTCTTCGGCCTTTCTCCGAGTTTGAACCGCTGCCTGTTGTGGTGATGGGAGGCTGACCCAGAAGTGCCACAGTGCAACGGAGGGCGGAGGAGTGGAGAGCATGCGGATGAGAGACAGCAGGACGCATGCAGATGCTGTGTCCCATTTGAGGGACGGCCTCCTCAGACAGATGTTGCCTAGCAGGGTGTAGCCTCCCAAAACGAGTCGACCTGTGGAAGATTCATCACCGCACCATGAGTGTCCTCTCACAGAGTTGTCCGTGGCAGTTTGCAAGAAATATGTTACCAAAGAAATCAACACATGTTACCATCCGGATAAGAGAGTGACATTACCATATAGAGCCATTGCTAAAATTAGAAGTAAAAATCAAAGTTCCTATATTTGACACTTTTCCAGTGTTTCCTTTGAAGTTTTAATATCTTTAAGGCGATACATATTTGTCGTGTTATGTACCAAAACTATCTCAGTGTAGTTTTACACCCTCTCTCTCTCATGCTCTCTGGAGCTCTACAAGGCGTTTTGCGTTGGTCAGCCAATCAGAAGTGAGGCTTAGACAAAGCTGTGAAGCAGCTTATCCCTTTTTTCTTTTCTTTTTTTTTCGGGGCTCCCACTCCCAGCAGTGGATATCATCCCTTAACTGTGAGTAAGCAAGTTTGCAGCTCACACAGTATGGCTGGTGTATTTGAATGTAACTTATGAAACAACATCAATGATAAAATGTGATGTTTCAAACAAAGACGAAGTAACGAGACGGGAACAACAGCATTAGAAATGGTTTTAAAGTCGTTGGAGAGGCCGAACACAACACTAATTAAAGTCATAATAAAGATCAATTTAAAAGTGATTCAAATCCTGTAAAGTTGGACAGTGGGCCTTGCTGGGAGACGGTGTCTGATTCGTAGTGACATCACAAAGTTCAGAAAATTCTATAGGCCTGTTAAAGGCACAGTTTCAGGTTGTGAGCCATTTCACTGGTGATTGAACATCTTGATACTTAAACAGTAACTTCTAAAGCACCTAGACCTGCTTTCTAATCACAAAAGACATGGAATCATCGCTTTCTACAATAAAGGATACCTAAGCAAGTGTAACCTGGGTATTTTCGTCTGGCTCCTATAACCCTGACGCCCCTCCGGAAAAGAGAAAACAGGTTATATTTAGTTTAAAAACACAGAAGCCATAGTATTACATTCACCACTGTGAACCGTCCTGTCGAAAGCAGCGAGGAGAGGAGAGGTGTGACCACACTTACACTGCGGCTGTTACTAAACTCTTAAAGGGTGTTAACTTCTGCTCATAATCTGGTGTCGGATCTGTCACCGGGCGCCACTCAAAGAGCTGCACAGAAAATAGCCTCTGTTAATATTTTAACAGCTCAAACAGCTGGAGATAAGGTAAAGTGACAAATACAGGTAAGCCAGAGTGAATCCGAGGGTCAACACAGGAGAGGAGAGTGGAGCCGGAGAGTGGAACTCCGAGCTCTTCTTTGAGTCAACATCCTGCATCGGCGGTGTTGACTTAAAGCTGTTGACTCAAGAGATGGAGATGAAATGAAGGAAGACAAAGGAGAGTCTAACAAAAGTATGAAATGTGGTGTAAACTTGTTCATAAAAATGTACTGTGGTGTTGTGTGGCCATCTGTATCACTGCATGCATGTGAGTTTGCTCATGGGCCTCGGCATACATTTGGAAGTGTGTGCGTTTGTGTATCTGTCTGTTTGTGTGTGTGTGTGTGCTGAGCAGCTTGTGAATGGGAGGATTTAAGGAGGAAAAGTTGGAGCAGAAAGCTGCCGGAGGTAATCTTGTGGCCTACAGCTGATAACAGCTTTCCACCTGGAGCCTCTTAACAAAACGCCTGGACCGCCATCAATCAGCCAAATGTCCTTCAGAGGGAGGGGGAGGGACGGAGGGAGGGAGAACAAAAAATGGCAGAAGTTTAGAGAAAAGAATTGTGATGTGGACATGGGAGTAATACTGCATGCATATGACAATATTAAGTGATAGGAAAATGTGTTAACATACTTGGGGAACAACTTAACATGTTTAAAGCTGCATGCGGATGGTTTCAATTTCCCAGGAGGCTCTGCAAAGCATGTTAGAATATCTGGGGAAGTTTCTGAGTTTGTCCACAAGGGACTTTTATAAAGTCTAATTAAATTATTCAAGTGACTCCCTGGCTTTCCTTTAGGTATCTCAGCTTGGGCTCAGAAATGACTAACTACTGACAAAAAGCCTCTAGATGGTGTGTGTAGAATATAGTAACCTCTCAAAGCACAAAACCTGATAATAATACAGTGATTGATCAAGTGACCACATTAGAAAGAATACTAGCCAGAACTGATCCCAATGTTCTCCCTGTTTAACAGCATTTGCGGCATCAAAAATCAACTAGATAGCTCAGCCAGTGTGACCCAACTGATGTATTAAGGTATTTGTCATTGTTCACGCAAATGCTTTTATATTTTAATTCTGTCATATCGATAATAGTAGAGACGGTCTGAAAAAATAGGCTTTTATCCCTCTCACTAAGACAGAGCACCTTTTAGCCCCGCTGGTCCATCAGGGACAAGCTACAAATACTTTTGCCAATCGATGTTATCAAAAAGATACTTTGTCTTGAACCGGTTCATGATAAGAATGGAACTTAACATGAGCCGATGATTGTTGTGTTCGGCAGCGTGGTGCAGTGGTTGGCCCCGTCTTCTCTGGGTACCTTGGCTTCCTCCCACAGTCCAAAGAGATGCAGGTTAGTTTACCTGGACTCTCTGAATCGAACATGGCTGTGAATTGGAGAGTGAGTGAATGGTTGTTTGTCTCTGTAAGTTGACCTGAATGCACCCCGCCTGTCGCCCCATGTCAGCTGGGACTGGCTCCACCCCCCCCCTACCACCCTTAAAAAAGGATAAGCATAGATTACACATGGATGATGATCTTGTTTTTGCTGACCTCCATTGGTTAAACCTCTCACTTTGCTGCAGTGATGTAGAAGTGTGTCAGGCCACTGTTGCTGGTGCTACGGGTTCATCACAGGTCGTGGTGGGTGAGGTCAAAAACGACCAAATGTGAAACAAAACTACTGCCGAGTTCTGACTCTGGTTGTCTGCTGCAGCATTTAAAATGTAAAAACTAAAATATGTTTGCTGCAAGAGTTTATTTGAATGCATGTCGTGAAACATCAGATGGCATAACTTTGTCTGTGTTAGGTTGTGTGTGTGTGTGTGTGTGTGTATGTGTGAGCATCTGTCCATCTATCTGGCCCTGGCCTAATGGGCCTTCAGCCTTTTCATAGCTGACAGGAAATCAATGACCCACTGGGTAGACCCAATACTGGTGCCTCTGTGCATAGAGAGCGGGAGAGAGAGAGGGGATGAAGGCTGGTTGACCCACTGTAAAAATTGCGGATTCATGTCCGTGCCTCATGAGAAAGTCGTCAGTCATCTCTGTTCGCTAAATGTTGATTTCAATTGTGTGCTCTAATCTTCCTGGTCGCTCCTGCTCGCACTCATCGGCACGGTCAACGCACAGATTAGTGCACCACATGCACAATGCCATTTGTGTTACTGAAAAGCATCGGGCCGCAGACTTGAATCTCCACAATGGGGTCAGGTTAACCAGCTTACGCACAACTTCAGAGAGTCATTAGAGGACTGTCAGGCGACAGAGATGGAAATGAAAAGAAGGGATCAACAGAATGAAAGTGCAGATTGGGAACAGGCTCACTCTGGGAGTCACACGTGGTTCTTTATGAATCTGAGACAAGGAACGTGGGAGCTGTTTGAAAATCTACAGTGAAGGTGTGAGCACACAAGTTAAATCTGAATTTGAGGTTCAGGGAAAAAAAGATGAAACTTTAATGATCCCTGTGGGGGAAGGAGTTTGGTGCAAAGTAGCAAAAGTAATGATTCAACAGCAAAACTGGCTGAACAGGACATATGAAATAGGCAATAAAATAGAAGAGAAAATTGAAAATGAAAAAACTGTTATTACTTCTAGTTCTCGTATAGACAGCAAGGACCTTTTATGTAAAGTGGATTATGAAATCAGAAATATAATGAGAGAGATTATTCAGGTTTAATGTTTTCAGTTGTATCCAATCATCTTCAAACGCAAAAGGAATAAAACATGGAAATTTAATAGAATAAAATTAGATCGGTCCGTTTAGACCACACAAAAAGTATTTTTGCCAAAAAAACTCGACTCAAGGTCAATTGACTAACTTTCACTTCAGCCAACTCCATCTGCTGAGGATCAGTGTGAGAGTGTGGGTCTGGTGTCCGTCCAAGAAAAACATCTCATCAATCAAATGCCTCAAAACAAAGTGTTTACTTTGACTTGAAAAATATCTTTAGAAACAAGGGGAAGCCACAGATTTATAGAGCCACAAAATGTCAGACAACATTGGCCTTTGACATGTTGACCAGATGTGTGCTTCCTCCTCTCTTATGACAATTAGCACCAGTTTCTTTTAACAGCATCCATTCATTATACATTGAACCCTGACAAGCGGGGGGACGCAGGATGGTCAAAACCCACAAAGACGTGGGGAGAACATGCAAACTTCCCACAGAGCGGCTCCTGTCGATCTAGGATTCAAACCGAGAACCTTCTTCCCGTGGGGCGACAGTGCTTCTGCTCCTCTGAAAGGAGTCCAGCAGCCAGGTAATCAGTTCACAAGCTGTTATCTACCTGACGTTTTCTTGGCCAGGAGCATAACAGGTCACATTTTGCTCACTGGTTCCCCGGTGACACGTTTATCTACCAAACCAACAGCTAAAAACTCCAGGAGAATTATCATTTTCACAGTTCCCCATATTGTCTGCTATATTTTAGATTTAAAAAAGATATATGAATGTTATTTACTGATCTTTAGAGGTAATGGTGGGTGGATTTAATAAACTTGGACAAAGCCATGCCTCCTCATGAAGCCATGTTTATTTGGCTCTAGTTGAATATTTACTGTATTGACACCAGAGTGGCATCAACTAATTGGCCAATTAATTTCAAATGTTTCTTTGCTGTGGTGATTTGTCAGGATTTTGAAGGAACTGACAGATTGTACATTCCTCCTAGAAACTGATATAAAGCACAATTACAATTAACTGAATTTGGTTAGTAATTAATGGAACTAAACTTAATAAAGAAGAGGAGAAGTGATAATAAAATGCAGATAACATAAAACACAGCAACGGAATAGAGTGAATGAAATGAACCCAACACATGGAGTCAAACAGACGGTGTTCAGGAGGTCAGTGGACTCCCTCTGGTCGCCCTGCCTCGCACTGCATGCGTGGATTTCCATGCGAGATGCTGGATCACATGTTAATCTCAGTTTAATACACAAATCCCCAACCGCAATCCAATCAAACCTAATACCTCCAGTGGGCCGCCAGGCAGCATGGGGCCCGATCGCTCTCCGTCCACATCCCGTCCACATCGTGTCATCGAACGCCACAATCGCCAAACTTTAACCAGCGTTGAAACCTCCATGTCAACGGGTGTGTAGAAGGATGTAGCTGTTTAACACACAAGAGAGAAAAGCGTGTAAAACAACAAGATTAGTTTGGAAATTATTCACCCTTCAAAATAACATTTTATTGAGAGGTCTGGGTGAGATGGGTGTGAACATTCAATACGGCAACACTGAGATCAGAAGACAAACGCACAACCAGAATTTTGAGATTTATTTTCATTCGGGCAAATAATGTGCAGGCAGAGAAATCATGTAATCTTTCAAACACACACGCACACACACAAAGGAACAGAACTACAGAGAGAGAGATTGTGTGTGTGTTTGTGTGTGTGTATGTGTCTGTGTAAGTGTAATGCCCAGCTGGCGGTGGTTAATGCTGTCCCAGAGGGTTTTAATCCAGATTATCAGGAGTATAAAGTCACTGAGTCTCTCTCTCTGCTCGGCCTTGCCTACCCCTTTAGTCCACACATACACACACACACACACACACACACACACACATGCACACCCACACGCACAGGTTCTCTCATCCTCTAGGGGGTGCTGTGTATCCAGACAGATAGTTTGTCCAGTTGGTGTATTGGTCTGTTTTTTTTTGTCTCAGATCAGACACAGTCGCCTCACGGCTGCATCTCTCTCTCTCTCTCTCTCTCCCCCCCCCCACCCCCCCGCTGCGTAAAGACCTCATATCAGCTGCACTCAGTTTGACCTATTTCAACGTATTCACAAACGTTACTGTTGCCTCATTTGACATTTACATGACGCCCTCTCCCTCCTTTGTCTTACACAGTATGAACACTTGACGCTGTGATGTGCAATCCTTGCAGACATCTATATCTGCAAAATCCCTGTCGACAGCCATTTCGGACAAAAGAAAAAAAAACACCACACACACAAACACACACACACACACACACACACACTCACAGCTGAGTTCCCATCCACCTCAGAGACGGATGCACCATCTTTCACACACAGCAGTGGGATCTGCATATTGCCCAGTTGGTCTGGATTCATTTCAGCGTGTTTAATCTGATGGTGGAGATTGATGCCTGCAGCATGGTAGGCTGGCCTGTGTGCGTTTTCTCATATTTGCTCGCTCACTCACATGTCCCAGTGACAGGCGGTCTGATTGGATCACAACCGGTCGTTTTTCACTCAAGCAGACGGCGAATGAGACGTCTCTGCCACGTGCAGAGGTGCAGCCAGGTCGGGATCCAGGAGGATCTGTGGCCTGTCCCCCTGCTTTCTCCTCACATCTGCTAAAAACAACATCTATTTTATTTGTTTCCCTGTGTCCCTCATCTTTTTTGCTCTGATCTCGCTTCCTCCCCTTGCGATCACACACCACCTCTGCCTCGTCTCTCTCTCTCTCCCTCTTTCGCATTCTCCCCGCATGCATGTTTCCCGGTGCTCTGTAAATTAGGCTGAAAATGGAAGATTAACCTCTGGAGATGAGAAGCTTCCTTAATGCGCTCGGTTCCTTCTGCTCCTGTTCTCTTTTCAGTAAACCACTGCAATGCAATGTTATTTAATGGGAGCATCTAATTGGAATCAGCTGGAAAGCACTGGAACTGGGTGGGCAACCCTTTCACTAGGCTGCAGGATTCAAACATGGGGGATTATGTTCATTAACAGACCGCAGCGCACCAGCTATTACGTCTCCATGCTTTGTATTTGTGTTGAGAAGGACAACTGTGTTTCCTGTGGAGGAGGGACTCACTGTGGGCGTCCTTTGTGTCCAAGTAAGTCTTTCTGGGAGTTTGATAACCATACAAAAGATAATATCAACCAATAATTTGATGAATTTCGAACCAACACACAATGCACAAAGGACTTATATTATATTCTCCATCCGTGTATCTTCATTTTATGATCCTGTATTTCCTATGTCAGTGAATTTGTCGAATGCTGAAACGAGGCCTTGCCAGTTAACTTGTTGGGGTTTACTGGCACACGGGCCTCATCATGGTTTCCATTTACAGGATGAGTAAATGCGGTGTGGCCACGTTTGCTTTAAACGAGTGTTTTAGCAGATGTGGGCGGCCTCTGCTGTTTCTTTTACAAGTTTTTTCTTTCAACATTTCATCGCATTTCCACAGTAAATGTTTCAGGGCTTTACACCTTCCTTTGTGACCCTGTCTTTTATCTCTCTATTGTAATATTTCACTAAAAGGCAGGAAAGTGATTCACACACATGAAAAGGACATGTGTAAGTAATGTTGCTCCTCCGCATTGGCCTTCTGTAAAAATCCAGAACAGAATATACACGTAGAACAGAATATAAAATCCTCTCCCCTCTCACGCACAAGGCTCTTAATGGTCAGACTCTGTTGTAACTTAAAGAGCTCATAGCACCTTATTACTCCATCCAACATTTCAAATTCAAGGTTACTTTAAACTTTGCTCCGTGATGAATCTTGTTACTCGATACCCAAATTTCCTTTCATGGTTTAAGGGGAAACATCTCAACAATCGATGAATTAATTGTGTTGTGGACCTTCATCACACATGCCCATTACTTATTGTTTCTTACTGTATATATTGTTGTCTTACTGTATATATTGTTGTTTTTCCCAATTGTGGTTTTATGTTTTATGAACAGTGCTCCAACCACACCAAGGAAATTTCCTGTATGTACAAATATACTTGGCAAATAAAATAATTATGATCTCCCCCTCAACTTTTCTTTTTTTTACCACATCTACCGCATCAAAGTTTCAGTTAAAAAGAGCAAATGTTAACATGCTAAAATGATAAGCTAGGATGCTAAGCATGTCACTATTATATTAAGAATAATTTGGCATCTTCAGTATAGACTGTAAACAAAGATGGAAGATGTATCTCCACTTCCTCAACATGAAAGATAGAGAATACTGGTACTGCCGTCTTGCACTTTTGGTGGAACATGGAGTCAGTCTTGTGTTTAGCTTAAAAGACCTGTTGGATATGAAAGTACAACAATATATAAGCCTGTGCTTTAACAGTGACATTTCAAAAAAAGGTGCTAGTTCAATTAAATATTATGTTATATCCTATCAACTTATTGTACTGTACGTGCAGAAGCAAACCTTTGGGTATCAACACACAAACATCCTCACACACTCACACACTCTTACACTGCTCTCAGGTTATTACGGGCTGTCATTGTTTAATTCTTGCTCATTAAATGCTCCAGACAATGACAAAGCGCCTCGGTCTCTGACAGCCTCTTTGTTAACCCTCTCCCTCTTATCTCCTTCCGCCTACCGTGCTCGCCCCTCTCTCCTCCGCTTTGTGTCTATTGTGTGACACTCAAGGACGATTTGACGGCGTCCCGAGCCACCACTTAAACATTCCCTATTCATCTCAAACTAAAACCTGCGAGAGAGAGAGAGAGAGAGAGAGAGAGAGAGAGCGAGAGGGAGAGAAATACCAACTCGAAACCGTTGAGAGAACAATTTGCAAAATCCTTGGAATGTCAGATAGCACTCGCCACTTACTGGTAATATAAAACGTGCTCTGATGGAGCCGGTGCTGATGGCATTGGCGGCAGCGGCAGTGGTGATATAAGATGTCATAACCTTGTGTCCTTGCGCCGAACGTTTGAGAGCCATCAATCGCTTTGACCTTTTATTCAGGACTCGCGCCCATCGCAGACTCAGATCTTTTCTCTCTATTTCTTTCACTCTCTCCAGACCTGCCCTGACAATTATTTCAGTGTGTGTGTGTGTGGCTGAGGAAGATGGAGAGACAGAAAGAGGCTGCCCCTGAGTGCATCCACGTAAGAACCGGGGCCACCTGAGAGCAACGGAGCACAGAATAGTGAAGATGAGAGAAAATGAAGAGACAAAAGCACTTCCCTGGTGTAATTATGCTTTCATTTCATGGTTAAGTATCTTCATGATGTGCCCTGCATGCAGAGGCGCCCATTAGAGATATTGCACATCAGAAAATATAACAGGCAGCTGTCTGTACACGGCACGAGTGAATGGAAGTGAGGTTAAAAGTTTTGAAATTAGTTCATAGGAGAACTGTGAAGTTCGCAGGTCTGTCTCCTTCTTTAGAAACAAGAAAACACAATTAGCACATATTTTTTAACCAATAAAAATGAATGTGTTACTAATAATGACACTTTTGATGATTCCCTTTATACCTGCAGTTGTTTCGTTTAAAAGAAAAACCTCTCAGCGAGTAGATATCTCATTTTCAGATCTGAACAGTCGCCCCTGTGATGCTCATGAAAGAAAAACACGGCAGCAAACAAACAAACATTCTCAAAGCATCACCTGAAATAAAAGCAAAGCTCAGAGCGAATCTGCACAATAACCGAAGTACTTTGGTACACAATTCCCCCTGCGTCCCCTCTGCCAGTAAAGCAGCAGCATCCTGATGCTTTGGATCAATGTTGCAACAAATAACTGTAACACGTCTGACTGTGAGCGCTGTCAGGCCCTACCTGACGCACTGTGGAGGAGGGATGGGATGCTAATGTAGTTAAATCTGCACACTCATTATAGTGCAGCAGGGACTCACCTCATTAACAGTCCCCTGCTAATGTGCCACTTTACTTTTTGAGTTCTTTTTATGCGTGTGTGTGTGTGTGTTGGTTAGTGTGTTTTTGCCACTTTTCCATTAAGTTTTCTATTAAGACATTAAGGCACAGACAGAGAGATGATTTGTGAGTGCATGAATAAATGTTTTTCTGATGTGCAAGTGTTTAATGCAGACTTTAAGGGGCTCCTTGATATTTTTCCACCTGGGCTCTATCTTTAGAAATGTGGATGGGTAAATGAATGCAAAACCTTTTGGTATCAGTCCTGCAGATTGCCCCCACTAGCAACTGCGGCATGCTAACAGTGGCTACTATGTAATCCAATGGGGCAACTGCGACAGTCCATGAAAAGTCTACTAATACTGTGATTTCTTTTGCCAATAAAAGACACAAAGTCTTATCCTGAGTCTTTGCTCAGAGTCTGGAAGCATTACACACTTTGCTCAATGAGAACTTGTTGCATTACACATTAATCTTTTCTTTGGCTTCTCTTTCGGCTTTTACAGTATCATGTAATAATGTTTTACAATCTTGTAGTTTGTTGGAATCTTTACTCACAGAACCAAGCTGTTGAACTGTTACACAAAAAAGCACCGCAGGATAACGGCCTTAAACCCAATAAGCAAGTTGTAAGTAGACTAATGACTAATGACCATTAAACATCGATGACTAATTGCTCCTTTGCATCAGACCTGAGAGTGAGACAACTCGTTGAGTGAGACATGGCTAATGATGCCAGCCTCTGAGCAAAGACCCACAACAACAATTTTAGCATTTTATTGGCATTTCTTGGACTGTCGCAGTTGCCCCATAACATAACATTGTCCTCGCTGTTGGCTGCAGAGCGGCTGCTGGTGGAGGTGATCTACTGGGCCGATTCCACGAATTTTCTAAGAACCATTTCATTACACACCAACATTTATAAACAGGTTGAAAAATACCAGAGTTCCCCTTTAAGACGAGGCACGGTGCACTCACACGTGGGCCGGTGGTTTTGCAGCAGGAGACACGAAAATTAACTTGATGTAGAAACACATAAAACTCCCTGAAACTGATCAATCCACATTCCAACTCTCTCACAATTTGAAAAATCCTCCTCTAACCTCTCCGGCTTTATGACTCATGGAGATAAAATAAGGAGAATTGATAAGGAATAATGGTTTCTACCTGAATTCATCTCATCAATTTACTTTATGGAAAGACCACGGGTGGGTAATATTTTGTACACGCTGTATCTAGGGTCTATGTGGAATTTATTTTTCCTCAGCGAGGCTCCAGAGTGAATTTTTTTACAGCACATGGAGGAGGTTTACTACCAGTGACACATCCTGGGTGTAGAGATTCTGGGCCTCAACTTCCTCCCTCAACACACTGCTGCTACTGGCAAACACACACACACACACACACACGCACACTCACACCTCACCAGTGTCTGGGATCTCAGCAATTAATGGGGCGGTAAATGAGATTGTTACTGATGTGTGGTAGCGAGGTGAGCGGAGGTGTGGGGGTGATGGAGGGAGACAGGAGGGAGACAGAGGAGAGCCAGAGGGAGGCAGAGCGCTGTGAAGATGTTGTGATGCAAATTAGTAAAACTTTTGCATGATTTCAATTTGGGTTAAAGTCCTGAAAATAGACTTTTGATTTAACTTCCTCATCCCCAGAAAAAGAAAAAAAAATGAAAACAGGTTTGAAGTTAAAAATACTTGCAGCGAGCAGCAACATTAACGCTTTGGAAGTGGAAACCAGTTTTGTGTACATCAGCTCTTCCTGGTCTGTACTTTTCAACAACAACAAAAATCACCAAAAATACTTTTGCTTGCGATGTGTAATTCTTGCTGATGTTTTTTTTTGGTGTGTGTGTGTAAGATTTAAGATGCGTATCATTCATCCGTGATGTTAAAGGCTTATCATAAATAATTTGTCTGGTTTCCTGCTGGATCCACTTTCCCTCAGCTGCTGAATTCTGCTCCAGTTAGTGATTTCCTCAAACATCCTTGGGTTCGACATGAACAGGCTGCAGGACGTGTTATGCAGGCGTTTTTCTTTCCACTGAAGTGAACTCGGAACGCGAGCAGCAACTCGTTTTATGTTTCTAGAGGAGAAATCAGTGTCTTCTGTCGTGGTTTGCTTCATGAGGGGAGAGATTTTACTGTTAAATCAACACGTTTAAACTGCTGGTGTGAAGATCCTCCCATGATGTCATCACAGCATGAAGACAGTAAACTAATGAAGGAAAATTACACTTATTCCCTTAAGATGAAAATAGAAGGAAAGATATTTTTCAGTCTAACTGTGTGACTACCTGAATCTGTTTACACGGTCACATTAGGAACACATGTTTAAGGTTAGCTTTAGTTAATTGTTTCTGTGTTGATTTACTTGTGTTTTCATATTGTTTTAGTAATCATTTGTAATATGTGTCCTCCATACGCTTTATGCGTTTGTCATTTGTTTTTATGTCATACAGTTTTGTCAATAATGTATGAATTATTTATGTCAAGCATGTGTGTGTACCTCTGTGTGTTTTCTATGTGCCTACATGTTATTTGTGTGTTGTTTTACCATCAACCTGTCAGGGACTGCAGATGAAAACTGGTCACTGATTCTAACCCTAACCCTTATTTGTTCTCTTTCATGTTAAGCAGAAAACAGAGGATATCAATGTGTTGACCCGAGCTCTGACTGTCTAGTCCCACTTCCTGAATACAATACAAATTGAAAGATGGCTATCTCCCGTGATCCTCAGCTTACTGAAGCAGAAGAGCTGCCTCTATAACAAATACACCAAACTGTCTCCAGGATTCTTGATATTTTAAAAGTTTGTCCGCTAAATATACAGTTTTTAATGAATTCTAAGTCTTTTTAACTGATCCAGAGTTCGGGCCCGGGTCTGACAGTTAAAGCTGCGTCAGTTAATCACTTCTCACATGAGATCGTACCCACTCACCAAAGTCACATGGAGTGGGAACAGATATTCAGGGCGAGGAGTGAGAATGAAAGCAACAACTTTCTCCCTGATCTGCGTCAGTGAAAGTAAAGTTGAAGCTGCTGTTTAAAGGTAAAAATAGTAGCTTTAAATATGCATGTTAATGAATGTGTTAGTTCCCTTTTAAACAAACTAACTACCTAAACTTCCTCACTGGGAGGTTTTCTATTAGTCCCTCTTGGTGGAACATCCTATTGTCCCTTTACACAGATACCTATTATGACCTACATCCTCTGACAGCGAGACTGATCGGAATTGCTGATTGCCTCGCCGTCTCCATTTGTCTCCTCTTCCTCATCGCTGATCCTCTGCGACGGCCTCGGAATCCCGTGCTCCAGAGGGGGAGATAATAAGCGGGGGGTTTTGCCCTGTCGGGGGGGCTGTTTTTTCCTGCAGGTGGATAGTGCATCAGCAGGAAACAATCCATCTATATCACTTAATCCAGAGGACATGCCATTAGAGCTGGAGACGTGGGAGGTAAACACACACGTATGGGCCCGGGCATTGACAGCAGTGTGCAGAACACACACAAACACACACATAAAGACGTGTTCCCACACATGCACGCACATGCATATGCATACAAGCTTAGGCGCAGCATACGTGGACCTGTCACGGACGGCTCAGTCGCGTATGTCCTATTAATGCACGCGTGTGAATCGGTGTGTACGTTAATGCAGTGCGGACATGCAATTTTCACGTCATTAGTCAAGGTGGAGATTTGCATAATCTGCCTCGGCTCCGTCCTTTCACAGCTTTGCCAAACTTTGAACATATTTCATGTATCCGTGTCATCTGTGGAGCAGTTTTACTCAGTTTTATTCCAAAGGCGGCGTGGAGTTTTTCAAAAAACACATTCATCAGCCTTTGTGCTGCGAAAAATGTGTTTTTATTACACTTAGCACGATGCTGCGTTGAAACGTGTTGGCGGCGGTGTAATAATGTATAATGTGCAGTTGAGTGTGTGATTTACATTGAGTGTCGGAAAGCGTTCATTTGATACGTCCGTCTGAATCTGCAACATGTTTAATTTCTCTATCATGATAGTGCAGCAGAATACAACCCCCTCCCCCTCTCACCCCCCTTTGCATGCAGATCTGGCCGAGCTGTTCCCTTTTTTTGTCACTGTGTGTCTCAGTAAGCTGTGGGGACTGCGCACTACAAATGTCTTCAATCTGCTGTCTAATCACGGCTCCAACCCGGGGAACAATAACATGCTGACTTCATACAGCAGATTAGGGCGAATCTGTTCTGTTTTCACAGGGGCTCCGGCGAATCTGTTCCACCAGCGCTACTGTTGACTCACTGGAGGGCAAGAGGATGAAATAGAACAGGATTAAAACAAGAAAGAATTCTCAGGTCTTTTTTTTTGGTCCTTTTTTGCAGCCTCTTAAAACTAGTTTTTCTTGTTGACTTGATAAAACCTTATCTGTTGAACACATCGAGAGAAAACGAGGCAACTTTTTGCGAAACCGCAGCTTCATATCTCACAGAAAGCATTTATAATGAGCTGGGTCTCATTCCAGCGAAGCCATTTAGGATGAAAAACAGCCATAACAACCAAGTCTCGGAATAATTTCCACCCACTGCTTTTGTCATCGCTCCCGGAGAGATGTGCGTTTGACGTTCCATTTACAACGGGCCCCCGCTGAGGCCGAAGAACACAGTTCATTTACATGCACTTATCAAACTTGAACACGCTCAGAATGAATGAGAGCCGTCCATGCATAATACATTTAATATTTAAAATGACTGGAACCATATTTTATCTCTATGACCACGCCTTCAGCACATAACAACCTTTCCAATCTGTAGCCCGGAGGACGCCAGCTGTCAATCAAACCGTGTTATTGCAGCCTCCCTTCAAAAATATCAAGCTCGCTGCGTGATTCAATTGGAAGCGGTGGATATGGTAATAATATAATCAACATGCACCATGCTCTGTGTTTTAGAAATGACATTTAATCAGACTAATGACTATTCTTTAAAGTGAGTAAGTGAAGCACAAATGACACATTTCAAATGCGTCGCTTGTGCCTAGAATTAAATCTCTCCAACTGAACAAATTGACTGTATGCAGCGAGCGAGGCGGCACTGTGACCTTTTCCCCAAAAACCCGCTCCACAGCACCGCGGCGCTCCGGTCTGATATCTACTGTGTACAATTGAAAAAGATACCGGTTGAATAGGCAGCCCATTCCTCTGACTCGACCGCAAGTAAATCTGAACGTCCTCCCCGCTGCCCCTCTCATGCCGTCCCTGAATCCACTCGTTGGAGACCCCCCCCCCTCCTGACCAATAAAACCTGATCTTCATACGTCTTGAGGGGGGAGAGTCGGGCTAAGTTTGGGGAAATTGCTGCATGGGAGAAAAAAAAAGCAATATATGGCTTAAAGATAAGAGAGAGCAGAGAGAGTGGCGGAGGATATTGCCTGCTTAAGGCTCTGATTTACACTCAGGGAACAGAGACAGGAGAGACGGAGGAGAGGCCCTGACCTGAATGGCTGTCGGCTGCAGACTCCGGGATATGGGTTGGTGATTTAAAAATCTCCATATGGTAATGACGTATTGGTAAGATTAAAGTTACCGGACTGATTGTGTCTCAAATTATCTTAAAACATAATGACGGCTCACTTACAAATGATAGTAACCAGGCCGACTAGCCTTGAAGGTCTCATTTCTCTATGTGTCAGTTTCTTCTTCTCCTCCTCTATCTCCGTCCACCTGTCCATATCTCCTTCATCACCACCACCCCCCGGGGGCGGACAGAGCTCGTCAATGAGGCAAGAGACTCGGACTGGGCAGCAGAGAGCAGACGACAGAGCGACGGAGGGAGCGAAAGAAAAAGGGATGGGTCATAGAAAGAAGGAGAGGAAGGGGAAATGGCAGACGCATCGACAGCAGGGCACCAGACACTGAAAATGAAAAGATGAACTGCTAAAGGGATGCAACAGAGAATAAAGCACTTAGTTTCTCCATTGTGTCCAAGGAGCGAAGCAACAAGGCAAAGCTTTCACTTTACTAGTTGATACATCTCGACCCTCACTTACGGTCACGAGCTGTCGGCTGCTGACCTGAAATAACGAGATCATGAATGAAAGTGGCCGAAATTAGTTTTCTCCGGCGGGGAGCCTGAGAGATAGGGTGAGGAGTTGGGAGGATAACCACAGCTCCTTCACCTAGCAGGGTACGGCTGAGGTGGCTCAGCATCTCATCAGAGATCCTACTGGTCGCCTTCCATCAGAGGTTTATTGGATACACCAAACTGGGAAGAGACTCAGTGGTAGACCCAGACATGGAGGGACTGTATGTCCCATCAGGCCTAAGGAACGCCTCCGAATCCCACCACTATAGGTCCTGATCTTGGCTAACTGGAAGACAATGGATGGAGGGATGGAAAATTTATGTTTAGAATTTCAACGATAACTTTGTAACACTGATAACTCCCCTCAGAACCAAACAGGACATTATAAAACCCTTTTCAGAGAGGGTGAGTAGTATTTCTTGTGATGAGTACATTAATCTCCTTTTTTTTAAATGCTGGACTGTCCCTTTAGTAAGAATGAAGAAAACACATCCTATGGAGAGGCTTCTGTTTATCTCTAGAACCGCCAGGTAAACACAGCCGCCAATCACAGACCTCGCTCAGAGCAAGCACATCACTGCGAAGCAATCTGACTCGGCTCAGTGCGGTCAGGAGGTGTGTGTCTGTGTGTGTGTGTGAGTCGGAGCGCCGTGCTCAGAGAACTGTGAGCTTTACGCTGCGTATCGCCGAGAAACACATCAGCATCCCAGACACCTCATTACGAGGCTCTCTCTCTCTCTCTCTCTCTCTCTCTCTCTCTCTCTCTCTCTTGGAACACACACACAGATAAACACACACACACACACACACACACACACACACACACACACACGATTCGACTGCTCATTACAGCCATCCTCATTGTCCAGGAAGTGGAAGCGATAGCTTTTGTCCTACCTATTTCCATCGGCCCTCTTCCTTGCCAGCTCGTGGCCTCCTCTAAGATAATACCCATTTATCCCCCAGGGTGTTTACACAAGCGATCCAGGTTAAGAGACTTGCCGAGAGGAATGACAGACAGCAGCTTTGCTTTATTCAAGGGAAATTGGATTCATCAACCACTGCTTAATGGTTTGCATTCAAGGCCGTCTGACACATAAGTAGGCGTTTGTGGTGTATTTATCCACGTGCTTCCTCTCATATATGCTCAAATAAATACCTAAACCTTATGATCTCAATAAGCAGAACCGTCTTTACAAAAGGATGCTATTGATTTTTGGCTATCTGTGTTGAACAACCATAAAGCCTTCACATCCCTGCGCCCTGTAAAAAATCCCACTCCCAGTTCTCCATCATAAACTAGAGTAATAAACAGGCCCATTTCCACGATGCTAATATAAAGTCTTTTGTGCATGTTTCCAACTAATGCATGATTTTAATGTATTTAAAAGGGGCAGCAGCAGAACTCGAGGTCACTGAATAGCATATTTTAATGTTGCTGCTCTTTAAATTACTCCAGCATACTTGTGTCCTCGGCTCATTTTTAATTGACTTCAATTCGTTTCTTCCCTTTCCCCTCGTTCGCTGCTTCCTTTGCCTTGGAGAGAATTGCATTAAACCTATTGTTAGCTTCCTGGTCCTGATAAATCACATATGAAATGCCCCATTTCTTTTTTCAAATAACCTGCAATTTAAAAAACAGCAGGCAAGGTTAAGTACGTTTTTAAGAGTCCAATATTGGTCTATTAAATATGTGGTTAATTGACAGGAAACAAAGAGATAATATGAGCCGAGTGCACCCAGGTGACACGAGTGAGGCACTGAGGGAATAAAACACTCCTACAGATGTTTCACTGAATTACTGTTTTATCCTCTGAAGCTTTCGTACAAACATCCAACCACACGAACGGCAGATTACACTGAATGCTCTTGATGTTAAAACGACATGAAGACAACGACCAATCAGAAAGCACGTACCTCCGCCAAGGCTGATTGACCATTCTATCACTGCATTTACATATATTGAAATCAGATACAAATACCATGTACACAGACATTTTCTGCAAACTATTACGTGAAGGCAAAATATCTATTCTCTGATGTAAATGAGTGTTTAAAGCAAAAGATAAGAATATCAAGATACTTTAATTATCTCAAAATGTCACTTAAAAATCTAAGATGAATCAACATCACACACCTGAAAAGGGACATTTATGCATAGTGCAAATAGTTTCTGGGAGATTTGTTGAGTCTACTCCAGCCTCATTTTAAAACGAAAACGACTTTCACTTTATTTTGATTCGTTTTTTTAGCTTAAGAAATATGCTGGGTCATAGTTATTTTCTATCATCAGACAGATAAATGGCCTGTTTCTGTGTTGTATCTCTGTGGCTTTAACTCCAGACATTGAGATTAATCTTGAACTCGGACGACCTCAGCGAAACGTAGATTCACACGGGGGCAAGCAGCTGAAAACCCAACAAACAGTTTAAGTTTCTCCAAACAGCCTGTGCAGCATTATCCAGGAGTATTGTTGTGTTGCAGAATGTATTGCAGATGTGAATGTGTTGCATTCAGGGTCCACAAACTCCAATATTTACCTGCTTTTGTGTTTGCTGTTCTGAAACCTGCCCGGTCAGCGTGGAAAATACCGAGGATGCTGTGGAAGATAATGAATTCTAGACCCACACCTCAATCGTTTTTTGTTCATACCTCCATAGATGGATGTTTGATTCTTTTAAGGGGACGGGGAAAAAAAAATCTTGGTGAACATAGAGGAAGGTGCTATTGTGTTTGGACATCGTACAAGTTGCAAATAAAGGCTGGAGCGGACTTGCAACTTACATCTCATGAATAGGTAATACCGATTTCACACTAGACTGAACTCTACAGAAGAAATGTGATTAAAGGGAATTAAAATTATTCTATGTAATAATGAGAACGCTGAATCCCTCTGCAGTCTTCTCCGTATGCTTTCTAACCTGCCCACCTGTCTGTCGGGTGTTGGATGGCGAACTCTTTTATTCCGGTTTGTTTCAGCGGCAGGAAAGGGCTCTCTCATTGTAATTAGTTTCTGTGGGACAACAAAGCGTCAGAAGTGTGTGCCTTGTTTCTGATTTATGAAGCATTTAAAAGGTTGCGGAGGGGTGGGCACACAAAAGGCTCCAGACGAAATAAAGCAGGGCCTCCGCCAAGCTCTTAAAGCCCATGTCTGGAAGAGAGAGGGGAAGAGAGGAGAGGAGAGGAGAGAGAGAGGGAGAAAGTGACAGAGAGAGAGAGAGAGAGAGAGAGAGAGGATTCGTGATTAACTTTCATTTCCTATGCCTTATTATTCTTCCCCCAAATGAAATTTCAGAGGAGGAGATAAATCTTCCGGCAGTGCCCGGTTCTGTGCACCTAACGTCCAGGAATAGCTTCTGCTCGCCACTCGCTCAGCTTATCACTTTAAATTCACAGAAAACTAGCTGTCGAGCTTTCCCCGGCAATATGAAGGCCTGCGTTACCTCAGTGTGTGTGTCCGTGTGTGTGTGTGGAGGGGATTGTGTGTGTGTGTGTGTTAGTGTGGCAGGGGGTTAAGGGTGTGAGGGAGAGGAAATAAGGTCGTCACTCAGTCTACCTCAGGCTGATATTTATAGATATGGATGGCACATTAATGTGTGTGTGTTTTTCAGTGTCCGCTGGCCTGTGTGTGTGTCCATATGTGATATGTGTGTGTGTGCGTTTATGTATATGTGTGTATGTTCCTGTGTCCGCTGCTCTGTGTGTCTGTCTATATGTGATATGTTGTGTGTGTGTTTTTTCTGTCAGCTGCCCTTTGTGTGTGTCCATGTTTCTGTGTCCTCTGCCCTGTGTGTCTGTGTTTCTGTGTCCCTTGCCTTGTGTGTGTATGTGTGTTTCTTTGTCCGTAGCCCTGTGTGTGTGTGTGTGTGTGTTTGTGTGTGTGTGTGTTTCTGTGTCCGCTGCCCTTTATGTGTGAGTCCGTATGTGAAACCTGTGTGTGTGTGAGTGAGTCTCCAGTAATGGCTCCTATGAGGAGATCGATAGAATTGAAAGCATGAATCACGCAGCCTTTTAATCACATTCCTCGGCCGATTTCCAGATGGACACATGGATAAGTAGATATTGATGTCATGGCTCAACCATCCATCCTGCTCATAATTCTATTGTGGAGGAAAGGCCGAGCGTCCACCGATTCCACAGCTATCGGCTCTCGTCCCCTCTACAGCCAACAGGTAACGACCACTTTCCTATTTCTCATTTATTCCAACCAAAGAGCTTCTGATACACTGACAGCAGGTCTGCAGCCGGTAGAGTCATTAATGCTTTTCCATTAGATTTGCCCGATGAGCACATTGAATATATATGATATTGCAAATGTGGTTTTAAGCGATCCACTTTAAATTCAACTTTAATCAAAGAGAAGTTTCTCTTCACCTCTCTCTAGCCAGCCCCCGAGAGCGAAGTCAGCAGAAAGTGCACAGGTAATCCAGAAGCTCTCACTCAGATCAGGGTATGTCTGAAAGCAGCTGTCGTTGATGTGTGTTATTTGTGCGGCTTGTTTGAATTTGTTGCTCGCTCTACTTAAGATTCTAGTTTCCGTTATGTAAAGTTATGTTTTCATCTGTGTTTTTCAGTCAGTTAGCACAAATACGCAAAAAACTACTTGACAGATTTCACATAACTCGGTGGAAGGATGGGTCGAAGGAGAACTCAATAAACTTTGGTGCAAATCCAGAATTTCCTTTCTTCACTTTCCTGAACAATGCGAGATAGAAACAGTGTTTTTCAACATCTTTGTTGAATTCTCAGTGAAAAATTCATGATCTCGATTCGGGGGCTGATATTTAAGATTCTGTTGAATTCGGTGCAGATCCAAATAAAATTCTGAATCTAGTGAATTCAAATTGTGGTTTCATGAAAGGACTGTCTGGGCTTGGCAGAAGTATCTACTCTCCTGAGAGCCATTCTAGTTTTTTTTATCTGATCGTCCTGGTCGCTCATGGACTGTGTTACTTTAATGTAAACATACATTATGTCATTTTGGGGCATTTGCTGTGGACAGTTTTCACCTATAGCCCCCGTATGATTGAATATCTTGGTCTTAATGGAAGTCTTGTGAATACTACATCAAACATCATTATTAAACACCGATATATCAGTGTCAAATTAATGATGATACATTGGTGCAACTGTTGCAGGAATAGAACTGTGGCCGGGATGATTGATGATCTTGATTTGGCAGCAAAATTCACATAAACTCAACGTTTTGTTTTCACCACACAGACTGTTCGTCCGTTCTGATGCCACTGAAGAGGGTAAACACTCTCCAGCACGACCGTGTCACTTATTCTGTTATGATGGGAAACCCCTTGACGATTCAAAGATTTTTGTGAATAGCTGTGAAAATACTCAGCATCAATCTACCGACTAATTCCACAAACATCTATCTGTGTAAGTGTTTGTGAAAAGCAGTCTTGCAATCGGTAATAAAGCGAATTCATTTTCATCCACTGCAGATAAACCAGGTAGGATGAGCACAATGTTTTCTAACTCTGCACCCAACATCCAGCTCGCAAGCAATTACAAAAGTGACAGCAGATTGTAGAACTGTTTGACGAGGACTCACTAATGACAAGGAATAATTCTGAACTAGACTCTGGAGCATTAACACAGTCTGATCAAACAGTCACTGCACTCGTCTGAACAAACACTCAAACTGATATTTCACGGTTTTGGTTGAGATTGCCAACAATAACTAAATTGGTGAATCACGACCCTAATCAATGTTCTAAGCCGCAATGTCGTCAAGGATAATACTACTATACCGATACCACACAATTCATTCATGAAGTCAGCATGGTGCTGATTAGGTCGCAATAGAATTTCGAATTTTTTAATAGGTCTATTGTAAACGTTGTGAAAACATAATCACGGCGCCGTGACGATTGAAACGCGACAGTCATCGCAAGCCATGGCAAATTCCTCTACGGTTTGAAAGTGCTGGAGATTCGTTCGCCCACTCGCTGCCTCGCCAGGACCGCCGAGTTCCCCCCATCTTTCATTGATATTCATGATGCCTGAGGCTGAGCCATTTGCTCACTTTCTGTGCCAACCGCCGTCCACCCACCGGTTATGAAAATGAACGGGTGTGTTTGGAGACCACGGAGGCTTATTACAATATCAAGGAGAACCAGTGGACCAAGCGTGTGTGTCCTCTCCTTGTATCTTTGAATTATCTATCTCGCCTCATCCACGAGTTCCGGCCTGGACGTAATGTAAACAGTTTCCTGCTCACACCAACACGCGCTTCAATCAAACACGTGGCAGAACGGGGCTGCTTAGCATTACTCCTCTGTAATTACAGGTATATGGAGCGGAGCTGTACCCGAACAGGGCTGTAGGCGAAATAATATTCCTCTCATGCTATAGGTGCAAGTGATTGACAGGCGATGATGGAAAGAGAACAACACCCCCGTCTTAATTATTGTTCATTTGCATCAGGTTTTTATATCTGAGTGGAGTGTTGGACTGATTGTTCTTGTTAATTATCGAATGTCACAACACCTTCCTTCTTAGTGATCATTTATTCTGTGTTTGAATCGTTTGTATATATATATATGTATGATGAATAAAATATATTTTACGTAGACTGTAGTGTAAAAATAAATGTTGTTGACATACAGAGACTTCCTGTCCATATGGGTTTAGACCTGAGGGGCTGTTGTGAGTCACTGGGCTGTTTGTTCCTCTCCCCGGGTGCATATATAATTTGTGTGTGGG
This sequence comes from Pseudopleuronectes americanus, assembly GCA_038501795.1. Lineage (NCBI taxonomy): Eukaryota > Metazoa > Chordata > Actinopteri > Pleuronectiformes > Pleuronectidae > Pseudopleuronectes > Pseudopleuronectes americanus. The sequence goes on along the minus strand of CM076726.1, from coordinate 14,659,385 downwards.
CGCATGCATTTAACATACGGGCCCAGTCAGACTGAGGGCAGTGGACACACAGTGGGTCCCTGTGGATTGGTGCATGTGTTGTACTCTGTGCGACTCCGTGCTGTCCCTCCACTCTGATGCTAATTATGCTCACAGTAATGCCACTTCACATTCAGCCCCATTTGCAAACACTTTCAGAGCTTCCCTCTGTTTGAATTAGCGATTCAAACAACCACGCTAAAGCCATGTGTGCTAACGCGCAGTCCCGGACATGGAGAGGCCTTCATGGACGTGCTGGCAGCGTCTCTGTGAGCGGGTAATTGTCCTCAGACTTGGATCAAACAAATCTGCAGATTCTGGGAAGATGAACTTGTTTTGACGGCGCACAGTGTGCTGGCGGTCGCAGGCTCATTCAAGAGTGGATTTCAAACTCAGCCTAAACTGGGCAGAGGAGATAAGTGGAGCAGAGAAAAGGCCTTCAAGAAGCAGTGTTCTCAGGCCATTAGGCTTTTGTCTGGTTCCTTTCTTTTGTCTTCTGCTCCTTGGTTCCTGTTGGTGGCACGGTCAATAGTTAATTAAAGACGGATACAGAAGAAGGGCCTTCATACTGCCGCAGAGTGGAAAAGGTCTTCTCTTCTCTTCTCTTCTCTTCTCTCTCTCTTCTCTTCTCTTCTCTTCTCTTCTCTTCTTCTCTTCTCTTATTCATTACCAGCACCCAGGAGGTTGTGTTTTCACCCCTGTCTGTTTGTTGGTTTGTTTGTTTGTTTGTAAGCAAGATTATGCAAAAACTACAAGACGAATTTTCATTAAAACTTTGTGGAACGATGTGTTATGGATGAGGAAATAAATCATGACATTTTAGGTTGGATTAAGGAGCTTTTAATCACTTCCCTTAACTTTGCAAAAAGGGAACCGTTTCCCACGTTCATATCTTGATAAAAAAAAATATTTATCTGACTGATTTCAGTTTTATTAAATTTAAAGAGATCACAGGGCTTTGGTGGTGGCCTACACTTTACTGAATAACATCCTACTTTTAAGTTTGTGGCAGCATCTCTCCCAACATTCCTGCTGGTAATAATGACATTGCACTTCCCGAGTTAATTGGCCCATTTACTCAATTAACAGCCATAGATGATGATTCCTCACCTCATGATTCACGTCAAGTGCCAACATTTAGTGCCGGTGCAGGAAGCTGCACGTAGCCAGGTAGAAAGTCAGGTGGTAGAGGTTTGTCTCACTTTCATGAAGCAGACCAGAATTGGAGTTCTCTCACAGATGTTCAATTAATGTTTTATTAAGCATAACCACGATCTCCCCCAAAGTGTTTTACTTGTCAAACTCCCGCCACATCATATAAATACTTTATCTGCCATAACCAGAATCTTCCCCTAATGTTAACTAAAGTGTAGCTGTCGTATCTGAGGAAGAAAACTTTGACGCTCGATTACAATAGCGTTGTCACTTCTTGCAGCGCTCATCGGTTCTGCAGAACTGTACAGAATTAATGTTCCTGTCGTTTATTACAACAGCAGACATTTTGACTTGTCATAGCAGGAGAAGAACAGGTGTAAATAATGAGTCTTACATTGGCTCTGCTCCATATGCGTGTCCCAGTAATGCACACCAATGAGCCGGCACGCTCAATGGCACGAAACTGGAACACCCGGAAAATATCAGCCGTCATTAATGTCATTAATTGTACCTGTGCTTTTTCTGCCGTGACAAATCAGAGTGTCTTGAAAATGGCCTATTAAAAGTACTTTTCCTGCGAGCTGTGTGTTTTCTCTGTGCCGACGCTCCTTCTCCTCTGTGATCAGGTCTATTTATCTAAAGAACGCGGGGGGAACCACATGGGAAATAAATGCAATTAGGCCTCTGGCTGTCAGATCCTTTGATATTTACTTTTGATGATCTGCCCCCCTATATGTACTTTGCTGGCCGCCGCGTTGCGCTGGAAATTAAACCATTGTTTGCCTCGTTCAAATCGACAGGAAAACAGTAATGGCATTTCCGTGCCAGTACATCCTCTGCCGGCTGCGCTCCTTATGAATATCTCAGCGGTCAGTGACCACGGAGCAATCTGCGGGTGCCCTTTTGTTTGCCCGCCCTCACCACGCCAGTACCCCTCCGACGGGGGAGCAAACATCTTTCATCTAATGATCTACTTTACATTTCTTTTAATTAGGTGTATTTAAAGAGCTCCGAGCAATAATTAACTAGCTGGAGCATCGAAGTGGGAGCGAGCGAGCGAGCGAGAGAGCGAGCGAGTCTTCTCTGTGGTGGTGGTGTGTTGATGTTTTTTCCTTCTGCAGCCTCTCCCATCAGCCAGGGCACCGTGCCAGAGCTGCATTAAAGAAGAGCTTGTTCAGTCGCCCCCTCTTCTTCTCCGCTGAACATCTCCAGAGGGAAGAGGGTTTACCTCTGCTTGCCACACATTGCCTGCGAGATAACAAACAACCCGCAATGACAGGTGCAGGATGAAAGGGCGTAGGGTTGTGCGATACGAGCGTGTGTGTTGTATTTGTTATCAGACTCAAGGACTCCGACCAACCACGACAAAATAAGAAGCTTGTACCTGAAAGAGGGGCCGCTTCAATCGTATGGATGTGGTTTCAGTATGAAAAATTTGACATGGACCACAAAACTGTTCAGGCCGGTTCCCACAATACACTCAAATACTAATAACCTTTTAAACCATCTATGGTTCTAACAAAGGATTTTGCATTTTTTCAATTTTATCTTAAAATAGACCGTCTTAGAAACATAATTTCAATTGGAAACCCACAACTCAATTAAGTTCTTTCAAATTAAAGGTAGCAACTCTTGTAATCTTAATAAACAGATTCTGCATGGGTTTATGGAGAATGGACAAGGACATGAATTTGGTGCTGGAACTCTTCTGGTTTCAGTTTCAGGTTTAAACAAAAGGAGGGACTGAAATGTATTGGCTGTGTTGCTTTAAGCTTTCAAACAAACGTGATCTTTCAACTTCATTATTTGTGTTCCATGTTGCTGGTCAGACTGTGAACAGCTATGGCAAACAGTAGAGAGTCTATGCACAGAAATCCTCTGTATCAACCGGAAGCCCCAAAATACTGGCTGTTGCCCCAAGAGGCTAATTCATCATCAGACGATAGCCTATGGGCTACGAGATTGGAATCAGCATTAAGGATATTTCAACTCTAACAAACTTAATTAATTTGTGTGTTACCAAATCATATATTTTTTTAAGTTGGCACAACAATTTTCTTTTCTCCATGTTGTCTCAGTATGAACTTAGCTAATCAGGATATAAAACTGATGACAGCACTCTAAAAGAAGAAGTGTTATTCTACGGACTGATGCAGACGCAATCGTGAAGACAGGAAAGGCCGTAGGAAAAATGGAGGAAGAATATATGGAGGGAGGGGAGAGAGGAGTGAGGGTGAAAGTGGGTGGTTGCTTCTAGGGCACAACTCAAGATGGTGTTTGAAGTGCTCCGGGGGTCTTTTCCCTTTATTGTCTCTCTTAATGAGCTTTTTATGTTCTTGTGTTTCTACACACCATGCGATAGTGGCTGCACGCCTCCTTCGTGGCCTCCTGATGGATCTGTTCTTTTCCATCCGGCTATCCACTACTGCATGTAAATTTAATTATAAGCATCTGGTTAGTGAAAAAGACTAATTAGCAGATAGGGGCTGGAACATCAGGTCAGAGGCTCTCCCCTCCCTCCGCCCCCCCCATGTCCTCACCCTCTCCCCTTCATTCCTCGGGCAGAGATTATGCCTTATGTCCTCTTTTGGAGTGTTCATGCTTCTGGTTCTCAGTTCTTCAGGACAGAACGATTTCTGCAAGAAAAGTTAAATAAAGTTAGGATTGATTGAGAAGTATTTCTAAAACAGCACTAGAACTTATGTGTAAGGAAACCAAGACGGATCATCCTTGCAGAATTCAAATGCACAACCAGGCTTTGAGGAAAACAAGCAGCTGATGACTGGAGGAAAGTTGTAAATCCCATAACCTGTTAAGGGGGTTATACAGAAAAAAGGAGGTTACTGAAACTCACCACACTTGTGTTTGCTTTCAAAGATTCTGTGTGATATAAAACACGGTACTCTCTGAGCCAGGAGCTGCTCCCTGGGCATGTTTTCCACCCAAATATTGCCTATAATGATGCAGCCTGCGGGTTGGAGAGGTATCCCTGCAGACTTTAAAATGAAGGCCTCTTTCTTCACTCTGAGAACTCAGAAACCTTAAAAGAAACCCTCCATCAGCGAGATACGTCTGTTCAGTTAGCCTTCAGATAGTGGATTCAGCAACAGTTTCCCATTTTTTTTTGTAAGATCTTAGCCAAGGTTATTTGTCTTTCCTAAAGTGGCAAAGACTGCTTGACTGTGAAAGTGAGAGATTGATTCATTCATTTGCTCGATAGTATTTAAAAGCTCAGAGGAAGAACAAATGTGCTCTGGGTTTCTCTGGTCCATGAAACCATTTGACAGCTGATGTTTAAATGCTGATGCTGTTACTCTGTCTTAGTCCTGTGATGGAAAGCTTCTATTTGCCCCATTTCCACAATCATCACAGCGTATAGCAGCAGTTTCGAACTTAACTTGTCTATTGATGTTTTAATACCGGCTGCTCTTGGTGTCTTTTACTTTGTGTTAACCTGTGGTCTTTTGTTTTTATTTGCCTAGCAGCCAAACACAACCAGCCACACAATGAACTGATTAGAAGTTGATTGTAAAAGGTCAAAGTTTAAGGTCACTGTTTCCTTATAAACATTTTTTTGGTTTTGTGAATGCAACATCTCAGGAACACCTTGAAGGAATTTTCCCAAATTTGGTAGAAATGTTCACTTTGACTCAAAGATGGACTGATTACATTTTGATGGTTGAAGGTCAAAGGTCAAGGCACACGTCACTGTGAACTCAAGCTCTGGTGAATGTGACATGGCCTTTAAAAACTCCTTCTTGCCTTATGAACATGTTATCTTAAGTTTGACTCAAGAGAATCCTTTCATAATTCTCCAAAAACGTTCACAGAGAACCACGCATTAACTGATAACATTTGGGCAGTCAAAGGCCAAGGTCAGAAAACATATTTATGGCCTTTTGAACATGATATTTCAAGGAAACCGCACTGGTTGGTGGAGGCACAGAACCGCAGTGTAATATTTAGGCATAAAACCAGCCTTGAACATTAGCCCCTGTCTCTCCTCTCTGGCCCAGGGAGGAGTTGAAAGTCATAGCATTGGTCAACCAATAACACCGAGATGTCTCAGAGAGCGAAAGTGGGACATCCCCGTCAAACAGATGGAAGGACGTGCTCTCTTACCTTGGAGGAAGACACGAGTCGTTTAATTGTGCTGTAATGGAGGTCAGCGCTCACGTGCTCTCTTGGCAGTCAGCAACCCTTTGGTCCCCCGGCCGGCCCGGCAGTCTCCGAGGCTCCGTGGCCAAGTGTCTGATGTCTGTAAACGAGATGAAGAGTGATGGTGAAGGAGGATGAAACAGAAGACAACATGGAGGACCTCTAAGGCCTTGTTTCATTTAGTCCGCTGGTCACAGGGGGGGAGTGGTGACTGACAGTAGAGGTGACTCGCCTGTCTACTCAGCTGATTGCCGCACTGACTGACTCTCCCTCTCTCCCGCTGTCCTTCTCGTTCCATCTACCTCCGTTGCAGTCACAGACTTTTCTTCCCCTTTATCTCCCTCTTTCGCTTCTTCATCCTTCTTTTCATCCCCATCTCTCTCTCTCCTGTGTATATCTGTCATCTGAAAGGTTTAGTTTGGGAATAAACATGATAATGGGGTGGGATGAACCAATGAGAAAATTTCAGATAAGTTAAAAAAGGAGGTACAGTCTCTTGTCTTTTCTTTGACAACAGCAGGTCAGAGCATTGTCTTACAATTTCATTTCTTTGGAAGCTACAAACAGTTGGGGATTTATTTTGGCAGGGGCAGCTCTTCAGAGGTGGATATACTTCCCTGGCAACTGTGGTCTATTTTAGCTTTGAGGGAGATTAGATTTTTTATACTGGAAGGCTACTTGGTTCAGCAGTGTCCGTGTTCTGTAGTTTGATCATATGGAACATCCAAAGCAATTTCCTATTTTCAAACTGCTGTAAGGCTGTAATGAAATACTTTAATAGACATAGCAATGTGTTTCGTGACTGCTGTGGTCCCATGACTGACCGCTAGCCTTGGCCATGCATCTGTGCCCATATATAAAGATGGCTAACACATCTACACTTCCGCCTACATTCTAGAAATGAAGCCAAAACGATGCACATACGAAAGCTGCCATCTTGGCGTCATTTGGAGGTCTGGTGTCTAGCAGGAGCAATGATACCACGAAACGTCACCCATTCATGAGTCAGTCTAAATAAAAAGTGGTTAAAAACCCAAACTTATTAGAAACATAAACACCTGAACATACATCAGTGGGATGAGAACAGCAAACACTGCATTTGATGTGTACTTTGACTTTTCTGTTTGATCCATGTCCCATATGCTAACATGGAGGATCTGTACATCTACACTGCATTTAGACACTTTGGCTTCACTTTTGGGGAGCTGTCATGTCGCCCATCTTTATGTACAGTCTATGATTGTAACCATGGTATTGAAAGTCCTTTAACAATTAACAAATCCGTCATTTGGACTAAACAGGATGTTTCCATCAAACTGTGGTAGATTCATGAAATTACAGAACCATGTCTACACATCTGTACATGAACAACACTTTCAGGCTAATAATAACTTCCACATTTGCCGGAAAAAGGGGAAAACTTAACACAACACATCTCTTTGGACCAGATGGAGGTGACGAAAAGTTTAACAGGAAGAAAAGAAACACAAGTTACTTGGTTTTTAAAGGGTTTGTCCTCATAAAAGAGATGATTAAAATGCTTTTGTGCAATGGGATGTAACATTGGTGGGGCCGTGAAACTTTGATATAGTCAAAGAAACCCACCGTAGCTGGGAGCTTATCTTCTAAATGGCTATTAAAAGAAGTGTTTGTGGACTTAATGTTTTATTTGGTATAAAGAAAAGGAATTGTGTGACGTTAACCTTTATTTTCCCGCTGGTAAACACAAGAGAAGCGCGGAGGCCTCCAACAGGAGGCGAGAGGAAAGAATGAGAAGAGGCAAACGGGGGGAGACACATAAACAAGCTGGGTCTGGCTGAGTGAGCAAGCTAATTAACTTGAAAAACTATAAAAATGTAAATCGCAATTTGCTACCGTGGGCATCTAATTAAAGCCACTGGAATGTTAAGGACCAAATTGAATTTGCTTAAGAATAGGACAAATATAGTATTTCCACATATTGTCAGGTATCGATCGCTTACAGTGGCCCTTCCCCGCGGCCACACAGAGACAAGGGGAGAGAGGCTGGTGGTGGGGGTGTGAAGGGGAGGCAAAGAAAGAGGGAGAGATGACGCCGGAGAGACGGAGCGCCGCCGTTAGAGCGAAACACTTTGGCAGAGAGAGAACGTGGCAACACAACACAAAGCCCGCCTGAGACCGAGAGCGTAATCAGAGCCAAACGGCGCTGCTAATACTCCACAGGTGCACGGCACAGACGGTGACATGATACCTAGGAAGGAATGAAATGAAATGAGGATTGACTGGGAGCCTGCTACAAATCCTCGTAAGGTTCCCCGAAGCCGCAGAGATTCTCCACGGCCCCCGGAGTTAATTGCGTTAGCTTAATTGGTGCGGTGTACGTCTGATATTTCGGTGTAATTATTGAGCGTGCGGAATCGCTGCGGTTTATCTCGTTACATCGCTTCCTGGGGGGGGTTTTAAATGTCGGCCCATTTCTCAATCCAAAACTGGAGGTGTGTGAAAACAAAAAAATAAAACAAAAAAAACCCCAACCCAGTGGAAAACCTCGGCAACTACTACACACACTTATCTTTACTCTTTCTGTTTTTACTTTACGGCTGCACAGCTCTGAATATTTAAGCTGTCATTATACCAGATGGGCACAGCAAGGCTGAGGATTGTATGGCTTTTATTGGAGTAATAAACAATAATCACAAGCTCCCCCAAAAAACACAGCATCTCTGATTGAACGTCTCGGCTTTCTCCGTCCTGATGTTATATTCATAAAGCCATAATGCGACGGGAAGGTTAGCGCTTTTGTATCTCTCATCTCTTTTCCTGCGTTTCCTCTCACTTAACCCTCCTCGTTCGCGAGCCCACTGGCAACAGGATCCATCCACTAATGAAAGGTGTTTAGGAGGCACATCATTTCCTTTATTTCCTCTCCTCTCCCAGAAATAAAATGGCTTTTCACTTTGTGTTTGAACGTTCCGGGTTTGACGGGTGGAATTGATCTCGTTTGGAGCCGAGACAGGCTCATTGTGGAGCGGGGGGAGAGCAAAGGTAGCTGATAAGAACGACAGCTCTGATGGACAAATTTACAAGCAGCCATAAATCCCTCCCTCACTCCTCTCCTGCCGTTTCCTCCGTCCTCTCCCCGGCCGACCCACGTCCCTGTCGACGGGTGCAGTTTGTTAGCCCAGTAAAAGTTTTTTTATGTGCAGAAGAGAGGAATAGTCTGTCTCTGGCTGGCATGAGTTACGGGCCGCAGTAAACAAACTTGAAAAAGGCCATAAATAGACTGAATCAGGATGGCAGCTCCAATAACGCATTAACAGGAGTTGCTTGGCTGCTCAAGATGCTACTGTGTGAGTACAGTGTTAGTGTGGTGTGTGCATGTGCCTGCACCTGCCTGCATGTGCGCCTGACTCCTGCTGTTTTCTTCAATAACTGGATGTTAACTTAACGTAGTAGAAAAAGTAGAAAAAAAAGCAGGGGAAATATTGCAACATAGTATTTTCCAAAAAGTGTTATATACTGTGTTGTTGCATCTGTTGATAGACAAACTAAAGTTTTTACATTGGCAGTGAGGTAAACAGACTTTAGATACAGAGTTTGCACTGTTACCAAATGGCTATTTAATTAATAAATTAGAGAAATAATCTGCTGATTAATCAATAATGAAAATAATTTATATTAACAGACCCAACAGCTTTTATTTATCTTTAATATTTTATGAAATTATATTTAATTTGATCTACTCCCTGTGTGTACGAGCTCATAAACAACTGTGCTGATATAACAATATTGACTGTTTGACACCTCCACTTAGCAGTGTTTTGTTTGTGTTAATTCAGACTAATTTAAATGTATTGTGTCAATGGTATGTCATTGTTTATTATGAGGACACACACACACGCATACACACACACACACATGCATATTGACAATGAGTAAATCAGTCAGGGAGCTAAACTAAGTGAGAACGACGACATACATTTATGACTTGTAGAAAACGACAGTTAACGATTAATTCAGCGTTGTGTGTTTTATCAAATGAATAACACATTCATATTTTTCCTCTCTGCTGCTTGTGTCACCCAGGGCCATTATTTTTCCCTCCGCACCAACTCTGTTCCAACTTTACATATCCATTGCCTTAAGAACAAATTCATTTATTACAACAAACAACCTGATGATAAAGAATCAATATCGGACTCCCAGAAGTGTTTGGAGCAAAATGTTAATGCGTTTTTAAAAACCTCTTAGGTGAAACAAATTGAACTGAAGAGAGAGGAAGGTAAGGGGGAGGTGGATGCCTGACACGGACTAGATGAGGTAAATGACGTGAAATAAACAACCGCATTTTTTATTATCTTATTTGCATTCAGTGCTAATGATGGACTCATTTTGAGCGTCTATGTTAGACCGTGTGTGAGAAAAGTGTGAAAGCCAAACTAGAAAAACAATGTCCTCCGGAGAGGGGCAAAGCCATTAAACAGCTTATTTATTGCTCCCCACATATCATTTTAATTTACATTTATGGGGTCGTTGATATCTGTTAAACGTGAATTAAAGCATCGAGAGTTTGTGTCTCACATTGCCAGCCTCATTTCCTTTTATTCGACCTCCGTGTGCCTTTAGCCTTATGTATTTATTTACCTTATGTTTACTTCTTGCAGAACTGCGCTTGATTAATATTCAATGGTGGCTAATGTTAGCTGCTTTCACAGGTCAAGATTTAGACCTGAACAAATAGAGAAGCAACAACTTGCAGTTAGAAGTGTTTGCATTGCGGGGGATCAGGCCCCATGCAGCCCTGTTTGTGTCATGTGTGTCAGGCTCTCTCTCTCTCTCTCTCTCTCTCTCTCTCTCTCTCTCTCTCTCTCTCTCTCTCTCTCTCTCTCTCTCTCTCTCTCTCTCTCTCTCAGAGCCTTGGTACAGAAGGACACAATGAGGTGGCAGCTCCGCTTGGCTGCCCAGCCATAGCCGGAACAGGAAGAGAGATTTCCTCTCAGAGGGTGTCTAAGGTTGAGTGTGTGTGTGTGTGTGTGTGTGTGTGTGTGTGTGTGTGTGTGTGTGTGAGACATCCTTTTCCAATTAGGAACACATTCGCCTCTTTGCCACCAGGGTCAACGGTGCAATATCTGGCTCCTGGAAAACACTCCTGTATCTCTACATCGTTTCTAAGCAGGGGGCCAATCCACCCTGCACAATGATATTGCTGTATTTCTAATCATATTTACAGTGTTTCAAGGCTGCACCCTCAATTGATGTGCAATTGTATGTATGCATATGTATGTATTTGCAAGCTGGTCTCATCACAATTTCGTAGGAAATGTTACTAAAAGTAATGCACTAAAATTTGTATGAATTCCACTAAATTGTGAGTCAGGAGCTTGGGGACACGTGACCTATGTTCTTCTCTCTCTTCGTGAAAACAAAAAACATCTAACCCTAATATGAAAAATACATATGAAGTCGGCACCACGGTGATTCAGCAGAGTGACAGCCGCAGGAATAAGCTGTTCCTGAACCTGCTGGTCCGGGAACGGAGAACCCTGTAGCGCCTCCCAGAGGGGAGGAGGGCAAACAGTCTTAGACATGGTTGTGAGAAATTGGGTTATTAATGAACAAAGATGTCTCTAACTTGGTCCAAAGTTAAACACATGATTGTGTATAAAGCCTTCCCCAGGGCCTGATAGGTAGAGGAGCTTCTATCGTAAGTTGACAAATAAATATAGGACAAAAACCAAGGGATTTTGTCCTAAAATGTAAGATCCTGAGAGCTAATCTGTAATTCTATAAGGACTTCAACATAAGTTCAACTAGCTAACTGTCAAGAGAGGTGAAACCATCCCGATGGGTAAGTGCACTGCTCTATAAGGTATTCAAAAGCATATACAGACAGGATTTTATTGAAAATATGGAGACGTTCTCATATTAGTTCATTTTTTTACTGTTCTGTGACATTTTCTGTGTGACTGATACTCATGCTGTGTCGTTCCTGAGTCAACTGGCCAAATATTCTCCAGTCAACTGATGTATAGCCGCTATTGTTGCTTTTGATTCTGGTGCATGATCATGACACAAAGCAAACTGCTCCATTTGTACATGTTTAGACTTTGGTATGTATTTCTAAAAATGTCTGTTTTGGTGACTTAAAACGCTGTTGAGAGGTCGGTTCTGCCTGCTCCCTTCTTGGACTTGTTGACTCCATCGACCACCCACCTGTTGCTGTCCATGTTTCTACCTTACCTGCGATCCCTCTGTGTCATGCATTTGGTTCTCGACAAAATCAATCGAAGCAATGTTGGATTCTGTTGTTTCCTGTTTCAGCGTATGGATGAAAAGCTCATCAACCTCAAGTCAAGTCAAAGCTTGAAGACGAGACATTGACACATACAGTGTGGGAGTCGTGCTGTCAGAGGATAATAGCTACTCTTTAGGCTACTGTCTTTTTATTACCCACGAAACACATCCAAGGGCTAGATAACGCATTTCTTGCTAACTAGAGTTTCACGATCCTGAATGTACATTTGCGAGAAAGATGCAGACAAACAGAGAGATAGACAGAGAGAGAGAGAGGCAAACAGACGGGACATGTATCCGGAGGGGAGAGTGGTATTCTGTGAGGATTGATAGACTCCATATTGTGAGCTAATGATCTCCCTAGGGCGCCGGGGAGAAACGATGAAACCAGCCTGCATGACACTGTCACACTCCCTGTGTCACGCTGCCACCTTCATCTCTCAGTCTTTTCTCTCCCCCTCTCCCTCACACTCTCTTCTTCCTCCTCTCAGCCTCTCTTTGTCTCTTCCTCGGGGAAATGCATTGATTCACCTTTGTTTGTACTGTCACCCACACATATTCAACTGTCACAGCGAGGAGCATAGTTCACTGAACTGACGGAGCTGATTTTGGGGTTAGAGTCATACGCTGTCCTCGTTTCCCCCGGAAAAAAATGAAACTCCCTGACATCCGTTCTCATTTAGTTCAATCCTGATGAAAAATGCGTGATGCGTTTGAAAGTTACTGGAGAGGTTGCTGGAGAAGAGGTGGCAGATAGCATCATACTCCAGGCTTTCGCAGGCATAATAGGAAAAAGATCTTTCTAAACCAATTGTCAGCGCTCTTACAATCGCGGACACAATGAACGCATTCACTGGTTGTGTTGATGGGAACGCACAATCATCTCCTGCGATCTGATTCCCATCAGCGCGCGGGGCTGTCACCGCCTCGAGTCGAGACGAGGCAGCAGAGGACGCACAGACTCAGGTGTGTATAGGTTTGATGTCGACTGTAGGGTGAACGTTTACTGTTTCCCTCTCTGCCGGGGAAATGGAGCTGACACGTTGCTGCTGAGACAATATTTTCCAACAAAGGAGAAGTTTTGTTTGTGTGACTACTGTGCTCATAGACGGATTACGAGACTCCCCCTCCAACTTAGGAGTAGGAAATCTTTGTTGTCTTTAAATTGACCCTTCCAACAAAAATGAATCATGTCTAAGAGGCTGTGGATCAGGGACTCCCTGACCCCTTGTAGGAGCATTCAGTTATCCATCCATGGCCGTGCCTGTGCTTGTACTGAAGACAGTGGTGATAGACATCCAGACATGAAGACATAGTATCCAGATACAAACGCTGCTATCTTGCTTTATTTGAACATAAATCTGAGTTATAAGAATAACTATTACTCACAGAAACAGTCTTTGAGAAAACTTTGACTTTTTGTCGTTTGGGAAACTGTCATATTATCCATCTTTATACACAGTCCGGGGTCCCACCACAACATCTTTACCATAATCCCCACCATTAGTGGACACATTAGCTCCAACACTAGCATCCTGCATGTTTTGCCGGCCCTACCTTTGTTTTTTGCGCCAAGCTCAGGGAAAGAGAGTCCTGAACACAAGAGACACAACTGAATAAAGTGACCCTGTGTACAAGAGACACACCCCACCTAGCTCCGGTGCAGACTGATTCATCACATCTCATCCACAAGCTTTGCTGCTGTCAGTGTCTGAGCCTTTGTGAGACACTGTCATTTGTAAATGCTTGTTTATAAAAGTGCAGCTCACTCTCAGCGAGATTGTGTAGCAGCTAGTTAGCATGGATATGTAAAAATAAGGTGTAACTTCTTCTGATGTAGCCGGACCATGTGTGGCAGGTGTTTGGATTTGTAAATAAATGGATTCAGTACATTTAGTCTTGTACACTACAGTTGACATGAACCCATTCACACACACATTCACCCAGAGCCTCTATCTCCTGCTCTGTTTGTCATTCAAGCATCTCACTCGCACACTGCTGGTGCAGGAGAAATGAGTTTTTCAGTCTTTTGCCCAAGGACCCTTCAACAGACGGACTTGACAAGCCGGGAATCGAACCACCTGAGCCACGGCCGCCCCTGGTCTTCCTGAAAGATGTCATGGCTTGTAAAAGGTAAAAAATATATGCGTCCACCTGAGTTGCTTTTTTCACAACACTGTTTATCGGAGCTGGAGCCATCTCACTTCAGAAACGGAGAAGGCACCAACACACACAAGCACACACACGCACACACACACACACACACACAAACACACAAACACATACACACAGGGAGCTCATTCTCTTCAGGACACTTTTACTCCACCATCTTTACATCTTTGCATTTGATGCTATACTAATATTTAAAATCTCAAACAACCTTTAACATGCGACTTGTGCCCCTGCCTTCCTCCGATGTTAAAAATAAATAATCACTTTTTTATGCCGACACTGGGAACTCTCATTTCATTTCCACATCTCCTGCAAGAGGAACCTTTTGTAGTGTGAAATCACAGTTTCCTCGATCTCACCTCCTTCCCTTCCGCCTTCAGTTCTCGATCAAACGCACACTGCCGGCTCTTTGTTTTGTTTACTCTGCTCCGCTCACTTGTTTTATAAAGAGGGATAGAGACTGAGCAGGTGAGCGTCTGCCGGTAAATGGACTGAAATGAGGTTAAATGTGGTTGAGGTATGTTTGGGTTCCACTTTGAAACTGCCACAACTCATCTGTCTGCATTACACTGCGATTTCAACCTTATCTGTGGCACATTTCAATGGATTCCATGCACCTTCATGCCGACTTGTTGACAGCGTGCAAACTTTCTCTGTACCTCTGACTCACTGTGACATTCTCTGTTAATGGTTTGATTTCCTGAGTCATTCCCTTTGTTTTTCCTTTACCTGCATCGTCAAAGAGAGAGAAAAAAGGTGTCATTATACATGCCATTACAAATCTCAGGGGTAAAATAACATTGATTGAAGGCCCAGGGGACTGTGAATCACTTACTGAGGCAGAGGCATACCAGCCGCTTCATCCTGACACATGCCAGCATGTTGCCCCGTTCGAGCCAAGAAAATAATGGTATTTCCGAGTGTCTGGAAAGCATATTTTGTTTCATTTTCACTGCCAAGTTATTCTGCATTGTGATGGAAAACAGCAGTAAAAACCCTCTCTCTTTCCCTCAGACACAAAGTTAGCATTGCTGTATAAACCATTATATTTTATTAAGTGTGGATAAATAATGTTTATGCAATCTTTAAAGTCTAATCTCACAATCGTATGACGGCACATCTAGTCATTACTGTGTCTGCCTTTCAAACATGGCTTCCCTGGATTGTGCTTTCACTGGTAATGAAACCACAACCATTTAATCTCCCACCTACTCGTGCTCTCATCTGCCAGAACATGTCACATTTAAAGCCAATAGATTTCTGAGACAAATGAAAAAAAAGCAGAGCTCTCATTAACATATTTTTGTGTTTTGATTTCATATCTCTTACTTCCCAAGTAACTCTGACTCAATGTAACTTCCTGTGCCCACGGTGAGACCTCGCTTAGGACTATATAGCAGAAGGGAAACAACACAAAGGATATACAGTACGCTACACGGGGCATATCCTGTGTGTTAATGTTTCTCTAATTTACCAGCTTTGTCATTTCAACACACAATACCAGACGAGATGCAGCTTCCTGCGATGATGGATGGAACAGATTCCTCTCGTTAGCATAATGCTGCCGTTACAATTGAAGCACAATTCGGATTAAAAAAACGGAAAATAAGAATATTTAGTATTTATGATTGTGCAGTGTGGAGCCACTGTGTTGGGTTCAAGATTAAAAAAATAAAAGAATGAAAGATGAATGAGGGGACAGTTCTATACTGAGATAGATTGCTAGATAGATTGCTAGATAGATAGATAGATAGATAGATAGATAGATAGATAGATAGATAGATAGATAGATAGATAGATAGATAGATAGATAGATAGATAGATAGATAGATAGATAGATAGATAGATAGATAGATAGATAGATAGATAGATAGATAGATAGATTCTTAAGCAGGAAATAGAACCATTTTGTCTGAAAATGAAATTATTTTATATTATTATTCTATTCTTTCTTTTGGTTCCTGAACATTTTAACCTCTTATAACAATGCTGCATGTACCTTGACATTTCTTCACAGGTTGCACGTGTATAGATGCAAATTTCCTCTCAGATGCTTATATTTGAATTCCCATTTAATAAAAACTCTCCTGTGAGCTAACAAGTGACCCTTGACATTACCTTGTAACCCTTATTTGACTGGTAATCACAGTTTCTAGATTTATATATAATATGTCTGCACCTTTCCCTCTCTATCACACACACACACACAAACCATTCAAACTGCTAAAACAATTACAGGTAGTTTCCCTCTGTGTGAAGCCGGCGAGTGATGTGTGCTTGTTCTATAATTATAATTCTCATTGTGTGCATCCCACCGCGGTGCCCCGACCCAGCGTATCTGCCTCAGCCACTTTGTTCAGTGGATGTCAGATCGCGCCGTGTGGTCGACGTTGAGAGGGACTATTTTATTTAAAGCGCTTACGGGAACCTCTGAAACAACAGGGATACTCACTTCCTTTGTTCTAATTTCCTCTCTCCCTCCGTTTTTGACTCCATTGCCTCCTTGTGATTGTCTTTTGTGCGCGGCGACACCTGCTCCTTTTCCTCTCTCTCTTCCCCTTCTTACATCCCTTAGTCTTTTTATATCTCCCCCCCCTCCCTCCAACAATCTTTATGCCTCGCATGTTTTCACACGCTCTGGGTATCCCCACTGTGGAGAACTCTGCCTGTTTCATCTGGGTGTGGAAGCAGTGTGCTAATATTGCCTGCTTATACCCATTGGGTGGGATAATGGCAGCCATCACTCACTGGTGCAGCACAGAAGCTGACATTTCGCTCTCCTCGTGCTGACAAACAGCACAGACCTCCTACTGCTTTGTCACTCTCTCTTTTGTCTCTTATTCCCTTCTCTCCCTCCCCGAATCTCTTTCTCTCTTTCTCTCCGGCTCCTCTATCATTTTGTCCTCTCTGCCGACACGTCTCCCTGCTCCTCTGCGATTCGTGTGACAAGGCAAAGGTCGTGACCCCTGAAGGATGTTTTTGCAGGAATTGAAATAGCACTTGATTCTGAAAGCTTTACAACTGATCATTTTACCCCGACATAAATTATTCAGTCGAGTCCTAAAACAGAGGGACACATTAAGAGTCATGGCTACGATTACAAGTCAATCATCCTCCAGGGGATTGTGACTGCAGCTCAGTGATGGAAGTATTGGCAGGAGAAGATATATGGACGATATGCAGAGGTTTAGATTCAGGATTCATATCAGTTTCAGTGTGTAGATATTCATCTTAAACATGCAATACGTCATCTGTCGCTAGGGGGCGCTCAAAACAATGAAATGGTGGTGATGTTGCTCAGTGTTCTCTATTTTTCTATATCAGGAGTCAAATTATGAGCCAGGGATGCATTCATCTCCAAAAAAAAATATAGATCAGGAGATCGAATCCAGTGAAAAACAATTCACTCATTTGAGGTTTTCATATTATGCATCTGTTTTTTCACTAATGCAGAAATGAACCATGATTTAAAAACCAAATTGTCAACCTTTTCACATTTTCATTTCATTTCACAAACACAATTTTTCATTCCGTATTTCTGTTTCATGTATTTCTTTTTCTTTTATAGCATTGGCATTTAACTGTTTTCATGCACTGTTTTTAACTTCACATTATTACTTTTATTCGGCGGCCTTAATCCCATCTTATTTTAGATTTATTTGTCTTACGTAAATCCATTGCATGTTGAGCTGCATTTAAAGTATGAAAGATGCTATTAATACAATTTTAATTTAAAGTATTATGATAATTATTATTTAAATTACAAACTTATTGCCTCTGTTAACATTTTTAAATCATATAAACAGTTTTGGGTAACTTCAGGGCAAAATAATCAAGCTGTAAAAAAGAAGACAGATTGTGAACTCAGTGTATAAAGTTGACATAAATCATTTTCACATAAATAAGTAGAATTCATGCAGCAGCATTAGGATCCTCTGTAAGAAGTTGCTCTGGCCACTACAATGAGAGTCCAATATTATCTCACTTATAGCTGTCGTCACTTTCTCCTTCACGCTGTTTTGTTGCCAAATTTCACATTGACCGGCTCCTTGTTCACTTTCTGTTGTTATTACCTGGTGCTGGTGGGTGAGCGCACTGTGAGGTTTAAGAGACTAATGCTGCCGCTGCTGCTTCACGCTGGTGAGATCGGTGAGAGTGAACCAGACACAGTGAAGAAAGCAATAAAAACCCAAACGCTGGGTTGAAGCCCTCCACGGGGCTGAGGGAGCTGCAGCGGAGGTCTGCCTGGGTTCATCACTTTTCTGAGTGAAACATTTCACATCATGCAGAGATGTTTTTTTAAGCTGGAGGAATAAAATATTGACGATGGCACTTTGGAGTTTCAGATTTCAGGCGACTTCTGGTGACTGTCTGTGACGACGCTGAATCAAATCAAACCAAGTCGGTATTTCTCTTCTTCTTGCATGAAGTGTTTATCTCTTCTATTGAAAATACAAAATATATAATTATAAGACACTGCAGTTTAATGCTTGCCTTTAAAACAATAATTGAAGATAGTGGAAAACCCTCACACACACACACACACACACACACATAGTGTTTCCATGCCAGGTGACTTTTATTGTGGTTGTTATGAGGTGAATTAAAACAATGTTTGATAATAACACATGTGAGATTTCTATCAGCACAATGATACAAAACACAAATAGCTTTTGACCTTCTGCTTGTGATTACACAGTTTTTTTTTATAAAAAGCTACCTAATTAAAGAACTGATGTAGACACTCGGCACCAAGAACAAAACAACAGCAGTTCAACAGCAGGCGTTTCCTGCAAGGGGGGTGGGGTGGGGGGGGGAGGCATCGCTAAAAGGTGCGAGCCTGCCTGCAATATGTTTCTTTTTTATCTCCTATTCTCTCAATTAGAACTGTGAAGGTATCTGGCACGTCTGTTCGTCTCACAGAGGAGTGAACTGCAGAGGACTATTTGCGTAATTGCTCTGACTTGTGGGTTAGAGAACAAGAGAAGAAAACAACAGACTGACCAGAGTGTGTTGGCTTGAACAGAAAATCTTTATCAGGGGTGGGAATCGCAGGTTAAGTCACGTTAGGATAGGATACGCACAGTATGTGTTGGAGCTGTCCTCGTGTGTATAATCTGCACACTGCACAGTGGGTTTTCAGAATCACACGTGTCCGACTGCTCAAACGCAGCAATTTCCCCAATAGCCGCAATGATTGGATATAATTTGTGTTATTTTCTCGAATTGGTGAAACAAATTCCAAAGACGCTCTCGCACAGGAAGCTCACATCTGTCACTAAATGTCACTTCCTATCTCGCCGGCAGCAGCGCACTCTACAGTAAAACCCAAAAGATCCCGGAGCGGATACGTCTGCCCTTTCAAATTGCTTTAAATCGTCTCCAGGGTAACTGAGGCAGTAACTCTTGCACCTGTTAAGCACCGAACAGAGCGAGCAGATGATTCACCTGGAGCCAGGCCGCAATCACCACTATTCATAGATTAATAACCTCTGCAGGCTCCACACCCGCAGCATTTCGGAGGGTGGGCGACGGTTAATCTCGCCGTAACCGCATTGTTCTCGCCGAGCAATCAGCTCAAAGTGATTTGCTAATTTTCATGGCGGGTGGTGGGTTTCTCTTGCTGTTTTCCCTGCACACACCTGCTGGAGACAGGGCCTGCACGTACGAGCCCAGGCCTCCCCCCCATGGTGAGGGCAGGAGTCTGATACGTGCAGGGCGAGCAGGAGACGGTTGCCTGGAGCCCGGGCACTCCAGAAGGTGCCAGTGGGGTTTGCTGAGGGTCAGTGATCTGCAGCCCCACCATCTCAGAGACGGCGGCTGTTGTGTGGCAACAGCACGGCAGCGCCACCCGACCGCAGGGTCAGGGCACCAGGGACTCCCGGTGCACTCCCTCCCAACGTGACAAATCCGATGTGACATGTCAGTGCACGCTCCAGAACATCGCCCTCTTTCACTCATACTGGTGAACTATTCCATTTTTTTTCTTCCTTCTGTTGCTTCCACGACGCCCACACACACAGACACACTGACACATAAATACAGTAACACAGCGTGTTTCTCTATTTCTCTCTCGCACAAAACCAGACAAAGAAACACAAAGACGCTCAAACGTAGAAAAGCAGTTACTCACTCTTTCATCAACACACACACACACGCACACACACACACGCAAACACACACACACACGCACACACACACACACACACACAGACACACTGACACGTAAATACAGTAAAACAGCATGTTTCTCTATTTCTCTCTCGCACAAAACCAGAAAAAGAAACACAATGACGCTCAAACGTAGAAACACTGTTACTCACTCTTGCATGAACACACACAAACACACACACGCACACACACACATACACACACAGACACACACATCAGTCTGCTCCCCCCATGGCTGTCATCAAAAAGCCGCCACTCTCCCATGCACCATGTAAAAGTCACAGCTCTGCCTCCATTCTCCCTGGTTTCAGTCCTCTCTCTCCCCCTGCCGCTCGCTCCTGCTCTCCTCTGTGGTGCCTTCGAGTCATCCCACGTCACCCCACCTCTCCGACACCTCTCCCAGCCACCCGACAGTTAAGTGCATTTGCAGACCCCGCTCAGATAGGCTGTCATATATATTTCAAAGGCGTTTTCAAAGCACATTCAGACGGACTGAATGCACATTCACCGAGAGGCCGTGCCGGGTGCACTCCGGAGCCGGGGCTTTCTGGAGTCGTTTTTCCTTCTTGAATAAGAGATTTTTTGGAATGTCATGCTCTTGTACTCACTCGAGCCTTAAAGTGTACCTATCACTTTCATAGTGGATCAATAAAATATTTGACGTGCCTTTTGTAGATCTTAAGGAAATATTTGACATTACTACAAAGGTATAATTTATTTATTACATCAAAAATGTCAGACATAACATATTCTAAAAACACATATTTAGAGGGGGGGTCTCTTCCAGCCTCTACATATGTGAGATCAACAAAATGATTCACTACATATATTAATATTTGCTGTCAACTATTTAGCAAAAAATACTGTTATATTTATGATATTACTATTTATAAAATATATATACATTGTCTTTATAAATACCAGTAGAAGGAAATTCATGTGATACATGATATACATGTCAGAGTAAAACAGCAACAATCAATATTATTTATTATTCAAAGATGCCGTCTAATTTTTCACATGTGGTTAAACATTATAGAGTCAAATGCCACATGGAGGACACACACACACACACACACATTTCGACAGTTGGAAAAATCATCCCAATTTGTATTACTCCATTTGATGCTGTAATGGAAACTGTGGTAATTTCACCTGCACGTCTGCTCGTCCTCTCAACTGCCACCCAGGATCTTAGGGTGCTGGGAAGTGTTAATAATATTTAAAGTTAATCGCCATCTGTTCCCAGGGCCTAACGTGAATACCAATACAGCAGGCAAACGTTGCAATTAACAGAGCCAAGATGTCAGGAGCACGGGAGAGGCAGGCTCTCAGCCTCCTGCTCCGGGAAGCGGGAGGCAGATGTGATGTGAGCAGAGATGACTTTTCAGTTCCCGGGGAAAAAAGGAAAAAAGTCTCCTCTTGTCCCCCCTCTCCCCACCTCCATCTGCCCATATGTGATAGGATCCCTGGTATCAGCTTTACTTAGGGGAATGTGCTTTGAAATATATCGGCTTAATAAAGGCCTGTCTGTGTCTATTTGAATGTTTTAAACACAGAGCAGGGAAGCACCAGTCAGGTGAATGAGAGGCATGCTGGGTTTTCTTTCCCCCTCACTCAAATGAAAGCAAATTGCATTTGCCCCCTGCCATACACAGTTTGTCGCCGCAGGGGTATTCTGTTTATCTTTGTTGTTGTTGTGTGAACAAGAGGCAAATGCATTCGAATAGGTTGATAAAAAAACATGTATGTAAAACAGAGACATTCTCACACTGTACACACAAAGACTTAGACTAATGTGGAGGGATTTCAAAAATCTAATTTATGGGTGGAAACGTTTTTTAGATTCTTATCTAAAAGTTTTTGTCAACACTAAAATCTCTTCTTCAGTTTCTTGTTTTAATTGTATTTATTAATGTGGATTGAATTCGCAATCTGCTCAGGCAAATTTTATTTTAATTCAAATTTACACTTAATAACGGATATTTTTCTGACACCATGATATATCTCTGACCTCATCATTCCACAGTCTACCTTCAAACCACCACTGCCACTTAAAAAAAAGCATTTATTGATGTTTAAACTGGGCCAAGGGTTTGGGGCCTATACCACATGGCCACTGGTTTGACTTCCATTCGGCTGGAGGCCAAAAAAATATAAATTTCCATTGTTAGTCCAAAACTATGCAGTAAGTTTGATCATATTGCAATAAAACAATAAATCAACTCCGGAGGTTCATTTTAAAAGCCTCAGTCAAATCAATGTATACATCCATTATATTGCATTTGCTAAAGGACACTTTGACAACAGCAGATGAGGAAAAGGGGGTCAAACTACCAGCCGATGAATATTGAAAGTAAAATAAAAACCAGAAAAAATGTCATTCTTGTTATTATTAGCAATAACATCTACATTCCTGAATCCTAAAGCATCACCTGAATGTTAGAGTATAAGTTAGTGATTTCAAAGAGCTCAGCCACACACACTGACACACAGACACACACCATTATCATATTATAGGACTAAAAAGAGCTCCTCTTCTCTTTTAGACCTTATCACACCAAATTGCTAGTTTCGACCAGTACATAAAAACCTGATCTATTCAATAGGCCTCTGTACAGCAGATATACTTTAAAAAATGTCATTATCCCCACTCTCTCACCTTCTTCCTCTCTCCCCTCCTCTGCTGCGCTCTGTCCCTCACACCAGTTTCCGCAGTGGATCCATGTGCAGGGAAGCCACCTCCTGTATAAGCTCCAGTGGGATCACTGGTGTCACTGTTCACACATTCAGGTTGACGTGACATTGACCTGTGGGTGACAGAGAAGCTGAATCCTCCGGAGGGTTAGGTGTTGCCTGGGCTGCTGAAAGCACTAGCAGTGGGGGTCACACAGTCAGGAGAGCAGCATGCGGTGGATCTGCTTTGATGAAACAGACTGAAGAAGCCTGACAGCCCACAGTGACACAATGGCCTGTGAAGTATTTAAGATTGAAGTCGCTCAGCCTCCGAAAGAAAGAGTCATGCGTCACCCATGAATTTTAAGAGGCCAAATAAAAAGTGCTTGCGATGACATAATAGATGTATCATCCTTATGTTTATCATCTGGACCTGTGTCTGATTATTGCTGCTATGGTCCAGTGGGCATGTTAGAGTGTACGCTCACCGGGACTGCAAGCTATGCCTTCTAATATCAGCTGGCCTCAGAGCTGCTTCTTTAATGCATGAAGATCAATACGGTGAGGCTTTGTGAGTGAGGCCCTGCAACTCTGTGCCCATATCAAGTATTGCCGCCAACTGCCCCTGCCGTTTGAAGGGATCTATGCCGGCAAGTGGTGCTGTGTTTGGGCTCCGTCTGCCATTTGCTGTTTTTGTCACAGAGTCGGACGATGAAGATTAATACTAATGGGCCATTTCAGCAATAAATCACTTCTTTTATCACAGAGCTTTATCTGCAGGGTGTAACTGTGTTATTCACCACCACCAAAGGAGGTCATGGTTTCGTCTGCATGTTTGTTAGCAAGATAACACAAAAAGTACTGGACGAATTATCATGGAAATTGTTGGAACAATGTAGTATGGGTGATGGAAGACCCCATTAGGTTTGGATTGAAGCTTGATTGAATTTGAGGAGACGGTTGCGCCTTGGTGGAGGTACGTGCACTCTGAGTTCCATGTTAGTTCTGTGAGATTGTCAACAATCTGAGCAACCCATTTACCTATATTGCTTAAATTATATTTGCTTATAGTGGCATCAAAATTTCACTAATCGTCCCAAACCTAACTTTGGTGAGCGTGTACGATCTCCTGTGAGAAGTGTGTAGCTCAATCATGTTCACAACTTAAGTCATTTGTATCAGGAACAGCAGGTTCAAAACTCACGTCAAACTTATCAACAAAAAAAACAACCCTTGAGTTTATCTCAAATATTTAGCAGGAAAACTTTTAAAGTATCAAGAATTCTGTATGGATATTAAAGCAGCAGATTTTCTGGTTCAGAAAGCTGGGGATATGGGTAATATCCAATGATCAGTTGTGTTTCAGTTCATTGATTTGCACTACAAAGGATGATAGGCATTGTTTTTTCTCTACATGAAAAACTATTAATCACTTCGAAACTGAGCCTGACCGAATTAATCACCACATGTGGCTGCAGAGGGCGCTCTTTCTCAGTGAAAGTGACATAGTGTTGCTTTAAAGTTAGAGAGGAATACATAAATAGAGAGCATGGTAGTGGGATCTTTCGTAGCTAATGTCTAACATTCTCCAAAAGCTGTACAACAAGTGTACATGAAGTTAGGTTGAATTCGGAATACTTCAAGGTGCCATGTGGATTTCTGGACAGGATGCCCTTACGTGATTAACATTGCTCCAGACTGATGCTTATTTATTCATTCAATCAATCATATTTCATATTCTAACTTGTTCCAGTCCAGGGTCACAGGCTGGAACTTACTCTGGGATTCAGCGGACAGACGGCAGAGAAACAGCGGCCCTGCATGTTGAGAGAAACCTACAAGTAAATGTACCAATCTGCTGCCAAATAATTCATAACCCCAGTCCTCATGTATAGAGAAGATGTTTTATCCAACTTATTGTCATGATGATTCAAAAAGCAATTGTGGCTAAGAGGCATTAGCTTTGTTTGAATCTCTACTATTTTTAAACTGTCTATTAATTACAAGCATGAATTATATCTGTGACTGGTTATTTTTTAATTCCTTGTTTAAACAACCACACAACATCAATTCATGTTTGATTCAAACTTTATAGAGCACCATATTGCTTTTGTGTTTAAATATATAAATATGTGTAAATATGTACAATAAACAGTAAGATGGTCGAGCAATCGTGATGAACTGTAGCACATGTTACTTATTCACATCAGTGTTCCTCTGAGCAATCAAATTATTCTATTATATCTATGAGGCTCAGTAGTGTTGTTACTGGGACTTATTGTTCTTCATGGGTTTCTCAGTATTTAAAGACCTCTCCACAGGACACACAATGTATTTTAGGCTACATCTTTCACTTGGAAATAATAGTCGGAGAATGTGTAATATTGTTCCAAACTGCACATACAAGAATCCCGATTTGCCTTTGCGTTGGATAACATTCATCACAGGGACCTTGTACATTTTCTGTGTGACTTTCACAACCTGACGTACTGTTAAACCGAACAAGCCCCCGGCCGCTCCTCCTACAGCCTAATGGCCGACTCTAATGACTGTTTGTCTTGTTTCATGGTAATTGGGGGGGAAACTGTCTCTGCAGCAAAGTCTCTACGATCCTTTTTTTCCTGCTGAGAATCTTCTGCTAGTCCCCTCTGGGTCCTCTGCTTTGTAGGTACCGGCTCCTGCTCTAATGATATCATAATTGCTGTTTTTCCCTCACAGTGGACGATGGTTCCCGAGTTTGGAGGTGGCCCAGAAAATGAGCTGTAGATCAAAACCAGGCACGGTATGATGATGAAGACATCATCATGTGTGGATTTATACAAAAATAAGACTTATTCCTCAAAGCGTGGTCTCTACAAAGTATTGCTTGCATTGTGGCATACTTTTTTACCTATATTTCCCTGCCTCGTTCTTTCCATACCTGCAAAACCACCTGGTTATACGTGAGACATCATTAGTTGTGGAAAATGTAAATGAATTTCCCTTGTCAAAGTCAGTTTGGACAGTATATACTGTTTGTATCCTTTAAGCAACCGGAAGAAATAGATATTAACATGACCCAGGATACCGCTCACCTGACAGAGATACATTCAGTATCTACCTCTCTGCACGTATAGTCACACATGAACTCAAAATCCTGCAGAAACCGGCAACACCCAGGACACATATTTCATATTTCATGCATCACTTTTTGCAAGGTCTGCCTCCACGATTCCCGAGAACCGGCTCCGCTTCCTCGCCGCGCACGCACAGGCAGTGAGATAGCACAGTGCTGTTTGAACAATCATTTCTCAGTCCGGCTGAATTCATGCTGACGCTCCGGTTTGCTTTCTGAAAACTCCCCTCTTCCTCTTTTTTAATCCTCCGAGGGGAGGCCGAGAGAGAGGGAGAGACCAGCCTCGAATGCTGACGGGAACATAACTTGCTCTCCCCGCATACCTTGTTTACAGTCTCCCTCCCTGCTGCTACACCCTCCTCTCTCGATGGAGCCATAAAAAACAAATAGGGGCTTTTAGAGAAATTGCCTGTGCACTGAAGATTAATAACAGTTGCACCAGTTCACCCAAGAAACTCTCCAGAGGCAAAAAAAAACGATATTGGAAGATTAAAAGTACCACATCCCTAAATTGGAATGATTCAGTGCCGGGGCCCCTCTCTAACCGGCTTATTGAGAGTCAAGGCCGTGGTCTACCTGCCACACAAAGAGCATCATTAAGGATTTGCTTGTGGATGAAGAAATGCTGTGTGTGTGTGTAATGATGAGCTGAGCGTGTGATCAATCCTGTGTGTCTCAGACGAAAGTGTGCTGGTGGCCTGCAACTGTTGCAGGAGCGGACGAAAAGTCAGGTCATCCAGTGTGAGGTGGGGTCATCGTTTCACTGTCTGTCGCCTATTAGTCGTGACTTGTGACCAGGCTGGCTGAAGCATTGGGCACTACTTTTTGACCCATTAGTGTCACTGAACAACAGAATAAGGTGCATTAAGAATCCTTTCTTAGAGAAACACCTTGACCTATGATGATTAAGAAGATCCATCCAGAAAAGATAAATTGAAAGTAAATTGACTTATGTTCTGAATCATTGAATCTTCTGCTGCACAATTAGTATCTTTATAATAATTTAATTTGATATACATTTTTATTTTTCATTAATTTTAAAGTTTTTAGTTATTGTAACATTAATATATTTTTAATTAGGTTACATCTTTAATTAGGACACAGAAAATTACATTATATATACACTTTTTTTAATAGTACAAAGCACATTGAAAGTACAAATTAATTATTGATATTAGTATATATGTTCCATTTTTATAGTTTTTTTATATATGTAAATAATATCTATATATGTGTGGGTGTATATGTTTTTAATTAATGTAAATACAATTGAAAGTAAATCTGATGTTATTATGAATATCTTGTTTTGTATTTATAAATGTTTCAATGACGGTAAAGACAATTTAAATGACATTTAATATCAAAATTAATAATAGATTATATTATTGTCAACTTTAACTTGATCTTCATATGTAATATGGCTATCTTTATAATAATGAATAAAAGACTCCACGACACTTCTCTGCTTATTTAAGCAGTGCCCTGTGGTTTCCATGGTGATTAGGAGACACACACGTCTCTGCAGCAACCAGACCATAGCGTCGCTGATGTTTCATAGCAACCACTGCAACACAAAAAAAAGAAGGGAAGAGGACCCGCGACAGTCGTCACGTTCTGAGAGCAACACAAACACAACACAAACACTTGTTGAGCCGCTCCGTGTCTCCTCGGTTTGACCCGGACTCTGAGGAGAAGACACCTGAGGACATGTCCAGGAACAAGACGCAGCTGAGGACACGAGGCTTCTCCGTGAAGGCCACGATGAAGAACTCCGTGGTGAGTCCGGCTGTTCCACGTCCTTCACTCACTCCCACCGTGTAGCTAGCTGCCAGTGACGTCTGTTAACCTTCTGACGGATACAATGGGACTTTCCGCTCGCGCTGGTCCAGTGGAACTCGGGTTTTAACGTCACTCATCCCAACACGGTAAAGTGACATGAGACGTTTAGAAGCCACGGAAAAACCAGGAAAAAGTAGAATGCCAGGACATATTCTTCCAATTCACATTTACACAAGTACAGAATTTTTTTAGGACTCAACATATAAACAACTCTACAATATACAACTTTCATGGGATGAAATCACACTGTTAGATCACATCCCAAAGCTTCAATACAATGATTTTGTGGAATTCAGAGAAAAATGCAAAATGTCTTTATGTGTATGACATCTTGGTGAGACCACATTAACATGAAGGGGGAGTGTTTAAGTGATGTTTTGTATGCAGATCACAACTTGAGTATTTATCTATTTAGTATTTTCTTTAGGTTTGCAAACAGAGCTTTTGTGTTTCCTCAAATAACTCGTGTATTTGTTTTGATGAGTTTTGTGTTACTCTGAGACAAACCGAAGGATCCTGGGTTGTGATATCTTGGATGTTGTGTTTCTTTGGTTACGATTTGGTGATGGTTCAGTGACGTGACATGAGTTGGCTTAAATACTAATACAATGATTTGAAAAATTAAATAGCCTGTATATGTGACATCTTGGAGAGACCACATAAAAGGGAGTATAGACTAGCATGATACCTCTTTGCGTTCCCTGAAAAATCTATCCATCCATACTTGGATGTTGTGTTTCTTTGTTTGCGGTCCGGTTAACTTTAGTGATGTGACATGGTTTGGGTTAAATCAAGTACTCCCATAAGGTAAGACAAGCTCTTTCGTCACAGTTTCCAGTGGTTGAGGTTGTGGGACAATCTTGGGTCCTAGTAACAACGTTGTCATCGGTTTCGCACAGGAAACTAAAACCTCCATTGAATGAATCTCCTGATGTAGACTCCAGTAGTACATCATCTGAATTCCTCCTTTGCTCCAGTCATTAATACCACTGCTGCTAGAGGTCATCTGACAATATACTGCGACCAATGGTTGTATTAAGCTGCTCGCACAAATGCCTACAGGGTCGTTATTTAATCAAAGTATTAACTGTTGAAAGCTAAGACAAATTTTGGAATAAAGTCAAGTCAGATCCTCATCCTCTCATTTATGAAGATGGATCAAGAAAGTGTTATACTGAAGGTTTGTATAGCAGCAGATATTAGTCTCTATTAAACTTGTTAATTGGGACCAGTTAAAAAGTTCTTCTGTGGACCAGTTTCATCCAGGGCAGATCATCGCCATCTGTAGATTTTAAAGGACCACGATGAGTGACACCTTGGTTTTGTCACTGTGGTCCATATTTTTGTGCATCCGCAGAGCTGAGAGATGGATTAACTTTCATGACTAATGGCTCTACATCAATCACATGAAATATATATATTGAATTAAATAGTTGAATAATAATAATGCCCAGCCAATTCTGAATCAATTGACGAAAATACTTAGTTGATTACAGCCCCCACTACTTTGAAAAGAAAGCTCCCCAGTAACTCATTAAGTCAGACATCCTTTCTTTGACGTACATAAACTAGAATGGCACTCAGTGGAATGTATTCCTCCACCAAGGCCAACAGTCCCCTTATGAAACCGCATAAATAATTCACCAGATTTTCATATGGATCTGCAATAATTTTCACATGGAAAAAAGTCCCTGCATTTGCAGTTTCACTGTGACTCATCTTGTCGTTTACTTGTATAATCATTCTAACTAACAGACAAACAAACAAACTTAAATGAGAACATAACCTCCTTGCCAGATGTTATTATAGTCTATCTCCATTGCAGATATTGTATCTTAGGAAGTCCTTGTTCGTCGTACCTTACTGCACTGAACAGTTTCCCAAGTTTTCAGAATCAAAGTAATCAGAAACACTTCCATGCTTCAGTTTATTTGAGGAGAAGAACCACGTTGTGATTTGCTCTGTTTTAGTAGAAAGCACTACTATCGTATATAAGGAATACAGTATGCAACGCTGCACGTATTGCCTCATCTACCTTGTGATTTGCACTTGGCACTTTTACTTTAGGCTGTTAGGGAATAAAGCCTGTCGTATTTCATACATTGACAGGTTGAGGTTTTCTTTCACTCTCAGGCAATTATCCCCAACCTATTTTTAAAGACCAAACAGCCAGCTCTTCTTTAGAATGTCTTACTGTACAGTTGGATATAAAGACGGGTGGCTTTCAATACGAGAAATTCGTGTTTTTTTAATATTTCCAAACTAGGCCTGCGTGGAAACTTGACAACATGCCATTGTCTGTATTTTTTTGGTCAGGGATGTGGTGAAATCTTCGACGTATTCAGGAAGTCCCAAGAATATCTTTTACTTTGATTTCTGCATTTTGTATTTGATGTTGATTGTGTTGACAGCTTTGGCTTGGGTTCTAGGGAAAGCGAGAGCTTCAGAAGTTGATGCATCTGTGGTCAGCGATAATTTAACGAATGAATTTGAGGAAAGTGTCAGTTTGATATCTTATGTCAGCAGTTGCCTGCACCCAGACTTCCATATCTTCTTTTCTTCTAAACTGTTGACTGCCCGAGCATTGATACAGTTTACTGTAACTAGGTCTTCCTCTCCGATCCACTGAGTTTTTTGAAACAGCTATTGCCTTGTCACTGCTTTTAAAAGAACTGGCCCGGCGTGATTAAAAGAAGTAGAAGAGCTTCACAGTTGTGATGAATTGAAACCGCAGGCTCTCTTTTCTTTTTCCACGCCAGGGACTACCATGAGATGCAAAAGAGGCAGTCAGGGCTATTATTGACTTCCTCCTCCCTTTTTGAAGGTCATAAACAAATCTCCTGTCAAGTGCCTTCACGAGGAGGCTCCTGTAAAGCCCTTTAATATTCGCCATCTCCCCAGAGGATCTACTACGTCTGGAACATGAGTGATACCTCCACACTGCAGTACCACTGGCCAAATCCTCAACAGAAACCATTACATTTTTCAGAGGCTTGCTTGTGTCTCCTGCCTTCTGTTCCCCCCCCCCTCCCATGTGGTCACGGACATATCGCTCCAGAGAGGGCAGCTTTGCGGAGAACTGTGATTTGTAGGTAACGACAAGGCCATTTCAAGCCTGGAAAGGGGATGGGAATTGAAGCATAGGCTTATTATGCTTTAAAGTATTTGTGGTCATAGAAATTGAATCAATAGCACCGGCTCCTGAACCCCCTTCGCCTTTTTTTGTGATTCATCCCCAAGCCTTTAAAGAGAAGAAAGGATACACTTTACATTCTGGTGGGAGGTCGTCACCTTTTGGTATTCTGACAGAGAAGCGAACAGAGCTGTTACTTTCTGTGTCAGAGGCTTAATCCAGCTTTGAGGAAGTCCTGCTCTTTGATTTCTGAACATTGGCCACAATCGCTCAACACTATACAGTAATTTGATATCATGCATTATCAATATACCCAACCCTGTCAGGCTGTGCATTTCACTTATTCCGAGCCTGATAATCAGTCTGCTGTTTCGGTTCTGAGAAGAGACAAGTACTGTTCAGTGAACAACAGTGGTAGCTGCTCATAAGAATAGTTTACTTAACATCTTTTACATTAGTGAAAAAATGAGCTTCTTAATTCAAGTTCTTTGGTTGTATTTGTGTTTCCTCAATTATATTTCTTTCTCAAAAGGTGATGATAATGATATCTTAGGAATCATTGGCAATTTCTTTTCAATATTAATATTTCGACTAATATATTGGCACCAGCACTGACCTCTGAATTCCATATGGGTGTGGCTCGAGTTGTAATCTTAGAATGCTCCGATTTGTGGACAAACTGTTGATTGTGGCACAACACCAGACATTTTTGGAAGGCTAAACAAATGAAAGAATTAGTCTGCGAGGCTTATTTATTCTGTTTATTCTTTTGTTCTGTTTAAACACAAGTCTAAGAACATTTTTTGTCGATGACTATCGAGTTCGCTTGGGATCAGTCATGTAAATAGGGTGCAATTGATTTCGAGACCCGTGAAGATGTGTAATATGTGACCTTAGATCATCATCATGCACTGTAATTGATTTATATGGTGTCTAATTCGTTGGTTGTTTGCTGTAACACATCCTGTAATGGTACCTCTTTTTGTCTCCAGCTTTTATCCCTTTACATGCTTTTAATGCTTTTAGAGAGCAGCTCTGAGTATATTTTGAAGGTCTTAAGTGTCACTTGGCCCTTTCTCTCAGGAAATGTGCCGTCGTGAGTCGACATGAATCACGACACACACACAAGACAACGCGGACATGATCCTCTTTAAGATGCTGTATTGCACAGTTCACCTCGGAGGGCAAATCGATACAAACTACACCTGATCCCAACCTCAACTTTCGTGTGGCGAAAGGTCTGCAGATTGCTGAGCCGATAGAGTGCATTTATATCAAGCACACCTCATTTACTGTTTGCTTGGCCTCTGGGATAAAAATGGAGCTGGCAAACAGCGTCCCCAAGTCTGCCGCAACCCCCCACAACCTGCCAGCCCCTCTCTCCCGGGCCCACCGTCATCCCTGGCTCACCCCACTAACCCCGGGGGACAGATGGAGACTCCATGCTAGCGAACGTGAGCTCCATATCTTATTCCTTTTCCTCTCCCGCAGCATCATCATTATTTACCTGAGCAGATGTCTCGGCCCCCAATGCTGCTGTCCTTTGTCTATATATCTCTCTCTCTTTTACTCTTCCCCTCTCGCTCTCTCTCTCCTTCCCTGCAGAACCTTCATTCAACCGGGCAGGTCCCTGAAGATGAAAACATTTTACCCTGAGGAACAATAGGCTACCAGACAATTGCTGTATCTATAAATCCTAAGCCGAATCGATAGAATAAAAATAGCAAAAATCACAAGAGGTTTCAGGACATCGATGCACTGTTATTTAATTATATCTTTGTAGATTTGCTTTGGTGGAGAGTTAAGAAACATTTTGTTAATATTGTGCCAGAGATTTTTTTCATCTCAGTAGTTTGCTCAAACCGCACTAGTGTCATTTTAATAAATAAAGCAATTTGAACAAATTAAACAAGTGACAGTTTAGAATTGATCCTTGATTAGGCTTTGAATGAGTTTAGAATTTCAGTGCAACATGATTAAATGTAATCTCGCTTTAAATTGCAATAAACACAGTTAGAATTCTAAATTGAATTTGGTTTAGAATTAATCCCTATCTAAGTGTTTGCCTAACAGCAGGACGTGTATCAATTAAGGCTTTTTAAAATGAGTAAATCCCTATCTCTTCTATCCATTGAAACACCATCGTTTATGGTAATTATTGATAACAGAACGTGTACACAGAACGGATAAAAAAAGGGCCAGAGGTTTTGGATAAAAATAAACCAATGGTCGGTTGTATGGAGAGCAGTTAGTTGCTGACCAACATCCTTGAACGCTTTTTATGGAGATTAATCTGTGTATTTATTATTATCACCCGCAGTCAAAAATTCTTCTTCCACTTTGCTCCAAACACATTTAAGATTAAGAAATCTTTTATTAGTCCCACAAAGGGGAAAATTGCGTTTATCTGACACAGGAACTCATAATGTGCCCAGTGTGATACATAAATGGACCATGAAGCCGGCTGTGTCTGAGTTGTGTGAATCATGCCCGTGCAAGTGAAGGGAGACTGAGCAAATTTCTGCTTTGCCATATATTCCCTCACCTGTATACTTTTCTAAACCAGTGGTGCTTGTGAACACACACACACACACACACGCACACACGCACACACGCACACACGCACACACGCACACACGCACACACGCACACACGCACACACGCACACACGCACACACACACACACACACAGACACACACGTTAGAACAATTTTCCTGCATCCATCTCTGCCTCCCTGTGCTCCTGCACGCTCTTCTTATCAGCAGCAGAAGTCTGTAGTTCATCCCCCCGGTAAGCAGCTGGGTTATTTGAAGAAGAGGGAAGAATTGAGTCATGGTAAAACAGGTTAAATTGGCAATGGGCTCTGGAGGCCTGTTGGCGTTTCCATTACTATCGATCAACCACGGCGCCTGAAGGCCTCGAGTGGACGGAGAACTGGCTGACTTGGAAATCGTACACTTTCTCTACAACTTTTGCTTTTGGTTGGCTCCCTTCTTAATTCAAAAGCAGTGGGAAGATAAGAGTGACCCGAATAGAACATTTAGTTTTTATCCATGAAATATTAACTGACCATAAAAGGGGAGTAAAGCCTGTCTGTGAAATGCTATTGTTTTTTTTAGAAGTCGCTTTGATCCAGAAGAAACTAGCTTTATTGCGTTCAACACTTTGAAAATCTTCAATCGGGTCCAAAAGTCCACGGTCCAACTTTACATTTTAACGGAGGATATTATTGTTAGAACTTTCCAGTCCAAGTTTCTGTGCTTCAAGCTCTTCTCACTGCAGGTACCAACAGATAGATTAGGTTATAATTGACGGCATGTTATCTGAAGTGCATGGCTGCTAAAATGTCTGTGACCTTTTCCACGGTTGAGGAAAACACCATCTGGAAACTTCAGTCAGATATGGAGAAGTACTTCCACGGCGTTCTATCATGACCTTATAGAAGTGCTCAACTGATTATATCCATTATGTTTGCTTCCCTCAGAGCTTCGTTCACAATTACACCGGCCACTCTGTTTGTTGTGTTCTCCTTCAAGCCCTTGTAGCTTGCATTCTAATTAGATGGCTTTTAATGGAGAATGCTTATTGCTCCTTACAGGGCCTGCATTTTCCGCTCCAGAGTTAATTAGCTCTATGTCATGCGATAACCAACATAGAGGACATTTAGATCTACGCCTCCTCTATGAACAGTGTCCTTCTTGTATCAAAAGAATGCTAAAGGCATCGGCTAATTTACGTTCTTTTTATTCCACTTAATCTCAGTCATATCAAAAAGCACAGATGAATATGAGGACATACTTTGATGTTTTTACATAAAGCAAAACCCGACAAACACAAACACAATGGCTGACATGGGTCACCAAGTACTGCGGAAATGTCAAGGGAATTACCATGAAAGTGAATTTGCTCAATATGTTGTCAGCTAACGTTGTTTTATTTCGATTTAATAAGCTTGTTGACAGAAAGACATGAAAGTCCACAGTAAAGCCATAACTCAAATCGGCACCAAGTGCAACACAAGAGTCTTTATTAGTTTCAGACTGATGCAGTTGTTATTTGCCTGTCCACTGCCTACATTGTTTAAATGTGTGTCCATGTTTGTGTGCGTGTTGACCTTAAAATGTGGTCACGCACACATTGTTGGCGCATTGCTGACTTGAGGCAGCAGAAAGTGATTGCACTTTTGAACAACAAAAACCTGGTCTAAAGTCAATGATGCTGTATTTCCCTGTTATTTTAAGGTCACATTATCAAGCGGTAACATGTGCCCGCATCGACTGGTGCAGAACATGCACACACTACAACAGATGGTGAGCATGTTATGTTACAACAAATCTGAATGTGTATTTTACAGAGATAATCAATATAATATATGCATTTTAAAATCATGCAGAATCGAAGCAAATGATGTTGCACTAATGTAAATTAACGCTAGGTCAGCTAAACTTAAAGCTAAATCTGTCCACTCTTAGTGTATTACACCGACAGGACATTAGACATTCATCCAACCATCTCACATCATTATCAACCACTCTGACTTGTCCTTGCTAAAGGAGAATGGGCCCCTCTTTGTGTTCCTATCTGCCGGTGCTAGGCATGTGTTATATACCTGACTCACATACTGCCTGCATCATCATAGTAGGAACCAGTAGCAGAAAAATCAATGTATCTGACAAGCTCTGTTTGTTCAATTTCAATAATACCAAATGTTGGCCTTTGTTCACCGCTCCCCCCCTCCCACTTTGAAAATCTTTTAACATCGCCATCATGCAAGAACATTGGCCTGACCTTTTAGAATTTTGCTGACCGGACCAAAACGGGTTGTATGTCTAATACCTCAATGACAAAATCCAGCTTGCATTTGTGGTGCATTGCAAATTAGGTAGATAAATGGTAGATACAAGTTTAAACAGTACATACATATTTCTGTCAGAATACTTATGGGGATATTCTATCTACAGAGAAGAGGGATGGCAGGTCAGAGCAAAAGTTCACCATCGCCAACACCTTGCACACTGCATGCATTTTAAAACACACAGCAGCCGGCTTCATAGATGTGCTCCAGGGCAGCAGCGTTCTTCATCTGGTGCCAAGAAAGTAAACCTACAAACCCTTTAAGACTTGAAGTAGTGTGTGCATTCCCTTCAAAATTCCACAGTGGATTACTCTGCTATTAAGCTCATGCCTCGCATCCAGCTGAGTCAAAGTGCTCCCAGTCGAAGGCACGCTGGAGGCAATGGCTCTGCTGCAGCGAGCTAGCGAGGGCAGGGAAGGGGAAGGGCTGAAAGGCAAAGTCCTCTGATACTGTCAGAAATGATCGGGCGTAAAGGCCCAGCATCCCTCTGTTCCAGCCACCTCTCCTCATTACCCTGGCTGTCCGGAAACACCAAGCAAATTCTACTAACGAGTGTTTGTCACACAGAGCGCTGTGGCAGGGGACAAGCACCTGCTCTGACTTATTCTCTGCCCCCCACCCCCATCCCACACCCCCATTCTCTCTCTCTCTCGCTCACTGCCTTTCTTTCTCCCCCACTTTTTTCTTCCCACTCCCTAAAGACAGGAGAACAAAGGGAGAGACAGAAGAAAAGCAATATAACCTCTTGGCCCTTATCTGCGGAGCACACCAGAGCATGTCTGGCCTCAGACTCGGCTTTGCTTGTCCTTTGAAGGCCCTCATCTCCCTTTGATTTCAGCCAAATGGTACAGCACAGTGACAGACGCTCAACTTTCCATCTGTCACCCTGACATCTATCTCTTTAGTGTGGTGGAATCTAACCGACTGTGTTTGGTCTGTCTGTCTGAATAAGGTTGTGGCATGGATGCTGATGCTAGGGCTAATGTACGAGACTCTGACCAAGACCTTTAGTTGATAAAGATAAAAGAAAACTTTTAAGGTCGTCCGCACTGCCTCAGCTGTATTTTTGCATTAACATTTAAGATATTTAGTTGATGCTGTGAAACTAAGTGATTTAATGAGGAGTCTAAGGGTCATCATCACATTACCTTGAAAACATTCCTTTGAGATGGGCCGCAAAAAGGCATAAAAATTCAAGCCAAGGAGAGTCATAGAAGGCAGACTTTTTATGAGAGGAAATTGGAGTGAGTGGAGGGGAAAGATTGGAGAGCCAATATGATTCAGGGGGGGGAGAGGATGACATAGCACACCTCTTAAATAGATGAGTGTTCAGTTTATGATTGAAGATGAAAAGGATGTTCCTGCTCAGCCTGACCTTGGAAGGTCATATGGAAGTTTTGCCTAAATAAACATTAATGCGCTAATTTAATCATTACTTGGGTGTGGTCTGCTTTATACACCTTTTGTGCATCATTGGTGTTTCACAATGAGATAAGGCATACCTGGCTTATTTTGTAGCAAACCTCTTTGACCATTGCTCATTTGAACAGCACATAGAAATATGGAAAGATGGATGACGCATTGCCATCTTGGTGGAGAAGTATCTGGGGTGATAGGATAGATACATGGACAGATGTTGTATGAAACAGGGTTAAAAACCAAAGTGAATGACTTTCACACACTTTATTCTGAATACATCTGCTCAGAATCCATGGGTGGCTTGCGCAAAGTGTTTGGAG
Organism: Pseudopleuronectes americanus; assembly: GCA_038501795.1. Classification (NCBI taxonomy): domain Eukaryota; kingdom Metazoa; phylum Chordata; class Actinopteri; order Pleuronectiformes; family Pleuronectidae; genus Pseudopleuronectes; species Pseudopleuronectes americanus. The sequence goes on along the minus strand of CM076726.1, from coordinate 14,622,080 downwards.
CATGCCTTTGTGTTATCTCCCTTTTATTCGTTTATTTGTGTGAATGTGTGCACATGTGTGTCTGTGTACGAGTGGCTCCCTGTAGCTCAGCTAAGCGTTGCCTCCCCGTTTGACAGAGCTGCTGCAGCAAGCACAGTGTGGGATTCAAAAGTGCATTATTCTTCCTTCTCTCTCGGGCTAACCTAAAGGGTGGGCTATAATTCAGAGCACTATGCTTGCAGGATATCTCAATGCCACACCTCCTTTCCATATAACATTCCACAACAACCCATACTGGAAGTTCCTGTCTTTGTGGAGTTAACAGATTTTGGATTAAGGAAAAGTTTTTTTGTTATATTCAGAAAATAAATTGAGAGGAAGTGGAAAGACTGTCTGTGTGTAAGTTTGTTTGACTAAATCATGCAGCAGAGTTAGACAGCTACGAGTCTTTGCTGTCTACAAGCAGGGCATTGTGCTTCCCCCCTGTTTAATTTATATTAAGGTCAAGTTTCAGAACAAACCAAGCTTTAGTCCCTGCATGGAGCCTCTGTGAGTAAACCTCTGGCATCATTTTAACAGACAGCCTCAAAGGCAGTAAAACTGATTTCCAGGAAGAGAAAGCCACACTGGGTGTGTGATACGAGCAAGGGCCTGCGGTTCCTTTTGCAATACATACTAATAGTCTTGATAATGTTCTTCACTGTTAAACAATCCCATATCGGATATTGAGCCTCTATCTCTTGCCATGTGCAGTCTACTTATCTACCCACGACTCCTTCCACTCCTCAGGGATATGTCTGTGCCGGGCTACCTGCGACACTTGTGAATATGTGTGGCAGATGGTTGGTGTGGTGTTGTGGTTGCAGATTGGCGTCCTCTCTGCTCTCTGTGGCTGTCTGTCTGTAGCTCTGTGGTGAAATGGAAGTTTTTTCCTGTGGCTCTGGGTGTGTTTGTTTCCCATTCCTACCCCTCTAAGCCTGTTGCTACCTTATCAAACCTTCCACATCTCCCAGTGATGCTTTCTCTATATGTGTGTTGGTCAGAACAGCACAGCTCCTATCTCCTCATTTCCTCACCTGCTTCCACCCTGCTTGTCCACCTTAGCATCTTCTCTCCTGGATGTTTATTTCCAGGGCTGGCTTCTTATCTACTTTGATGACCATCTCCTTATTACCTGCAAAAAAAACCCCCTGATGTTTATAGTTCGGGATGAGTCATGCAGCTATTCTGAGCTATGGCCAGCTCTCCATAACCCCTCCAAAACAAAGTGTTGTCACTGACTTTAGGGACATTAATATTCTATTCTATTTAATTCTGTGGGCCATAAATTAAATCCGGTTATGAGGATGTTTATTGACGAGAAGCTGGTGAATAAAATTGGTAGGACATTGAAATTCCACTCTCTGAGCAGCAGAAGTGGCAACTGAAGCAAGTCAGGGATGCAGTTTTCCTTGAGTGTCTCATTAATTTCATTGCAGTGTTTTAATATCTTCAGGTGTCGTCACTGATTAGGGCTGTAAAGACGAAGCGCTGCAACAGTGTGTGTGCCCCGCTCTCCCAACAGTTAGGACAGAGAGGGCTTTGTTCCCATTGCTTACACATATACACACTCATATACATGCACCCAATTAGTGGAGGAAGCAGGACATTTTACATAAACAGGGCAAAATTAGAATGTGATGTAGAAAACAAAAGTTTTTCATGACTTGTACCCAAGGACTGTTCATTTTGACCATTTCAGCCCCGTCTCCTGCCATTTTAGCATCAAGCCACCAGATGCCACCACTCCCTCCTGAACCCAATTCCTTCATTACCCTAACCACTATATTTACTTATCCATATGTTCCGTCAGCAATGTTCATGTGCCAGAGTTTTTTCCCAGGGCTCTTGGCTTCCTCCTTCTACCCATCCACCTCCAAGGCTGTTTCTGCAAATAATTTGCATTCACTGCACCAACCCTCCTCTGTGTGTCTGCATTCGGGTCCAGAAAGACATTGAACTGTGACAGTATGATAGAAACATCATGGACCCAGCCAAGTCACAGAGTCTGAAGCTTGGCATGTCTTTTTTTTTCATCAACCAAATTTTTCATGTGAAAAAGGCTCCTCTTACAATCTCTTGTATGTCCTCGATGACATTTCATCTGTTCTTGGGTCTGTTCCTAAGTTTGGGGTCCCAGCCGACTGCTAGCAATTCCAAAGCTGGTTTTTGACTCAGTTGACATCAGGTCAACTCCGGATCTCCAGTCGGCAGCTTGGCCAATACCATCCCTCCTTAGTCGGCCTACTCTAGAAACCCACAGCCAAACCTTGACCCACCCACACCCTTTCATGCATCCTGCCGCCTTTCCTGATCTCCAGACCATAACCCATCTCCAACTCATCCTTCAGAATTGCTCCTTTCCGTTGCGATGCCCTTCTGCTCTGCCTACTGATGGGACTCTTCTCTGTTGCCTCCCTCCTGCTTGGTTTCCAAAGAGAATCGGCCTTTGGTCTACCATTAGAGCTTGTCTTTACAACCACCCATTAGAGTGGTCCTGCCTTTGTCACTGCCTCTGACGGCTGTCTGTCCAGCTTTGAGCCATCCTCTCGTTGGGTCCTTCTACTTGCCCCACCCTCTGGATCCCCAGTTCTATAATATCTCTACATATCTCTGTCCACTGGCCCATAGATCATGGACCACTAGACAGGACATGTGGACGGTGCAGGTGGAGGTAGAGATGGTTGTTTTTAAACTAGTGCTGAATTGATGGTCAATAATTAGTTATTCATTCAAGTGTATGTTTTTAGCTTAATTTGTATGTGAAATGTGTTCTAGGCACATGTGTTTACTTGTTTCCAACAGTATAGATGTACACACTGTAGTGTATCTTGGTTTCTTATAAGTTAAGCCTTCTGTGCAAATGGTTTCCAATTCACTTAACAAGTTGTAAGAGATAATTTATTCTGCCTTTGCCATTCAGGCTGATTCCCTCTCTCTTGTTGACCTCGTTCAGAATCCTTCCATCACACATCAATACCCCAAACTCATTCTTTCACATTCTGTTAATGTATATCTGTGTCTCTGCCGTCCTTTTAAGTGATGGGGTTAAACTAGTGGAGACAGAAAACAGTGGGGCGCTATTGAACACTTAAAGCTTCTTGAAGTTTGTGAAAGTTATTCCTCTTGCACTCAGTTTAATAGTCAGTGGCTGTCACCTGTTTCATCGTCTTTTTTTGAAGTGACAGAAGGTGTGTAGTGTCATCTTTGCTCAGTGGTGTCGTCATTTTTCATTACAAACCTGCCCTTCTGCCTGTGCACAATATGGTTGATGCAAAAGCCTCTGACATGGTGACAATTGTAAAGCTTTCCTCTTTGGTCCTGTGAGCTCGGAATATAAGAATTCCCTTTGATAAATTTCCATCCGTCTGTGCTTTTCCTGTCCAGTGAGTGCTCTTTACTCACTTGTTTCAACCCCCGACTTTGTCTTTCACAACAGGCTTAATTCCTCCACATAATGAAACTCACTCGTACACTGATTGCACTTCTTGCTGTTTGGTCATGAGAAATTAATGGAGTACAAATATTGCAGATTTATTCCTCTGAAAGGAATCAGCCTCCCACCAGTCTGTGTTTTGGCCTGCAGAGGAAATGAGTGTGCACAAATATCCTGTTGAGTAATTGTTTGGACATGACCGTATAGCAGACATTCACTAACAGCCTATAAATACCACCATAATGTTCTCTTTTCTTCATTTAAATGCAGTTTGAAAATGCAGCATATATCTCCAGCCCGGCCTGTGTCTCTGGTGGCTAGCTGACAGGCGTCTGGGTCGGACTGTGGCAGAAAATGCACTGTAAATAAAAGAGTGTTAATTCCGTTGCCTGTGGCAGCAACAGGCATGCTGACCTTATCAGGAGAGCCCCGACCTGTCTATTCCATCCTCTGTGACTCACCTACTCAGCTCCCTCCCTCAGAAAAGACGGCCTTCTGTGTGGAGCTGGATTTCAATAACCTCTCGAGCGAGGACAGCGGTGAGATGCAGAGTGAGAGAGGGCGAGCAAAGCGCGAGGCGTGCCGACTCCTTTTGCTGCATCGGCAACCAGGAGATTTGACGCGCCCCCATGTGGAGTGGCACCCATCTCCCCATATGAATGCAATATGTCCGAATGCATCTTTGCATAGGCAGACAAGAGGCAGAAAGATGGGAGATTGATATACATTAACATGGAGGAAGTGCAGTGGTGTTGACAATGCAGGGTAGACGTTGAATTGACTGCCCTTTTCTAGGTAAATATCAGAGGCATTCAGAGGTATTTTTGGGGTTATGTTATGGAGGTAGAGAGATGGAGAGATGAGAGAGAGAGCGATCGAGCTGGAGGCCCAGGCGCGGTGATGGATCACTACCATGCTGCAGCTGCCTTGCCACAGTGAACACACCCTTAGAATTGATGAGCCACACCTCTCGTGGCCCCGTCTCCCTCTTCCTCTCTCTTTTCCTGTCTGGCCTATCACATCCTCCACCTTTATCCCACTTCAGCCTCTCTCTTAATTTATTTCTTTCCATTTTTTTCCCCCCGTGTGCCTTTTGACTGCCCCACCCACTCTGTGTGTCAGCATCAAGCAGAAGAGCCATGGAATTGCCATACTAATAAGGTTAGCGGGAGCATCTCTGTTTCTCAGGGCGACACCTTTATAAATGACAGGAGCATGAGACCCTGCCGGTGTTCAATCACCTCTGCAGGGGCTCACCCATGGGGAGCTCAGCATGTGCAGTATGTGAGTTATTGTGTCCGTGCATGAGAACATGTTTGTGTGTTATTGCCTCTGTGGGTCTTGCAGCGCCAGGTCTGCTGTGGAGCTAGTCGGGCTGGACAACAGCATTAGAGAGCAAACAGATCTGTAGGCAGAGTGAAGGCGAAGGAGAGAAATGACAGCCTGGAGCTCATCTGACCACTACTGCCTTGTTATGACTCCCTGATGTGTACACCAGGGGCTCACAAAATAGACACTTCCTCCCTTTATTGCCTTACACCACCTCTATCTCTGCTCTGTAGTCTGTCGCCTCACCGGCTCACTTTATGGCCTCTACCTAGAAGAGGATGCTATCTACTCTTATAAGTCTATGTTACAGGCTCCTTTTGTCTGTCTTTTTCACTGTCTGTGTTAGTGTTTGAAAAAAAGGGATGCATTTTGGAATATGCTGAACTGCATGGGGTAGTCCTTACCTTTTCATGTACAAACAGACCCACAAATGCATGAAGAGCAGGGTAAGAAAGGAGAACCATTCAATTATTCAAATTGGTTTGGGATACATGAGGAGCTAAACATGAAAGATGACGCTTGCTAGTAGTACAACATAATATGCAGCATTTGCTGTCACTAGCAAAAGAGAAATCCCTGGTCAGTCGTACAAAACTGAACTTAGGAACGTTGTTTCTCAGGAAATGGAAACGTTGTGTTTCTTATAATGCTTGTCGTGTCCTGTTCATAAGTTTATTTCGTTCCTCAGAAGGGAACAAAACAGATGAAAAAAAATACCAAGTGAGTATATCTATTGCTTTGGGATTCAGTGATAGTGGTTTTCCTCTCGGCATGCAAGCCCTCCACCCAAATGCCATGAATGTCAGAGCAGGGCGCTCATTGGAATGGCACACGGCAGCTTACATCAGCGGCAGACCAAAGGGCTTTTGTGTTTGGCTTTTGCTAAGGTGTGCTGAGCCACAAGAAAAAAAATGCCATTGAGCTTGCATGTCGGTGTATCTCACTGGCTGTCGGTGTGCAAGTGATCATAACACAAGGAGAAAAAAGGGGGGAAATGGCCGTGAAGCATGCAACACCTCAGCCATGAACACAGGCCATGGAATTGACTGCAGCGTCATCATTCCTGACCATAAAAGCTGCTCAGCCAGTCAATGCAGTCTGCGTTCATTCTCTCCCCGCTGCCCAGTCGGAGCTATTTTTAGCCTCCGTGTGCAGCGTGGCTCAACCGCCGTCGGAGCTACCTGGATATGAGGGCTTTGTCACTCCTGCAGGCTGGAGCAGCACTGATCTTGCAAGCTTTACAGCTTCCTCTTTCCACTGCGAGGTCTGCAAAACAACTCCTGCAGTGAAGGAAATGAACAAAGACAGACAGAGAAAAGCGTGAAGACAAACAGATTACAGTGATTTGCGCTGCGCTAAATGAAACAACCAAAGGAATTGCATTCTCATATTAACTTTCTCTGTCCTTTGCTCTTGATGTGACAGAAAAACAATTCTAATGAGGCAATCTAGCATGAAACGGTTCAAAATGATGATAGGTTAAACAGTCCAAGCTATTATTGACTAATTGATTGAAACCTAATACAAATAGGATCAATCTCACAGGATTACACAAACAATTTCTTTTTACTATTGTTTCATGATTAGACTCACCATTGTAGAGTAAAATGAAAGACACAACTCAAAAGACGATGGGAGGCATATCTGTATTATTTGTTGTGAAGGATTTCTTTTATGCTGGAAGCTCAGTAAGCGATAACACAAAGTGCCATTTCTCAGTGTTTCTCATGCATTGTTAGTCACAGACAGTTCCTGTTTGTATAGTCTTTTCTCCTGCAGGTATACAAACCTATGCCTATTTAATTCAGCATAATATCATTCAGAATTCCCCGGCATGGTATACAAATGCTCCAAATGGATTCATTTGAAATGACTGCGCTACAATCCCATGGTGCATTAATCCTGGTTAAATGCAGTGAGGGCTCAGAGACACTCGCACAGGGCACCTCATCATTTTCAACCGTTGGCTAGAAAATAATCATGGTAATAGACTAAAAACCACTTCTCTCTCATGTTGCACACCAATCTTAGGCAGTCCTGCCAAAGATAACACGTCCAAGTCCCACTTTGCTCTGCCTGTGGGCTGCTGTGGCAAAAATTCGTGCTTCTCAGTGGGCGGTAATCTGAGGATTAATGACAGCAACACATCTGCCAGTCATGTAGCAGTGCAGCACAGATGGCGGGGGATTCACACGAGGGACACGGACAGGGAAACGATTGCCTCCAACATTCTGTCATTTATCCACTAAAACATGCTGTTTGAAAAGCTGTAATGTTCTCAATCAAATCAATCCAAATTCCTCCAGAACATGAGTAGCCCCCTCTTGAACAATCCAAGCAAAGGTTCTGCACCGAGACACTCTGGTCATTTTTATGCTGGATAATGAGCATTTCTTTGTTTGTATTTTCGGGTAATTGGCTCTATCAGGGGCCTTTTGTATGTAGCATTTTTATATGATTGACTAGTAACACCAGTTTGTTTGTCCTGTAGATGATATTAAATAAGAATAAAATCTTCCCTTCCTCTCTTTTCCACTCCACTGTGCTGCATTCACTCACACCTTTTGTATGAGTTGTGCCTTCAATGACCCCCACAACAGCAGTAGGAGACACTGTGGCTGATGTGATAGAAGTCCCATTGGCTTTTCCGTGGCACAGTAATAGCACATATCCAACATGGTGGCAGAGAAAAGATGATCCTAACAATGCCTCAGGCAGTGCCTCTGGCTACAGGGCAAACACACACACACACACACACACACACACACACACACACACACACACACACACATACACACACAAGCGCACACTATCTGTGTTTTGCCTTCCTGAGAGGAGCAGGGAAGCAGGCACATGTGTCTCCCTGAATTACTTTTAAGAAAAGGCGGTGGGAGTGATTCTATTCTTGCAGGGGAAAACAAAGTCAATTCTGATTTCATAAGACAGCTCTCTTACTCGCCGTGTATTTCTAATCCCTTTGTTTCACTATTTTTTCACCTTTCTCGTCATTCTGATTTGCCCTCTTGTTTCTGACCAGGTGGAGGGTCCTCCGGCCGCGGGGGCTTTTCGGGAACGCCCGTCCAAACCAACCACCTTTCGCAAGTTCTATGAGCGTGGAGAGTTTCCAATGGCACTGGAGCATGATGCCAAAGGAAACCACATTGCATGGAAGGTAGGGGCGCCGCGCTTTGGTAAGGATTTACTGAAGACTGTTTAAACATGTTATTGACAAGAGTGTCCCGTTTGTCAATACTGTTGTCAATTATTTACTGCCAGGGGGAATCTATTCTGACAATTTAAGCACATTCACAAAGCTGTCCAGAAGGTTGCTCTGTCCAACACATGGTTTAAGAGAGTTATTCCTCATAATTAGTTATGGTTGTGTTTATGGCAAAACATACAATAAACCACTGAGAGTGCCATCTCCTACTACCTTTACAAGCCAGGTGTGTTTGGACCTTGGTGGATTGCTACTCTAAGGGCGGTTTTGCCAGGTGGTGATAAAGAATGCAGATGGTTTGTGCCACCTGCATGTTTGTTATTTACCAAAGTCTTTGTAGATTTGCCACTTTCTTGTTGTACTTGATTTTTTGGGTTGCCATCTCCATTAATATTAAAATGATTGTATGTTCGACTTTTTTCACATCTTCGCTAAAACTTGTTAGCCTGTGTTCATTTGTTACAGTATCATTAAGAGTAAATGTGCTTGTCTGATGCATGGTGGGCATCGTTGGATTAGTATTTATTATTTCAAGGCATATTTTTCAAGAACAATATTAATAATTATGAATAAAAACACAAAGCATTTTGATTCTGGAAGTGTTTTCCTATGTAAGTGTTTCGGGGGCAACCTAGTGTGTGTTACATGTGTGTGTATTTAAACACACAAGCCTGCACAGAAACCATTAGGCCCCTGTCTGCCACAGTGTATGTTGGAAGCACGCATTGTTCTAATCACTCTATTGCTTTATTTCAGCCCCCACTGTGCTGCCAGCTATTCCATAACTTCACACCCACTGTGCAGCAACCGGTCTTAATGACATTTATTCATAGTAAGCAATGATAAATGAATAAAACAAATTATGCCTCTTTCCTACCTTTTTCCGACTTCAAAGAGAGAGGGAAGGCTGGATGGGTGAGCGAGCTGCTCGGTAGTTAGCTGTCTGTCTCCAGGTGAAAACACTGGAAAAGCATCTCTCTTTTGTATGAATTATTTATGTAAAATGTTCCAATGAATCTTTTCCGTTTGCAAGAAAATAATGGATTTCCTTTGTGCTCTGCCCATGGAAAAAGCACTCAGCAAACAGGATCTGGAGTATGAAATTGTTGCTGTCATATCCAGTGTGGCTGTTATGCTTATTGATTTCCCCCCAATACTCATACGCACACTCTAGTCAATTTTAAAATGCTTGGCAAAAGGAGAGTTTATTGCTCAAGTCAGCTGTGGCTCTTAAGATTTGCTCTTTGATTGCGAACATGTATTCATGAGTGTTTTCTATGAAGCGTTAATTAATGAGCTACATATTACTTGTTTGTTTATTTGGCCCTTTTTCTTAAATTTATTCTTCCTCAGCATTTGTTTAAAAACATCCCAGGTAGAGATGCTCAGCACTCTGTTCACTCCTCTGTGGTGCAGTTGTACATGTGGGTGTAATGTAACAGAGAGTGTAACCATGATTGGAGTAAGTGGAGAGGGGTTGCTGCGTGTTTGCACTGAGCTGCCCTCAGGGCACATGGTTCAAGACGGCAACTCAGGATCAATCCCAGTCTGAGAGCTCAGGCCCCTGGCAAATACAAAGTCTGGGGAAGGTAAGAAGGAGTGAGAGAGAGAGTTCTCTCTGAAAGAAAAATAAATGGTGTGTTGATTTATTTTGTGGGCTGAGTACTCAAGCATACAGCGTATTTGTGTGCCCACATGTGTGTATTTGATGCATGTGCAGTTTGACCGACCGCATGGATGCGTGTCTGTGTGTGTTTGGGTCAGGGGGTTCGGCTTCCCTCCTACAAAGATGCTGTGTGCCCATGTTTACTTCTGTGTGGCAGCAAACAGCCGATGCAACTCACCTTTCAAATTGACCATGAAATAGACAAACAGGCTGAATATTCAACCAAACAAGTCTGTCCAATCAATATCAGCACCTCCTCTGTGCAGGTGCACGTGGCTCCTCTCTGCCTCTTTCCACCGACATGGTCACTCCCCCTCCGAGCAGCAGGGAGCAGCAGCAGCAGGCTTTCTGTGAACTGGATTCATCCTGTGCTGCATGTTTTTAGCATGTCCCATAGTAACGGCAAGATTTTCTTTTGGTGTTATGTCTGTCCCACCTCTGATGAGACTTTGCATCACTTTTGGATGTTGTAACGAATGTTTCTGTCTTATTTGTACCATCTCTGCTAAGAATACTGAACACACACACACAGTGCACTGAGAGCTCTGGAGGAGGGCTGGGTGGTATATCCTAAAATGTATCTGACAGCAACCGTATATATTATGGTACAGTCTGTCGTCGGACATGATTTGCAGATTATCGTCTTATGCTTGTTTAACAATGTGCACGGAATGGAAATTACACAGTTTATTTCTTCCCCCCCTCCTTTTCATTGTGCGCGTCTTTTTCAGCTGTTTCTTCATTTCTCAACAAAGCAGCGTGGGTTTGCATATTTTCCAGACGAATCTCTGATGCAGGCTGATGACAATGACGAAGCAAATCTTCGTCTTCATTCTGACAGATGAGACATGGTTTCATGCGTTGCTGCCTCTCTCTGGTGTAGTTACGTCATTGCCAGTTTAGATCTGCCAGGGTGTTTCACTGTTGAACAATGTAGTGTCAAAATCCACACAACAAGGATAATTCTGTGTATTTTCTATAGGCTACTGTTTATACCGTCAACCCCTATTTGAAAAAAACAACAATATAGTGTTTTTCAGCTGATTTTGTTGAGTACACTTGTAAATTGGGCTTTGACAGAGAAAAGACGCTCTGGTAAGCAGCTGTGATAGACACCTTTATTAATAACACATTCAGTGGAAACACTACACAAACAAACTCCTGAAAAATGTCAGTCTGTCTCCTTGGCCTGCTAAATGCTTTCTTTAACATTTCCTCAGTAAATAAAAGTCAACACCATTTCACGCCGGGAGTTAGCTTGAACACAACTTGCTAAATATGTGGTGGATTCTCAGAAGGTGTTAAAACCAGATCATTTAACAGTTTAAATACATTAAATCCATGCATGAATACTCCATGGTTACAGTATACCAAAGCTGTGTGTTTGAGTTGTTTGACCATAGACAGGATTGTAATTTTTGTCCCGTAGCATCACACACAGACACACACACAAACACACACACACACACACACACACACACACACACACACACACACACACACACACACACACACACACACACACAACACACACACACACACACACACACACACACACACACACACACACACACACCACACACACACACACACACAGAACCAGTGTCATCAGAACCATGTGTAAACTCAGACTGGGTAAAAAATAAATTTGTGAACTTATACAATGTGTGGAGGGCCGGAGGAGATGTGGGGCCTGCTCGGTTTGGCTAGATTAAGTTGGCAGTGCAAGGCGCAAGTGATGGAAACACAGAGAGGAGCAGGAAATTACTGACAGAGCCGGTAAAAACTGTAAAAAACATGAATACTCAAAACATGTAAGAAACATGTATGAAAAGACCCAAACAACAACACTGTAAGTGGACTTAGTGGAGCTGTGGGTGGCTCCCTGGGTGTCGGCCCCAGGCTGGTGGCGCTGTGCCCGGGCTGTACCACACTTACTTTTCAGTCAGGAAACACCCTGATAGAAGATATTATAGAACAAGGAGATGGTTTACAAAATGTGTGGGGTCCCACCGTTAAAGAATTATGAGCCTGTGGACAAACAACTGAGTGAGTGTGAGAGTGTGTGTGCGAGAGCTTTAATAGCGGGTGTTTGGGTCTGTATATGTTCGGGGAAAAATGCAAGTGAACTAAATGTCAAGGGCAAGGTGAAAAAGGGAAGGTTGCGTCTGAAAGGTAATTTGGCTCTCCAGAGGTAAAAGCCTCAGCTGTAATGGCGCGCTCAGGTAAAAGCTCTACATGTGTGGGGAACATGTGCGGCAGACAGATAAGAGAGAGAGAGAGACGAGTGAGTTCCTATCCTCTACGTGTATTTGTGTGTTTGTGTGCTTGCACGTGTCTGTGTGCAAGGGTGTACATATGTTTGTGTGAGTATTTGGCCCCTGCCACAAAGTAAAAGCCAAAGGCCTGGAACACAACTGGAATCTACTATGAACCCCAGTGCCAAAAGGGAGAGAGAAAGAGAGAGAGAGAGGGAAAGAGTGGGAAAGAGAAAGTTGGAGAAAGAAATAGGGGGAGGGAGAGAGAGAGAGAGAGAGAGAGAGAGGTCCACAGGGACTCAGCAATCAGGAGACATGGCAGCCGCTTGGCTCTCACTTATAATGGATGAGTTGAGGTCTTCCTGCATTCCCTGTGGGGCTTGGTTAGACTCTCCCATCTCTACCCTCTGCTGTGCTCTGCAGGCTTCCAGCCAGGCATCATGGTACACAGACACACACACACACACACACACACACACTTACACATACAAACACACACACATGCCCTCACATGTACTATACACTGGCTAAGCAGCCTTGTTTATTTTATTCCATTGATCGCCTATCTGCTTTTATCTTGTCCCTGATCTGCTGTTCAGCTCTGTGTCCTGTATGCTCCAGGTCGTTGTTTTCTGTCCTCCTTTATAAATCCTGCCTGTCTGTTTCTGCAGGCTTACAACGTCCGTCTCCTCCTCTCCGCCCCTGGCTCATGTACTATATTGTATCTATCTATTCCCCCTTGTCCTTTTACGGGGTCTGTCTGGGGGCAGGAAGAAAAAGCCATTTCATAAAAATATCAATGCAAACCTGATTTCCGCTTCCCCCTCCGCCACCACCCCCAGCCTCAGTCGGCATGAGGGGAGCAAAGATGGGGTGCAATCAATTAATCTGATCAAGCGCTTTAGGAAATGGAGAGCGTAAGCGATCCTAGGGGACGGATATCCATCTCCTTGGGATGATTGAATTACGCGCAGAGTGAGAGTCGGAGAGGAGGGAGGGCTGGAGAGATGAGGTGGTTACGGTGACCGAGGCTGAGGGAGCACATGTGCTTGAGGAACACAGTGGGAGTGTGTGCTTGATTCCAGAAAGTGAAAGATAGAGTGACCGAGAATTAAACTGAGCAGGAGCGGAAAGAGTGGGGTGAAGAGAGATGAGGTCATTGCAGAAGCAGAAATGAAGATGAGCCTTATTTTTCTCTCCCCCGCATCTAACCATTTACATTTTTAAGTGTCATACCTTATGGTTGATAACCCCTTCTTTTGACAGCTATATTGCATGGCACGGCTACATCATTTTGCTTTGAAGTCACTTCAGAGCTGAGTGCGACGCTCCTCACAAATGTGTCATTTAATTAACAGTAAATTGTCATGCAGTATACATATGGCCCAGCAGTAGGGAGAACCTTTATGATACAATAAGGGCTGCATTATCGTCTTGTATCTAAATTATTAAAACATAATTGACACACTGCGTGATTGACACGAGCTTACTGTAACATAATGTTAATATTATCTCCTTAGGTTCGATTGAAAAATAGGGGAATCTTAAAATAACCCAGTATCTCTAAACATTATGTTTTAAGAGGGGACACGGTACAATAAACAGCTAGAAGTACAACAGCATGACACTTTCTCAACAGCCCTTTCATTGAAATGCCTCGGTGAGTGAGCTCCTCCATTGTTTTGCAAGCTGCACAATATGGTGCAACATATTGCTCCGAAATGCACGGCTCCTTTTCGAATGCCACACTCCTGCAGAATATGACCTTCTCTTCTACTTCTGTCGAATGCATACCATACCTTCTCTTCTCCTCCGTGTGAATGATTCCTTATCTCTTGTGAGCACTAGAGCTTTGTCAGGGAACCTTTGAATAGACAGAATAAAATGGGGTTAACCATGCGTTTTCTCCAGCTCCCTGGCTGAAAGCTGGATACTCCGGGGGGATAGTTCTGTGTCATAAGGAAAAAGATGAAACACAATAAGAGGAGAGAATATGAACAAGCCCCCCTGGGCTTTCCCTGAGAGGAGCGAGAGGAGGGAGAGAAGGGGTTTAGATTAGAGAGGTGGAAAAAGCACCAGGCCGTCCCGCCGAAAATGAGAGATGAGAACGAGAAAGAGTAGGAGGAGAGAAAAGGAGGTGGAGGGAAAAGGCATTCCACAAACAACACTGGCTAACCATCAAGGCCTGTACGGGCTGCCTCCCTGGAGGGAGAGAATTGTCGAATGACTGCTGGGAGAAAGCCTGATGAGTTGCACCACTGCCATGCTGCTGGTATGACTGCAGGAGTGGAGGGACTGTTGGAACGCAGGCATCCAGCAGAGAGAGCTTGTCTGCAGATCTGGAGCTGCTGCACCGCCTGCTGCCCTCAGCCATTATTCATAGCAGACGAACTCTACATGAAACTGATGATGGTTGTTTAGCCCGTGGGCCTTCCACTCTTGCTGTTGTGTGAGACGGTTGCAAAAATGGATTTTTGGAGAAAATGGGGGGATAACTGCAGAAGCTTTTATTGCTGAAGAAGGCTTACAGCGTGAATCACTCCAAAACGGTTTACCTCTTTAGTTCTGTGGAAGGGTGAGGAAGAAAGTCACCTAACTCCTATAGGGGCTCGATAGAGTTACAGCTGTGTTAATTTACATTTCTTTTATGATCCCAATCACCGGCATTGGCAATCTTTTCCTGTGAAGCGATCACACGTTGCTGTGACAGGCACCTGACCACTTCTCTTGATCACCTCTCCTCAATATAACGTGTCACAGCTCATATTGACACTTTTATTGACACATGCAGAATGAGTTTCTCACTCTGTGCTGTGATCTGTTATCGTGAGACCCTTTCCCCCCATCCCGCTGTTATGTACTCTCTTTATCCCCGAGCTCACAGCGTCCCCCATGGACACCCTGTTGATCTCATCTCCACTACAGCCCACCCCAGTGTCCAACACCAGCTGCAGCTCCCTGCACAGCGGGCTCCCCTGTGCAGAAGGGGACTGAGACAAATGCTCCCTCCCTCTCGTGGAGAAACCCTGACTCCTGGTAGGCAAGTGGGAATAATGCTGTGGATTGCTGGGGGTAAAGAGGAGGGATAGTCAAGTGATAGATGACATCACGACAAAGAGAGGGGAAGGAGATCGTGGAAGGGGCAGGGTGGCTACCAAATTAGACAGAGACAGAGGACAAGACAGAGAGGGACATGGCTCGTCTGCCAAGGCCACAAATCATGTCCCTGAATGCAACACCAATGCTGTCGCCCCCCCTCCCTCACACAAAATAAGCCAGAGATCTATTGATTGGCACTCGTGTTCGCTAGCGGGCTCCAGCTCAAAATGGAGCCTTTAATTAACTTAATGGACCAGCTGCAGCTGTGTGCGAGCCAATGAGGGGGGAATAGAAATGGAGGGAGCGAGTGAGCCAGCGGAGACAATAAGTGGGGTTAACTGCAGACTGCTTTTATTATCAGTCAGGCTGGACAGGAAAGACACGGAGAGGACGGAGGAGGTGAGATTGAGTGGGCAGTGTCTCCTCAGCATCTCCTGTTCCCTGCATCCTGTGGCCAGCTTTCCTCCTGGTACCCGACTTTATAGGAGATTTGTATGAGCTGCATCATGCATATGTGGGTCTGACTCTCATTGTGATGTCTGCAACCCCGGAGGCTCCACTGCACCCCCCCGACATGCGCCCGACAGCCGGACCCCCCCTTTTTCCTGCAGGCTGCTGCTCCACTCTCCTCCACCCTCCTCTCTCCTCCCCTGCACGCCATTCTCATTCCTGTCCACTCATCCATTCGGTCAAAGGTTAATTGGTTTGGAAATGATTTGATTCATTCTGGACGTTAATGCTGTTATCGTGCTTTTGTTGGAGGGAAAAAAGAGAGAAAGAAAAACTACCCCCCCCACACACATGCACTTAAGCCTAATTTAAAATAAAGAAGAAAATGAAAAAAAAGAAAAGAAAATCCAATTTAATCTTTCTTATTTTTTCTTACTCGGGCTCAGACTTGTCCCCACCAGTCTTTTCCTTTAAATTATGGCAGGATTTCATTACCTTGAAAGCTTTTCTGTCCCCTCCCTCGGCTCCCCTCCCTGTCTCCAATACTTTGAATGGATCAGGACTAATGTCTTTCTTGTAACCTCAAGGTCGGAATATTTGGATCCGTGGAAGCGCTCAAGGGTTTCAGTGATTAATGCACTGTACAAAGTACCTTGGAATAATGCGGTGGCTGATGGCTACGCAGAGTGATCAGTTGTGCTCCTCCGCACACACACACACACACACGCGCACGCACAAATATGCAGACACACGATTACGTCTGGTGGAGATCGTTGGAGGTAGAGGTGCCCCCCCCGTCAGTGCCCTTGATGTGGATCGTGGAAGGTATTCATATTCAAATCGGGTTACCTAGAGAACCTCTTTTAATTCTTCCAGACAGTCCTCTCCCAAGGAGCTTTGTGCATTTCCCTCTTTACATCTTACATCTTTTCTTACCTGGGCTTTCATTGGACACAACCAGGCCATCACTTCCCTATGAGCTGGTAATAGGATGACTGAGTTTCATCGGTACACATCATTCTCAGTGGAGCGTCTTGAGTTAAAAAAAAGTCCAATTACACCCCTGTTCTTCAACAACAATTTCACTGTTCATTTTCCCTATTAGTATGCCACTTCAAAGAATTAATTAAATTACGCCTAAATGTCAAAGGGAGATAGTTTTCCCGACTTTAGTATCTACAATAAAACAGCCACTGCTCGATCGCTACTGTGGTCTTGATGTTTTTTGCTGACACAGCTGCGATGTCTGATAAAAATGTGATTTTCTCCGTTGCGGCGGGCCACCTTGCAGAGGTCCTCAAAGCGTCTGCTGCTGTGCACACCATCCACGCCCTATTGATCAGAGACACAGAGGCCTCTGTATTGAAGTTGTTTGCAGAGCTGCAGATGCTATCTTCACTTTTGTTAATTATTTACATTCGGTTCCACAAATCTGATCAATAGTTAATTGAGCCAGTGCGAGCTGGAGACGAGAAAAAGGACAACTTTGTTTGGAACTAAGAGACAAAGTCTTCAGTGTTGCAGTATAAAGGACTTTTATTGTCCTCCATGCACGTACATATAATGTAAATATAGAATAATATAATGTGTGTGTTAGCTGGTTTCAAGACAAAAGCTTTGAACAGCATCATTCTCATCTCTTGTCCTCACTCTCTTAACGGCAGCAATAATTCTAAATGGCAACATTTTAAGGGAGTGGAGGACTCATGGCCATTCACTTGATTGAAGCACCATTTAAAGTGGCAGGTGGCTGACTAGAATACACTTGTAGTGTTTGTCTCTGGTGGGCTGTTGGGAAGGAGAGGCCACTGAAGTCCAGGGAGCTGTATTTATCAAAGAGTGCACACAACAAAATCTGGGTTTACGAGCTGCCTCTACAAGGCAGTTGCTATTAATGAAGCATGTGTACACACACACGTGCCTGAGAGAGGTGAACAATAATAAATCATCATCTGTTCTACATGTAGGTGTTCATAAACAGGCTCATCTCCAAATACACATCAATCATTCCTGTGTAACATGTGTCTACAGCTTCACGTAAAGGATCATGTGCTTATAATGTGCAATGGGCCCGTGTCTACTTTAACTGAAGGCTCAAACATGTTGCCTTAAGTAAAAAAAGAGAAGTCTGTTTCAAATGATGTAAACGTCCCTGCCCACACACTTCCATGCTTCCTTCACGTTGGCATGATGTTAGGCATTACATCCACTGGAGGGGACCACATGCTGAGTCATCAGTTTTTGACAACAACGGCTGTGTTGGCAGTGGAGGAGGATGGGATAATGTACGTGTTAACAAAAAAGGCAAAAGTGAGAATTAGTCCCTGTGCCTGTAGTTTCTTACCAACTCACAAAGTCGGAAATTGTCTCCTTGTGTCCAATGATCGTGAACTCTGCTACACCTATAATAACTGTGAATTTTAAATAGCATGACAAATAATAGTACACTGAAAAGGGTAGCAGAGTACTTCAGTTTAATCTTTAGCTGACAAAATAACCTCAATTATTAGTATCTCTGAAACACATCATCCCCAATGAGACGGCAACTCTTTTGACCACAGATGAGACTCTACCAACTAAGTGAACACACAGTTTGAAGTTTGTGCAATTACCAGTTGCAGCACAGCACAACATTTACCCACCAGTCTTTTAAA
The DNA here is from genome assembly GCA_038501795.1 of Pseudopleuronectes americanus. Classification (NCBI taxonomy): domain Eukaryota; kingdom Metazoa; phylum Chordata; class Actinopteri; order Pleuronectiformes; family Pleuronectidae; genus Pseudopleuronectes; species Pseudopleuronectes americanus. The sequence goes on along the minus strand of CM076726.1, from coordinate 14,603,950 downwards.
TTAAAAATTATGAAACACTTTTAATGTTTTTAATTAGTTCAGATTTAACAAAACTTTATGTCAATAACAGATTGTCTAATTTCTTGTCTGAAAAACAAATTTGGCCTAACAGTTATTTCCCAGTATTGTGCAATTTGTAGAAAGAGATAAATCTTCATCATCATTTCCTGTTTAGAAAATAAAAGTATTGATTGGCATTTCACAGACATCGATATGAAAAATCTCAATTAAAGAGGTTGTATTTTTGTTTTTATTCATATTTTAAATATATGGTTTATTGTTAAACTGTATTATATCAAGCCTCAATTACATTTATTTCTCAAGGGATTATACCATCTAAGGAATCACTGCCAACTTTTTAAAATATATAATGTTTATTTTCCAATATATCAGCATCAGAAATGTTTAACTCCCCAAACTCAATATCAGCATTTTCCCACCAAAATCCATATTGGTCGGGCTCAAATAGATACACAAAATCTGTTGGCACGCACAAACCTAGAAGGCTTTCACTTTCCAGACAAGGAGTGAAGAAGCTTATGTATTTGAGTCTGTATTTATTTGTGTGAATATGTGCGTGTGCGTCTCTCTTAGTGACTGACAGGAGCTGATTAAGGTAAGCAGTAGCAGCTCCACTTTAGTAATCTGTCCCGCCACGCCTCGGGGGACGGGCCGCACTCGCCTGGATCTCGGCGTTAATGCTGCGCCGTGATGCATCATGAGGAGAAATTCATCTCATTGTTTCTGCTCCCGTTAACCGGTTTGAGCCGCACGTTTTGCCATTGTTAACTGACGGACGTGTCAATGACTAATCTGCCTCGGTGTTCGACCACCACACCTTGTATTGGCTTTCCCTTATCTTCACTTCTGTTTTCAGCCTGTCACTGATAAGAGAGAAGGCAGGGAGGGGAGTATGCATGTGTGGACCTGGGGGAAGTGAGAAAAATGGAAAGGAAAAGAATGGTAGTAAAAAAAAATATAGTGAGCGTCAGAGCAAAAAAGAGAGAGAGAGGGAGATGGAAATAGAGAAGGAAATAGGGCATGATTAAAGAGAGAGGTCTCTGAGGTGACACTCTTCCCCCGTTTCCCCTGTTTTGTGTTAGGTAGTTTGTTGAACACGTTGCGTTGTCATTGCCCTATTTCATGGGAGCAGACAAACAGCACCTTCCTTTTTTTCTCTCCTCTTCTTGGGCCATATAAAGAGAAAAAACAACACACTCATTCATCCTTTTTTTTGCATCTTTAGGATAGTTGTCTTTGTTTTGGATTGTGCATGTGTGTTAATGTGTGTTTGGAAGAAAAGTGCATACACACACAGACACAGGCACAAGTCCCTATTTGTCAGTGTCAGGGGGAAGATACAGTAATTTGAGTTCAGATTGATGAGCGACAGCGGAGGCGAGCAGCGCGGTGTCGTGACTCCGACTTCCACTCCGTTTTGACTCGACCCAGCAGTATTGCTAAATCTGCCCCGTTACATGACGGGCGCTGTGGCTCACCTCGCCTCGCTGAGACAACCTCTGGCCACAATCTGGGTGCCTTTGTCAGCTCAGAGCAGCTGGGCCCCCGGAATTGCTGAGCTGGTGGATTTCCCTCTCCTCCCTCGCTCAATCTCGACCCCCTCCCTTCTTCATCTTCTTCCAAACACCCACAAATCAGCATTTTTTCCCCCCTAACTTTACTGTCACCGATTCACACATCCATGGACCAGAGGCTTTCTCAGCACCAGGGGACTGTCGTCTGAAGACAGGAAAACCTGCTAGATCACATTCTTACTGGCAATTAGCAGCATACAGACACTGTCCCACTCTGTGCCTTAACAAAGACAGATGTAAGAGAAAAAGAGAGTGAAGGAAAAAAGCTTGACCAAAGGAGAAAAGGAATGATGAGAATAAAAAGGAGACACACAAGGGCTCCATTAAGCGCACTTTTAAATGCACGAGTGGGCAACAATTCAGCTTCTCTTTAGTCTTGGAAGGACCTGTCTCAATTACCCTAACGAGGCACAGTGACTCGGGCTTCCTCAGCCAAAGGCTACGGGAGTCAGGGTGCCCTGCACGGCCAGGCAGGAGAAGCTGGGGGAGCAGAGGCCTCCATGGGTGTGTATTTCCGTGTGTGTGTGTGTTAGTTAGATAGAGAGAGAGAGACAGAGATGTGCGATGTGGATGCCCTGTGAAGTTAAATGGAGCGTGCCGGTTTCCCAATGAGCCAGTGTTAGCTGCCGGAGTGACACACAGTGACCTCCCACTAGGCCCATCACTTTCTCATCTGTGCTGTCAGGGAATGGCAGTTAACCCCAGTCGGCCCTGAACCTTGGCCTTCACTAAACCAATACATGTCTCCAATAAAGGCCCGGCATGGAGCTTGCACGCCACCACATGTAGGCCTACCTCTGTTGTTACCGGGCCGTGTAAAGGCTGAATTAAATCAGCTTGTGACCAGGAAAGCTCTGGCTGTTGTTATGAGCTTCGAGTCGACGGTGGGAGTCTGGCGGTTTTGAAATGACATAATTTTTCCTGGTACAATACAGTTGGCTTGCTGCTTCCTGACACCAGGTAATGGAACCAGCCCCGGTGCTGTACATTACCCTTTCCCTCGACAAACGCACAAACATGCCACAAACTGCACTGTTGTGGAAGCTATCAGTGCGGTGTCATCATCACCATTACCCTCATGTATCCAGCATTCCCCTTCACATGACATTCCATTAGCAATTCAACACACTGCTACTCCACACCCGCTGGCCTCTCAGGAATACGTGTCAGCGTAAGAGCACCAGGCTTTACAATTACTGGAGCCCTTTTTCCAACCAGCCCCTTCACCCACTCCATACCCACTTCCACTCCTCGTGTGTGCATTCATTCCGAAGGGCTGCCACATTTAGCACCATCCCAAACCAAATAGCAGGGAGTGGAATTGGGTAATAAAAATCCTCCAACTGCGAGTCTGTATCGATGCTGACCATGTGCGAGGCCTTTGTTGTGTTTGTCATGGAACACGCTCCGTGCTAATGGAAGTTCTGTGAGACTTTGAACATTGTCAAGAGATTTAATTATACAGACGTGTACAACTTAAATGTTACACAACGTCTAAGATCAAATGGAAGCTAATGAAGATTAGAGTTAAAAACAAGAAGATGTCAGAGAGAAATACCACCAAAGAAGCCCGAGAGTAATTGCATTTTCTCCATAGGCTTAGGCCTACTGTGGAGTGAATGTAATGAGTCTGCCACCTCGCCGCCCACACTGTTATTTATGTAGCCTATTATTAGTGCTGTGTATTATGTGATGATACGAGACCAGTGTTCCTGAAAAGTTACGACAGCTGTTGTTTGTGCAGCAAAGTGGGAAGTTCATTTGCTGCTGTATGTATATCCAACACCTGAATGACCAGTGCTTCATTCAGTTACTGGGAATACAAACAGAGTTACAATCTGTGACAGAGTGGGACTGGGGAGGGTCCAGCCTCATAAACCCCGCCTTCATATTTACTTTTATAATAAGACCTACATATATATATATATATAACCAATAAACACTTCATATTGGTTAGCATCTACTTTAATTTAAAATAGGGTGTTTCCTTGAAATGAGAGAGTGTGCTTATTTAAATTATTTGAAATGCCATTGTTATTCCTTCACTGAATTTCCATCTGACTGATTTCTTTGGACCACAGTCCCCAGCCAACTGGTGTTTTTGCCCCAGTGCGCAGATGGGCCAAGAGAGGTCAATGCTGTCTGGTCCCGACAAGAGGAAAACAATCCTCCACAATTACATAACTCTGAGCCTTTTAATTATTTATAGTCTGTTCACTGTCTCTTTGTCCTTCTGTCATTCTGTTTGTCCAAGGCTCTTCTTTGTCAAAGCAAGAAGCATTTGAAACTGGTGGTCAGCTTCTCATGCAATTTGTTCTCAGTTTTCTATGACCTCATGAGCCTTTGTCTACTAGCAGGTCAATATTTCCCCTTGACCTATGGCAAATATCACACAGATGAAACACTGTATTTCCATGAATACAGTGTGAGTATTCAGGGTCCCTGAAGGATTGATTTCGATGTTACTAAACGTTTCTTTTGATGAGATTCATGTTATAATCCAACAAGCAAATGCACAATCCTAACACGTTGAATAATGCACAATGCAACGGGCTAATTGCCAAGACTCTCCAGCTTCAAAGAATAAGTAAAATGGGCCATAAGTTAATTTGTTATTCTACTGAAAAAGTTTGTTATGAGGAGCAATGAACACACATCAAAGTTTTTTAATAAATCAATTATTTTTAAATAATTCATCCAAAGAAACACATAGAACAAACAAAAACCGATACACACAAACACACAAAATATAAATCATCATCTCCATTTCTGGGATCCAGGACACAGAGCACATCACTGCAGAAGGTCCTTGAGGTTGATTAAAAGTGAAAACCAAGCCTCCATAGCTGATTCCATCGCTCCATGAACTAACAGCGTTAAACTTCAAACTTTAAGTTTTCTTTTTCTTTTTCTCAACGATTGTTCTTTATTGCTGTATCTTGTGCTGGCAAAGAAGGTGTTATTGTGGGGCCAGAGCCCTCACTGATAGACATGTCACCTTTCACTTTCAATCACCGCGAAACAACTGAAATCATTTGTCATTCTTTCTGGGCCAGTGAGTGAAATATGACTCACAGGCCACACAAATATTGAAATTGAAAAAGCACATGGGAACGCGGTCCCTTCGTCTCAAATCTCCTCCTCCTTCTTCCCTCTATACTGTCAGTCCCACAGAAGAAATGGCTTCCATTTAGACTCTCCTAACGGTCTCTCTAATGTTTTTTTGTGATTGAAGTTATTTACGGCAAGATTCATTTTAATCTGTCAAGCCGGGAATAGGGGTGGGGGGTGGTCTTTCCATGGACCATTACAAAAGGCTGTACCTTACCGGATGCTCCTCCTCTTATAAAAGAGGGGGGAAAAAGAAAGAAAAGACCAGTGATGATTTAGCTCATTGCCATTAAGTCGGGGTCTGAATTTCAGTACGGCTGGCAGAGCTTGGCTTTAGGTGTGAAAATGTCAATAGCCAAGAGTGCCGCTTCTCCCTTGTCAGCTCTGACGGAAGACCAACAACCAGCCAGGCTGCCATTTGTCTTCCTGAGTGAGTTTTCTAATAATCGTAATGGCTGTGGCAATAAATTACCCCCGGCCCGTCACAGAGAACATAGTGGAGCATTTAAATCTAACAAAGAGCCCCCACTCCCCCGCCCTATTTCTCCCAGATTGTATTTTTAAAAACTTACTAACTCCCTCATTCCCCTAAGTAGCACCTCAAGCTCATATTGAATAGGCAAACCCAGAGCTCCAGTATATCACTTCCTAACTGGACAGGAAATCCTTGGCTCACCCTTTCTCCAGCGCTGGAATACATTTCCATGACCATTTTCTCATGTAAACTGGTATGTTACCAGTTAACTGTTTGAATTATGCAGCAATGTCCTTACATGGTCGGTCACCTGTATGGTGGACTCCCACTATAGTCAAATAACAAATTAAGGGGGGATAAGCTGATTGGATTGAGATGCCGTGTTACCCTTGACCCCGTCATCATTCCCCCTCTCACAGCTAGTGTTTTTCCATCGTGCTCTCGGGGAGTTGACTGCAGTCCCTCTGTGAGATGAGCGCGCTCGGTAATTGCAGCAGCGGGAGGCGATTTGTTCACCGTCCTTTCCTTCAGTAGAAGCAGTTTGCCAGTGGGCAGCCCACAGAGCAATGCCATTCGGCCGTTTTGTCAGACAGGGTGCAATTTCCCCGGTCAACTGTGTCCATCCATAACTGAAGGTAAGGGGGAAAAAAAAAGGTGATTGATGGACAGTTTAATACGGCTCCTCATACTGTAGGAGCTCACTCCTGTTAGCGACTCGTACACTCTCACCCTCGTGGCAAATACCGCAGCACTGTGCTCATAGTCTTCAAACGCACACGATTTTCAAAGTGACGCATTTGGGGTGGTACTGACTTTGTGGTGTAAGGATATACTGTGCCTATGCGGGGAGGGGAGGGGGGAGCATGTCGTGTTAAAGTGACAGCTGCCTAACATGCAAAAATTAGTTCCTTAAGCAAAAGGTGAGAGATTCCAGTCATTTTTACCTTGAGCCATAACCTCTTGTTACCATAGCTCCCGGAGACAACATGCACAGTTTGCTTAGGCTTCTGTTTCCATTTCTTCCAGTGACTGTCCTGCAAGAAGGACACAGAAAGAAAAATCCATACCAAAGGCTAGAGACAAAACAATTCAGTTTTAAAGAACAGGCCTTCTTCTGTTACCCATGTATCCAGAGCCTTTTCTTTAACTGCAGTTTAAAACAAAGGAATCTACCTCACCAGCAATAAAGTCTGCTTTTTAAGCGAGAAACCCCGGAGTGTGCAGCTGTGATTCATGATATGCCTGTAAACCCAACTCCCAGAACTTGGACGATCGCACACGTCCATCTATGCTTTAACCCAAAACCAATTATTTTTTCAATCCGCACGTGCACCTGATACCCCATCAGACAAGTGCAACAGGGACAGAAGAGTTCCAAAGACGAGCGGTGGGTGGTATGAGCATTTCTCCTCTGAATTGTGAGCGAAGACGAGCTGTGTGTTATTTGTGATCACAAATTGATGTCTTTTGTAGCCGTGGTTTCGGTGTGATCTGTGGGCCTGGAGAGGCGGGCGCCATGCGAGGCGAGGCAGCTGCTCTGCCTTTCTGTCTTCCCCTGCAGTAAAGCGTTTGCTTTCAAAGGAGCCAAATGTATCTCCTTTCAGCTCGGCTAAATAGACTCACTGTTGTTCATTTTCAGATAAGATTGGACTTTAAAACACATAGAGGAGATTTGCATGGGGGTTTGTTGAAAGGTTGTTAAATGGGAGTTTTTTTTGTCACTCATTGGTCAGACTGTGCACCGATAAACAAACAGACTTGTTGAACAGAAATGAGTTACAATGGTAGAAGGACACCCCCCACTGAATGACCACTGAACGCAGGCAGCAATCAGCGCCTTTACAGCCTTGCAGCACTTGGTTATAAAGGCTTGAATGTGTCTGGAACTTGAACGTATGTCTGTACATTCATAAAGATTTATTCAAACACTGATTTTATAAAAGATGGTGACAGGACAAGTATTCAGAAGAAAGTTATTATATAATTTTAATTAAATCATAGCCAGTTCAAGAGTGAAAGTGGGAAAGAGAATCTGAATCTGTAACATCTGCTGCAGAGGTCCAGGTTGAAACCAACAGTTGCTTAATTTGTTTTCTGCTAAGATGCAGAACAGTATTGCTTATACGTAGCTTCATGGTCCATCTATCCATCCATCCATCACATTGGGCAAGAGGTTGGGTGCTACAGGGCCGACATTAAGAGACTAGAAACCATTCACACTCACCTTCACACCGACTGACTTCTCCAATTAACCCTAACCTCAATATGCATGTATTTGGACCTCCGCCAAACCTGGAACCAAATTTGAACCAAGAAGGTGTTTGCCATGAGACGACAGTGCTAACCGCTGCACCACTGTGCCACCCTGAAAAGGCGGATGCGAGCCTTGTGTTAAATTACACTACCAATATGAGTGAAGGACTCGGAGAGAGCACAGCTGTGGAGGGGCCAGGCTCTGAACGGAAAGATAGTCCCTGCCGCTACCGGAGCTATAACGATGCACTGTGTGCGACCCTGAGATGAGATTGATCAATAAGTCACTGCAATGAAGTGGCACATCGATTACACCAATGACAGGGCATTTACAGGTTTAATCTGTATAATGAGTATAACCTTTTTTCTTTCAGCCACCAGCTCTCTGCCTGGTATGGACATGTCCAAGGCCAGCAGCGACCGGAGAGGGGGGTGGGGGCAAGATAACATAAATGTCTGTGTGTGTGTGTGTGTGTGTTGAGGAGGAAGGACATGAAATAATGCAGAAAACATTGGGAGCGTAAAAGTGGAAGTGGAGGGGAAGAGAAGAGAGTGGTTCCTGTGACACCTGGGCTTGTGTTTGTGTCACAGCTGTAGGTAAGATAGCGGTGCAGGGGAGAGGATCATCATTTCTTTTTTTGTATGCAGTGTACAGAGAGGCCACCAATGATTAATGTGTGTCATGGGTAACTCGCGGCTCTGCACTCTCTTTAGCATTTACAGTGTGTCCTCCTCCTCTCGCCCTCACCATCCTTCCTGAACATGAACAGCTTCTTCGGCTCTTTTCCTTGTGAAACAGCTTCCTCTCTCTCTCTCGCTGCCGCTCCTCCTGTGTTCCTGTTTGGGCCCAAAGCGAAAGATGTTTCCCACATTAATTACTTAGGATTAATTCCTTCCTGCCACAAAGTAACTGACATGCGCCCCTTTATTCCCCACTTTACTTATCCACACTACATCTCGCTCATCATAGTTTTTTTTTCTTCTGTTTTGCATCACGACACAAATGCCAATTAACATGAGTGACATGAACGCCAATTAACCTCTATGCTTATCACTGAGAAGCAGACTTGTGGTGGAGTCTAAGGGGCTGAATGTCCTTTTACAAACAGCGTATTCACTTGTGGAATGAATGCACATTAAGCTGACTCGGATAAACATTCCACAGCAGAGATGGTGTAAAATGATAGATTTCTACAAGTGTTCAGCAACTTTCTTTTCAAAGATATTACCCCGAGGACAGGAAGTCTGTGGGAACTGAATTTTTGTGTCGATCAACCAACTTTTTTTTCTCTCTCGTAGTTTTTACTGCTATTATACTTATGTCAGCAAAGCTCATCCAACATCATACATTTATTCGAAGACAGATTACAAGCGATATAGTTTTCCCTTAGTGGTGATGTTTTTAAATAAATAGTTCCTCAGTTCTGGTGTTTTCTAGATTTCTCTTCATTTTTTCCTCTGCCTGCTAGATAGTTTATGAACATGGGGAAATGCAGTTTGATAAAGGAAATTGCAATGTTTTTTGAAAGTCCTGGAACGGTGGAAATCAAGGTGATGGAGTGTAATGGACATAAATGCTTTTTTTTAATTAATTGCATCCGAAGTTTGGATTTAGATTTCCTTTCAGGTGGTATTACAGAGTCTTAGATTTAACCTTAGCCACCTTGATGTATCAAGACAAAACCAATCAGGGAAGATGCAGCTTAATTTTTGTTTATGGGCTACTGTTATTATGACATAGTCACCTTAATGACATACTTAATTTTGCATGTCAGTGCTTTCAGTTTATAGTCAACAATTCAAAATAAGTACCATCTTTATGTTATGAGGCACTTGCAGAAGAGCAATAAATCTGTGACTTTGACTGTGTAAGACATGTGTTTGATGAATCGTGGTTTGTTTCTTGATTTGGTTTGTCTTGAGTGATTTGTCCTGAGTGTAAGACAATGTTAGATTCTGTTTAAACATTTATTTTGTTGCAGACAAAAATCCCCAGAAAGTTAGAGAAGCTCGTCTATGCTCTTGCTGTTCCCAAATGTTTGAGAAAATACAATAGGGTGAATTTAAGATATTTTAAAATATGTATAAGCTCAGGGACGAAGCCTGATGAGATGAAAAACCTTAAATGTCAGACCACCCATACAAATCCAACTTATCCAAAACGACTGTCACAGAAGGCAAGGCGATTATAACCATTGTTTTATTATTATTGTAATTTATAATAATGATATCAAAAAAACTGAAACCGCACTGGAGTTTTCCTTGAAACGATTAGGGCCTCTAAGAGACTGTCTGCTGGAGAAGTCACTACATTGTAAATGTTCTTCCCTGTGGATGGCTGCAGCAAAATGTCTCTGGGGTACAAAGTGCTCTGAGCGGGCTGTCAAGGGAATATTACTGCAGTGTTATGATGTGTTTTTATTCTGTCAGCCTCATCCCCAAGGGCAGGAGCCCCGCTCACAACTGTGCTGCCTGCTGGTTCACTTCAGCAGAAAGGCTTCGACATCGCATAGACACGCAGACACAAACAAGAACGAGCACCGACACACACACACACACACACACACACTCATACCTTTGTGAGGGCCCTCGTTAACGTAATGCATTCCAGAGCCCCCTTCCCTAACCTTAAGTTCCACTACTAAATGCTTTACCCCAGCCACACCCTTAATCTAATTCTAACCTTAACCCATTTGCTTTAATGTCCTCACTCCGTTAGGTCTATAACTCAAATCGGTCCTAGCAAAGCTAAAAGCCCACACACGAACACACACACACACACACACACACACACACACACACACACAGTATATCACCTTCAGAAAGTTGACTGCTCGCAGCCGCGGCCAAGTTAAATGCTGCTTTGCCAGTCCATCTCTGCGTCCCCTCCCTCCCCCCGCTCTCCTCCCCTCTCCTCCCCTCTCCTCATCTCTTTGACTCCCAAGGACAAGGAGACCCACTGTACAATGGGACATCATTTATCACCGCAGGAACAATTACTGGAGACATTTCATTGTCAGAAAATTTCAAGCCAATTCTCTCCCCCCCCTCCCTATCTCTCTCTCTCTTTATCTTGCTCCTCCTGCTCTCTCTCTCTCCCTCTGACTTTCTCTTATGCCCTCCTGCCATCCCCGCCTCCTACTCCCTTGCACTCTGCCTATTTGCATGGCTCCCAATGAGCTCTGTTGCAGGTCAGACTCCCATTAGCCCATCACGATAGATTACAGCACATGAGGCAGCGGTATTATATCTCATCTCCCGGCCCAGACAGACTTTTCTCCCTCTGTTTCTCACAATGGGATCCTGGTTTTTCCTGAGGAAAGGCAAGGGGAAATTGCCTCTGATACTGTATCTTCAGCTCTGAGCTTTAATGAAGCCTTTCAACATGGTGTGGTGTGAAGGGGATGAAGAGAGAGTTAGTTGTCTAATCTCTCTGTTTGATCACACATGCAGGCCTAGCCTTGGCACCAGTACCACACAGCAGAGCCGAGCAGACTGGGAGGGATTCAAATGCCGTCCACAAATCAGATGTGTAATGTGTTCCTAATGTTACCTGGGATTTTCTTCTCTCTTTTTAAAATGTAAGGAATTAAACTCCTGTTCTGTACTTTACATCATCGCGTCCCCTAAACCAGTAAAACCCTTTTCAACTCTCTAAATATATCTGGAAAACTTGATCGTAACATTTTCTGGAGTTGACCTTTTCATACATTTTCTGGGTCCGATGTGGTTACAACATCAGGAAAATCTCCAGAACATTCAGGCAAGAGGTGGTGCCTGAGTAGAACATACTGGTGGCCTATAAAGAAGCACGTGTTCTTACTTACAGCACATCAACACCAGCATCTGCCTATATCACCAAAAGCTCTGGAAACCTTGTTGTCTTTCCAAGTTGACACCTGATTTTCTAAACGTTTGGCCCCTTTTGTTTTCTTCCAGAATCGGGTTTTTGTTTCTTTGCCAACTCATTCACTGGGAATTTTCGGGAACATTTTCCAGCTGTGTTCTCACATGTGCTCACTCAAGATGTTTTATGCACATCTTACTAGAGGGCTGGCAGGAAAGTTCCAGAAAACTTCCAGAGCAACTGACTGCGTTCTCACATACAGCTCCTGGAACTTTAGGAAAATGTCTGGAGTTCAGTGCATGTGTGAAAGCAGCTTTTGTCTGAAAACCCGGCTGCATTCAGCCACAGACTCAATGACCTGTGATTTGCCTCCACTGCTTCTTTAACTTCAAAAATATGCCATAAATTAAACAGGAGCTCGAACCCTTAGCGCACACGGCATCGCTCTCGTCCTCCCTTTATTTTTCCTTGGCATGTTGCATTTGTTTGGAAGCAAAATCAGGTTTCGACTCAGCACTTGAAATGCGTGTTCGCAGATCAGCAGATTCAGCCGAGTGTGAAGCAGCACCTCAGGTTGCCTGCACGGCGTCACTGACATCCATCAGTGCAGAATGGAAAACGGGCTCTTAGTGTCAAATACGCTGTGATTTATCCACAAGTGCTGATATGATCACTATTAGATCATTTTAATGACTAATGACATTTGAAAAGTGCTTGGGTCTGGGCTGAGGCATAGGGGGGAAAAACGACGACTCCCCAGTGCAGTGCCGTGTCCTCCCTGTGGTGAAAGCTGTGGGGGTAAGTCAGTTATGAAATGGTGCATTGAGTATACAGTGCATGTGGCCGTTTGTGGCACTGAGCATGCTGACAGGGAGACCCCCGGGGCAGTGCCTCAGGGCTGATTGGTGGCTTCTAACACATTTCTGTCAGTCTCTCTCCGGGCAGAGCCAGAGCCACATGTTAATCCACAGGTTAACCTCACATACTAATGCACATACAGACACAAACATATGTTCACATCCATACTGGTTCAAGTGGTTAAATGGTTGCTGTTATCAGTTATCAATAAGGCTGTTTGGAAGCTCTCTGTGCTTCACTCTACGGGAGTGCGATTCTGTGCCGGAGCAGGATTACGCAAACAGTAATGAACCGAATGAACGCAGTGTGTAGTAAAAATGTTTGCGTACATATCTGTATCTGATATCAATACATATATGGTACGGTATATGCAGTACAAGGTTTCTGTTAGGGTGCTGGTGGATAGAGCCTCCACAACACACACACACATTACAGTGCAGTAAGTGTACCTTTACAGTGTGTAATTTAGCAATTTAAATATTCACATCTGGATTATAATGTTATGGGCATATTTTTCCAAACCTGTAATTAAACTAAATGTATGTAATTATCAGTAATTTGATCTGATCTTTTTTGTTTTGTTATGTTTACTTTGTGTGTTTTTGTGTGCCCTGCTACTTCCTGCTGTTTTAAGACTTCAGAAGTAGAGTCCACTTGAACTTCAAATTACTTTTTGCGCTGTTCTTCTTCTCATGAGAAAGGAGTGGTTGGCAGTCAAGGTGTGCTAAGAGAGGAGAGGAGGGACAGGAGAATAACTGGAGAGGCCGAGATGGTGAGGTCACAGAATGTAACGTGTGAAACAGTTGGCCGATTGTGAAAGAAATATTATGTATCTGCTGCCACGTACTGCTTTTTGGTTTTTCCAGAGTGTCACTTAGCTCTAAGAGCCCCAGCTGGTTTTCAGCAGTAGCCAGACACCCCGGGGAACGCAGAGACCCTCCTGTGGGCCTGTCTCTGTAATAACTCTGTGCTGACGTGGGTTAAAAAGGGCCAGCGAGATAGAGGGAGTTATATATCTGGCATGCCTATACAAGTGAGTGGAGATGGAAGTGACCGTCTGTCTGGGGTCTGCACTGAATGCTGAGCAGAAAATGACAGGAAAATCAAATTGAGTGCAGGCCATTACATTGAACACTGTCTGTACTTCTTCTAGCATACAGCCCACAGTAGTTAAACCTAAGTGGAGATTTCCAGGAGCGCTCATTGGTGCCGCCGTAACCTTTAGGCAGATTCAATACCAAAGATGCCAGAACAGTGGAGGCTTTGTTGCGGCTTCCTAGTAGCTCTTTTAATTCCCATCTTACACACTGAATCCGAGAATAGACGCAAAACCACAGACGATCCATACAGACTTAATATCACTGAGAGGAGTAGAACAATGATTTAGAACCATGCTCGACATAATCAACTTTGCATATTTGATGTGAGCCACTTTCTCCAGAGTGGGCAGGCTTTCAAATGTAAATTTTGCCTGCAAACTTAAATCATTTAGTGCGTTTTACTTGAAGCGTATCTTTGACAACAATAAATCACAAGGTTGCTGCATCCATTAGCAAATTGGCTCTGCAGCGGATGGAAGAATAAAACGGGGAGCGAGGCAGAGTGAGGGAGTGTGCGGCAGCGGTCCTTTATAATCAACAGTAACAGTTTCAGAGCCTCGGTAGCCAGACACTGCGGCACACGGACATCCATAAAGCCTCTGGTCACATGCATCACAACAATGGGCCCATTGATTGGCTGGCCGGGACAGTGGGTGGGAGGCACTGGCTCTAAGTGATGCATGCCACAATCAGCTTTGAAGAGCCTCTGTTCTTTCTGTGGCTGTGTCGCACTCGCATCTCCCACCGTGTGTGTGTCCACGAGACGCCCGCGACAGATCCTTCAATGGCCTTCCTTCATGCCTGGCAGAGTGCAGCCGGCACACACTCGCTGCCTGTCTGCCCATCTCACCCCCATTCTGTCAGCCTCTCTATCTCTCACACACACACACACACAGGCAGTTGCTCGCAGTTCCGTGTGGGCACATTATCACTGACATATTCAATTCCTGGAGACTTACCCTAACCACAACCACTACTTGTCTAACCCTTACTCTAACCACTGACCCAAGAATCAACTTTTCCCCCATTGAAGAAACTTTTTGTCCACAAGCCGCTCCCTTTCCGATGGGTGGATATTTGTCCCTGAAGGTAGCCCATGACACATGCACATAGGCATGTACACGCACACACTGGCTTTAGCTTTTATCTTTGCTTTCATCTGGAGAGTTTTATTGTATTTGGATAAGTGCAGGCTACACTGTGTCCACTCTTTTCGGAGACGTGTATTTGACAGAATAGCCGGTGCTTTCATGAGCACAAAGAGGGAGACAAGAGGAGGAGAAATGGGGCCAATTAGAGGCCTGGAGCTACAGTGGTGTTCTGATACTGCTGGTCTGGGCCCGAGCACGGTGAATGTGTGTGTGAGTATGCGAACATGTGTGCACACATGTGGATGGTCTGCACATTATATACGAGAGGTGATTAGTATACAAATAAAACCCAGGAAATTCATTATTTCTGTTTTGTTGTCCATGCGATACTGGAATCTGGCTGAAATATGAATTATGGAAATGATGGTAGGGTTTTTTTTTAGCCCAGAGGCTTCGCTTCAGAAGCCTTCTCTCCTCCAGTGATCAGACACAATACCAAAAAGTGGGTACAAGGGGATGAGTTTCTTTTTTCTGTCTTTCTCAATCTGTATTTGACTCTGTGTCTTTATGCCCAAAAGGGAATTTAAAAATGAGATACGAGCGCAGTAGCTCTAAGTCTTTGTTTTATGTTGAAAGTTGCTGTGGTAAGAAGTTCAAATGCAGAGGAAAAGTACGAAAACACTATAGAAAATCCTATAGTGAGATTTTTGTACACACTCCGATGTGGAGTCAAATCGGACTGGCAGACCGTGCATATACTTATGATCAAAGTCTGCAGATCAAACACCTCGACTGGCAGAAAAGTGACCTAACCTAAGGCTTCAGGAAATGTAGCATAAACCTCGCAATTATTCATCTGCGATGAAAAAGAAAACTTCTGACATCTCGTCGGAGAAGTGTTGGAGGGGTTGATCATTATTTGTCGTTGGAGTTGCTGGTGTGCTGTTACGGCTCTTTGTTGACTCGTTCCTGAGTCCTCCCGGAATTCACATACTACATATCTTTACGGCCCTAACCACATCCCTGCTAATTAACAGGACAATAAACATGCTGGCTCCCATTAACTGTGGCGGCCGCAGCATATTTCCCCAGACAGCCTCTGACTGGTAGATAGGGGCTCTCTCTCTCTCCTGCACAGTATGTTAATCAGCCTCCTTCATCTCAAGCTCTCCATCTTCCCTCTCTGTCTTCAAAGTCAAGTAGAAGACCCTCTTCCCTGACGTCCCCAGGCCCTGCCCTATCTCCATCTGCAGGTAGCTTAATCTATCTTCACCGGAGAGCTTCTCCACATTAACGAGGTACTCACCGACCAATTACGATCCATTTCAGGTAGCGGGCTCGTCAGGTTGGTGTCACTAAGGAAATATGCCCCCCTGTCCTTTTGACCTTTTGGTTGTCCTGATGCATCAAGTGCTAAGGCAAACAGGAGAAGTTGTGGGCCTAGGGTGACTGACTTGTCATTATCAACCAGGCAAGTGGAACAGTGTAGTCAGCCTGAAAATGTGTGCTGGAAGTGCACCGGTGTGTGGCACAGCTCTGGAAACACTTTGGGCTTTATGTGGCGTGGAAGCTCTTTAGTTTGGAGGGTAGCGTATGGCGGGGATCCGACCTGCAGATAATAAGATGCCATATCATAAATCCTCTCAGTAAACTTAGGCAGTTAGGCTCATATTTGTTCATTCCATCAGGACAGGCACTGTTTGCTGCTCAGAGGGGATTGTCTCCATTCTCTTCCTTTCCTCTGTAAACACAGATTGTCCCTTAGAGAGTGAGCGTCGGGAGCATTATCATAAACAACTGTCAAATTTTGTCTTTGCATTGTTAAGTAGAGAGAAAAATGAGGACCATGATTTAATTAAAGCAAGACTGAGGGCACAGGAGAAATGAAAAAAAAACGAACACACAAAAAAAGAATTGGAGTTAATAAAGTAGCATGAATGAGTATGTGTGTGTTGTTATTGCTTGGCCAGTTGCAGAATTGATTTTATACCTTTGGGCGGTTTCGAACAGCGGTGGGCGATGTGTGTGTGTGTGTGTGTGTGTGGGCCCAGCTACTGGTCTGAGACAGGCAGTAGTTAGGCATGCCAATCTGGTGGCCTCTTCCAGCCTGCAAGTCTGCCCTCATCTTCAGGGCTCCCCGCTGGCCCCCTCTGCTTTGCAGTGCTCTGGCAGGAGAGCTAATTAAAACAGAGCTAAATTAGCAACCCATTCACAGGCTAGTCTGCCGCGTCTCCCTCCTCCCTGGCTGTTTGTCTCTGCAGTTCAGTGCACACAAACGAACACACACGCACACACACATGCACACACACACACACGTACAGAATCACGCCTTCCTCTGCCCATCGCCCTATATCTCACCGAGGCCGCCTACTGAGGGAACATGTGTTTACCTTAAGGGGTTTCATGGCAATTACACTCCTGTGCTCGCTCTGCCTGTTTTATTTTCCATTCGTGTGTTTATTTAATTGGCATTCAGTGTGCTTTAATTCTATTAGTTTCCTGAAAAGGTCAGGGTCATAGGGGACTGGCTTCTGACAGACTCACTTGTGAAACACGCACCACTCACACTGCTCCATCCATACACAGAGATAATTAAAAAAGAGCCACGGTAGAACTTATTTCACAACCTTTTAGAAACACAATTAAAAACCGGAAAAACCCAGCAGTACTCACAAGGCCTCTGTACTTTAATCAGTTTTTTAAAATGTAGTTTGAATAAATGTTGGTTCTTACTGTCTACACAGCACAGACAATCTCAGCTCATTTGTATTCATGATTTCGTTATCAAACAGAAACATGGTTGAATTAAAGATTGTTAAACGTCATTACATAACTGAGTGCTTGGGCACTTTGAACATTTTTAGATAATTATTTGTCTTTAAAAGAACACCAGCCGTTTTAGAAGCAAATTTTTCTTTTTACTTAGTCACTGATTTATTCTCAGATAACGACACATGTAACAGTTTGGTAATAATATTTGACTGACGTACATGTGCAGAGTCTGGAGTTTTCACCAGTTAGCCTGCTTGTATGCAGTGAGACACCTTTCTGCTGTCAGGTCATCGTTCAAATTACCCAGGAAATTTTGAAGTGTTTAAATTTTAAAGTCCCATAAAGTGGCCTACATGGCCCCGGCTGCCTTTGGCTGTTAATAATGAATGGAGAAGAACAGATCAGCATATGTAATAGGAACTTGGCTGGAGACGTGGCCTAGGCTGTCTGGGCATTTCAGACAGTCCGTCAGCATCTCTGCTGACCCTGATGAGCAGTTATTGAAATGACGCGAGATGAGCTACAGACACTTGACGGAGGCAAGACTTGACAAACCGGGAGCGTGTTTGTGTTGCTCCTTCTGTAAGCTTTAGCATAAACGCCTTAGCTTAAGATTCATATCATTGACCCTTATAAATGATATAATATATAATATGAAACAAATCTTCATTTTGAAAGTCTAAAAACAATTAGACCTATGCCACAGTTTGTGTTAGTTACTTCTTATTTATTAATTTGCTGCGTAACATGAACATTACATTTTAATACATTACTACACATGCGTATAACATTTGTAGATTTTCATCGGCAATGCTGGTGAAGACAATGACTCCCACGATCCAACGCTGCTTCACGATGTCATCAAAGGTCTTTTGTTATTGTTTTGATTGAGAGACCCCAAGTGGCCAAAGTCACATATTGTGTGGTTAAGGTGCGATAGGAAAGGATATCAGCGTCATAAGTGGTTTAATCTGCACTTTATTTTTAAAAGATCATGTTTAAATTATATTCCTCAGAACATGTGAATAATACTAACTAATGCTTTGATAGCTAATGGATCAATGGGTGTATCATTTTTCCATTGAACTCAGCGATGTGGGGTATTTCACTTTACCCGATCACAGAGATATTCTGCATTTAAAAAGACACATATTAAACTTGTTTTTTTTCCCCCTCCATCATCCACCTCTCTCTCTGTGCGGCTGGTGCTGATTATGGTTAATTATGTTGATGAATGGTAGTGCTGAGGGTACTCCATCAGCAAATCACGATCTGTTCTCTCTCTCTCGCTCCTTCCACTTGGTCACAACTCAGCTGAGTTTGCAGGATGGTGCATCATGTGGCAATGCAGCTCAAATACTCACACACACGTCAGACTTGACCTTAGACTCTTTTTACACAGGTCTCTGCTGAACGCCGACTACAAACAGTCTTTGTATCTGTTAGACGGGAGGTGTTGGCAGTTTGTTTGTGTGTGTGTGCCCCTATATTTACCAAGCACGTTGGTAAGAGCTACAATTAAGACTTCAACTGCGAAAACGACTGCCTGACCACTAATGTGGCAGTGCCACTGTTTCTTCTTTAAGTTGTTTGATGCTGCAGTCACACACACTAATCTTAGTAATGGCACCACATCCGCCCATGCTTTAATTCAATTTTGTTTTTTAGTAGCACAGGCTTTGCCATAAAATCTATATTAATTTAAGCACCTGCAGTAAACACTTGGTCTTGTTCCTACTTTAGGACAACGGAGATAGTTTGCAGTGTGTTCTTTTTCTTGTTGTGGAATGTTACCTTTATATCTTACTGCATGCTGCACATACTTGCATTTAATTATACTAATCTGATATTCCCTTTATATAAGGATGTATAGGCATAGCTACCAATTATTAATCATCTTTTATTAATTACCCATCGTTTTTTCTTTCTAACTAACTGCATGTATGTTTTTAGCGGACACACACAGGGTGAATAAATTGCATTCAAGCCGTGATGTTGTTTTCGAGTGGACTGGGTCCTCCTCTGACGCTGCTCTCGAATGTGCACTCGTAACATTCGAGCTAGGATTATGCCCCCATCCCCTGCCCGCCTCTCATTTAATTGGCTTAGATGAATATCTAAAGAGCTAGAGCTTGGTTTAAGCCATGCAATTAGTATAGTGCTGTTATTGAATTTTCCCGAAAGCCATGGATGCAGATCGTGTGACATAAACAACATTTAAGTCATAGTCCAAACGCGATGGATACTTTGCGTACTGTAAAATGTTTATTTATAGAAAAGATCGCGCAGGAAAAGAAGGGATTCACTGTGGAGAAAATTGCCCGAAATTCAATATGCTGTGCAATTATCATGTGTAATAGCCTGTAAAATCCTAATATCTATTCAGCCACTTGGAAACGCACAAGAAATGGCCGGACCACTTAGCCCACTTTTCTCTGGCCCCTTCCTGGGCATGACAGACGGCCCTGTCTGAGGAGCAGAGAGAAATAATATAAGCCATATTTCATTCAAAGGCCCCCCCCTCCATGTATCCTCATTCTCTCTGTTTAACCGACTTTCTCTCCTTTCCCTTATCTTTCTGAATTCTCCCGAGCCATATTGGTGATTACTAATGGTGAATCAGCAGGGAGGTAACAGACTGAATCCTGGAGGCAAATCTACTCGAAAAGAGAATGTTGTCTAGTTCTCCTCCTGCTCAGTCCTTCTTATTTCAAGGGAATCGTCCGACAGTGAGATTTTGGACATGTGGAGCATAACTGGGAATTGCGCAGTGTGCATCCTGCAATGCTCTGTAGCATTGCAGGATGTTTATAGTTTCAGACTTTATGATAACTAATAAACTGTGATCACCATATTATATATTTTCAATTCCAAACTGAATTTTAAAACACATGTCAATGATATCATCAGTTTTATCTCTCCCTGACCTAGAAAACCTCATACATGCCGTTGTCTTTTCCTGTCTGGACTATAGAACTATATATCTCATTTTGTAGGAAAGAATTTTTAACATACGATATGATTTTACCGCTGATTATTATATTCATTATAACAACCAGTCTGGAAGAGCTTAAACATGGTGGTTACACAACTGTTCCTGGTTTCTCTCTCCTCTCTCTTCCACCATTAAGCCTTTTCCCGAGTTTTACTATTTTATTTATTCTTGGATTTTATTTATACTGGCTCTGTTGTAAATCTACCAGAAAGCCTTTATTGATTTTAAGCTGGGCTGTTTGTTAATTTTATTATCTGCCCATTTTATTGATTTGTTGTCTTTGCTTATTGTGAAGCACTTAGTAAGTTGGGCTTTGAAGTGCTATATAAATAATGTTTATTATTATTATGGCAGCACATACAGTTTATTTTGGTTTCTTGTCTGAAAAAAGAAAAAATATATATCCCAATAATCACGACTAAAGAAGAACATGAGCTGATGTGCAGAGCTGCAGTCAGAAATAGTGAAATCTCTTTCCTGCGCATAAGAAAAACAGAGAAGGTTATAAAGACTGAACGTATGGATGGCGCTGGTGGCAACTCATTGGGTTTGACGTGCACCTTTACTCATGCTACTTTCTCTCCTTTTGATAGTAAAGGACCCCCTCCCCCCCCTTTCTCTACCCATCACTCGTCTCCCAGAAACATCAGAGACAGCATAACTTGCGGGCCTGAGTCTGTGCGATCTCCGGTGCGTGCACGTCTGTTGCATATTGTGTACCTGCTCACGTGCGCATGGTTGTGCAGCAGCAGCAGCAGCAGCAGCAGGCAGCACCAAGGCCAAGCCGTTTACACCTAGAGTTTTTGCAATAAACCTGTCAGGAGCATACCCATCTTCATCTCCTAGCTGTTCACTTCGTCATCTGACAGTGGCTGTCAAATCTCTGCTCAGGATTTCCTGGAGTAAAAAAAAATCCCCAGACATCTTTTGCAACAAAACAACAACAGTAGCAGCAGTATCAGACAAAATAAGCTGGTTTCTTTTTAGCGTGGCTTGGGATCACAGAAAGTCGCAAAGCATTACAAATTGATCATAACAAGCAATATCTAATTCACTACTTATTTGCTGTGCTGCCATATCCAGTCACCTCCTCACGCTCACTGCCCTCCTGTATCCTCCCACTAACCTTCCTGCCTGTGTATGAGATGCTGACTAGACCTGTGCTGTGTATCAGCCTCAAATCTTTCCTCCCGGGGCAAACCAGTGATTGCCTGCTACCAGTATTGAAGGGAGGGACTATTTCCTTATTTGCTATCCTCTCCACTTAGAGCCCAACCAGCACCGCTGCCATCATCTTCCCGATGTGTCACATCTCAAAAGAGCAGGGAGCACTTGCCACCTCTGCTGGAAGATTTCCCCGTTCTGTGGCACCCTGATAAGCTCTGACTTACTTCCTCCGCGTGCAGGCACATGGCTCGTGTTGCCTTTTGTAATTACATCTGCTCCGCTGCACTGTTTCTGCTCCCCTCACTCTCTCCCGCTTCCAAATGGAAAGTAGATTTGTGGGTGTGTGCACGCGTGTGCATGAGTGGGTGAGTTTTTTTGTCTAGCACACACACACACACACACACAAGAATGAACAAACATGATCCCTGGACACCGTCTTTGGGAACCGGATATTTCTCTTACATCCAGGCAAACAAATGGAAGGATGGAAGTACATGTATCCTTGTGTATTCTCTCCATGCATTGGAATGCCACCCACCACCAGCTGTAATGGATCTCCTTCCCTGACACACACTCTTCATGCTGATGGGTTCAGACCGCAGCATTTGTTTATCCATTTTTTTCTAATAGAAAATGGAAATATGACAACCTCCACAGACTATTATTGTGTGTGTAGACTTCTATTTGTGTGTGTAGAGGGCTGCAAAAGTTAAATATGAAGAGGCAGAATAAGTGTTGTCTTTTTGTTTTCTTTGCTGAACGGGCGATGATTAATGGAAAGATAAAAGATGCTTCTCGTACTGCAAGATCAAGTTATTTTCGCCTGCTTACTTTTGCCTCTCTGGCGTGCTTGGATTATTCGTGCAGGATAGAAACAGTTTGAGTTCTGTAGCAACACTTATATTCTCCCCAGCTACTATTAAATAAAACCCTTAGGTTCAGTATTAGTTCTAACACTCACCTGAGACACTGATCTCAAACTTGCTCTGTGTCACCGACCTGATGGTCGGGGCTGACAGCACTGACACTGCACCCTAAGCCCTGTCTGGATGGGATTTATTTCTCTAGGGAATGCTTGGTAATTTGAATATCACACGCTGATATGTCGGGATTTTTATCCCTGTGCAGAGTGCATGTTTATGAGAAATTGGCCCCCAAACCCAAATCACGCTCCCAAATACCTTCTTTTTTCAGTGCACTTGTTTGTCCATTACTTAAAGAGTAACTTAAATAGCAAGCTCTATAAGCATGCTCCCCTACGGAAACCCACTTGTCATCTGTTCTCTGGGTCTTGGCTTCAATAATTGGTGGTGTACATATTAATGCTACAGATCACACTGTTTCAACAGAAGAGCATTTGCCGGAAATGCTGTTTTTCTTGTGTGCAGATATTGTCTTCTGGTTTACTTCGCTTCTGTCCAACAGCTCCTGCTCATCCAGTTTCGATGTTCATCATTTTGTATACTTACATATTTTGAGAGGCACCTGCCGGATCTTTGAACCAGTCCAAATAACCCTGTTAATTTTCAAAATAAAAGTGGATAAAAGTTTCCTTGATCCACCACTTTGCTGGATCCAAAATTCTGTCTTGACCCATGTCACTGCCTTCCAGCAGGTTTTGAGCGAATACGATATTTAGTTTTTGCACAATCCTGCTGAGAAACAAACTTAACAATGGGAGAAAACAAAACCTCCTTGGTGGCGCTTTCATGGTAATAACAAAGCAAATGATCTGGAGGCTGTGTTCCTGTAACCGAAAGGGATGTCAGGGTCTTCTCATTTGATCGGCATGAAAGAACTTGACTGTTTTTTAGGTCAACAAAGAAACAGATGTGCAGCTGTTTTTAACTCACTCTGTAAGTAACATCTGGATATTGTTGCCCTCCTATGTTTGCGCTTCTTTGTATTTTTACTGAACTATTCAACAACAAGTCTGTTTCTAGATGTAGGAAACTGCCCTTAACCCCTCTAGCTGCCTTTGTGCCAGCACTCAGATCGTCCTCGCTGCCAATAAGCTAAACTAGGACAGATGTTGCATTGGGATAGAAGCAGTAGGTGTCTTTCAGTAGCTGATCCCAACCTGCTTATGTTTTTCCCTGCTATTTCTTTGCATCCAGTTATTCAGCTGATCATGTTATAACAAAGCATGGATCTTGCAGTAGTAGCACATCTGTTTTTGTGCGTTCATATTTGTCACTGCATTGTCTGTGATCATTTAAAAGCTGCGATGCCTCCCACTCACAACGGCCCTGCAAGTAGAGCACAATATTCACTTCCTCACAAACTAACCCCCTTCTTTTGATTCTGTTGAAGGCCTCAAGGGAAAGTGTTGAATCATTGGACTGCAGATGTTATCAATGCTGAGGAAAGACATATTTCCCCCCGCAGGTGGATGATGGAGCTGTGTGTGTGTGTGTGTGTGTTGGTTGGTGCACAGCCTTGTGGGTAAGGCTTTATTCTTGCCCTCACCTCGCTGTTTGACTCATGATATTCATCGCAACCTTATTTTTTGATCGCTGGACCGTCACCTGCACAGCTGCCCTCCATCCTCAAAGGTTGGATTCCACATCACCCGACAAAGAGCTGTGCCTTGACATCGCTACTGACCCCTGGCAGAGACAGAGGTAGAGCTCTATCATGTGAGGAGGCTTCAGTTCACCCTTTATTGACACAAAAAGGATCCCATACTTTGGAGTGATGCCTTTTCTCTGTCCGTTCAACAGTCTTTCAGTCCTGATGGACCAACTTGTTATAAGTGGCCCTTTCTTCTCTGCCTCTGCTAGCAGCCGTATCCACCTCCTGGCTTCCCTGGATTAGGTTTAAATACAACAGCACATCCCCACTCCACTTGTATAATTGGCTTTCATCTTTTTTGTTTTGCTCCCCCCTCTTCACCTACCTTCTCCTCTCACCTAAATCAGAGCTTGGACTATAATCTGCCTGTGAGGGTGAAGAGATACAATACAGGCTCATTACTCCTCGCTACTCACTTTCGCTGTCTGTCCTTCATTTGCTCTCGTTTCACCCTTTTTCTCGCCCTTGCAGCTCAGCTCCCTGTCACTGTCCTCTCGAGCCGCGGAGCTGCGGCTGCTCTGTGAAGTCCAGGCTCTGTTTGATCTTGTAGTCCAGAACACAGGATGAGAGTTATCCACTGGCAACAACAAGAACATCCCATTAGGAGCCGTGCAGAGCCTTGAAAAATGCTCTCGCCTCTCGCCCCTGACGCTGCTGATTCTCCGCGCTGCTCCTCAGCTCAGGGTCAGCATCACTGTCTCTCCACACACTTGACACCTGAGCTCAAAGTCTGGTTCACTTGTTGAATTTTTAAAATGTGGAAATGCTCTCTCGGATTTTGAGCCAGTCATGGTTTGGTCACTGTGTCACTGATGGATATTCCAGTTGGCCGTATTTTGAAGGTGACCTTGATAGAATTGGGAGTTTTGAATTGGTAGGCACCGTTTGATGAGAGAGATATTTTGTTGGATCCTGAAGCCTGTGTGCTGTCATGGTTTACTGCTTGGGTGAAGTTAAGGTTCGGCCAATATTGGTTTAATTTCCCACTAATTGCTATTGAACCCATTATAATGGACCAATCCAAGCATGTGTTTCCTGTTTTGTCTTTGTCTCCATGTCTAGCAACTGACATCAGAAGATTACAAACACTAATACACCAATAGAAACCCTGATCCATCCATCCACTCATCCATTATCAATAATCCCAGCTGACATTGGGCAGGATACACAGTATTTGGAAAAAAGATATGTTATTATTTAATTATGTTTTATCACCATATTGTCACACTTACAAACTCATAAACTATAAACAGCCTGTGATATCTCTAATGAATAATTATTTATCACTTGCTTCAGAAATGAGTTTGTGCTGTTAAATTTAATATTGAATGTAAACTTAATTAAGCAAGTTAGAACAATTGAGAATACTGTTTTAAAAGATTAAGAATGTGTCACTATGTCAGTCTAATGTTTTACTGTAAAAAATACTTTTTATAAGGATTTAATAACTCATCCTAGAACAGAATTTTCTGCAAGAGATAATCAACTTGAGTAATTAGAGAGACATTCAAATAAATGACTGCCTAATTATTTTTGCATGTTAATGCACAAATAGGCACTCTAATTATCCATGTGTCTATTAACTTATATCTGGTCTTTATTCCCTTTAGTTGTTTCCCCGCCTCGTCTCTTCAGGCACAGAGTGTCACACAGCGCGGTGAGGCTCCTGGTGTTATCTTAAACACACCCAGCATTTGTCTTGGGCTCTATTGTTTTGGCTTCATGCACAAAACCAATGGAGCTCATTCATCATGTGCTCATTGAAAATGAAAATATTTGCTTGAACATTTGTGAGGATTTTTCAGTACAGTGTGAGGCGGAGCAGTGAGATTTATCAAAGCCGTGCAGGCAGTTCATGCTACAGTCATGGTATTTGCTTGCTGAAAAAGCATTATTCGCTCCCCTTATCGTCCCTGTGCATCTGACATGAACAAATCACACACACGCGCAGACACGCATGTATGCAAGTAATTAATGGGCACAGAGACATGTGGCACACTTGCACACTCACATCCACACAAATACTCACTGTGCTCTCTGTTGCCGTCACAAACAACCAGTGATGGATAGGCCCTTTCCATTTTAAACAGGGGGAAAGCACATGCCCCCGGGGACCCTTATGTGTGGAAGTACTTTGAAGTGTCCACATTTAATTCTTCTGTATGATAAATGAGAGGAGAACTGCCGTCGTAGCCTGTGAGAAAAAGCTCTGCTTGTTCAACGAGGGGAGCGGTAACAAATGTAGCGATAGCTGATAAGCTGACTGTGTCTCTTGCTCGTGCTTGTTGTTCTGGTCCCTGCAGACCCCCACAGCCAGATAACAAATCCATCCTATCAATCAAACCCATCAATGGCTGGCTGCAGATTAGAGACAGTGATTTTGGGGCTGATTGGAGGGGAAATGCTGATTACACCTCTCTCTCCCTCTCTCTCTTTCCCTCTCTGACTTGATTACACTCTGCCTGTGTGTTGTCAAGCTCGGCTGCTGAGCTGTAATCACTGGAAGCTGAGAGCAGGAGGCCTGGGATCCATACGAGACACATATCCAACTGCACCACATCGCCAGAAGGCTGTGACTTTATGACCAGGTCATTTAAAAAGGCCTGTATCTCACACTGTCAGAGCATCAAGGCATGGCCGCAGAGCGCACGCAGGCCAACACACATGTGCATGCATGCAAACATCACAGTGAGATAAGGAAAAACTCCAGCTATGAAACCTTTACTCAGACAACTCCTGGCATGTTCACCACCTCCTGAGTCTCTCCACTCCTCTGGCCTACTTCCATCACGGTGGCAGAGGGTCCCGTGCTGGATCCTGGACGCACACTCACACACGCACGCACACACACACACACACACACACAGCAGCGCACTGAGTGGAGTCCTGAGCTTTATTTAGCTGCCTCACCTTTAAAACTGGAGCACCAGCTCCAGACGGTTTCTTCTCCACCTCAGCTTCTTCTAACATTACATCCCTCTATCCCTGGACTCCTTCATCCATATGCAGCGGATTTCTCCTTTGTTTTGCAACCACTGCAGCTGGAGAGGCCTGCTGTATTTTGTCAGTTTGCGTGTACTGTCAGACAACAGAGGAAACTGCATGAATTTACTTGAACATGAAACCATATTCATTGCCAGATATTACAATCATTCTGCTGGCAAGTTTGAAATGTGTTTGGGAAATTAATTGGTTTCGTGCGCTTGCTTGTTTATAGAAAAAAAGAGTAATTGTGATGGGTTCTCAGTGGGAGCGCAGGAACTAAGCGAATTTCTTCTTTGTCCCTCACGTAAACAAGGAAACTGCTGAAACGAAAACTCAATAATGATTGTGATGATGACATTATGAGCAAATGGAGTACATGCATGGAAAAAGCCCACAGCGGTGTTGAGTTGTCTTCAAACTCAGTTGCTAAATATTCAGGGGCATGTGAAGTTTTTTTGAGCATCCTGGAACACTTAGTGCTGTGGTGGCTTTTCTTCTACAGTGTGATGAAGCAGTCTGGATTCTTGACACAGGCCAGTTGACATGTGTGGGGCCCATTTGGATAGAGTGTTTCAAATGATTTTCAGGTTTGCTCACGTTGGCTGTGCTATCTACCTGCCTGTAATGGGGAAAAACATTCGGCTGGGGTCATGTTGGGACCCAAAAAATGCCCGTCGCTTGGTTTGTTTCCTCCCAGGCTCGAACAGAACGTTTTGGCCGGAGCACAGCAGAATCTATCAGGGTTTTTCCTTCATCTTTTCCAACGCTGTCTGCAGGGTCACTCATTCAATTACCGAGTCATGTTTGTTGCTCTTTTGGCTCCACTCCTGCTTTAAATCCTCAACATTACATTTGGGACTGCGGGCGTGTGTGTGTGCCATTTAATCTCAGTCTGTGTTTGTGTGTGTGTGTATATGTGAGGTGGTTGCACGTAGGACTCATAACTCTCTGTGTCCCCGGTTGTGAACCATCTTTGAAGCCCACAAATTGTCTCATTCAGCTTGTGTTAGGTATCATTTCAATTGACACCATGCTCCCTAGCAGTGGTGCTTTGAATTGAGCATACTTGCATGCTTGTTAGATGGAAACAGCTGTCAGGGGAGATAGCGAGAGTGACTCACTCTTCTTTCCCTCACTTATCGTTTGCCTATTCCGGGCTTGCTCCGCTTAACGTGACCTCCGAGAAAGTCAAAATATTCTGCTCTTTTCCTCTCTTTTTTTTTCTCTCTCTCCGTCATATTCACAGTGAGCGCACACAGCACGGTGACTGATTTCTGCAAATGTCGTGGCCAAAAGTGCACCGTGCACCTGTGGCACAGCAGGAAACAGAGTTGGATTAGGATGAATAAATTATCAGAGTGTGTTGTGTGCAGCGTGCTCAGGAAAACTTCTGAGGATTTGGAGAGGTTCTGTCATAAAAGCTTCGCTCAGCATCTTTGCAAATAAATACATTTCACCTTGAATCAACCACGGAGGCTGCTCAGGCTTTTCCGTGCAGCTCAATTTATTTGATTATAAGAATAACACAATCAAGTCCAGCACTTTTTTCCATTACCCTTGTGTTAACATCTTTTAGAAGAACCAAACACCGGATGTGAGAAACGGTTTAGTGGGTTCACTGTACATGCAGTGAGATGGGATATGGCTAACACCAGGTTTGAAAGGTGTCAAGCACACACTCAAGTCGTTTTCAGAGTTTGAATATGTTAAAATATGAATAACGCAGAACACAAAGATTTACAGACCAATCAGGCAAGAGGTGGCCCAAGGGTATAGCCGTCAGGAGGAAGGACATAATGTGTAAATCTGCTAGGGAAGAACACAGGGTTTTTGTTGCGAGCACATTGACTCCAGCCGTATCGCACTATACTGCCAAAAGCTCTTAAATTGACATATTTGTCAGCAATGCACCAGTTTTTGATCCTGAGATGTTCGTATACTTCCAGTTTTGCATCTGTCGTGTGTTAGACACATCATCAACAAACCAACTTGCTCTAAATTTTCTTGCTGCATTCTCATATGGGCTCTATTTTTTGGGAAAATGATCCATGGGCCTGGCAGGAAAAGTTCTTGAAAACATCCAGAGCAATCAACTCTGACATCTGCATTCTCCCACACAGCCTCCAAAAAACCTCCCGTCTTAAGTGCAGGTCTGGAAGCAGCTTCACTAACTTCTTGACTTCATGACCTCATCGTGACATCACTCTCACAGCAGGCAAACATTTAAAGATAAATCCTCTTAATATCTTTCGTGTCTGGAACCGAATGACTCGCCTGTGTCTCCGTCGAAACTGTGTTGTCTGCAGCTGCACAGAGTTGGAGACGTGTCTTTGGAGCAGTTTGTCATCCGAAAGCTTCACTTTATAGAGATATTAATAAAAGGAATATTGCTGTCCAGAGAGTTCATGATGTAGTCATGGAGATTTGAGCTGTTACTTGGATACTGGACACTTTCTTTACCTTCATTCAAAGGCTTTTGTCCGCTGGGTAGATCATATCTTACTGTATACCAGCATACCAGCTGATGCAGAATTTTAATGCGTCCACCATCGTGCATCATTATGTATCGTAAATACATAAAACACAAGTGCCATCGTTAAACTGCAGCACTTAATGTAATTGATCCTCAAATGGAAGGAAGACAGTCAGAGTGTCAGAAACAACACAAAGACTCTGTCAGCATGACCCACATGTACAGAAAGGCAACAACGGAAACTGACTAAATCTGAGTCAATGCTTCTTAATTTGATTATTTACGACAGAGCTTAAATTTCCAAATTTAAAAACTACACATCTTACAGGAAGAGAGAGATAGATGCACGTTTTCTGAATTTGCAGCATGAAGTTAACTTATCACTGAAAACTCAGGAATTCTGTTATGATATGTTGTGTTATTTTTGGTGCTTGTTGGTTCATGCCTTCCTCCTCCGTCCCCATAACATACAAACCCTTTCAATGCATATCTCGCTTCTGAGCATGAATATCTTTTTTAGACGCACGTCACACCGTCTGCGTGCTCTCCTATGTGAGACCCGCATTCCTGTTCTGCTCTTTTCTAATGGATTTTCTGCAGAACTAATGGATGGATGTTTGGCCATAGTGTGTAGTGAATGACTCATAGTGTGAGTGGCACTAATAGGAGGCTTGTTCTCCTCTTAAAGCTGGAGACATTGACAGCGGCTCATCTGCCAGCTCATCTAAATACAGCAACCTGCGCTTGTGTTAACAGAAAAGGAGAATTCAGGTCAAGTCACTATGGCGTCGTCAAACAGCTGGCCTCCAGCCTGTTCCTTACATGATCTATGAGACATGCCCTGTGTGAGACAATGCAGGTTAGATCCCCAGATCAGATGAAACAAATTTGCCCGCATTTAAAAGAGCAAGAATGTAGTTATAGATTCGTAAACCTGTGTTACCTGTCATATTTTTGACTGAAAAGGAATACGTGGTCCTAGTATTCTGTAGTGATTTGATCTGACAGTCGAGAGATTTGATTGGTTGCTCAGGTGAAGCTGTGCTCCAGCGAATGCAAAAAAGATGGATGTGACGTAGCCGAGGCCTCTTGACCTCGTGACCTCCTACCACAAGTCCCTCGTCCACCTGGTTGGATCGGGAGCCGGCGAATGAAGGACAAAATGAATAAATTATACCAAAACCACACTTTTGGAAATGTACACACGTTTTTCTTTTTTTACCAACTGACAAAACAGATGACTTCACTTTGCTTTCCCCCATGACCAGCAAGCCCAGTGTGGTTTTATATGAAAGGAGGGGTGAGCCAGTTGAGGCGAATCACAGTAACCTCAGAAGCAGGCTTAAAAAAACACACATACACACATACAGAAACCCATGCAGACTCACAAATGTCTTCTCTCAATCCCTCTGTCACTGTCTTGCGTGTCGTCCCCGTGTCTGTGCCGATTTTCGCCGGCTTCCAGCCACAGACCATAGTCATGCAGCTTAGGTTAATTGGCAACTCTAAGTAGGTGCAGATTTAATGGTTGTCACTGTATGTTGGGCCTGTGATGGATTGGAGACATGTCCAGGGTGTCGCCCGACTGTCACCTAGTGTCCGCTGGGATTGTCTCCGGCTCCCTTCAGACTGTTAAAGGATAAAGGGTTCAGATAATGGACGGATGGACGGATGGACTTTCACCGTGTATCTTATCCTGCTCTATAGGCTCTCTGTTTTTTTTTAGATTAGCTTCTCTAGCTTTAATGACTCACATCACCTTGGCGAACCATAGCTTATCACATGTGAGCATGCACAGCGTAATCATCAGGTTACACAAAAGCATTTGTACACACACACATTTATCCTCCCACATGTTTTCAAACACACAAAGACCTGCATATGCACACACGCTATCATCCAGCCATTGTGGAAAGTGGCAGCCTGCTTTTTTTCCTCGCTCCTCCTGGGCTCCGGTGCCTGTCAGGGGCCTCGGATACTGTTTTTTAATGAGGAGACTCTCTCCTCGCACTTGCTCCTAGTCAGGTCTGTTGCTGTGTGTCCAGAGGAGACGTGCGGGTCTGTGTCCCAGGGCTAATTGCTGCTACTTGGCTGATAGTCTTTCTGTGCTCCACTCTCATTGACTCCCCGGACTCTGGGGGGATTCCCACAGGCACCCAAAGACAAACAAACCTAGGCGGACAATCGATAACGGATGCAAGAGTTACCGCTCGGCGCAGCTGCTGATTAAGATTCTCTGGGAGCGGGTACGTGTGTATGTGTGGATCTGGGCTATGTAAGTGTGTGAAGGTGTTTGCTGATTGCCCCCTCTCCTTCAGAGCTAACTGGAATCTTCAGCCAGTCCCTAAGTGCTTCATGTGATTTTGATAAAGAGCATGAAAGAGTTCCTCCTCACATGCAGCAACACCATATTAATATTCCCGGGTAATTATTCCCTGAACTTGTATCAGCGTCACAACATGGCAGGTGAGATTTTGTGATTTGAAATTGTACTAATAGCGATAACGAGCAGATCCCTAATGATTAGAATGGCTTTTATAGCCATCTTCCTTTTTGCATAATTTGACTTTATTGTGTTGATGACATGTGATATGATTCATCACATCAGTTAATCATAGAATGAAACAGGAAATAAACCCTTTTATTTTGAGTTACTCTTCTACAGCTCAACATTAAAGTGTGATTCTCACTTCAGCCCCATTGTAGTTTTGTCTGATATGTTTCTCATATTTAATTAATGGGAGATACAAAATATTAATATTCAGTATCAAGATATATATGTATTTTATTTTCCAAATGAGAAAGAGGAGCCATAAATAAATCAAGCAAGGTATCTCCCTTGAATTTCAAGTATGTGACGTGCTAGTTTTTTCTTAAAACTAGTTTAAGATGTTGAAATCACACTTAATTTAATTGTCTTTCATGCAAAGTTGCAATAGAAGGTGCTTGAGAGTAAATTTAAATACAACGATAGAATAAAACACAGCAATAAATAAATAAATAAACATAAATGTACTGAGACAGCTTTACATTCGTTTTTTGTGGCCAAAGGAAAAACAGTTGCTCTGGACATGACGTGTCCCTGTGTGCCACGGACTATCAAGCAAAGCTGGGCCTCACCCCGTCTGCCCCTCTAGTCCCTCTCTTCCCCTTCTCTCTGGGCTCGTGTTTGCTTTGGTTCTCATCTCCAGCCCGACGGACTCACAATGATGATCTTGACCAAGCGCAGGGAAAGTTCAAGGTTGCTCGGTAAATTGCCTCAAAGCAATCAGCCCTTGTCTCTTTGCGCTAACAGTGTGAGCTCTCTGTCTCTGCCGCCATCTCTCCGTCTCTCCTTTTATTTTTAGTCTCGCCTTCGCCATCTCTGTGTTTACCAGGAGAGGGTGGGCTTGGGTGGGGTGGGTGCATTGCCATTGGCAGGAGGGTGTGTGTGTGTGGGGGGGGGGAGCTGCTTTGAAGTCTTGGCTCTGACCGGCGGCTGAGTGAGGGATGGGGACTTGAAAGCGTCACTGGCTGTGTGACATTTCAGCACAGACCAGCGTGACCCAGCTGTGTGTGTGTTCGGTGTGTGTGCGTGTGTGTGTGTGTGTGTGTGTGTGCGTGGACAAAAGAGTGTCTCCTCCACCTAACGGCTTCAGCTGTCCTCGAGGACTGCAGGCTGCTGGGGGCTATTTGCCTCTGCACCAAGGGGATCACCTTTCATTGCATGAAAAAACAGAATCACCCCCTCAACCTCGATCCATTCACTCAACAGTGTATTGCCACTGGAATGCAGCACCACAGCTGATGTGCCTTTTATAAATACAGTCAATACCCAGATCCATTACGCAGATATTCCACGAAACACGGCCGCGTAACAATTTTTGGTTGAATTTGAGAGCACACGCACCAGCACACCGGGCTCCAGGTCAGCCTCCTGTGGGTCAACTGCTCTTTCCAGCCCAGTGTGTCTGAGTAGCTTTCTTCTGATGGCTTTACACACATGAAAGACTTCACTTTAATGTGTCACACCGAACCCACACGCTCAGCCAAACATCAAAGTCCGCCTGTGGCCTGTAACCGGCCGAATGTCTTCATCTCCCAGTCGCCGATGTGTGTGTGTGTGTGTGTGTGTGCGTGAGCGCCTTTCTGTCTGTCCTTTAAACGCTGTAAACAGGTGTTAACATGTCAGCCCACAAGATGCCACATGCCGCTGTGTCATGATCTCCTGAACAGCTGTCCCCTGCCACTGTGTGAGTGTGAGTGTGTGTGTGTGTAAGAGAATATTTTTACTGTAAAGGTTATGAATGAGTGCAAGAGGAGCTCTAGCCCTGGATCTTGTGCAAAGCCAAGGTCAAGCAAAGCAAAAAGCCAAGATTTCAAGGAGGCAGCGAGGGATTTCCAAGAAATCTCATGGAGTGGCACCTGGGTGCAGAATCCCATTGTCTTTTCAAATATCCTGATATGTTTGTAATGCTCCAGTTTTCGTGTCCATTGCGCGTTAGAAACCTCAACAACACGCTCACCTGCTCACTGTGAATTTTACTGAAATGTATGAGATATTTACGGACATTTTTCGTGAATATTGGCCTGGTAAAGGTCAGGAAAGTATCTGGTGAAACTTTGGAGAAATCTTCCATTCTTCAGTGCATTTCTGAAAGCAGCTAAACAGCCTCCATTAGCAGCTGTATATCTACTGACAAACAGCACATGAAGGAATCTCCTCCCTCTCTCTTTGTCCGTCTCTCTGGATTGAACAATCAGCTAAAAACGTTTTTAATGTGAATGTGAATGTCTGTCCTCAGGTGGAAATTGAAAAACTGGACTACCTCCACTACCTGCCTCTGTTCTTTGACGGCCTGTGCGAGACGGCTCACCCGTACGAGTTCTTCGCCCGCCAGGGAGTCCATGACATGCTGGAGCACGGAGGCCCCAAGATCCAGCCTGTCGTTCCCCAGCTCATCATCCCCATCAAGAGTAAGTCCGGGAAGGTGTCTGCACTCATGGTTTACCAATCACACACATCACGGCTCCTCTCCCAAGTGGCCCTGTGTGAGAGTGTGTGTGTGTGTGTGTGTGTCTGTGTGTGTGTGTGTGTTTGTGTGTGTGTGTTGATCGTCATTTAACATTCACTGAAGGAAAAACTTAACTTGGTTATCTCAACACTTAAGGAATACGAGGAAAACAAGAAAGAAACCAGAGATGGAAATTGTGCTTTTGAAATATGCAGTACTGTGATAGTTGTTTTTTCAGTTTGGAATTATGTTGAATAATCCTTCAGAATCATTACTACAACTTTAAGCAGTTAAGATACAGCAACTATTTAATTAACGTCGGCAGCAGGGACGGCTCGGCTCTCGTCTTCATTTGAATTCATTCGGCAAAGCCCCGCGTAAGTAAACATTGTTATTTCATGAGTGATTGACAGTCAATTAATCTGCTCAGTTACAGTTTAATTGCCGTCCCCATAAATATCTTTCCATGTCATTATTACATTATTCACTATTTTGAAGACAGCATCATTACATTTTGATTTGTGTTTGCTGACAAATCCCGGCACCAGACGGCATTCCCAGTTGATGATGGTGTAACTAGCTGCATATTTAAATAAATTAGAATAGCACAAACAGGACGGGGGCTAAAATGTAGTCTAGTTGCCGAAAAAACCAGATCTCAACATAAGATTTAGATCAAGTAGCTAATTATTATTTAAATATCATTGATAGCATCTTCATCTATATCCAAAGCGTTATAACATATTTTTGAAGAATGACACACAATGGCACTTTCAAAGCACTCTCAGGCAACACTACAGGGGAGTGTAACCAAAATAGAACGACATGCTTAGCCAGGAATAGACTCACCTGTCTTCCACGCTCGTGCTACAACAGATTCTAACATTACCATACGACCAGTCCTATGACAAGCCCTAATTTGGTTTCTCAGTCATACTGTTCCTATTATTACATTAAACCTCAGGGCGAAGCGTCCTTGCCTCCGTGTTTGCCGGAAGAGGGCAGCTCTAAAAGCATGCCTGATAATCTGCCATGAATGCGGTGACGTGCCACATTTAACTGTGTCATCGAGTTGGGCCTCCTTACCTTTTTCCGCACTGACACTTTTACACACACACTACTCACACACACACTCTTGCACAACTTGGCAGATGGAGGTGGGCGGAAAGGTCACATCGCAAGGGGAAGTGTTGGACGACTTCAAAAATAGACATGGGAATTTACGGTAATGCGGATGGGGAAGGTTTCTTGTGTGGTGGACAACAGCAGGATCAAAGTACAGGGAAGTCACCTGAGTGCAGATTTTTTGTGACTTATGTTGGAAAATGTCTACACAAACACACGAACACAAACACACACACCTACACACGCGCCTTTTGTTTGGCGCAGCTGCCAAGTGGAGTGTCAGTTTCAAAGTGGGAGCCTTTAAGTGGCGCCCTGTGAGCCTGAGACAGTGTTCAAGTCATGGACAGTTGGCCAGTCGTGTGTCTGTGTGTGTTTCATGTTTATTCCTGTGTGTGTGTGTGTGTGTGTGTGTGTGTATTGGACGTATGTGGAGGCAGAGTGGCGTGACGGCCAACACCAGGCAGGGCTGTTGGAAACACAGAGGCACAGTGAAGGACTGACCCTGGCACAGTCTGTCACCGCTGCCCCACGTGTGCCACTGAGTCACACAGCAAGGGCTTCACCACACAGCTTATACACTGACACATCTTTCTCATGCATGTTACTGATTTTGGTTTAGTTGTTGACTTTATTATCTAGATTTTTAAGAAATGATTTAGTAAAAGTAACATTTATTGAATAAATAAATAAATTCCCTTTACCAGTGCAGTTTATTGATTCAACAACGTCTTTTAAAAGATTGTTCAAAGAACCGGTGTGTACAATTTTGGAGATCAATTATAAAGAATCAATTATTATGTTTTCATTCATGTATAACCACTCTAAGCTAAGAACAGTTGAGCTGTCGTTTCCTGAGACTGAGTCCTTCATACCCACACAGGTAGGGTATGAGGCTCTTTGATGTTTTTATGTTATCTCAACACCATCGTTTCTCTCTCCTAAAGGGCGTAGTGAGGGGAATACAGTCGGTTGCAGTCTCTGACATCACAGCTAGATGTCCTTAAATCCTACTCACTGGTTCTTCAAATATTTGGATAGCCTAACGTGTATTTTAGCCTCTATCAAGAGGCACCCACTTCACACACTGCTAAACATTATACAGAGAGTGACTGGGCCACTCGCTAACTTTAGGCTTTAATTTACAAACTCAAACCTCTCAGCGGTTTTGGTCCTTTGCCTTCGGGAGGCCAGACCAAAGGTGATGGTTATGCTCCCCATGAAAACACACACTTCTCACTGATAATGGAATTTTAAATGGCCTGCTCCTTATTAACTTTTGGGTTTATTAAAAATCAGGCCTGTTTCACCGTCCACGAGGCAGAAGCCGCCAGTCCGTGTCTCCGTTGCAGATTAATTACTTTTCTATGGAGCATGGAAGAAGAAGGGATGAGAGAAAAGTGGAAGGAAGTAAAACGCTGTCTGCAGTTTAAAAAGGCTAGATATATATTTTTCTCCTCTGACGTTAATACATCTTCAATGTGGCTGGCGGGCTCTTATCTGCAGAGCGACTGAGTCATGTCAGGCCCTGGTGAATTTTGATGATGACTGCAGGTCACCCAATGAGAATACACAATGAAGGAGGCTCCGTCTGACATTATACTTGAACGCTGTGTCCTCACTGACTCAAACGCTGAACTCCTTCACATACTGTATATTGGGTTTCCATCACACCTCACCAGTGAGACTCCATGTGTAGAAATGCGGATAAAACAAGAGAATAGAAGATGCTTGTACAGATATGGATTCAATGTTTTATGTTTTATTATTGTATATTAAATTAGAAATGCGTTGAAAGAAAGGAAGAAGAATAGTACATTGTTGTGGTTCTAAAATAAACGGTATATCCAGATGGACGTCTGGTTCTTCACTTTGTCCAGTTGTTCAGAAATGAAGCCAAAAAGTTGCCATCTTGTGCCTTGGCTTCTTTTTGAGCCAGAGTCTGTGCCGCAGCGATCAATGGGCGGAGCCGCAGTATCAAGATCCCTTCAACATGTGGTCGGCCAATCGCGAGTCGGTCTCTGCTGTCAATCATGACATTTCTCCCCAATTATATTGCATCAAATAACTAATAAAAGCTTCAACATACGTCAGTGTGATGACATTTTTTATTTAATGTGGACTTTGTCTTTATAGTTTGATCCTTGTCCCATCTGCTAACATGGAGGAAGGTGAGTTTTTGACAATATTGCAGCAAGCCACAAGGAGGCAATTGAGATGATTTGGCTTCACTTTTGGGAGCTGTCATATTTAGACACAGATAATTGGGTCTAATAAATTCTAAAGAGTGTTTTTCCCTGTGTTGGAAGTGACCACTGCAAAAATAATAATATTAATAACAGCTATAATAATGATAATATTAAAACATCTGAGTGTGCATTGTGAGAATAGTGAATGTCTTTGTATGAAATACTGACATTTTGTTACAGAGCGCAACCAAAAAGATTCAGGATCATGGGGACTTAAAGAGGAAGGGTAAACTGTTACTGAAATGCTGGGGTCTGGGTTTTTTCCGTTGTCTTTAAATAGGGAGGAGGATTCCGAGCCATGTCTCCACTGAGCCTCGTTGATTGGCATAACATTTGTTCAGCTTTGAGCCAAAATGAGAATTTCATTACAAGGAGATCCTCAGTCATGGCACTGCGAGGGAACATCTTCCTCTGATCTGAAAAGTATATTTATACTCTGAGCGAGAACAATTCACTACTAAAATCTCCCGACGTGTCTCCCTACCTCTGACATTT
This sequence comes from Pseudopleuronectes americanus, assembly GCA_038501795.1. Classification (NCBI taxonomy): domain Eukaryota; kingdom Metazoa; phylum Chordata; class Actinopteri; order Pleuronectiformes; family Pleuronectidae; genus Pseudopleuronectes; species Pseudopleuronectes americanus. Next base: position 14,565,794 of record CM076726.1, on the reverse strand, counting down.
CAAGGGAAATAGATTACAAGGTCAGCCTTGTTTTATTTTCACACTGAATACGAAACAGTTCCTAGCATGAATAGACGATTGCTTTATTCAGATTTGTCTCAACACAGGGTTTTTAAACCAGCATTAATACATCAGGTCCTCAGCTACCTTCTCCCCCTCTCTTTTAATTTTTTCTCTTTTCTTTTTTTTTCAGCCAGCCGAGAGTGCCAATGAATAATTGAACAGTCTCGCGGTCCAAATGTCACAACAGGGAAAATTGTTTGCGCTGGCTGGTAATTAGAATTTCATTGTTTGTTATGTAGGTTTGAAATTCCTGTCATTCCACATTCCACCTTATCTGGGTGATGGCCGCTCTCGTCTGTCTGCGGAGACACTGGGGCAGAGATGGAGAGATGGCACGGAGCACAATGCATTCGCTCATTCAGCATCATCTGGTCCTCACTATAGGCCTCACCCACACTCGCATACACTCACCCCATCACTGACATGGACAAAGACACGTCTATAGGCGAAGCTCTCATATGATGAAATGGACAATGGACCTAGTTCAGATTGTAATTTTCTCTCACTTATACAACAAATCAAATCCTCCCATACGTACCAGCTCAAATGTAATGTTTTATTCCTTCGACCTATCTGCTTCCTGTTCTTTATAAAATCTTTGCAAACGATGAGTATTAGGAGTAACTGTATCACAAGACTCTTCTACGTATAACTTAATTTTGCACTGCTACTACTACTGCTGTTGCTCCAATGTTCACCACTGACAGCATTTATGACTGAAGCTGACATTTAGGCTGATTGCTTCTAATGTGTTTGTTTACATTCTGTAATTTGTGTGCATTTGCATGTCTGTGTGATTGTGTGTGTATGTCTGTGCATGTGACTGTTTGTGACATTTTTCTTTTTATTTGCATATGAGCCGTTTTAACACAGGCGGTGGGGGGGTATTAATTTATTTTACTGATTGAGACAGAGAGGGATTTATCGAGAGCAGAATCTATATAGCATGGCTGCGCTGCGTCCAGAGCTTTCATTAGCACAACAATGTGCCCTATATCTGCAGCGATAGTTGTGATGTGTGTCAACTTTTCTCTATATATTGTTCGCCAGACTGTTTCTTAAGCAAATGAGCAGCCTTGCTTCAGAGTTGCTTGTAAAACAACTTGATTGAACCTGAGGTTTGTCATCATCAACACATTTCATGAGTTTGTTTTTATTCTAGTCCTGTAGAAGTGTTGGTTTGCTGCCATTTGTCCCCTGACAGCTCCATCCCTCTTGCAAAATCAGGAGTCAGGACAGAATGAGACAATTGAAAGAGGGAGCATTCAATTTAAGTTTGCAACTTCTCCATAACTTTACATTTCTTAGTGCAACAGTAACTGTTATATTTATTTTTTCCTTTTTTGTCAATTTCTTGTGTCTTTTGATTTCTGGCAATAAGTTTAGTTCAGTTTTGAGTTCCCAAGCTCGTGGTGTCTCTGCCCACGCACCCACTTGAGCTGCCTCCTTTGATTTGACTCTCTGTTTTGAAATGCTTTTTATTTATTTTTCTCTGCTTTAATTTCTTGTTGTTGTGTGCGCTTACTTGCAGAATGGATGCTGTGATGCCATTACGATTCCCTTTTTGTGCGAGTAGGCATCAAATGACAGTTAAAGGTTTCCTAAAGCGAAAGAGCGTGCAGCTTTAGACTGACAGCTTGCACAAAGGGAATTACCGGCACTAACGCCCCCAGAAAAACATGCGTAAAGAACTTGAAAAAAAATGTCAGTCTTAGTCGGTAATCACAGTTATTTTCTGAGTTTTTGCCCTCTGCCTGTCATGTCTCTTTATCGCTTTCTGACATTTTGTCTTTTTGTTATTTTTCCTACCTTTCCTTTCCTCTCTCTCTCTCTCTCTCTCTCTCTCTCTCTCATCTCTCTCTCTCTCTCTCTCTCTCTCTCTCTCTCTCTCTCTCTCTGTCTCTCTCTCTCTCTCTCTCTCTCTCTCCCCTTTCTGTATTTGTCTCTCTTGATCTCTGTCGCCCTCCGTCTCTCCCACCATCATTCCTTTTTGTTCTCTATCAGTGGGAGATGGAGTTAAGTGCAGCTGTAGGCCAAATAGCCCAGTGATTGGCTCTCACTTACCCCTGCCTCCCTAGTGCATTTGAAATCACTGATTGCAGGAAAGCCAGTCTAAATCAAAGCCCAGCTATATAAAGGAAATGGTTTCAAGGGAAAGGGGGGGTGGGGTGTTGTGCGTGTGTTAAGATTGATGTGTATTTTAGCCGTGTGTCTTCTAAACACATTGCGTGTACGATATAGTTGCAGACTCTAGAATTGCTCCTCATTTACTGTACCTCCGAGCCTCGGCCAGGGCAGAACAGTCTGTAAATCCTGTTAACATCCTATAATGACAAGTTTGAAATCCTCACTGACAGTGTTGTCTCACCTCCAGACGCCCTGAACACCAGGAACCGCCAGGTGATCTGCACCACGCTCAAAGTCCTGCAGCATCTGGTGATGTCCGCAGACATGGTGGGAGAGGCCCTGGTGCCGTACTACCGACAGATCCTCCCCATCCTCAACATCTTCAAGAACGTGAACAGTGAGTTACAGACATTCAAAGTGTTTGGAGTGTGAATACTGGGACAGATGGTGTGTCGGCGTGATGCGACTCCGTCCTCGTCCCCCTTTATGTTATAAATCATTTTTGTGCTAGTACTGCCACTGTGTCAGTGAAGTGACGAACAAGCATGCGTTCACCAGGCTGTGAAAGGCAGGGATAGATATTGACATGTATTTGTACCCTGTGTTGCTGCTGCGGTTTGTACCAGGGGGATCCCACAGAGCTGCTCAGTTCTGAAAAGTACAATCCCTAAGCTTTACGTCTCTTTTCGTTTCACTGGGAATCTTGCAACTTTCAGTAAGAACGCATCCTGTTCTTTCTCTTTCCTCCACTTAAAGATCCACTGGACAGACTTTGTCCTTTCTGCTGTCCGTCAGGCCGCATTGTTGCCAGGATGCTGAGGGAAATACTTTGTCCTTGCTCTCTCTGAAAGCCCCCACCTGGGTGGACCTGGGGGAAGATTAGCCTCAGATAGACCGGGCTCTTTGTGTGGCTGCGTCAAAGCACTTAGCGTGGTGTGACATGATGTGGGCCCATTCAAGGTTTGGAGGCACAACAGAACCCAAACACCGCTCACCACAATCAGTAGGAAGTGGAGAGTGACACTGTCAATCAGTCACTTAAACACAGGCTTTGACGCGAGGAAGCACAAGGCTTTAGTCTTATAATCAATATCCAATTTGAATCTCTTGTCTATTTAATCCGCTAACTTTATCTGTAACTATTTGCTCACGTCTAAAAAAAGGGGAGAAGGGAGCTGGAAGAGATAGCGAGGGAAAGACAAAAGACAGAAGAGAAAAGCCTGCGTTATTAGCAAATCTCCTCTCTAAATTAGCTGTCAGATCAATCCCCTGAACCGGTTTGAAGCGTGAGTTTCTCCACTGTGGCGCTGGCTCAGCGGTCGGCTGGTGAACCCCACCGGGAGTAGTTCTATCTCTGTGTGGTAGCTACTGTGCCGGCCTGTCTACCTGCCCGCCTGCATGTGTGTGTCCTCCACTGGCGAGCATCGATTAAACCCGAGCCAACCTCTCACCTGGCAGACTTCCCTGTTATTGACCTCTCACAGAGAGACCACTCTGGGCCAGAGAGGGAAGCACACATTTGCAAAAGCACAGGACTCGGTCTGCTTAACAAGTGTTATGCTTCCCGTTCAGCAATTAAAAGGCATCCAGTAGAGTTTCTATCTTTTTAAAGTTGAGTAGGAGCCATTAATAGCCTCTCGGTTTTTCTTTTTTGTGTGTGAAGTTTTTGGGTATGTAAAACGTCTTCAAAGTTAAAAAAACCCAAAGTCCATCAGAGCTCTTCTACCCACACAGAACTCGCAGCTCCTGTAACTTGGAAACACCTCGTCAGTAGTCGTGCAGATATTTTCAAGTGATATCACGATGGCACAAATTTGCATCAATGCCCAGTGGTTACTGTGACAAGCCCCCCGTAACAAAGCCAGGTAAAGTCAAAGCAGTGGCCGACATTTCCTACACATGATGGATGCGATTGACCAATCACAACAGAGTAGGCCAGCTCTTAAAGAGACGGGAGCTAAAACTTAAGAGTTTCAGACAGAGGCTGAGAAGAGGAGCTGCAGCGAAGGACGGAATGAGGAGAGTGATGTGTTGTCTGAGCTTTGGAGCATGGAAACATTTTCAACTAATAAGCCAAATTAAAATTATGAAGGTGATTATGAGCACAATATGCCTCTGGTTGAAACTATCTCTGACAAGGTGGTGATAAATTATCAACCTGCGAAACAACATATTGCACTGGAATATAATTTTACTTCAATAAACAATACATTTGACTTCCTTTCTAAATCCTTTAGAAATTAAGATTAAATACTATAGTAATTCAGATAAAAATTCATAGCATAAGTCTCCTATAATGCTGAATGATAACGAGACAAAGTTCAACTAAGGTAACCGAGTATATTTATAAATACAATCCATCTATCTATTTAACTCATGAATAGATAGATGGATTGATGGATAGACAGAAATAATCTTTCCTAATGATATTATTTCTCCATCTGGATCCTTAGTGTTAGATGAGCTGTCAATTCATGTCCTGCACCACCCACTCCGCTCACACATAAAGACTGGGAATAGATGCTTCTCTTTCCGGGACCGAACACTGTAAACCACAGCTCTGTGTTCCTTCTCTTTTGAAAAGCAAATATTTTCAGGCTGTTGTTCTCTCACACTCACACTCTCTCTCCCTGTGTCTCTTCTGTTCTATGTGACTTGTTTATAGCAATATCAAAGCTTTTCATTGAAGCCCATTTATTTCCTAATATCACTTATACACACCTCCAGTACCAATCCCACGCTCAGTCAGTTGTCTCAATGGGAGCCAGTGTGCTGTCTGTAGCTGACAGACAAGATCATTGTGTTTTATGCACTTGGAGAAACAGGGGATTGTCTTGCAGTGTGTGGTAACATCTCCTCCTGGCACTCCCACACTGTAACTCCCAGAGCTTGCATGGCATCCCTCTTATCTCCCTAAGCCACAACGGGGCCACTGTCCAGTGCATGCCAAGAGTGTGTCTGTGTGTGTGTGCTCACATTTGTGTACATCTGTCTTGAATAGATCTGTTATGTCCTGACCAGTATGCAGCTGTTGGATTCAGTATCGATGAAGGCCCCAGCGTTCTGTCTCAGTCTCTCCGCTCGCTGTTGTTCAGGTCTGCCAGCCTTGGGCGCATAATGCTCGACCAGATGTCTAATGCAGGCTCACATACACGGGGCAGGCACACATATCACACAGTGTCCCAGCCGAGGCTACACAACCTGACTCTGTCCCTGTCTCCCTAGCTGTTTGAGCTGTGAATCAATAGGCTGACAGCCACTGCTGTAGGGTCAGAGCTACAGTTAGATATCACCAGCATCTCATCATGGGACAGATCCCCTAGGCTGTGTTCACACACTCCTGCTGTGTCGCTCCCACTCGGAGACAAGGTTGCGACCTGTTAAATGCGTCTGTATACAGGCCTTATCTAAGACATTTCTCCCGGGTCAGCGCTGGGACTTAACAGCCATCTCCAAAACGGACCCCTGGGTGTCCCTTCACTCAGACAGAGCGCCGGACCTCTGACCAGGAGAGCGCTCTCATGCTGCAGCTTCTCTGGGACACAGGCCTCTGAAGAACGAGTGGTTCCATTGTTCAGTGAGAAAAATACAAGAATATCTGTTCACCTTTAAGCAGCCGATTGTCATTTTTTACCAATGACAGAGTAATGTGTCATTATGAAGTGCGCAGTAATGAGCAATCACATACTATCAACGTCCTTGATGTCCCCCTGTGCTTCCTGAATCAGCTCTTTTAGCCTTTGTTTGCTTTGTGCCTTTTGCCAATCAGCTGTGTGTGTGAGTGTGTGTGTGCGTGTGTGAGAGAGACAATGCTAGTGTAAGAATTCCTCCGATGTGATTTGCACGGCTCTCTTGTTTGCTTGCTGTGATGAATCTTATCCCTAATGAAATGCAACAACGTTCCTTATGAGGCAGAGATGTGCTCCCTCATCCAGCAAATTCCTCTTCTCAGCTCGACGGAAGGAAGGAACTCATCTACTGTACGTTATCGGAGGAAGAGAGAGAGTGAGAGAGACTATGTGGAAATTTTCAAGGCAGCAGAGTAAACACAGAAAGTATTCTGAGGACTTCAATAGGGATCTAATGGGGGCTAACACGGAACTGATTTGGTTCGCGAATTGAGCGACCACAGACTGTAAATAAAGATGTACAATTCATTATCACTTCCTCTTACTATCCAGAAATGAAGCCTAAATACCCTGGATGCCATCTTGCTCTGATGGTGTCTATGTCCCATCTGCTAACATGGAGAAGGTGGGGTTTATGACCTTTACGGCTCCTAACCACCAGTGGCTATCTAGTGGCTATGCTGTAGCTTTGAATAAAAACTGAATGGATTCTACAAAATCACATGATTCAGATTTTAAACACTTATAAAGGACATGAGTTTGTGACATAATGTTGAAATATCAGATACAGTATAGAGATAAAGAGCTGAGACAAGGGTTCTTCTTAAAATAGTTACCCAAAGAGGCCAAACAGTCTCTTGAAAGTATGTTTAATTTAAACTGTAACAATAAAATTGTTTTAATCAATTTGACTTTTAGGGTAGGCCTTAACTAAATAACACAAATTATACAACTATGCTGTAGTTTACTGGTAACCTAATACAATATAACTAATGTGGTTTTGCTCTCATTACACAGCATGCAGTTTTCAGTACACTATAAACATCTCAAAACACAATTTGCTGAGAAAGGATTTGGTTGCAAAAACATTTTTAGCGTCACTATTTAAAGGAGAACACAAGTGAAGCATAATTGTTGATGTTTGCCTGGAGGGCTTCTCTGGTATTAATTCCAGCCTGCAGGGTAGCATTGTTGTTGTTGTCCGGAAGATTTTCTCCTCTTTTTTCCATGAGGTGTGGGTCTTTAAACTCCTATTCATCACTGACAAACCCTCTCTTCCACACACATACACACACTCATACATGCAGTTTATTACACACATACACACACACACAAAAACACAGACACACACACACACTCACACACACAAGACACTGCGCTGATCTGGTTCATTTGGCCTCTTTTATCTTCCTGCTAGGAATGTGGCCAGCTATGATAAGGTCTCACGCACATGCATTGCTGAGCACACGCACACACACACACACACAGACACACACAAACAGGGGTTGCGATAGTGGCTCTCTGTCTTCCTTTCCTCGGCGACTGGTGAGGTTTTTGTGTTGGTGACAGATGAAGTGCTGTGACCGGCCTTTCTGTCTTCCCCCGTGGGCCTGGTTTATTTGAGCATCACATGACACACACACACACGCACGCACACATTGCTCACGCTGGACATCTTTATGAATACAGTGCGTATCAGTAACAGCCCATGCTGATAGCTGGAATGGAAATAAACAGGAAGAGCTGGCTGACCTGGTAACCTCTGTCAGAGGGAAGGACAGGGAGGAACAAGGAGGCAAGGACACTCCATCAACCGTGCAACCAAATCATGTACATGTTACTGCCATGCTATGAAATGGTTATGATAAACACACACACACAAACAGGCAAATCAAATCCAAAGCATTTTCTCCTCATCTCATTTTAATCTGACAGAAGGCCAAGCGTATGCCAGCGTGCTCAGCCACCTGTGCTGTTGTCCATACAACATAATGCTCTTACTGGTTTGCCAGAGCGCTGCACTGTTGCATATACGTATGATGTGAAAGTTAATTCCTGGGGAATCATTCACAAACATTAGCTTTATTTAATGACCTTTACCAGCTGCCATTGTGAACAATTAGCTCACTGCCATGCTTTCACTGTGGACATAGCGACACATAAGAAAGGGCCGTGCGCCACACCCACACCCACCCACTCCACACGCGCACAAACCACACACGCAGACACACAAAAAACCTGTGGCCCCCATGTAATCCATCATCCTCACAGACACACGGAGCCCCTTGTCCCTGCGGACGACAGAACACACACCTCATCCTCTGCCCCCGTCTCCTCCTCCATGCACCTCTCTCCAGTAGGAGATATCTATCTATCAAGCAATCACAGTTTGCAGAGACCCCTCTGCCATTAAAGTACAAGAGTAAGAGAAACGGAGAGAGAGAGAAGAGAGATGGAGGGAGAGATGAAATCCAGGTAATGCCGAGCTCTTCTGTTCTTACCTGCTCTACCGTTAGCATGCTTCACAGCACATAATGACTTTTTTTCTCCTCTCCTGAAGCTTAAGAAAATACAGTTGAGGGAAATAGAGGAAATATATTTTTATATTAATGTGGCCCCCTCCTCCTCCTCTTCCTCCTCCCCGACTCCCCGACTCCCCTATCTCTCTCCCCACTCCCATACTCCTTCCGCCTGCGGATATGCCCACCTGCCTCTGTTAATTTCTATTGTCAGCAGGTCTGACTCAAAGCAGCCAATCAGACGCGAGCGTGAGCCCCTGGGCCTGCAGTCGCTCTGCGGCTCCAATTTAAAGGTCAGCTGATAAGCAGCCAGATTCATGCATAAACGGGGCTGTTCTGCATGCAGACAGACAGATCGCTCCAAGAAAACACACACACACACACACTCAAAAAGATGTACACACCTTCCACTTGGTCTGAGATTGACCCTCTCAAACTTTTTACTTTCAGACCGTGATGGACACATTTCACTTTTCCTTTTTCCATCTGGTACATATTTGTGTCTCTATTGTTCCCTCAGGTTAGATGATTTACTTTTTACGCATTGCCCGAGACAGCCAGGAAGAGCTTGGCTTTGTGTTTGTTGATTCGTTCATTAATTCGTACATAGTGCCTTTTGCAATGTGAAGCACTTAGGGGAATTATGGGATCCACTCTTTAAATGGCACAGATCCTTTAAGCTGGCAGTGTTCAAAATTAAATAGAATTTGGCGTCTTTGCACAGTGTGCAGCTTTAACATAGCACCACTTCCATTGCTGTAGTGCGTGGAGCCTGGCCAGCAGCACTTCAATCCTCCTCCCGTCCCATGGTATGATTTAATTGCCTCATTTCTGGTTATATCCCAGGCTGTATAAAATGATATGTGAAGCGCCCCCTCTTCCTCCCATTATACAAAAGTGAAGCCAAAATATCCTGGATATGGACGCCAGTCAAACCACCATCTTATGCTTTGGAAATCATATAGAGCCAGAGTCAGTACAGAACGTATTGTGGAGCCATGGTAGCAGGTCCCGCCAATTCTCCCGCCCGACCAATTGTCAGTCTCAGCTGTCTATCATGACTTTTTATGTTGACTAAAGAGCGAAGTCAATTTTGCTTTTGATTTAATTTGGCATCTTCACAACAAAAGCACAACATTTATTAGCAAAGTGAGAAAGAAACATTGGTGATTTACACCCTGTTGGCTGGGTCACACATTATCTAACACTGAGTCATGCACCGTCAACGCTTTACTCTGTATTTTGTGGTGGGAAGCACTCCATGTCATCTTATCCGACTTGTCTTGTCCTGTCCTTGGACAAGTGTGTGATGTGAAGATTGTAAAGAATACTGTGCCTAGGTCAGGGGGGAGCTGGAGTGAGGCATAGGATGTCAGCAGAAAAAGACCATTGACAAAATGACATTTCCTCAGTACGTCATTTGAAATTCACATGCCCCACCATATGGCATATAGTAAACAAGCACACTCTACTGTTCAGTAAGTATAGAGCCATTAGTTTTCAGGGCTGTTTATATTGCGAACCTATCTCAAATTTTGTTAAAGGTTTACTGGAGTCTTGGGAGCTGATCACATGACACACTTTAAAAGTCAGTGGCATTGTCCGAAAGTACCAAAGCGTTGTCTGGTGTTTGCTGTGTATCATGGTGGTTTATATTGGAGAGCTTAGAGAGCTCCAGGTGGTCAGTTACAAATAACATTAAACTTTCTTCTCGGAGAGTCACAGGTGGCTAATGCTTCTACAAAATGAAAAGAGGTAGAAACTGTGTCCTCTTCTGCTCAACAGCCCGTCAACATGAGTCCAATTACCTTCTGGGTTCTGTCCACACATTTGTACACAACCTCTACTCATAGAATCCTAAACCCTGCAGCATTGGGCTCACTCTATCCCAAGGCCTAAATCATTGAAAGTCATTGATGGACTACAAGTAAGGTAAAGTAAGATAGAGACAGCTTCTAAGTAAATGTTTCATTTCAGTCTCATCGAACTAAAAGAAAACAATGCCTATTTTTCTCTGATTTCAATTAAGGATGAGCCTTTTAGTGAAACTATACTCAAATATGATTTCATCCCACACTGATTGGAACAATTAAGTCTGGAAAAGTGCAACAACCTCATCAAATCCAACACAATACAATTCTTGTAACATGAGTCGATCAGAGAGAAAACAGAAAACTCTTCCCAATCTAAATGAAGCCCTGAAATACAATCTTGTGACAGAAAGGTGTTTATGCACTAAGTGTTTCTAATAGGTTGTAAATTACCATCTAAATAAATTTGTGAAGAAAATATTTAGAACCAATTCACAAACAAAACAAGCAAAGAACCAGGCAGCTACAACAACTTCTGGGATCAGATTTTATTAAAGAGCAAAACAAAATTGTATATTACTCAGTTCGCATTTTATATAAACAGATTGTGTTTTGGCCAAGTTGTGTATCCACCCTAAAAGCAATGTAGCACCATTGTGAAATGCTAATAGATACACCGCTCCCTTTAGTTGGCCTTATCTGGCGTAACAGGTCATAGGTCACCTCAGTGTCTGTTGGTTGCACCTTGAGGTTTCTCCTCAGGTTTGTGCTTTTCCTCTCAGTGATCTTCGAGCCGCAGCGATTCTCCCACCGACACAACTATACATTAACTTTGTCTCTTGGCCATATTGAATTTGAGATGGGTCCAGACGCCGCCCCGTTCTGGTTACTGTCGTGTTCTTTCTCCTTCACTGTGTGTCGTCTGATCTCCTGCAGTGCAGCGCGAGGTCCGTTCTCACGTTGTTGTCAGTTTGTGTATGTGCATGTCTGTTCCTGTTGCTGTGATGGATCACCAGGAATATGATTCAAGGGTGCAGGTAGAGAAATGTCCTGAGTTTATTTTACACTACATTTTGGTTCATAATCTTGTTAACGAGTGTGTTTTTCTACATTCATATCTCTTTGTGTGTGTGTGAAATTTAGTGCAGCTTTATTGAAGTCAAGGGAACCGTTGGGCCTTCTCTGAGCCATGCTGTCGACTGAGAGCCACTTGTGAATTGTGAACTTATGACACGGTTGACACGTCATTGTCTCACTTTAGTAATTGGGGGGAAAAAAGAAGTCGTTGCCAAACATATTTCGTCATCGTCTTCATTAAGCAAATCCACACGAGCCAATCGTACTCAATCCCAGCGGGGCTCCTCCTTTCATTCCCTCTAATCCAAGTGGCTCTCAATTACCTAATTGGATGAGTTATGAGGGTCCTTCTCTCCGTTCCCTCCCCTTTTCAATGAGATTAACACACTCTGTAATTAATGAATTTGGGGCACTTTGAAATGATTCTGCAGGATTGTCCCGGCTCTGGGGGCCTGACATGTGCAACACAATTATCGAGTTGTGTCGAAATTAGACAATAGAGTAAGATAAATAGCGTGAACATTATCTGTGTTTGCGGATGACGGGTGATCCTTCCAGTGCGATCATAGATCAGGTTGATGGAGCTGCTTTGTTGCTATTCCCTCCAGAGTGGCTGTCGGTGCCGGGGGCAGCCATTGCCAACGAGTGACTACTTTTTGATGTCATTTTCTATCTTTTGAGTCGCCTTCATGAGTCTGTGTCCTTGTGCGTCTGCCTTTGTGTGTGTCACAACTTCCTGGTAGTGAACAGGCAGCTCCTCCGCAGGCTCCCACCACATCATCGTGTTTGACATCTCCGCGGGCAGCCGGCGACAGACCGCTGGTGTGTGTGCAGACGTTTGTCCAGCCCGCTTTGGATCAGCACTCGCACCCGGCGCCAGGTTGGCCTGTCAGCTTTCATAAACGGCCACACCTTCGAAAACAGGCTCGCCGCTCGCCGGTGTGGGGGGGGAAGGCACGGTTTCTCTAAACAAATAACAGATAGCATGTCTGCTGCCTCGCTAACTCATTGTCCCAGGCAAGGATACGCATAATAAACAAGTGGAATAAAAATACATTTTTATTACCAGTGTCAGGACACAGAGCGGCTTCCCACTGCATTTGAAATGTGGGGCAGAAATGTAAGTGCACTGAAGATAACAGAAAAATAAAAACACTGACATTTGCAATTTGTTTTTGTTAATATATATAATCAGAATTTTATTCCAACAGATAAATCTTAGACTCTTTCTAAATCCCTAAACTGCATTCTCACATACTCAAAAACCAGAATCTTAAGAGAATGTGCAGTTCTCCTGTTTGTATTCGTGAATTACTCAAACTCCTACTGGATCGTCAAGTGAAACCTCAGCGAGTCATTGTCAGTCATCAACACCTGTCGTTTCTGGGGTCTGTCTCCTGCCTGTCTGTGTCTTTAGAGACGCACCGCCCCCCCCCGTTTACTGCCCCTCCTCAGCACGTTTCTGGTAACCTTATCGCCTCCACTCTCAAGCAGACATGCCAGCATGCGCCAGTCACAGTCCTCACATCCACTAATGGATGTAATTGAAGCCCATTCCAACATACTAATGCACGCTACTTCTCAAGGCCCCCCCCCAAACAACCTTAACAACAATCTGGTTGTCCGAGCCGAGTCTTGTCCCACGTCCAGACAACACTTCTCAGCCGTCTCCTGTCTCTGATGTGTCCATCTGGCTCCAGGGCTCATATTCCCCCAGCCATCACAAAATATGAGAATGATGGAGTGTAGTACAAAAACATGATATCCATTGTTTGATGAAGACTCACACAGAATGACTGCTGCTGTTAAAAGAAAATGATTCAGTGGTTGCTGTAATAATCCTACCATTCGTTTAGTTTAAAGACTAAATGATTCCCCTGTCAAATGAAAGAAAGCCTTAAGTTTGAAACATTTCTCAATAATGACCATGGAGAAGAAAAACTTTCTTTTAACAGTCCCCTCCGCCAAGGAGGTTGTTTTTCATCCTGCTTCATATGTGTGTTAGCTTGTTTGTAAACAAAATTTCACATGAATCGAGGACTTTTCACTTTCTTTGATATTTTTGTTTGCCTTGATGGAGGAATGTGCTCTGAATGCCATTGTCATTAGTATTCTATTCATCCTGCTTTTATTTATTCTCCCTTGTTTTGTTTTACACACTTTAAAAACTGTCAGGCTTCTATCAGGGGCTATAGTCATACAACCTTTTCATCCCACCTCCCCTCTCCCCCATTTTTCAATGCTCTTCCTAACCTGATCAGAGAGCATGTTGACCCCATAAAATAAAGGTGTATTCAGCCACATGAGTATTGCAGAGAATTAGCTGTCATCTTTAATTTTAAGACTTAATTGCACGTGAAATAATATGACGTAGTTTGTTTTACTTAGCTTTTTATTCCCTCTGCTGTTCTGAATTAGGACATTACCTGATGAGCATGACGTATATGCTGTCGCGTCTTAGAGCAATACAGTCTTTTATTGTCTTTGTGTGAGGGTGTGTGTGTGTGTGTCTGCGTGTGTGTGTGTGCGTAGCAAATGAAAGGCAATCCTCTAAACCAGATGTTACCTCATTATCTTCGACCACCCACTAGTAAGAGAAGGGATTGGGGTCACAGGGAAGAAAGACTCACATGTTTTACCGGCCAGTCGGTCGGAGATGCTCAGCGGCCCGAAGGCGAACGACCAGAAAAACCCACATAAACATTCTTATTTTTCTCCCATCCCCTCATTGTCTACAGCAGAGCAACGTTTCTGCAATGGAGTCGTAACACTTAAATCTGTATTCCCCACTAAGCCTCTGCTCCTGAGGTTATTTTGTGTGGCCCCTTAATGGCAGCTTTGAGTTGTTTTCTCCATAAAAGCTACCGTGTGTTTGACCGAACAGTATTTTCAGACATACGGCTGCTGTGCTCTTAAGACTTTCGTGCATCAAACATATAGACATATTTCACAAGAGCCAAGTCGACTATAAGCTGCACAATGTGTTGTTGAAACACTGCAGGACAAACGTGACAAATCTCTGAAATGTACGACCGAGCACGATTTGATTCTGCTACATTCAAAACAAATGCACCTCATGAATGTGTTTGCATGCGAGCTGCCAGCGACCGGTGTGCTCGGAAACTAAAGGAGCCACTTGCAATTTTTATCTGCAAAAAAAAAGTGCTTCAAGCCCTTACGCTTTTCACTGCTACATCGCAAATGGTTAAAATTCATTTAATAAAAAAAAAGATGAATATTTAAATAGGCTTCTGGCAATGCGCAGCATTATAATTTCTAACGCACATTGTTTGCATAATTAATTCCTTGCAGCTTCATCTGTAAATAATATTGTTAACACACAAGTCGCCCAGGCAGAGAGGACCACGACCAGGAAGTGTGTGTGTGTGTGTGTGTGGGGGGGGTGGGTGAATAGGCCGAACAGTCACTGTTGCACAAACGAAAAGATTCCCATACCACTGTCATATTTACTCTTAGGATCTTTCCTGTCACACAGACCTGCATGCAGGGGCACACACAGACACACACACATAGTCCATGCCCTTCAATGTCAATTGAGGGGATATATACATCCATATGTCTGCATCACACCACCATGTGTAATGTAGAGTATGCCTGCTAGGATCTACATGAGATCATATTCTATAAGTTATTTCTTGCTCGTCTCTAAAATGCTCTCACGTTGCAGTTGACCTCAAACTTTAGTTCATAGCGTCACATGGTACCAATGGAACAAACTCTCTCACCAATAATTTCAAAGAACTTAAGAGAAAAAAATCAATCAGTTCATTCAACCTAAATGAAGTAAAAACCAGTAGATGTCTAAATAAAAAGCTGCAACATGACATTAGGTTCAGTGGATTCTTTGTGAGTTACTGATTCCATCTTGCAGATTACACAAGAAAACCAATTTTCATGACGACATAAACAGATCTCTCAACATGTACGGTTCCCCCCACACGTGGCTGGAACCGTACATGTTTTTCACTTTTTGCTGAATGTAGCTCGTGCGCTAAAAGCCTTGCCCTCTTTGTTCCCTACAGCGGGGGCCACCCATAATGCCGTTCTGGTGTCGCGCTCAGTGAGATGAATAATTCACCCGGAGGACGTCGGCAGCTCTTGTAACGTCCTGACCCCTCGGCTCCCCTGCACGCCTGGGACACTTTACACGCTCCCAAAGGAGACGCACCCATGATTCTCCTCCTTTCCTCTCACCTCACCTCGGCTCCTCTCCTCTCCTCTCCTTTCCGCCACCTCACCCCCCCATCAAATATTTAGTCGCCGCGATATAGAGAGGTGAACATCCCCGACTCCCCCATGGCTCTCGCTCACTGTCTCACCTCGTCTCTCTCTCTTACTCTTCGTGCCCTGTCGTTCCTCTCAGCCCTCTCTTTATGCACGGAGGCAACAAGGGGGGATGGGACGAGGCGATGAGCGGCTGAAACATTTAGGCCCCCCGAGTGGCCTTGTCAAACACAGGGAAATCTCTGCAACGTGCTGGAGAGAGCGAGCTGTAACGACGGCCTGCAACTGTCTAGTGTTAAATCTGTCAGTGATGAATGCTTCGTGGCTCATAATGCTGCGATACCAGACTCTTCCTTTCCCTTTATTGTTTGTAATGATAATGATGTCATTGGCCTGCAGACACCATCAGGATGCACACGGACGTGGCCTCCTGCTTTCCTCTGCCATTTCTCTCTGAAAGACGCACAAGGCAGATATATGAGACACTCTGTCTTTGTGTTGTGTTTTGTGTGTGTCAGAGTTCTGTTGGCGGTCGATATGCTTGTCACTCAGGATGATGTGTCAGGTGATGGCAGGACTGTGGATACGGATGACGTTCCAGTGGGATTGCCAGACATGTTCACATCAACAAGGCCCAAAAGAAACCAGCAGATTTTCTATATCAACCTCTTTACATGAGGCGGGGTCCTGCAGGCAAATCCAGAACAGTTTTGTTTTGTATCTGCTCCTCTTATTGGTTCATTTTGGGTGAGGCTCATTTTTCTATAGTCTTCTCTGGTTGCCTGGTGACAACAAGTAGCTAAGCTAAGCTAATCAGCTACTGGCTGTAGTTTCACGTAATGTACAAACACGGATATCCTCATCTAACTCTTCTAATAAGCAAATTTCCCCAAAGTGTAGCTTCTTCTCAAACCAATTTGTTATTTTTCCTGATTTTAATATTGATTGTTGCTTACTTACTAAGGTTATTAATGTTTTAGAGGGACACTTCATTTGAAACCAAATATGTCGGCGCTTTAACACACGTGTGTCTGTGGTGGTGCATTCAGGTACATAAGCTCATAATGTCAGCTTGTGTTCAGAGCATGTATGTTGGCTCCTGGGAGGTCACAGTGTCCCCTGTGTGTTTGTCATCGTAGCTTTTGTTCAGCCCTGCTATTCTGGGCAGATAAAGGTCATCTTCCCCTCCGGCACCTTAAGGATGCTTGGATCACAACCACATGCTCTCCGGTTTCTGTATCGTGCGGCACAAGGTTGTCTGTTGTTCATTTTTAAATTACTGTCATGTTTGGTAACACAACCCAGGTTTAAGAATCCCTGTGTCCAATTAGGATTTCCTCCCGTTCATGTTAGAATCGAGCTAAAGATGTTTTTTTCATATGAATATTTATTTTATAACATATGGAGACTTGCACTGTTTCAATTTGTTGGTTAGAGCAGCTGCGGTAGTTAGCAACTGTTTGTCGTATGTGCGCCTGTGTGCGTGAGTGTGTTGACTGGCTTGGTGAACTCAGGCCACATGGAAACAGATGCTGCTTTGTAATGCAAGTCGGATTTAAAAACTTTTGTGAGTGTTGAGTACCGAGGTATGTGACAGTTGAAGCCGGGTCATACGCTCCCTTCTCTTTGTATGTCTCCCGAGACGTTTGAGGACAAGCTGCTGGGGGGGTTCGTGGAAAAATGACCCCGAGCTGCGCAACACCCCCTCACCCTGAACATATGAGGGAGGAAACCTGCACTCTTGCAAGAGGCCGCCCCTCTCGCTGGAAAATACTGGAGAAGATGGCTTTCGTCACCTGACTCCATATGTGCGGGGAGATGGAGCGAACAGCTGGTTTGGCGCATTTGGGGAAATGGCGGCGAGGGTTGGCCTCTCCAGCTCGAGGAGTGGATTAAGGAGGAAAACATATGTTGCTGAAGGTTGAAGGAGATCACGTAATTCAGAGTTCAGCTCCAAGAAAGATGCTGTCAGCTCCAGAACTGTTGTTTAGCCGCTGATAAATACAAGCCACAGAACTCTGAGTGGGGCGTTTAAGAGTGTTTGAATGTGTGTTTGTGTGTGTGTGTGTGTGTGTTTGTGTGTGTGTGTCCCTTTATTGGAAAGTCTCCTGATATTTTCAAACCGGCACCTCGTCAATACTCTGACACACATATTGATTTAGCTAGAGATGATTCTGAAGTCCTCACAGACAGGACACCTCTGAATGGCTGTTGGGGTATAAATGAGTTATGTTGCAACATAGCTACAGAGGGTTTGGATTGAGTCGCTCTCCCTATTGTGTGTGAGTTTGTGTTTTTCCTGTGTGTGTATACAGAGGTTCCCCATATGGCAGCATGTGTGTTTATACACACGCCAGAGCTGCAGTCACCGCAGGGTGGGCTTTTATTAAAGAGTTGTAATGAGTGAGAGGCATCATGAGCCAGCTCGCCTATCGATTACCTATAAAGAGCACTCAGTGGAGACGTGCCGTGATCCATAGATAATGCTTTGCACAGGGAGGCTCAACTTAGCCAGGTTCCAAACCTCTGAGACGCCAAACACGTCTCGGATTTTGTCGAGTCGCACCGTTGCTCTGCCGCTTGGCAGTTTTCCAGGCTGGAGAATCAACTGAGCCAATCAGAGACTTTGTGGATGAGACAGAAAAGTCAAAGTTGTGACTTTAGTAACTTCAGGACAACTTAAACAATAGTTAACAGTTTTTCCCCCCCTGAAATTTTGGCATTTCGGTTATAGCTCATTCATAAACATGCACAGCTAAGAGAGCGCATCATTCACTGTGAACTTGCTTAACTTATCCTTACCTTCACTGGCAAACGAGGCCTCAGTGCTGACTGTGCTGAAAGCAGCCGAGTATAACGTTCAGTAGTGTCGGTTTCAGGGATAAATCACTTCCTCCCATAGAAAGCAGCTAACAAAACGACAATCACACACAAAAAAATCTGCCTGTTAGCTACCACACCATACAACCTCTGCACTACATTACACAAAATGTGACATGTTGACATCCGGACACACAAACACAGGTCCAAAAGCAACACACAGTACACCCCTTATGTCAATGAAAACGTCACCTGATGTAATAATCTGACATGAATATTTAGTCTCACAGGGGCTGCACAGTGATGCAGTGTTAGTAATGCAACAGCAACAACTTCGAGGGTTCCCATGTTTCCCCTGTACCTGTGTTGGTTTTCTCTGGGTGCTCCAGTTTCCTCCCACAGTCCAAAGACATGCAGATTGGGGTTAGGTTACTCAGAGACCCTAAATTAGCTGTGGGTGTGAATGTGTACAGTTGTTTGTCCCTGTATGTTGGCCCTGTGATATACTGGTGACCTGTCCTGGGTGCACCCCCCACCTTTTACCTAATGCCAGCTGGGAAATGCCTCAGCCCCTCAGTAAGTGGTTTGGAGAACTGAATGTTCTTCTTCCAGAAATCTCAAAATGTTCTTTATTTTTGATAGATGTGTAAATTACAACTATGCAACAGTACACATGTCAGTGCTGGTGTTCAATGCTATGAACAGATAATGTCCGATCTCCATTTACAGCTCACTGCAGGGCACACGATTAAGTATTTATTCTCTAGGCTACTGTGAGTGATTAAACAAGTGAGTGATATTGTACTTAGCCCCAGTCTAGACTGGTCGGGTTCAATAAACATTTCACAGGAACAACAACTGTCAGTTGAAATCACAGCACCATCTTTCCAGTTGTGGATATTATCTAAACCAAGGGCCCATAGCTGATTCGCTCCCAGAATGTTATTGACTACTGTGCCTGACGCGTTTAAACCTGAGCTGACAAAAACCTGTGTAGGATTACACCTTCACTACATTGAGCTTAATGAACTGGACCTTCCATTACGCATTAACCGTCCATAAAACTCACGTGAAATATCAGAATATGTCCCAGTGGGTGTTTGTGTTGTTTTATTGGTTGACAAACACTACATGACATTTAAACAAGGGCAGTAAACCTGACATGAGTTTTGGTGAACACGGAGCTGTGTGTGTCTGCCTGATATACAACATGGTTCCAATGAATTCTGCACACTACATGACCTCTTAGACGGTGAATTTTTATACCTGATTCCAGAACTGATCCGGCTGATTTACGGGGGGCATTTAATTTTAATGTACTCACCAGTAGATCATGCTGGGGATGAGAACCTCCGTTGCCGCAGCAGCACTGGGATGGAAAACATACTCTATGTGTAAGTACAAGCAGACACACAGATCCCCCTGAGGCTGGAGGGCAGGGTAGGGAGATTGCAGAGTCACCCCATCACTAGTGATCCATGCAGGTCAACACACAAACCAACGCCCCCTAGACAAAATGCACATTATCTTTACAACACACACACACATACAGTCAACCACACACACACACGCCTCAGACAGTTCATTTCAATGTAAATAAGTGTTCACCCCTTTCCTGGGAGGAGCGCTCGGCAGACTCTAGATTGTGTAGTGAGGTCTCGGGTAGAGCCATGAAACCAGGAGAGCTTGCTTGAATTGATTTATGGAGTTTTATGTTAAGACGCAGAGTTTTTTTTTATTCTGGCTTGTTGCATTTGCACTTGGTTCATGGAGGAAGATGGAGTCACAGTCACATTGAGAGATGCATATTTATATTGTTTGTTCCGCCAAGGACATAATGTTTTTCTTCTAAGTTTGTTTGTTTATTTGATTGTTGGCAGGAATACGCAAAAACTGCTCAACTGATTTCCAGCAATTTTTATTTGTATTGTCTTAAACGTTGGGAGATTGAGAGTTTTTCTATATTTCCTTGACTTCTCAGAGAATAATTCATGGATCTTGATCAGAAAAAAATCGAACATGTTTATGGGAGTGATCTAGTGAATTTAAATATGGTTTCATAAGGGGACTGTTGGGTGGTGGTGAAGGTATGTTTTCTACTGGTGACATTCTAGCTTTAAACGCACTGGTTTGTGTAACATTATTGTTGAGCATCAAACAGTTTCTGTACTGTTGTGCTGATATATATTGTCCCCTCTATATACTGTACGCCCACAACAACCAGGCCTGATTATTCCACGCTCCCATCGGGGGGTTTGTCCTCAAAAAGAGAAGTGGAGCCTCCTCACTTCATTGGGTAGATTACAGCCAATTAAATATGCCCGTTATCACCCATTAATTACCGCCACCACTTCTCCTAGAAATAGGCCTGACCAAGCAACGGCTGTCGACGTGAAATTGACCCAAATACATCAAGATGAGTTTTCCACTTTTCACATCTTTAATCAGCTCTCATCAGCACAGGCCCATCGATGAACCGAGTCGTCTGTCACGTTGACTCCCAGTGAGATGTGTATCTCTGGGTTAGCATGTGTGTGTTGTACGTACACCTATAACCGCACGTGGGTGTGTTTGTGAGTTCATATGCATGTTTCGTACACATTGTGTGTGTCCAGCAGCCCGTGCACGTGCCTTGTGCATGTGCCGGGTTATTGGAGGTCAGAGCTGATGGAGCGAGCTCCCTGAGAGACAGGCAGCGGCCCTGAAGGATTGACACGCTGTGACACCTCTCTCTGTCAGCCTGATTAGTCACCTCTTTGATGCAGCAGCCTATATTAAGGCTCTTATGTGGAGGAGAGCCTGACACTTGCCAACTGAATAGGACTGATTGAGACGTACAGAATCCAAAGTTGGTTTGAGCGACATGATACCAAAGCACCTTCTCCCATCAGCGGGTCAAACTGCAACCCCCGCTTCTGCTCAGCTCCCCGCCCCGCCTGTCAGACATGGTGCAGACGTGTCGGACTGTGAGCACCTGTCCAGTCTCCGTCTTTTGGAAAAAGACAGCACGCTGATGCCAGGTAGGACGAGCGGAATTTCAGAGATTGTCGGCGAGTCAATTTCTTTCGACTTCTTCTTCTCTCTCTCTTATATTCTCTCTCTCTCTCCGTCTTTTCAAGCTAAGGGGAGTCGACAGCTGCCACTCCCCCCAACCCAGAAATCAGACATTAAGAGGAACAGCCTGACAATTAGTCTGCTGTTATCTCACTGGGACGGGATCAGAGAAACAAAAAAAAACAAAAGGAATGATGTATCTCTTTCCTGGGAAAGTATAAAGAACACATTTATGGTTTCACATTGTT
The DNA here is from genome assembly GCA_038501795.1 of Pseudopleuronectes americanus. Lineage (NCBI taxonomy): Eukaryota > Metazoa > Chordata > Actinopteri > Pleuronectiformes > Pleuronectidae > Pseudopleuronectes > Pseudopleuronectes americanus. The sequence goes on along the minus strand of CM076726.1, from coordinate 14,544,201 downwards.
CACTCACAGAGTTTTATACCTGGAATATAATATGCTTCACAGGCAACTTAGTGACTCAGTTCATACAATATTATTTTCACTGCTGTCTCAAGACCTACTGCAAACCAAGTAACCCTTGTTTTTGCAATAAAACTGAATATTTATGGCAATATAGCTAATATATATAGCTTCTTCTATTTTACCCTACATCACTAGTGTAATAAAACCTGTTTTAGACTACTGTTAAGACGGGTTATGGTTTGTAAAACAAGCTTTCTTCTTCACACAAAGAAGCTTTCTTCATAAGGGAGATATGAGTTAAGTAATGAACTGAAAAGAGGAAAAAGTTTTAACCTGCTGCTGCTGCACATGGTTACAGGCATTGGTGAGGAAAGTAACTTTGTAGTACGTGGGTGTGTGTGTGTGTGTGTGTGTGTGTGTGTGTGTGTGTGTGTGTGTGTGTGTGTGTGTGTGTGTGTGTGTGTGTGTGTGTGTGTGTGTGTGTGTGTGTGTGTGTGTGTGTGTGTGTGTGTGTGTGTGTGTGTGTTGTGTGGGTGGGTGTGGGTGTGGGTGTGGGTGTGTGTGTCATGCGAGTGTCTGTGCAATCATGGTCCCTCGCAGTACTGTTAGTTCCATGGTTGTAGGACACATTTTACAAGATCAAAGCATTTCACACTCCTGAGGCCTACACACACACACACACACTCACACACACACACACACACACACACACACACACACACATACTCACTCTGGCTCATCCAGCCTTTACTCAGCACGTCTCGGGGGATGTTATAACACTGAAGTCCCCAAAACATTCCACCTGGAATGGACCGCCACCAGGTTCTGAGATAAGCCGAGCGAGGTTGAAGCCCGTCAGCTGTCGTCTCCACATCGGCGGCAGCAGCCGAGCGGTATCAGCTCGACCACAGCAGCCAGGCTTCCTCCCTGCAGGTGCTCTTTGACAGAAATAATTGAGGCAGGGAGGTGGTGGGAGGTTAATGAAGCACTCCCAACACACGGGTGACCTTTCCCCAGCCCCTGTGCAAATCATCGCAGCACAGTTTTTTGGACATTTTTAAATGAAAGCCTTTAAATAATTTATCTAACTATAGTTCCCGGAAGGCCCTTCATTAGAGATTGGCCGTGACATTTCCCTCCTCTCACACTTACCGCCTCACATTCAGTCCAAGAATATCACTGTCGATTTCTCTCGCCTTTGTCTTTCTTGTGCTGTCATCTCCGTCTTTGTCTCTGTCCCTGTCTTGGTGTTTCTCTCCCCCTCCTTCTCCCTCTCCCTCTCCATGCTCTCCCTCTCTCTCTCTCTCTCTCTGTCTCTCTCTCTCTTTCTCTCTAGATCTCTTGTGTGTTCCACACATGGCTGTGAAATGACAGACGGGCGTCAGGGCATGAGGTGTGATTTTGCCAGCGTGGAATGGAAACTGAGCCTATTTCATTTTTAAATGTGTTGCAGGCTAACTGACAGTCGAATAGATTGCAGGGGGGGAGGGGGGGGGCAACTGTAGACGTGAAAACTGATTAATCATCTGCTCAGGTGCTAAACTGTACAGTGGCAACGGGCAAATCAACAAGTGCACTCCTGTCTTATTGCGTTTGTGTGATTTGAGTCCTAATCTAAATGAGAAATGCTTCCTTGTTTTCGTTGTGTTATTGAGAAGCTTCGAGGAGGATTGACAAAGCAGGCGTGAGGAGACATGGGCAGACTCAACCTTTCTGCCTCCTTGTTAGTGAATCCCCACAAGAACCAGGATACACAATATTGACGTCTGTGTCAGGCCTGCTTGATTGTGACCGAGACTGATTTGTATTCGGGCGACAATAGAGCTTTGTTTACCAGGGAGGAAATCAACCGACCCTATTCTCTCTGATTTCAGACTTACACTGCAATTTTCCCGAGATTGTCAAGAGGAGCTGTACATAAGAACTCAAACGTCTGAGTTATTTGCTCTTGACTTTTTCTGGAACTTTACCTTCCAATGCGAGAAAACATCAGGTTAATTCACGGCGGGCGAGTGGGCGTGTTGATGACGTCTCTAAGAAACGACGGCCGCAAAAATGGAAGAATACAATTATGTTAGAGTGAAAACAAGGTGCCATTTATGAAGAAGACGCAGATGAAGATGTCAGCTTAGAAATACATTGAGATTCGAGAGCTTTTGGTGATAATTGTGGACAAACAAGTTGCAGGAATGAAAAGCAACTCAGGGCTGTAAACGAAATCACTGGACTTTCTGCAGCAACGTTATAACATCATGTGCTGCCTCATGCACGCAGTACCAAGGCACCCCCCCCTCCCCTCATATGAATGTTACAGAAATGTTCCTTTTTGTTAGGAACGTTTCTGACGCAGAAAGTCTGCTGCTACATTCTACATATGTGAAACTTTAGAAAAGGTCTGGAGCCAATATATATCCTGAGTTGTAGATCAAACACAACACAGTCCCCCTCTCTCTCTGGTGCATATAGGTGTGAAAGACAAATCAAACTGGATCAGATATGTTTGGTGAGTGCTGTCATTTCACTCGAGCTGCAATTCATCAGAGGCGTTTTGCTGATGAAACAGAGAAAAATGAGACATGACAACCGTTCCAGTTATACAATGTTGATATTAGCAGAAATGATATCATATGCAATGTGTGGGGCATTGCAGAAACCCAGCACTCCCCAGGGGGAAGAGCTGTAGTGAGATGGTATCCGCTTGACTCAGATCAGCTCACAGAAGTCAAATGGCTTCTGTGTAGCTGCAGGGAATCTCCAGCTAGTTGGTTTAGCAGAACTCAAACAGTTTGTAATTTATCCTTTTCTAGTGGTCAAGAGAATTCAGCACGATGAGAACCAGAGCATATCAGCAGTTTGACAACAAAATTGTTTTATTCAGAAAAAGCACAAAGTAATTTAAAAATATTTAAACATTATTGGAATAATACATCATCCCAAGATGTAGGAGTTCATCTTGATATATTTATATTGTAGAAAATGTAAGTATTGTGTAAAACTCCAAACTAGAACCTGAATAATAATACATATAACAACTTTCTGGTGCAAGATCTCACAAATACTTCACAAAATGCTGAAAATGTTGGTTTTGGTGCTGTATCCTGCCGTTGTCATAGCAACATAGAAATCTTCATCTTTCGATCACCTATGGAACAGATGGGACAATGGCTTTGAGAAATTAATAATTGTGCTGTGGAGAAGATCACTTTTAATCTCCAAATGAAAATGTGAAATCTTAAATATAGCTTAGAGCCACTTCACTCTACAAATGTTAATGTGTGGTGGACACAATAAGTGATGATAATGACACAAAACACAAGAGATCTGATATATAAATGAGGGACTACACATGATCAGATATAACATATACATTGAGAAAAAAGACAAATTATCTTCATATTTTTGTAATATTATAGTAAATCTAATTAACAAAAATTCATTCAATAAAATAAACTAAACCTCACAAACACCTATTGTCTGTGATCTTTTGTGGTCCACTGTAGATTTCCTCTGTTTAAACTGAATAAGATAATGTTGCTCCTGCCATTTGCTTTTCTATGTTTACCCTCTTGTCTTGATTATGTTCACTTCTGTTTTGCATCTGTGTAAATTGGGATAAACAGACTGAATTGCTCTTTGTTTCACTTTTTGAATCAGCTTGAAATGAGCTGATTTCCACTCACTATACAGTGACGTCATATTTAATTGAGTTGCCATGGAAGCTGCAGCGAGTGTTCTAATATTTTAGGATCAAAACAGAAACCACTCATTTAAATCTGTGCAAATTTCTATATAATTTGACGTGCTTTCAGTCAGATACCTTCTTCAAGGGCATTAACATGTGTCAAATGCATGCAGCAATACATGAGGCCATAAAGAAGCAGCTGATGAACCTGAATGCAGGACTGCAGGACATCTAGGGAATTGTAGTCCTAGTTTTGTTTTACTGCAAACTCATTGGGTTTGATTTCTTTAAGCTCCGGCACCTCAGCTCCACCGCCTGATTCTGGATCAGCGGTGAGTTTATTCCTTGTTCTTTACATTCATCAAATCTGATTGAAAGTCTTTACAAGCAATTTAGTAATGGCGAGGCCGTATTGAAGCCCTCGTTCATGTCTTTGTTTTATATTGGGTAGCGTGAATGATTGGAGTGTCTCTCTGAGCTGCGGTTCTATTGGCCGACATGCAGCCGCTTATTAAAGAACAAGTCGGAGGCCTTGTAGCATTGGCAGCAGGAGACCATTTAAATAACTCAGCTCTTAATTTGCTGACTGTGCTGCAAGTAAACAAACCTCCAGCATCCGAACAGGAAGTTTGATCTCTGCCACTAGCTCATGATGTTTGTCTCATTTCTAATGCGTCATGTTTCCTATTAATTACGCTGGACCCGTGTCTGTATTTCACTCCTGGTGATTGTCGCACCACGTGGCATCAGCACCATTAATCTATACACATCATTAGTCAAGAAGGTTTTTTTTTCTCCATCCCCTTAATAAATCTGTTCCTTTGACCACTGTAGTTCAGTGGTGGCGCCCGTCCCTCTTTCAATCCTTCTTTTTCTCTCCATTGCTGTTTCACTATATCGGTAGTTCTTTATTACCTGGAAACAAGGGCAGATTTATGCCTTTGTCCGCCATGGAGGCAGCTCTGGTTTACTGTGCGCCTTGTGAGGGACGAGTTGTGTGCAAGATTAATTTCCAGGGGAGAGCGGAGGAGAGGAGGACTGTCTGTTACCTTGTGCTGTATGTGTAGATGCAGGCAGAGATAATAGGGAAGGACTGCTTCATTAACTCTCAGGGTCCATGACCAGCGAGTGTCTGTGGCTGTCCCGGCTCCTCTCTGCTCTCTCTTCACCCGCTAAGGCCGGAATTTGTATAACCCGCGAGAGATGCTTTGTTTAAATTTCACTCACATAAAGAGAGGTGACCTAATTATCCACCAGGACGCCCTGCAAAAGAAGTCACCTGCCGACTTACTTCAGTTTGCAACCTGACAGCTTTACACGGGACGATGCGATTTTAAAAAGATAAAATAAAGCTTTGATACTTCTGTGCATTGCAGAATTAAGACCGGATAAGAAATCCACATAGACTCGTCCAATGAGCTTTGAACCCTTTTCAAAATGAAGTGTATTTGCAGCACGGGTCTGCTGAGTAACAGCGCCTCATTGTTGACATTTCTCTAACAGATCTATGTTCACCTCAAAGAGTTTAACGTTTCCCCATGGCTGAATGATTCTAATTGATTATTTCCTGTGTTTGCCGAGCGAAACGCTTTTCTTGTTCGGCAGGTTATCTTGTATTTCACATGGAATAAAGGGCGAAATCCACTATTAGCTGCAGCCTGCAACACATTGCTTCACAGTTCTGTTTTCATGTTCAAAACATTTTGAGCGTAGGAGTTTGTGCCTTCCATTTTTCTCCTGGCAGTGAAACATGCACACACACACACACACACACACACACACACACACACACACACACACACACACACACACACACACACACACACACACACACACACACATAAGAATCACAGTAAGTGATTGGATGTTAACCAGTCTGGAATAAAACAGATTGAAGGCTGCGCTACAGTACCAAACACAGGAAATTGATGTATCCCACCCGACCCCCCTCCTGTTTTCCCATAATCCTTTACTGTCTTTCGGTTCTCCCACCATTACACACTGACAAAACAATGATATACTTTGCAGACACCCTTAACCCGTAGTTTTATCTCTGTCTGCCGCATGCGTTTACCTTCCTACATGTGGGAGAACGATAGTAAAAGGGGCATCTTTTCCTTTTTGAATATGGCTGACAAGTACGATTAAAATTCTGGAGTGTAATCCAGTTGGTGCAGCTGTTGCAGCACTTAATCAATGTAGCTCGCCTTTCCTCCTCTGCTTTCTGCGTATGGCTGCAACTTTCCCAGAACTAATTGCGAAAGATATTTAATGGAGATAGGTGCTGTCTGGCTGCCTCCACCCGTCCGACGTAGCACGCCGCCGGCCAGAAGACAGAGATGAGAGGAGAGTGTGATGTTTTGGACTCGATCGGAGACTCTTCTTCATAACGTGATCAGGGAATCTAAAAGTCACTTCTTTGTTTCCCTGTGTGCAACCATTTGCCTCTGTCCGACATCCTCTCCTCAGATACCTCAGCGCTCTTCACTACTTGTTCATTTGGCATAATGTCAGCCTTACACATTAATACAGCCTTTTTTGTTTGTTGTTGCCACTCACATTAATAATTAGCTTTTTTGTTAACGCACCGATATGAAGTGGTCTAATCCCTTTATAAGAGGAGAGGGTGAGGCTGAGTTTGTCAGCAAGTGTTTCTTAATGAATCACGCTCGTATCATTGGTATGCACAATGCGTGATTGTGTAACGCGCGTGCGGGTGCCTGTGTTTTGTCTGGGAGGGAGCGGGGCTAATTTCCACCCTGCTAGGGTCCTAGAGGACTAAGCTGCTTTTGACCTGATAAGCTCATTAGAATTCCACACTAATTACAACAGGCCCCGTTTGGCTGTCACCGGATGAGAACAACAGGTCCCGAGCACATCAGCCTACCTAGGGAGAGCGAAGGAGGTGAATGGAGGAAAGGACGAGTGGAGGATTGTGAGGGAAGAGAAAGTGAGGACAGAGGAAAGAAAGGGTGATGAGGATGGTAGGAGAGGATAAAGAAAGAAAAGGAGTTTGGAAGGCAAGCTGATTGAGACTATTTGGCTGGTTGATTGAAAGGGTCGACATTACAAATAGAAAATCCTGCAACTTTGACGCAGAGAAAGGGAAACAGTGACAGTAGAAGGAGAGGAAGACAGAGGCGGCCGGGAATGAGAGGCAGAGATTGTAAATTAGCCCGGCCGCCGCAGAGCGTTCTCTCTGACTTGTCGAGGCTAAACTGAGGGCAGCAGGGAGTGGGCCCCGATATGTCAGAATCTCCGTGGCAACCAATCCTTCAGCCGCCCACACACACATACACACACCAACACACACATATGCAGCCGCACACATACTTCAGATGCAGCACCCTGTTGAGGCTGGCCCGGCGTGTTGTTCGCAGCCCGGGCCAGATTAAAATCTGAGGCAGGAGGCCTGGAAAATGTATAACAGGGTCTTTCTGCCTTTTTCACATGTAAAAAACCAGACAGGCTTTTTTTTTCACTTTCTAATTCTCATTCTTTTTCCTTTCTTTCATCCTCTGTTTCTTCCCTTTCTTTCTGCCTGTGTCGTTCCACCTTTAATATGTGCCCCTATCATCCCTCTCTGTTTTCCTCCTGTACCTCAGGCTGCAGTGCCCACAGTCAACAAAAAGAAAATCACTTGTTTTCCATTCAGTGCATGTTTTGTGTGTGTCTGTGTGTGTTTGTGTGTGTGTGTGAGCGCTTGCATGTGTACAAATGTGTGCATTAATGTGTTTGTGTGCATGAGCCCGGGCTTTGCTGTCTTGGGGGTAAAAGCACTCACAGGGGATCTGTCTGCCTCGACCTCCATTATTCCCTCCTATTTGCTTTTTCCTCTCACAGTGCCGCAGAATGGAAAAGGGAATTATGAGAGTATGTCAATTTGCTCTCTATGTCAATATGAAGCATCCCTCTAATCCCGCTCAGTCAGTCATACAGTCACTCCGCTCCGCTGCAGTCCAAAGCCACTAGAGGCCTCGCTCATTAACCTGGCCTGTTTAAGAGACAGGGAGCTACCCGCAAGGCCACCTGCTGCGCCTGTGAAACACGGGTTCGATTCTGTCTTATTCTTTTTCATGGAGGCTTGACATACGTGAGTATTTGTCTAGCTCACTCCAGGGTGGTGTGTGTGCAGCCTCTGGGCAGCTGCTGGTGTGTGGGCAGAGCAGAGCAGAGATAAGTGGGTTAGCCCCTGGCACACATCTGCACCTTGGGACCAGTAGCTGCTGGCGCCAGCCATCTTTGGCTCCAATTCCTCCCCGGGTCCTCCAAAGGCTGAGCCCCTCAGGAGACGTTCATGATCGCAGATGTGCGTGAGCAAATGTCTGTCTGTGTGGCAAGTCTGTGAAGATGTATACCTGCAGTGCTTCTGTGCTCTTCATGAAAATGTGTAAGCATGTACGTGTTATTGCCTGCATTGCATGTGTGATGAGGTGGGTGTGTGTGTTGTTTGTTGCACCACGTGACCAGCAGCGTGTCCTTGGAAGCGGAGGCCATGTAGTCCTGGCAGGAGAGGATGTGGACGCTTGCCTCCACTGGGATGACACTTAATTGGACTCCTGTCAGCGTTTGGCTCACTCTCACCCTCCTCACTTCCCTCACTCTGCTGCTGTATCTCTCTCTCTCTCTCTCTCTCTCTCTCTCTCTCTCTCTCTCTCTCTCTCTCTCTCCCTCTCTTTCTGTATATATATATCTTCCTGTGGCTGTGTACATTTCTTTCTCATATGTCTCCTGCCTATCTCTCTCTCTGTCCATCCCTCACACTCATCCCTCCCTCTTAATTTGAGAAACAGCCGAGCGATCGATTGGTGGTCGCAGCCTCTCATCCGCCCGCCCTCCTTGAATTTATAATACTCTCAAACACACACACACACACACACACACTGATGGTCCCCTGGAGAACTTGTGCTGCTATATACCCACACCCATGCACACACTTACACACTCCCACATACGCATATATGACGCAGATGTCAGATGTTGATGCATTATCACATCACAGTACCCAAGCTGGGGTGCACATACACACAATTATATTTACAGTGTCAACTCATACATTATGGATATGCACAGACCATTGCAAGAAATTATAGAATATTCACACATACTCATTAATTTAAGCAAACACAGACACTCTGACACAGGAAGCAGGATGAACTGGGGTACCCTGGTCTGACTCAGCATTCCACGTGTTCTAGTAACATTTCAGCTTCATCTGGATCAGCATGGAGCGATGAGAGGTCACGTGATAAACTACCCATATACAGAGCTGCTGAAGAAGGACATTTGCTCCTTCTGGTCATGGAAAATAAGTGGCGTGTTTCCAAAGCGAGTAATTGGAACGAAGTGAGTTGACGAAGGTTAGGATGAGGTGGCATCGAATTTGAATAAAGATGCCTCCAAATAGAAAAATATTGAGCAAATATTCACTCACTTCCCCGTCAGTCCTGAGTGTTTATGTTTGTCTGCGTTTTTTGAAATGGAAAATAGTCTCAGCTGGAGCACATATGAGATTACACCACACTAAATGTCATAAGAGTTGTTTGCTAGCTAGCACTGATGTCTGTGCTCCACCTGTTTGTTGCAAACACAGAAGTGAGGGGTAGAGAAAATATTCACTTTGCATTCAGTGTGAATCCACCTTAAGACCTCTAAAGCCCCGACTGTTGCGCCTATTGCCTTTGGTTGCACAATATTAGTTATCTGGGAGCTGAAGGTTGTTGTAATTCTGCAATAACTTGAAGTCGCCCTGGGTAAATAAACTAAACGCTGTAATTCAAAACTAATAACTTAAGTTTTATTTAGGTTTTCTCTCAATTAAGAAATGTCAATATGCTAGTGCAGTAGCCGAGGTGAGCAAAGACCGGCTGCTCTGCAGAACTGTGAAGCTGCACAATGAGCTGTTCCCATTCAGCTGTTGCTATTGGCTTGAATGTGGCTGTGGTCAACATTAACGCGTCCCAGCTGCCACTGCTACAGACGGCTGGTCACCTGTTCTCACCAAAGACTCTACAAGCTAAAACAACGAATGGCTAGCCACATACAGACAGGTGGAGACCTCAGGAATTCGTAGATTATTATATTATACATTCAACAACAAATGACCTTGGCAATTAATTTTTCTAATGACGAGTATAAGTAAAGAGGATTACTTGAACAACCAATCCTTCACAGGAGCAATATCCTTCAACTCAACTGTCAGTCTGTCCGTCGTCCTGCACCTCACCCGCTTCCTTATTTCACACTTTGGGCTCCGGGAGCGAGCAGGGGTAATGTGTTCGACAAGATAGTTATTAAGAATACGTCTTTCATCTGCGTGAGGCGGCCGGCCTCGGGGGAGTTGTCGTCCTCCCCTCCCTCCTATTTATGACTCCACTTTGACTCGGCCCTGCAACTTTCTATTTACACGCAGCCGCAAATAACCAACGCCAACTTTGGGAAGCTGAGTTGTCCATGTTGTGAGAAGGCTTGATGGTGCGAGATCGGCTAATAGGCTGCAAGTAAAAGATACAGGGGTTGAGTGCAGGGAGGTTTTGCCTTATTCATAGTAACTGAGGGGCTTGTTTTTAAAGGTTCGGATAATACTAAAACCAGACAGCAGGAGTCATTTAGATTTTCATCCCCCTGAGGGATATCAGTGTTGATGCTGATGGGAAACTATTCTTTGTCATATTCTGCCACAGTGTCTTCTCATTATTTGTTGTCCATCTGTTGTGAAAGGAAATTCCCAATAATATTGAGGAGGCCCTGCAAGAAAAAAAAGGTTTCAAATCATTTAGTTGTTTAATTGTCAAAAGTCTTTTCCCCTTACATTTATCACAGAACATCTTGACATTATTTTTAAGTCTAAATATTGATCACTACCTTTCATTAACTTCCTTTCATTAGCTTAAGCTTTCCTACTGATGTCGACTTTTCAGATGTTCCCTCTGATTGAGGGAATGGGTTGAATTGAAGATGATAGGGACTCTGTGTTCTGTTTGAGCTCTGCAGCTTCACACATGCAAGAATTGAGACGCTGCAGAATCTCTGTTAATATAAGGTGACAAGTTTGAGTGAAACCTGACCACGTCCTCCCAATATTTTGCTTACAGAGCAAAGAGGCAAGATTAGTCATGTGAATGTATCAAAGCTGATAGTTCCAGCCACATAATTACTCCCACCGTGAGGCCCGTACTGTGGTTTCTAGATTTCACATCATAATCTCAGTCTTGCACATACATCTTGTCATCAAAGCACCACAAACATAAAAAGTAAAATAAGAGATTGTGCTCATTTTTCCCAAGTGAACAAAATCAAGTAAGGATTACAAGGACCACAACACCTTTAGATTTCTCGAAAAGCAAATCTGCATCGTCCAAACAAAGACGAGCGGAGATTTGATTTCTAATCTGCACTTTTTCAGATGTCGATTCTCTGAAAGTGAGGACATGCCTTTGTTTACTCAAAGCAGCCTTTGAAATGTAGCATGAGAAGATGACAAGAAGTGATTTTTGTTTTTTAATGGCAAGACACACACGCACCTGCATTCGCACTTTCATACACACACACACACACACACACACCCTGCTCAACACAAGCCCCATATCATGGTGCGGCTAAGGATGGCAGGCTTTCAGCTTTAAAAGACTGTTATGGAAAGCCCCATTACAGTGCAGAAGGTTTCAACCTCAATTATATGGAGAATATATAGTAGTCAGGCCGCTAATGAAAATGAAGGAGGGTGTCTGGTCTAGCAAACAGCTTTCTGTGAAAGATGGGGAAGTAATCTATTCTCTTTACGAGGAGCAGTACTTTTTCCCCCCCCCTGACTGCCACAGCTTTAATGAAGAGCTTACATACCTGAGGGGAATGATTCAGGAGCAAAGCAGTGGGCAACATATTGGATGTGGCTCTGAAATGGAAGTCCAGAAAGCAGGTCTTGGCATTATAGTGTTAGTGTGTGTGTGTAATTCCGCTTATTTGTGTTTCTTAAAATCTATTGTTGAGTCGTGCTTTGTGTGCTCCCCTGAACACTGACGCTCAAACACACAAACACACACAAGAAGTGGAAGGATTGTGTGATGGAAACACAGTAAGATGAAAAACTTGGGAAAGTGAGGACATTTTGGCCGGTCCTCACTACTTGGGCTGATTCAGGGTTAAGGCTTCCTTCTTGGGTCAGGGTAAGGTTTAGGTTTAGGTTAGTGTTAGGGTAAGGCACTTAGTTTTGATGGTTAAGTTTAGGGTAAGGGGCTAATGAATGTATTATATCAAAGAGTATCCTTGCTAAGATAGATGTACAAACATGTGTGTATGTTTGTGTAGGCATTTGCATGTAGACAGCAAAGTGGAACCAAATACACACGTCATGAACGTACACATTTTTTTATGAACAATATTCATTTTAACGTCTTAAGCAAAAAAAAATGTTGTATTGAATTTCTTTTGTTTGGTGGATAAATCATTCATATGGTTTATTAGTATTATGTGTACATCTGGTATTTGCAGTCGGCATCATAATTATTTGTCTGTAAAATCATTTTTATAATTTTGTACCATCACTGTCTTATTTTCATAGACACACAAACCAGCAGCAACTGGGCACAACTGAAGAAAATCATCAAAGCAAAATTCAACATTTTTAGGCAAAGAAAAGGATTTATATCCAAGTCTTTATATTTATAATAACATTAGTTTGTCCAATTACTTATCATAAAATTGGTTCTAATTACTACAGAGTTAATTTGATGTTGTAGTTTAATCATTTGAATCAAAGCTGAAATACACTTCAATCTCATCTTGATGGACTTGTTTCACATCAGTTGCACAGAGGCAAAATGAAGCAAAACTATTATTAGATGAGTTAACTTTGCAATTAGATGAATGTGAATATTAACAAGGTAACGCATTGGCTTGAATGGAAATCATATTTGTCAGTGAAATCCATTCTTGGCGCCAAGTGTGTTCACTTATTTCATTTTCTGATTTTGTATTGTTTACCAGCACGTGGGGGGGGGGTGAAACAGACCCTACTCTTTTGACACTAAGTAAGAGTTCCTGCGGACAATGTGCAATCAGTGTTGTTTACACTACAGCTACCCAGCAATCGAATCCAATCAAGGGAACTATACCTGCTCCCCTGTGTTACCAGTGGTTCCAAGGCCAGCTTGTTTTGTTAATCATCTGTTATAAATATTGGTCTCGGTAATATCGACGGACGCATATAAAATTCTGTCTAGACTAATGTCTGCTATTTCACAAAACTCGAGCAGCGCTCCGAATAAAGACAGAGAACTCCAGCAACTCTGGTCGGAGCTGCAAGAGATCACGCCCGGGTTAATACACCAAGCCAGAGGGAGATAAAGACAAAGATGGAGACAGGAAGAGGGAAGAGGGAGAAATAAGATTTCATTTAAGAGAGAATGCCGCTGCCTCAGAGACAGTGTAGTGATGTGAGACTGACCTCTGGAAGGAAAGCAGGAGCAGGGGTCACAGAGGTTGATCCAATTCTGGGCAGTCGGTGCCAGCTCTGTGATTAAGAGGTGAAGAGGAGGACAGGCTGACCACCACCTCTCTCCAGGCTGCTGCGTGTGGGATGGGAGAGAGGAGGGACGGAGAAAGTCAAAGTACAACACCTGGAGACATCATGAGTAATGACGCTCAAATTACTGGGGCTGCCCGGTCGCGGTTCTTGCGTTTACGTTTTTGTCTGTTTCAATACTTAATCATTACGATAGATTCAACATCAGTGGGATGTATTCTGTGGTGACGGATGATTGATTCTGCTTGTCCGAATAATTAAAGGAAGACTTGTAATCTTACAAAGAAGATGTCTTTCTGTTACAAATGAAAAATTGCATTAATCTGAAAAAAGCCCGGCATTAAATTTCACTACAAACCGAAATAATGATTTTAAAATGGTGGTTTTATACTAAAACTCAGAAGTAGCCTCCATCCATACTAACACAACTGAAAATGTATATATATCACATGACCATTCACACCGCTGAGCATGCCAGTGTAAACAGGAAGTAGATTGTCTACACTTGGTTATAGAAATCATTGTGAAGGAAAAACAACAATGGTGAAATCTTATTGGTCTGAGAATGAAGTAGTGTTGCTAAAGTTTGTCTTAGCCACCATTTGCTTTCACAGCTGGTCGTCGAGTCTTGACCGATATGAACCAATCAAGAAGTGAGGTGGATCATTGCGTCATCGTTCCCAAACCTGAAGATATTTGTTTCTCTTTTTTGAGTTCAGCTTAAGTTTAAGTATAAAGTTTTGAAACTGCAATGTAGTCGTGTGGATGTAACCTCAGTCAGACTTGTAACTTGTGGTAGCTAATGATAGTTAGCTATTAGTATAAAGTTGACATAATGATATCTTTTAAACAGACACAATAACTCTACTCTGTTGATGCTATTATAACTCTTTGTTTTAGGATCACAGATTTCTTTGATGGTGGTATCTTTCAGCAGGCTAAAGTCGGATGTTCAGTGCTCCAACATCCTGTAGTTACGACTTACAGCCACAATGGCTGCTGTTGGTTATGCTTTGGTTACGTCAAGTTGAAGTCTGGTATCCATGAGGATGTAACATAGTTGTCAATAGTACACACACACACACACACACACACAGCAGCACAGTTTGTCCTACTGTTAAAAGGGAATGCAGTTTAGTGTCACTTACCTTTTACCTTTTTACAATACTGGAAATGAAGGGAAGTGACCTTCCTTGTGATTGAAGTGTCCTTGATTTGACCATTGTTGAAAGTCGTTCTTTCTACTCGTGTTGTCTGGCCTGTCGTGATTAATATGGACTGAAAAGGAATGTTACCATGAAAAGAGGCAAAAACAAAGATAAGAGTGAAAAACACACATTGCGCAAGTTTACCAAAAACAACACTGAGGTCAGTGGAAGTGAATTCCCTGTGTGCGCGTGTGTGTTTGTGTGTGTGTGAGTGTGTGTGTGTGTGTATGTGTGTGTGTGCGTGCGTGTGTGTGTTGAAGTCTGGCCCAGCGTGGGCAGGCTGGAAGAGAGTTGTGGGAACCTCGGGTGGAGAAGGGCTGCTGAGTCCGGCCTAATTAGAGTTGAGCAGTCGCCCAACTTTTAGCCCAGCAGGAGAAATCCACACCACCTCTACTCCCCACCACTTTACTCATGCAACCCCCCCCCCACACACACACACACACACACACGCACACACGCACAAACACACACATACACACACACACTGTATCAGACTGGGAATCTGTTCTTTGTTGTAGAAAAGGCAGACACGGGCAGCAGACACACATGATACCAGGCCCGGCGCGCCAACAGGTGGAGTGACAGCTGTAGCGCACAGAGATGGAGGGGAGGCCTGCGGAGAGATGTGAGAGCGAGCGTTAATCCACATGCCGCAGCCTTTCCTCTGTGGATCTGTGCGCGTTTGAACTTTTCACAGGGGAGGATGGCGAGGAGCGATCGGCCACTCTGTAAATGTCAGTGGATGTGCACAGCCCGAGCCCAGACAGCCCGAGCCCAGACAGCCTCGTGCCGTCGCCTGTCACTCACACTCGTCTTGTCTCTATCCATCCTTTCTGTTTTTTTGTCTCTGTCTGGATGCTGTTTATTTTTCCCCCTCTCCCACCCTCTCCCACACTTTTATTATTGTCTTCTCTACCTCTGCCTTGCCGTCGCCTGCAGAAAAATATCACATCCTGTAATAGACAAGGTTTTTTTTTCTGTCCCTTCATGTGTTTTCCGGCTCCTTTTTTCTCCATTTCTTCTCTCCTCAGTAGAAACCTCTCTGTCTCACATTACACAGTTTCATAGACTTTATAGGATTCCAGCTACCCGGCTTTATTTCTTCCTAATTTATTAGTGTACCTTTATTTTTGCTCTGCTGGTAATTCGATTTTTTTCTCTTCTCGCTCTTGTAGAAGGAATTGTTGTTTTATTACATTCTTCAAAACCATCTCCAATTTCCTAGGGAATTACCAAGGGAGGGTTCTCTCATTTAATTTGTACGGAAATTAATTTGTCAATGTGAGAAATAGGATACTTGCTAATCTGGTTAGGCCAGGGTTTGTCCCCCCCTCCACCACACCCCCACTCCCACCTCCACATCAGGCCCTGCTCTAATGCTTTTTCCAGTGTTCTGGAATACGTCAGTAAAAAGGCAGAGGAAGAAATCAGAGACAAATTAAAAGAACATACAGAGTTTTTTGTGACTAAAGAAACACAGACAGGGGGAAGTGAGGGAGAGGGGCGGAGGGAGGAAGAGTATTAAAATCAAAATGCCGAGAGGCGGGGGTCATAAAATGGCTGCCTTTATTGAGCGGGGCACAGTGGGCCAGTTGATGCCTTTAGGCCTTTTCCAGTCCGTCTGCTTACTGTACTGTGCTTCATCTTTTTGCTTCCTCTTCTGACTTCAGAGAAATATTTTGAAAGAAGGTATACGTTTATTTATGAAATTTAATGAATACGCCCTCCACACCTCTAAAATCTGAAGCCAGGATCCAAAATATGTACAGAAGACTGAAGGTTTAAAGGTAGGGGGGATTATCTGAGATTTTGGGAATAAGGTCATAATAATCCCAGAATAAAGTCTTCAATTACACAAATAATGAAATAATGCATCTTTACGCGCACAAACACCACATAATCATATGAACCACAAACTGTGGCTGGTAGGGGTCGACTGCAGGATATTTTCTTTCTTGAAATCTATATAATTAAATGACCTAAAAAAGCAGCCTAAGTCTGCACAATGAATATGGAGCTAGGGCCAAAGGCAGTTAGCTTTAGCTATTAAGGCCTTAATCTATATAAAAAACTTATTGCAAAAATTACAATTTGTGACTTTACATAGGGGCTTTGTAAAATTGTATAAATAAATAGGAAGTAATGCTTTGTTGTTATAAGGTTAAATAATGAACTTTAGGACTTATTGAGTGTTGGTAGGTGAACAGAGCCAGACAGTCTTTATGCTAAGGTAGCATAAAGGACAGATATATGAGAGTGGTATCAGTCACCAGAAAGTAAGAAAGAGAGAGAAAGAGAGAAAGAAAGGAGGGGAGGAAGGAAGGGAGGGAGGAAGTAAGGAGCAGTGTCCCTCTGCTCAGTTCCATCCCTTCTGGCCATCTCCTCTCTCCACTCAGATTGACTCTTCGGCTGTTGTGTGTTTGTCAGAGATATGGACTTGGACGCGCGCTGAGCGACCGCCCACTCCACACATTCCTCTGTAGTCCGCCTGCTTCTCTTGGACCTTGAACAAATTGATTTGGCCGTTGATTATTCAAGGGGCATATTTGAAAACTTTTGACTGGCTCCTCTCCACCTCCTCCTCTTTCCTTCCCCCATGCTTCTGCCGCTCTCTCCAACTCGCGCTCACATCCAGCTGCCGCTCGGCTGGATGCAGCCGGAGGAGCCCCGGGAGCCATGTAGTTCAAGGCTCTGTCTCAAGTCTGATTGCACTGTAGCAAATCGACGGTGTAACCTTTCTCCTCGGGGAGCCCCATAAAGTGCCCGGGCACGGCTGAGAGTCGGAGATAGGGAGACAGAGAGGATTCACACGTAACAGAATCCCTATCTGTGTTTGGAACGGAGACAAACGGGCATTTCAGGATGTTAATTTCCTCAGATCGAAGTGGGCGCAGTTTGAAGGAAGTTCATGTGTCTCCGTTTTTTTAGCTAGCTGTTTTTCAGCACAGTGTGACCTGACACTGAAGAGCCACATTCTCACTGCGCCATATTACACTAGTGTGTGTAACTTCACATAAATGTGTTGACTTTTCGGGTCTTTTAATTAAATAATCGACCAAGCCCATATAGATTAAAGGAAATTGCTATAGGGAGTGAAACCCATGACTGCATTTAATCTTTATATGTATGCTAATAATGAATATTCAAGAATGATTGGACACCACCCAATAGAGCATTCATCACAGGGACAAGAGCGGAGGCAAGGCTGCAGGCGCCCCCCCGCTTGTTATTAATATGAATGATCTTCAACACAAATGACTAATCGACTTGACGCCCTTCCCTCTCTCTCTCTCTCTCTCTCTCTCTCTCTCTCTCTCTCTCTCTCTCTCTCTCTCTCTCTCTCTCTCTCTCTATGGAAACACCCAGTCAAATTATTTTCCCCTGAAGATTAGTTCTTTAAAAATAAAATGATAAACTTAATAAAGGAACAAATCCTCAGATCATAACTTACAAGGCATTGATTTACGATGCCCTGTGATTTATATTTGAACGTCAATTCACAAAAGATTTACGGAGAACTGGTGCAGCGAGAAATACGACAATGCACGGCGATGGATTTGTACCAGCAACAACAGCATGGCCGGTTTTGTTTTCACCTTGTTAGTCTGCCTGTCTAGATGCTAGACAGAACTGATATTTACTATTATTTACCAAAGGGAATGTTACCAAAATCGCAATTGTCCAAGTTCGTTGCTCTGGACTTTTTTGGGGAACATTTCCGTGCCAAACCCCTAATAATATATCCAAGTGAGCCTATGTAAAAAAGTCAAGTTTCAGAGAAATTCACAGTGAGGAAGTGGGTGTGTTGATGAGGTTTCAAACACTCACAGGACACGAAACTGGAAAAATACAAATATTTCATAAACGTAGAAAACCGCCCCAAAGTTGTCAACTTTGAAAGACAAAGAGATTTAAAAGCTTGTGGAATTTGCGTGTAGTAAGTCTGTGCAATTGAGATCAACCCATGAGTTGTGAATGCTGATATAATAAAACAGTAGTAACCACTGAGTGCTCATGGGTCTGAACCTCGACATGTTGACGTCGCTGCTGATGTGATCCCACTCCGAGGCGGTCTCTACTTTTCATTATTTATTAATCTGCAGATAATCTTATTGAATTATGCACTTGTTTTTTTAGTCTGAAAAATGTCTGCCAGCTCCAACATTTCCCAGGGACACGTTGACATCTTCAGATTACTTGTTTCTGTCCAAAACCCAAACATATTACATTTTTACTGACATAAAACTAAGGGATAAATAGAAGCAGACGGAATGAGAGAGTTTCGGAAGTTCTTGCTTGGGGGGTAGAAAAAAAAACCACTCAAACAATTACTTGATTATCTTCTGTCAATACGGTGATGGATTCATATAGACAAACAGTTTCAGCTCCAGCTGGAAGGACTGTCTGCATCGAAAGAAAAACTTGCGGGTGTAGGTTAAACTTTCAAAATCAATAGTTGATCTGCAGAGTCTGAAGATCACAAACAAAATCTGCCAAATTACAACTCTCATTTTCTCAATGCATTTCACATAGTAGGTTTGAGACCACACAATAATACAGAGAAACCAAACAGTTCCCGAAGCGAGCAAACACTTGGCGACAGTGGAGAGTAAGAAGAGGGGGAGAGAGAAAGACAAAAAAAGTCATATTTATGCTCTGGCAGACTAGTTGTTGTAGTAAAACTAATTACTGAGATATATGTATGGATGTAATGCATCAGTTTATAGCAGTAGATATAATTAAAAACATATATATGATTATAGTGGAGTAGTGTCAGATCTGGATCCTGCAGCTCTGGAGTCAACGATACCTGCAGGACAGAGGACAGAGAGTTTTCACGTGAAGCATTCTGCGCATGGATTTGTTGTGTAGAAAAGGTGCAGTACAAGTAGTTTTGTATCATTTTCACGCAACAACAAAAGGAGACACATGTAGTTGTATTCTCCGTGCATCAGAAACAGAATAACGAACTCGAACATCCTCTATTAACAACAAATATAAAAGTGTAAAAACCAACTCGCTGTCTTCCTCTGTTTTTTAAAATTCTCTTTTCTGAGAAGCCGTCACATGACATACGACCATTATAGCTTCCACATCTATCGTCCTTGTTTGACAACTAAAAGCGACACGTTACTATTTTTAAAATACCCCCAGAATACCATTCTACCTCATTACCACCCACTCCTAATGCTGAGTTATAATTTGCAGGCTTAACTCCACAACTTGAAGCGTAAAGTAAATCAGTGCTGTCGGGGCTGAACAATCAGGACATACACTCTAAGAGTTAACAAAAAAAAAGTCATTAGTTAAAAGTGAACCAGCAACACTGACTGCTGCAGTCATCAAACTCCATACAGTCAGATAGATTAGCAAGGGGAGAGGACAGTGAGGGAAGAGTGACACACAAAGATGAGCCACAGAGTAAATGAGAGTGTTATAAAGGGAAAATGAGACACTAGTGATTAATTAACTACTCTCTCCTCGGCTTCCTCATAAGGCCGGGATCATTTTGTGACTCCACACGGGTGCTGCGGTGCCGTGTGCTGCGACTCCATCTCCTACATCCCAGGCAAGACATGAAACATAGATCAAGAGGAAAGTTTGAGTGAGGAGAAAGTACGTATTATACGAGCCCGGGGCTGATTGCTCTGAAACCGGAGGAGAGTGAGGGGGAGGGATGGCTCTGGTGAACCCACCGGCACGTCTGATGTATTCCTTCCTCTTGAAACACACCTTATGTAACACAGAGGTACTCGTGGATAAAAACAGTCCACTCTGAAGTCCCAATCCGTCCTGGAAAGCAACTGGCAGCTGCTGCTTCCCGTCGGACTCTCAGATCCTCAGTGTGTGTGTGTGTTTCGATTTTTTGAATTTCCGCCTGTTCCTATGCAAGCGTCTCTTTATTATCACCCAGCACTGTGCTGTAATCAGGTAAGCCCGGCGGCGGAGTAATCTCAGTCAGATGCTCACAATCTAACTCCTCTGGCTCTCCTACTTTTCCTCCGAGCGCTCTAATCTGCCTCCCCCACCGGCTCTCACCTCCCTCTCCCCCCTCCTCTGCCTCCCCCCCTGGCACTCTCCGCCACCACATCACCAACCCCTTTTCATCCAAGCCAGATCTGTGTTTTATTCTTCTGTGTGTGTGTGTGTGTGTGTGTGTGTGTGTGTGTGTGTGTGTGTGTGTGTGTGTGTGTGTGTGTTAGCTCAACCCTGTGATTTGGGTAGTGATTTGAGTGGGAGATAAAAGTGATCATGTGCACAGTGAACACACAAACACAGGCATATTGATATTTATACATGATTACTGAATGATTTAAGATATTAAAACTGACAATTGATCAAAATGGTTTTTACATTTAATTCTCAAAACCAAGTAGGTGAAGATGAACAAGTTTAGACAATATTTAGGTTTAATGCTGAAAACCGATATATTAAAAATCCTGAAAACGGAGAGATTGATTCCAGTAAGATGTTGTTAATATAACTGTATGGAGGGATAGATGGATGGATGGATGGATGGATGGATGGATGGATGAACAGAAGGACACTTCATTGATCCTGAGGGAAAATCATCTAGATCAGGATTGTAACAAAAGAGAGAAAGAGGACTTTACTCACAAAGTTAGAAATGGACATTTGATATCTGGTGCAACACGATGCAGGTCTGCTCATGTATCGTTCTTTCATTCATCCAAGTTCATATGCACAGACATAAGAGAAATGCTGTTTCTCTACCTCAATACTTCTTCACCAAATACACACAACACACACATGTGCACCCACTCAGCATCCAGTGTGTGTTTGGATTGAAAATGAAAACTCCCAGTAAGAGTTTTTGCCGGGGAGTCTGTATGGTAGGTAGATGATTTACTGAGTGATTCTATGAGGAGATTCCACTGTGGCCTCAGCTGGAATGGAGCGAAAGAGATAGTGAGGGGAGAGACGAGTGAGGGAGACTGCCCGAGTCATTTGATGGAGAGGTGGAGCGGGACAGAAGCCTGGGTAATAAGGCTTTGCTTGCACACACACACACACACACACACACACACACACACACACACACACACACACACACACACACACACACACACACACTCCAACCTGAGCGTAAGCACAGAATCGTCTGGCAGATTAAATGCGCTGCAGGTTGTGTAAGACCAGGGAGTGAAAGGGAGAGACGGGGACAGGGTGTTGAGTCAGTGTGTAAGCCGCAGGGCAGCAAAGTCTTCCTCCACCACTAAGTCAGCCACTGATCTCATTTCTCCACAGATGGACTCCTAACACACTCTCATCAGGGGACAAATATATATATTTCCCTCCGTTTCTTTTCCTTACACATCTCACAACCACCTCTCTCTATCTGTCCTCCCGCCCTCTCTCTCTATTCCTTTCACTTGCCCCCTTGCTCTTTTTTGTTTCCTCTCCTCTCCTCCCCGTCTCCTCCTCACTCCGTCTTTATTATCCTCCTCCACCTCGATATCCCTCTCATCCCCTCACGCGCTCTATTTTCCTCCACCCCTAGTTTTAACCCTCTCCTCCATCCCATCGCTTCATCCCGTGTCAGATCACACGCCATTACCCTCCCCTCTCTTCTTTTGATCAATCACACCAAACAGGTGCCGTAAATTTCAGTGCGGCCACACCGCAGAGTGTCCCATTCGGTCGCCTCGCGTCCACCTCTCTCACTCTCTCTTCGTTCCTCTCGCCACATCCCTTCAGCTCGTGCCCCAGATTGTCAGCGAAGCAAAACTGGCCCTGTCTCACAGCCCATCATTCATCTGAACCCCCATCTCGTGCCCCCCCCCACATCCACCACCATCCTGTCACAGCAGCGGCTCGGCTGGTCTGAGACAAATAGCATCACGGCAGATAATACAGCCAGAAAAGAGCCAAATAAATAGTCCCTCCTCTGCTGACCTAATGCTCCTGCCTTCTGCTTGGTTCATCCCAGGGACTTTAACAGCATCCTCTCTTTCAATCAGGAATTCCTAAATTATTCAACTATGAAGCACAGGCATCACACACACCTTATGAATAAAAACCGAGTGACAAACATGTCATTCGTCTGGGGATTTGTTTATTGTGTAGCAATTGCATGGTGATATATGGACGTGATGTGAAGGCCTCTGCTTTGAGAATATAGCACACCCTAATCAAATTACACACACTATTATGTATAGCACACACACATATACACACACAGACACACAGTCCTTTATAATCTGCAGGGGGATGTTTCATCTGTCAGCAAGTTCAACAAATTTTAAGGAATTTGAAAAAATCACTTTGTGTTTTTCTCACTAAAGGACAAGAGCATTTGAATATTCTCAACAGGGGGTAACACAATTTGTTTGTAATTAAATGAACACAAGTGTCTTCCGTTTTGAAGCCTTCAATTTTGCATTTTGACCATCTTGGTTTATTAAAACCAGAAGTGACCATATTTGGAGGAGCGCGGGGATGAGAGCTCAACCCAGAGCTCAAGCTTCAAGCCTACTTACTCCTATGACCTGCTACCATTGGACAGTGCTACCCGTCAAACACATGGTACACAATCATGGTATACACCATAATTTTCCAAAAGAAACATCATGCTGTATTGAAGAGGACTTGAAACTAGCGACCAAGACTATACACTCTGTATAACTTATGTTATTAATCAATTGTGAGAGTCATTTTCTCCCAGACTGCTTAGAAACAGACATCTTTTTGCAACCAGTGGAGTCGCCCTCTGTTAGTCATTTGAGAGAATACTGGTTTCATCCACTTCCGCATTGGCTTCACTTTCAATGCCACAGTTGCTGTAATAACTACAAAACTACTAAATATACTAAAGGTTTATTTTCCACCATGTTGTGAAGACGGGATGTTTAAATTATACATCTTTAAATCTAATGAGAAAATGCATCATTCATGATAATTACCCTTAAGCGTTTTCTCATCTGGGATTATTATGGTTCAGGTTTCACTAGGTTTAAGGGCAAGACTTTAATGTAAAATAAACCATCAATGGTTATGAACTGGGACTGGATGTGAATGGAGGTTTCCTGAGGTTTCTTTGACCCGTCCCTTTACCCTGACCTCTTCTTTTGCTCATGACAGACTAGAGTCATAATTCCTACGGCCATATTGGACTCCTTCACGTTCCCATCACGCAATAAGTGACGAAAGCATAATTAGAAAAAAGTCGTGGAGAGAAGAGAATGAAAGCGTTCATTCTGCTGTAGGTGTGTGTATGTGCGTCTCTTCGATTTTTGTGCCATCATCTGTGTTAAACAGAGAGAAGTGCCAGCGCCATAATTGCTGACTGCATCGTCTCGGTCTGCCTTTCTCTGAAGCGCCTCCTCCACTCCCCTTGATCACGGCGACTGTTGTCATCTCCGCTCCTCCAGCATAATGAGTCAGTGTGTGATGTTGGATGGCTGCTGACAGCGTGTCCTATGACTCACATCGGGGTGGTACTGCTGTCCCTGCACATCTACAAGACCACACACACACACACCCCACCCCGCACATACCTCTGCCACCACTTCCTTCCATCCTCCCATTCCTCCTCCCCTCCCTCTCCCTCTGCTTCTGTGGGGACTGAACCTTCCTCAGTGGGTAGGGACATCTCATAATAATAAGTAAACACACTGTAAAGGTGATACACACACACACACACACACACATGGTAGAGTTGGGCAATTATGCAGCTAAGCCTGTTTTCCATAGCGTTCATTGTGTTTCCATCAGTCTCATGCCTTTTCCTCTGTGGAGTACGAGAAGCAAATGAATAAATAAATACAACTAAGAGAAAGAAAAAAGAGAGAGAGCTGGCAGAAGGCACAAAGTATTGGCCGGTAGAAAGTCTGTTGGGGAACTGAGTGGGACTCTGTGCATTCGATTGCATGGGCTTGTGTTACAATAGTTTGTGGTGTCAACATTTATACTTTAGGGGGGCTACTGCAAAACACACTATGACAAACACATTTTACATGTTCCCTTGTTTTTGACACATTTGCAATCTTCACATCACAACAGTATTTTTTATTATTTTTGGTCTCGTCAGTCTCATCTTATCAATGTGTGGCAAATATCAGGCTTTTCTATATCTGTGTGAGGTCTGCCTGAGATGGACAGCTTGGCCTGCTTTATGTAAATACCCCACTTAAACACCCTGCTTTAAAGGGCCTGTGCACACGTAAACCTTGACGGGCCCCCGGGCCGTGCTGCTGCTGCTGCTGCCTGTAAAACGCTGACTGTTTATGGATGCCAGTACCTGCTTCCTTCCAACCATAAACACTTGACTTTGTCCTTCAGAGACAGCACAGTGAAGAGGACAAAAAGAAGAAGATCCTTGTTTCAGGTCATGTTCAATCAAATTTGAAAAAAACATGAGCCATGTTGAGACATGAACCCTGGACAATGGGGTCAGGCCCTTCTCAGGATTTTGCCTCTCATATTTGAGCAGAAGGAGATGCTCCAGGTCAGAAACATTCACAACTACATGTTGTTTCTCCGAGTTGTCTGAAAGCAGCGATAGTGATGGATATCGTCAGTTTTTCAACCGTATTAAGATCGAAACAAAAGGAAAGGAACACTAATCTAACTTAGTTTTATCGAAATTGTGTCCATCACATCAAGCCTGACAATTCTCTTATGGCATAATTGTGAAACACTTGCCATGTGACAGTCACACATTAGCCTTATGAGACAAATTGTGATTTGTGAATGTGCTATACAAATAAAATGTGATTGATTGATAGATTGATTAGCATGTATCAGATTGCGTGCACATGCTCCTTTACTCTCCTTCGTCCCTGACCCTCAGAAACCTCCGTCCTCAGATATCCTGCAGCCTCCTCCCCTGCTCTGAATGCAGACAGACTTCATACTGTCTGCTTGGTGCCATTGTCAGTGTTGAACCAAAGTTCTTTTAATCACACTGCTGCCCAGCCCACCCATCCTGCCCTGATTTACTAGCCCTCCGCATCCATAGGCATCCACTCCAGCAAACTGCATTATAGAGATAAATAACGGGGCCAATAAAAGTGTTTCGAGGGGGCCGAATGGGCCCTGGAACGCTCATCGTCCATTTGGTGCAGTAAGCAATGGGGGGGGGGCTTTTAGTGGAAGGTTTTTTAGGGGTGATATTGTGATTGGTAGTAGAGGTGATGTCATGTCATCCATCTTAGGAGCCACTTCATTAGGCTAATGGAAGGGCTGGACCGCTCACCGTTCGTTACTGTACGTGACTCAATGAGTGTGTGTGTGTGTGTGTGTGTGTGTGTCTGTGTCTGTGTATGTGTGTGTGTCCTTCCAGAGACGGCAGCTTCCAAGGCTAAAGTGGTTATGAAGACTAAAGTGATTTTATAGCCCATCACTGCGTATGGACATGCGCGCCTTTGTGTGTGTGTGTGTGTGTGTGTGTGTGTGTGTGTCCGTGTCTTTGTGACTTTGTGTGCATTTAAGTGTGTGGTCAGGTGTGTGTGTGTGTGTCAAAGTAGTAATGACACTGATTTAAATGAGAGGAGATAATGCAGTGTGTGTGTAGAGCTAAATCCCACCTTTATTCCTTTGAAGTTTAAACTACAATCACTTTCCTTCAATGACTTGCAAAAATCGTGCGGTGAGGAGACTTGCGACGCTTCAGGCTAATACCAGACTTTGATTTGTCACTAACTTAAATTAGCATGACTCTTCAAATGTTTCCCGTGTGATGAGTAAAGAGGACAAAATGGAATCGTTCTTTCAATTTACCATGCCACTCGACCTCCTGTCTCTTTCCATCCCTCTTTCTTTCTTTTGTCAGTTTTCCTCCTGAATCCCAACATGACTTTCTGGACGTGTGCTCTCTTTACGGAAGCGATTCCTCTGATTCCACTCCTTCAGCAGCGTTTTACTAATATCTTTATATCTTTCAGATGCCAGTCTGGGCCTGCCCCGATTTGATTTGTAACACCCTCAGCTTAATGGGAATCATTTGAACTCTTCTTTATCCTTTTCCTATCTCCTTCTCTCCATAGTGAAGCAGCGAACCATTTGTCATATCTTTTTTTCTGAGAAATATTTTTTTATTTACAGAAAAAAGGAAAATACAAACAAATACACAAAATTGACAGGTCCGAACTCACAATAGCACGAAAAGCGATGGAGTCGGGAAACTCCCAATGAGGTTCAAGGTCCAAATTTGAGTTAGTGTAACAGTTGAGCAGTGCATTCCGATTTCAAACAGCTTGGAGAGGTGACCGTCTTCCAGGATCCGAACACTGTGACACAATCCCAGAGCTTATGACAACAACTACCAACTGCTTTCAAGGGACAAAGGGAAACAACTGGAGTCAGCAATTATTTTGATTGAGTGAAGCTTCCTGCTTGATGGTGGCCAGGGTGTCTTTGTCGTAAATGTGTGACTTAAGAGCCTCCATACTGCTGACACCAGACCAGCCTTCATCTCTCACTCAAGTCCCTAATTAATTGCAGCTGTCATGTAAATAAACTCACAATGATAGCGGAATTAAGGTCGACATCAGCGAAAGCACAGTTTAAGTAATAGAGCCGAATTACTGGATTTCAAATTAAATTAAAGGCACGGCTTCATTTGGGATTTAAGCAATTTATTTTCATATTGCACTCGAGAGATCAAAACAGAGCAAATCAGATTTAATTCATCACAATCAGCGGCAGGAAAACCCCTCCATTATCCAACTCTTTCAATTTCCCTTCCCTTCTTTTGTTGCACCTGTAAGACGTCTCCGCAGGACCCGCTATTCCTCTAATCTGTTTACTCGCCATGTTTAAACGATTATGTGAGGATACTATCTGTGCGCCCACACTTGCGCTGTAGAGGTGTTAATGAAACAGAATAGCTACGCTGAGCCCAAGCTGTGCTGTAATGTTTTATTCAAAAGCTTCCATTTTCTCATGGAAAGTAAATCTCAAAAAATAACAACAATATGAAAAAAAAAGAAGCAGGGTAGCTTCTGTGCTTAACTTAAACATATGCTCTGTGTAACCATTAAGGTGTGTAAGTGAGAGGAAGGGCCGGTGGGCAGCCTGAGCAAACCCCCGCTATCACCCACGTACGGACACCTGCTACCAGAGCAGAGGTACAAGCTGCTTCCTATGAATATTAATTTCATCACTATTAGCCGATGTTACTGAAGGTTGCAAACCACCCGCAGAATGAAATCAAAATATCCCCCTGCTCTTTATGTATTGCTTGCGACAGCCGTTGATTTGACATCTCTCTCTTTATTCCGAGATCTGACGCAGGACCCGTGTTGCGACACGTTTCCAGATGAACGTATATACACGCGTGAAGGTTCCAAAGAACCTGTCAATGCTTATTGGAATCCTGTCAAACATGTTTGACATTAGAAGACAGTCGCTGTGTCGGCTGTCAGCTCTGAGGAAACATTGTTCGCTTTATATAACAAGAGACGGCATCGTTACGAGAGGTCTTGGGGGTGTTTCTGCCTGATGTAACCTGTGGGCTGCAGGTTACGTCAGGCTGGAATTGGAGGAGATAATGTATGAAGTGATATCTTTCTAGAGGTTTTTTTTTAGGGCTGGCTTTTGAGTGATGGGAGTGAATACATTTCCTGAAGAGGATAAGATGCTTTCCATTATCTGTATGAAGCAAAAAATGAGGGACAGCTTTTTTTTTATAGTTGTGCAGATATGGAGGCAAGTAAAATATTAACATGCAGATGGCTTCACAGTCTATAGGGCGCTCTCGGAGCTCTGTGCACACATGGAAGTGCAGTGAGTGCTGTGTCGTGGCTTGTGGCCGGCTGTGCACACTGCACAACACAGTGGCCTTTAACTCCTGTCCCTGGTGCAGATCGATTTTGTGCCTACCCAGCAGCCCACTGCTAACCTTGAGGTAAGCTGGCGTAATGAGATCGCATCTGACGACATTGACTCACACCTGACAGCACTGACACGCTGCTCCGAGCCCACGGAGACACACAGACGGGCGGAGTGT
Organism: Pseudopleuronectes americanus; assembly: GCA_038501795.1. Lineage (NCBI taxonomy): Eukaryota > Metazoa > Chordata > Actinopteri > Pleuronectiformes > Pleuronectidae > Pseudopleuronectes > Pseudopleuronectes americanus. Next base: position 14,515,816 of record CM076726.1, on the reverse strand, counting down.
GGACAGGCTAGGTCCTCTGTGGTCGACTGCACGATTAACAGCTTTGATTCATTATCTTTAATTCACTTCAGTATATCTTTCAACTTTTTTTCTTTTGAATGTCTTAATGACACAAATGGCTCTCGCCTCGATCCTGTTGTGAGACAGGAATTCTGGGAAGTTGAGTTTAATTTAAATCACATCAAAAATATATTAATTGTAAGAGTCCTCAGCACCATTGCAGCTCATAGACTGTTTCTAAAGATGGATGAGAAGAGAGATCCCCATATGTGAAGCCAAAGCATATTTATAGCCGCCTGGTGGCTGGCTGCAGTATGGGTCAGAAACCCTATCTTCTCCGTGTTAGTAAATGGGACACAAACTAAACTAAAGAGTCACAGTTCACGTTAAAAGATTTTCTTAAGGATAAATTCTGTCATTTTAAGTCATTCTTATCACATTGATGTATGTCAAAGTGCTAATTCTTCTGGTAAACTTGAGGAGAAACACCATGATTGACAGCTGAGACTGACTTGCAATTGGTTGAGCACATTGACACCCTGGCTCTATCCCCGATCATTACTGCCCGGACTGTTGCTCTAAATGACGTCAGTGGCACAAGATGGCAGGGTTCATTACTGAGCTACTTTGGCCTAATTTCTGGACAGTGGGAGGACGTGCAGACGCGTCGGCCATCTTTATATTCAGTCACTTTTGTAGCACTTAGGTAAAGTTTCCTCCATGAGAGCACCAAAGATTTCAGGGTGAACCTCTGTAGTTATTTATTTTACCTTCAAACGCTGCAGAGTCAAATCCAGAGGATGGAGAATGTTTTTGCATTATGGAGCGGGTCTGTCGGTGCTGCTAGGTAATGCACAGGCCTCTGTCGGTCAGAAGCTGTGATAAGAAGCACTGTGTGCATTTTGTGGCCCAGATGAAAAGCTCGCTGCAGCAAACCGCAGAGATAATTTCTCACCTCCTACACACAACACACATGCACCTGTACACACTGAAAAATGAGCGGTTTGATTTGAAAATAATTTAAAAAGTAGCCGTCACTGTGAGGGACCTGTGAATATAACACGAGGTGACTCTTTCCTTTCGACCTATGACAAGCACAGTGAAGCCGAGCCACAGATCCAGTACATGTATAAAGCTGCAATTGGATGAGATGGGACTGGGACAACCATCATCTGAGTGGTGGTAATTGAAACAATAATGGACATGGTAACAGCTTGGAAAATAGCATTGATCCATCATCTCAGATGAGTTCTCTTTGGGCATTAATACCATGACTAAATGGTGCAAACTGATATTGCTCTCGGTCATGGCGAGGTCTAGGTGGTTAATTAAAAAAAAGAAATGAGCAAGAGGAGGGTTTGTGATGTGTGGAAGAGTGTGTCTCCCACCTGGCCTCGGCACGGCTCTGAATCCCTCCTCACAGGAAAGATTAGCTCGAGACACAGCACGATTTTGGCGGAAGTGTGGAATTGGAATTCAATTCCTGTATACCTACACACAGATGTAGACGAGTAAGCCAGTGGGAGCCTGATCGATAGGAATCTAACAGCTTTAGCCCCCGTTCAGCTCGGGAGGATCCTCGGTAGGTTACGTCTTTGTTTCAACCTTGTCTACACATTCCTCCAGTTCTACTTCTGCAATCTGACCTTGACACGTTTCCGTTACCTGGCTCACTTGCTTTGCTGATGTCCAACTTGAGTGTTGAGATGGCAGCGGGCTGGGGCGAGCCTTTAGACTGAGCACTGCTGGGCTGGACGAGCACATGGAAAATGAGATCACTGACGTACAGCAAAGGTCAGACTTCAGTAAGCATGAGCAGTCGGATGATGGCTGGTGTAGGGGTTGGGAGTTTAATAAACTACTGCTGGCAATAAGCCTATTGTTTTACTTCTCTGCTCTCAACCTCCTGTGGATTACTGCGTTGTGTGTGTGTGTGCGTGTGTGTGTGTGTGTATGTGTGTGTGTGTGTCTCGTGATGGGACTGAAATTCCAGCTCTTATTGTGGGTAGCTGTGTTGAGCTGAAATGCTGTTATTGATTACTCACAAAGGTTGTGGGTGTGCGTGAGTCGTGTGATTGTGTATGTGAGCCACAGCTGTGCCGTTCCTCAGCCTCTGGCTTATCCATTAGGTGTTAAGGGGCTGAGGCCTTAAGGCCAATTTATACTTCTGTGTTGAATTGACACCATTGAAACGACAGTGCATAGCTGTGAAACCTCGCTCTTTTCTGATGTGCACCTGCGTAGAAATGTAGCTACACATCGCAGTAACTGCCACAACTTGGTAGCATGTGTCCTCCATGTCTCTCAGTGGCACAGAAATCAAACCCTTCTTCACACACGCCATCACATCACCATCCACGTCCTCTCTCTTCTCTACCAGTCATTTCGGTAGTAAGTAACTAACTCTTCAACATTTATTAGTTGCAGCTCCAACGTGATCCACTCGGCGGCCATTTCTTCACACAAAGCCGGATTAAAGCTCTGCCATAAAGTAGCGCTTGGTTGCGTTGTTGTAGAATGAGTCTCAAAAGTAGCACTGTTAGCAAGTTGCCTAGACTGTGCTAAAGTTACGGCATTGGCTTCTGATGAAGTGATGGTGAAGATAATGGCAGATTTAGCTTAGGAAACTTATGATGAGCTTGAAATATAAAGCTAAAGATCAAATACAACAATAGGAAACAGATTATTATTGCATTTAGAATTTATTTGTTATGGATATTTTCAATGTATTTTTCTTTTACATGATTTTGTGTCCATTTTATTTTTACATAAATAAATAATCTATATTTCTTTAATATATTTTAATACTTCTCTCCCCATGTCCATTTCTAATTTGTTACCCTGACTGTCCTTGTCACGTGTTATTACTTACTTGCGTTTGCATTGTGTGCTCTCTCCGCGTGTCTGTGTACACATATGCAGAGAACACACAAATCACTTAAGCTGCTTTCAGACATGCACTGGCCTCCTCTGTATTTTCTCTGGAGGAGGCGCAAGTGTGATCGCAAATGTGCGAGTGAGACTCTCCTCAGTATCTAAGGACTTTATCCGCCTGCCCTCCGAGTATAGTGTCTGTAGAAACCCAGGAGAAGTCGATGTGGCAGCACAGCAGGGGGTCCCTCGCTGGATTCACTGGGACGTGTGAAGAGGTTGATGACGCTTTCTAACACGCTACAGACAGAAAAATGTCTGTCGCCATTAGAAAGACAAACGGCATCACACACGTAGATGACACTGATGAAGATCTCAAGAGAGTGAGTGGTGATTAGAGCTGACGCCGGTGTTGGGGTGCTGTAAAGAAGATCACGTGATCTACGCAGCAGAGTTAATACGTGGCTTCCTGTCTCTGTCTGCGGCTCCACCTCTCCCTCAAATAATGCAAAGGATTTGTTGCTGTTGTGAACTTGTGTGTGCAGAGAACCTCCTGCTGTGTTGTGCATGTGTGAAAGGTAAACTCTGGGAAACGCTGTGGCCAATTCTCCGGATTTTACCCATATATCATGTCTGAAAACGGCTTTACAGTAATTATCTCTTGACACACAAACACATGCACACACACACACACAAACACACACACACAAACACCATTAGGATACTTTCTTTCATTCTGTCTTCCTGCCTTCCCTTCACAAAGACCTGTCATTAGGCACACCCAGACACACACACACACACAGACACACACACACACCTGGTCTCTCCGCCGGAGTGTGAGTCTCTTTATGAGAGGACTGCCTGCGCCCAACTGTGAGGCCCTTTTAATTAGAGCCCTGCTGTTAAGCACAGGTCTCCTCCAGAGGTCTCCTCCACCTCCTCACACCTACACACACTCTGTCTCACACAAACACACAACCACGACTACCACCTCTGCCTCTGCCTGTCCTGATATATAAACATACTGTATATGTATAAACAACATATTTAATATAGATCAAATTTTATTTACAAACACTCCACAAGAATCCACCTCAAGAATATAATCGTATTTGTCCTGCCTGTCTTCACTCATCCGTCAGCGTGTGGATCAGTAAGTTATAATGACACATGCACTCGTGTAACACCCTCAGCTGTGCAGCCACAGTCGATGTCTGCACAAAGTATTCCTGGAACTCAAGCTGTTCCATCGCTTTCATAACCTGCATTCCTCCATTTCCCCTTTTTGAGCGAGGCCAAACCCCTGGAAGAGAAAGAAGGAAAGAGAAACAGGTCCTTCATTCATTGATCCTCTTCTGCATGTGGTTGATATGCGATCAGACAGGGGGCTCTCCCTCTCTAGACTGCTTTCACAATCAGTGCTAAGTTGAGTAGAAACAATGGTGGCTGGTTTAATAATTTGTTAAATCAGCTCTGGAATTTGGAGCTAAACTTCCTTAAGCTGTTGCGGTGTGTGTGTGTCAGCCAGTTCCTGGCAGGAGGGGAGATTAGGGTCCATATAACATACACATGATGCATAAGTCACAAGTCCTAAGACGGGGTAACAGTGCTGCTTTGTTACGATTCGAGAAGGACTGATTATCATCTGACCCAGTTTGTGAATAAACCCCTCAAATATATTGTCTCTCTATAAATAAGTGGAACTAGTTTGGAGGAAACGCCGTGTCCTGCTCGCATCTGTGACTGCTTGTCTTGAGCTTGATGTGGGAAGACAGGTTGTTTAGGACCATGGGGAATGAGGGATGGAGAAAGAGCAGGGTGGAGAAAGAGCAGGGTGGAGGAGGATGAGGAGGAGGAGGAGGAGGAGGAGGAGGAGGAGGAGGAGGAGGAGGACGGCTGCAGCTGTTGTTGTGTGGGTCGGGTGTGGGCTGCCAGAAATCACAGCCGAGCCTGAGAGAGGTCCAGCCCATGTTGCCTGACAGACTCACACTGTAGCTGGGTATTCAGGTTAGGTATTTAGGGAGGTAGAACGGGTGGGTTTTCTGTGCTTGTCCGAGCGTGGAGATAAGGATGAAACATGCTATCAGTTGACCAATCACAGTTTATTATGCAACGTGAATTTCTACATTTCCACACAGGGGCCCATGAGACTACAGCGAGGACACACGGCTCCACCCTGTCTGTTGCAAACGTCCCTGTGCGGCGGACCCTCCCCTTCATCCCCTCTGTCTCAATCTTTATCGACCTCTTCCTCTTCCTCCACACAGCCAGCTCCTGCCAGGGCCCTTTTCCCTCTGTTCACAGAGCGGGAATTTTTATTATGATTGTTTTTAAAGATCTCCTCGCCCTCTCTCTCTTTCTTTGTTTCGGCCCGGGGTTTCGGATATTGCTGAAAGCCGAGGGAGAAGAAAAGAAAGCGAGGGAGGGGGGGGAGAAGAAGCAAGAAGGAGAAGTTATTTTGCTGAAGGACATTTGCAGAGGCGGCTTTTAACCTTCCTCCCCTCGCTTTCCTTTCCTTCCACCCCCCTCCTAAACACACTTCTCCCATTGCTGCTGTTTAAATATTGAGAATCGTTGCAAATTCCTCTGGCCTCTTCCTTCTGGATGCTACTGTCCTCCCAGCAGCTCATCAATAGAAATACACTTGGTAGAAGGCTGGTACAGCAACAGCAGGACGTCCCCCCTCTGGGCCCCCGGTAAACGGGTCTGAGCTTCCTTGGTTCCCGAGCCGCACCTCTTCCCTGGCTCCCCGTGCTGGCCGTCTGAAGGCCAAGCGCCCCCTCTGGGCTGGCTTTGGCTGCTCATTTCCACGAACAGGGGGTGGCTCTCCATGGGCTCGGCATTTTAACCCACACCCGAGATGCACACACACACACACACACACACACACTCTGCAAAAGCAGAAACAGATTGTAACAGTGACCCAGCGGACTCCTGTCACCTTATTCTTTTTCTTTTCCCCATTCCTCCAGCTCACTCAAATCACAGAATACCATTGTCCTCCTTCCTCTCTGGTTGCTCTCTTTCTTTTCTTTTCGTGCACAGACGGATGCATTTTAGATGCTATTTAAGATTGTGCTAACTAGTAGGGTGCAGATTCCTGTGTTTTGGGTAGACAAGAATAAAACACAGCCCAAGTTTAGATATATGAGCAAGAGTTATTTTTTTCTTAAAAGCTGCATTCCTCTGCGTGTGCAGTTATTGTTTGAGAGGAAAAACTGTAAATAGCAGCTATATAAAGCCAAGGCGATTCAAAGTTGCGCCGCATCCAGGATAAGCAGCGGTCAAAGCGCGGCTGGAGACCCCCCCCTCTCGCTCTCATGCAAAACAGGGGAGTGAATCCTGAGGAGAAGTCGAGTGTGGCCGACTGAGATCATAGACATGTTACTGCTCAACAGCCCACTTTATGGGACTGGCTGTCTTTGTGTTTTAATGAGGAGGCCATGGGTGGGTGGGACCCCCTGAAAGTGCTGCTCGGGATTTCTCCCATTGCAGGTAGCACTCTCCTCTCCTCTCCTCTCCTCTCCTCTCCTCTCCTCTCCTCTCCTCTCCTCTCTCTCCTCTCCTCCTCTCCTCTCCTCTCCTCTCCTCTCCTCTCCTCTCCTCTCCTCTCCTCTCCTCTCCTCTCCTCATCTCTTGATTGCTAATTTCAAAGCAGATAATTACTGTCTTCTTTGTTTTATTGTGAAACCTCGCGAACCCCTCAGGATATATTAGTTTAACCGTTTTACTTTTTATTGTGGCTTTTGTGTGTCTGTGTGTTTGTGTGTGTGTGTATCCCTCTCCATAGTTACCTCTCTCTGAAAAGTGTTTTGAGGCCCCAGTGCAGTGGCATGAAATTGGCCGTTTGCTGTGTGCTGATTTAGTCACGATCTGTGTGCGCATAGTGCCTGTATGTATTGGTGTGTGTGTGTGTGTGTTTGTGTGTGTGCCTGTTTGTGTATGTGTGTGTGTTTGTGCGTGTGTGTGTGTGTGTGTGTGTGTGTTTGTGCGTGTGCGTGTGCCTCATGGTGAAACGGGGGAGGAAGCTAGCAGAGTAGAGGCAGGACACCTCAGGAATGTTTTTTCGATAACAAAGTTCCCCCAGCACGCTAGAGCTGTGTTGTGCAATTGTGTGTGTTTTACCTCGATGTCTTCATGTGTTGCTCTGTGTGTGAGTGTGTATGTGTGTGTGTGTGTGTGTGTGTGTGTGTGTGTGTGTGTGTGAAGGTATGTCTGTGTTGGTCTGTGTGCTCAAAGGAGGGAGGGGGGGGCGGTTCTGCAGCTGCCCTTCTTTATTGGGACCTGCCACAGGTGTGTTAAACGCACAACCACTTCAAATGCAAAAGCCACAGAAAACTGGAAATCTTTGTTGCTGTCTTCGATTTTGATTCTATAGTGCAAATTCACACACACACACACACACACACACACACACACACACACACACACACACACACACACACACACACAAAAGAACACATGCATTCATTGCTACCTGTGGAGCGTGCCTCCAGGTCACTGCTCATGCCTCGTGCGCACCAATGCAGAGTTGTGCGACAGCGGAGCCGTCACTAACTCGTCTGTCCTTGACGCTGCTCTCCTCTCTGCAGGCTGCCTCATTAAACCTCGAGCTGAACAGTTAAAAAACTCTTCTGCTGTTCGGTCCCAACTGAGCATAAGAGGAGCAAATTAAATCAAATCCGTCCATTGGGTTTGAAGTCACATGGAAGGATGGAGTTTGCCCGCTCGCTCTCTGCAGCAGCAATGCGGCGTGGCCACAGGTGGTGCTTTGTGAGCCCTGACATCAACCTCACTATCAGCGATGACCCAGACTCAGATAAAAAAAATAAAATCCTTTATCACTTTACTCATTCCCCCCCCCGTCTCTCTCTGTTTCTGTGTCCTGACAGTCAACTCCGGAGACGGTATCGACTACAGCCAGCAGAAGAGAGAGAACATCGGGGACCTGATCCAGGAGACCCTGGAGGTGTTCGAGCGCTACGGAGGAGAGGACGCCTTCATCAACATCAAGTACATGGTGCCCACCTACGAGTCCTGCATGGTCAGCTGAAGGGCGCAGGGGCTCACTGCCACGTTAAACAGACTCTTTGGCACCGTTCAGACATAAAGTGAACATCCGCACAGAGTCATACACTGGTTTCACACCTTCGTTTTGTCATGGGTTTTGCTGGTGTGAAGCACTTTGTTACCTTGTTTAGATAAGTGCTAGACAAATAAAGTTACTAATATTATTATGAAAATGGATCAGATCCCTCAGGACAGATATCAGCCGGTCTGAATGGAGACTACGACCCCACTCTTCTTCCTCTGCTCTGTTTTCCACTCCTCCTGTAATCATCATTATAACAGTAAAAAGTTTGATTTGGAGAAAGATGTTTTCCTCATTGAAATAAATCAGCGTGTTGAACAACTTCATCCAGTTGTTGTTGTGTGTTTTTTATCACTTCAATGATTTTAGTTTGAAAACCCAGACGCGGCGTCTTGTTTGTAAACGATGACGTCCCCCCCCCCTTGATGATTGGGTCCTTCACTGATTCCCTCAGGCTCTTATCACATGACCCCTCGGCTACCATTGTAGAACACAACGTGGATAATCAATTACAAGCGTTTACTGACCCGCTACTGTCTTTCCTAACAACTGCTCACATGCTTAGGGAACAGGCTGTGATTCAAGTGGGTGGTCATGTGATCCGTGTTTTCAGGCAGGGCCAGTCACACGCGTGTAGCCTGGAACTGACTGTAAAGAAAAGGAGTCAACAACTTCTCAAACCACCGCTGCAGCATCTTTTCTGTTGATTCACAGCCTCTGATCGAGTCTGCAGGGTGTGAGTGCTGCTCAAGACTGACATCCTATCACATATCATATATTGAAATATGAATATTAAATACGCTCCTGTGAGATAAACCAAGTTGTTGTCACTGCACCACAGAGTTTTTTATTGAGGATTTCAGTGCTCGCAGGTCTTTCTTCCCTGTGGCCCTTCATAACGGCCTATTGAACATCAGCACTGTGTTTTGTCCTGCTCTTACAAACGCCTCTATTCACAGCCGCGCCGGTGTTTTGTATCGCACTGTACCACTGTTCCCATTCTGTCACTGGCCCAGCTGGAAGTCAGAGCCTGTCGCAACATGCCGAGAGAGACGGCACAGGAATGACGGCCGACAGCATTCCTCCAGACAAACACACTCTGTACGCACACACGTTTGGTCCCCACCAAGTTTGAGCAGCTTCAACACCCACTCTCCACACCCCTGAGAACCCCCCCTCTCACACACACACACACACACACACACACACATCCAAACCTGCAACCCACAGGGGAAACATAGCGTAATTGATTTCTGACACTCACAAGGACACCGGTGCCGTCTCTTATTGTAAGTCATGTCTCCGGTAAAAGCAACTTTACAGGCCTGCGGAGGAATCTGTTCTTAACCAGGAGACAGGTTCATAACGCTCATATTTCAACCCCGGCATCTTGAAAAGGATGTGACTGAAGAGCTGTTCCACGCCACTGAGCGCGGCCGAGCTTTCTCTCTTTGTCGCCGGGGCTGCTTGGTCTGTGCAGTATAAGGAGGAGTGCGTGAGCGGCCCCCCCCGGTTCGACACAGGAACACATTTCCACCTTTAATAACCACGGCTGCATAACAAAACAAATATAGCAGCAGTGGAGTCGGGGCAGAGCTTCACCTCTGTCCTCGCTCGATGAGCAGATCGAACTGTGCACAGCCTGCGGTTCTGTCAAGCTGTATCAGTGACGCCCCGCTCTCCGGCCTCACCTGTCCAATCTCACTGAGCCACAGGCGCAGCAGCCGGGAAGCGGACGGAGGGTTTACAGATGGAGAGGACAACCGGCGAGAAACTGGATGAAGGGGTGAGCAGTGTCTGTTTTTACAGAAGCCATTTTGCCACGTGAACTCCAGGGGATTCTCAAGCGAGGAGTGGTGCGGCATGCATTCCACTGTGGAGATAAAAAGTTTCTGTTTAGAACACGTCAACACCTTCGTCGGCTCTTATCACCGAAAGCTCTCACATCTCGTTGCCTTTCCAGGTTGACACCTTTGTTTGTTGGTGTCTTCTACGTGTTTGATGTATTTTCAACCTGAGATATATGTTCTCCTTTCGGGTTCTTTCAAGTTTGCATCCGCTGCGCTCACGGGTGAAATCTCCGGATAATCTCCGGCTGGATTTGTTCACTGTGACATTAGCTATGCTTCGTTCTTGGGGGCTGGAAGGAGAAACTCCGGAGAATGTCCACAGCAGCTGAGCGTTCTCACAATCGGACGCTTCAGATCATTCCAGGCAAATATTCGGTGGAGTTCTGTACAGGCAGAGTAGACTGGTTCAAAAGTGCTTTTTAAGATCACAGCTCACATACCTTTTTGCTTCAAGCTAGCACCCAGTGCCATTCAACACGTCATGAGCAGAAACTATCGACAATTCACTTCTTCACACTTACGAGGGCCCAGCGATCGGATTGCTTTGCTTGGGCTCAATTAGGTCACATCACGGGAGCTAATGACCATTAAGCGTTAAACGGCGTCCGTTTCGACTTCTTCAGGAAACCGCAGAAGCTCATTAAGAGAGGTGGCAGTCTGCAAAGCAACATTTGCTCATATGGTCTCAAATCAAGTCCCGCTCACAAACACACACACACACACACACACACACACACACACACACACACACACACACACACATGCAGACACGCACAGGCCTGAGCACACAGACGCATGCATACACAAATGACACCAAACAACAGCACCAAGCTGTAATTGCTCATGCAGGTAATGGAGTGAACTGTGAAATGAACAGGAATGGATGCAGCCAAAGAGGTTATCTGGTCTATCAAAGGCATCGAGGCATGACTGGTCCAGACCTACAGGCCCGGGACGACCAGGCATGACATCACTTACATTTCTCCCATGTCTCGTCCGCCTCTCAGACACGGAAAAATACATTTAACACACAAGAAGAAACCGTCCTCCTCATCGTATCGTGACCCGTTTTCCTTAGTCATAATGAGCAATTGATCATTTCCTGGCTGCGGGGGGGGCCCCCCAACGTACACAGGGAAATAAATTGCTTCCCATTCGGTTTATTTCCTCCAGTCATAGAACACAGGTTCTAGCGTCATGCTCTACTTCCCCACAGCAGATACTATCTGTCGCAGATAAAGCTGCATTATTATTTTCAGTTGAGAGATTTTGAGGTTTTTTTTTATTTTGTGCTCCCTGTCTATTGTGGAAGATCTGCCTGATGGCATGTGGGGGCGATGGTATTGATCTAACATGTTATTCAGCCATTTTGAAATCTCTATGCTTTTTTGTTGTTAATTTTGTTCAGCCCACGAACGCACTGAAGAGATTAAGGGAATTTTGGCTTAAAGCTCAAAACAAATCAAGCAGCAAATTCAACTTCAAGATACGACTTCTGGTACGTCTCTCTGCTCCTGGGTGTATATTTAAATTTGTTTGTTGTGTAACACTCGCTGCTGGATTTGGCTTTTTTAAATCACATGTTATCACTATGACCCCATAGTTAAAGCACAGAGCATGAAGCATTCCTGCCCACCTGCCTGAGTCCTTAAACATTTGAAATAGGGTTCTCTAATCCACAACCTGGCCTCAACCGCACTCTCCTTTGCAACTGGACTCCGGGGGTCAACCCTCGGCGATGTACGGCTCGTGGGCACTCGCTCAGCTCCAGGGTTATTATCTCAAACCCTCACAACAGCTGCCACTGCCCCCTACCAGCAATAACTCCTTCTGAGAAGCGCATGCAGGCCCGTTTCACTGATGGAAACGCCGAGCATTGCAAGGACGTGTGACAATTTATACCCAGAGTTTGTACCGGCACGCGGAGCGGCACAGGCGGCCGAGCGGACCAGAGTTCACACGTGTGTCTGGCTCCCGCCCCACCAGCTCCTCCAGCCTTCAGGTTGAGCCGTTATCTCAGAGTGAACAGTGACTTTCTGAAAGCTGGATCCACGGAGCTCAAGTTTGTCCTTGTGCATCTCCGTCTCACCACATCACAGTGGTGGCAGGCCAACAAAGGCTTTTGTATTGCGGTGAGCTGTGCAACAAAAGCGACACAAACACGCCGATAGCGTTCTGTTGACAGAGGGGAAAAAGGAGATTGAGAAAAGTAGAAGGAATGGCTGAGACTGAGGAAGGAAGAAAAAGACAATTATGGAAGAGGAAAGGCAGCTTGAAATAAGTGTGTGTAGAGAGAGAGAGAGAAGAGAGAGAGAGAGAGAGATGAGAGAGAGAGAGATGAGAGAGAGAGAGAGAGAGAGTGAGAGAGAGAGAGAGAGAGAGAGAGAGAGAGAGAGAGAGAGAGAGAGAGAATGCTGAATAAAGAGGAAAACAGGCAGATATGTTGGGCCCGAGCTCAGAGACAGACGGCCGGTCCGAGATGAGATCGGCACGGAGAGAGATGAAGGGAAGGAGAGAGAGTGTGTGGGCCAGGTCGAGATGGATGGATGGAGGGAAGTGGGATGTTGTGTCACCTGGTAGAGAGAGCTGTCTAGCTCCGACCAGAGCCGAGATTTAGGGGCAGTCAGCTGCGGAGAGAGGGAATAAGAGACCAGAGCGGAGAAGAGGAGGAGGAGGAGGAGAAGGAGGAGGTTGGGAGATACACGTTGCACAAACTGTACTAGCAACCTCAGTAGTTAGGAATAACACCCCCCAGGAGGTATTCAAACGAGAATACAGGCCGATGAATTGATAGGATTGCGTAGGAGACAGATCGGGGATTCTGGAGGAAGGAATAAGAAGGAGGTTGTCTGGATTGGAGAATCCCCCTTCCCTTAGATCATCTGGCTAAAATCCCCAGGGTCCAAGGACATCATCGGAACACAGGGCAACAGACAAGGGAGATTCAAACACTTATTAAGGGAGCAGGGAGGGACGAAAGAAGTGAGACACAAGAGTCAGAGGGAGGAGAGCTTCGAGTCCACAGGACGTCAGAATAGGAGGATGGAGGAGACTATAAGAGATGAAGGAGGTAGGGATAGGGTGCAAGATGAGCGATGATGAGGAGGGAGGCACACAGACTACATTTTGTATGTTTGGATTATACGTGCGATTGATGAATTGAATGAGACATTATTAAAGGGCACTTTGGAAGGAAGGGGAGAGGTATCTATGAGATTAAAACAATTACATGTTATGGAGGTTGAGGGACAGGGGTAGATCAGAGCGGACAGGAAAGTGAGGGCGGAGTAACCACGTGAAGGTAGAAGGAGGTGAATTTGAGTAATAGAGTAAGCGAACTGCGTTAGCGAGGAACAATGAGGAGCGTGAAGAACCGCGACAATGTCAAAGACTAAGGGGAAATGGGAAAGAGAAGGTGCGAGAGAGTTAGGAGGAGATAGTGGGAGACAGAGGAGTAAAATAAAGGAGAGGGAGGATACTAGAATAGGCATTAGAGACGTACAGTCCATAAGGAGTGAGTGGGTTTCTTATGGCAGGTGATGGAGAGTGGAGAGATATATGAGGGGACAGTGGAGAGCAGGAGGAGGAGAAAGGGATCTCATGCAACCATGAGGGCGGAGGGGCGGCACCCCAACACCCCTCATGCCCCCCATCCCACCACATAGCTGCCGAGAATGCGGAGGAACGTATGCAAGTAGGGAAGAATTAGGGAGGGAGAAACGCGGAGGAGGAGATTGGCAGGCGATAGAAGGTGGTGGAGTAGTGACTGAACTTTTGAAGGATGGGGAGGCCAGAGTAACGGATGAACTGGTGTGGTAGGTTGGCCCTTATACAGCGAGGGCGAGATCCGGTGGATAGTTTTAGTGATGGCGTATGGCAGGTCGGCCCTCACTCGTAGTGGCCTTCTAGCGTGGTTGTGTGAGTCGATGTTTGTTTTTCTCGTTTCGGCCCCACGGCTCGCACAATGTGCCTTGTGCTTCGTGTAAATGACATCAGAAGATATATAAATAAACAGGACACTATGAATCATGCTCGGCGCAATTTGATATAAGCATGGCGCCAACATTTTCTTGGCGATATTGTGTTGGTTGCTAAACGACTTCTTCTCGCGGCCTGGACCACACACACTTATTCTGATTGTAATTTCCATTGCCGAACTGGGGCAACGATTGACAGTGCGTAGGTCTGGCGCGTACACGTCGCGCGCCTACCTCGCATCGTTTCGGCCACCTCCGGCGCCCTCCTTACTTTTCAACGACGGGAAATGTCCACGGTCTCAGTCCGTTAGTCGTCGGTCAAGACTAATTTTGCGCCAGCGTGGCATCAGCGTAGCACCACACTGCTGTACTTGCGGTCGCGGGTCGACCGTGACGGGTCCGTAGAGCGCTTTTTCGCAGCCCACACCGCCGCGCGGCCCAGCGCCACCGATTCACGCTTACGTTACGGTACCCTCGTGTGTCGAACAGACGTCAACCAGTCTTTTATCACGTGTGTACTCGGCAACGAGTAGTCAACCCCACGCTCAGCGAGATCAGGGAGGCGAGGAGACGGGTCACAGACGGGAGCGAGTGAGCGCTGAGCACACCAAGGGTGCTAGTAGCCCGCTTAAGACACAGTCGCCCGAACAGTTCGTCTGCGCGCGTACCGCACGGTCTGTCCTGACGTATAGTTCAGAGGATCCAGGTCTGTTGGATGTTTGGCACCCGTCCGTCGGGAAGGCCCCTTACTCCAAAAACCTTCCCACCACCACAGCACCCTAATTCAACTTCTGTCTCCTCGCCCCCCCCTCACCCTCCCTTTCCCCGCTACCAGACCCCCTCCTCAGATAGAATCCACTCACTTACCGCACCATCCTCCCACATTTTCAATCTTCCCCACTCCTCGTTCACAACCCCCATTCCCCCCCCCAGAGACCCCCCCCTCCCCCCCCCCGTCCTACCCCCCCCCCCCCCCCCCGCTCTACCCCCAATATTACCAATACTTAACATTCTCTTATCCCCCCAATTTCCCTCATTAAACCACTTGATCAACATCAACCACTCTAGTCCCTCCCCCCCACTTCCTACCCCCCACCCACCAATCCCTATACCGACATGAGACAAATTACTTGATCACCCCCCCCCCGCTCTCCCTCTACTCACTACCTCTACCCACATCCCCACCCCAACCTGTTCCCTCTCAACCCCTAACCCCCACACCCCCTCTTTTCCTATTATCATCCACTAATACATCTCCCATACCCCCTTATAACCCAACCACCCTCACCACATCCCCCCCACTCCCCCCCCCTCACCATCCCCCAGAAGACTAATCCAATCTCACCTACTAGACGCCCCTAATACCCACCGATATTCCTTTATTCCCTTCTAGATCGCCCCCAGCCCCCATCTCCCCACACCCCCCTCCCCCCCCAGTATCTGTCCACCAAACTTTTGTCTCCACTCGCGCAAACACTCCGCCATATATAACTCCGCGTGTGTCATCTCCCACAGAGTTTGTTATAGCAACTCAGGACGTCTTTTATTTGTCTTTTTCATTCTACACCCACTCATTTCCATACCGCAATTAACCAGCTACTCGCTCACTCCCACTCAATATCCAACTACATCGCTACCTCCTCTACTTTTTGCTACTCTATTCTGCTCACTAGATCAACACTGCCACTCACAACAGATCTAGAGAGATATACGCTACGACGAGAGACTGCGCCAAAAGTTTATAAAGGCATCCTCCGAGGGGATTAGTTGCTGGCCCGGTGGCGCGCGCGCGCTCAAAGCGTTTGGGTGTGGCGGGGGGGGGGGGTGGGGATGGGGTGGGGGGGGTTGTAGCGTGTGTCTGCTAGTGCGATTTTCGGCGTTGAGGTCTTGTAGGGGGCGTCGTTCCGCCGCGCTCCTGCTGAATTGGGAGATGTGGTGGGTGGGGGGGAGTTTTTCGTGGTCGCTTTTGTTTAGGGGGGGTAGGGGCGGGGGGTTTTTGGTGGAGTTTGATGGTGGGGGGGGCGGGGGGGGCGGGGAGGTGGGGGGGCGGTGGTGGGGGAAGGGGGGCGTGGGGGGGGAAGGTAAGGGGTTTGGGGGGGGTCAGGGGGGGGGGGGAGGGGAGGGCGTGGGTTGGTGGCGCGCGGTTGCGTGGTGTTTTGACCGGGGGTTTGAGGGGGCGGGGGTTGTGTATTGTGTGTAGTTCTGGGGGGTGGGGGGAGGAGGGGGGGTTGTGAGAGGTGGGGGGTTGTTAGGGTCTCAGTTGGGGGTGCTCACCCCAGCTGGGGGAGGGGGGGGGGGTGAGACTTGGTGGAGATTCGGGGTGCAGTGTCTGGGTAGGGGGGGGGGGGGGGTTTGGTTTGTGTTCGCGTCCGTCCGGGGCATCAGGGGGGTTAGACATTTGGCGTTTACGTTGCTGCGCCCTCCTCGCCGCGATAATAGGTATACGCTACTAGCCGTGCATTTACTCAAACTCGGCGTGAGGCCGTGCTGAGTCGGTGGTGGGCCTTCCTCGCGCGCGTGGCGTACATCGTCGCGAGGTTATGCCAGTAAAACGCCACGATTCTTGTCTAATATTTTTTGATCTATTCACATGATACCCCCCCCCGGAGGGGCGTTGATTCAGGGCCTCGTAGCCGCATATCGCTTAATTAAAGATTTAGAGATACCCAATCTCCTTATATGTGACGCATAGTGACATGTTTCTTTGCGCTGTCAAGGTGTTCAGAGAACGTTGGGAGGGGGGGAGATTTGGGGGGGTTTCTATGTCACCATCTGGTTAGCACTTTTCCGTCCTTATCGTACCTATAGTTACCACTGCCCCCTCCCCCCCCCCCTTCCACGGAGCACCTCGCAAATCTTCTCGCGGGTAGAGTATATGAGTGTGGGGGGGGTTGGGGTTTCAGTATATGGGGGGGTTGGGGGGCGGAGGTTCCGCGCGCGCTCGCGAACTGTGTCCGACAGTGTTCCCGGGGTGTTCGTTGGGCCGCCTGGCGCGCCACTCATCGTGTCAGGGGTGCTCGGTTTGTTGATCCCCACGGCGACCGCGGCCTGCGCGCACACGCTCTCATCATCATTACTTGTCATTTCCTCGCCGTGCGCTATCACACTCTGTATCAACCAGTCTCGGAGCAATTTACCTTAATGTAATTGGGTGGATGGTGAGGGGGGGGTTCCTGACCGTATAGAAGAGGTGCTAGCTCCGACGGGGGTTGTTCCGGGTCTTGGGGTCGAGGGGAGGGGGGGGGGGGGGGGGGGGGTCGTTTAGGGGGGGGGGTCGGGTTGGGTCCTAGTTAAGCGTCCATGGCAGGGGGGGGGGGGGGGGTTTTCAGGTTGTTTTGTAGTGGGGGGGTTCGCGGGTGGGGGTGGAGGGTCGGCCGGTTTCGATGTTGAGATCTGATGAGGGTTGTGTGCCTAAGGGTACGTGGCCGCTTGCAGGCGGCTTTTTTGCCGCATCAGTTCTTTAGGTGTGGTGGCTCAATAGGTGGTTAGGGGGTGGGTTAAATTACTGGTACAGTGCTATCCTACCACTGTCCTTTCTGCCCAAGTGTTGCGAGGGGGGGTGGCGAGGTGGGGTGGGGGCACAGGGAGGGGGGGGAGAGTGGCGCGTGGGGGAAGAGAGAGAGAGAGAATAATGATAGAATATAGGGGGGGTCCGCGCCGCCGCCGCCCGTGGGGGCTCTTATCACACATCGTTCTTATCATCCATAGCATTCCTATCAAATTTCCAAACCTCCCATGCCTCGCAATCAGTGACCGCCGGGGGGGTGCACTTGGGATAGAAAACGCGGCTCGGCATGCATACCTCTCAAAACGACACACAGCACATGTCGCGAAAGCGCGCACGGGATTCTCTTACGGGGGCGGTATGGTTGTGTAGAGGGAGCGGGGGGGTGGTTTCGATTGCAGGGGTCTGGTGGGTTGGGTCGGGGAGACGGGTTCACTGTCTGTTGGATCTTGTTCTACAACATCCCCGGTTCGTGGAGGGGTTCTTTGCGAAGGGGGGTTTTGTCTTGAGGAAGCCTGCTTGTTCTACTTTGTTTGTTTTTTGTTTTATTTTTTTTATGTGGGCGATGAAGTTATTTGGGTGGTGGGTTGATGTGCTATTATGGTGAGCTAGTTTATTTTTTTTTCACTTTTATTTTGTGTAAGATGATTGAGATTTTCTACATCTTTCCTCATGTTTGGATGTCGGCTGTGGGAGGTGGGTTTAGTTTCTATCTGAGGCGTTCGTTAGGGTGAGTTATCCGGGGTTTTGCCCTAGTGTTTTATGGTAAATGCTTGTTTGGTATTTTTATAAGTTTTTTCCTTTGTATGTATTATTCTTGTTTTGGCGTATGTGTGATTAGAGTGAGTGGATGGGGGTGGTGCCTTTAGGGGTAGTTTCTGGCTTTGTGTATTTCGGTTCTTTTTTTTATTTTTTGTTTTCCTTTTTTTTTTTTATTGCGTGACCTGATGTTAGTTCCTTATGTTTTATTATTTTAGGTTTGGTTGCGTATTTTGTCTGGCTTTGTCAGTGTGTGGAGTTGGTGTTTCTTTTACATCTTTGTACTGTGTGTGGGGTGTTTTCGTGGGTTGTGTATATATGTGTTACGGTGTGGGTTGCGGTGGTTTGTGTGTGTTTATTGATGTTTGCATGTTTATATCGTGTGCATTTGTGTTTTGTTATTATTTTTGTCTTAGTTGTTTATTCCTGATTTCACTATGCTTCCGTTGTTT
This sequence comes from Pseudopleuronectes americanus, assembly GCA_038501795.1. Lineage (NCBI taxonomy): Eukaryota > Metazoa > Chordata > Actinopteri > Pleuronectiformes > Pleuronectidae > Pseudopleuronectes > Pseudopleuronectes americanus. Next base: position 14,497,310 of record CM076726.1, on the reverse strand, counting down.
TTTCTGTCAGTCCTTGTTTAGGTGAATTTGTTGGGGTGTTTTTTTTGTTGTTGGTAGCCGTTGTGTGGTTTTTGCTTTTTGGTGTGTTGCGTTTGTTTTAGTATTTACTAGTTTTAGTTCTTTGTTTTTTTGATTTTTACTAGGCGTCCTGTTTATTTTTTGTGGTTGACAGGTTTTTTTTTATAATTAGTATTTTTGTGTTGATATTTTTCTGGTGTGTTAGACGTATTTTTTTTTTTTTTTTGGTTGGCCTACTTTCATTTAGCTTTTTTGGTTTGTGAGTTATTTTGCGGTGTTTTAGACTACGTTTTATATTTTTGGGGTGAGTTAGATTTTTTTTACGGTTAGTACGTGACAGGTTGTACTTACTGTGGGGTTCTACTTTATTTGTTTGTGGCTTTTTCTGTATTCAGTTCGCTATGTATGTATGACCGTTGTGGTTTGCTGTGGGAATTCTCTTGTTTTTAACTGTTAGTATTGCGTTTTTTTTAGTTTTTTAGTCTTTTATACGTTACTGTTTATTTTTTTAGCTTTTATTGTTATTAATTTTAGTTTTTTTATTTGGGCTTTGGGTTTTTATTGTATTAGTTGGTAAGTATGAGTATTTGGTTCTTCTTACTATTTTTTCGTGATTGGGTTTGCTTTTGGTTTGATTTATATGTTTTTTTGGTCTCTTTTGTTAGTTGTTTTTGTTTAGTTTGTTTATGATGTTTTTTGTGTTTTGATCTTATGTTTATTTATTTTATTATTTATTATTTTTTGGTGGGTGTGCTTTTGTTGGGTATTTTTCCTCTGTATTTGTTCGATCGCTTATAGTGATGTTTGTGTGTGGTGCTTTATGTATATTTATTTAGTTATATACGTTCTTTTTTATTTTTTTGTGTGGTCTAACTTATTCTATATTTCGTTCTTTATTTCTAGTTTTCGGTGATGTTTTCTTTCTTTCTTTTTTTATTCTGGTTTGGTGGTTTATACGGTTATTTTGGGTTGGGTTGGTAGTCTTTTTGTTATTCTTTTGCGGTATGTAGCTTTTTATTGGTTTGGTTGTTGTCTCTATTGATATTTTTTATTAGGTTGTTCTTGTTTACGTTGGTTTAGTGATTAAGTCTTCTTTGTTATTGTTTTTTATTTTTTGCTATTTTTTTTGTTTTGCTTTCTGGTGATTCATGTTTTGTATCATGTTTTGTATTCGTTTTGGTTGTATATTCTGGTCTGTATTTGTTGTTGCTCTTGTGTTTTTTGTTGTATGTTTTATATTTTGTTTTTTTTATTTGAATTTGTTTGTTGTGTTTTGTGTTTTTTGTTTTATGGGGTGTTGTTTATTTGTTGTGTGTGTTTATTTTATGTTTGTGTATTGTATGTGTGTTTGTTTATGATTGTTATCTGGTTTTTTGTTTTTGCTTTGTTATCATTGTGTGATTCTGTCTTATGTTTTTGTTTCTTGTGTGTTGTTTTTTTTTGTTTTTGTTTTTGTGTTTGTTTTTGTGTTTTGTTGTTTTTTGTTGTGTGTGTTTTTTGTTGTTTGTTTTTTTTGTTTTTTTTGTTTTTTTTTGTGTTTTGTGGTTTGTGTTTTTTGTTTTTGTGTTTTTGTTTTTTATTTTTTTGTGTTTTGTGTTTATTGTTTGTTTTTTTTGTTTGTTTGTTGTTTTGTGTTTGTTTTTTTTGGTTGTTTTTTGTTTGTTTTTTTTTGTTTGTTTTGTGTTTTTGTTGTGTTTTTTGTTTTTTGTTTTGTGGTTTGTTTTGTTTGTGTTGTTTAGTTTTTTGGTGTTTTTTGTTTTTGTGTGTTTTTTTGTTTTGTTGTTTTTTTGTGTTTGTTTGTTTTTGTGTTTTTTTTGTTTTTTGTTTTTTTGTTTGTTTTTTGTTTTTGTGTTGTTTTGTTTTTTTTTGTTTGTTTTTTTTTGTGTTTTTTTTTGTTGTTTTTTGTTTTTTTTGTTTTTTGTTTTTTTTTGTTTGTTTGTGTTTTTTTTTGTTTTTTGTTTTTTTTTGTTTTGTTGTGTTTTGTTTTGTTTGTTTTTATTTGTTTTGTTTTTTTTGTTGTTTTGTTTTTTTTGTTTTGTTTTTTGTGTTGTTTTTTTTTGTTTTTTGTGTTGTTTTTTTGTTTGTTTTTTTTTGTTTTTTTTTGTTTTTTGTTTTTGTTTTTTTTGTTTTTTGTTTTTTGTGTTTTTTGTTGTTTTGTTTGTTGTTTGTTGTTTTTTTGTTTTTTTTTGTTTTTTTTGTTTTGTTTTTTTTGTTTTTTTGTTTTTTGTTGTTTTTGTGTTTGTGTTTTGTTTTTTTTGTTTTTGTTTTTTGTTTTTTTGTGTTTTGTGTGTGTGTTGGTTTTGTTGTTTGTTTTTTGTTTTGTTTGTGTTTTGTTTGTTTTGTTGTGTTTTGTTGTTTGTTGTTTGTTTTTTGTTTGTTTTTTTTGTTGTTTTTTGTTGTTTTTGTGTTTTTGTTTGTTTTTTTTGTTTTTTTTTGTTTTTGGTTGTTTTTTGTGTTTTTGTTGTTTTTTTTTGTGTTTTGTTTGTTTTTGTTTGTTTTTTTTGTTGTTTTTGTTTTGTTTGTGTTTTTTGTTTGTTTTAGTGTTATATAGGTTTGTGTGAATGGGTATAATGTGTGGGTGGGATGGGTATGTCTGTTTGGTGGTTTGATGGTGATGTGTGAGAAGTGTGAGTATAATTGGTCGGTAGTACGCGCTCGCATAGGGTGCGCCTCGCATGAGCGCGCGCGGGGGGCGCTTGGCGATACGCGCGCGCTCGCCTCGCGGTGTTTGTTGTCTGAGGGGGTTGGGGTTTTTCTTTTTACGTTGTTTTTTGTACTCTCACTTTCTCTTCGCTTCTAGTGTTTTTGTCTGTCTTGATTTTTCGTTACTTATGCCTTTGTTTTTCCGTTTATTCTATTTTATTTTTAGCTGGTCGCGTTCCGGGTTTTGGTCCGCGTGTTTTATATTCGTGTTTCTCTTAATTGTTTTTGTATAAGTTCGATTTACGTCGGCTTGATGGTTTTTTTAAGTTTTGAGCGGTTGGTTGAGTCGGGGGTGCTTTTCGGGTTGTTTTCCTTCTTTTTTTCGCTTATTTCGTTTGTTTTTTCTATTGTACTTTTTTATTAGTCTCTTTTTTTAGTTTTATTTTGCCGTGCGCGCGGTATTGTAGTTTATAAGGTTTTCTTTTGGCTGTAGGCTACTAGTCTTTTAGTGTTTGTTATGTGGGTGGGTGTTTTTGTGTGATGGAGAGTTTTTGTCGTCGTGTTGGTTCGTAATAGGGAGATTATGGACTGTGGTCAAAATGGGGTTTGGTGGGTGAGTATTGGGATATTTGTTTTGTGAGTGACGCTTTTTTAGTTGTATGTATTTATATGGTGGTATCTTTTGGTGTGGCGGTGTTTTTGGTAGTCGATTGGTAGAGAGCGTTCTGTTTGGTAGGGTTGGTTTTCTGTTATATGTAGTATAAGGGGTTGGGTAGGATTGTAGGAATGTGGGTTATGGCGTTTTTTTTTTTATAGTCTTTTTTTTTTATTTGGGTTGGGTCGTTTTGTTTGTTATTGTTGTTTTACTATTTTATTGGGTATTGTGAGTAAGTGAATGTTATTTAGAGAGTTTTTCTTGTACTGTTGTGTAGTTTTTTTGGGGTTTTAGTTTATTTGTGGTTATTAAACCACTTATGTTATTTCGGGAGTTGTATAGGGGTTTTGACGTTGTGTTTGGTGTTTCGTTTTGTTAGATGGTGAGTTATTTCTCCTATTCGTAGCATATTTTTATATATTTTTTTGGTTTTTAGTTGTTTTTATTTGTTTCGATTATTTTTAGTTTCTTTTTAGGCGGTTGTATGGGGTTTTATATTAATTTATTTATTTTTTTTTCTTTATTTCATTATGTGTTTAGGTGTGGTGATAGGGGGAGTGTTTTTTATTTGTTTGTATTTTCTTTTGTTTAAATTATGTTATAAATATTTTTGTGCTATTTTAACACGAATTTTCTAATCCTTTTTTATTGATTTATTTATATATGTGATTGGGTATTCTTGTTGTGGGTATTGGTCCTTCGTAATTAATTGTGTGGGGATAAGGCCTAAATGTGAGTGTTGTTATTTAAGTGTATTATTGTGGTGAGAGTTTTGATAGGTGTAAAAAGTGTTGTTCTTTTCTGTCGCTCTTATGTGTGATTTTATTATTTTATTTTTTGTTCCCATTTTTTTAATTTAGTTTTTTATTTATTTTGTGTTTTATGGTTTTTTCGTTGGGGTTTTGTATGATAGTTCGTATGTTTATTTTTGTCTTGGTCGTTGTTTTTTTTGTTCTACATGTTATACTGTGTATATAATGACCTTTGTTTTATTTATTTGTAGTTGTTATTTTTTCTAATCTTGCCCTCAATCATAGTTTATGTGGTAGCTTTTTCTTCCGGGGGATTTATTTTTAATGTTTTTTTCTTTAGTTTTTTTGGTTCTTATTTTTGTTTTATATCGTTCATTTTTAGGTGTTAGGTTAGTTTTATTGTCGTCGTTGTGGTGTTGATAGTTTTTGTGTAGTTGTTCTATTGGTTTTTTTATATTTTTGATTATTTAATTTTATCTGTATTTGTTTATTTTAGAACAGTAGTTAGGGTGGGTGGACTATATTTATTTTATTTTTTATTTACTCCTTCTTTTGTAGTATTTTTTTTTTGCATACTTGAATGGTTATTTTTTTTTTTATTCTATAACATTAATCTGTTTCTCTGTTTTGATTGTAGTCCTATTGTTAAGTTTTAAGTATACCTGGTTGTTTATTTTTGAGACAATTTTTTTATTTTTTGTTTTTTTTATTTTGTTGTTAGTTTATGGTTCTGTTGCTTGGGGGATTGTGTTTTGTTTTTTGTTTCTATATTTATTTAATTTTTCTTTCTTTGTATTGTGTGTGTGGTAGATATACTTTAGTGTTTTGGTGGGTTTAGTTTAGAGTAACTTATCTTTGTGTGTTTTTGATTTATATTGTTAATGCTTTGTAGAGGCTGGTTTTTGTTTTTTTTTACGTTTCGTATTGGTGTATTTGGAAGTGGTGGGGATGATGTGTGTTTATTTTTCTTTCTTCTTCTTGTGTTAATTGTGTATTTTAATATGGTGTTTTCCGGTTTGTTAACTAGATGTTTAATATTGTTGTTTATTTATGTATGTTATTAATGTTTTGTTGTACTTTTTATTTATGATTTGTAATTGTTAATCTTATGACTATGTCTTAACATTTATCTTATTTTTTTATTGATTCATAGTTTTATATAATAATAATGTGAGTTTTATTGGTTGATTGTATGAATAGTTGATTTTATTTTTGCGTATGAGTTTTGGTGGGGGTAGGTTGTTCTTGTGAGTTATCGTAAGTGTTTTTAATTTTGGTTTGTTTTAGTTTTTTACGCCCTTGTTTTTTCGGGAGTTTATTTCTATTTTTATTGGTTCGGTCTTTTTTGTCTATTGTGATTTTTGTTTTTCTGAAATTTTTTTGTTTTATTTTTCTTGTTATTTACGTTATTATGATTTTAATTTTTTTATTCTTTTTGTGCGTGGTTTTTCGTATTTACTTTGTTTTTGAACTCTGTGTTTAACTTTGTTTTTGTTTTTATATTGTCTTGTTATTTAAAACTTTTTTTTTTATTGAGGTTATGGTGGGTAAGTGCGGTGTAGTTTTTTTTCTTGGTAGGACTCTGATGTTTTTATGTGTGTGTTTTTCTATATTCTTCTTCTTGATTTGTTTTTGTTTTTGTAGTCTTTACGTTTATCTTATCAGTTCTATGGTTATTTTTATAGTGTGAGGCTCGGATGAGTAGTTGTGTGTTTTTTTGAAGCTGATAGTTTGTCTGTTTTTGTAATGTGTGTGGTGGAGATTGTTGTAATTAATTTATATTTCTGGTTATTAGTTTTATGTTTTTTTTGTTTTTGTTGTGTTTTTTTTATAGTCTAGTGTATTTGCGAGTTTCTCTTCTTTTATCTTATTGTTTATTAATTAATTATATATGCCCGTGCGTGAGTCATCGGTTTTTTTTTTGTGTGGCGGGCGGTCTAAAGGGGGTTTGTTTCTCAGGTGTCTGGGGCGTGGGGGGCGGGCCGGGCAGGGGGCTATGTTGGGTATTATATTACTGATTTGGATGTTTGGTGTACTTTATTTTTTTTCTTTAGTGTGTTTTTTCTAGGTCTTTTTTTTTTATTTTTTTTTGTTTTTTTTATGGTATGTGGTATTTTTTTCCCTGCTTTGTTTATTGATTGGTGGTACATGTGTGTTTCTAGGGTGGTTCTTATTGTTTTTGTAGTTAAATGTGTAATTTACTTTGTTTTTTTTTTTTTTTAGTGAATTCTGTCTGGGTGGTGTGTATTTTATTTGTGTGTGTTGGCTTTCTGGGGGTGTTTTTTGTTTTTATGTTTTTTGTTATTATTTTTTATTTTTTTATTTTTAGTGTAGTATTTTTTTCTTTAATTAAAGAGTTATTTATTGTTTGAGTGTGTGTGAGTGTTTATAAACTTTGTTTGTATTTGGTCCTATTTTTTGTTTTTTATGTTAAGTTTTTTGTTTTTAGATTCGTTTTATTGTTGTTTAATGTTTTTTTTGGTTTGTGTGGATGGGTATGGGTTTGTTTTATTTTTTTTTCTTGTAATTGCTAGGTGTGGTTGTGTTATTTAG